>JAUPFN010000017.1:1784276-3265526 GCA_036924255.1 Apodemia mormo | reverse complement strand
CACTCTCTCTATAAAAAAAGCCACATCAAAAACCGTTGCGTGGTTTTAAAGATCTAAGCATACATATGGATAAGGAACAGACAGCGGAAAGTGACTTTGTTTTATACTATGTAGTGATTATCAGAGTAAAAAAACTGATTAGAAAACAAATCTAAGCCTGTCTGAGTGTCTGCTTATACTATTTAGGCAAGATTGTAACCACTAAACTCAACATATCAAGATTTATTTTTATAAATGCCTTAAAAAACGGGAGAATTTTGGTACACCTATTTATAAATATCAGGATTTAGCACATTGTGCAGTTTTTTAATTTTCAATTTGTTGACATTGGTTGATCCTCGGATAAATTATATCTGGCGTGAAGATATATATGTATGTATCTTTTACGTACGACTTCTTTGAAGAGCACGATCGATTGCGTTATCAGAGTCGCTAAGCACATAACAGACAAATTCGAGAATGTGGCTATCATAACATACAAAAATAATTTTATCAGTTATCTGCATCATTAAGTTCAATTAATTCAGTTAATTATTCTAAGTTGGTAATACAGAGATTCACACGTTTAAACAAACAAATAGGAACAATCAAACAAACAAGACTTCAACTTTATACTATTGTTTTTTAAAAATATATAAATTTTTTGTATTATTAAGGGCAATAGGCAGGAAATAGATTAATTTCAATACCACCTTAATTCCATTTACCCGAAAATCCGATTCACATATGAGATGGAAAGTGACCGATCATTGTCTTTCTTGGATGTTAAAGTGACTGTGAGAACAAATGGGACCTTAGCTCACTGCGTATGCAGAAAACCTACACACACTGACAGATATCTACATGCGTCATCTCATCATCACCCCCGCCATTTACAATCTGTAGCCACATCATTAATAAATAGAGCTTTGACTTATGCGACTCCGAACATCTGGAGCCTGAACTAAACCATGTTCAGGATATACTTAAAAAAATGGTTATAAAGAAAGGCAGAACATTAAGCGTTATATTAAAAAGATTAGGTATCCTATAGTCAAAAGGCAGCCGGCATTCATGATATATATTAAAGGGATTACCGATAAGATTGGAACGCTACTGAAAAAATATTCCATACCTACCATCTATACGCCAAGCTTAAAGGTAGTCGAGCATGTGGGCACGCCTAAGGATGTCATACCCTTCCAGACGCCAGGGGTATATAAAGTGGACTGCAGCTGTGGTAATGTTTATATAGGTCAAACTAAACGTACTATCGCAGATAGACTCAAAGAGCATATCACGGCTGTAAAAAACAGGCAGGTTAATAAGTCGGCTATAGCTGAACATATTTTGGATTCCAGCACTGATCACTGGATTGAATTCCACCGACCTCAGGTTCTCTCTACTGAGCGACACTATGTTCCCCGTATGGTACGGGAAGCTATTGAAATTAGAAAATATAAAAATTTCAACAGGGAAGACGGATTTAAGTTGTCTCCTGCTTGGAATCCAGTGAACAAATAAAGTCCAAGATAAGGTAAGTGTTGTGTGTAGGCTAAATTCGAAAAAACAAGACCAGAAGGGGATAGATGAAAATCGACCCCGACGTGAACGACGGAGGAAACTCGCTGCTCCAGTATGCTCGTGACCACGGTCAATGTAACTTGGCCGAAACGTCAGGCTTTACAAGTAAGTTCTATATATGTACGCGTTTTTGACCCGTTTATATGTGTATTTTTAAAAATGATAGTAGAACGCGTTAGTTTAAAAGTTTATACTATTACTATAGATATAAGACAGGCAGGTCGTAAAAGACGTCCAATTGGCTATACGTGTTATTATCATCATGACAACCAGATGGTAAATTTCTCCAATGACTCGCCGGGCATTTGATACCACCGCCTTACCTATTCCTGCCGCGATAGCGTCGTTGTCGTGTTCTGGTTTGGAGGGTAAGAAAGCCGGTAGAGACGTAGAATTATGCATGTGGAATTTCCAGCACTTCACACGGGTAGCAAGTAGCAACGCACCATTAACGTATTTTGGTTTCGACCCGAGGCGATGGTTTCTATTTTCTATCCGCTTTTTTGCTATTTAATGATATAAAAAAACTTAGTATTAGTATTTAATTTAGTATTTAATTAGTATTTAATTTAGTATTAGTATATAAACAAATTGAATCAATAATCCCTGGATTAACGAACTCAAATAAACGCTTAGACTGTAAAAGGTGTCTGTTAAACCACTAACTACAGAAAACCTCGAAACTTGTAAGTTTCAGACTAACAACTTGTTAGATTTGTAACGTACTTGCAGATAAGTTTAACTTGGTTGGACGGATGCTTGCTCCACTTAGATAGTTCAACGCTTCAATTGGACATCAAACGATTAATAAGAAGTCAAGTGAATACTCTGGAGAGGTACAGTAGGTAATTTAATTATCCATTACACCTCTTCAGAGGCTTACCCTAGATTACGAGTTTGGTGGTTGAAGTGCTATCGAGGTTTTTCTCAAAAATTCTAAATCCTATCGCCTCTGTGGTCTAGTGGTCTGACGTCGGTGTTGAACGGGGTCCCGAGTTCGATTCCATGATCGCCCAAATCTGTATAAGACGGACAAAAATTAAATCTTTTATTAATGTCAATGAACTGCTATTTAGTACAAAGATATACTAACAGATATAGTGAAACTTGAGTTCCTTGTTAACTATGGAATGTTAAAAAGTTATCATTGATATATGATATCATGATCAATTCAATCAATTGACTTAAAATATAAGTAAAATTCGAGTCGGTAACAATTAATATTTGAAAGTTAATTAAAGCCATGATAATAACATACCTAATTGTTTTGAATAACAATTACATAGTTATTAACAAAGGCAATCTTCAGCAATATTAAATTTAACTCCGAATCTCCTTTTGAAATATTATTTCTAAATTTAATGTAGAGTTATCAAAATTGCCTGTAACATATTGAGGACCATTCATCCGCTCGACTTGTATTCATATAAATAGGACATATTGTGATAATTAAAGAAAATTGATGTTTTCATTAAAAAAAAAACATAAAAACATTTTCCATGTTAATTTAGACACCGATTAACTTTGTGGTCTGGAAAAAGTATTTTTCATATATATATATATATATATATATATATATATATATATATATATCATCATCATCAGCCGCCATTCGTCCACTGCTGGACATAGGCCTCTCCCAAGTCGCGCCACTGACCCCGGTCTTCGGCTCTCCTCATCCAGTTACTTCCCGCCACCCTGCGCAGATCGTCGCGCCACCGCGTAAGGTGGCGTCCCACGCTACGTTTGCCAAGACGCGGTCTCCACTCTAAGAGCCGTTTACTCCATCGGTGATCAGATCTACGGCAGATGTGACCGGCCCATTGCCACTTCAGCTTGCTAACCTTCTGAGCTATGTCAGTGACCTTGGTCCTCATACGAATTTCTTCGTTTCGGATTCTATCCCTGAGGGGTACAACGAGCATAGCTCTCTCCATAGCCCGCTGAGCGACTTTGAGTCTATGAACCAGTCCCACCGTTAGTGTCCACGTCCCGGCTGCGTATGTCATGACTGGTAAGACGCACTGGTCGAAGACTTTCGTCTTCAAGCTTTGTGGTATAGGCGACGAAAAGATGTGACGTAGCTTCCCAAACGCTACCCAGCCTAACTGAATCCTCCTATTGACTTCCCTCTCGAAGTTGTTTTTACCTAATTGCGCAATCTGCCCAAGGTATACATACTCCCGAACAACTTCGAGAGTCATGCCATTTACGGTGACTGGACTAGGTTGAACGTGTGATTCAACTCACACGTTATATATAATATATATAACGTGTGATATAACCTTGGTTTTGTCCAAGTTCATACCAAGCCCCACCCTTTGGGAGGCGCCATTCAGGCTAGTCAGCATTTCCTACAGCTCCTCCAGTGAATCTGCCATGATGACAATATCGTCGGCAAAGCGTAAGTGCGAGATGCGATCACCGTTTATGTTGATTCCTTGTTCTTTCCAGTCCAGTAGTTTGAAGACGTCCTCCAACGCGCTTGTGAATAGTTTCGGGGATAGAACATCCCCCTGTCTTACGCCTCTGTGTAATTGAATTGGTCTTGTCTGGACGTTTTGGATGTGGACGGTCATTTATAGACATCTCAGAACATCAATGTACCGGTAATTCACCTGGCATCGCTGCAGGGATTCCAGAACAGCCCAGGTCTCGATCGAGTCAAACGCTTTCTCGTAATCCACAAATGCAAGACACAGGGGCTGATTATATTCTTCCTTCTTCTGTATAATTTGCCGCACTGTGAAAATGTGGTCTATGGTGCCAACGTCTCGTCGAAACCCGACCTGCTCGGGAGGTTGGAAGTCATCAAGTCTTCGTGCGAGTCGATTTGTAATTACCCTTGAAAACAGCTTATAGACGTGGCTTAGGAGCGAGATGGGTCGATAATTTTTAAGCAGTGTTTTGTCCCCCTTTTTGTGAAACAAAACTACCATGCTCCTATTCCACGCCGTTGGAGTTCTCCCCGAGTGCAAGACGGAGTTAAATATCCTTAGTAGTTCCTGTAGCACAGGTTTGCCTCCAGGTTTGAGCCATTCGGATGTAACTCCGTCCTCACCAGGGGCTTTTCCATTTTTAAGCTGCCCCAGGGCCAGTACAACCTCCTCGAGACTTATATCTGGAAGTTCGTCGGTGTAGTGGCGTGTCAATGTGACTCTGGGATCAGAGTCTAGGGGTTCAGGTTGAGGTATTCGCGAGGCATATAATTGGCCATAGAAGACTTCAGTTTCGGTGAGTATCTCCGGCTTAGAAGCGACGGTTCTGCCATCCTGAGTTCTTAACTTCGTCAAATTACTCTTTCTAAGTTGATGTGAAAATACTTTGGAACCCCGATTTTGCTCTATGGCTCGTTGGATGTTTGTAACATTTGAGCGTCGGAGGTCCCTTCGTATCAGTTTCCTGATATCCTTGGTGAGTTGTTGGAGATCTGGCGGTGCCGCAGTGATTTTTTCACGTCTTTGCTTCATAAGCTCCAGAGTTTCATCCGAGAACTTAGACTTATTGCCCGAATGCCTCTTTTTACAAAACCTTTTACCCGCATCCCTTAAGGTCTTCACCACATTTTCGTAGTCCTCGTCAACGTCTAGGGTATGTGCCAAGGCATCGAACCGATTTTTTAGCTCCAGCTGAAAATTTTCCGAGCTTTTTTCGGTTTGGGAAGGAATCGGTCGGAGCGTGGACTTCATCATACGGCTTCTCTCTAGCTTGAAATTGATATATAGAGATCCTCGAACAAGTCGGTGATCACTGCCGGTATTGAACCTGTTAATCACTGATACATCTCTAAATATGCGCTTACAGTCTGTAATGATGAAGTCAATCTCGTTTTTTGACCTACCGTCAGGGCTACGCCAGGTCCATTTCCTCTGAGGCTTTTTCTTGTAGAAGGAGTTCATCAAGAATAGCCCTTGTCCTTCTAGGAAATTGACCAGCATTTGCCCTCTCTGGTTTCTCCTCCCGTAACCGTGTGGTCCGATTGACGTTTCAATGCCAGTTTGTATACCTACCCTGGCATTGAAATCTCCCATGACAACATTGTAATGAGCTCCAGTGGTGTTATTTAAGGCTCTATTGATATCTTCGTACAAGAGCTCAACCTCTTCATCCGGGTATGTCGAGGTCGGCGCATAAACGTGTACGACCTTGAGAGAGTATCTCTTGGTCAGCTTGAGTACAAGATATGCAACCCTGGTCGACACACTGGATATCTCCACAACGCTGTTAATGAGAGCTTTGTTGACGAAGAAACCTACTCCGCCTTGGGAACGGTGGTCTCCCTCTCGATAGTAGAGGAGATGGCCTGATTGCAGAGTTATCGTGTCCTCTCCCTGTCTTCGGACTTCGCATAACCCTACAATTTGCCAGTTAATTTTCTCTAACTCTACTTCGAGCTCTGCGATGTTCTCGTCAAGCCTCAGTGTCCGTCCATTATACGTCGCCAGGGTCAGTCGTTTTTGGTAGCCTACCGTAACCCGGGGATACTTCGCATATATATATATATATATATATGTAGGAAGTGGGTCAGATATGATAAATAAAATGCGGATGTGGTGATATAACAGCTCTTTATATTTTGATCAACTTTCCATTATTAATTACTAGTTCTCATTAACAATGTAAACTATAATTATTCCTTACTAACTACTACAAATAAGTCATAATTTAAGCAATAGATAGTCAATTATAAATTGTACTGCGACTAATTTATAGTTGACAATAATAATTAACTTGTTTGCACAAATTATTTATCCAAGAGTCGAGGATAAGCTACTAGCAAGATACAACAAGTGTACCGAGCCACGCCAGAGCCTAGACTGCCTTATCGGCGGGCGCTCAGAGCCTTTTATACAGGTAGCAAAACAAGTTGAGTAGTAGGGATATCGAACGATGCGCTTGCCGGCCCAGGCCGTGCATTTGTTGTTTACACTTTACAATATTCTTGCATTTGACGACGCGGACGCCGTCACGGCCATACTGACATGCACACGTCCTCGTGTGCGCATCTTTATACATCTGAGGACAAGGAACGCCTCGTTCATCCTGACATATCTTTTAGAAAACTAAACATAATCTTATTTTATTTTTTTACAACTCTATAATTAGCGTAATCTTTTAGCGAAATGTTACAATAGTGTGCTGGTCCGGTAACCCCTTCAGCAATTACAACTATTAAACCTTTCTCGTCAGTTTTGAAACCGGAGACTGGATCCTACTAAGCTAGGAATCCCTCATCAATTAAAAAAACCGGAGACTGGATTGTACTAAGCTCCCTCTCATCAGTTAAAAACCGGAGACTGGAGTGTATTAAGCTCCCTCTCATCAGTTAAAAACCGGAGACTGGAGTGCACTAAGCTCCCTCTCTTCAGTTAAAACCGGAGACTGGAGTGTACTAAGCTCCCTCTCATCAGTTTAAAACCGGAGACTGGAGTGTGCTAGGCCGGAAATCCCTTTAGCTAAAGTGCTAGACCGGAAATCCCTTTAGCTGAGAGTGCTAGACCGGAAATCCTTTTAGCTAACAGTGCTAGACCGGAAATCCCTTTAGCTGAGAGTGCTAGACCGGAAATCCCTTTAGCCAACAGTGCTAGACCGGAAATCCCTGTAGCTAATGCTAGACTGGATTGCAATTCCTGTAGCCTAAATGCTAGACCGGAATGAACCCCTTTAGCTGAGTCATACTCCCTTCAATGACTAATCTTCCTACATTTTTTGTCAATCTTACATCTCTTGTCAATCATACATTTTTTGTTACATTACTTTTACTACTTTTTTTTATTTTATTTTACATTGATTTCTTTTCATAGTTTTATAAGACTCCCATTTCCTATAACAATTTTTTTTACTTACATTTTTAGTGATATTTTTTTATCATCATTTTACTACATTTTCTTCGTTTACTTTATATCGTATTTTTTGTTGATGATGCAGCCTCATGAACAGTGGCATTAGTTATTACAAGATTAGAGAATTTCCTTTGCAGGTAGTTCGAAGATATTAAAAACTCTGACTGTTATAACTATTTACAATATACACTGCAGTTCTATTAATACTGTTTGGACGAGTTTTATGAATAAGATCATTATCATGAGTATACGCCGTCACGTCATCCTTGTTATAATTTTCATATAGGTACCTCAAGAAACCCTACAGGAATATGGGGAACTTCGCAGAGGCTATCATGGGCGCACTTATATGTCCTATTAAATCTATTGATATGTCTTAATTCGTACTTATTGTTGTCTAAAATTGCGGTAACTTTTAAGGAGCCCTTATATTTTGAATCAAGTTTCTTTTAGTGTCGTTCTTCATTCCTAACAAAGACAAAGTCACCTACACTAAAAGGTTTTAACATCTCTTTTACCTCTACTCAACCGTAAAATGTCCGATTGGGCTGATTTTGTGATTCTGTTGGATACACTGGATCTTCAAAGCTTACGTAGATACTTCTGCGAGTTTTAGTTAGTTGCCTCGAATACCGAATGTCAAATCAATCGGGGTAAATCCAGATACACTATACCTAATGTTGTTGAGCGCGTGTTGAATATTACCTAACCGCTCTTCCCATGGTTTGTCAGAGTTATACTCCGCTATCATTATTCAACCCTACAAGATTCGCATCACATTTTCGGACCGAGTGTTAGCTCTATATGTGCCTGTCGCAAGAAGATGTAAATTTGTATTGTCTTTTTTTTTTAGTATTAATTTGAGTTCAGTTGGTAATAAACTTTAAGATCGTTATTAGCCGTCAAAGGGTCAAATAAATCAATTTAAGCTCGCCGAAATTAATTCAATTGGTTCTCAAGTTTTTTTTTAAATATCTACCAAGCGATCTCTATCTTTACCTACAAGGTCAGTGTTTACCACACCCTTGCTAACAGATTTTGAAATTGAGCAGGATTAAGTGTTTAAGTATTGCTAAGCACTAACCTGTTGTTGCTTAGTTCCTATTCTAACTTGCTCCAAAATTTTGCGACCTAACGAAACATTTTTATTAAGACTCATCAGCTCAAACGTGAAATATAACCTCCAAATTTAAATTTTGCCCTGTGGTTAAACATTTGATCTGTTGAGTGGAAACTACATTAGGACAAGCGACTACTTAGATTCTTGTTCATAAAACCGTTCTCTTACAAAGGAATCACAAGATATTTGTTAGATATGGCCTTCTGAACCAGAGTCAAATACAAAAGATAATTAAATTTCACTTAGTGTAATACACCATGTGACGCTCTGGAACAGATGTTGACTGGTTTTCTGTTTTCGGAACTCGAAGTGGCAACTTCCTTCTTCTTGCAGCGCATCGGATAAATGAAAGCTATGTGGCTGGGCCGGGGTCACAACATACATAGCAGACCACTGGTGGTCGGCCACTGGACACGCCACCAGAGATGGTGGTAGATGACCTGCTTTCGCTGCAAGCAAAAATTATTTGAGATAAGTTTCTGTTTATCACGGCAATAGTTGTTACGATTGTTCGATTCTATCACAAAAATTGTAACTTCCTCGAAATACAGTGGTGCTCTTAAATCGGTTCATATCTAAGTCTAAAAGGAAGAGATCTTCAAGTCATAATATAGCTTGCCAAGACAGCAGCTTGGGAAGTAGGTGACGGCATGACTCTTAAGTGAGTGAGTAGCTACAATGATCAGATCAACCCCGTCTAATTTTTTCTTTTCTATATTTATTTTACTTAAGGTACACCAGCTAGTAAGTTACACGACAAAAATCCTACGAGTCAGATGAAGGGTCTTTGGAACGACAGAAGCATCTCAAAAAACAAAGCAGAGGCTGGTTTGTACGCTGGTGTTCTCCATATTTACGCACGGCGCAGAGTCATAGACACTAAGAGCTGCAGACAGACGTCGCATTGATGCGTTTGAAATGTGGTGCTGGAGGAAAATGTTACGTATCCCTTGGACAGCACACAGGACCAACGCCTTCATACTAAAACAACTTGGAGTAAAGACCAGACTGTCTACTACGTGCCTACAAAGAATTCTATAATACTTCGGCCACATCTCTAGAAAGCAAGGAGACCATCTCGAAAAGCTAATCGTGACCGGAAAAGTAGAAGACAAAAGACCACGTGGTCGTACTCCTATGCGATGGTCAGACCAGGTTTGCACCAATCTCATGTCTAAAAAGTTTTATGATTCTCTGCACGGCGCTGAAGATAGAGTCCAATGGCGTAATATTGTGCTATCAAGAACGATCTAATGAGGAGGTTACGACCCACAGTAATGAAGAATACGAAGCAAGGAGGAGGACACCAGTTAGTCATATCGTCTGTTTCATCAGAATCAAAGTATATCAACCAAATAGGAGTAGATGCATTTACAGAATGTGAATTAATATTTTCTGCTATTTTTCAAAGAATAGTTTCCATACCACAAGTGAAAAGAGACATTTACTGCTCTACATAATTAACCGAATTAGTTTGATGCTATAGTGGGAGTGAATCCGATCCCACTTCTGATGTAGGAAGTGGGTCAGATATGATAAATAAAATGTGGATGTGGTAATATAACAGCTCTTTATATTTTGTTCAACTTGTATCAAAAATAACATAAATCACTATTAAAGCTTTCCATCACTAATGACTAGTTCTCGTTTAACAATTCCAAGTAACTTAATTATTCCTTATTACAAATAAGTCATAATTTAAGCAATAGATAGTCAATTATAAATTGTACTGCGACTAATTTATAGTTGACAATAATAATTAACTTGTTTGCACAAATTAATTATCCAAGAGTCGAGGATAAGCTACTAGCAAGATACAACAAGTGTACCGAGCCACGCCAGAGCCTAGACTGCCTTATCGGCGGGCGCTCAGAGCCTTTTATACAGGTAGCAAAACAAGTTGAGTAGTAGGGATATCGAACGATGCGCTTGCCGGCCCAGGCCGTGCATTTGTTGTTTACACTTTACAATATTCTTGCATTTGACGACGCGGACGCCGTCATATATATATATATATATATATATATATATATATATATATATATATATATATATATATATATATATATATATATACTAGCTGACCCGGCAAATGTTGTTTTGCCTTACATATTAGGAATCCATAGCGGACAAACAACGTGACACGTAATTTATATAAGTCTACGCCCTACGGGATTGTCCTTCCACGCAGCCAAAATGGCATTAACCTTTATATGGTGGTTAAGTATTTTTAAATTTTCTAATTTTCCGCGCAATTTTCTTAATATTTTCTTTTATAAGAACCTTCTCCTTACAATTACAAACACAACAAAAAAAAATTTACCGAAATTGGTCCAGCCATTCAGTCGTGATGTCGTGACCAAGGAAAATAGGGATTGATTTTTATATATATAATATAGAATTTTCTAATTTTCCACGCAATTTCCTTAATATTTTCTTTTATAAAAACCTTCTCCTTACAATTACAAACACAACAAAAAAAATTACCGAAATTGATATATTCACATCGTGTTTTTAGTGTTGTTTATAATATGTGTCTGCATAGATGTACATAAATCATGTATGTATACTTAACATAAATTAAGGTAAATATAATTATAATCATGATTATTTTTTGTTTATATTTGTTTTTTTATGTTTTTTTTCTTTTTTATATGTTTTGTAATTGTTTTATATATTTGTATATTATTTTCTTATATCTAATATAATAACTTACATAAGACTATTTTGGCATACACGTGTTGTTAGTAATTTTATATATGCTTACATGTGAACTGTCTCTCTGTCTGTCTGTCACATGTAAGTACATGTGACAGACAGACAGAGAGATAGTTCACATGTAAAAATTTGTATCCGACACTTATAAATTTTTCGAAGTTCTTATTGCATTATTTTATTAATGCATTAAAACTTAGTATCCATGAAGTTTATCAGACATAACATCCGTATTCATTATAAATAAAAATTAGGGTGATGTTTGTCTTGTGATTACTATCGTTGAGAATCTCTACGTAACATCTCTATTGTAACGATTTCTAATTTGAAATTATTTTTCATGTGATTTCGGCAATCTATTTTTTTCTGTAGTAATTCGTGCTTTTTATGTATAATAAATACTCCTTACGTAGTCTTTAGGCCAGAGAGGAGTGGGTATTACACCCAGAAGAAAAACGGATAATCTCATTGTAAAAATGCCTGTCCCTATCGAAATCGAACACGAGTCCCGTCTAGATTGGTTTTTTAAGCTTATACGCTGACAACTCGACGAACAAAGCGGTAGTCAAATTAAAAATATTTAGATAAAGTATTTTGTTTTTATTTATCGTAATTCTAATTACTTGAAGGCAGTTTAAAAGAACTCATTAGTTCTCCAATTAGTGACTAATTGCATTGTTTTATGATGAATACGGGTAAGATGAAAGTGGTCTCTGTTGATAAAACGAAATGAAAGTAAATGGTACTTAATATTTGTGTGAAATGAGAAATAAAATACACATTAAGCTCCCAAGGGAGGTCAACAGTTTCCATTATTTTCAATTTGAATATTTATACTTAACATCGACGTTAGAAAGCAGCCATTTTTTATTTCTTGACTGATTTTCGTAAAAACATTTTTTGTACATAAAAAATTTGTTCATTCCCAACTTCATTAAAGCTAGTGGAGTTGGGTGTGTCAAAAAGAGCATGAAAACCGAATTTAAGCTTAAAATGAGAGCGTTACAAAATATATTGCGTAACAATCACAGATCGCGTCATGATACTGAAGTAAGAGAGATATTGGGATGAAACAGAATAAAAGAGCATGAAAATATAACTAACGCACTAGAAATGAGAGCAATGATATTAAAGTAAGAGAGAAAATATATATACGTATGTATAATGTATATATTGTTTGTTGTTTTAGTCGGATCAAAGTAACATACTAATTTAGTTATATTTATACTCGATTAATTCTCTAAACAATAATTTTCGTATATTTATTAATATCAACGTATTATAATTTAAATAATACTGTCATTTACTCTGTCTTAAGAGGGAGTGTAGAATTTCACTTTAAAAAGGTATAATGTTTCACTTCAGATGAAAACTGTTACGTGCTGCTTAATGTAATTCGATTTGGTTCAATATTATTGGCGCATACAGTTTATATTTATATCCCATAATATACTGACCATATAAAAACAAATATCAAATAATAATTCTAGTTTAAAATCTATGTACTTAAATAAAAATGAAACGCCAAAATATTTGTACGCGCATAACGTCAGAATAAATTCATCAAATTGGAAATATTTTTTTTAGAAAATAAATTAATTATGAAAGAAAAAGTTTAAAAATCGTGTGGGTAAAGTTTTTAAAATCTCAGTGGGGAAGATCTTAAATATCCATACTACTTACATAATTGTGAAAGTTTATTTATTTGTTACGCTTTTACCCGCGGAACTGGTTTTGATGAAATTCAGCAAGGACATAGTTGTAGGCCGGTTCAAGTTTAGGGTATTTTGTTTTCTAAGTCGACTCCGGAAGGACTGAAATAGGGGAAAACTGCGCAAGTCAGCTACTTTGTAATAATTTGTAACAAATTAAAGTCGTTAATTTGTATTTTTTTTAAATATCAGTAATAAGTTAACAAAAAAAATTAATCTGAGAATTTGCTTTTTCTACTAGGTGTGTGCAAGGGTAAATTATTTAGAAATGACAATAACATGAAATAGAAAAGTATTTATTACCAAAGATTATACACAAAAAGTAAATAACGACAAAAAAATTAAGCATATTTGACGTTAACAATATTAAACTTAAGAATTTTTACATATATTTTTTTATAACATAAGATAGCAAACAAGCAGATAGGTCTCCTGATGGAAAGAGTCAACCATTATCTATAGACACCAAAGATGTTAATGGTGCGTTGCTATTTTGTGGTGAGGTCCAATGCCACATGCATAAGTTTACCGGCTACTTCACTCCCCAAACTGGAATACGAGAGTAACAAATACTGACGCTATTGCGGCAGGAATAGGTAAGGCGGTGGTACCAGGCCCGGCCGAGACAATGCAGAACTCTACCACCTAGTAGCCACAATGGTATTGATTCTCGTAGCTAAATGGTCGCCTTTTACGACCTGCCTGGCAGTTGGCTTATTCTTCAATGGAGTCCGAGACCAACACAGGGGGAACATAATACCTAAGGCTAAAAATATCATTAACTAACTCAAATAACATCACATAAACCTAAATTTAGAATCACTTGAGGAAAAGGCTTAATGACTTAGCATCATATTACAGCGTAAATTGTAACGCTGGTATTCTGTCAGCACCTTACCGAAAAGAGCAGCGGCTTAAGTATTGAACAAGTATACAATTATTATCAATAAGATTTGTCAGAAAAATCTCCTTACTTATATTCAATTATCGGTGAACTTAATTTTAAAAAACCTCTACTATTCGTTGGCAGAGTTATGAATGTACAAGAAACGTGGTTCTTTCCGGCTCGGTATTAACTCGCTTTTTCCTACTACTATAGTGTCAATTATCGCCTCTGTGGTTAATTAGTGGTCAGTTGCGGGCATGGACCACATGAGATCCCGGGTTCGATTCTTGCGTCAAGAAATTCAAAAAATGTGTTTTATTTTTAAGTTTTCTAATAAAAAACAACACACAACAACAAATAGTACCAAGGGCGTGCTTATCTTTGAAGGAGATGTGTACCAGCAGACCCGAGAAGCGTGAATGCGCATATACAAGTAGAACATAGTGTACAAGTATGTAACTTATAACTTAAAATGATTATATAATACAAGAAATAAAAATATTTAAAAAAATATTAACCTATGCCTTATAATGCCTTTCAAATTAACATGACACCTATTGCTCTTTCACTGCCTTCTTTTTATATCATAAGATAGCAAACAAGCAGATGGGTCTCCTGATGGAAAGAGTCAACCATCGCCTATAGAAACCAAAAATGTTAATGGTGCGTTGCTATCTTGTGGCGAGGTCTAATGCCACATGCATAAGTTTACCGGCTACCTTACCCTCCAAACCGGAACACGACAGCGACAAGCACTGACCCTATTGCGGCAGGAATAGGTAAGGCGGTGGTACCAGACCCGGGCGAGACAATTCAGAACTCTACCACCTAGTAGCCACGATGGCAGTGACTCGATAGCCAATCGGTCGCCTTTTACGACTTGCCTGGCAGAACGGCAGTTGGCCTATTCTTCAAAGGAGGCCGGGACCAACACGACGAAAGGCCGGGACCAACACAGCGAGATTGCCTTCCTTAAATATATGAAGCGATTCGCTATTGCGAATATTGAAAGGAAGGGTATTCCACAGCATAACAGAGTTGAAAGAATGATCGTAACAATAAGATTTCGAAGGTAATTTTAATTGTAATTTTAATATACCACTTGCGATCTACAATTAGAGTCAAAGGAATATAGAATCTTTTTTAGAAGGTGCTTCCTAATTGGCCGTTTTAATACATAAAATATCCATATTATTTACAGCTTTATATAAAAGTCGTGTTATAAGGCATTAAAAGGCTTTAAAATTTCACATGTCCCAGTATAAGCTATAAACAGCTTACTACCGCTTGTTATGAGTGTATTTAACGTCGGTTTCATCCATAACTCGAGCACTCACTGGTTTTAAGTGCATACAGTTTTAGAACTTATTGATCCGATGATATTTAAAACACACTCTAAAATGGTTTTAGTTCACGTAACGATATTGTATTAGAACTAAAATGACTGAATTTAATTGTGTAAAATTTTATAACCTTACAACACTACATTATTTGAATGAATGACCGATCCGTTGGTCGAGTGGTTAGCGACCCTGACTACGCAATCGACAGGGCTCGGGTTCGATCCCCGACGGGGACAAGCATTTGTGTGATGAGCATAAATGTTTGTATTTCCGGGTTTGGGTGTTTATTAAATATATTCTAGTATTTATATATGTATTTCTATGTATTAGTATCGTTGACTAACACCCATAACACAAACAAATAATTTGCTTACTTTGGGGTTAGATCAGTAAGTGTAATTTGTCCCGTGAATATTTATTTATATATATTTATATAACCCGTGGTTCGTGCTCCCTGTAAAAAATGGATCACCTGCCGTTCTGCCCAGGCAGTTCGTAAAAGGCAAACAATTGGCTATGCAAGTCACTATTATCGTGGTTACTAGGTGCTAGAGTTCTGCATTGTCTCGTCCGGTAGGCGTATCACCTAAAATTTGCAATCCACCAGCGGTCAGCGATGACTGTTAAACGTATCACAAAAACCATCAAAAACGTTGCCAATTGCTTGCTAATCACTGGATAAATTGACATATCACAGCACCAAATATCATAAACAACTGCCTCTTATAAACAAGGCTCTTATATGTCTCGCAGTAACTAGACAATCTATATATTAATACGTAAAGGGAAAACTTTGACCCCTTTTTAAGAAAATTGCGTGAACGGTGGAGTATGAAATTTTGCATAGTTAAAATTAACATTGCGTAAAGCTGAAGAAACCTAATATATTTAAATAAAATGCAATCGAAATACATTAAATTATAGCTCTTTGATAAAAGAAAGATAAGGACTTGACATTAATTTCCATAAACAATCAACATTATAAAATTGCATGCATTCCAACGCTAAACATATAAAAATGATTTTATCTCTGTCTAACAAGTTCGAATTTTCATAATAGACAAAGCTCCAAAAATTTTGTCAGTGCTCTAATTTCAAATCATTTAAGAAAATAACGCCACCTTAAACAACTTGCGGCCAATATGCCATTACTAAATACGCTGTCAATGTTCGTAAAATGTCAAATAACCTTTTGTTTACAAAATATTAAATTGATTTGAGTGTTTATTTTATATTCTTCTATAATTTTAGTGTGTACCTTAAATCTAAAATAACAAATAATTGTTAAAATAACATGCCCAATTGCAAAATAATTTATCAATTTTTATGAAGACAATAAACAGCTGTTCTTAAGTCCGCCATTACTCGGAACGAAATTACACTGTTTTTCTTCAGTTATTTCATATCTAGTAGTAGTTTTCTTCATCGAAGTAATAGACACCAAGGAACTTATATACGATAACTGGAATTACTACGAAGCAATATTTGAAAAATAAAAATGTACTTTATTCCTTAATAAATAAAGTTGGCATTTGTTTCTTACTTAACAGAGGGGAAAAACGTTCTGAGCAAGACAACGACAAGAGTGGATGTTGTCCCGTTCTTGCAATTGCCAGTGTAAATAAAACTATCTAAATGGTAGATTTTTATATATTCGGTAATCGTTAAATCCTTTTTATTCATACACGTCGATAAATAAATTAGCATTAAATGTATTGTAATTAACATAGTGAGTTTTAAAATGTGTTTATTTTAACTATTACGTAATTACTTATGCAATGCAAAAACTGTTTCTCAAATTAGTAGAATTACTTAGTAGTAATTTGCAAACTATGCATGGCCGCACTTATATATGGCGATTGGCGCTTTATATAATAGAATGAGACACACTCCACTCATACCGTGGTACTCTTCGGAACGATTTTGAAGCGCGGGTGAATATTCCGGGTAGAATGTAACTTCCTTGATAGACACACATAAATATTATTTTCTTTACGGAAAAAATCATTTGTCAAACTTAAAAGAAATTTTATTATTTAGTCTATGGTCGAATTTCGGCCTCAGACGATCGCTAATTACTATAATTGCGAGATACGTGATAGCCCCGCGGGTTACGCAGAATAGATAAAGCGGTGATATCATCACCGCTTTATCTATTCCTGTGTAAGTGCTTGTCACAGTTGTGTTCTGGTTTGGAGGGTAAGGTAAAGCCGGTAAACTTATGCAACATTAAATAACCCGTTAAGACCGTGGCACAAGGATAGCAACGCAACATTAACATCTTTCGTGTCGTTAGGCGATAGTTTTCTACATCCATCAAGACAGCCGTCTACTTGTTTGCTATCTTGTACTACATACATATCTTCACGCCAGATCCCTTGACTCTTGGCACCACCTTCGGACAGTACACGATCAATCTGATCGTGGTATGTCAGTCTTGGTCTTCCCCGGTACCTACATCCTTCCACATTCGCATTGTATATCTGTTTTGTTAACCTTTCATCTACCATTCTTTCTACATGTCCGAACCAACGGAGCATGCCCTTTCTCATCTTTACACCGACACTTTCTTTCAAACCTAACCTCCCTCTCACTTCGACATTACGAACCCGGTCCGCGAGTGTCACACCACATATTTTTCTTAGAGACCTCATCTCAACCGCGTTGATTCTACTTTCATGCCCTTTCTGACATACCCAACTCTCACTTCCATACAATAGCGTTGGGATAAGCATATAATTATGCAGGGCTAGACGGGCACCCTGACTTAAAATTGTGCTATTACGTAATATCCCTAACGCTCCATTCACTCTGTTCCCTGCACACACTCTTCTTTCAACATCAGCGGTGTACCTTCCATCCCTGCTAAAAGCACACCCAAGATATACAAACTCATCCACTTGTTCCAGCACTACATCATCTACCACAACTCTTACGTCCGTTCTGGTTGCTTCACTTTCAAATACTAAAACTTTATTTTTGCTACCTTGTGATAAATTAAAAGGAATACACTTTATTGCGCACCAATAATTACAACATTTACAAATTATTTTACATTGATTACATTAAGTGCATGGCGGCACAAAGGCGGTTTTATCGCAAAAGGGCGATCTCGGCCAGACAACCTTCAGTCAAAGGAGATACTTTCATAATTAAACTTGGGTATGTGATGCTATTAAATTATACTACATAAAATAACACAAAACAACTTTATAACTATTGGGTGCGGTCAGGATTTAGCCTCAACTCAAAAGAACTTATTGTGTATAAAGTATACACAAAAGTAATTATTGTGTATGTAGTATACACAATAATTACTTCGTTTCCTTGCTATTTTACACCATATGAAAACTTATACTTATTTTTTCGTATTCGCGTAATATGTTCTTGGTTTCTCAAATGTCTCTTTCGAAAGGCTTTGAATGAATGGAAAGCCATCCCAAACTTGACAAATAAATTAATCAGAAAGAGATGATCGTGGCGCTAATGACAACAATCAATAAGACGACACCAGAAATAACAATCCATACTAATATTATAAATGACACAGTTACTCTGTCTGTCTGTCTGACATCACGCCTAAACCACTGAACCGATTTAGATGAAATTTAGTACAAAGATAGTCTGGAGCCGAGAAAGGATATAGGATAGTTGTTAACCGGAAATCCCATGGGAACGGGAAATATATGGGTAAACCTTTTTTAAGCTGAGCCCGCGACTTCGTCCGCATGGAAAAATTTCGAAAAAAAGTAGCCTAAGTTACTCCCTATTATATCAGCTATCTGCCAGTGAAAGTCCCTTCAATACTATATTTGTATCACAAAAAAAGGCTATAAGGGCAATTTACAATCTTAGTCCAAGGACCTCCCTGAGAGAAAAATTCAAAAAAATCAATATCTTAACTGTAATTTCTCAGTATATATCCGAAATCTTGATGTACGTTCGTAAAAATATTTGCTTATTTAAAAAGAATAGTGATATTCACTCCAATTTTATTTGCATAGATAAATTTCTCATGAATAGAGTTGGACTACACTTGTCGTTGGATGGAATCGTTTTTTTTTTCTTTTCTGTCGCTCAGAACTGCCATTTGCTAGAGCGAGAAAGGTAGCCAGAATGTTATGAACTCGAGGATTCCGCCGCGTGCTATCACATTCCCGCTTTCTTTCTCGCTAGTGGTTCTGAGTGTCAGAAAAGGATAGAGCGATGTGAAAAGAACAGATGTAGCTCAACCCTAAGCGTCATTAATGCAAAACTAAATTATTTACTCATAACACTGAACTTCTTAACCGGTCTATAATTTACTACTAATATAAGTGCGAAAATTGTCTTTACACCCGTATCTCCGTAAGGTAGAAACAACCAGCGTTCCTACAACAAGCCGAAGATACTTAGTCCCGCAATGTGATAAGTGGCCAGCCTATCGCCAACCGAGCAATTTTTCCAATCCAATCAAATGTTGGTTTTTTAGAAAACTGTTTTTTTCTTTAAATTACCCTACCCGGGAATGTGGTCTAGTGGTCTAGTGGTCCAGTGGTCCAGTGTTGGCGTTGACCACATGAAGTCCCGGGTTCGATTCCCGGGTCGGGCACTTTAAAAAAAAGTGTGTGGGACCAAGTATCTTCGGCTAATCGTGGGTGCACTTGTTGTACCTCTGCCTACCCCTTCGGGGATATGGGCGTGAAGATACTCCGGGAATCAAACTGGTTGACTTCGTGTAGTCAACTCTACACTGACCACTAGATCAAAGAGGCGAAGTTAGAAAAGGACTAGGAGTGACTTAAGTCGTGCTAAATCACGTAATCAATCGTCATCAGCGTCGATATATTTAGAGACGATGAACGAACAATATATTCAGAAACAATAATATCGACAGAACGAACGAGCAACAAGACCCCATCCACCAAGCTGAGCCGGGCTTGGTTTAATATAAAGCGTTTACATAAGGTCAAAAACCCCGACTCCCGTTTGCCTAAGCATGTTCAAGAGAATCAAACAACACCGCATTCAATGTTAGTTGAACAAAGACCCATGTGTATTAATTTATTGATTTAAAAAAAAGTATCTTCACGCCCATATCCCCAAAGTGGTAGGCAGAGGTACAACAAGTGCACCCACGATTAGCCGAAGATACTTGGTTCCACAAATGTGATAGGTGGCAAGCCTATCGCCAACCGGGCACTTTCCAATCCCGGGCAACTTTGTGTTTCTCAGAAAACTGAAAAAAACACTTTTTTTTTTAAAGTGCCCGACCTGGTAATCGAACCCGGGACCTCATGTGGTCAACGCCAACACTGGACCACTAGACCACAGAGGCGACCACAGAGGAGATTTATTGATTTAAATAAATTTTTTTAATAACGCGCTCAACAATAGTTGAACAAGCGCCTGAATATTCATTTATTATTTCAAGTAATACCTAAATCAATAAATGAATATTCCAAATTATAACACACAGGTAATAACTGTCTACGATAAAATTAGTGCCGTATAATTGACCTCATATCAAACAATAACGCGCTCAACAATAGTTAAATAAGGGAATGAATATTCATTTATTATTTCAAGTAATGTCTAAATCAATAAATGAATATTCCAAGTTTTAACACACCGGTCTACGATAAAATTAGCTCCGTATAATTGGCCTCATATCGCGTATAATAAATTTATATATTTAATGAATATTCCAAATTATAACACACGGGTAACTGTCTACAATAAAATTAGTGCCGTATAATTGACTTCATATCAAACAATAACGCGCTCAAAAATAGTTGAACAAGGGCCTAAATATTCATTTATTATTTCAAGTAATACCTAAATCAATAAATGAATATTCCAAATTATAACACACAGGTAACTGTCTACGATAAAATTAGCTCCGTATAATTGACCTCATATCGCGTATAATAAATTTCTTTGATGCCAACTAATCGGTGGAAACAAATAGGGTTAAAGTACGCTAGAGGTATGAAAGGATATTTAAGCTTCATAGCCAAATGACTACATTTATTAGTGCCATTCATATATTGATCCCCATTGCTTCGTCCTTGTAATGTAATTATGAAATAATTATCAAAGAACGTTAGCTCCAAAATAAGCTATTTAACTCTGAAGGTATAGTCATTAATATTAATAAAAAAGGTTCCCAGGTTCATCATGGTCCCCTTTAGAGAATTAATAATAAGAAATAAGACATGAATGATTGGTTGAACTTATTACTTATTTCTTGACTATAATTAGGTACGTGGTTGAGATCTATTACGTGTCGTCCGCATTCGGTGCTGTGATACTTTCAATGGTGCTCTTTAGGATATTTATTTACTACTTTCTTATTTAATGTTTTTTTTGTTTGGTTGTATATTATGTTCTATTGACATAAAAAAATCATCTCAGATTTTTTTCTAGTGGTTCAGTAGTTCAGTCGGTGTTGATCGCATGATCGCATGATCTGGGTTAGGTAATTAATAAAAAGTTTTTTTTTCAATTTTCTGATAAAAATGAGGTTGTCCGGGATTGAAAAAAGTGCCCGGTTGGCGATGGGCTGACCACCTATCTCATTGTGGGACTAATGGCCAATTACGCTAACATAGACTTAGCTTGTGACAATCCTAAGTAGTATGCTGTCACATTCTTTTCATTTAAGACATAAAGTGACAGCATACTATTTAGGATTATTCTAACCTAAGTCATTGTTAGCGCTATTGCCCATAAGTATCTTCGCCTAATCTTGCTCTAGTTGCACTTTTACCAACATCTTCAATTGTGTGGGTGTGAGGATATTTTAATACGTCTTGATCACATTCATGTAGTTTGTGGCCTTGACTTACATCTCGGTTCTAAATTTTAAACACTAACTTTATATCTCGATTCTAGATTTTAAACACTAAAATTCGGATTTAAAAACTTACATCATCCAGCCAGCACCATCCTTTGTCGTCACTATTGTTAGAGTATAGGTATTATTAAAATAATACAATGGGATTTATACATTTGGTAATCGTATTTAAGATAATATTTATATAATCTAAGTTGTAAAGGGTTGGTATCACTGTCCGTGTTCTGATTGGTTGATTTAAGGTTACGTCATTATTATTGAACTCTTGTAAAACCAATAGGAACGTTTGCCGCGCTATAAAACGTGACAATCGAATACTGGCGGGAAATACGAGGCGAGAACAAGGGAACATCTAGAGATGGATGGGCTTTTGGTTTTGTCTTAGATATAGAGCAAATAAACTGTATGGAGATATTCATAATTATAAAACTGTATTACAATTATATTAGAACTATCGTGTTTTGCTTTACACCGCCCTGATCTTCTTATACTATCGCATTCCAGTTTTGAGGGAAAATGTATGCTTCTGGCATCACCATCTAGCTACACAGATAGCAGCGCACCATTAAAATATTTGATGCCTATATAAGATGGTTGTCTCTTTTTATAGGAAGATCCATCAAATCTATCATTTTTTTTTTTTCGAAATAAGCTTAAGCAGGTTTTCCAAATGACCACTTCCGCGTAACTGGGCGTTTTTTTAACTTCCCGCTACGTATGTAGATAAAGAAGTTACTGATTTTGCCCCGATTTTCTTTCACCAAATCTCCACGTTTTGAGGTCCTAGAAACTTTTCCGGCTATTTTCGTGTGTATATAAACATCTCGTAACTTTTAAACGGCTAGACCGATTGAAACGAGGTTTCGATTAGTCCAGCCGTTCGTCAGATCGCCAGAGCATCAGATCGCCAGTCAGCCGGAAAATTTGAACTTAGTCGGCCCAGGAAATTTTGAGAAATTTTGGAAAAACCCCAAAAATTTTTTGGCGAAACAGTATTTTCTGGTAGAGATACAAGTGTATCCACGATTATTCGAAGATAGGTACTTAGTCTCACAATGTGATAGGTAGTCAGCCTATCCGGGAACTTTCATGAATCACGAGCAACGTTGTTTTTATCAGAAAACTGAAAAAATATTGTTTAGAACAAAGATCCTTATTCTCCGCTGCGAAGAGGTATCCTAGTCGGCAAAAAGCGTACGTAACGTAAAAAAAGGGTAAAATTATTTATACTAAGGAACTTCGTTGCTATTTGGTTTTTGCGTTTATTTCTTCGTTGCGTTTGGCACCCGGGAATCAAACTAGGCGACCTCATATGGTCAACTCCGACGTAGGACCACTGACCACAGAGACGAAGTTAGACAATGATAAAATATGCGGCATTGACATAAGCCGCGCTAAATCACATGTTCAATCGACATCGGCATATATCATTGACATGTATAATATTACACGTCAATGGCATATATATATTCAGAGACAATCAAGAATTTAGATATCATTTCACTACGAAATGATGTTACTTAGTCTAAGGCCTACGCCCTCAGAGTATTTAATTAGCTACAAATGGACTGCATATTTTAAGGGATTGTTGCTATTATTATTACTGGAACAACACTGTGCTTTGTTTAAAAATACGGTCTACCCAGCTTCATATTCTTTCGTGTTTTACCTTTTCTTTCATCCTCCTTTTTCTGAACATTATCAAAAGATAGGTTTTCCCCGGATTCGTCCGGGCCCTCTTTGAATATCAAACTATCCACCACTCAGTCAGGCAGTTTGTAACAGATAAACAATTGGCTATACATATCGCTGCTATCGATTCCATAGTGATAAAATACCGTAATGTCTCGCCTGGTTATTCAATTCCACTGCCTTAACTATTTCTACAGCAATACCATCATTGTTCGTCATAGTCATGCTCCGGTTTGGAGGGTAAGGTAGCTGGTAGAATTATGCCTGTATCATTGCCATGCCACCACACGGATAGCAACGCATCTTAAATATCCTTAGTGTCTATAAGTAACTATTGTCAGTTACTAGATTGTAATTAGAATTGCCATCTACTTCTTACTATCTTCCAATATAAAAAAATATATGCACAAACGAAAACTAAGTAATGTTTATGGATATTAAGTGAAATGAAAGTACAAGTGAATTTATAATGTATACTTTAAAATACAGTTTCACCAAGTGCCGGCGATGGGAAGCATCCAATTTATGGAAAACATTAAAACGAGAATCATTTCAAAACTGGCGTTTGCCTTGGTATTGTGGTGAATGGCTGCGCGCCAGGGCTTTTGAATGTAAGTGGCAAAGGTTACATGGACAATGGTTTTAATAAATTTCAAACCATTTACTTTCGATCTAAACTTTTTCAGTTTAAAATGGCGAAATTCTTCTTTGCTTATAGTATATATACATGGAAATATACAATATATACTCTGATACTGATGACTCTGGTAACTCTGTTTTATAGTCGGTGAAAAGTAAAAGTACATGATCCTGGAGATTTTTCCACTAAAGCTTTGCCTGCCATTCAAACGAAATTGAAGGCAAAAGTAAGCCAGTGGATTAAGATTTGCAATTTCAGGATTATTATTAATGGTGAACGCACACTTATCCGAACGCGCTGAACGAGTCGAACGAAATGAATTTTAGAATTCTGTATATGAAATCTCATAAAACCTCGCGCACTTGCCCGCGTCGAATCGACATCGAATTCATGAGATTTTATATACAAAATTCTACAAGACAAAATTAAAAATTTCAACAACCCCCGACACGTTATGCTAGGACCGCCATTCCGCTTACACATCACTTTGAAAACAAAACGTGAAAGAAATCCTTCAGCATCAGATAAGGTTTTCATGGTTCCTTAATAAACGAGCTTGAGTTCTTTTATTGCAAGCCCCCATGGCTTCCTTTTAACTCTACCATGTAACCTTGATTTAGAGTACCTGTTTGCAAAAATATAACAAGTTAGATCACACTCGATGGGATTATTTTATTTAATTTAAGAGTTCCACGGCCATATTCTAGATCCTTTATCAATCCCTGCGAATCTTCTGTCAATCATTATTTTGCAAACAAGGTCTGAATTTTAATTTTCCAGCTTTATGAATACTCATTACAACCACATAATATACTTTTGCGTATGAATATATAGTATCCACTCGTGTAATATTGGTTTATTTAGTAGAATTAATTTTCTGCTGTAGATTTTCCCCTGTGTTGGTCCGGGCTCCTTTGAAGAAAAAGTCAACTGCCGTTTTGCCAAGCAGTTCTGACTGACTGATTAGCTTAGCGAGTCACTAACATCGTGGCTACTAGGTAGAGTTCTGCATTGTCTTGCCCGGGTCTGGTACCACTGCCTTACATATTCCTGCCACAATAGCGTCAGTGCTTTTCACAGTCGTGTTCCGGCTTAGAGGGTAAGCTAGCCAGCAACCCTATATATGTGATATTAAGGTAACGCCACAAGGATAGCAACGTACTATTACCATCTTTAGTGTTTTAAGTCGATGGTTGACTCTTTCCATCAGGGGCCCATGTGCTTCTTTGCTATCTTATCTAAAAAAGCTATATAAAGGCCAGCTATATCAGACCAAGCTCGATTGGTCACCTTCCAGTTCCATCATCAGATCCCAGAAAACATTTAGTATCTAAGAATTTATCAGAATAAACCGAATTAGCCCATACTCCCAAGGACTACTTTCAGCTCTATCATCAATCACTGGAAACCATCTGCCTCCAAAGTCCTGAAAAGTACGAATCAAAAAAGCAATCTATATATGGTACTAAGTTCCAATGACCACCTTAAAAGACCCTGGAAGTCAATTACCACCAGAGTATTAATTGTCAAAACAGAACACGTAAGGCCAAACTTGATAGGTTTACCTTGTTTAGTATAGGAATTCTCATAGCTATCTTTCAGTTCCATCATCAGATCCCAAAAATCATCCAGCACCAAAGTGTATATCAAAACCAACCCAATCAGCCCACACTCAAAGAGTTTATCTATATTAGCTTAGGAGTTTTCATAGACTTCTTCCAGCTCTAACATCAGGCGTTGGAAGCCATTCTGCTGAAAAGCCCTTAAAAGAACGGATCAAACGACCCCAATGTCGATGGTATTGCTCTACTTTATTCTTAAATTCCAATGATCTCATTTCAGCTCCAACATGAGACCCTGAATATTGCCTAGCACTAGGGTGTTTGTAAAAACAGAACGAATGAGTCCAAACAAGATGAGTTTAGCTTATTTAGTTTAGGAGTTCCCATGGTGACCTTTTAGTTCCATCATCAGATCCTAGCAGCCTAGATTCTAAACCAAAATGTTAGCCAATATAAGATAATTGAGTGCTAACTCAACAAATTTACCTTGTTGAGTTTAATAGTTCACTGTTCATATTTTTCGCATTTTACATCTGGATTCGGAAATTTCTATCTTCAAAACCTCGACATCACGAGAAAGAAATTATTCCAATTAAACAAACTCTTACAAACTCCATTATCTTAACACTTTTCATCTGTGACTTTCAGTAGAACTCTTTCAACACCATCTTCAGATCCTCGTCATCATGAGTAGTAGTAGAGCCAAAACTCGGTTGTTTCGTCAAAACTCAGCATTTGCGAGTTCCTGTATCTACGTCTAGGCTACATCATGAGATTAGGTGGATGGTACTATAAGATTGTATTTTCGCTAATTTATCCAAGTTTGCCGTTTTAATGCAAATGGACATCAGAAAGTCGCTGAAAAATGGCTTGCAACATTTAGAAAATCGGTTATTTACATACGAACATTGCCAGTTAAATAGAAGCTGATGAATTTCGAATAAGGATCTGGCAGCATCAGGTCAGAGTCACCATGTCATTGCAAAATCATTGAAGTTACAAAATAGAGCATTTAATGTCGATCAAGCCTTTAAAAGTTGCATTATTTCTTTCATCGATTTGAAAAGAGCTGATGATCTTGAAATGGCTGAACAGATTCTAATGAATCATAGCTAAGAACCATCTCGCAAAATAGGGCTTTCATTTAAAGAAAACCGCAACCTAATCGGATCATCCGCCTGGTCGCTACGATGCCACGGATAGACACACAGATACACAGATACACAGATCCACAGATACACAGATCCACAGATACACACCTGAAACTTATAACACCCCTCGTTTTTGCGTTGGGGGTTAAAAATTCGTATCGTTCGACGCGTTCGGCTCGGATAAGTGTGCGTTCACCTTAAATCTGATACGAGTACGAATATAACGCTGTGAATGCTGCTAACAATTGCTGTGAGCATATCTCGCGAGACTTATTCAACAGACACATTACACGCAACGTTGTGATAAGTGCGGCACTTATGATGGCAGCCATCATAAGCCCGTTTAATCAATTTTTTGTCCCATTATCATGTTTCGTATCTCAGTATATCATAATATATTCTAAGGATAATTTAATCGTGTAATGTCAGTAGCTGTGCACGCGACTTCGTCCGTGAGAAAAAAATTCTAAAATAAAAGTCGCCTAATTTACTCATTACATCAGATATCTGCTAGTGAAAGTCCCGTTAATATCGGCCCAGCTGTTTTAGAGATAAGCCGAAACAAACAGGCAGTCAGACAAACAAAAATAGTAAAAAATGTTATTTACTGTGTATATACCATATTACTTTAGTAAAAAGCAGTTATTTTTAATATTACAAGCGGACACTCTAATTATATTTATTCGTATAGATGTATAGATAAAGAGTGCAGATTTGATGTTTTTTTTTATTTTGTTTGTACTCGTAAAACTACACCACTAAAACCACAGACCAACCACAGACACAGTGTTAGGCACAAAATGCGTAGCTGCTCATATGAGCAAACATATCGACGGGTTATACGTAAATTGTCGTAACCTAAAAAATGAGATTTTTGTTTTATTTAAGAAAATGACTATCACGAAGAATAAACATCAAATTTCTGTTAGAAGTTGGATTTATCTAATAGAAATTTCATTTTTATTATTGGTGTTATTAAAATATCGATCAAAATGGAGCCATTTTCATAAATAAAACAAAAATCGCATTTTTTAAGTTACGACAACCTACGTAGGACCCGTGGACATGTAAATGTCAAACGCTAGTAGATATATCGTAAAAAAATAGAAATAGCACATAAGTTATTTTATCATTTCGAATAAAAAGTTAAATAGTACTCCTGAAGTGATTTTATTTCATCGTTTAACGTAATAGACCGGGATCCCAAAAACAAACTTTTTTTGATTACTAACAAGCTGAATTTTTGTGAACAGTTTCGTTTTGACGAGACAAGCATCGTTTCTATTTTCAAAAATCTCGAATCGGGTAGATAATAAAGTTATGGGGTCTTTAATAATTTTGATTCGGTGAAGAAAAAATATTTATTAATAACAATAATTATTGTTTGACTTTAATCGCTTGATTATATCATGAAAAATACGATGTAACGTTTGTCCTACACATTCGATGATTTTTCTGGCGAGTCCACTCAAAAGTTTCGGAATTATGAGATGTTTAAATTAATATTAATCAATTTAATAACAACCTAATTTTTTTTTTTGTGTTATAGCACTCACCCCGTGCTTGGGAATCTGGAAAAACCTTAAAAACAACAAAGAAGAAATGGTCGCAGGTTCAAATCCCGCGTGTCGATATTTTTCTTTGTTGTTTTTAAGGTTTAACCTAATTTTCTCACAACAGATTGTTAACTATTATTTTTAATCAAGGATAACATAAAGTCCTACACGTAAAGTAGAAACGTTTCTTAGTCCAATACTCTAAAGTTTTCTTTTTTATCTATCTTTATTAGTTACCCGATTCGAGACTTCGAACATAGAAAAGATGGTTGTCTCGTCAAAACGAAGCTGTTCACAAAAATTCAGCTTGTTAGTGATGAAAAAAAAGTTTGTTCCTGGGATCCCGGTCTATAAGTATTATCACTCTGTATTTTTGGGTGTAAATGTAAGCGACACTGACAACCTATGAAATTTCCTTGAAACATGTATCCAGTTTAATCCATGACTAAAACTATAAAAGAAGAAAATTAGATATTGTTTAAACTAAATTTGCTTATAAATAATAATTCCCCTAAATACATACACACACAAACATACACACACTAACCCTATTTGTTTATTTCGATATTACTAACGATAAGTATTCTATTCAAAGTTGTTTTATAAGCTAAATATCTATAAACTCATATTTTTATGAGCTTCCGAAAATGTACCGATATTCAATTCTAGCATTTAAATCTTACGTGTGTATTTAGATTCCTGACAAATATAGCTTTTTCTTCGAGACCGGTTTTATGAAAAGGATTTGTTTACTCGTAGAAGAGCCAACCCCCTTGAGATTTTCTTTAACGCGAAAGATTAACGTATAAATCCTTCATATAATATAAGCCTGCTGTTAAATACATCCACCGGATTTACCCTCCATATAGGAATATGCGTGCGAGACAGATCAGACATATTAAAAACTTAATACAGAACTCTAACACCTAGTACCCAACTGTTTGCCTTTTACGAACTGCCGGGCAGAATGACATATATTTTGATTATGAATATTACCTTCTTTATATTATTTATTTATTTATTACCTTGGGTAGTTGGAGTGTGGAGGCAAAGGGCCTAATTAAGGAGATTGGACGCAGGCTTAGCGAAATCACAGGGGACTCCCGCTCTGGATCGTTTTTGGTGCAAAGGTTGGCCATCGCAATTCAACGCGGTAACGTGGCGAGTGTCATGGGCACTTTTGGGCTGGGAACGATCCAGGTTGGATTAAATAGCTAGTATTAAGGTTTGACAACGAGAATATGTGAATTTTGGAAATGTTAACAGGGGCTATTCAAGTATTACGGAAACATCAATGGGGGGTAGGGTGTCTTCCCTTTGCTTATTTTTGATGACAAGGAGGATGGAGGTCTAGAATGTGATTACGTCAGCAAAATTCATTTTTTTTACTTTTCAGGTTTTCTATATATGTACTGCTTGCTACATTAAATGTTTGCGTTAAACTGTTTTTATTTATTTATACTTTATTGTACACTTACATAAGTAAAAATGTACAAAAGTCAGACTTAATGCTAGTTGCATTCTCTCCCAGTCAACCTTTGGGCTAACAGAAATAGTAGTGTGTAGGTACAAAGAAAATATAGATATATAATATAAAATTTAAATAAGAATACATATTTAAATAATTATATAAGTAATAATACATAAATACTACTATTAATAAAACATACTCATGTAATATTAAATAATTACATGGACTACATAAACAAATAATATAAAATAAATACATACATACTATTCACGAAGAAAGCTTTAGGCTAGCTTTTTACCTGACTGAGCAAATGTAACATAATTGTGTCACGCAAACGAAGTCGCGGGAAACAACTAGTGAATAATCAAATTAAAATATATCATTGTTAAGTAAATGATCGTGTACTTTCTTTTTGAATAGCGGCTTGTTAGATAGATGGATAGATAGATAGATATTTTATTTGCATGAAAATGGGTTACAGTTAATAGGTGTTACAGCTTTTTCAGAACACCATAATCTACCGGCAATTCCGGTGTGCAAATACATAATATTACAATCTAATTTATTATAATTAATAATTATATTTTATCAATCTAGCCTTACAATTTATCTTTACAATTTACTTACAACTAAACTCATAAAATCAATATAAGAAAAAAAAAATGTCGCATCACATGTTATTACTAATTTATACCTGATAATCCATCTTTAATTATATTTTTATTTTTAATTTATTATTATTCTTTCTATTATTAAGTTAGCTTTATTATTATTTTTTATATTATTTCTTATTATTATTATTATTATTTATATTATTCTTAATTTGAAATGCATTAATAACTTAGCTTATAACTTAACCAAGCCATAGATTAACTTTTCTTCTTTAATAATAGTCAGTGCTTGTCGCTGTCGTGTTCCGGTTTGGAGGGTAAGGTAGCCGGTAAACTTATGCATGTGGCATTAGACCTCGCCACAAGATAGTAACGTACCATTAACATCTTTGGTGTCTATAGGCGATGGTTGACTCTTTCCATCAGGAGACCCATCTGCTTGTTTGCTATCTTATGACATAAAAAAAAGGTATATTGTAGGGGCTAGCCTACAATATACCTTAAACTGTAACTGAATTGTATGTACCTAGGGCTGTGATCGTGAAGTCTCGGGGTCGAGCAAAAGTATTACTGAAGTTTTTCTTAAAATTACAAGTGTCAGTAGAAATTCGAACTCTCGTGTGTAAGCATCCGCATGTTATAGATGAGTAAGTAAAGCAGTCACTTCCAATTATCCAGAAATAAACGGTGTATATTTTTTTATATCATTAGATAGCAAACAAGCAGATTTACGACCTGCCTTGCAGTAATGGCAGTTAAAGAATAGGCTTCTAAGGAGCCTGGGACCAACACGGTAATTGTTATTAAGTCGATAAAATTCATTACAACATTTTGCCGCCTGATAACGGTGACCGTCTATTAATCCAACCGACGAACCGATCAAGTCTAGATCTAGATCTAGATCTAGAATAGATCTAGAAAGTCTATAGACGTTCACTCTATCTATCATGCAGGAAACCAGCGTTATATCCTTGAATAGGGTCATTTTTTATATTTGTACAAAAACGCGTAGAAACGGCACAGGGTTTTAAAAGCTTTAATAAATATTTTTAAATGGTTTAAGGTTTTTTTTTCTTTTTACGATCCAATCTTTAATATCCAGTGAGTCCTCAAAATGCTCAAATAAATACCAGAGTGCTAAGTGTGAGAGTTTTTCTTTTCGCATTCGATCGTGAGCGCGTTTCGAGTTTACTAGGAATTTGTATGTGATTTGTACAGCGCCACCTAGTGGTAAACTGGTTTCTCACGTTTACGACTAGGTGGCGCTGTACAAATCACATACAAATTCCTAGTAAACTCGAAACGCGCTCACGATCGAATGCGAAAAGAAAAACTCACACTTAGCACTCTGCTTAGCATCATTCGCTGTACAACTATATACGTGATCTCCCCAACTAGATTGACAAAGTATAGATGATAGTTATAGTAAAGTTTTCTGATGATACGAAAGAATTCAAAAAGTATATTGATTTAGATTTATTATCATTACTTTGTATATTGCTATAGCTGGTAATGGTTTATTGCAACTCTGTCTGGAGTCCACAATATGGATTTTACCCTTTCAATCGTCGGCACTTGGTGAAATTCCATTATTATTTGTTTAAATACTTTACAATACACTTGTACTTTTATTCCAGTATAAATAAGACTAATTTAAATTAACTGACGGGTTTTGCTTTTTAAAACATCTTCAGGATGTAATATTCTGTATGTAAGTACAGAATTTTACGTCCTGAAGATACTTTAAAAAGCGAAACCGGTCGATTAATTTTAATAATTTGGTGGATACTTAAAGTGGAGTAAATGTATAAGTAATACACTTATACATTTACTCCACTTTAAGTATCCACCAAATTATTAAACTAGTTTCAACAAATAGTCCGCAACATATTTTATAGGAACACTTATTGGAACGCATTCCAAATAAATTTATTAAATTTGTGAATTTAAAAACTGGTTCAAATATACCTACCTGTATATTGTATAATATGTAAGCTTTCCTCAGGGGAACATGATTTTTCTTCGAGAAATTCGCACTGGTTCCATTGATTCTTTATGAATCACTATTAAAGTTTTTAGTTCGATTGTTTCTGCGTAGTGCAGAGCCTCAAGCACGAAATTTAAGCGTTTTCGTATCGTTAACGTATCGAGGACTCGATACGTTAACGGAGTATGACGATAGTAGGAAGCACGAAGCACCTTCTATCGACTCTCGAGACCTCGATACGATTACGCTAGTGACGTCATCCTAACGTAAGCAGGAAGGTACTAGTTTCGTTCAAAAACTTAATCGTATATTATCGGTTTCATTATATTCTATATAGAAATATATTTATTGATAACTAAAATCACACCTAATTCAAGCATAATTAATAAAATACACAAAAATAAAGAAATGCATTCTCTACTCTAAGAAAAATCAAATTTATTTTGACGAAACCATTCTAACAACGATCTTACGTTGTTCTACGGTTTTTGAACGAGACGACCGCTTGGCACTTCACATAGGTATACGATACGTCGATACCAAACAAAGACAAGGTCAAGTTTGTTTATAATCAATCGTACGGGCTCTCGAAAACATTACATTTAAATTGTTTCCTCGCATTAAATATAAATAAAATATTATAAAATGAAAACTAGACTAGCTTTATGCAGTACATAACTATGGTGAAGTTCATGGAAAAGTACGTCCTGGAAGTTTTATGTAACTTATTTATTATGTGCAGTTTTTTGTTTCGTGATGTGAAGTGAAGATTGGATCCTTTCTTCCAGAAACAAGATTCCTCTAAGGAAATAAGCTCTAGAGTTATCCTAGAACTCAGTCTTAATGAAGTTTTTCGGCGGAGTTGCTCACAGAGAAATGTAAGAGCCTCTTTGTTGAGGCGAGTTATTTTTAAATTCGGTACCATTTAAATCCATAGGATCAAATATTTTTCTCTGTTTAGTCCTACATCTAACTTCTCTGAAAAATAATCTATACATATAATAAAATCTTAGGAAAGTCAAAACTGTATATTGAATATTTTTTTAAAGAATACTTGGGGCGTTATCTACAATCGATATCGAAGCCAAAAATATAGTTTTTAGAATTTTTGTCTGTTTGTCTGTATGTATGTCCGAGGTAAACTCAAAAAGTACTGCATGGATTTACTTCAAATTTTGCATGAATAATACTAACAGGTTGGGTCAACATATAGGCTACATATTACCACGCTATCACCTACGGGGGAGGAGCAGTGTGGAGTAAACGAAGTCCGTGCGGACGAAGTTACTGGCAACAGCCAGTATTGTAATATAAATGTAAACAGTGAAAAATTACCACAGATAAAAATGTGAGAATAAAAATTGCTTACATCGAATCTCGTCTATTATTTTCTTCATCTTGAAGTAAACTTCCAATGAGAATATAATAGAGAATTACGTTGAAATATAGGTGGTATTTGCATTTTTTAGCTTTCCGTTGATTTTATTAATATCCGGAAGTAACTAAAACTACTTAATTTTTAAAAAAACGCGCGTAATAAATAATTTTAAACAACTCGAAACTTTTTTCACGGGCAAATTGTAAGTGAAAAAAGTTTCGTCACCTCTCGATACCCAGCCTTCGAAATTTGCGATACGATACTTCAAAACGCCGTTCGTGCTCGCAATTTTGTTACGTTTCACGTATTTCTCGATACGTTTGCGATACGAAAGTCCAATAATTTGCTTGTGCTTCGAAATTTAGTTCCATTTACGTACGATAGGGGCGCTGATCATTTTTCATACGTTTATTTCTCGATGACGATACGAATACTTTTTCGCAAGGAGTTCGTGCTTGAGGCACAGTAGACAAACTAGCTTACTATACGTGCATGTTTCTAAGACAAATTACCAGTGTTGACAATTGATATAAAAAACCCAAGATGCAGACCAATTGATATAAAAAAAACCAAGATGCACAGTCCCGAACAAAACTGACACTCAAAATTGCCTCTAATTTCATTTAAGTAGATATAGATATGGCAAAAACATATATCTTTGCATATCCAACTTTTATAGTTGTTTTTACAAAGCAGTGTACAGAAAGGAATAAAATTGAGTGTCGCGACCGACGCGATTCTATTTGAATTGACAATTTATATTGTGCGCTCATTTTAGGATGACGTTTTGAGAGACTGATTGTGTATTTTGGGTTTTTTTATATGCATGGTTTAATAGCATATCTCTACGTCTACCATGCACGTATAATAAATATTTTGCGCATATAGATCTATTTGGAGAATCAAAAAACGCTTACTAAACTAAGCTAAAATTCACAAGAACTTTTATTGAGCTGGTCTGGGCTCCTTTGAAGAATATACAAGCTGCCGTTCTGCCAGGCAGGTTGTAAAAGACAATTGATTGACTATACGTGTCACTACCGTCGTGACTACGAGGTGATAGAATTTCGCAACGACTCGCCCGAGTATTTGCTGCCACCACCGAACTTATTCCTGTCGCAATAGCGCCAATGCTTGTCATTGTCGTGTTCTGGTTTGGAGAGTAAGGTAGCCGGTAGACTTATGAATATGGCATTGCCATCCCGCCACATTGATAGCAACTAAAATTTTAAAAAATGTATTAAAAATATGGACACTAAATTAATAAAAATAAACATTACACATACTAAATTTATGTGACATACATGATATTATACACACATGTTGATTTTCTTTACGGATAAAATCAGTTGTTGATCTGAAAAGAGATTTAGGCATTTGTTTAGTCTACGATCGAGTTTACGGCCACAGGGCGATTGCTGGTAAAAATAATTAGAAAAACTATTATTGCTAATTGTTTGAAAATAAATAATTACACATTTCAACGTAACACTAAGTGGACCCATCTCAAGAGAGCGTTCTATTTCCTGCTTTTATTGAATTAATCTCGAACGTGTGGAAGCGCTGATGTCATCAATTTGGCTCTCCATTAAAACTTATCAACCCTTATTTATGTTTTTAAAGCAATTTTATAAAATTTGAATTATATTTCGACAAGAAAATAAAACGAATAAATCCGACCAAGTACGCATCGATACGCAGAGGAATGGATTCTGTAGTTGAATGTTACATTTGTATAATTAACAACTTTATCTAAGTAATTTTCGTACATTATTTTTCTTCATTTACGTTATTTGTGTGACATTTTTCTTTTTACATGAAATATTTCCGTAATATAGAAAACTAATCTATATTATTAATACTATGTTGTTAATGTGAAAGTTTGAATATTTGGTTGTATGGAAGATGAATATTTATGACGATTGATCTTGCAAAAACTACTGAATGGTTTTGCATGAAATTCGGCATAGACATAGATAATAACCTGGAAAAGTATATAGGCTGCTTTTTGTCCCGGGAAATGAGCTGTTCCTGCAAAATTCACCAAAAAAACTTATAATATACCGGGCTACACGGTCCTAGCTGTACATATACTACCTGTATATTGACATAAGTTTGAGTCAGTTTGCAATAATTTACCTGGATAAATTATACCCGGCCATATAGGCTGTGTTTTGTCCTGACGCTACAATGATGTCGATTAATGAGAACTTTTATAATATTTTAATCATTGATATAAAAGATACACAATGAGTGTCTCAAAAATGTCTTCTAAAAATGAGCGCAATATTTCAAATTGTGCGCTCATTTCAAATAGAATCCCGTCGGTCGCGATACTGTTAATTTTATTACTTTTCGTACATTGTTTTATAAATACAACTATAAATCTTGCGCTTAAGGTTGGATATGCAAAAACATATATTTTTGGCACTTACCACTTGTCTGAAATAGCGACAGTTTTGAGTGTTAGTTTTGTTCGGGACTGTGCATCTTGGATCTTTTACATCCATGATTTTAATGTACTTAATTATTGTTCTACTACAATCTCTACGACCACGCGCTACGCCGTAGCTAATAAGACGTTGGTACTACGTGTATTGAGTTGTCGTTAAAAATGAAGATCGTTTGGAAGTATGACACAGACTGCTTTAAACATTGTGTATCCATTTCTACGTGATTGAGAAGCAAACATCCAAACAGGCAAACTTTCACATTAACCGTACTAATATTATAAATGCAAAAGTAACTCTGTCTGTCTGTCTGTTTGTCTCTTCTTCACGCATGAACCACCAAACCGATATGGATGAAATTTGGTACAACAATAGTTTGAGACCTAAGAAAAAAATATACGATTTATATCCTGGAAACCACAGGAACGGAAACTATCCGGGCAAAATACTGGGATTTTTATTTCAGAAAATTTTCAACGTGGTCGAAGTCGCGGGCGCAGCTAGTAATATATATATATATATATATATATATATATATATATATATATATATATATATATATATATATATGTGTGTGTGTGTATATGTATGTGTAGGAAGTGGGTCAGATGCGATAAATAAAATGCGAATGTGGTGATATAACAACTCTTTAATTTTGATCAACTTTCCATTATGAATTACTAGTTCTCATTAACAATGTTAACCATAATTATTCCTTACTACAAATAAGTCTTAATTTCAGCAATAAATAGTCAATTACAAATTGTACTGTGACTAATTTATAGTTGACAATAATAATTAACTTGTTTGCACAAATTAATTATCCAACAGTCAAGGATAAGCTACTAGCAAAACAATTTGAGTAGTAGGGATATCGAACGATGCGCTTGGTGGCTCAGGCGCACACCTGTTGTTTACAATATTCTTGCATTTGATGACGCGGACGCCGTCACGGCCATACTGACATGCACACGTCCTCGTGTGCGCATCTTTATACATCTGAGGACAAGGAACACCTCGTTCGTCCTGACATATCTTTTAGAAAACTAAACGTAATCTTATTTTTTTTTTACAACTCTATAATTAGCGTGATTTTTAGCGAAATGGTACAATAGTGTGCTGGTCCGGCAACCCCTTCAGCAACTACAACTATTAAACTCTCTCGTCAGTTTTGAAACCGGAGACTGCATTCTACTAAGCTAGGAATCTCTCCAATCAATTAAAAAAACCTGAGACTGGATTGTACTAAGCTCCCTCTCATCAGTTAAAAACCGGAGACTGGACTGTATTAAGCTCCCTCTCATCAGTTAAAAACCGGAGACTGGAGTGCACTAAGCTCCCTTTCATCAGTTAAAACCGGAGACTGGAGTGTACTAAGCTCCCTCTCATCAGTTTAAAACTGGAGACTGGAGTGTGCTAGGCCGTCATCTTCCTATATTTCTCAATCTTATATTTTTTGTTAATTTACTTTATTTTTTTTATTTTCCAATTGATTTCCTTTCATAGTTTTATAAATCTCCCATTTCCTATAATAATTTATTTTTGCTTTTTTTTTACTTACATTTTTAGTGATATTTTTTTTATCGTAATTTTACTACATTTTATTTGTTTACTTTATATCTTATTTCTTTTGCTAATGATGCAGCCTCATGAACAGTGGCATTAGTTATTTTAAGATTAGAGAACTTCCTTCGCAGGTAGTACGAAGATATTGAAAACTCTCACTGTTATAACTATCTACAATATACAGTGCAGTTCTATTAATACTGTTTGGACCAGTTTCATGAACAAGATCATTATCATGAGTATACGCCGTCACGTCATCCTTGTTATAATTTTCATATAGGTACCTCAAGAAACCCTACAGGAATATGGGGAACTTCGCACAGGCTATCATGGGCGCACTTATATGTCGTATTAGATCCATTGATATTTCTTAACTCGTAACTATTGTTTTCTAAAATTGCGGTAACTTTTAAGGAGCCCTTATATTTTGAATCAAGTTTCGTTTAGTGTCGTGTCCTAACAAATACAAAGTCACATACACTCAAAGGTTTAACATTTCTTTTACTCAACCGTAAAATGTCCGATTGGGCTGATTTTTTTTTAATTCTATTAGATACAATGGATCTTTAAAGCTTGTAGACACTTTTGCGAGTTTTTAGTTAGTTGCCTTGAATACCGAATGTCAAATCAATCGGGGCAAATCCAGATATACTATACCTAATGCTGTTGAGCGCGTGTTGAATATTACCTAACCGCTCTTGCCATGGTTTGTCAGAGTTATACTCCGCTATCATTATTCAACCCTACAAGATTCGCATCACACGTTTGGACTGACTGTTAGCTCTATATGTGCCTGTCGCAAGAAGATATAAATCTGTATTGTTTTTTTTTTAAGATATTAATTTGAGTTCAGTTGGTAATAAACTAAGATCGCTTAATAACGATCTTCAAAGGGTCAACTAAGATCAATTTAAGCTCGCCGGTTTTAATTCAATTGGTTGTCAATTGTTTTTTTTTTAAATATCTACCAAGCGCTCACTATCTTTACCTACAAGGTCAGTGTTTACCACATCCTTGCTAACAGATTTTGAAACTAAACAGGATTAAGTGTTAAAGTATTGCTAACCATTAACCTGTTGTTGCTTAGTTCCTATTCTACCTTGCTCCAAAATTTTGCGACATAACGAAAAATTTTTGTTAAGACTCATCAGCTCACACGTGAAATATGACCTCCAAATTTAAATTTTGCCCTGTGGTTAAACATTTGATCTGTTGAGTGGAAACTACATTAGCACAAGCGACTACTTGGATTCTTGTTCATAAAACCGTTCTCTTACAAAGGAATCACAAGATATTTGTTAGATATGGCCTTCTGAACCAGAGTCAAATATAAAAAATAATTAAATTTCACTTAGTGTAATACACCATGTGACGCTCTGGAACAGATGTTAACTGGTTTTCTGTTTTCGCAACTCGATGTGGCAACTTCTTTCTTCTTGTAGCGCTTCGGACAACTGGAAGCTATGTGCCTGGGACGGGGTCACAACATACATAGCAGACCACTGGTGGTCGGCCACTGGACACGCCACCAGAGATAGTTGTAGATGACCTGCTTTCACTGCAAGCAAAAATAATTTGAGATAAATTTCTGTTTATCACGGCATTCATTGTCACGATGTTCGATTCTATCACAAAATTGCAACTTCCTCGAAATGCAGTGGTGCTCTTAAATCGGTTCATATTTACGTCTTAAAGGAAGAGATCTTCAAGTTATATAAATATAGCTTGCCAAGACAGCAGCTTGTGAAGTAGGTGACGGCATGACTCTTAAGGGAGTGAGTAGGTACAATGATTTGATCAACCCCGTCTAATTTTTTCTTTTCTATAATTATTTTACTTAAGGTACACCAGCTAGTAAGGCACACCACAAAAATGCTATGAATCAGATGAAGCGTCTTTGGAACGACAGAAGCATCTCATTAAAAACAAAGCAGAGGCTGGATCGTACGTTGGTGTTCTCCATATTTATGTACGGCGCAGAGTCATGGAAACTAAGAGCTGCAGACAGACGTCGCATTGATGCGTTTGAAATATGGTGCTGGAGGAAAATGTTACGTATCCCTTGGATAGCACACAGGACCAATGCTTCCATACTAAAACAACTTGGAGTAAAGACTTCGCCCACAGTTCTAGAAAGCAAGGAGACAATCTCGATAAGCTAATCATAACCGGAAAAGCAGAAGACAAAAGACCACGTGGTCGTACTCCTATGCGATGGTCAGACCAGGTTTGCACCAATCTCATTTCTAAAAAGTTTTATGATGCTCTGCACGCCACTGAAGATAGAGTCCAATGGCGTAATATTCTGCTATCAAAAACGATTTAATGAGGAGGTTACGACCCTCAGTAATAAAGAATACGAAGCAAGGAGGAGGACACCAGTTAGTTATATTGGAGTCTGTTCCATCAGAATCAAAGTATATCAACTTAACGGGAGTAGATGCATTTACAGAATGTGAATTAATATTTTCTGCTATTTTTCAAAGAATAGTTTCCATAGCACAAGCGAAAAGAGATATTTACTGTTCTACATAATTAATCGAAATAGTTTGATGATGAAGTGGGAGTGAATCCGATCCCAATTCTGATGTAAGAAGTGGGTCAGATGCGATAAATAAAATGCGAATGTGGTGATATAACAGCTCTTTATATTTTGATCAACTTTCCATTATGAATTACTAGTTCTCATTAACAATGTTAACCATAATTATTCCTTACTACAAATAAGTCTTAATTTAAGCAATAGATAGTCAATTACAAATTGTACTGCGACTAATTTATAGTTGACAATAATAATTAACTTGTTTGCACAAATTAATTATCCAACAGTCAAGGATAAGCAACTAGCAAGACACAACAAGTGTACCGAGCCACGCCAGAGCCAAGACTGCCCGAACGGGGGGCGCTCAGAGCCTTTTTTATACAGGTAGCAAAACAATTTGAGTAGTAGGGATATCGAACGATGCGCTTGGTGGCTCAGGCGTACACCTGCGGGTCTAGACAAGTGGCATAAACGCTAGGAGAATAGAAAGATAAATGTACGGACTTGACGTAAGCGTTCGATTATGCTTATGTCAAATCCATACATTTATCTTTCTATTCTCCGAGCGTTTATGCCACTTGGCTAGACCCGCTGTTGTTTACAATATTCTTGCATTTGATGACGCGGACGCCGTCATATGTATGTATATGTATATATGAAATATGTATGGGATAAGCAAGTTTATTCTATTAAATCAGTCGGTCTCGCTCATTATGTCACGCTTGCTTAAATATGAGTTGATTTATTAATAGCAACATTAGTATTTGGTTTCGTACATTTTTACATTACTGTAATTAATTACCCCATGTTGGTCCGGGCCTCATTTTAAGTCTATCTGCCGTTCTGTCAGGCAATTCGTAAGAGGCGAACGATTAGCTATGTGAGTCACTAACATCATGGCTAATAGTTGGTGGAGTTCTGCATGGTTTCACTCGATTCTGGTATCACCACCTTCCCTACTCCTTCTATAAAAGCTTCAATGCTTATCGTTGTTGTGTTCCAGTTTGGAGGGTAAGGTGATCAGTAAACTTAAGTATGTGGCTTTAATACCCTGCCAGCAGTATAGCAACGCACCATTGACATCTCTGATGTCTTTAGGAGATGCTGTCTCTTCTATCTCCATCTTTGCTATCTTATATTTAAAAAAAATATATATATATATATATAGTTATATCATAATATTCACCGGACAACCTACACTTACTGGTCTAACCCCAAAGTAAGCAAATTATTTAAGCAAAGTTAGTCAACGATACTTACTAAAATATTTTCAATAAACACCCAAGCCCAGATATACAAATATTTATGCTCATTACACAAATGCTTGTCCTCGTCGGGAATCAAACCTGTCCCCGAGCCCCGTCGATTGCATAGTCAGGGTCACTAACTACTCGACCAACAGGGCGGTCAAAAATAATATAAAATAAAAATAAATAATTGCGGGCAATACATAGACGATGTCAAAACTATGTGAATAGAGGAGGCAATAAGCTTGATCTACTTACTTAAAGTCCTATTAAAGAGGAGGGTACTTAGACATTATACCAATAAGTTTGATCAGGCTTAACGTAAATCACTGGCAAACTGTGACCCCTACTATCTTCTTTAATTTTCGAATGAACTGGAATGTTGCGAAGTTTTTGGAATATTACACCAACAGGTATATATATACCTCCTAAGAGTTGAGAATATAATTTTACACCAGAAGGAGGTATTTCCATAAAAAACACAAACAAATAAGTTCTGTCACTTTGCAAGTATTTTCACATAGCTCAAGAAGCTTATTGGTAAAGAAATTTTAGATAGGAGTGAATTCAATCTATACGAATATGATTTTTATGTCTATTGTAATAAAACAGTAATTTTGGACTAAATTATCAGTTAGGAGGTATTAGTACTTGATCGACTTCTAAAAAAGGAGGTTATCTGTTTGATGTATATATGATATTGTTGGAATTGGACAATGTTTGAGTATGACAATCTATTTTAGGCTTCCAGTGTATGTATGTTAGTATGGTTGTCCAGGCGTTTCTCGAAGACAAAGTCATATCGAGAGAATCCTTTATTTGTGTCAGGTATTCCCGTCTTCCCTGTGTTGGTATCGGGCGTTTTTGAAGAATAGACCAACTGCCGTTCTGCCAGGCAAGTCGTTAAAAAGACCGATTGGCTATTCAAGTCACTACCATCGTAGCTGATAGAGTTCTGTATTATATAGTAGATGGTAGAGTTCTACATTGTCTCGCCCGAGTCTGGTACAACCGCCTTACCTAGTCAATGCTTGTCTCTGTCGTGTTCCAGTTTGGAGAGTAAGGTAGCCAGTAAACTTATGTATGTGGCAGAGACCTCGCCACAAGATAGCAACGCACCATTAACACCTCTGGTGTCTATAGACGATGGATGAGTCTTTCCATCAGGAGACCCATCTGCTTGTTTGCTATCTTATGATATATAAAAAGATAAATTCCAACTTAGGGAACAGTCTGAGTTTCCTTAAAATTAGTCTTTTTTGAGAGATATAGGTATCTACATACAACACAGATGTTAATGATACGTTGTATTCGTGTAGCAGATATATAATGCCAAATGCACGATTTTAATGGCCACTTTACCTTCCAAATAAGAACACGACTGTGACGAAAACCAATGCTATTATGGTAAGAATAAGTAAAACGGTGGTACCTAAATCTGGTCAAGATGTTGCAGAACTCCACTACCTAGGTAGTATATATTCACGATATTAGTGACACGACATTGGTATTTTTTCGCCTGTTACGAGATGCTTAAAAGTAAGTCAGTGTACGCGTGTAGACTTACAAAAGTAATCTTAAAACGTTCCACAAGAATCACAAGTTTCGTTTATCAGACGATGATATAGATGGCGCTGTTTGATTAAAGCATCGCGGTGATTATCATTTCCTTGTAAATTGTATATAGGTTTAAGGACCTACAATACAGCTTAGCAAGTGTAGTTTAGTAGGTTTGTTCTTACTCGGACACTGAAAGCATCACTAGTACAGACTAGTACATTCTTTCAAATGTACTAAACACTAGTTCAGGCTTTCAGTACTAAGTAATAGTACAGTAGCACTCAAGGAATAGCGAAATATGTTTTGATTTTCCTTCATATTTTACAAGCTGTAATTCTAAACAAACTCGTTTATTTATTACGTGAAGTTAGTGTTAGCTATATATTAGAATTAAATCATGTATGACATTTAATCATAATGCATTATTCAAGATAAAATGGTTCTATAAGCAATTGTTAGCAACGATAGATTTATTATAGACGATAGATTGACGATAAGACTAGCTGACCAGGTGTGCGGCACACCTGTATTATGCACATGTTATTGTGAGATACTGACGTCATAACAACGATGAACAAAGATATAAAGAAGAATGGTATAAATAGGCGAGGGTAACATGTTTTCGATTCATTGTAATTCTATCGCTTCTATAGGGCTTTACTCTGCCTGCCTGCCTGTCTGTATTGTTTATTTAAACAATTTTATAAAGCAGAATCGAATATGTGGCGCCATCTATATTTGCAAGCAGAACTTTTTTATTTACATCCATTTTTTGCCTTGAAATAAGCTCCCATTTGGGTATACTAAAAAGTGCTCTGTTGCCTTACCTTCCTAACTGAAGTACGACAGTGCTTATCGCTGATGATAATGCCAAAGTTTTATACGTTCCGCGGCTATGCTTGTGACAGCGCTAAAATACACAGTTGTAACTCATAAACTGACGAGGATAGAACCCAATTTTAATGTTTAAGAACTCGATTTTGATAGTTTATAACCTAACAATAATAAATACAACACAAGATTCCGGGTTCACATAAAATTGTTATTAAGAATTTTTCGAAGTTTTTCTCGAAAATCGAAATCTCTGTAACTGCTCTGTAAAGCTGTTACTCTGAATTATTACAATAAATAAACTTTAGTTGTTAGCAGGTCGATAAAATACGACAAGTAAGCTCATCATAACCGACAAACTGGTGAATTTGAGGAACTGGAATATCACTGATAAACTAATTAATTGTGGTGAACCGAAATATAGCTGACAAACCGTGAATCATAATAGGCTGAAATTTTACTGACAAACCAGTTATTAGCCGAAATTTGATTTATCTATAATCATCATTCAATCTTTTGATGTTTGTTTCACTCTGCCTATTCCGCACAGGAACTCGTGTGATGATCCCTTCTATCGAAATTGATTTTACTTGTTGCCTCTAGTGTAAGATTTTATTATTGTTCATGGTAGGGGACCCGTCTAGTATATTGAACAATCATAAATTAGCCTCTGCCGGGTAATTTGTGTCACCTTTGATTAAATCCGCAACCGCAAAGTGATTTGTGGATACAATATGGCGGTAATATACAGCGATATACTTCTCGAGAAATGGGGTTCAATAAGTCCATTTTTTTTCGACAAAACCAGAGCCCTTGTACAATTTATTATTTGAAATTACTAATTATACAGAATTACGGATTAAAATATACAAATGACAACAAAAAGTATACGGACATTGATATAAAAATACCCAAGATGCACAGTTCCAAACAAAATTGACACTCAAAACTGTCCCTATCATTTAAGTAGTTATAGCAAAAACATATGTCTTTCCATATCCAACCTTAAGCGCAAGAGTTATAGTTGTTTTACAAAGCAATGTAGAAAAAGAAATAAAATTGACAGTGCGACCAACGCGATTCTATTTGAAATGAGCGCACAATTTAAAATTGTGCGCTCATTTTTGGAGGATGTTTTTGAGACACTGATTGTGTATTTTGGATTTTTTATATCAATGTATACGGATTAGATCTAATTTTCCAGTTTACATGTGTTGTTTCATATAATTCTACTGACAGACATACAAATCTCGTATACAGGTACAGAGTCACATACACATATAATATATAAACTTTTACGCACATAAACACACATAAGTATGTATACCACATATATTCTACACTCTAATTATTAATATATTCTACACTCTTTGTCGTCGGCACTTGGTGAAACTCCATTTTTGTTCAATATTTTATATAAAAAACACTTGTATTGTTTCACATGTATTTCAATGTGAAACAGTACAAGTGTTTTTATATGGGGTTCCCCAGGGTAGTGTCCTAGGGCTAACGCTATTTTTTATATATATCAATGATCTCTGCAATATGATACTAGAAAATGGCAAAATTGTATCATATGCCGACGACATAGCTCTAATTTTTTCAGCTAATTCGGAAACTGATGTTTATAAATTTGCACACCAAGGTTTCACTTTAGTCAACAAATGGCTTAACAAACACCTATTGACATTAAATTCCAACAAGACTCCATTTATTCGGTTCACAAGGCGCGATGTATCACCCAGTCAGACAGATTCATTGTTATACGCTCACCATCGTAATAACACTATACAATGCGCATGCCCACACATATTACCTGTTAACAAAGTAAAGTACTTGGAAGTGAATATAGACGAAACCCTTTCCTTTAAACAGCATATTGAGACGCTTGCAAATAGATTACGTAAGTTAATTTTTACTTTTAAAGTTTTGCGCAATATTCTAGATCAAAAATTAATTAAACAAGTATACCTTGCTCTTTGTTAATCAATAATAACATACTGTATTACGTCATGGGGTGGAGTGGGCAAGACTCTGCTACTTAGTAAAGAAAGAGCACAAAGATCTATTCTTTTCTTTTCGCTGCTTGTTCCTATTTGTGATAGTTTTAAAGAATAGTTGTGTTTTCCTAGTTATATTATTACTTAAGTTTAATATAGTTTAATAGTTTAATTTAATAACATAACATTGTAAACTATGCTTACTTTTTTATCAGTGATTATTAAAATTATTGAATTTCACTAACCCCTGTCGCCTGAAATACATATAGGCACATACACATAGACATATAGGCAGATACATGTAAAGTTAGGTCATAAGATAGCTTTTAGTGATTTTACAATTCAGTGTAATGCACATATTATTTATCTGAATAAATATATTTTGATTTTTTTTGATATAAAATATTGAATGAATGTACCACTTAAAATACACTTTGGTTATAAATGTAATGGAAAAGCGATGCATCCTGACACAAGCATTACTTTGCTTAAAATGTAGCCCCGGCAATGTAATATGTAATCAGTGTAAAATAAGTTAAACAAATAAAAAAATTGTATTTGTATTTTTGTATGGATATATAATTCTAGTTTAACTTCTCAGGAAATTCTCATTTCAATTTTTATTTCATCTAGAATTTTTTTGAAAACTGAAAGTAATTTAAAAAATGCAAAAATTATAAAAAATAGGGCTGTAACTAGCAGCAAAGCGGTCAAAATTTTAGTGACTTGTCATCCAATTGTAAAATCGAAATAACATAAAATTTCAACTGCTTTGGACTAATCAAAAACATAATAATATTTAATAACGGCCGTCAAAAATATTTACACTTACGAACATTTTATTTAAAAAAAGAGAGGGCATTTCGTTTTACGGAAATATCTCAAAACTATTACAGATACCAAAAAGCAGATTTTTAAAGAATAAAATTTCTGGAAAATATTAACCTTCCGAAACTTTATCACCAATATTTTATATTAGATTTCATCCTTTTTTACAGGACATGTAGTTTATTGGATTATACTTGGAATAGTAGTTTACAATTTTTTTAAAAAAAGAATAATCGTATATTATAAGTATAAATAAATGATCAAATATCCGTTAAAAAAATGTTTCCCGCAAATTTTCAACCATTAATAATATGCTATTATGAATTAGTCATTTTACAAGTCAGATTTTTACATGAAAACACCGATATAATTATTATTGCTCCCTAGTTTGCAAAAACTACTTGCCAATGTTTTAACCTTACTACTTGAATCTATTTTTAAAAGTTATAGAAAAGATTCTCTTCGGAAAAATTGAAAATTTTTAATTTTCCATTTGTATTAATCCGTTGTTTTTTTAAATATTTCAGTTTACAAACTGTCAATTTTTTATAGGAGAAGGTCCCGCGTTAGTCTGGGCTTCTTTGAAGAAAGACCAACTGCCATTGTGTCAGGCAGGTCGTAAAAGGCAACCGATTGGCTATGCGTGTCACAACAATCGTGACTACTAGGTGGTAGAGTTCCGCAACGTCGCGCCCGCGTGTTTGGTACCACCGCCATCGTACGGCAGGGGAGAATATATGTGGCGTTGATATCCCGCTACATGGATAGTAATGTACCATTTACATCATTGTTGTCTATAGGCAACAGCTGCCTCTTTTCGTCAGCAGAGCCATCTACTAGTTTGCTATCTGTCTACCTATATATATTGCTGTTCATTAGTCTCGCTAAAACTCGAAAGGCTGAACCGAGTAAGGTAATTACATTCTTTATTTTTTTGGAAACACAATATTTATATTAAAGAAAGTGAAAGACATGCTTATTGCGCTAAGGGATTTCTTCCAGCAAAATCAACAATAAATGATGTTGGGAAATCGCAAAGTATAAACAACGCATTGCTGTTCGTTAGTCTCGCTAAAACTCGAAAGGCTGAACCGATTTGGCTAATTTTTGTTTTGAATTAATTGCTGAAGTTCAGGGAAGGTTCAAAAGGTGAGAAAATATAGAAAAAAAAAGTAGTTAAAAAGACAGAACCATGTTTGCCGGGTCAGCTAGTCTTATAATAAAAAACTAACTAAGCGCTGCAGGTGTGAATTTATAAATGTTTTCACAAGAAGCTTAAATAATATTAACACGTTTTATACTCATAAATATATGTCACCTTGATAGTAAAGCTTTCAGAAAATATACGTAGCATTGCGAGTAAGCTCTCTCATCGTTATACAACTTTTCACTTAAGCTTTAACCTTGTAAGATATAAATTTTTAATGAGATGTTGCTGCTATTTTTCTGAATATAAAACTGTCTGTTTGCAGGTTATGAGAGATTTGTATTCCGTGACGATTTAATCAGATTCTTCTCATATAAATATATTTTCACATCAGATCCATTATAGGATACGCAGAGAGAATCAAGTGCCATATGTCACGTATGTCTCGTTCACAGAGTAAATAAAGACGTTAGATGGGGTTAGATGATCAATCAATCAATCATAATTTATTGCATCAAATATGGTAGGTATATTAGGTTTTTAGAATTATTAATAGTTAGTTCGCATATTTGACCATTTGGCATGCAATTACTTAATTTAATACAACATTTATCTAGTTCCTAATTAAATTGTGAATAACTATTATAACTACATACCTATTACATATTATGACGTTCAATTTTAATACAACACTCTGTCAATATATAGGTTTAAGGTCATCACTTTGGTTATAATATTATTGCAATTATTATTATTTATAAACTAACATAACATGTTCGATAAACATTAACCGAATGTAATAAACTACCTTCAAATTAATATATTATTGGCATTTTTTGTCGTTCGATAATCACTACAAGTGTGTCACATCGGTAAATGCATTCGAAGGGTCCATTCTGCAGTTTTTACAATACAAAAATGTTAAAAAGCAAAATGTAAATAATAAGCAATTAAATTATTCTACTTGTATAATAATTTTAGTTTCATCGTCAACTAACTATGAGCGATAAATTTATGTATCAATGCGTGAACATTATTTAGAAAGTATTACAATAAAGAAAAGGAGATTTTATTTTAATGTATATTAAATATGTAAAATTGTAATAAATCTGACAGGACTTCTGCATTTTTTTTAATATAGACAAACAAGAAGATAGTTTTCCTGGTGGTACGAGGCAACCATCACCTATACATAAAAAAAAGAATATGTATTAATAATGCGCTGTTTTTTATGTGGCAAGGTATTAAATAACATACACTTTTTTATATCATAAGATAGCAAACAAGCACATGGGTCTCCTGATGGAAAGAGTCAACCATCGCCTATAGACACCAAAGGTGTTAATGGTGCGTTGCTATCTTGTGGGTCTAATGCCACATGCATAAGTTTACCGGCTACCTTACCCTCCAAACTGGAACACGACAGTGACAAGATATATGTGGACTGACAACTTTAATCTCCAAAGTGGAACACGACAGTTACAAGCATTGACGCGGCATGATTGCAGCAAGATTCGGAAAGGCGGTGGCACCAAACACGGGTGAGACTATGCAGTATTCAACCAATTGACCCCTCCGTTAGTCGAGTGGTTAGCGACCCTGACTACGCAATCGACGGGGCTCTGTTACGACTCCCGACGGGGACAAGCATTTGTATGATGAATATAAATATTTGTATTTTCGGGTTTGGGTGTTTATTAAATACATTCCAGTATTTATATATGTATTTCTATGTATTAGTATCGTTGATTAACACCCATAACACAAGCAAATAATTTGTTTATTTTGGGGTTAGATCAGTAAGTGTGATTTGTCCCGTGAATATTTATTTATTATTCATTTAATTGTATAGATGGTCCCGATGGTAGTGGCAGAATAGTAGATTGCCTTTCCTTCAAAGTGAGTCCAAATAAATATTGGCACTTTAAATTGTTTTTATACCATAAGATAGCAAACAAGCAAATGGGTCTCCTGATGGAAAAAGTCAATCATCGCCTATAGACACCAAAGATGTTAATGGTGTGTTGCTATTCGTGTGGCATGGTATTTTATCGTTTGCGTTACCCTCCAAATTGCAACACAACAGTAACAAGTGTGGATGTTATTGCGGTTGGAAAAATTGTAGCTATGGCTTAATAAAAATAATCCAAGTCTTTTATTTACGTATATTCAGCGGTAAGCCAGGATGAAGTAGCCGCAGCGTTATCAGTACAGTCCTTACGAGCCCGCTTAACCGCACTGAAATTGATATATTTTATGATTCTCTTTGTCCATTCTTATATAAATAACCTACGTAATATTCATGTGTGTGAATATTCATTACTTCTTTGAATAAGCTAATGGCCATTTTAAAAAATACGATATCTCGCCAAGATACCAAAATGTGGAAGAGCATTCTAGCTGAACAAAGCCTCTAAAATTTTTCGTATAAATCCGTGAAATCACAAAGCAAATATCTAGTTATAAGACGTCTGGTGGTCTATCTCCTCATTTATAAAAAACCAAGCGTGCTTTCTTCTCCCTTTAGAAATGTTTGACGACGTCAGTTTTCCTATTTACTCCTTTCAGACACGCGGAGTATATATTATACAGTTTTAGCGAGATTAACGAACAGCAATTGTTTATATATATTGTACATATATATATATATATATATATATATATAGATTGGCAATTTCTACCAATTCTGTTATTGTAATAAATAAATGTACTACAATGATAAATAAATATTAAAAAGGAAACAAACATCGTGTGAGAGCTCTCATACATGAGCGGCACGTTGCCAACAGCAAAAAACAATTGCAGCCGTCAACACGCGTCAGCGCCAGCCGTCGGCGAGGCGGCGTTAGCCGTCAACATGTCATCTTCGAAGATCACTTGCAGTTTGGCTGGCTCGCTTAGCATATATGCCAATTGCAAAAAATGTAATGCCGTATGCATAAGTTTACTGACTACCTTATCCTCTATACCGGAACGAGACAGTCACAATCAGTAATGCTTTTGCGACAAGAAAAAATAAGAGACTAGGACCAAACCTGGACGCAATGTTGCATAACTTCACATACATTTGCGTATATTTACTGCTATCCGCGACTTCGTATGCGTACCCAAAACATTACTTTCTTATGCTGAGTCGGAAAAAGTGACCTATAGTTTTTTTTATAAATATCGTAAGTATAAAAGATAATTTAAATTCAATTGGTTTATTTAAACAATTAAAAAACTGTACTTTATTATATTATAATGGATATTATAACACAGGATCTAAAAACCTGTTCTTTTTTCTCGTTTTTTGTATTTCATAGAATAACAAACAACCATGACTTAAAGAATAGACCCTCATGTTGGTCCAGGCTCCTTTGAAGAATAGGCCAACCGCCGCTCTGCCAGGCAGGTCGTAAGAGGCAACCGATTGGCTATGCGCGTCACTACCATCATGGCTACTAGGTGGTAGAGTTCTGCATTGTCTTGACGTTTTGCAACGTCTCTACCAGATTTCAGAGAACATTGGCTTATTCCTATCGACCTATTCCTTCCACAATATCGGCGTCAGTGCTTGTCACTATCGTCTTCCAGTAGACTAGCCGTAGTCCCGGCAAACGTTGTTCTACTCACCTTTTAAACCTTCCCCGGACTTCAACAATTAATTCAAAATCAAAATTAGCCAGATCGGTTTAGCCGTTCTCGAGTTTTATATATAAGCCGATGTTACCAAATCTGGTAGAGACTGTATTTGTAGAACCCTGCTTGTGTGGAATATCTCACAAATTACAATGAGACTATACGAAAAGTGTACCCTACTAAACTAGTAGATGAAGAAAACTAGTAAGTAAAAACTAGTTTTCTTCGTCTGAATAATGGATTTCCGCAAAGTAACGCATGAATCTATAAAAGATCAACTGCCATTTCTGCCAGGCAGGTCGTAAGAAGTCGATTGAAACAAGGCCCGGAATAACACGAAGAAGCATCTTGTTATTCGATATGATTTTTAGTAGAAGGTACTATGTTTATTCATACAATTCTCTTCCTTGAAAGTAAAGACACGTTTATGTGGGGGGTGATTATCCTCCAATATCCAGTTTCACGCCCCCACGTGTACGTGGGAAGATGTGATCCACTTTTCACCTATTTGCTGTTTTTGTACTAAGAATATTTTTTAAATATACGGGATTTAATCTGGACGAGCATCGACTAATCTTTTTTGGTATGTAATCTACAAATTTTATTCAGGTAGTTTTTTTTAAATATTTATTTCTGGTTCCTCTAACATAATCAGAGACTTTGGCTTTACTAGTACCCGTTCGTAAAATTTATTTCGTACCAGTTGTTCTCCGTGATTTCATTTTACGATTGACATAATTTCAAGTAGGTCAGTTAAGATAAGTGGTTATCCCCGGCGATAAAATATTTACTTTTTGGTTTTTTTAATACAACAGTGTTTTGAACAAAATGGAAGAATTCGGTAATACTATTCTTAACCTCCCATTGACAAAAAAACAAATAAACAAAATTTATTTGAAAAACGGCCCCGTAAAGTTGGTTTTAGTTAAACAGCTGCCCCGTTGGTTAAGTGGTTAGCAACCCTGAATATGCAGTCAACGGGGCTCGGTTTTGATTCCCGACATGGACAGTTATTTATGTGATGAGCATAGATGTTTGTAGTTCTGAGTTTGGGTGTTTATTAAATATGTTTAAGTATTCTATGTATCAATATCGTTGACTATTACCCATAACACAAGCAAATAATTTGCTTACTTTGGGGTTAGATCAATTCGTGTAATAACTCCCCAGAAATATTTATTTATTTAACTAGTAATATACTGAACAATTACAAAAGTCATGATAGATTGAAATTTTAATCTAAAAATTAACATGATCGTATCATTTTTCGTACAAATACACAACATATATGCACACAGTGAGTTAATAAACGTAATGAAAGGCGTAGTACAAGGTTCAGTCCTTTGTACATTACATTTTTTTTTTTTTGTTAACGCAGGGGAAATGGAAAAAAGGGCGCATTTACGCACGACCGGGCCACTAAGCGCGACCCGAGTGTGGGACTCGCCGGCTTCTATCGACCGGCCATACTCACTAAAACCCCTGCGGCGTCGCTCCTCGAGATGCTTTTGTAGGCGGGGTGATGGGTACGCGTGAGCATTCTTCCACTACCCCGCCGGCATATAAATCCGCCTCGTACTGGGGTTGGTAATAACCCCGGTGGACGACTTTGGCCATTTTTTAACGATGTTGGCTTCCTCACATTCGTGCTCAGGTGGGGGCAAAGCCCCTGCCTTTGCACCGCGGGCTTTCGAGGCCCGCCACCCAATGACCCGGAGGTCCTCTGGGCAGATGCCCTAGGCAGAAGCCCTGGGCAGGTGCCCCTCCCCTCGCGGCCAATTTTTTAACGAGGTTGTCCTTCCTCGTACACTGTGCGCAGGCGAGGGCAGAGCCCCCGCCTTTGCACCGCGGGCCTTGCAGGCTCGCCATCCCACGACCCGAAGGTCTCCTGAGCCGAAGCTCCCCGTGCGCGCAAAGGCGCTGCGCACCTTTACCCCCTCTTCAAGAAGAGGGATTCGAGAGCGCCCACCACGGTCCAATTAGCTTCTCCAGGGTACTGGATTGCACCCCAGATACTGAGCCCCCCCGCCGCGACAAGGCTTGAAACCATGGTGGGGACATTTTTAACCTGTGTTAAGTTCAACCAACCAACTGCAAAGAAATCTCCCATGCATTTTAGTTTATTCATATACGACGTTCTTACAAAATCCGTATCGTATGTTTCCAAAATGACGATATAAATAGCGTACAACATAGTCAATGTTGTCAGTTATTCTATTTCATTACGGCTCCGTCGCGTGATATTACAGTCGAGGTTAGCGTGAGAAAAATATCAGCTTAGGAGCTTGCATTTCCTTCAAAAATTTTGGAACATTCTTAATATTAAAAACCAGACAAGTGCGAATCAAAAATACACTCATAGGATTCCTACCGCTTAGCGTTATAACTGAGGTTACCTGTATGGACTCCCCTTTCACTATTATTTGACGTGAATACGTCTTTAAATTTCCTTTCATAGGGGGGACCTGGGAGAAAAGTATCAGTTTGGGAGCTATCATACGTTTTCTTTGAAAATTTTAAAAGATTCTTAATATTAAAAACCAGTCAAGTGCCAATCAAAAATATATTTTTAGGATTCCTACCACCTAGCGGTATAACTGAGGTTACCCGTATGGAGTCCCCTTTTACGATTTTTTGACGTGAATATGTCTTTAAATTTGCCTTCATAGGGGAGACCGTTCAAAAAACGGGTGGTAACCAAATTGGGGGATAGAGTTTGGTGTTATAGCTACATAACTATAATGAACATCCGAAATCTTATTATACCACTGGATAGCTTAAGAATCAAAGAATTTGATAAGCTGCGCGCGGATTGCAATGTTTCGCGCAGAGTGGAGTAGGATGTGCCGCCATTTTTTAGGTAATTTCACTGCGTTACATATTGACTATACTTGGATGAATGAATCCTTAGAAAACTGTGATTTTGCTGTATTCAATTAAAGAAAGGAAACTGTTCAAAGTTTCAGAGTTCATTTCGTGATTAATTACTACTTTGGAGATCGTATTACTAAACATCAAGTTAATATAATAAGATACCAAACAAGCTGATGATTGTCCTGACGGAAAGAGATATTCATTGCCTATTGACTGGTAAAATATTGCACGTGTTGAAAAACTTACATTAAAAATAATAAAATAAAATGAGAATATCCTATACATAATATACACAGTAAACCTCATCGACTTTAGTGCAGTAATATTTAATATGCCTGGTCGATAACCAGTTATACTAAAATTATAGTTACGCGTTAGGTAAATCTCTGTTGTTAACAATAAATTTGGCATATAAGCCATGCGCGGTGCACGCACTAAATATTTTTATTTGATAACTAGCTGTTGCCCGCGACTTTGTCCGCGCGGACTTCGTTTACTCCGCACTGCCCCTCCCCCGTAGGTGATAGCGTGATAATATGTAGCCCATATGTTGACCCGACCTATTAGTAATATTCATTCAAAATTTGAAGTAAATTTATTCAGTACTTTTTGAGTTTACCCCGGACATACATACAGACAAACAGACAAAAATTCTAAAAACTATATTTTTGGCTTCGATATCGATTGTAGATCACGCCCCAAGTATTCTTTTAAAAAAATATTCAATGTACAGTTTTGACTTTCCTACGATTTTATTATATGTTATCAGGTTATTAGATCAGGTCAAAATTTAAGCTCCTACATTTTTTCATATTCGATATCAGAATAGAGTACTGCGTGCTAAGTGTGAGTTTTTCTTTTCGCATTCGATCGTGAGTGCGTTTGGAGTTTACAGGAATGTGTATGTGATTTGTACAGCGCCACCTAGTGGTAAACGTGAGAAACTATTTTACCACTAGGTGGCGCTGAACAAATCACATACAAATTCCTAGAAAACTCGAAACGCGCTCACGATTGAATGCGAAAAGAAAAACTCACACTTAGCACTCTGAACAGTGAACATCTTCCTTCAATCTTTTACAAGTCAACCTGTAGACACTATTGATGTAAATGACGCGTTGCTCTCCATGTGGCAGGAATAGAGTGTCAAATACATAAGTTTACCAGCTACCTTACGCTCCGATCTGGAACTCAACAATGACAAACACTGACGCTATTGTGGAAGTATTAGGTGAGGCGATAGTACCAAAATACCGCTGAGACGTAGAACTCTACAATCTAGTTCATAGTCATGATGTTAATGACACGTTTTAGCCTCTTGTTATCTTTTACGAGTTGCCTAATAATTAGGCAGTAAATATATTATTAAAAAAGGTCCCGGGAAAAACGAGCTTGATAGACTGTGTTCCCAGGAACATTTTTATTTTTGATTAATAACAAATTCAATTTTTGTAAACAGATTCATTTTGACGAGACGCCCATCTCTTCTCTCTTCGAAAAATCTCTTATCCGTTTAATAACTAATAAAGTTAGGGGGCTTCAAACAAGTTAAATTAAAGAAGGAAAAATATTGATAATAATGAGTTTTTCATTTTAATTGCTTGATCATTTTATGAAAAACATGAAAAAACAGAAACACATTAGATGGTTTTTCTGACGAGTTTTACACTCTAAAAATATCGGTATTATGAGATAAATACAACCAAATTTTGTCACATTAGCTTGTTATTTAATATTATAATTCATAAGTAACTTTATTCTACGTCTAAAATGGAAACTTTCCTTAGTTCGACGCTCTAAAGTTTTTTCTAGCTAACTTTATTAGTCACCCGATTCGAAATTTTTCGAAGATAGAAAAATAGGCGTCTAGTCCAAAAAAGCTGTTTACAAAAATTCAGCTTCTTATTAATCAAAAATAAAATGTTCCGGTGGGACCACTGGCTATAGTCAGTAGTAACTGTAACAAAACGTACAATTCACTCTTACTTCATTATTCCCTTTACACGGGACTAGGAATCAAAAATATATCAATAAATTTATTAAATGTATATAAAAATAAAACTCATTAGACTTTAATAAGTGAGCTTCCGAAACAAATAAAACAAACAAATGAAATACTGAAAACACCGGCACACAAAAAAAAAGTTGTCTGTGAACCGGGCGCCACCTATCTACAGGCATGTTTTTCGATCCGCTGAACACGAATTTCAAGTCAGTTTAGGCCGTCCGGGCTTCAATTTCGAGTAAATTGCAAAAAACCCCAAAAAATAGGAATTTTAGGAAATAATAAAAGTGAAAATTACAGGACAATAGTCGAAGAATTAGTGACAAATTACAAAAACTTAGGATGCTTGTTAATAAAAAATACAAGAAATTTATTGAATTGTGTTTAAAAGATTTTTTTCTATTTTTTCAGCAGCAGTTTTCTGCTATTTAATCGATTTTTTGCAATTTTATGAATGTTTGAGGGGACTATGGGCCAAATTTATTGCAGAATCAGATTAAGCAGACTAATTACATGAAAATCTTCATCAATCCTAATCCACAAATTTTTTTATACCAAGATAATCCCAATTTTCTTCGATTTTTGTAATTTTTGATGATTTTTTACAATTTTTATTTAGATTAGAGATATTAGATTTAAAACGGTTTATGATTAAAGTACGATCGAAATTAGTATTTAACAGATCAAAATACATGACAATTATGCTTGCATTAGATTTCAAAAATTTTTTTCTTGCCAAAACATCGAATTTTCGCTATTTTTTTTGGGTTTTTTTGCAATTTACTCGAAATTGAAGCCCGGACGGCCTTAACTGACTTGAAATTCGTGTTCAGCGGGTCGAAAAACATGCCCGTAGATAGGTGGCGCCCGGTGCACAGACAACTTTTTTTTTTGTGTGCCTGTGAAATCAGTTATGACTAAAGTAAGAGTAATAGCTTCCGAAACAAATAAAAGAAACAAATTAAATACTGAAAATCAGTTGTGAGTAAAGTACGATTATTACCTATATTTGAAATGTAGATATAACACCCATGTTCTATGAACATTATGAATAAAATAATATGTTTATCTGCAAGAATGTTATACCTATATTCTATGAGTATGTTGCGTACGTGTATAGTAGAGGGAGCAGAAGTATATATTGTATCTCGAAGAGGAGAGTATGGATTTAACACCAACGAATTCCAATTTTACTTTCTGAACCAATTTATATAAATGAAATACATTATTCCGACTGACTATTCTTAACATTAATATAATCAAGCTCTTTCTTTATCTATCCAAATATAGACATAGACTTTGCTATCTTAAAGCGTATAAAAAATCTAATCGAAATAAGAACTTCCTCCTTTTGGGGAAGTCAGTTTAAAATATGGTAGATTCTTATTTTAGAACCAAACAATATTATTCGTTTTTATTTTAGTAATCAAGTTTTTTTGACAAAAAGAGACAATCATTGCCAATAGACATGAAATATTATGTTAACAGTGCACTGTCACGAATGTAGCTGAGTAAAATTGCTACTTGCATAAGAACATTGGTTTTTTTAAACTCTAATTTGAATAGGTACGACACTAATAATGTTGTGCCAGGAATTGGTTCACATTACTCAACTCAGCAAATTCTTGATGATGACTAATGATATGCTTGGCCAATCGACTGCAATATACTACTTGTTTTGTAGGAAGGCAAATGCTCTATTAAAACCTAGACAAACCGCGGTTTTAAAACTATAATGCGTTAGGTTTAATTTATAAAAAAATAGGAACATTTAATTAAAATATATTATTCTAAAAATAATCACTAAATTGTGTCTCTTTGAACACATACTAACGAAGGCGCCATCTTTTGACAGGCTCGCTCAAAGTTACCGAAGAAGAGACGACGCGTTTTGCCAGTGGAACAACCTCGCAGAAAACGCGATGCTAGCGCCTCTAACCGGCGAGTGAACGCAGTAAAACACCCCGTTGTGTTGAAGGAACTACCCGGGAATAATAAATATGGTGAGTATTTATACTAAAAGTTTTAAATTATTCAGACAGATGGCGTTGCTTAGTTATAACGAAAATACAGTTAAACTGTCAATTTGTTTATTTTCCTAAGCTACGACTTACGATTGTTACCTCTACGAATGTCATGACTGCAGCTAATACAGAGGTAATGTTTTAATATTACTTTTACTATTTTAATTATTATATATTTTAATTTATTATATAATTTAATTTACTTTACTAGCTGCGCAGTTCAGCTAGTCTATACTATTATTATTCCTATATTAACATTATAAATGCAAAAGTTTGGATGTTTGGATGGATTGATGTTTGTTACTCAATCACGCCAAAACTACTGACCGGAATTAAACAAAATTTGGCACAAAGGAAGATGATAACCTAAAACAGCACAGAGAGTAGAGACTACCTTTTATTCCGAAAAACTTAGGCTATCATGCGGGCTTCGTCAAATCCTTTTATAGTGCAACGGACAATTTCAAAGCATTTTCAATACATCCAAATTTATTCTAAGAAACAATATTAAAACTTACGAATGTTACGATTATCTATATATTAATATGTAAAGCGAAACCTTTGTACCCCTTTTTACACGACAGTAACGCGAGCGGAGAAGTATGCAATTTGGCACAATTAAAGTTTATATATCGAAGGAGTACATAAAACTCATATTATTATATAATACGCTTTACCATTCGGCCGCACCTGCATGGCGTGTCGTCCCGTAAATATTTTTTTTAAATTAAAAGCTATCGCGATAAAAGCTTTGGTCACAGTAGGGGTAATAATATTTTGCACGAATCAATACAATCCAAGATGGTTGAAATCATTTTTAAGCGTTTAACTATAGACGAAGACCTTCTTTACTTCTACATGTGTGCTAACAATTAATTCTTTTTTTTTTTATTATGATTTACATATTTTGGACAAGCTTTTTCCCGCGGCTTCGCTCGCGTTAAAATCGGGGAGGTTTCCAAAAAAAATGACACAAGATTTTTTAGTTAGTCACAAACAGTTCTACCTTCAAAATTGTGGAATGCTCCATAAAAAATTACACCCCCTGTTTTAGGGAAGTGGGGGGTTATAAAAAAAAAAGTAGCTTATGTCACTCTCCATTCCTTTATCTATCTCCACATAAAAAAATCACGTAAATTCGTCGCTCCGTTTTGCCGTGAAAGACGGATAAACAAACACACGCATACATCTTCTCATTTATAATATTAGTATGAATCCCACATGATGAGCACAGCTTCATGATTATGGAGGAATTTCAATAACACTTCAGCAGATCGCTCCACTCCATTTTTATACAGCCACCCACATATGTCTGAAATGATCAAAAATAACGGCTGAATTGAGCAAGGATAGTCTGACCACGCAGCGAGATATGTTAGCGCGCTAAAACACTTTAATGTATAGCCACCCGCGCGATAAGGCACACGCAGCCTGAATGTTCACGACGATAGCCGATAGTAGACATCTGTATGTATCTTCTCATTGCGTAAAGCTTTGTGACAATCGACGTGATAGCGGCCCCAGCACTAGAAGTCTATTAAATTAATAAAAATAAACACTACACATACTATTTTTTTTAAATTTTTGATTAATTTGAAACACATCTTAATATATAGACATAATAATATGTATATAGTGTTAAGTCTGTTGTCAAATTTAGAAAATATTTTATTGTTTAGTCTAGAGTCAAACGGAGTCATGGAATTTTGACCAAAAGGCAGTTGCTAGTATATTCCAAAAAATAAGATGAGTCAGCAAGTAAAAACATACATTGATGGTAAAAAATTATCATCAATTTCACACCAAATATGCGACATGTAATAAAGCATTGCTAACATTCAAGATGCAGATTTCAAACAAGAAATTATATCTTAGAATTTCGGACAAACTTAGATTATAGAGGTACAATTTTTTCACTTTACAGGTGTAAATGGTATGAACATGATAAGTCTTGCTCTTCAAGGACCATCCAATCTTCTCCGACCACCGTCGTCTACTCAGCCTCTACAAGCACGGGCACCTATAGGTAACAAGATTATAATCATCCCAATTAATGAAAAATTAAAAACTCATCAACTTTAACGTATGTTAAGTTAGCACTGCTTTAGATTAGGAACTCTGTATATAAAGTTTATATCCGCTGATCGACTTTTCTGCCCTGTATTAATACAATACAATAATATGTTAAATAAGAAAAAATGTACATACTGATAATAAACTTTTATATACTAATGTGTTACATACACATCTGATAATAAACTTTTGTAATAAACACTAATGTGTGAATGATTCCGATATGTTTAATGTTTAACGTAGCGTAAAAGGATGGATCCTCTTTGAAAACGGCTATTTACTTTGCAAACCCATCCCAAGTACAAAAGGTTTTTGTAAATATATCAAGATATTGTTTATTTAGGGATTTATAATGAGTAAATAATTATTATCGGTCTTAAAATTAATTTCTATTTTACTTTTACACATTTTAATGGACGAAAACACTTTTATTTTATAATTAGGCTAGATAAGTTCAAAAATCAAGTTTGAGGCCTATGTAATTATTTTAATTTCCATTAAATTTCTTACATGTAATGTAAGACACAGATTGAAAAGTGCAAAAATTGTTTAGATTTGTAATTTTATAAATCTTTTTTCTTCTTTTATCCTAATTATTCTCAAAATTGTAATATTTCTTACAGTGGAAAATCCAATCGTCAACACGCAGTGCGCCGCCATTTCCCTAGCATCACTTCAACCACCTCTGATGACTGCACCACCTTTGCAACCAAGACCAGCAACAACTGGCTCCTTAGATTTAATGTTACCTTTGCAACCAAAACTACTGCCTGGCTATAACCTGCAAGCATCATTTTTATCCAGTACCCTGTCTACAGTAAGACCTCCAGACCTGCCTCCTAAATTTTGTAGTAATGGTGAACATTTTAAACCTAGCCCTGAAGTATTATTAGTATTAGAAACAAATTTAACTGATTCTGTAAAAAATACTGACAATTCAGAAGCTAATTGTAATAATTTAGATAGTGATGAAAATAAAATTGTAAATATTACAGAAGAAAATGATAATTTAGTTGATGAGTCTGTATTAGAAAGTGATGTTCAAAATGAAATTAATTTTAATGTAATTGAAAATAATAATGTTGATACTAATCTCGTTAGCAGTCCCAACGATAAAAGTCTCAATAATAATTCTAGTTAAATAAAAGTTACTCAAATGTAACATTTATGGTATACTATGAAATCTGTAGCTGTGAAACCCCGAATAAAAGTCTCCCATTAGTTATGTAAGGAATAATTAATCTTCTTTAAATATACTAGATATTTTACACTAAAATCAAAAAATATAAATCTAATTCGATAAATTTAATTAAGAATATATAATATAACGTTTAAAAATTCTAATAATATTAAATTCATTAATATTTTATGAAATAAAGTATGTGAAAAACTTTTGTCGTGACCAAAGTATTGTAGAATTCAATTATTTTTAAAAGACGAATTTTTTGTATATTTTGTATATTGAAAGACAAAACAGTGATCAAAATAAAATGTACAATAGTGTATATGAGTCATTTTTGTTTTTAGATTATAAATATTTATAATAAATGAATGTGGAATTTATTGTTAATATTTTATGTACTATATTTATTATAATTCATATCTTAATGTAATATTTTAAATAATATACTGGTTTTAAAAACACAGGCCTATATAATAATATAAACGACTTTCAAGATTTAAATTTTCATATCACTTACATCATTGCATTGTTGTTGGTTTTGATGAAAAGAACTTACTTTAAAGAAAACATAAAAAAACATTGTTATGTTTATCGTAAGCAAAGGGCAAAAATAATTTAACGGCAAATGCGATGATGTCGATTACCATTCATCTCGCGAGTCAACAAATCAATGAGTCTTAAATTGATATGTCTAAGGAAATTGGTTCACACTGTCTTCTAGACAAAAAAAGAAAAGTATACTGACCATTGATTTAGTTCAATTACTTGCATCCTTTTACCTCATATGTAAATAATTAATGTCTTATATTAGCTACATATCGGCAAACGCTAGAGCTGGGCTACGCTACGGACACTTATAATACTCACTCCCTTGAGGGTCGAGCGTCTGCAGTCTCGCCACAAGGTCAACTTTAGTTCCTTTGTGGTGAGTACCGACGCATCTCCTGTCGACCTTTGAAGTGGAGGAATTCTGACCGACTGGTTTGGTCTACCGGAAGTCCCGGGGGAGACTCCGGAATGAAGCTCACGTCACGTAATCGTCAACACGTGACAAAGTGTAATTTTAATTGTATTATATTAATATGTATGTTAGTCTATACGGTATTTATAATATGGGCCGTTGCCTGAAAAAAATGGTAAATAAATAAATAAAAAAAATAAAATAGTGATTCGGCCGTAAATAATTATAAAATCTAATTGTCGCTTCTGCGGTCTAGTGGTCTGGTTTCGGTGTTGACCACATGAAGTCCCGGGTTCGATTTCCGGGTCATCTATAAACACCAAAGATGTTCTAATACCACATGCATAACTTTACCGGCTAACCTTCAAACTGGAACACAACAGTGACAAATACTGACGCTTTAACGACAGGAATAGGTAAGGCAGACCCGAACGAGACAATGCATAACTCTACCACGTTGTAGCCACGATGGTAGTGACTCGCACAGCCAATCATTCATCTTTTACAAACTGCCTGACAGAAGGGCAGATGGTCTATTCCTTAAAGCGAGCCCAGACTAACACAGGGAAATGTAATGAAATAATGCAGTATGCTTTCTGTAGTGTTAAAATTATATCTACATCTATATATTAATACGTGAAGGGTAAATAAATTCGTACCCTTTTTCAAAACAATTGCGCGAACTGTAGAATATGAAATTTATGTATGAAAGACCGCCTCGTTGGTCGAGTGGTTAGTGGCCCTGACTACGCAATCAACGTGGCTCGGGTTCGATCCCCGACGGGGACAAGCATTTGTGTGATGAAGCATAAATGTTTGTATTTCCGGGTTTGGGTGTGTTTATTATATTTATTCTGGTATTTATATTTGTATTTCTATGTATTAGTATCGTTGACTAACACCCATAACACAAGCAAATCATTTGCTTACTTTGGGGTTAGATCAGCAAGTGTAATTTGTCCCGTGAGTATTTATTAAAGACAAAGTATACATTGTAGAGGACTGCAGAAACCAGACAAAATTTTAAATAAAAACCATTGGAAATACAGTAAATTAACAAAAATATACACAGACACTACATTCATGTGACGTACATGATATTATACACAAATGGATGCTATTTTCTTTACAGCTAAAATCAGTTGTAAAACTTAAGAGATTTTATTGTTTATTTTATGGTCGAATTTCGGCCTCAAGCGATCGCTAGTATATTTAAGTACGTGAAGGAAAAACTTTGGAATCCTTTTTAAGACAATTGCGCGAACGATAGAGTACAACTAAAGTTTCGGCACAACTAAAGTTTACCTTGAAGAGGACTAGAGAAACCTAATATTTTTAAATATATAAATACATTAAATTAAAGAAAAATTATACACTACACATACTATATTCATGTGACGCACATGATAATATACACACATGTATCTGAATTATTTTCTTATGGTTTAAAGTCTGTTGTCAAATTCAAAAGAGATTTTGTTTTTAGTCTGTAGTCGAATTTTGGCCACAGGTGATCGCTAGTTTACGCAAATATGGATATACACACACAAACATATCAACTCACACTCAGACTGCTAGTCTTTTTGTGACACACATAAGTGACTGCACTGCGAACTAGCTTAAGAGTCTTGAATATGTCGTGTATGTTTTGTTTTTAATGCTTGCTTGTGAGAGTTTGAAATATGTACATTTTCGACTCACTGTTATAGTATCTTATCATCATACTAAGTCTATGAAAACTAAAGTATCATAATACCGTTTTCTTTGTGCATTATGCAGAATAAGCCGAGTGCTCTGCTCTGGTACACCACGATTCACCGATTTGTAAGTTGACGAGATGTGTGGTGATTCAACCAGCTGCATTTTACCAAACTGTTAACGACTGTCTTAATTTTTTTTAAACTAAGACTGATAGGTTTACATACTCATTAAAAACAAGGCGTTATAACACAATACAACTAGACACGTAGCTGCTACTGAGATTTCCATTTCCGACAAAACCTTAGAAAAAAATGTGTAAACGGTTGACCCTACGAGCCATCCCTGAAACTTCCCACTAAATTAAGGTATTTTAAGCTCAAAAGTGTAAAAAATATAAGCATAGATTTTTCAATTCAAACATCTATTTTGTTAAAAATGGCAGTATATTAATTATTGAAAAGCTGTATATTTTGAAAACGATGATGGCATTCAACTTAATTTTTGAGATCTAAAATATTGCTTTAGCTAAATAATCGATAGGTTAAAAAATTTCGACGCGATGTCAAAAAACATTTTATTTTTAATTTTCTTCATTGATAAATCTCAACCAAATTGACCGATTTTGATTAAATTAACATTTTTTGACGTTGTTTTTAAAGGAGAAAAGTTGATAAGATTTTTAAGGCAATCGGTGAATTGACTTGTAAGTTATTTAAAAAAAAATGAAGTAAGGTTGCTAAAAACAACGTAATTTTAATATTTGAAAAGCTATAAGTTTTGAGAATTAGATTTGATTTTGATTTTTTGACGTAGTTGTTTTAGTACTAAAATATCGTAGAATACCAAAAAAATGATTGGTTGAAAAATTTCGAAGCTATGTCGAAAAAACACTTTTTTTCAAATTTTTTCGTCAACGATTACTCCCAAACAGATTAACCGATTTTGATGCAATTTATGTATTAGACGTAGTATTTTGTGGAACAGAGCTGATTAGTTTTTGTACTCAATCGGTACATAAATTTGGAAGTTATATTAAAAAAAATCTGTTTCATCAAAAATATTTTTGGTGTTTTTTCAAAATTTCTCAAAATCAGCTGGATCGGACAGCTTTAAATTTTCAGAAAGTCTAAGTCGAGCGGAATTCAATCGAATGCCATCAACCGCGTTGCGATTGGTCCAGCCGTTCAAAAGTTATGAGATGTTTACATACACACGTACACACACCCACACACACACACACACACACACATACACACACACACACACACACACACACACACACATACATACAGACATACTGACATCATCGTGAAAATAGTCGGAAAAGGTTCCTAGGGCCTCAAAACGTGGACATCTGGTGAAAACTTGATTTTCGAAATTGGGGTAAAATCAGTAACTTCCTTATCTATATACGTAGTGGTAAGTTAAAAAATTCATTAAACCATTTTGCTCGACCTATAGATTAAACTATAATTTAATATTATCTGTAATCAAACTGCTAGCAAAACCTAACCAAATTATTTTCCTAACTTTATTATAAACACGATTTTTACTATTTTGTGTATACTTAAACACATTTTGTATATTTTTTAATATTATTTATTATTTTACTTCATGTCGTCATTGATTTCCTTCCAGTATAAATTATACTTTTAAATTTGATGTTTTACATAAGCCAGCGCCTTGTGACGGCCTACGTTTTTAGGATATAAATTTATATTCTTAGAAAAGTAAATTTAAATGCTTTGGCGGTCAAAGCATTTAAAATATATTGTTCGAGTGGCTAGCGACACTAATTACGCAATCAATACGCTCGGTTTCAATTTTCGACAGATAAACATTTGTGTGATGAGCAAAGATGTTTGTATTTCTGGGTTTGGGTGTTTATTAAATATATTTCAATATTTTTATACATACTAGCTGCAGCGTGCAGCCCGCTGCATTATAAAAGTTTTTGGCAAATCCCGCGGGATCACCTAATTTTTCTGGAACAAAAAGTAGCCTCTGTGCTATTCCAGGTCATCATCTATCTGTGTGCCACATTTCATTCAAATCCGTTCAATAGTTTTTGCGTGATTGAGTAACAAACATCCATCCAAACATCCATCCTAACATCCAAACTTTCGCATTTATAATATTAATATAGATTTCAGTATTTTTATGTAGATTTTAACTAAATGTTTTAAGCAAATACTATGATTACATTGAGTTTAGGTTAATTTGTGTAATTTGTTCAACGAAATTAATAATATTATAAACTTTATAGTGTTTATATTGCAAGTCTTCAAAAAAGTGGCCGATATTTATATAATATACATACAATATTAAAAATGATTACTACGTAAAAATACTAAATTTATTATTCCATTTTAAACTGAATATGTTTAATACATTAAAATATTGGTTTAGAGTTATAATGTCTCAGAAGGTATTTTTAGTGCCGTATCTCTATGTTACTTTCAGTACCATACTTTTTACTTGACAAAAATGCCTGTTCAGGTTTATTTGAACAAAATGTTTTTGGCTTCGAATTTGACTAGGTATCATATTAAAAAAATATCATAATATTGTAATTATTATTAATTGCATGGCAATATTTTATTACAAAATAAAAATGTATAATTATTATGTAGCTGCGCTCTGCTACCCATTGGGTTACTTATTGCTATGTCTATCCTATTTAATCTTATGTTTCAAATTTCATTAATATCGATCCAATATTTATCGGGTGATGAAGTAACAAATCCAATTGTTAATAGAATATTAAAATTGTTGTTTGTACATATTATAGTAAATTTAAAGAATGAAAGGTTTAATATTATTGTAAAAAATTTTTGTTAACATTATTTGATTACGCACTGTTACAAATAATAATCATTATCTATAATAATTATTTTAATAATTGATATTAGCTTTTTCAATTAAAACTAGTTCGGTTTTTTAATCTGGTATAAATTTAAAATTACGGGGACTAAAAATCGTATTTGCTATTATTACAAGATTAAAATTGACATAATATGTACGAGTAGGTATTGTACAATTGTTATTTTTATGCTAAATTTCATTTCGATAGCAGTTCCACAATCATATCATTAATTATATTTCAGCTTGAATTAGTGAAATAACTCATGCACAAAAGAATAATGATATATAATCTTATTTAATTCTAGCTTTTACCCGCGGCTTCGCTAGCGTTGATTTTTTAAATAACTTTTAATGTTAATTCAAATTATATTAACCATTATCATTAGAAATTAAATAAAATACCACGATATTTTTTTTATTCCTTGAATGGATTCCTATTAAAATTAGAAAACTCTAACGTTGAGCTTAGTTTAAGAAACTGAAAACATATTTTATAATAATAATTATTAACAAAAATTCAATAATTTTTTTAAGGAATAAAAAATGGCAGTTGCCAATGGCAAATGCCATTTTTTCTAAATTTTCTTACAAATATCAGCATTCTTACAAATGGCAGCAGATGTCAAATAATGACTTTTATAAGCAAATTTTTCGTACCTTTGGATGAATTCTAATTGAAAAACAATAAAGCCTATATTACTCGCTTATAATATAGCGTTCTCTTTGTGAAATGAAAAAAACGTAACAAACAAACAAATTCTCTTTCGCATTTATTATTATTGGCTTGTTTATTCAATAAAGGTATTGTGTTCCCTATTTGGGGCAACATTTTTGGTACATGTATTGATTACGTAATGGAATCTACATACATAAACAAATTGAGAAAAGTCTGCAGTTTTTCCCCGTGTTGGTCCCGGGCTCCTTTTCAGAATAGGCCAACTGCCTGGCAGGTCGTAAAATGCGACCGATTGGCTACGCGAGTCACTACTATCGTGGCTACTAGATGGTAGAGTTCTGCATTGTCTCGCCTGGATCTGGTACCAACACCATACCTATTTCTGCCCCAATAGCGTCAGTACTTGTCACTGCCGTGTTCCGGTTTAGGGGTAAGGTAGCCGGTAAACTTATGCATGCGGCATTAAACCTCGTCACAAGATTAACATCTCTGGTGTCTAAAGGCAATGGTTGACTCTTTCCATCGGGACCTATCCGCTTGTTTGCTATCTTATGATATAAAAAAAGTTACACGCGCATCACGCAATAATTACAGGCCGAATTTTGATCACATTTGTTTGTTTTATTAACTACTAGCTGATCCGGCTAACATTGTTTTGCCATACAAATTGCTTGTGTTGAATATTTTAGGTATGGTACTCAAGGGGGAAGGGGGAGAGTAGTTGAGATAACAACTATTCTATCTTTTAAGTTGGACCAAATAGTAAATATTTAGAAAAGCATTGAAATCGGTTCATTGTATAGTTTGGGAATCCATAGCGGACAAACAACGTAACACGTAATTTATAAACACATATTAAGATATACTCGGTGCTTATCGAAAAAATTTTTTTTATCGCAGTAAAACTGCAGCAACCAACATTCCATTAACTGTATCTCCTGAACCCTCTATCACAGTGTTACATAACATGTTTCAGTCCGCGGACCCCAAGATATTCAAGCACAATTTCAAGGATTCCTTAATAAAAATCATTGGCATTTATGTATTAATTCAAATGATATAATATAAATAAATAAATATTCACGGGACAAATTACACTGACTAACAAATTAAGCAAATTATTTGCTTGTATTATGGGTGTTAGCGATACCAATAAATCTATATTATCTATATTAATATTATAAATGCGAAAGTTTGGATGTTTGGATGGATGTTTGGATAGATGTTTGGATGGATGTTTGTTACTCAATCACGCATAAAGTACTGACCGGATTTAAATGAAATTTGGCACACAGGTAGATAATAACCTGGAAAAGCACATAGGCTACCTTTTATCCCGGATAAATTAGGCAATCCCGCGGGATTCACCAAAAAATGTATAATGCGGCGGGCTGCACGCAGCAGCTAGTAATAAATATTCACGGGACAAATTACACTGTCTGATCTAACCCCAAAGTAAGCAAATTATTTGCTTATGTTATGGGTGTTAGTCAACGGTACTAATACATATAAATACATATATAAATACTTAAATATATTTAATGAGCACCCAAACCCGGAAATACAAACATTTATGCTCATTACACAAATGCTTGTCCCCGTTAGGGATCGAACCCGAGCCCCGTCGATTGCGTAGTCAGGGTCGCTAATCACTCGACCAACGGGGCGGTCAGATAAATAGATAAGACGGCGGACCCTCATACATACACTCGTGGATTCCCAGGGTTCTGCGGACCACAGGTCAAAAAACACTGCTCTATCAGATCTTCATCAAATTAAAATGGAACCAGAGGGTATATTTCCCTCCCAAACAAAAACAGAATTTTCAAATTCGGTTTAAAAATTGACAGAGTTCTGAAGTAACAAACATAAAAAATATAACGCCAAATTGAAAACCTCCTCCTTCTGGGAAGTAGGTTAAAAATAATAAGACATTTGCTTTTCATATAAAGTCATTAAAGTTTATGGAGGTCTGTCTAGTTTTTAAATTCAATTACTGGATATACTTGCACACAATATATTAGTAGAATATGTTGGTACCTTAATTTATTTTTAACAACTTATAACACCCATATTCTTGCAAATAAATATTGTCTTTCTTTCTATAACTTTTTTTAGTTTTTGTCTTAATACTTGATTCTTTTCTAAAAAAATAACACGATAACTTCATTCAGCATAACATTAGTTTTAATAAACTACAATTATTATTTTCTTTCCCCACAAAGACTTCTATGTAATAATAATAAATAAATATAAACAATAAATAAATATCTCTGGACAATTTTTACAGGAATTGATCTAACCACAAAGAAAGCAAATTATTTGCTTGTGATATGGATGTTAGTCAGCGATACTAATACATAGAAATACATATATAAATACTTAAATATATTATTTATTAACGATACTAATATATAGAAATACATATATAAATACTTAAATATATTATTTATTGATACTAATACATAGAAATACATATATAAATACTTAAATATATTTAATAAACACCCAAACTCAAAAATACAAAAGTCTATGCTCATCACATAAATGCCTGCCCCTGTTGGGAATCTAACCCCAACCCCATTGATTGCGTAGTCAGGGTCGCTAACCACTTGACCAACGGGGCGGTCAATGTAACATAGTACCTTCATAAAACTTTGTTTCCTTATGTTGATCCGGACTCACATTGAAGAGTAGACCCTTTGCCATTCTGCAGGGTATTCCGCAAAATGCGAACAATTTGCTATAAGTGTTACTACCATCGTGATTACTAGGTGGTAGAGATCCGCAACGTCTTACCCGGGTATATCTTACCACCACCTAACCTATTCCTGCCGCAATGTCTTTGTCGTATTCCAATTTGGAGGATAAGGCAGCCGGTAAACTTATGCATTTAGTATGGCTATCCCGTCATACGGATCATTAATATTATTTTTGGAGTTTATAGACGATGGTTTCTCTCCATCAGGATAACCATCTATTCGTTTGCTATTTATTAAAATACGTTGCGTTATCGACCGTCCCGTTGGTCGAGTGGTTAGCAGCCCTGGCTACGTAACGACAGGGTTCTGGTTCGATCGCCGACGGAGACAAGCATTTGTATGATGAGCATAAATTATTGTTTTAAATTTTGCACTTGTACTGTTTCACAATTCACTAATTATATATGTATATGCTTTTTTATTGTCACCTCTATGGTCTAGTGGTCCGGCCTTGGCGTTGACCGCGTGAGGTCCCGGGTTCAATTCCTAGGTGTCGCAACTTAAAAAAAGTGTTTTTCCAGTTTTCTGATAAACACAATGTTACCCGGGATTGGAAAGTGCCCGGTTGACGATAGGCTTGCCACCTATCACATTTGTGGGACCAAGTATCTTCGGCAAATCGTGGATGCACTTGTGGTACCTCTGCCTACTTCTTTGTAGATACGGGCGTGAAGATACTACTTTTTTATTTAAATAGCAAACTGGTTTCTCATTTTACTTCATCATCAGGACAAAAACTGAAATTGTTAATAAATACGTTGTGTCCGGAAGCGTTAAAGATGAGAATAAATGTTTGTATTTCCGCATTTCGGTGTTATTATGTATGTAAAAGTATTATATATGTATTTCTATGTATTGATATCGTTGACTAATCTATACATATAATAAATTGTAGAAAAGTCAAAACAGTACATTGATTATTTTTTTTAGAGAATACTTGGGGCGTGATCTACAATCGATATCGAAGCCAAAAATATAGTTTTTAGAATTTTTGTCTGTTCGTCTGTTTGTCTGTTTGTCTGTATGTATGTCCGGGGTAAACTCAAAAAGGACTGCATAGATTTACTTCAAATTTCGCATGAATATTACTAACAGGTCGGGTCAACATGATACCTACATATTATCACGCTATCACCTACGGGGGAGGAGCAGTGCGGAGTAAACAAAGTCCGCGCGGACGAAGTCGCTGGCAACAGCTAGTTAATAGTATAATAAAAATAAGCAAATAATTTGCTTACTTTGGGGTTAGACCAGTAAGTGTAATTTGTCTCGTGAATATTTATACTCATATTTATTTGTATTATGTAACTGAGTAGTAACATTATAACGCAACGTTCTTGTGGGTTACAGCTAGTCGTATTAAACGGGTTATTTTCAATAAGTAAAATTATATCAACTGATGCACAAAAGGAAATATAATCAATGTGATTGCTCCTATTGTTATTGAATAAAAGGAAATGCCGATATTGTATCCCTGTTCGGGGCAAACCACGTGAAACGTGTTTCGATTACATAATGGAATACTGAACAAATATGGTAAGTTAAAATTTTGAGGTATTTCTTTCAACAAAAGTGATGGAACTAAATTGTTACGATAATCGAAGGTCTTTTTCATCTTATGAGATGATTAAAACAGAGCCAATTTAAATTAATGGCTATATACCACACCTACCCTGGTGGCTATAATTCGGGATCCGTAGCAGCGACTACAATGTTGACAAATGGTATTATTTTAGGGGTTTGTAGATGGTATTATGATGTTGTCTTTATTGTGCATAAGCTTTCATTTATTCTCACCTAATCTTCAGCTCCGCATAGTCGTGAGATTTTAGGAAGTCCGTTTTCTCCAACGTTTGTGATTTTGTACCATCGCTTGTTTAGGTATGTTTGTTATTTTACTTTAGCTAACTATGCAGCTTCGCATGTGAGAAGATTTACATGTGGTGGACATAGTTTTTCATACAAACTTTCATCACCTATTTCAGCCCCTTACGGTTAATTTATAAAAAATAATTATATTTGATCCCAAATCTACAACTATTTTCATGTCAAATTTCATCAAAATCGATTCAGCGTTTTAACCGTGAAAGCGTAACAAATAGTCAGACATTTTGTATTTATAATATAAGGTAAGGTAAGGGTAAGGCAGCCGGTAAACCACAAGATAGCAACGCACCATTAACATCTTTGGTATCTATAGGCGATGGTTGACTCTTTCCATCAGGAGACCCATCTGCTTGTTTGCTATCTTATGATATTAAAAAAAAGTATGTCATTAATACCTTGCCACGTGGAAAACACCACATCATTAATACCCATCTGCTTGTTTGTTATCTTATGATATAAAAAAAAAAATTAGTCACCTCTGGTATAATGGTCCGGTTTCGGTGTTGATCACGTGAGGTCCCAGGTTGGGCAACTGTTTATTTAGTGTTTATTTAGTTTTTTGATAAAAAACATCGTTGCCTGGGATTGGCTAATTGCCCGGTTAGCGATAGGCTTGCCACCCATTATATTGTGGGACTACGTATCTTCGGCTACTCGTGAATGCACTAGTTGTATCTCTGCCTACCATTTCGGAGTTAGGGGCGTGAAGATACTTTTTTAAAGTATACACGTAAAACCATTTTCATAAGACTATAAATACGATAGGTAATTTGCGATTATATTTAAAACAAAAAAAATATTTTAGCTTGATAGATTAGGATATTGGGCTTACATTTACCTTGTACATGATGATTTTTGAGGGAAAATATTTTGGGAAAAGGCAGTTTCATGTGATTTACAAACATAAAAAATCTGAGTAACGACGACTTGTGTAAGAAGTTAGCTAGAACTACTACAAAGAACTTTATATTATAAGAAGTTAGCTGCATTTTGTAGAGCACTGCTAATTTTTTATAAAGTAAATTATTTTATTGATTCTTCTGGTGTAAGTCCATTTGATGTTCGGGAACGAAAATACTTTGTTGTTATAAGTTTCTTTTAAATTTTGTTTAACAAATTATGCTTTTACAAAAATTTAAACGATTTTGATGTTATTAATACTTCCCATACCCATACCAAACCAAAAATACTTCCCATAAATTCAACTAAATAAATTATTGTTACAGCGACAATCAGAATTATTGGTGTAACATCTGTTTTTCGGAAATTAGCTGGAAATGACAGACAGATAAATAACCTTTATATTTACTAATTAGGCTTTTTTTGTAAAAGTTAAATTATTTTGAAACGCTATTCGATATTTATTGTGTCGTTTGTTATGTTGTATAAGTCCTGTATATATAATGTATATCCATAACTGGCCGTAAGCCCAAGTTACGCTTTGTATGTAGGTACATATTTTGTTGTTAAGCGCTGTGGATTTTGTTAAAGAAATAAATAAATAAATAAAGAATGATTACACGTACATCATAACAGATTGGCAAAAACGAGTGAATTTGCTTTGCTTTTTATCACACAACACTTTGATTTTGGAGACACTTGTCATCTTATTATTTTAAGTGATTTGTTATAAAAATAAATCAAACATGAGTTTTATTCTTGTAACCTAAATATGTCTAAAGAAAATGTATTAATTATTGATTCTCAAAATTTGTTGGATGTACATTGTACAGCATGTTTCACCAAAAGTTGGCTTTGGCAGGTAGATTGGTTTAATCTTAGAGTCGTTTATATTATTAACAAGTTGTGTTGGATATTCTTGTATAGGTACTTATCATCACAAATATGTATATTCTGTGAAATAAAATAATTATGTATATATAATTCACTAAGTGAATACTAAATTGTTGTGCCAAATTATTAGATAATAGAGATAATTGTAAAAAAACTAGTCAAGTATTGTATAGTTGAAGAAAACTTAAAATTTAAGATTATAATTATTTGTTCATAGTTATATTTTAAATAAATGTGACTTCCTGTGTAGATGTAATTAATTAAATTAGTAAGAACAGATAACTAACGGCAAAACTATTCTGGAAGTTTATTTTTTATTGTTGTTTTATTTTAACGATTACACCCTATTAACTATTAGTTAAGTACATATGAAAATATACAACGGTACTAATGGAATATCAGATAAAAAATGCGCTTCTTTACTCCCATATTTTGTCCACAGTATATATTCAAATAAAATTATGGAGATCTGCCCATTTCTTTTGACAGATCTATCTCTGATCGATCAATCGATCTAACTCTGGTAGAAAAATGTATAGTTTCTTTTTTTTTATGTCATAAGATAGCAAACAAGCAGATGGGTCTCCTGATGGAATGAGTCAACCATCGCCTATAGACACCAAAGATGGTAATGGTACGTTGCTATCTTGTGGCGAGGTCTAATGCCACATGCATAAGTTTACCGGCTACCTTACCCTCCAAACCGGAACACAACAGCGACAAGCACTGACGCTATTGCGACAGGAATAGGTAAGGCGGTGGTACCAGACCCGGGCGAGACAATGCAGAACTCTACCACCTAGTAGCCACGATAGTAGTGACTCGATAGCCAATCGGTCGCCTTTTACGACCTGCCTGGCAGAACGGCAGTTGGCCTATTCTTCAAAGGAGGCCGGGACCAACACGGCGAATAATTAAATTAAGTTAAGAAAACCACATTTGTGATTAATTCCACCACAAATTTTCTAGGTGGTAGAGGTATGCATTTTCTCGCCCGGGTCTAGTACCACTGCCTTACCTATTCCTGCCACAATAACGTCAATGCTTTTGTGTAGTGTACCGGTTTGGAGGGTACGATTAACATCTTTGGTGCCCATCTGCTTGTTTGCCATCTTACTATTACCTATAAACGAAGTCTATAATTTTTAACCGGCATCCCAAAAGGTGGTTATCGATTCAGCTATTTGTTTTGTGTTTGTTATCTCAAAAATCTATCATTTATGAACCGATTGTAAAATTTTTTTATTTGTTTGGGAGATTTTACTTTTTGTTCTACTACTGTTTTGTTCCATTTTAATTTGGTGAAGATCTGATACAGGGTTTCAGAGAAACAGAAAGAGTAATGTCGGTTGCTGCAGTTTTAATGCGTAAAGAAAATGCAACTAACGTTGTAACTGTTAAAATATGTAACATTAAATTTAAAATATCGCGCCTTCCAATTCAATTTTTACTTTTTAGTCTATGTACGATGTATACCACAGATAAATGTACGCTACCATTTTCCTCTCTCTCTGTGTGTGTGTGAATTGTGAAACCACACGAACACGTTTTACTAAGTTAATCCAATTATTAAAACACTGTTAAATAATAATTAATTATTTAATTGCAACAGGTTATGCGCCCAGCGCCCAAAGCAAGCCAGCAAATTCCAACCTAACAATTGACACGCGCTTAACCAAACGTGAACTTTTTCTTTACAATAATGTCTTCTAACAATTTCATGGCATTAATAGAGAAATTAACCAGCAGCGATAACTATTCGACCTGGAAATTCGCTGTAAAAACGTATCTTCAACACGAAGAATTGTGGGATCGTGTAGAGAGTGATGGCGCTGTAGACCCCAAGCGTGATGCAAAGGCGAAGTCCAAGATAATTTTGCTTGTTGATTTAACGAACTATGTCCATATTCAAAAAGCTAATACTGATAAGGAAGTGTGGGACAATCTAACCAAAGCTTTTGACTATTCAGGGCTGACACGCCGTGTTGGATTACTTTGAGAACTATATACAACAACACTCACCGTTTGTCAAAACGTAGAGGAATACGTCAGTAAAATAATGACTACAGCACATAAATTGAGAAATATAGGGTTTAAAGTAGACGAGTGGCTGGGTACCTTACTACTCTCAGGTCTATTAGAGTCCTATCAAACTATGTATCTTGCAATTGAAAGTTCCGGAGCAAAAATTTCTGCAGATTCAGTAAAATAAAAAATCCTGCAAGATGTTAAAATGAATGAAAGTCAAACTTCAGCATTTGCAATTAATCAAAATTTCAAAAAGAAAGGTGATAAAAAGTATTTTCAAAAGGGTCCTAGGTGCTATTCCTGCAAAAAAATATGGTCCCATTAGCACAGAGTGCAAATCAAAGAAGAAAATTAAATCAGATAGCTCAAGTTATGCTGCCGCATTCACTGCCTCTGATAACAGTAGTGATGCATAGTATGTTGACTCAGGAGCTTCAGTGCACATGACCAGACACATTGATTTACTATCAAATCAGAGAGCCAATAATTAAAACAATAAAGGTTGCTAATGACAAAGCCGTATCCGCAGAATAATTTGGGCAAATAAGTCTTGATATCCGTGATGAAAAAGGTGAGTGCAGGAAAGTGTTATTTCAAAATGTTCTTTATGTACCAGAATTGGCAACAAATTTAATATCAGTTAGCCAAATAATAAAAAATGGTGGCCAAGTAAAGTTCAATAGCAAGGGATGTGTTATCCTGAACAAACACAACACTATCGTGACAACAGCTGTTTTGGTGAATAATATGTATCGATTAAATATGTATAGTGGAAATGCTTACATATCTGACGTCGAAGAAAATGATGCATATCTGTGGCACCAACGTATGGGTCAAATTTATTTTTTACATGCATAACATGTCTAGAAGCTAAGCAGACGCAGTTACCCTTCAAAAATAAAGGAAAAAGAGCTACAAAATTACTAAAACTAGTGCATTCTGATGTGTGTGGACCGATGGAAACAGAATCCTTTCGCGGAGCTAAATATTTTCTTACCTTTACCGATGATTACTCAAAAAAGGTATTTGTTTATTTCTTAAAGTAAAAATCTGAAGTTGTAGAAAAATTAAAATAATTTAAGAGAAGTATGGAAAACCAATTAGAATGTAAAACCAAGTGCCTTCGCATTAACAATGGCCTTGAATTTATTAATAAAAATATCCCTGATCTTTTAAAAAGCAGTGGAATTATACATCAAACAACTGTACTCCATACACCACAGTAAAATGTTGTTGCAGATCGCTTAAATAGGACTTTAGTGGAAAAAGCGAAATGCATGCTACTTAATGCTAAACTATCAAAACAGTACTGGGAAGAAGCTGTACAAACTGCAGTTTATCTACTTAATAGAATTCCAACAAAATATTTGTCGTACAAAACTCCTGAGGAGATGTGGTCCGGAATTAAACCAGACGTTGGTCATTTACATGTTTTTGGGTGTAAAGCTATGATACACTTACCTAAAGAAAAAACAAAGAAATGGGATCCAAAAGCAAAGAAGGCTATATTCACTGGTTACTGTAGTGATACCAAGGGCTACAGGTTTATTATTCCCACTTCAGGGCTAATTGTGAAAAGCAGAGATGCAATTTTCTTGAATCTACTGTTGTAAGAAATTATGTTCCGATGGACTTGACTGACCCAAACAATGAATCTGTTAGGGAAAACTTACCTTGTAAAAGCCCAGAGTCAATTTCCACAAACACAGTTACTAGTTCTGATGAATTTGAATCTGATGATTCACCGAACAGCAGTATCTATATACCTGATAGGAAAATAAAGGGGATTCAAAGTTCAAACATAACACTAAGGCCAAGAAAGAAACAGTTACATTTAAAAACAGAAAATTTTGAAACTTATTTATAATATAGTGAAGGAATTCTAGATGAACCTCTGACCTATAATGATGCAATTACATCAGCTAATTCTGAAAAATGGCAAATATCAATAATTGAAGAACTACAAGCTCATAGTGAAAACAAGACGTGGACATTGGTTGAAAAGCCAGAAACCGCCAAGGTGATTGGATGTAAGTGGGCGTTTAGAGTAAAAAATGAAACAACAGGTCCCCAATACAAGTCTCGTCTTTGTGCAAAAGGTTATGCACAGACAAAAGGAATAGATTATGATGAAACCTTCTCGCCAATTGTCAGGTATGATTCCATTCGCTTACTTTTATCAATAGCAGCTGAACAAAACCTAGAAATATTGCAATTTAATATAAAGACAGCCTTTTTGTATGGAGAGCTAAAAGAACAAATATTTATGTTTCCACCTGAGGGCTTAAAATTTGCACCTAACATGGTATGTAAACTCAATAAATCCCTCTATTGCTTAAAAGATGCTCCCAGGTGCTGGAATAGTAAATTTAACACAGTTTTAGAAAAGTTTGGTTTTGTCAAAAGCCTAGCTGATCAGTGTATCTATGTTGGTCAAGAGAATCAAGTGTTATTTATGCCTGTATGTAGACGATGGGCCTTTAATATCAAAAGAAAAATCTATTTTAGAAAAAGTAATTGATGAATTAAAATTAAGCCTACTCTTAAAGAATAGTCCTCCTTCTAACCTTGTTAGTATGCAAATAGAGCTAGAAACAAAACACACATTTTTATTCATCAAACTAAGTGTACTAAGGAACTATTGGAAAAAATTAATATGAGTAGTGCCAATCCAAATAGTATACCAGCTGATCCTTATGTAAAATTACAGAAAAGTGAGACAGTGCCAGTAAATAAAAATCTGCCATACAGAGAAGCAGTTGGATCACTCATTCACCTGGCTACTGTCAGCAGACCTGACATAATGTATGCGGTTAGTATGGTAAGTGAGTTTTTCCATTGTTATAATGAAGTTCACTCGAATGCAGTAAAGAAAATCTATAAATATTTAAGAGGAACCATAGAATTTGGTTTGTGTTATTAATCTAAGCCCCAGACTGCTGACTTGGTTGGCTACAGTGATGCAGACTATGCAGACGACGTAACTTCAAGGCGTTTCATGACAGGATATGTCTTCATTAAAAATGGTGCAGCTATCACATGGTCCAGTCAACGACAACAAGACACAATCATGATCATGAATCATGAATCATGAGACAGAAATCATGGCTGCCTGTGCAGCTACTAAAGAAATAATATGATTAAAACAATTATTATGTGATGTAGGCGAGTACAAACAGGGTTCTGTTTGCCTGAATATTGACAATCAAAGTGCTATAAATGTGATTAAAAACAGTGAATTTCATAAACGTTGTAAGCACATAGATATTAAGTATAATTTTGTAAAAAAAACTCTATGAAAAGATTATTTCTTTAAACTATGTGAGAATAGATTACCAATTTGCTGATATCTTCACTAAAACCGTGTCTAGAGATAGATTTAAATTGTTGAGAAGTAATAAAGGTATGCTTAGTTTAAAGACTTTTTTTTTTTTAAATATACACTTTTTTAAAAAAAGGAAGGCTCTAATTTGAAGGGAGTGTTAAAATATGTAACATTAAATTTAAAATATCGCGCCTTTCAATTCAACTTTCACTTTTTAGTCTATGTACGATGTACACCATAGATAAATGTACGCTACATTTTTTCTCTCTCTCTCTGGAATTGTGAAATCACACAAACACGTTGTACTAAGTTAAGTAAATCCAATTATTAAAACGCTGTTAAATAATAATTAATTATTTAATTGCAACAGTAACTAACTTAAGAGGAGAACATAAATTAATACAGCTTTTAAATTCAATATGTGGTTATCAAAATTATATTTAGACTGACTGATTGAACAACGCAGCCCAAATCATGGGTAGACTTATTTGAATTCTGATACGCAGGTAATCGTTATGGCGTAGGAATCCATAAAGAATTTCGAAAATTTACTCCTAAGGGGGTAAACAGTGTGAAAAGTGCGGGTATTACGCTGAAAGCTTTTAGCTGCACTATGTTCAACGCCGTCTCGACTAATGCAAGGGCTACTAGGCACAAACGAGTTCAGAGCCCTTATCAAAGGTTAAAATCCGCTTAAAAGCATTCGACACAGAAGTTCCATAGTCATACGACTGTATTTTCTGAAAATTTATATATTTTGGTGAAAAGGGGGTTTTTAAATTAATTATTTTTTTGGATTCTTTTGCGATTTTGATTCTATTTCAAACCAGGACATGTGTTAATTTTTCCCTAAGAATCAAGATAGTACTAAGTTTATTGGGAACAGTCATTTTATTTTAATTAAAGCTCATAATTTATGTCATATTCAAGCAAATATAACGAAAAATAATGATCATTTTGTTTAAAAACAGAACTACATACACACATAGATCGTTTATTGGTCTGGCCTTGTCGGTTCTAGTTTTATTAATTTTTGAAGGACATAAATTTTTTTATAATTTAATTCTTACATTTGAATTAAATATATCTGTTTCTCATGAAAATCAATATTCTCATGAAGATCAAAAAAATATCGAGGGAATAAAATAAAACAAGGACTCCTCATTATTGTGGTCATAAGTAGTAGCAAGTTAGATGCAGTCACAGAATGCTGTAGTCTTTTTTTTATATATCATAAGATAGCAAACAAGCATATGGGTCTCCTGATGAAAAGAGTCAACCATCGCTTATAGACACCAAAGATGTTAATGGTGCGTTGCTATCTTGTGGCGAGGTCTAATGCCACATGAATAAGTTTACCGGCTACCTTACCCTCCAAACCGGAACACGACAGCGACAAGCACTGACGCTATTGCGACAGGAATAGGTAAGGCGGTGGTACCAGACCCGGGCGAGACAGTGCAGAATTCTACCACCTAGTAGCCACGATGGCAGTGACTCGATAGCCAATCGGTCGCCTTTTACGACCTGCCAGGCAGAACGGCAGTTGGCCTCTTGGCAATTTTCCAGTATTCTGTGGCAAAGTCGTTTGAAATCCAATCAATATAACGTGATTGATATGAGAAATAGCATCTTGGTCCTATGCAATTTTATTCATAGTAGAATTGTTTCGACGATCTTATTTCATTGAATAACTAGTAACATAATATTGAGAAATACTTTTAACTACCAATGGTGTAGGTAGCATGGATGAAACCCGCTGCGATCAATAAGGTGTGAACCTTACCAGACTTATTTCATTCTATGTACTTGTAAAAATATGTAATTACCTACAAGGTATGCTCACAAAAAAAATACTGAATTGATTTCACATACTTTTTCGAAATCCTATCCAGTTTGTCATAGATGCAATGAGTTAAGTTATATTTTGCAGATTGACTGCGTTTTTAAATACTTTTGAATTGTTAAAAACAATAACATAATTAGAAAGTAATTGGATGAAAACAAAAAAATAGTTATGAGTGCAGTATGTAATGTTATACTGATCTTCAATATAAACTTTTATTTTATTTTTTATTTTACAATATAAACGTGTCAAAAAATGCGAAAGTTTTAAAACTTACTTGTAAAGCTCGACGTTTCGCAAAATTACACTGACCATTCCCATGATCTTCAATGTATATTTTTTATTTTATTTATTTTACTTCACCATTTATTTCAGGCAACATGGCCCATATTATAAATGCCTTTTAGATTAACATACATGTTCATATAATATACTTGAAATTACACTTCGTCACGTGTTGACGGCGACGTGACGCGCGCTTCATTCCGAAATCTCCCCCGGAACCTCAGGTAGACCACATCAGTCCGCCAGAATTCCCCCGCCTCAAAGGTAGACAGGAGATGCGTCGGTACTCTCACCACAAAGACACTAAAGTTGACCTTGTGGAGAGACTGCAGACGCTCGACCCTCAAGTGAAGTGACGTCTTCTTACTGATGTAGTCCACGACGTCCTCGACATCCATAGACCAGTGCAGGTGAGATATGTACAAGGGCATTGCGGGGACCTCGCTCCGCAGTCGCAGCTCGTGTACATATGGCGCGGTGCCGCGATGGTTGCGGGCTGCGAACGTTTCTTCCTTCTTCTCCCTACTAGTGTAAAGCCCTCCTCATCGTACTCCCTGCTCTCGGCCATGCCAAGTCAAGAATTCTCCTCTCCTTGCTCTTTGTGTCCTTGCGGCTCTCCTTAGTCTTGCAACTCTTCGTAGCCTTGCGGCTGTCAGTCTCCCCATTTATATTCGCCCGCGAGGGAGGTGCGGGGCGACCAACAATAGTCGCAAAGTTTAGCTGAGTCGCTTGTGGACTCTGCGTCGGCGTAACCAGGAGGGGACAGCGGGCGGGGCAGTAGTGGCGGTGTTCGTTGACCCATTGGATAGTGCTGACAGGTTAAATGCGACCGCTTGCGCGCCTGTGTGACAGGTAAGCGGCATCAGATGACCTACATATGTCATAATCGACTCGTGTAATGTGTCGAGCTAGCGACTGGTCATGCTCCGCGTTACACACGCAGCAAATATTAATTAATATTTTCGTGAATCGCGCGGCACATTGCCGCTGCACGTAACCATGGCGCTCGTGGCCAACGAGTTGCTGGCGTTTATCTAGCATGCTATCGGCACCATGGACGAGTTCAGCATCATACAGATCTGCAAGTTATCGCACGATATCATTTGCGAGCCAAGAGATTAAACCAAAAAGAGTGCTAAAAATTTTTTTGAAACCAGATTAACGCCAAAACCAACCATCTTGTAGTGATTTTTTACACTATCGGATACATTTATAATTTAACTTAATTATAAATACATTTACCAATCTGTAAATATGATGTTGGTTTTATTTAACGCAGTTAAAAAAGTTTAGTGAGTATCCAATGACTATTGTCATGGAAATTGATCATATTTATTTTTTTTAATTTTTAAGACCTCTGATATTTTTGATGACCGTGGACGGTGATAATTATTTTCCAACAGAAATATTTCTTTCAAGTCATTTTTTTAAATACAAAATTAAAATATACCAACTTTAATAGTCTTTGGTTCATATAAAAGTTAGATGAAGTTTATGTGTTTAGTAAAGATGAATCAAAATCTCGGTAAACTTTCATCAACCTCATATTTTCCTTATACAAAGTAAACTCTATCCAAAGCGTAATTAAATTTCAGGAATGGACAGGGTCTAATCAATCGTCGGAGGTAAATATTGGCTGTAACAGGAAACCCAGCCAATAAAGCCTGCGGTCTTTGTCGGAGCTAGTCAAATTACTGAACAACTTGCAACTGAAACTCCGTAATATTATTTACAGTACTGATCTGTTTTAAACCTTTCCATTTTGTGTTGTTCAACTCATTAATACGCCTACATTTAAAAAATAGTAATCTGTAAATAGACGTCTAACGTTGGGTATAACCGTGGGTATAATTCATCAGACAACGTAGAAAATGACACTGCTATATTAATCTTATTATTACATTTTATAAAATTCTTTTTTTCAATAGGAAAGCAAACATGTATAATCCTCCTAATGGAGAGACAACCATCACCTACAAACACCGAAGACACTAATGACGCCTGGTTGTCCTTGTGGCGGAGTTTTAATTCCTCATGCATAAGTTTACCGGCTGCCTTAGCCTACAAACAAGAACATAACAGTGACAAGCACTGACGCTATTATGCAGGAATAGGTTAGGCGGTGCTATCAAAGCCGGCTGAAACAATGCAGAACTCTATCACCTAATAGCCACAATGGTAGTAACTTCAATAACGAACCGCTCACCTCTTACAAACTGCCTGTCAGAATGGTAAATGGTCTATTCTTCAAATGGAGCTCGGACCAACACGGTGTAAATTAAAATAAATAATAAAACTGGTTATGTGGGAGTCAGACTGTCATTTATAGGGTTACGTACCAGAGATCTACATTAATTGCGGTTACTTCATTGGGATCGGTTTGAAATCTACCCTTTTTCCTTGCTAAATATTTCTTTATGATAGTGGCAACAATAACACACATTCTGTGCAAATTTCAGGTGTCACGTTCAAAATAAGGAGTCCGAGTTCGGTTTAAGCATTTTGGGTAAAAAAGTTTTTGAAATAGTACAAATGTATTTTAGAAGCAAGCATAAACATGTTATGTATACGAACATCGGAGTATGATGCGTACCTATTTCTGCCGAAATAGCGTTGGTGATTTTTGCTGTCGTGTCTCAATTTGGAGAGTAAAGTAGCTGGTAAACTAATGCATTTTGCATTCCATCTCAGCCACACGAAGAGCAAAGCACAAATAACATATTTTTTTATAGAAGAGGGCGGCTAACGAGCAGATGGTGCACCTGCTGGTAAGTGATCACCGCCGCCCATGGACATCCGCAATACCGGGGGTATTGCAGCTGCGTTGCCGGCCTTTTAAGAATGAATAAGATCGTTTCTTGAAGGTCCCTAAGTCGTATCCATTCGGAAACACCCCCGACGGTAATAGATTCCACAAAGGAGTAATGCGAGGCAAAAAGTGTCGACAAAAACGCACGGTTGTGGATTTCCAGACATCGATGTGGTGAGGATGGAACTTTAAATTTTAACGCGATGTCCGATGGTGGATTTTAGCGGCAGGGATTAGTCCGAACAACTCGTCGGAACACTCCCCATGATAAATACGGTAAAAGATGCAGAGCAAACCTACATCTCTGCGTAACGCCAAAGAGTCAAGTCGATTAGAAATAGCCTGGTCGTCGACGATTCAAACCGCTCTACGTTGAATGCGATCAAGAGGAAGAAGCTGGTACTGAGGAGCTCCGGCCCAGAGGTGAGAACAGTACTCCATGTGAGGTCGAATTTGGGCCTTGTAAATTTGGAGGCGATGGGCTGGCATGAAGTACTGCTTTGCTCTACTGAGTACACCAAGCTTTTTAGAGGCTAGTTTAGCCTTCCCTTCCAAATGACCGCGGAACTGAACGTTGTTCGATTTGTCGACTCCCAGAATTCCAATACTGGCTAAGGCTGTCAGGAGAGTGTTTTAGAACCGAGGTGATACGACAAAGGGTGTTTTTTTTTGCGGTAAACGCACAAAGCTGCGTCTTTTTGGGGTTAAATGTAATAAGGTTTTGACGACCCCATTCTGAGAAATCAGTTAATTGATTCTCGAGATCAGACACGAGTTTGTTCCAGCCCTCTTCAACGTGTTCCCGAGAAATACCGCTATGGCCGGAGTATGTAGCATCACCAGTACTGTCGTCCGCATAGCAATGTATGTTACTAATTCGCATCATATCATTGATATGCAGAAGAAACAGTGTCGGTGATAGCATGCAGCCTTGGGGAACACCAGCATTGACAGGTTTAAGATCGGAGCATGCACCGTCGATTACGACCTTAATGCTCCGACCAGCCAAAAAACTGGTGATCCACTTGCATAGTTTCTCGGGAAGCCCATAAGAAGGCAGCTTTGAGAGAAGCTATTTATGCTATACCCGATCGAAGGCCTTCGCTATGTCTAAAGTAACTGCCAATGCCTCCCCCTTGGACTCAACTGCCTCCGCCTAACGATGTGTCAGGTATACTAGAAGATCACCAGCTGAGCGCCCACGACGGAAACCGTACTGACGGTCACTAATCAGCTGGTGTTCTTCTAAATACTTCAGGAGCTGACAGTTTATAAGTGTCTCTATGACTTTGGAAAACAAGGAGGTTATGGTGTTAATGGTGCGTTGCTATCTTTTGGCGAGGTCTAATGCTACATGCATAAGTTTACCGGCTACCTTACCCTTCAAACTGGAACACGACAGTGACAAGCACTGACGCTATTGTGGCAGGAATAGGTGAGGCGGTGGTACCAGTCCCGGGCGAGACAATGCAGAAATCTACCATCTAGTAGTCACGATGGTAGTGACTCGCATAGCCAATCTGTCGCCTTTTACGACCTGCCTGGCAGAACGGCAGATGGTCTATTCTTCAAAGGAGCCCGGAACCAACATGGGGAAAACTTAATCTAGTTTTGAGTTTCAGTACTTTAAAAGGTCTAGCTTCTCATACATTTGAATCTTATTTTATGAGTACGTAAGTATATTTAGTGGATTATAATGAATGAATATCACACAACACAAAAACGTGTGAATATGTTTATTAGTGTTATAATAAACCTCGCAAATGAAACCGCAGTAATTGGATCCTCTACGCTCATTATTTTCTTTGAAAGCTCACGATTTAGACAACACTTAAGGTCATAATAATCACAATAGAATTATCTCGCTGCTTTTGTCGTGGAGATATTCAAATATGCAATAACGCTTTCTTTTTCTTTCGACTTTGCTTACAGATTTATTTTTATAGGATAAGCGTTAGTATAATTAAAGATTTTATTTATTTATTTTCCATAAGCAAAAATTCCACAGCATGGTTTACAGAAAAAACACACATTTTACATGTGAACATTAGCCAGTTACAGATTTTCTCTTTATTTTCTGATTATATGATGTGGCAAACAGATTAATGATAGAAACGGAAAGCGACAAAGCTGCGAATTTAGAAGTGAAATAATTATTATGAATTTAATATAAGAAAAATATTGTGAAGAGATAATAATGATAATTAAAACATACAATAACAAGAATAAATATTCATAAATATAAGTTTTCACGGGACAAATTACACTGACTGATCTAACCCCAAAGTAAGCAAATTATTTGCTTGTGTTTGGGTGTTAGCCAACGATACTAATACATAGAAATACATATATAAATACTGGAGTATATTTAATAAATATCCAAACCCGGAAATACAAACATTTATACTCATCACATAAATGCTTGTCCCCGTCGGGGATCGAATCCGAGCCCCGTCGATTGCGTAGTCAGCGTCGCTAACCACTCGACCAACGGGGTGGTCAAAGAATGTAGTAAAGTAACAAATGAAATAACTCCACCATCATAATTACGTTAATATATGTGTGTACAAGTATGATTGTTTTGTGTGTCTGTGTGTGTGCACGTATGTGTGTTTATGTAAGTTCGTGTTAGATATAAAATATATTCCTAAAAATGCAGTTTTGTCCGCGTGACCAAATAACGACTGTTATATTCAAAGTTTTGATATATTTTCCCTGATTCAATTAAAAATATAACAGCAGTTAGTAACGAACTATAATGTATGTATTTTTTATATTATTATAAAATAAGGAAGCAGATGTATCTGTTGACAGAAAGAGAAACCATCGCCTATAGATACCAAGGATGGTACTGTTGCGCTGCTATCTGTGTGGCGGGATGGTAATACCATATGCATAAACCTACTGGCTATATTACTCTCCAAACCGGAACACGATAATGACAAGCATTAACGTTATTGTGGCAAGAATAGGTAAGGCGGTGGTACCGAATACCTGGGCGAGACGTTGCAGAACTCAACACCTAGTAGTCACGATGGAGTTACACGTATAAACAATCGGTCGTCTTTTACGACCTGCCTGGCAAAATGACAGTTGGCCTAATTTTTATAGGGCCTTAGACCAACACGGTGAACTCTCTAGTATATAGCTATATATAAGGTAAGGTGATGTATAAGGTAACTGTGAGACTGGTATACAACTAACATCAACATTCGAAATAACAACGCAGCATTAACACGTTTATCGTTTATAGGTCGTTATTTCTGACCATTCGTAGAAACGTCAACAAAAGAGAATGATGAGTGTTCATACAAAGTAAGTGCTTACCATTTTTATGTCAAAGTCAAAACTTTTTTATTCAAAATAGGATTAATGGTAACCTCTTTTTGAACGTCAATTATTAAATAATTGACAACATTCAAATTACATGAAGACATTTTGTACATCGTTATATATAAGTTATAATACTAGTTCATTATATACCAACTTTAAACCAAGTAATAAAAACATGTCAACTTAATTGAAATTAGAATAATATTAAAACAATCATAATACAATAATAATAAACCAATGTCAATCCTATAAAAATGAATCAGTAATTTTCATATAAAATTAAAATTATATAATGTTTATCGCCTCTGTGGTCTAGTGGTCCGGTGTCGGGGTTAATCATATGAGGTCGCGGGTTAAAATCTTGGTTCGGGCAATTCAAAAATGTGTTTTTCAGTTTTCTGATGAAAACAAAGTTGCTCAGGATTGAAAAGTCGAGCACTTTTCAATTCCGGGCAACTTTGTTTTTATTGGCTTGCCACCTATCACATTGTGGGACCAATTACCTTCAGCTAATAGTGAGTGCACTTGTTGTACCTCTGCCTAAATTTTCGGGGATACGGGCGTGAAGATACTTTTAATGTTAATTTTTTAAATACTGAACGAATAATTTGTTCGTTCTATATCATCCTATTCTATTATCGTCCTATTTTAAATATCTAAAGTAATAATATGTCCAAATTCTAAATTTTCACTTCGTAAAATATTAGATATGTAGATTTAGTACGTATTTGTATCCCTCCTCTTAAGTTTTTATTTATAGAAGAGGGGGCAAATGTAGGCTCACATGATGTTAATTGATTACCGTCATCTATAGACAACTACACCAGACACCAGAGGTCTTGCAGTTGCATTGCCAGTATTTTAAGAATGAATAAGATCTTATCTTGAAGGTTCCTAAGTCGTATCCGTTTAGAAAATCTCCGTCGATAACTGGTTCCACATAGGAGTAATGCAGGGCAAAAAATATCTTGGGAAACGGTTGTGAGTTTTAAGACATAAACATGGTGAGGATAAAACTTTAAATTTTGTCGCAATATCCGATGGTGCAGAATTTCACAAGTTTTTTGTTCATATTCTGACACAAGTTTGTTCTGGTACTCGATGACGTGTTCTCGAAAATTTTCACTGCGGCCGGAGTATAAAATATTACCCGTACTGTTATCTGCATAACAATGAAAGTTGCTTAGTCGCAAAATGTCATTGATTTGTAATTGAAACAGAGTAGGCGATAGCACACAGCCTTGGGGAACACTAGCATCATATTTGTTAATATATTTGACTGTCATAGTCAAAATAAAACATTTAATAGTCAATATTTTTAACGACCCCAAAAATATTGTTATTTTTTTATTAGCACCAAAGCAGCCACAAATTTTAGTCATATTTCATTCAAGTGTAAAATGAATATGTCATATTCACAAAGGATCAAGATGGTATTGCCTTTTGACCAAAGATTTGTTGAACCGTGGTCCCACGAAAAAACTTTTTTTTGATTAATAACAAGCTGAATTTTTGCAAGCAGTTGCGTTTTGACGAGATAACTATCTTTTCTATCTTCGAAAATTCTCGAATCGGGTAACTAATAAAGTTATGGGGCTTTGAAATTTTCGATTCGGTGGATATTGATCGCTTTTATTCGAAAAAATTGAAGAAAAAGTTTTTGAATAATTGTCTCATATACAACTTATATTGTATAATTAATTGTACCTTCAAGAACTTTATTATGATATATTCTACATTTTTTATTATGATAGTTTTTATAAGCATTTCTTATTTATTTTTTTTCACTAGCCCGATTACGAATTTTAATGCGCCATTAACTTATTAAAAACCAGACGTTAATTAATCTTATGGGAAATTTAATTCGCACCAGCCCTTCTTGGAATACTTAATGTTGCAAGAACGACTGTAATAATTTACGTAACTAGAAAATATAACGACCGCCCCGTTCGTCGGGTAATTAGCGACCATAATTCCCACCTGTAGATCCGGACTCTTTTGAAAAATAGATCAACAGCCTTTCTGCCAGGCAGGTCGTAAAAGGCGACTGATTAGCTATACGTGTCGGGTATAAATACTATGTGGTAGAGTTCCGCAACTACTCGCCAAGTTATTCGGTTCTTTCGGTACCACCGCCTTATCTATTCCTGCCGCAATAGCATCAATACTTGTCAGTGTTGTGTTCCCATTTGGAGGGTAAGGTAGTCGGAAGACTTAGGCGTGTGACACCGCCATCCCGCCACACGGACAGCAATGTGATATTAACATATTTGGTGTCTGTAGGCGATGGTTTCTCTCATACTTCATACTTGTTTCCTTTCCAAGGATATAAAATATCTTACAAACTCCAAAATATCATTAATTTATTTTTTAACTCAGATAAAAGAGAATAAAGATAGAACACCGCCATATGTTATGACATATGGCGGTGTTCTATCTTTATTTTCTTTTATCTGAGTTAAAAAATAAATTAATGATATTTTGGAGTTTGTAAGATATAGCGATACCACTATTTAAAACATATGACAGTTTACTGTAAGAAGCCTCGATATGCATTGATAGGAATCAGTTTGGTTTGCAGTGTAAGTATATGCTTAGATACTGTATTTTGTTGCACGGCTTAGCTTAGTTTTGAGACTTCATTACAATTTTTGAAGCATTCTGTCTTTACATTTTTGGTCTAAGTCTTGGCCTATAATGTTCAAGGACAGCCAGACACCAATGAACGTGGCGGCAATGTGGGTGGAGAAGTATCACATGCTTAAGTAAACCTTCCATGTATGAATGTGACAGTAAGAATCCACTAATGCTCTTGCAGTAGGAATAAATTAAACGTTGTTACCAAACCCGTGCGAGCCGTTCCAGAAATCCATCACTTAGTAGTCATAACGATGTGAGAAATTTAGCCAATTACTAGCCTTTTTCAAATTACTTAGCACGAAGGGACTATGGATTGTTCCTCAGAAGAGACCGAAACACGAATCACACAACAGATGATAAGTACGACGGAGACATTTTTTCGGAAAGCACGTATAACGGTTAATTGCGGCTTGCAGTAATTCAAGTTGACATAATATACGAAAAAAAAATCAAAATCATCCATGTTGCCCATAAAACTTGATTCGGGCCAATACAAAACTTTTTATTTATAGACATCTTGTAAAAGGCATGACAAGGCTAAAATGTGTCACCAACAGCGTGACTAGACCACTAACTACGTAATACAGTTCTGCAAAGAGCCGCTCGGGTTTGGTACCACCACCAAACTTACTCCTGCTGCAACTTTATCAGTACCTGTTGCAGCCACGTTTTTCCTCACATATATGACTTAGGGATCTTTAAGAAAAGAGCTCACTCATTTTTAAAGGGCTGACAACGCAACCGTAAGACCTCTGGTAGCGTATTACGCTGGTTCTTAACAACTATTTGTCAGCGGCGGTAATCACTTAATATTTGGTAAGCCTTCTTTCCGTTTACCCCTCTTTTATAAAATGTTGCGTGGATGTAAGCATAAGGTAACTGCTAAACATAAAATGCCGTCCACCCCACGCTCCAAATGTGTGGGATAATGCAAATAACTATGCAAGTGGCATTCCAAACATACCACGCGGATAACGACACACCATTACCATCTTTGATGTTTACAGGCGATGATTATATCTTTTCACTAGAAGAACTACCTACTTTACTTTTCAATGATATAAAAAATATTAACTCTTTGTATATGTTTGACGAGCTAAAAGCTAATAGGTGGTAGAGTTATCATCGTGGCTAATAGGTGGTAGAGTTCTACATTGTCTCGTCTGGGTCCGGTACCACCGCCTTATCTATTCCTGCCACAATAGCGTCAGTGTTAGTTACTGTCGTGTTCCGGTTTGGAGGGTAATGTAGCCGGTAAACTTATGCATGTGGCATTAAACCTTGCCACAAGATAACAGCGCACCATTAACATCTATGGTGTCTATAGGAGATAGTTGACTCTTTGACTCGTTCCATCAGAAGACCCATCTGCTTGTTTGCTATCGTATAAAAAAACCTATTCATACTTAGAGAGTAAATACGAAAGTATGTCTGTAATGTTTTCACTCCACACTGTAATGATTTTGATGAAATTTGGCACAAAGATAGTTGGAAAATGGAAACGCGAAGTCATATACAAACTATTTTTTTTGAAAACTACATCTAAATGTCTGAAATGGATCAAGATTGTTTCAATTTTTAATGTAGAGATTCCAAGATTTTTTATATCATAAGATAGCAAACAAGCACATGGCTCTCCTGATGGAAAGAGTAACCATCGCCGATATACACTAAAGATGTTAATAATGCATTGCTATCCGTGTGGTGGCATGATAATGTCATAAGCGTACCGGCTGCCTTAACCTCCAAACCGGAACATGACACTGACAAGCATCGACGCTATCGTGGAAGGAATATGTAAGGCAGTGGTACAAATACCCGGTGTGACGTTGCGGAACTCTACCACCTAGTAATCACGAAATTAGTGACACGCATAGCAAATCGGCCGCCTTTTAAGACCTGTTTGGCAAAATGGTACATTTTTTAATTCTTAAGATATAAACCTCCCCGTTGGTCGAGTTGTTAGCGACCCTGACTACGCAATCAATGGGGTCCGGGTTCAATTCCCGGCAGCGACAGGCATTTGTGTGATGAGCACAGATGTTTGTATTTCTGGGTTTGTGTGTTTTTAATAAACACAATTTCCGGGATAAAAAGCCTATGTGCTATTCCAGGTCATTATCTACCTGTGTGCCAAATTTCATTCAAATCCGTTCAGTAGTTTTTGCGTGATTGAGTAACAAACATCCATCCAAACATTCAAACTTTCGCATTTATAATATTATAATTAATAATACATAATTAATAATTAATATTATAATATAATATATAATATAATATAGACTTATATATGTATTTCTATGTATTAGTATCGTTGACTGACACCTATACTACAAGCATATAATTTGCGTACTTTAGGGTCAGATCAATTAGTGTTATTTCTCCAGTGATATTTATTTATTTATTTATAAAAAAGCATATGACTCTCCTCATGGAAAGCGACAACCATCGCTTGAAGACACAAGATATGTTATTACCACTTGCCATACATTACGTATAGCATAATGTTAGTTCCACTTGCATAAGTTTACCGGCTATTTTACCTTTCAAACCGGATCACAACAACGACAATGACGTTATTGCAGCAGAAATATGTAAAACATTGGCACGCCCGTGTTGGTTTGGCCTCCTTTGTAGAATATGCCAGCTGCCGTCTGTCAAGGTCATAAGAGGCGAGCGATTGGCTATGCGAGTCACTACCATCATAGCTTCTAGGCAGTAGAGTTCTGAATTCGGGTCTGGTACCCTTACCTATTCTTGCCGCAATAGCGTCAGTGCTTTTCACTGTCGTGTTCTGGTTTGGAGAGTAAGGTAGCCGGTAAACTTATGCATGCGGCATTAGACCTCGCCACAAGATAGTAAACATATCATTTAACATCTTCGGTATCTATAGGCGATGGTTAACTCTTTCCACTAGGAGACCGATTTGTTTGTTCACTGTCTTATGATATAAATAAAACCGAACCTCGGCGAGAGGTTACAGAACTTTGCCATCTAATAGTCACGATGGTAGTAAAGTGACTTGTATAGGCCATCGTCCTTTTATGAACTGCCTGCGCGAAGAACAGATTATATATATGACTAGCTGCAACATGCAGCCCGCTGAATTATAAGTTTTTTTGTGAATCCCGCGGGATTATTGAAGTTTTCCGGGATAAAAATTAGCCTATATGCTATATCTACCTGTGTGCCAAATTTCATTCAAATCCGTTTAGTAGTTTTTGCGTGATTGAGTAACAAACATCCATCAAAACATCCAAACTTTCCCATTTATAATATTAATTTAGATTTTCGCATATTATTTAATGTTGAAATAGGATTGTTTATCACTAATGTTTTTCCAGCGCTCTTATGAGATTGCGGTAAATATTTAAATTTGTGTACATTTATAAGGTGGTAATTTTATAAACCTAGTCATTATAAAGCCGCTAACTATGCAATGCTAATTGCAGCGGACAGGCAATTTGCGTTTCCTGCTCTAGAATTATAAATAATGTAAAGGTTTTTAAATTAGACGGCGAGCGCTGCGGAGGGAACGCTACGGATGGTTGTTTCATCAGAGATTAAATTTCTAAAACAATATGTTACTTAGAGTATTAGTTAAAACTACTAAACAATGCAATTTTAAGATATTTTATAGATTCAGACGTTACTTTGCGAAAATCCATTGTTCAGACGAAGAAAACTAGTAATTTTGCAAATTTCCGCGAACTGTTAAGTATAGCTTTGTAATGTTACTGAAAGGGCAAACATATAAAAGCGGTGTAAGAAATGGAACAAACTCATCGGAAAAAACTAGAATAATTTAAGACCAAGAACTTAAAAGATATACCTTTAAACATAAATCGACGGGGAACAAATTGAAAAAGTTAATAGCTGCAAATTTTTAGATGTCAATATTTTTTTTTATATCATAAGATAGCAAACAAGCAGATCGGTCTCCCGATGAAAAGAGTCAACTATCGCCTATAGACAGCAAAGATATTAATGGTAAGTTGCTATCTTGTGGTGAGGTCTAATGCCACATGCATAAGTTTACCGGCTACCTTACCCTCCAAATCGGAACACGACAGTGACTAACACTGACGCTATTGCGGCAGGAATAGGTAAGGCGGTGGTACCAGACTCGGGCGAGACAATGCAGAACTCTACCACCTATTAGCCACGATGTATATCTAATCGGTCGCCTTTTACGTTGTACCTAGCAAAACGGCAGTTGGTCTATTCTTCAAAGGAGCCCGGGACTAACAATATTAATAACTATCTAAATTGGAAATCACATGTTCAGATAGTGTGCAAAAAAAATAATAATTTTTAGTACACTTACTTCGCTATAGGTATAAATCCTTTTTAATACATCTTCAGGATGTAATACTCTTTAAAAAAAAAGTAAAGAATATTATTACATTCTGAAAATGTTTTAAAAAGCAGAATTGGTCGATTAATTTAAAACTAGCGATCGCCTGTGGCTGAAATTCGACCATAGGCTAAGCAGTATGCGGTAGGAGTAACTTGGGCTAGTTTGATTTTAGAAATTTTTCCAAGCAGATGAAATCACGGGCACAGCTAGTATTTAATAAACACCCAAACCCAGAAATACAAACTTCATCTTCTCTAACAACTTTCAAGATTGCACATTTCACAAAACATAGTCTTTTGTATTGCATGTACACGTACATGTCCATCAGTGCCTGACACTTATCTTTCCCCATCGACCACACAGCCCATAGACGCCCAAGAATGTATTATAGCAACTAGCTGAGCTGAGCTGCAACATCGTGATTGGCTTACTCAAGGCCACAGTGAAAGATAGTGATGTACAGAGGATCTGATTGGTCGACACTGATTGGGTATTGGTGCATAGACATTTACATCGGAACTATAAGTCAGATGTGTTGACAGAAGCCATTCGCCTGTTTTTAGGGGTCTATGGGTTTACTATAATAACCAGGCCATATATATATATATATATATATATATATATATATATATATATATATATATATATATATATATATATATATATATATATATATATATATATATATTTATATATATATATATATATATACACATATATATGTATGTATAAAAGATATCGAGAGAAAACTGGTGTTCTTTGCAGATTAGATATTAACAAAAGAGTTCAGTCTTCGTTTGGTCAAACTTTGGAACGTATCACCTCTGATAGGAGGTTATCCATGTCCAGCCAGTATCCCTGAAGATATAGGCAGAGATACAATAAATGTACCTAAGATAATCCCAAAATACTTAGTCCCACAATGTGGTAGGTGGCAAGCCTATCGCCAATCGGGCACTTATCCAATTCCAGGCATATTTTAATCCCAAATTAAAAAAAAAATGTATTGCCTGCCCCGGAAATCGAACCTGGGACCTCATGTGGCAAAGTGGTAAAACACCGATATCGGAACACTAGAGCACAGAGACGATTTTCCCAAATTTATAAAACCAAGTCTTTAAGTGACCAAGTTTTTAAATGACCGAGCTCTGAGGTAACAAACACAAAAAAATACTTCCTCCGGTTTAGGAAGTCGCTTAAAATTTGTTATATTTTTTTACAGCAAAATATAACGACGAGGGATAATCTCCGCCCATACACATCAAAAAGTTAATGATGCGTTTTTATTCTCTTGACTGCTTGCTATATATTTTGGATAAGATAGGCGGTAAACCGGAACACGATAGTGGAAAATGTTGCTTTTGTAAAAAATTGTTCACTCGATATATACGAAGAAGAAAATCAACTTTTATAACATATCTTAGTGCAAAAGATATTAGCAACTCCGTAAGTTATTCTTTTTTAATTAAATGTATACAGATTTACAATTTAGATTTAGAAATTGTCGGCTAAATGCATGTCAGGCTACGTGGAATGTAAGGTTCCGTAGTTGCCCATCACAATAAATAGCCTTTATTTAAAATGTTTCATACAGTGAAATTTTAACCTATTTGACGCCAATAAAGGATACATCCGCACTACAGGTTCACCGCCTGTAAAAACTTTTCCAAGTTAATTTTATAATTTGATGGACTATTTCTTGTAAATGTATAAAGCCTACTTAGGCGTGGTAGTTTTCTTTTTAAATTAATTATTCACACTACTACCGTGGATTTTTTCAAAACCAACCGTTTGGCTTGCAAAGGAGACACATTTTACTAACAAAACTTAGCCCTTTAAAACCTAATGTTTCACAAACGTTAATCGAAAAACTTGTTATCACAAACCTGCAATATTTCTTAAATACCTATCCAACAACACACTATGAGGTGCGATTAACATGCTTACTTTACGTGTAGGAGGTATTCCAAAAAAATTTTTCATAACTAGCGGTTATGCCTGCATAACTAATTTTTTATTCGAACTAAACTACACCTTTCTGGTATGAATAAAATCTGAACTAGGCTGAGGACGGTTGGACGGACGGACGGAGGGACATGATGAAACTATGAGGGTTCCCAGTTTTTTTCGGAACCCTAAAAATTACAATAGTAATATAAAAAGTACCTACAAAAGCAATTAATGGACATTGTTCCACGCTCACTTTGAATAGACCATTTGTCATTCTGCCAGACAGTTCGTAAAAGGCAAACTGTTGGCTTTATGTGTCACTATGTCACACACAGTTTTGCAAAGTCTCGCTCGTGAATAGTACCACCGCCTTAACTATTCCTGCCGCCGTAGCGTCAATGCTTGTCAACGTTTTGTTTCAGTTTGGAAGGTAAGGTCGGTCAATTAAGGCATGTAGTATCAAAATCCTTCCACACAGGTTGAAACACACAGTTAATATATATGGCGTCTATAGGCGGTGGGTATTTAATTTTGTCAAACACTTATACTATTTCACAAATATTTCACAACTAACCTTTAATTGTTATGAAGCCAACCGGTTTCGCCTATTACAGCATCATCAGGGCTTTTAGTTTATAAATTCTTCGAACATAACAAATACACACGCAAGACAACAACTAAATACAAGTAGAAGAAAGAAGAAAGAAATCATTTATTTGCCAGAATATGGGAGTTACAAGTTATTAAAATTTGATTAAGTTACCAACATATTCTACCATGATATGGTGTGCAAATATTTTAAAATTATAATTATTTATTATTAAACTAAAAATGTTGTGAGTCGATTTTTACAATTACTACCGGATCGGAACGCGGCCACACACTGAGAAGATCCGGCGGAAGAAACTCAGCGGGCTTGTTTTTTTTTTTTTTTTTAATTATAGTTACATGATACAATTACACACATTAATTGACATCACAACTTATTTCTATGAATTACAAAATTAATTTTTTGTTTAATTAAAATAGACCTGGTAAATAAACAGTTGCTCCTCAAAAAGGTATTGCTTTCCAATAAATTCAAATTATTAGATTGGATTAGATTCTATACATACACAATGTGTAATTAAAAAAATAGCTTTTCTTGATGTTTATTTGGGTAAGTATTTTGAAGAACAAATCATATAGTCTTCAGTCAGAGATATAGTCTTACTGTTAGACATTTCGTAAAAGGTGAAAAAAGCAAGGTATTTTAGTTCAAGTTGCCAAGGTTTAAAACCAAACGCTTATGTTGATTTTTCCTAAAAAATTAAGTGATTAGTAAGGCAGTTTATCAATACTTCGAAAAGGGCCCGGACCATATTGGCCCCTCAGACAACTAAAAAATATATTATTTTGTTGGTCTGAGGATGGCCCTTTAGCTTTCATTACGATGTTCAAGATTTTTTCACCGCTGTGTGTTGTCATAAATACATGCATGCAAATATCAAATTTCGCAACATGACCTTTCTGACCTTTAATTAAGTTTGTTAGGGCGGAAAACCTTGCAAATTCAGCAAGCTCAATAATTTGGGTGAATAATTAACGACGTTTCCTTGATTATTGCACAACCTAGTAATTTGTATGTGTTTAATTTGTCGACAATTTAATTTCTATTTTTAAAATATGTTGGTTGCTAAGATGGTTTGTTCGTTTAAAATATATGGCAACTGCAATTTTGAGCAACAGCAAGAAAAACTTTTAGAATATTTCATTGACTCAGGCGTTATTTTGCGGAAATCCATAATTAAAAAGGTGATATAAATTAAATTTGCTGTTATACGAAAACTCTTCTATGTGACCTCCGCGATGGCACCGAAAAAAAAGACGCCAGTTTAATAAATAAATAAAACTCACCGATGGTCAGGACACAATTATCCACCCACACTACACTTTCACCCCCGTTGGAACGAAACATAAAAGTACACAATTTATGTAGTCAACACATGTTTCGCTTCGTTTTCGAAGTGAAACATGTGTTGAGTATATAAATTGTGCATAAGCGTACATAAATGTTCAGGAGAAACAAACACTATCTCATTCAATGGGAGTGTAATACTGAGTCAACTCAGTATTACACTGCCGACCCGTTGTATGTGGAATCACTAGCATTGTATAACACTTTTTTCAAAATTTTCGTCAACGATAACTCCCGAACGGATAAACCGATTTTGATGCAATTTATGCAGTTTTTTTTGTGGAAAAGAGCTGATAAGATTTTGTGCTCTAATCTAGAACTTATATTAAAAAAATACTTTTCGCCAAAATTTTTTAAGCCGTTCAAAAGTTACGAGATGTTTATATACACACAAGCACACATGCACATACACATATATTATACATACATACAGACACACTGACGTCATTATGGAAATATTCGGAAAACGTTCCTACGACCTCAAAACGTGGAGATCCGTTAAAAACTCGATTTTTGAAGATCGGGGCAAAATCAGTAATTTTCTTATTTACATACGTAACGTGAAGTTAAAAATATTTTCTAAATACAATCAATTCCTAAATATAATTAATTAAATAATTTCCAGTTATCAAATACTCTGAGGTAATATACGTAAAAAATACATCTGAGTCCTCTTTTTGTAAGTCGCTTGAAAAAATGAGCTGAATTGGTTCAGCCATCTTTGACTTTTGCACTTAGAATATTTATTTATTTATTACCAATTAATCCACAGCATTTTTTAATTATAAGATAAAAAACAATTATTTTATAACAAACATAAGCCAATTACGGATAACTACTTCGGATTATATATTTAACGATTCATTCTTAGCTCTTACTGATGAATAAGATTTCATGAATGAATATTGGAATACCCTCAGAGTGCGACTAAAAACGCTATTCTAAAATTAAAAGACAATGAATATGCAATTCGATATTAATTATTATTCCATCGTCTATCATTTGAGGGTATTAAACCCCTTATTTACATTTTGCACACGCCATTACACGAAAATGTCGGATAATTTAATCTAGCGAAAATTTATGTTTTGACGCAATAAATTATTCAAGAGGACGAGTTGTTTATGGAAAACTTTAGATCAGTTTCTATTAGAAATCGCTTGAAGCGACAACCATGACCGAGTTACAAAAAGGTCTCTTTGATACGTAAAAGATCTCCGTCCCAGAAACTAGAAAATTTTATTTCACTTGGGAAAATGGTATTGCTTGATATTTTTGTAAGAAATTACTGAAATATAGTGATTTATAGCTAAGTGGAAACTTTTAAATAGAAATATTTTTTATTATATATGTATATCTATATAGTATTATAGTAGGTATTATATGTGTAGCTGTTATATACCCATATACATAGCCGAGATTAAATATTTATGGCAAGACTAAGGGATGTACGTCTATACGGCCCGACCCTTGCTGTTTCGCCGGGAAGCAGATTAGTATGTAAATATAAAAAGTATCTTCACACCTATATCCCCGAATAGGTAGACAGAGGCACAACAAGCGCACCCAGGATTAGCTGAAGATACTTGGTCTCACAATGTGATAGGTGGCAAGCCTATCGCATACCGGGGGCAGTTTCCAATCCCAGGCAACGTGGTTTTTATCAACGAACTGAAAAAACATATGTTTTAAATTGTTCGACCCAGGAATCGAACCCGAGACCTCGTGTGGTCAACTCCGACACCGGACCACTAGACCACACAGGCGATATGTTGTAAATATAATTTTTCATACAAACTTATCCCCCCTATTTTAGCCCCTTAAAGGTTGATTTTTGAAAAAAAAATTGTTTTTGTTTGACCTTTAACCATCTTCATGCCAATTTTTATCAAGGATCAATTTAGCGGACTAGGCGTGAAAGTGTAGTTGGAAGATAGATAGATGTATAGACTTTAGTATTTATAAAACTAGTTTCATAAATACAGGTGACTGGTAAAATACCATACATACTATACTCCAGTACTCAATTCTGATTAGGCATGGAAATTATTTTTAAATTAGGTTAACTGGTATGTTGTTAAAATTAATTAATATTTAACAGTTATTTATTTACGTAATATTATATCAGTAGTAGCCTATATATATAATAAGTATTAGAAGCAGCAAAAACGTAAAGCCGTCGAATTAGCGACCAAAAAAAACAAACAAAAGGTCCTCTGGAGTAGTTTCATAATTTTTTAATAACATTATTATCCTATATGACGTTATTGGTAATTTTACTGATGCATAAAATTTTAACAGTATTTGCTAATATAAATAACAGTTGTTAATTGTTAAAAAAATATACTACGAAATTTAATATGTTAACTGTTAAATGATCCATGCCTAACTCTGATACCAAATATGTAAAAGCCACAAGCGTAATTTTACAGTTAGATGGGTTATAGTAAATGGTAAAGTGATGCGAATGGCATATTCTTAAAACATGGTAACGCACGATTTAAATCTTTCACGCGTTCTTCGAAATCTTTTAGGTGTTAATAATTTTTTTTTTATCAGGAAAACAATTTTTTTCTCCGTGTTGGTTCAGGCTCCTTTAAAGAATAGATCAACTGCCGTTCAGCCAGGTAGGTCGTAAAAGCTGATCGATCGGCTATACGTGTCACTACCATCGTATTTACTGGGTGGTAGAGTTCCGAATTGTTTTACCCGGGTTGTTGGTTTACCTATTCCAGTCGCAATAGCGTCAATAATTGTAAGTGACGTGTTCCAGTTTAGAGGGTAAGGTAGGCGGTAGACTTATAAATGTAGCATTGCTATCCCGCCACTCGAAAAAAACGCACCTTTAACATCTTTGGTGTCCACAGGCAATGGTTTTTCTTTCTACCAGGAGAGCCATTTGCTTGTTTGCTGTCTTATAATATAAAAAAAATCTGCTCGTTACCATCCTTATAATCAACAGAGCAGAGGTATAGCTTATGTCAATAAATGTCTACAATTTAATAACTAAAACTAATTTCATTACACCATAAAATAGAGAACTATTCTGGAGGTTAATATAGCCGGTTAACCTTTAAACGTGATATTTTAACCTGTTCGCGTCATAGAAAACAGATAAATTAGGTCGCGGGCAACAGCTATTGAAATGAAATATCTATAAAACTAGCTTCAGTTATCAGTGACTTCGTTTACGCGATCCAAAAACATTACTTTCTTTTACTTAGTAAGGTAAATAAGAAAACCATGGTGTTCTAAAACCATTCTAGCATCATTGCCATTTAAATAAAACTAGTTTTATGGTTTCAAAGTCTATAACGGATATAAGTAGGTTTTTTAGGTGTTATGTATCGAGATTTCATAAGCTACAACACATTTTCAAGATAAAAATGAACCTAAAAATGTAAACGTTTTTTTATTTGCAAAAAAATGCTGTTTAAAAAACAGTCTAAGACTGTGATGATTTTAAGTACTGAAGACGCAAAAGCGTGTAAAAAATTAAAACCTTCCTATGGACCTTGAAACCACCCCTTTATACATCATTTGTTACCCATATAACTCGTCATTTATTTTTTTCGTTGCAAAAAAAACGTCTACAAATTCAGATTCAAAATAAAAAATTAGTCTATGTCCTCCACGGATTAAATTGATACGTCTTTTAAGACAATTTCTTAGTTTGTTAGTGTAGCTTGCATTTACACATTAAAATATAGAGTCATACTACTTAAATAAAATCACTTCTAGGGTAATTTTTAAACCTTGTCATCTCATTCGGCACGGGAAAATAGTACAACATAGTTTACTTCTGTTTCTTCACAATATAATATAACCTACAAATGTATGACATTTTTGACAGTAATAGGAGCGTTTGCTCATATGTGCGGCGACACGTTTCCTTCCCAATGGCAATATTCGTATTCATGTGGTCTGTGGTGTCCTCAATACTTTATCACTATGGTGCTTTTGTTTATAAGGTAAAACGGAGTGTAAATTTGTTAATGTGGCGTAAAATCTCCATTACATTCCAGCTACGGTTATCCTTTCCCATGAGGAAATCCAGCTGCTTGTTTGTGATAAAAAAATGTACCTACATGAGACTCATGCAAATACGCTCCGACGATCCAAATACACTCGTATTTCTTGAAAGCGTTCGCATTTAGAATGTCAAAGGGATTCGTACGTATAGTAAGCATACTAAAATAGTTTTTTTTTTTATAATCGAGAGTATTATAGTTACTGCCTCGTTGTTTATAGTTAGCCTTTTCGTCTTAGATCATTAGGTCCCGGGTATGATTCCAATGTCGGGAAATAGTGCTATTGAGGTTTTTTCGGGGTTTTTTCTCGTCTCTAAAATTTCAGTAGCAGCTCGGAATCTGGCGGATTTATGTATTACCACTCCTGTGTCTAGGATGAGCACGTAAAGCTGTCGCTGCCGATTATGGCTAGAAATAGTCGATAATCGTTAACATGTCGGTAAAATTAAGGCGATAAAGGTGTGCCAAGAGGCTCATAAACGACGATGATCTGGTAGGCAAAATACTTCAGAGCCTCGCTCATATCCTTGTGCCTTGTTTATCGGTCTTTTATTGGATATATTTCGGAGAGTGCGCTGCAAAATTGCACGACTTAATTCCGTCATCCCCGTTTTTCTATCAATCGTTGAGGCGCACAGATTCTAGGCATCGTTATATGGTGGACGTCCCATGTACCCGAACAAAGCGTTTCAACTCGACAAGAAAGCACACATCATTAACATCTTTGGTGTCTGTTGGCGATGGTTGACCCTTTCAATCAGGAGACCCGTCTGCTTGTTTTCTATCTTATGATGTAAAAAAAAACAGAAACAATACATTTAACACAAACACAACATTTTCGAGACAGAATGTATGTTTTTATCTACAGGTAAGCCACCTATTATATCATGGAATCTAATACCATTGATTTGACTAATCGTAAGTGCAGTAGTTACACCTCTACCTCCACCCTCCCTACTTTTTTTACCTACCTACCTACCTACCTTTTCGGGAGCGACGGTATTTAGTTATTTAATTTTTATACTATTCCATCTATGCAAGTCGAAATCACTATCATTTTAATCAGCAGATAAATGAATCATGGTAAAAGTGTGTAAGTACATTCCCCTTTCTCTTCTTACTTCACAAAGTAATCGGTGTGATGATATTTGAACACACTTTTGTTGAAGTGGTTGGCGACGGCGAACTGAATATTTATAATTCCATGTTTGTATGTTTAGAAATAATTATTAACGACACTGATACAAGGAAATAATTTGATTATTTTGGGGTTAGATTAATAAGTATTTTGTCCAACAATAAAAAATAATGAACAAAGTAAAATGCATTTTTTTATCACTACATTGAAACATAACTATAAAATATTACGATTGACAATTTTACTTTTTAATGCAGAGTGGAATAGTGCTTAAACTAGGAAAATCTTTACTTCAGGAGGTATCTGATCTTAGGCATAACATATTATATAAAACTGTATTCGCTTTATTGTGTAATGAGGAGTATGTGTGTGTGTGTGAATTTTTTTAATTTATTTTCTGAAAATAATTACAGTCATAAAACTTATGCACTATTATGCGTATGCTCAATTAAAATTCAAATGCATTGTAGAGACCTCAAGTGGAAGGAGGACGGAGTAAAACATTAACAATTTCGAACTTGAAGTGTTCTTGTATCTAGGACATAACGGGAAAATAACCCTTATAGTTATAGCAATAAACGTTAAGGTGGAAATGTGAGTTTTAGTTCATTACAAAATGAAATGTCTAGGTATCGGCACACTTGTTAAATTGCGCATGCGTGAAGCTCTTTTCTTTCTATACGTCAGTGACGAAATAGACGCCTGAAAAGGCGCGCGCGGTTTGCCGCCAAGCGGCCTCGGGCCCACATTTAAATATGGGTTTCAAAAAGTAACGCTCTTGAATCAGCATATAAAGTTTTCAATCAATAAAAGTTTCGAACACAATTGTGAGTGTGTGTATTGATTTTTGTTTTGAATTTTTAATATTACAGTGACATGGCGTGTTTCAGAATAACTGTGAGTGGAACCTACGACCCTTAATTTCTGATACAGGTTCGTGTAATGAATTACTTTTTTGCGTGTTATTTATTTAAAAGGTTACCTGCATTTGTTTCTATAACTCGGCCAGATGTTATCGTCATTGCGTAAATTATGAGAGTTATTGTTTTAATTTGTATTTTAAGCGGCAAAATACTATAATATTAATATTGCATGACAGCCCATGTATTAGGCATATATATATATTTTTTTAGTCCATAGAATATCAAATAAGCAAATGGCTCACCTGATGGAAAAAGACAACTATAATTTATTAAATTAAATATAAAAATCAAAAATGTTAATGGTATGATGATATCTGTGTGACGGGATGGTAATGCCACTTACGTAAGTTATCCATAACTTTACCTTCTAAATAGGAAACCGACAATGTTAAACATTGAAACTATTGCGCTAAGATTAAATAAATATTCTACCATAACACATGTTATTAATAGTAAAATAATAACATCCTTTCTAACTATTAGTTAAGAACTGCAACTTTATTATCGTTACCCGAAGTCACTCCTTTCTATTATTCGGCCGGATAAAATAGTAACCTAAAGAAGAAATTGTTGTATTTAATTTTTAAATTGTTCACAAAACTTTAAATGAAGCTGCTAAGGTGCAACTGAAACGAAAGGTAGTGTAAGGAATGAGACAAACTTATCCAAGGCCTGAAAATTAGAGAAGACCATAGTGGTACAATAGTCCACTCACTTCCTCCACACTTTCTTCCACTTCAGAAACAAATACAGTACCTAACACACAAATTATGTACTTAACCTACGTTTCACTTCGCAACCGAAGCATCTTCAGGAGAGTCGAATAGCACTTCACTCTATGAAGGGTGAAGCATTAATGAAATTTTGTAAATTAAATACCACCATTTCTTCTCTAACTTATGGTTTTCCAGAAAGTAAAGCCTGAATCTATTAAATGAAATAGTAACCTTCGTTACTCTAATTAAAAATTGTAGATTTTCAATGTAAAAGAAAATTAAGATCAGCCAAACAATCAAATCTTTCTTCTTTATAATATTATTGTACATTTTTTATGTATATTATTAGATACTAAACAAGCAGATGGGTCTACTGAAGAAAAAAGAAACCATCGCCTACAGACACCAAATATATTAATGGTGTGTTGATATTCGTGTGGCGGAGTGGTATTGCTACAAGATTACCGGCTACCTTACCCTCCAACCCGGAATATGACAGTGACTAGCACCGGCGCTATTGCGGCAGGAATAGATAAGACGGTTGCACCTCTTTATATGTTTTTGTGATTGTATCAAATACCCGGGCGGATGTTGCAGAACCCTACCACCTACTACTAGTGACGTGTATAGCTAATTATTTGCATTTCACGAACTGCCTAAAAATGGGACTCACATGTTCCTAGGGAATAAAGTCCCTTAAAACAAAATAGATTAAAAAAACTGTCTAGAAGAACGGCAAATAGTCTTTTCTGTAACGGGACCCGGACCAACACGAGGAAAAACAATATAAGTGTAGAGTGTAGATTGTAGTGTAGAACTAGGTGATAGAGTTCTGCATTGTCTTGCCCGGGTCTGGTCTCACCGCTTTACCTATTCTTACAGGAATAGCGTCAGTGTTTGGGGGTTTTAGAGGGTAAGATAGTCGGTAAATCTATGCATGTGTCATTAAGCCACAAAGATCGAAAGAAAAAAGAGCAGCGCACCATTAGCATCTTTGATGTCTATTGGCGATTTCTCTTTCCATCAGGAGAGCCACCTGCTTACTCGGTTTCATATTATGATGTAAAAAAAAACAAACCGCTTTACATACAATAGCGTCGGCGCTTGATGTAAATTTAGTCATAGGGTATCGTTCGTAAAATATTCCTCTAATTTTTTGACTCTACCTAATGTTCGGTTCCTATATCAGTAAAACGACTCGTTTTAATTACGATTAGTAATATTTGCTAGAGGCGTATTCTAAAACTGTAAATTTTTAGCCCTGATGATTTATGCCAAATTATCGAATGGTCCAAAAATTGTGGAACGTCTCGGTATTATTAAATTGGTAGCTAACTGTTATTGCTACGAGTGACGGATCATTGATTATATAGCAACCCGACATTAGTTAAAATTAGTGAATTACTGAATACTCAATATTTTATTGCATCAGATGTTAAAACTTTTAACCAACTAATAGTAATAGTAGGACTAACATAATGTACCCTGATAGAGACTAGCGGGGTGTAGCAATGTAGAACCGGACCAATCTATTTTTATTAAAAAATAAGACATATATACTATAGTAACATTTATTTATAAGTATTTAGATTGTATAAATTAAAGGCAACGTCATTTTTTTTAGTGTATTAAATATGGCTTACAGCTATCTGATTCTTTAATATTTGCAAAAATGTGGATACACTTTTTTTGAGATACAAAACCGTCCGTTGCATCTATGATATTGCCCCGTAGTATGATGTCATATGTTAACCACGGAAAGGTATGGGCGTAGTACACAGATAAGGCTGTATGTTAATCAGCTTTATACACTTGTATTTTTATATCAAATGGCTTTTTTTAATAAGGTCTGAATTGCATTAAGTTAGTTTAAGAAAAAATATGTTGAGGAAAGGATAAAAGAAGATTGCTAGAAATCAGACACTACAAGAGTGCCTCATTGCTTTGTCAAACTGGCATTATGACATCTCTTTGATAAAGCTATAATGTTGCTAGGTCTAGATCTTTGCGAAGATCTTTATTACGAACCAGACCATGGACATTGGTAGCCATGCGCATAAATTTATTTTACAGTATCTGCTTATATATGTCGCCGTGAAATTGCCAATACCGTTAAATTATAATCTACCTAGAAAGCAATCCCGTTACATTATAATCTAGCTAAGTGATATTATAATTTAACTGTTAACCTAACCTAACCAAATTAGGTAGATTATAATCTAACGGTATTGACAATTTCACGGCGACATATACACTTGTATTATACTATTATACGAGCAATTTTCCCGAGATGGCTTAGACCTTTTTTGGAGAAGAGACCAACTTTTTTCGAATTTGAATTATAACGATTGTATAATCTTTTTTAAACAATATTATTCTAAAGCGTTGTTTTAATTCGCTTACTCAAAAATTTGTTAAAAGTAAAAACATGTGAAATGCCCCATAAAAGTTACTTATTGTATGGAAATGTGATAATAATAATAAACATCAACAAATTACACGAGTTGATCCAACCTCAAAGTAAGCAAATTATTAGCATGTATTTCTATGTGTTATAAGTGTTAGATGAACTTATAATACATAGAAATACATATATAATATTGTAACATAAATAATAAACACCAAAACCCAGAAATACAAGCAGATCTTATGACACAAATGTTTATAGCTGTTGGGAATTGAACCGGACCCCCTCGATTCGTAATAAGGTTCACTAACCACTCGATATATAATATGCACAAGATTTTAGTGTTCCTTGCATTTGCTAGTAAACATCACCATTTTGAAATAAACAACTATATGTTAAAATAAACTACATTGATGTTAATTAGATACAGTTTTCTTCTGCGTTTCTTAATAATTTTTTCTTCATTGTATACGAAGACTGTATGTGTAATCGTGCAGGTATACATATTTTATGTTTAAGATATTCAGATCCACTCCAGTTGAGACTAAGTTGTGAAGGTTTCTTATTTAGTTTAGTTATTTGGTTCCAAAACTTTGTTGAATTCCATTTCAGCGATAACTGAAGATGAAACTTTGTTTTAAATAACAGTTTTCTTCCGTAGCAATCCATTTCAATATTTCAAAGTTGTTGTAACTTTAATTAAAATACATTATTCATCACTTCAAGATGATGCCACATTTATAATGTTGGCTTTATAAAGTTTTTTATTATAGAATAATAAACAAGCAGATGGATTGCCTGACGGAAAGAGAAACAATCGCCTGTAGACTCCGTGTTGGCCTATATATATGATGTTTCAAAGGAGCCCACTTTTGAAGAATAGCCCAACTGCTGTTCTATCCCGCAGGTTGTAAAAAGCAACTGATTGCCTATATGTGTCACTAAGATCGCGAGATCGTGAAGAGGAAGATGGTAGAGTTCCACAACGTCTCGCCACCGGTATTTGGTACCACTGCCATTATCGTGTTCCGGTTTTTAGGATAATGTAGCCTGTAGACTTATGCATGTGGTATTGTCATCCCATCTCAAAGAATAGCAACACACCATTAACATCTTTGGTATATAAATGATAGTTCCTTTCTCTTTTTTATATCATAATGTAGCAAACAAGCAGATGGGTCTCCTGATGGAAAGAGTCAACCATCGCCTATAGACACCAAAGACGTTAATGGTGCGTAGCTATCTTGTGGCGAGGTCTAATGCCACATGCATAAGTTTACCGGCTACCTCATTCTCCAAACCGGAGCATGACAATGACACTGACGCTATTGCGGCAGGAATAGGTAAGGCGGTGGTATCAGACCCGGGCGAGACAATGCAGAACTCTACCACCTAGTAGCCACGATGGTAGTGACCCGTATAGCCAATCGGTCACCTTTTACAACCTGCCTGGTAGAACGGCAGTTGACCTATTCTTCAAAGGAGCCTGGGACCAACACGGGGAGAACTTCAAGATGGGTTAGCCTATTATGATGTGATTGATTTGAAAAAAATTGTTTCACCGACAATTTTTCGAAATTTTTTAAAATTATCAAAATCTACGGAACCATTTAGCTTAAGCGTTCAGAAAGTCTGAGTTTATTAAGACCCGATCGAATGATGTTAACACCGTTTGTATCAGTGAAGCTGTTCAAAAATGAAGAGAGATTTAAATAAATACATAGACGTATTGATTTGAGGTCAAATAGTCATAAAAGTTTTCTAGGACCTTCAAACGTAGAAATATGGTGAAAAATCTATTTTCGGTAATCGAGATAAAATCAGTAACAGCGTGAAGTTCAAAGGAAACGATGTGCTCACACACAAATTACTTGCATGTGATTAAAAAATCTGTAAGCCGGTTGATCTTGCGTGCTATTCCCGCAACTTCAACTAAATTGAGGTATTTGAAGCTTAAAGAAGCAAAAATTATACCTAAGCATAGATTTTTGGCCTCGAAGAGTTAAAAACCTAAAGTTTGTGAAAGTAACAAAATAATATTTAAATTTTTGAAAATATGTATATTCAAAATTGTGATCAATTTCGATCTAAGTACTTAACGGAATTTTGAGCTCGGGATTGTTTTATAAGCTTCAAATTCAATGGCTTAAAAATGTGAAAGAAATGTAAAAAAAGTAATTTTGCTGTGAACAACATAAATTAAATATTTGGAAAGCCATAACTTTTGAAAATTTTATTTGATTTTAATTTTTGAAATAGCATTCGACGTAATTTACGTACTACGTAAGTACTAAGATATTGCAGAAGATCATAAAATGAGTGATTGAAAAATTTTGAAGTCACGCTGAAAAAAAACATTTTTAAATTTTTCGGCAAAGATTATTATTCCTGAACAGATAAACCGATTTTGACGCAATTAACGGCATTGGATGCAGTTTTTAAGAAATAGAACTTATTGAATTTTATTCTTAATTAGTATTACATTAATCTGGAAGAAAAAAACGATTTTTTTAGGTTTTTTAAAATATCTCAAATACTCTTGGGCAAAATCGGTTCAGATTTTCCTGAAGCCTATGTTAAGCGGAATCTAATCGAATGCCTGAAAAACCGTTTCAATCAGCCAAGCCGTTCAATGGTTATGAGATGTTTACACACACACACACACACACACACACACACACACACACGCAAAAACATACATACATACATGCATAACGACCTCATCGTAAAAATATTCGGAAAAGGTTTCTAGGACCTCAAAACGTAGAGATTTGGTGAAAACTCGATTTTCGAAAATCGGGGTAAAATCAGTAACTTTATTTACACACGTAGCGGGAAATTAAAAAATCAACTATTCATGGAATGATATTTAAAACGCAATTTACATACCTATAAATCCATACTTTTAGTAATAGTGAAAATATGATAAGATTTTGAGGTTTGAGGAAATATCCGAGAACTGGTAACACTCAGTGGCGAGGATCAGTGGCAAACTCGTACATTGTAAAACAGTAAATGCTTGGTGCGTAATAAGCAACAAAAGGTTTCAAATCTAGCTTGTTAATTTGTTACATTTGCAGGGAACACTCTATCTAGACAATATATAAGGTAATAGCGTAGTATTTTTGAAAGCCCACATAACATTATTGATCATTAAACTTTAAAAAAGAACTATCCAATTTGCCAAAAAATGTAAACATCCATCAATTTCAGTAAATATCCGATAAAAATGGGTAAAAACGAGTATTTATCCATTTTGGATGAAGAATTGATGTAACCCTAAAGTAAGCAAAGGAGAATGATGAGGGTCCATACAAAGCTGGTCTAAAATGTAACCCATGTTAATAGATCGTGTTGTAATATATTATTATTTTCTTTTGAAATGTAAATTGTATCACGGACACTTTTTAAAAGGCTTCACGAAAAAACTGCAAATATTCATATTACTTGAATTCACAATCATTAAATTATATTTAATTAGATAAATTATTTATTATATTGAATTAAATAAAGTAAATAAATAAATAAATTACTTACTATTTTAAGCCATTCACCTCCAAATATATCGTCAACATAAATATAACACGTTTTTGTATCTCTCATCGTGAAGATTAGGTATTTGATTTTAAACACTTTAAAGTTAAAAGACGAAAAACTTTACATCAAAATATTTGTTACTTGTTCACAGTTTAAATATATGTCACTTATTTTGTTTGTTTCTTTAAGATTAATTCTAAGAGTAGCTAATTTATACAGACTTCTATGTTGTAAGTTTCGACTATAATAGTAAATGTTTTCATTTTTGTTGCATTTTATACAATAGATAGTTTATAATTTTGCATCTTACCTATCCGACATTTTTATAATTTGTTTGGTTGGTCATAAATAAAAGAAAGTGTTAATTTTATCGCAGAAAAGAAAAAATCTTTGCTTGATTTAGAAATTATAAAAAACGTACAAGTTTGATAAGTTTCGTGACTTTCCAACTAGAATCCTTTTAAAATTAATTTGTTGTTAAAATGTGTCCTTTAAATTCTCATACTGACTTATTATAAATTAAATTAATTTGATAATTTCGGCTGACGTTATGTTCTTGTAGTCCTTTTAGATCGGTCTCATTAATCTCGTTTGCGTGTGATATGAGTACTAGTCAACGATACTTATACAAAAAATACATAAACAGACTTAGACAGTAAGGCATGTAGATACTAGCGTACAACTGAATGGAAACAACCTGGATCTGGTGGATTCCACTATGTTTTTAGGTATTACTTTAGATAAGAAATTACAATGGGGACCGCACATTAATAATTTAGCAAATAGACTTAGTTCAGCAGCTTATGCAGTTAAAAAAATTTAGTTAACTGATGTCGACACAGCAAGAATTGTATACTTTAGTTACTTCCACAGCATTATGTCATATGGAATTCTTCTCTGGGGAAATTCTGCTGAAATAAATACTATATTTGTATTGCAGAAAAGAGCTATTAGGGCAATTTACAATCTTAGCCCGGAGATTTCCCTGAGAGAAAAATTCATAGAAATCAATATTCTAACTGCTATATCCCAATATATATTTGAGAACTTGATGTACGTTCGTAAAAATATTTGCTTTTAAAAAAAAAAATTGGTGACGTACACTCACTTAATACAAGGAACAAAACCAATCTTCTTGTGCATGCATCTCGTCTCCACAGAATAAGTAACTCTTTTATGGGGCAATGTATACGCTTTTACAATAAACTTCCCGAAACTATAAGAGATCTACCAGTCAATAAATTTAAAAAATGTGTTAAAACAAAACTATGTAAAAAAGGATATTATAAAATTTCATATTATTTAGAAGACAAAAAAGCCTGGGATTAATTGCTCTTCATGCCGATCATATATTTTTTGTAATATTGTGATAATGTAAAAAAATCAATGATAATGAAAAAAAAATACAAGCCCGCTAAGTTTCTTCCGCCGGATCTTCTCAGTGTGTGGCCACGTTTCTGATCCGGTAGTAGTTTTTTTAAAAAAAAATATCTTGACGTGTCAAAATAACTTGTAAAAAGTTTTATTGAATAAAGTATTTCTGATTTCTGATTTCTGATTTCTGACTGATAGGTAAAAGATTGTACATACTGAAGGACATGATAGTTAATAGTCATATGTAAACAATAGCAATATAATAAAAAGAAACTATTTCTTAACCACATAGTGAACTTCTGCGAAATTAGTGTAATAATATTCAAAAAGAATGGCCACTGCACGATGTACTAGCAGTCGTTAGTCGCGAGCTTGGGAAATCGTCGTTAGTTAACAATGAATTTCTAAGTGCTGTGCGCGCGCACGAAAATTAGTAAAAAATTAAGTTCTTGATTGATGTGTAGTCAGGTCCGTTAACCGCCGCGATAACGTCAATGCTTGTCGTTGTCGTATTTGGAAGGTAAGGTAGTTGGTAGATTTATGCATTTTTTTTATATCATAAGATAGCAAACATGCAGATGGGTCTCCTGATGGAAAGAGTCAACCATCGCCCATAGACACCAAAGGTGTTAATGGTGCGTTGCTATCTTGTGGCGAGTTGCTATCTAATGCCACATGCATAAGTTTACCGGCTACCTTACCCTCCAAACCGGAACACGACAGCGACAAGCACTGACGCTATTGCGGTAGGAATAGGTAAGGCGGTGGTACCTGACCCGGGCGAGACAATGCAGAACTCTACCACCTGTCTGTCTGCCACGATGGTAGTGACTCGCATAGCCAATCGGTCGCCTTTTACGACCTGCTTGGCAGAATGGCAGTTGTTCTATTCTTCAAAGGAGCCCGGAACCAACACGGGGAAAATTGCTATCCCGCCGCACTGATAGCAACGCGCCATTAACATATTTGGTGTCTATAGGCGATGATTTCTCTTTTCACCAGGAGAGCTATCTTTTTATTTGTTATATTCTGATGTAATAATAATAATAATTGTAAGTTTTGAAGTGCCGTATTATAAGTATGCACCGGAGTCAGTTCTAGAAAATGGCCGCGCTAAGCTCTATTGGGATCGATCTACCATCACGGACAGGACTATTATCACAAATAGGCCTGATAGGCGAGATCACAAATAGGCCTGATTGGTAGATCGAATGGAACGCCGGGCATTTATTGTTGATATCACAAACCAGCATGACGATGACCTCGTGAAAGCAGAAAAAGAACAACTATCTAAGTATTTGGACTTAGCTCACGAGATTACCGACATGTGGGGTGTAGACTCAACAATGATTGTCCCGATAGTCGTTTCTGTAAACGGTCTTGTAGCGAAGAGGCTCGACCAACATCTACGGAGGCTCTCCCTACAATTCTGGATCAAGGGCCAGATCCAGAAGGCGGCAGTGTTAGGAAAGGCATGTATTGTGAGGAGGTTTCTTTCTCTGTCGCCCTGACCACCGATGGCTTAGCTGCAAGGTTCCCATCGGCGGAAAAGCTATTTTTATATATTTATTTTTATAATATTGTGATTTTTTTATTAATGTTATAATTATAAATGTATATAAAATAAGAAAAAATGTAAATAAAGAGAATAATAATAAATAAGGAGGTCATCACGTTGAAGTAAATAGATAATTTTGATGAAATTAGGTCATTTGGTAGATATGAATTCCCTATAATTTTAAAAGTACCAAAAATTATAACGTGTAGTGTATACATATTAGAATAAACGAGAACTGTGTGCTAATGCTATTTCCTCAGCATTTAAATGGCACACAGTGGCATAGTAAAGTTCATTGCAATGCACATTACAGTACAAGTGATGTTACATATTCCGATCATAGCGGAATTTCTCGAGAACACGTCGAATACTATCGTTAGAAGCTTGAGTCTGAAGTAGAACTTGAGGAAAGTTGCCAAAGTTTCGGAGTGGGGTCGATTTAATTTGATCTAATTTGAAATCACACATAAGTTTGTATGTTTACCACAGAAATCAACATATTTTGTTGTATCTTCTCGTTAAGAAAACTGTCTTAATTGCTTTAGAGCTCTTTTGATAGTATTCAATGTATAGGACTCGTATGATTTGCTACTTCTAATCCGTTTAACTTTGCTTTCTCTAGAAGAGATCTAACTGCTTGTTTAATGGAATGTGTTCCTGGTACCGAATTTTGTCATCAACCAACATCGCGTCAATATTCATAATTCTTCGATTCTTCAGCGATTCGAAATCTGGGAATTCACAGCAGTACGATTATCAAGACATTATTTGACAGCACTACGGTTGGTCCAGTAGTTAGCGATTCTGAATACGCAATTAATCTCCGGGGGATCAGGTCATAGGTTCTACTCCAACTCTACAACTAATTCTACAACAACTCGCCGATAAATCTGTGTTTCCTTTAGATAAGTACTGGATAATATACTGTACTTCATGTCATCTGATGAGAAGCAATCAGGTCGCTTTTCTGATCGAGAATAGTTTTTTGAAATAAAGCAGTTGGTCTATTCAGACCATTAATACAAAACCAGGCTTTTTAGGTGAGCAGAGTGCTCAGTCAGAGTTCAAGTTAAGTGAACTTAGAGCTGAAACTGAGAGTATATCTTGTGAGACTAAGCCTAGGCTTATGGCAGTATCTGGACGATAGGTGGCAGAGTAAGTGGTCAGGTTAAAATTACGCGAACGATGGAGTATGAAATTAGATACAGTTTACAGTTAAGTTTACATTGCCGAGGACAGCAAAAACCTAATATTTTTAAATAATATGCAAAAGAAATAGATTAAATTAATAAAAATATACATTACATACACTAATTTCATGTAATATACACGATATTACACTCACGTGTGTGCTGTTCTCTTTCTTCTCTTTCTCAAACTTAAGAGATTTTATTGTTTAGTCAGTGGTTTAGTTAATGGTCGAAGTTTGGTCACAGGCGATCGCTAGTGAGAATAATTAACTACCGCCATGAATCGTCTCAAAAACAAAACGATATAAGCCCTTCTAACGGTGGAAATAGTAACTATTTTACGATAATATGATCAATAATCTTTTAACATACTTTGAAGTAGTCTTCATTTAGCTGTTCATATCAGTTTACGCAGATTAATCATTGATGTAACCAAACCATTTCTTGATGTGGGCAGTGGGTCTTTTCAATTTTATGGAATAAAATCACTTACCTCAGCCACTTCATAAAGTGAAAAATTCTATGATCTGGTTACGAAGGATACACATAGAAAGAACAAAACGGACCCATCCATACTAATATTATAAATGCGAAAGTAACTCTGTCTATCTATCTGTCTGTCTCTTCTTCACGCCTAAACCACTGAACCAATTGGGATGAAATTTGGTGCAAAGATAGTCTGAAATACGCGAAAGGACGTAGGATAGTTTTTAACTATGCGGGTTTTTATTTCTATCTAGTTTCATATAATACTGGTCAAATGCCAGTTGGACTCACATACCCAGGAGAAGTATCCCATAGATTTTGATTTCTTTGTGATGTAGCAATATATCCTCGATGAAGGTGACAATACCTCTGTATAAATATTAATTTTACAGGAGAGGAAAAAAACGTTTTGACATCTAGTCTTAAATGTGTTGATTTGAATATAAAGCTATTTCCGCAATGCTCTAACTTTTCTTCTAAATATTGTTAAAAGATAAGAGAAAGTTCTATAGATGCAAAACTGAATTTTATGTCTATTGCAATAAAAAAAGTAAATTTATTTAAAAATGTTAGGAGGTATTGTCACTTCAACGACGATGTGTGACATAAAAGATCATATATTTTGATAGCGTTTTTTTAGATGTAACTAAAAATTGACGGTTTTTAAATTTTTCCTTTACATTTGCGGTTAGACATTTCTAACTAATTCTTGTTTAACGAGAACTTCTCAACAGCCCAATAAATCGCAAAGTATACGATATAAATAGTCATATCTTTTGATTCGACTATTTAAAATAAATTTGAACTAGATACCTCTACGCATTCCTGAGAAAAAGGGTCTTGACAGACGGACAGACGGACAATGAAGTTATCCTATAACTTTTAAGTAGAGTATAAAATTAGCTCCGTTGGTCGAGTGGTTAGCGAATGTAACTACGAATCGATGAGCTCGGGTTCAATCCCCGACAAGAATAAATATTTTTGTGATAAGCATAGATGTTTGTATTTCTGGGTTTGGGTTTTTATTATGTGTGTATTAGTATTTATATATATGTATGTATCGTGATGTCTGGCAGTCAGTTTTCTCTGCCTACCCCGTAAGGGATCTGGCGTGAAGATATATATGTAGAAATATATATGTATGTATGTATTTCTAAGTATTAGTATCGTTGACTAACACCCATGACACAAGCAAATAATTTGCATAATTTGGAGTCAGATCAATTTGTGTAATTTGTGTAGCAATATTTATTTATTTATTATTTATAAGAGTTTTACTTTTCCTTTCCACATACGGAACCCTTATCATCATAGGGTAGTAGCAACACAACTAGTTTTTATATAAGCGTAGCTAATATATGATACATAGAAGTTGTCAAAGTTCAAAGTAAAAGAAATATTATTTTCCATTTACAGAAAGCCGAAAGTGTCAAACTTAGAGATTAATTTAATAATAACTAAGAGTAATTAAGGGGTTACAATTAATTATACCCGATGTTGAGAGAAGGCGTAGACGATCAATCTTTCGGCACGGGTGATTATACAATATAATTTTCTTAGTTCTGACACTTTTGGTACTTTTGCTGTAAGTTTATTGAGTCCTAATAGTCTAAGATCCCGATAGAGATCGACCTTCACCGAGCTGGTTAATGGATCAAACATATTTTTTATGTAATTTAATATATCAAAAAATATGTTACATATGGGCACGTGCTTCGCTACCTATCGATGTGTTACCTACAAAAAATGTGATAATTAAAGAACGGCTCTACCGATTTTGTGCAAATTTCAGATAAACCGTCTCCTAAATAGTCCGAACAAAGCCTAAACATTTGTTTTGGATAGGTGAGCCCGTTCTTGAGTTATAAAACTACAACGATATATATATATATATATATATATATATATATATATATATATATATATATATATATATATATATATATACGATATGAAATTATTAATTTGAAATAAAATTATTTTTAACATATCACAAACCGGTTGAGTGATATGTTAAAAATAAAGTCACAAAGTGAAATTAACATAAAAGTTATAATTTAATCGTATAATAACAATGGTATTTCACCAAGTGGTGACGACAGAAAGTATAGAATATATTTTTGACGTAATAACGTCTTATAAATCAATAAACGCCGGCTGCATGCACAAAAATTATGACTCATTGTCGCGTTCCGCCTGAGCCGAGCATGCAAGCAAGAGCGCGAAACAAGCGATAGAGAGGCAAGATCTTTTTTTCTTATGACATTATCACATAAAATTATCGACTTTGCAAAAAACCAATCTTAACCATATTTTTTTTATAATTATCAGAATAGCAGACGAACAAATCTCCTGAAGGAAAGAAATAACCGTGACCGGTATAGACACTACAGATGTCGATGATGCGTGGTCATCCGTGTAGCGAATTTTTTTTAATGTCAAGATAGCAAACAAGCAGATGGAAAGAGTCAACTATGGCCTATAGACACCAAAGGTGTTAATGGTGTGTTGCTATTTAGTGGCGAGATCTAATGCCACATGCAGGAGTTTACCGGCTACCTTACCCTCCAAACCGGAACACGATAGTGACAAGCACTGACGCTATTGCGACAGGAATAGGTAAGGCGGTGGTACCAGACCCGGGCGAGACAATGCAGAACTTTACCACCTAGTACACTACCGTCGTGGCTACTATAATAGCCAATCGGTCGCCTTTCACAACCTACCTGGCAGAACAGCAGTTGGCCTATTCTTAAAAGGAGCCCGGGAACAACACGGGAGAAATGATGTCACATACATAAGTTTATCGGCTACCTAACCTTTTTACCCAGTACATGACATTCATTTGTCAATAAAGCTATTGTGATAGATATAGGCTAACTAGCCAAACCCGAGTGAGATGGTGAGGAATTCCACCACATGGTAGTCAAGTTATGATACGCTTGGTCAGCTGATCGTCTTTTACGAACTGTCTGGCATAATGACATATAGTCTGTTCCACCTGTCATAGTGACACATAGTCGGTGACCTGAACCAACACGGCGTTAATCAGTTTTGTTCATCAGCAGTTACCACGGGTCCTTTTTACTGGTCATTTTGCCATCTTAACATAAAGATCTTAAAAGCCTTAATACCTACAGTGCTAATATAACCAGGAGAGTTTGTGCCTAGGGATTACAATCCAGCGGCATTTTCAATCCAGCTGGATTTTTGCAAGATTACAATGAATCTAGCTGGATACAGCGCGGATCCAGCAAAATATGAAATAAAAATGAATACAAGATTTTTATATTTTTATTTGCTTATTTATTATTTAAGCTTTTTACTACAAACTAATAAAATAATCATTTGGTGATAACCATGTCAATCTTGGTTTGGTTTCTTAATTATTTAATATCTGAGATCAAAATAATTGACATTGAATAATTGAATTTCGCCGTGTTGGTCTCGGCCTCCTTTGAAGAATAGGCCAACTGCCGTTCTGCCAGGCAGGTCGTAAAAGGCGACCGATTGGCTATCGAGTCACTACCATCGTGGCTACTAGGTGGTAGAGTTCTGCATTGTCTCGCCCGGGCCTGGTACCACCGCCTTACTTATTCCTGCCGCAATAGCTTCAGTGCTTGTCGCTGTCGTGTTCCGGTTTGGAGAGTAAGGTAGCCGGTAAACTTATGCATGTGGCATTAGATCTCGCCACTAAATAGCAACACACCATTAACACCTTTGGTGTCTACAGGCGATGGTTGACTCTTCCCATCAGGAGACCCATCTGCTTGTTTGCTTATGATATAAAAAATATGCCCATCTTATGATATAAAAAAAAAACTTAAAATAACAATACAAATACAATCGCTTGTTCATTATGTTCTACGAAGTAAATAAAATAAACTATAATAGCAGTAGTAATCAATATAAACAAAACAATAAATTATTTAGATTTTTGACTTTTATGGAAGTGAAACCTTAAAAAACATATTTCATCAGTAGTCATATCGTTTAACCTACTTTGCAAAGAACTGCATAACGCTGACGTCATGCATTCACCGGCTTACTCCCCAAGTCAAGCGTGCATATAGAAGTTTTTACGTCAAAAAAGGCTAATGAAGACATAAAGTAACTTTATTTGAATTTGATGCGTTTGCGGATTTGCGCTGCTGGATTCAGCAAACCGTACTGGATCCAGCATGCCAAAAAAAGCGCTGGATCCAGCTGGATTGCTGGATGCTTGATCAGTAAAATTGAAACTATAGTAAAAAATGGCACGGAAACATGAATAATAAACGCATTTTTCCCACGCACGCACGCCTCGCGTGATGTTTTATAATAATATTATGTCTTAAAACTGTGTGTATCTCCTAAGTTATTCGATGAAATTAAATGAAACAAAGCGCGATTTCATAAAAAATTATATACTTGTGATGAATAACTTACTTAGATAAAGATTAATAACAAGCACCGTCACAAATGATGCATTATTTTAGAACAATTTTGATTATCATAAAAAGGGTCATAAAAAGTTAACCTTAATAGGTAGATGTACACTATTGTTGACTTTTTTTACCTTAATGATTTTTTATATGATAATTTTATTATAATGAATAATTCCATCATACATGATTTTTGCATAACTTTAACCATTAACGCAGCGCACGCCACGAAAGTTCTCAAAAAGAAAAAAATCCCCGTTTAGACCACATATTCTGTTCATACTGTTGGTCGTACCGTGATGTTATATGTTATATGGAAATAATTTAAATCGGTTTAGCAGTTTTCGAGATTAGCGCGTTCAACCAACCAAACAAACAAACTCTACAATTTTATACTATTAGTATAGATATACACAATGCAATTCTACATGGGTGTAAGTACCGTAGTAGATCTGCAAGGATGTAAACTAACATATGGACAGGAGACTCACCTTATTGTAATTGATCACCACCGCCCATTGACAACTACGTTCACTTATACTATAAGACATCTTGCAGTTTCGTTGTCCTCCATTTAAGAATATGTAAGCTCTTTTCATGAAGGTCCTTAAGTCGTCCTACTGGCAATTGGCTCCACAGTTTACTCATCTGGAGTAAAAATTGAGTATTGGGAATGTATATGGAGCAGATAGTTTGTGAAAGTTAAACTTCCCCTTTCAAAGATGAAAAATGCAAAGTATATGAGCATTGATCAGCAGCAGAAAAATATTGTGTTGCAACAACTCAAAGTTATATAAGTCATCAGTTTGTAACAAACAATATACTTAAGTTAAATGCACGTACGTTAATCTCGTTACAGTAATCTCGAACCGAGTTAACTGCCGTAATCCAGATAATTAGTTTATTTGCGCAGTGTGTAATCACTCTCAAGATGAGATTGAAAGCTCTAAGGATGAGACGATTTAAGACATAATATTTAAAAGCGACACAATGCAATTTATAACTATAAATAGTTTATGTTATTATATTTACATTCGAGCATTTAGATCCGGGTTCGCACCTCGGTTAAGGAATTTCTTTTTAATATATTATAGTAAAGTAAATGAGGTTATGACTCTTCTGTTGGGTAAAGACAACCATCACCTATAGACATAGAAGACTATCATTAAAATATCTCAAACTCCTACTGAATCTGGTATATTATGATAGTTTTTTGATGTAATAATACTGAAGCCTGCATTAAGCTGTAGCATCCAGAACATATAATCAAAAGCCTATTCTGCTGTGTACCCTCTTAGATATTTTTTCCTGGCTTTCTTAAAACTTTCCTGAAAATCTCAGATAAAACACAGCCCGAGTTGGGCGTGTAATTTTTTTTTCAGTAAACGTACTAGCAGAGGCTAGCCAGGATTCTTTTAGAGTCCACTTTCTGGCCTTTTTACGCGTATTTTCGTTTCGAAAATTTATTTATTTTCTTGCTTTATTGCCAGATTACGACTGATGACAATCTCAGATGGGTTTCGAAGAAACCTCAAAAATATTCTCAAGGGTTAGCCCAGTAAAGTGAGCCCTTAAGAGGTCCTGTCATCTCTGCAAGTATTCTTACTCCGAAGAACTCTCAGACACCTAACTTGGGTCGGATTTTTGTCTAAGATGCTATTTATGTTCTGCTAGCTTCATTTTAATAAACCTGCTGGATTTTTATCCAAGATGCCATTTATATTCGGTAGCTTTATAGTTTAATAAAGCTGCTTGTACGATAAAGGCCATTTCAATTTTTGGGCATTAGACTTATTGTATGACTTTACCCGATGTTAGTCTGGGCTCCCTTTGAAGAATAAACCATCTACTGTTTGGCTATGTCATGTAGTAGTGAGCATCGTAGCTACTAAGTGGTAGAGTTTTGCATTGCCTCACGCGGATCGAAAATCAGAAATCAGAAGTACTTTATTCAATAAAACTTTTTACAATTTTTTTGGACGCGTCAATATTTTTTATAAAGTACTACCGGATTGGAAACGCTGCCACACAGTAAGAAGGTCCAACGGAAGATATTCAGTGGGCTTGTCTTTTTTCATATCATTTTTTAAGTAAGATGTTACATAATGTTTAATTTGTAAGTATCTATTTGTAACTAATAATAAAGATTGCCGATATGAGGAGCAGTTAATCCCATGCTTTCCTGTCATCTAGGTATTCAAACCTTCTGTTACTACTGCCTTACTCATTCCTACCGAAATAGGAGGATAGGAGGTCGCTGTTCGACGAACGTACGGCTCCGAACGGACTGCGACATATGCCAACGAAGCCGACTATCTATCGCATAGTCCTTCCGGAGACATACGGAGCCATACAAAGCATTACGAAACAGTTTGTAGCCATTCAGCCACCGCAATATGTGAATGTGATGTAAATATGAATTGTAATCCCAGTTTACGTTTTTTAAATTCCTTTACCGTATTGTAAAATGCGGCCGATGTGAACAGGTCGTCCATAGCTACATCAACATCATCAAATCGTAGCCACATCTCCTCCCAAGCAAAGTAGCGCGGACCAGCTTGTCTTAAAGAATACAAAAATGTGTCACATATTGCTGAAATGGAATATGTACAAGCAATATAAGGGGTGGCCATTCCTTCGCTACAAACTGCCGACCCTAATAAAAACAATAGAAAAAAAGTTTTAGCGATGGTTTCATTTTTACCGAAAAAACTTTATATTGTGTAATATTTCCTGCAAGAATCCTTGACGAAACAAACCTGATATATGTAAACTGAGATTTTTATTAAAACACCCCAAAGTATAACTTTATATTGATCGAAATCCAAATTTAATATATTTTCCTATGGAAGGCCTTTAACTCAATAAGAGTAGATCGCCTGGAAACCGTGGACCTCTTATGAACCGTGGATTTACCGCCTAGTTGGTGGAATGGTTTGCGAACCTGATTTTGCACCAATGGAGCCCAAGGTCGATTCCCATTTGTCCCACAGTGACAAACATTTATTTGAGTATATATTTTGAGTATAGTTTGTATTTCAGGGTTTGGGCGTTTTGCATGCTTACTTTGGACGTAGATTTTTAGAAATTTGGAATTCGTGCAATTTGTTCAGTAATAAATATGTTTTCATTATTTTTTTTATATTATATAATTACATGCATAAATTTACCGTATTTTCTAAACCGGAACACGACCGTATAAAACAATGTCGCTGTCGCGGCAGGAATAAATAATGCAGAAATAAAAGGCTAGACGTTGCAGAACGCTACCACGTGGTAGTCACTATGATAGTGGCACGTTTAGTTAATCCTTTGCTTTTCACTAATCCCTGGCAGAATTACAAATAATCTATTCTTCAAAGAAGGCCCGGAATATTTAGGCGTCATGGGTATGTTTTCCTATAAGTACTGTAGTAACTATATAGTAGTAATTAGTAAGGGCTCTACGTTGTGAAATAAAGGGAAACGAGACGAGCCTGCAAGGATTGTGATGTATGGTACTCGGTTCTCTGTGCCTACCCCGTAAGAGATCTGGCGTGAATATATGTATGGAATTTAAATAATCTTATATATAAAATTTTCGTGTCACTGTTCGTTCCCGTACTCCTCCGAATCGGCTTGACGGATTTTGATGAAATTTCGTATGCATATTCAGTAGGTCTGAGAATCGGCTACTATGTATTTTTATACCCCTAAGTGATAAGGGCTGTCCACCCCTAAAAATATTTTTTTATTTTATGTATAATTTTTTTATGATTCAGCATTGTAAAATACATACAACTAAATTTTTACCCTTCTATCACCAACCCTTATTTTTTAATTAAATAATTTACATGGCAAAAAGTTTACCGGGTCAGCTAGTATAACTATATATGTATACAGTATACACACATGCAAATTTTCTCAAATTCCCTACTAAAATTCGCGGCGGACTACGCGCCACGCCACTCGCCACTTACTTTTCTATCCCGACGATCCTATCACCATAAGCAACACAAATTAGGTACGTACAGTACACTGCCGGTCTCGACGACGAAAACTCATCTGTAGCCCCCGTTAGGCGCGGGGCGCAACGCCACGACTCCACTCACCACTTGTAGTCCGAACACCGCACTAAGCCGAGGCCCGGTCTCACAGGAGACAGCCCTTAGCGCGGGTGTTTATAGCGCAAATATAATTTTAAGTTCTGACTAAGCAGTCTGCTAGTACTGGGGAGTCACGGCCTAGAAATGAGAACAGTACTTCATGTGAGGCCGAATTTATGCCGTATAATGTTGAAGATGGTGGGCCGACGAGAAGCACTGTTTCGCTCTACTAAGTTTACTGAGCTTTTTGGGAGCTAGTTGAGCTTTACCGCAAAACTGAACGATATTCGATATGACGACTTCCAGAATTCCGATACTGGCAAAGGCTGTCAGGGGAGTATCCCCAAATTAAGGTAATACAAAAAAATAGTGATGAAAGTGCAAAGCTGTAAGCGCTAGGTATACTAGAAGATCCTTAACGGGGCGGCCACGATGGAAACCGTACGGATGGTGATTATCAGCTGATGCTGTTCCAAATATTTCAGGAGCCCCCGTGTTGGTCCCGGGCTGCTTTGAAGAACAGACTAACTGCCATTCTATCAGGCAGGTCGTAAAAGGCGACCGATTGGCTATGCGAGTCACTAGCATCGTGGCTATTAGGTGGTAGAAAGTTCTGCATTGTCTCACGCGGGTCAGTTATCCCCACCTTACCTATTCCTTCCGCAATAGCGTCAGTGCTTGTCGCTGTCGTGTTCCGGTTTAGAGGGAAAGGTAGCCGATAAATTTATGCATGTGGCATAAGACCTGGCCACAAGATAGCAACGCACCATTAACATCTTTGGTGCATATAGGCGATGGGTGACCCATTCCATTAGGAGACCCATCTGCTTGTTTGCTATCTTATAATACAGCTTCCAACGGCAACAGCGTCGGCGTTTATCACTGTCATGTTCCAATTTGGTGGGTTCGGTGTCTGGTAAGCTAATATTTGGCATAACAACCCTGCAATAATGATAGCAACGGATCATTAACATCTCAGGTTTTTATAGGCAATGGTTGTCGCTTTCTATCAAAAAGACCACCTGATAATTTTTAAACAATGATATAAAAATAATTGGTGCTTCGCTGATAAATCCCAAACATAACTGATTGTGTACGTTCTCGTCTCCACAAAATCTAGCAAGCCCTCTATAAATTCCTATTGAGCAACTTACTAAGTTGAGCGTAATATAATCTGTTCCGAACAAATGTTGCCACAGCACAAATCGATACTCGCCCGGTGAGTTCGCGTGTTGTTTGTATGTTAAATATAATATACGACCTTAGCCTCCTTAATTGTTTCTACCAAGACCTCGCAGTTTAATTCTATACACAATAGTTAGATGTTTTTAGATTCATTAAGTTTTAATGGAATTCCGCTATAATTTAGGAGCCGTTTCAATTGTCTAGTGAAAAAGATTTCAATATACACGCATGATATTCTAGGTTCAAATCCACGGTTTGGCAATTCATTTGAAATTATTTATTTGTTTCGCTAACAATATTACAATTAAGTACCAAAGCTAAATACAGCAATTTAGAACTTATTGAATAACTATTTATAGGTAAACACAGAAAGTACAACATTATGCGTTAAAAGCGAAAGTTAACAATTGCTTAAAATTCGTTTTTTATTTGGACCTCCGAGTCAGCAACTATGTCAAAGCAGTCACAAAAGGAATTAACTAACTTGGAAATGCGTGTGACAGGAGAATTAGCACCAAACTCGCCGTGTTGGTCCCGGCCTCCTTTGTAGAATAGGCCAACTGCCGTTCTGCCAGGCAGGTCGTAAAAGGCGACCGATTGGCTATCGAGTCACTACCATCGTGGCTACTAGGTGGTAGAGTTCTGCATTGTCTCGCCCGGGTCTGGTACCACCGCCTTACCTATTCCTGCCGCAATAGCGTCAGCGCTTGTCGCTGTCGTGTTCCGGTTTGGAGGGTAAGGTAGCCGTTAAACTTATGCATGTGGTATTAGACCTCGCCACAAGATAGCAACGCACCATTAACATCTTTGGTGTCTATAGGCGATGGTTGACTCTTTCCATCAGGAGACCCATCTGCTTGTTTGCTATCTTATGACATAAAAAAAAACACAGTTCTTCGCAAAGGAAGAGCTAAAAGAGTGATAGGATTACGTGGAATTTTTGTGGTACCCTAAAATTAAATTTGCTCAATAGTTTTGGGCAGCCTATTTCATTTTTAACAATTTACGGTAGAAATTTATATCAAGCCAGTCGCGTCTTTTTTCAAGTGAAACCATGTCAAACTTCTCTAGTTTCTGCTTATTTGACATGTATCTAGCGTTTGCTTTAATACAATAACATAAATGGTTAATAAATCTCTTTTGAATACGTTCAATTTTTAAAGAATGTGTGGAGAATTAGTTTCTAGTTTATCTGAAAAAATTAACCTAATTGACACTTATTTTGTTATATTGTGATTGCTAACAAGCTTTCGTGATGGAAATAGGCAGCCATTATTTAGATACTATGTGATATAGAGACATCAGAAATATTAATGATGCATTTTACACTTTCAATCGTCGGCACTTGGTGAAATTCCATTATTTTTAGTTGAAACTAGTTTATCACTCACCTGTACTTTTATTTCACTATTATTATACACTAAATTATTTAATTTTATCGACCGGTTTCGCTTTTTAAAGCATCTTCAGGACGTAATATTCTTTACACTTTCTTTTGTGAAGAATATTACGTCCTGAAGATGCTTTAAAAAGCGAAACCGGTCGATAAAATTAAATAATTTAGTGTATAATAATAGTGAAATAAAAGGACAAGTGAGTGATAAACTAGTTTCAACTAAAAATATTAATGATGCGTTGTTATTCATGAGGGAAGTATTAATTCCATATGCCAAACATAATTAAAACCGAAACGTGGCAACGTCAAGCATCGACGCTATTGCAGCAATAATAAATAAGGCGATGGTACCAAAAGCCGATGCAAAACTCCACCACATAGTGAATAGTAACGATGTTAGTATTTTAATATGTTAGTATTTAGTAATAAGATTGATAGATTTGTCTATGTTTTGAGAAGACTAAGGGAAGTAGGAAATGCAAAAGCCTCCCTATTAATATATCATGAAATATGTCTCTTCTAACTTACAATATGGAATTCCTATTTGGGGAAATTCTGTTGAATTGGTACGAATTTTTAGAGTCCAAAAGAAATGTATTCGAGCAATATGTGGTGTTAATCAGTTACATTCCTGTAAACCACTTTTCAAGTCTCTTAAGGTACTTCCCTTACCATGTTTGTATATTTTAGAGGTATGCGTATTTGTAAAAAAGCACCAAAAGTTATTTAAAACAAATGCTGAAGTCACTGGTAACTCATATTTTAGGAATAGTAAGATATTATATGTGCCTAACCAAAAATTAAATATTTTTACAAAAAATGTGTATTGTATGTCTATTATTATATACAATCATATTCCTGATAGCCTTAAATCATTGCCTATAAATAAATTTCGCAAAAAGTTGTTTGATTTGCTGTTAGATAAAACTTATTATGATATTAAAGAATTTTTAGCCGATAAAATTAAATGTTAATGGATAGAAATATAAGTTTGTTGAATTGTCCTTAAAAAAATTTCGTAAATTTAGTAAAAATTTTGAAAATGTTGAATATTATGTAAATTATAAAAAAAAAATTACTCAAAATATGAAACTTGTAATTATAAAAATAACTTTGTAATATGGAATCATTCTTGTATATTTATAACAAGAACATGAAATAGAGAAAAAAAGACCAGCCCGCTGAGTTTCTTCCGCCGGATCTTCTCAATGTGTGGCCGCGTTCCGATCCGGTAGTAATTCTGAAAAATCGATACAATTTATAGTGTTAAATGTAATATTATATAATTATATTTTTTTAAATATTTGCCCACCATATATTGGTAGAACATGTCGGTAACTTAATTTATTTTTAACAAATTGTAACACCCATATTCTTGCAAATAAATATTTTCTTTCTTCTTTCTTTCTTTCTAATGTAGAGCAAACAAGCAAGAAATGAATCTGATGGTAAGGGATCACCGCCGCCCATAGACATCCGTAATCCTAGAAGTCTTGCAGTTGCGTTGTTGACCTTTTAAAAACGAGTAAGCTCTATTCTTGAAGTTCCCCAACTTTATCTATGTATGTGTCTTTGCCGTCTAGGCATATAGATAGCAACGCAGCATTACCATCTTTAATGTTTCTCTTTCCATCAGGAAAGCCATCTGTTTGTTTGCTATCTAATGATATAAAAACGTTTATATTATATATTTCTACGGAATTATGCAAATAATATGAATAAATATTTAGATATGTAAGCTTTGATTATTTTTCAAGATGCTTTCATTTGCTCTCTTTTACATAATTTTTTTCTTTATAGAAGAGGGGGCAAACTAGCAGGAGATGCACCTGATGGTAAGTGATCACCGCCGCCCATAGACATCCACAATACCAGAGGTCTTGCAGCTGCGTTGCCGGCCGTTTAAGAATGAGTAAGCTCTTTTCTTGAAGGCCCCCAAGTCGTATCCGTTTGGAAACACCCCTGCCGGTAATTGGTTCCACAACGAAGTAGTGCGAGGCAAAAAGTGTCGAGAGAAACGCACAGTTGTGGATTTCCAGACATCGAGATGGTGAGGATGGAATTTCAAATTTTGACGCGATGTCCGATGATGGAATTCGGCGGCAGGAATTAATCCAAATAACTCGTCGGAACACTCCCCATGAAAGATACGATAGAAGACACAGAGTAAACCAACATCTCTGCGCAATGCCAAAGAGTCGAGCCGTTTCGAAATAGCCAGGTCGTCAACGATTCGAACCGCTCTACGCTGAATGCGATCAAGAGGAAGGAGCTGGTACTGAGGAGCTCCGGCCCAGAGATGAGAACAGTACTCCATGTGGGGCCGAATTTGAGCCTTATAAAGTTGAAGGCGATGGGCCGGCAAGAAGTACCGTCTCGCTCTGCTGAGCACACCGAGCTTTTTGGAGGCTAGTTTAGCCTTACCTTCCAAATGACCGCGAAACTGAACGTAATTCGATATGTCGACTCCCAGAATCCCGATACTAGCTGAGGCTGTCAGGAGAGTATCCCCAAATCGAGGTGTCACGACAAATGGTGTCTTTTTAGCGGAAAACACGCAAAGCTGTGTCTTGTTGGGGTTAAAAGTGACCAGGTTTTGACGACCCCATTCCGAGACATCGGTTAGTCGATTCTCAACTTCGGACACAAGCTTGTTTCGGCTCTCTTCGACGTGTTCCCGAGAAATACCGCTTCGACCGGGGTATGTAGCATCACCAGTACTGTCATCTGCATAGCAATGTATGTTGCGAATTCGCATCATGTCATTGATATGCAGAAGGAACAGTGTCGGTGATAGCACGCAGCCTTGTGGAACACCAGCATTGATAGATTTAAGGTCAGAGCACGCACCGTCAACTACGATCAGCAAAAAACCTGGTGATCCACTTGCATAATTTCTCGGGAAGCCCATAGGAAGGCAGCTTCGCCAGAAGCGCTTTGTGCCATACCCTATCAAAGGCCTTCGCTATATCTAAACTAACTGCCAATGCCTCCCCCTTGAACTCAACTGCTTCCGCCCACCGATGTGTTAAGTATACTAGAAGATCACCAGCTGAGCGGCCGCGACGGAATCCGTACTGGCGGTCGCTAATCAGCTGGTGCTCTTCTAAATACTTGAGGAGCTGCGAGTTGATGATTGTCTCCATAATTTTAGAGAACAAGGAGGTTATGGCTATAGGCTGATAGTTAGACGGATTAGAGCGATCTCCTTTTTTAGGGATGGGATGCACTAAAGCTGTCTTCCATGAAATCGGTACTACGCCGAGTGAGTAGGAGAGCTGGAATAGGCGTGTTAGTACTGGCGCCAGCTCTGGAGCACATGATTTAAGTACAATCGGAGGGATGCCATCCGGTCCACTCAACTTATGGACGTCCAAGGAAAAAAGTGCTTTACGTACGGAAGACAGCAAGAATTTTAATTCCGTCATAGAACTATAGCACTGCGGGATGGTAGGCGGTGCATTTCCTTGGTCGTCTAGAGTCGAGTAGGCCGCAAAGAACGAGCCCAAAAGATCGGCCTTCTCCCTTGCGGTATGGGCCAGAGAGTCATCTCCGTGTAAGAGTGGAAGAGAGGGCTGTGAGAAATTCCCCAAGACAGCCTTGGCGAGAGACCAGAACGCACGAGTTCCCGAAGGAAGGCGAACTAATTTCTCGCCAATTCTGCCAATGTGTTCAGATTTTGCCTTAGCGATAGCTCTTTTGAAGAACCTCGAAGCGGAATTGTACTCCTTACGTAACGCGCTGGTTTTTCCATCACGAGATGTCAACGCTGCAGCCCAAGCCCGGTAGCATTCCTGCTTTCGGCGTGAAGCCGTTTTGCAGGAGCGACCAGACCAAGGCTGAGACTTACCACCAACTGGTACCGCAGAAAATGGAATGAAAAGTTCCATGCCCTGCAGCACCACATCAGCGATAGAGTCAGCGATGACCCTCGGATCATCCAGCGAGAAGCACATCCGCCCCCATGGGTAGGACGCAAAAAAAGACCGCATCCCGTCCCAATCTGCTGACCTATAGTGCCAAACGCGACGACAGCCTGCAAAAGGAGGCCGTGATAGGCGCGTTACCGGCACTTTACTCCGGATCAGGCAGTGGTCTGACGTACCAAGAAGGACGTCCACAGATACCTGATAATTTTCCGGATAGGAAGTCAGCAGAAGGTCCAGCAGTGAAGGCGTATGGTCGTCCACATCGGGAACTCGCGTAGGCGTGGTACTAATTGTGTTAGACCATATGCCAAGGCGAAATCATGAACAGACCTCCCCGCATGATCGGTAGTGCGTGAACACAGCCATTCGGTGTGGTGGGCATTAAAATCACCTAAAATCACTATCTCAGCGGAGGGGGTCTGTTGCAACACGGAATCTACAGCCGTTTGAAGGTGCTCAACGAGCCTGTTGAGGCACGAATAGATGCGGGGATGGTCGTCGCAGTCTATACGCAGCCAGAGGATGGATAGGTCCCTATATCCTTCAAGGCTGCTGAGACGTCGAGAGCAGATATCCTCTCTGACATAAGCACAAACTTCCGCCCGGGGTACAAATGAATGCTCGAACCCCGGGTAGGAGAGATATGACGTATCAGCCGGAGAAGATATCTGCGTCTCAGTTAAAAAGAACAGAGCCGGCTTAGCCGTCTCAAGGTGGGAGTGGACGTCATTTAGGTTTGAGTGAAGACCCCTAATATTACCCCTTTACCACGTGGAGTGTGGTAAAGGGGTGTCTTTCGATTTCTGTTCGATTTTCCCCGAGCAGCGAAGTTTGAAAGCGCAATTGTGCCCCCCTCCCACAGAGTACGCATGGCAGCCTGGGCATCCATGATTAGGCGGATTACAAACCCCTGAACATGGATGTCCAGAGGGGGATTCTCCACCGCTTACGCTAGTGGTACCCCCCTGGGGTAAACTACTACCTTCAAATTGCGCTTCCATAGTGTTAGGGGGAGGGGGGAAAGGGCCTCCGGGAACCTCACAGACCAAACGAAACGCAACAGCAAAGCTGTTACTTTACGTTGGTCTTAAGTGAGGTAGTGGTATCGCCCCGACCGTGCCGACCCATTCAGCTAAGCATGGCACTACCACTTTTAACACAACACTAGTTCTTAATGTATGAAATCCAATCCAACTCCGATGAGTTGACGCACACTTTTTTGTCTGCAGATGATGGTCGTCTTTTTACATAAGAAGAGTAATATAGTATATGTTTGATTACTTTAGAGTTTCTTTGTCAAATCTATTAGTTATATTATACATCTCAAGAAAATTAATTGCACTGGAATAAAATCGATTTATCCATTTGTTTTTATTATAATATCAAAAATTTACAAATCCAGTCTAACAAAAATCACCCAGTCTAACAAAAACCAAGATATTGTTACTCTATCACATGAAAAATATCATCCCTCTTCATCACCGTCTTTTAACACATGGCCACACATAAATTATAAGCTTGCTTTTAAGATTAGAAAATTTATCGCTCAGTGTAATTTGCATCAAGCGCCATGTAACGCAATACGTTTTAAGTACATACTGTATATGTGTCGTTAAGTTAGGGCTTTGACAGTAATTTATGAAGAAAATTTTTTTAACAATTTGATAATGCGCAATATTTTCATACCTTGTACTTTTATATATTTTTTTAAAGATATATTTATTTATTTCAAATAATAGCAAACGAGCAGAAGCTCCTGATAAAATGAGAAAACCGTCGTTTACGAACACCAAAGATGCTGATGTGCGTTCGTGTGGCAGGTTCGATTTGGTACATTCATAAGTTTATTACTTACCTTACCCTCCTATTCGGAACTTGACATCGACAAGCACTAACGCTATTACAGAAGGAATAGATAAGGAAAGATACAACCGGTAGAGTTACTGCAGAGCTCTGCAATATTAGTTACGATATTAGCCTTCTTTCGTCTTTTATAAGATGCTTAGCAGTAAGTCAATTGATATATAAACTAAAAAAATAAAGAGGAAAGATTTGGTTTCTGTTTGTTTATTTGTTATGATTTAACTCAAAATCTAATCGAAAGTATCTTCACGCCCATATCCCCGAAGGGGTAAGCAGAGGTACAACAAGTGCACCCACGATTAGCCGAAGATACTTGGTCCCACAAATGTGACAAGTGGCAAGCCTATCGCCAACCGGGCACTTTCCAATCCCGGGCAACTTTGTGTTTCTCAGAAAACTATAAAACTAATCGACCGATTTTAAAAATTCTTTCACTTATAGAAAGCTATATTCTCCAGAAGTAATATAGGCTACTTTTTACTCGACAACGAGGAACTGCTAGTATTCTTTAAAAGGGGGTCCGGACCAACAAGGTGTACAATACAATTTTAGTCCTTCTTTGTCATGTACTTACGGTATTTTCACAGTAAATCTCTGATAAGAAAGGCAGAAGACACCAACTGCTCTCTCAGTAGTCAAACTAAGCATCTTTTCCTATATTCTTTTACAAATAAAGTTTGAATTCTTTTGAGGTAGACTTAACAACCAAGAGCATTCTTTGCCAGAATGTTCTTGGGTGTTAGGTCTATATGTGCAAAAGAATGTGTGCAAAATTTAATGTTTTTAAATTTTGCACACATTTATTAACATTTTCAAAATAATATTTTTAAATAATGCGCCTTAAAAATACATTAAATTATTAAAAATAAGAATTACGAACACTGCATTCATGTGACATACATGATGTATCTCCCCCATATTGGTCTAGGCTCCTTTGAAGAATAGGCCAACTGCTGTTTTACCAGGCAGGCGTTAAAGGCGACTGATTGGCTTTACGTGTCACTCCCATCGTGACTACTAGGTGGTAGAGTTCTGTATCGACTCGCCCAGGTATTTGGTACCACCGTCTTACACAACCCTGCCGCAATAGCGTTAGTGCTTGTCATTGCCGTGTTCCAGTGTAAACGGTAAGATAGCTGGTAGACTTACGCATGTGGCATCAAAACAGCAAAACAAAAGCAACGCACCATTAACATCTTTGATGCTTATAGGCGATGGTTTCATTTTTCAAAAGCTGAAAAAAAGCTGTCTATTTGCTATCTAATGCTATAAAAAATACACAGTACACACATTTATACTATTCTCTTTATGGCTAAAGTCAAACTAAAAGAGATTTTATTGTTTTGTCTATGGTCGAATTTCGGCCACAGGCAGTCGCTAGTTATAACCAACAAATATATTACAAGCAAACAGATTAACGTTATGATTAAATATGTCCCGTCATTTGTCCATTAATATGAATTTGATTTTTTTCGTAGTTACAAAGTTACAAAGTTTTGCGTAGCTCGGGTTCAATTCCCGACGGGGACAAGCATTTGTGTGATGAGCACAAGTGTTTATATTTACGGGTTTGGGTGTATATTAAATATATTCTAGTATTTAAATATGTATTTCTATGTATTAGTATCGTTGACTAACACCCATAACACAAGCAAATAATTTGCTTACTTTCGGATTAGATCAATAAGCGTCCGTGATTATTTATTTATTTATTTATTACTGTCTTAATCTGTATGAATAACAATATCAACACAAAATCTACATGTCTGTATATATAAAAATCAATTGCTGTTCGCTAGTCTCGCTAAAACTCGAGAACGGCTGAACCGATTTGGCTAATTTTGGTTTTGAATTAATTGTTGAAGTCCAGGGACGGTTCAAAAGGTGAAAAATATAGAAAAAAATAAGAGTAGTTAAAAAGGCAGAACAACGTTTGCCGGGTCAGCTAGTATACATTAAATAAAGAATCAACGATTTACTCTATGTTTTCATTCGTAATACATGTATTACCTACTAACTACAACCTAATCTATATGTATAAAAATCAATCCCTATTTTCCTTGGTCACGATATCACGCCTGAATGGCTGGACCAATTTTGGTATTTTTTTTTTGTTGTGTTTGTAATTGTAAGAAGAAGGTTCTTATAAAAGAAAATATTAAAAAAATTGCGCGGAGAAATAGAAAATTTAAGAATACTTAACCGCCATATAATATTTAATGCCATTTTGGCTGCGTGGAAGGACAATCCCGTAGGGCGTGGACTTATATAAATTACGTGTCGCGTTGTTTGTCCGCTATGGATTCCTAATATGAATGGCAAAACAATGTTTGCCGGGTCAGCTAGTAATTATATATAATATAATGTTTGGTGAAAAATTAATCAAAATTGATAAAATTAAATGTGAAAGTGACAAGCGCTAGCTAACGCTTTTGCAACAGGATTATTTATACAAGGCGACAGCGCAAAACTTAATTACGATATTTTAGAATTTTATCAATAGTAGCCAAGAAGTTAGGAAAATATGTCGCTTTATCTCGTATTTTATGAGATTTCTGGCATTAAGGTTCATTTTTTTTGTAAAAGGGCATGGAAAATGTTGTTTTTTATTTTGTTATCAAAGGCTCCAGAAACCAAAGCTTTTGTAAAAAATAATCATGATATAAACAATAATAATAAAAAGAGAGTTAGTTGTAAACATTAAGCTTCGTTTGTTACGTCCGGTACGTGGATATCGGCGTATACGTAAAAGGATTCTGATTAAAAATATATGCGTGTGTTAGTTAAACTCTTTTATAGATAAGATAAAAAATATAATTAAGCCGATTCCCTCGCGGAAAGGCCAAATATCCATAGCATTCTGGTTCATTGCGATTTACCAGTTACTTAGTTGACAATGGGTGATGATACCCATTGCCGCATCTTACCGACCTAATAACAACCGCTTATTTCTCACAATAGCCGAAACCTATGCTTACCCTAAACTTGGGGGTATTTACACCTCACCACCAGATTTCGAACTGTTACTGGGATTTAAATCTTCAAGGAAAATCTCGAAAAAATCTCAATAGCACTTTTCCGCATTCCGATCTTGTAGTAATTATAAAAAATGACTCTTCAAAATGCAAGTTAAGATTAATTTAGATGATTTTTTTTACTATTACTTTCCCAATCGTATTCTGGACTTACCCCGAGTATAATTGACCAAACGTCGTGACCTGAGTCGAATAAAAAAAGATATAACAAAACAAGTTAATGTTTCAGAACATGTGGTTGATCCCACGTAAACATGGCAACGTGACTGCAAATACATAGGCATCTTTACGAGCCAATAATGTTTAATCTGGGCACTAAAAGAGAGATTTTTGTTATCTTTACGGTGTCATAAACTGGACGCGTGCCACAGATTGGGGTCGTTAACGTGAGCTGCAAATCAGCGTGACATGGCTGCACCGAAACATCTGACACATTATTATCAATAGATTCTATGACTAAAGTAATTGGAGTTTAAATAAATACGATTCGCAATATTACCTCCTAATTTAAAAGCAGTAAATCTGTAATATCTAACTTCCAACCTTCGGTATCTCTGAAAACTCGAATCAGATCTTTATCTAAGGAGATGGATGATGTCGGCCTAAAAGAATTTAACCATAGCCAAAACTATCAAATCAATTTAATCTACAATAAGCCTATATTAGAATTTAACGGGTACTTTTTAATAGCAAGTACAATAAAAAGAAACTTTCTACGGAAATCATGAACTATTTAACTCTCCCTCTCTCTCTCTCTCTCTCTCTCTCTCTCTCTCTCGGAACGGAACAAGTTAGAAAAATACAGATGTTTTATTAATGACAAACGGAACAAGTTAGAAAAATACGGATGTTTTTATTAATGACAAATGGAACAATTTAGAAAAGTACGGATATGTAGAATGCAACAATGTTTGACAAAGTACTATTTTATAAAATATTAGTAAAAAGGGAAATATCAATTATATATAGTCGAAATTTACAATACGCAAGGCTGTATAAACATAAAAATCATAATAAAAAATAAAGTGATATCTTTAATCTGTGAGTGGCATAAAATATTTTTATTCGCTTTGTTTCTTATTTTCAGACTACGTCGTGGTCCAGGGGTAGCCTATAGGGCTCAGATCATAATGTTCCGGGTTCGAGCCCCGGATGGGGCAAAAGTATTATTGAGGACGTTTTTCAAAAAACCTAAAATCTCAGTAACAGCTCGGAGTCTGGCGGAGTAGCATATTACCACTTCCGTGCCTTGGATGAGCACCTAAAGCTGCCAGCCCCAGTTACCGCTAGAAATAATCAATAATCATTATGTCGGTAAATGCGGTAATTTTCCACTTTGTTGTCAACTGACAAACCGGTGAAACGCAGTGAACCTTAAAGTCTATAGACGCGTATGTTAATTAACTGCCACTACGTATGTAGATAAGGAAGTTACTGATTTTACTCCGATTTTCGAAAATCGAGTGTTGTCCACCTTTTGAGATCCCCTAATCTTTTCGGACTATTTTCACGATGACGCTAGTATGTCTGTATGTATGTGTGTGTGGGTGTGTATGTGTGTAAGTAAACATCTCATAACTTTTGAACGGCTAAACCGATCGAAACGCGGTTGATGGGATTGGATTGCATTCCGCTCAACTTAGATTTCCTGAAAATTTGAACCGATTCGGTCTAAGAAATTTTGAGAAATTTTAAAAAAACGCCAAAAAAAAATTTTGACGAAAATGTATTTTTTTTATATAACTTCCAGATTTACGTACCGATTGAGTACAAAAACTAATCAGCTTTTTTCCTCAAAAAACTACGTCTAATACCATAAATTGCATTAAAATCAGTTTATCCGTTTGGACGTAATCGTTGACGAAAAATTTTGAAAAAAGCGTTTTTTCGACATAGCTTCGAAATTTTTCAACCAATAGTTTTTTGGTGTTCTACGATATTTTAGTACTAAAAAAACTACGTCAAAAATCAAAATCGAATCTAATTCTCAAAATTTATAGCTTTTCAAATATTAAAATTACGTTGTTTTTAGCTAACCTACTTAATTTTTTTTAAATAACTTTCAAGTTAAATCACCGATTGATTTAAAAACCTTATCAGCTTTTCTCCTTTAAAAACTGCGTCAAATAACGTTAATTTAATTAAAATCGGTAATTTTTTGGGATTTATCAATGAAGAAAATTAAAAATACAATTTTTTTTGACATAGCATGGAAATTTTTCAACCTATCGATTATTTAGCTAAAGCAATATTTTAGATCATAAAAATTGAGTTAAATGCCATCATCGTTTTCAAATATACAGCTTTTCAAAAATTAATATACTGCCATTTTTAACAAAATAGGTGTTTGAAGTGAAAAATCTATTCTTATAATTTTTACTTTTTTGACCTTAAAATACCTTAATTTAGTGGGAAGTTTCAGGGATGGCCCGTAGGGTCAACCTTTTACACATTTTTTTTTCTTTCATCATCAATTAATTTTAAAATCAAAAAAATGTATAATGAGAGATGCAAAAACGTATTAAATCTATAATACCGATATATAACGACGTGAATAGTTAGAAATTTGATGTTATAATTTTACCATTAGCCCAAATTCAAGTTTCCATATTTATTGCTGGTTTTTCGTGAATTGTAGCATTTGAAAAAGTGTTCGTGATGCAATTTATACTTCAGACGAAATTAATAATACATCGTAAAATGATAACCTACGAACTTGATATATATAAAAAAATCTATCAAGTTCGTAGGTAGTTCGTTATTGTGTAATAAAATACGACACACCACGCTACAAATCGAATGCGCACTAACTCATATTGTTAAAGAAATCAGTTACCATTTTCAAGCTTAAGTTCACTAAAACCAATCGACTTGGCTATCCGTATGCAGACCAATTCGCTACATCACTTTTCCTCTATAGACTATTATATATATATTATGTACTGTTGTATTTACGGGCTGCTGCACGCAATTATCAAATTCTTCCATTTGACCGCATTCAGAGACGTGCTTCCCGCATTATACCATTATACACGACTCCAGTCTGACCAAACATCTGATGCCTCTTGATTTGAGAAGAAATGTTGGTGCTCTGAGTGTGCTCTACTGGCTTTATAATGGGGAGCGTTTTGAGGAATTGTTTAGTTTGATACCAGCTACTTATTTCCACCACTATAACACTTGCTGAGGCCGGAACCTCCACCCACACTACCTAGACTCATGATGTTCATCGACAGTACGGTTTAGTCGGAACTTTCTAGTTCGTACCACCAAATTATGGAATGAACTTCCCTAAGTCTGTATTTCCTGAACAGTATAACATTGGATGTTTTAAGATGCGGATTATTGAATTTCATAAGTGTCGGCAGCGCATCTACCCATGAGGCGGCCCGTTTGCTCGTCTGCCAGCACATCATATAAAAAAAAAAACATTCGCTTTCAATTGCTTTATAAAAATTTACTCCGAAAGCTTCGAAAATGTTCTCCCGACCAATATTATAATTTGTAATAATCAATAAGTAATAGGTAAGTAAACATTATATACGTAAACAAATCATAGTACACGCTAATTTCAACCTTACCATAATGCGAGAAGGTCCATTATGACATCAATGTTAGTGTCACAAGTACCTATAATTTTCCGATAAAAATTATTATCTTTTTTTTATCTGGATTATTTTGCAACAATACGTTGGATTCCAGACGTTTGCATGGACACTCATCATTCTCCTTCACATGGGTCCAAACAGATTATCAATAAATGATGCGTATCAGTACAGCTGAACGGAGAATGAAGGGAAATAGAGAAATAATTTAAATATTCAAAAACAAGTAATTTACAAGATACTTAGTCCCACACAATGTGATAGGTGACAAGCCTAATAATCGCCAACCGGGCACTTAACGTTGGTTAAACTTGTTTTTATGAGAAAACTGAAAAAAACACATTTTTTTAATTGCTCAACCCTGGAATCAAACCCGGGACTTCATGTAGTCAACGCTGACTCCGGACCACTAGTCAATAGGGACGATAATAACGATATTTGGAATATGTTTAGACGTTTTCGTAGACAAGGGGTTTTATCATTTAACATTACCATTTAAAACTTTGAAGATAATTTACAATGCAATGTATTCAGGTGGTATTTGTTATGCTTATTCAGCGTGGGCAGATAAAGTTACGAAACTTCAAAATCAACGTCTAGCAAAGCAATGCAAAGTTTCTATGCAAAATTTCTATGCAAAGCATATCGCACTGTAAGCTCCGAAGCTTTACCCGTTTTATCAGGTGTCTTACCATTAGATTTAAAAATTCAGCGTCGGGCTCCAATGTACCACAATTCTAGGAATTTTACCAACCCAGAATTTATCAAGCCGCAAGCTCAAACAAAAATACGTCGTCTCTTTAATCCTGTAATCGACGTTACTAATGAATTAATTGATGAATGGCAGTCGCGTTGGTGTTGTTCAACTAAAGGACGGCATTTATATAACTTTTTCACACGCGTCCGGGATCGTTTAAGTAAAACGTGGATAGAAATAGATCATTGTGTTGCGCAGTTTCTCACAGCCACGATAGTTTTAAAGCTAAATTATTCTCGTTTAAATTAGTTCCTTAAATTCTTCATTAAATTATAAATATGAACAAACTGCACACCACATTCTTTGGAAGTGTAATCTTTGGCAAAACAAACGTAGTCAAATGCTTGATAGTATCCAATGTATATCCGGTGTAATTTATTACTCCGAACTTGTGAGAACACGTGGTAACTTCCGAGGCTTCAAGCAATTTTGTCATACTTACTACTGGAAGCAAAAAAAGTAGGCCATTTTGGTAGAGGTCCCTAATTTCCAAACTTCCGTGGTGCAATAGCAATCAGGATTAACTTGATTGAAAAAGTCTCATTTCGTAGCATTTTTATGCTTTTAATATTTTGTTGTCTCCTGCTTAAAAGGGAGGGAAACAAGATGTATTTTCCTACTCCTCCTATATACTTTTGATTAATTTTGTTGCGGTTCCCAAGACAGCTAAGCTTTTCCCCAAGGTACCCTGGGCTCGCATCTCAGTGGTTATCAGGACGGTTGCCGCTGTTGATTCTGGTTTACAGAAGTTACAGTGGTGGGAACGAGAGGTGGCCCAATTGCCCTTAAAAAAAAGACAAGTTATTTATTCTATCCCCATTGTTATAGCTCGCCGCCAGATAGTAGATAAAGGACATAATATAATTTACTGGCAAGATAACGTCTGCTGATGAAAAAGTTAATACGAACTGAAGTTCGCATTAACTTTTTTATTCAAAGTATTTTTTTTTAGTTTGACTGTGTTTATAACAATTCATACGCCATTAGACAAAAACAATTTTAAAAACTGTTTCAACAATGTTATATCAAATTAAAGAGACCTTAATTCTCAATGGTAATGCCAGAGATTAGCGTGGTTAAACAATCCTTTCAGCATTTTATAATGACATTTAAATTACACACATTACAATTTGTCTCTTTTCTTTTGTCAGCGTTAATTATAATTTGAAGATATTTTTACTACCACAAAACGGTACTGGCTTCTGGCCTCTTGCTAATTCAAAGCTTGTCTTGAAGATTTAAGGTTTTCGTCCATCATAAAGTTACCTTTTTAATTATAAATTAGCACTCGTGAACCCCGTTCGTAATTTAAGGTAAGAGGTAGATTTTTTATATCATAGAGTAGCAAACAAGCAGATCGTTCTTTCGATGGACAAAGGTAATCATCGCCTGTAGACAAAAAGGATGTTAAATGCACGGGGTAATCCGTTTGGCGACTTTATGAGAAACCAAGTACAAGACAATTGAGGCAACTAATAGGTATTTATAGTTCAAGCGAGGGCTGTCGAAAAGAGTGGAAATCGAGGATAAAAAAAATGGACTTTATTGATTTTTGGATATCAGAGAAATAATAGTCGATCGGTCTGGAGATTTAAACTCAAACTCAAATTCAAAAAATGCTTTATTCAAATAAACCTTTATAGGCAATTTTGACCCGGGCTCCTTTGTAACCGATTGGCTATGTGAGTCACTACCATCGTGGCTACTAGGTGGTAGAGTTCTGCATTGTCTCGCCCAGGTTAGGTACCACCGCCTTACCTATTCCTGCCGCAATAGCGTCAGTGTATGTCGCTGTCGTGTTCCGGTTTGGGGGGTAAGGTAGCCGATAAACTTATGCATGTGGCATTAGACCTAGCCACAAGATAGCAACGCACCATTAACATCTTTGGTGTCTGCAGGCGATGGGTGACTCTGTCCATCAGGAGACCCATCTGCTTGTTTGCTATCTTATGATATAATGATGAATGATATAATATAAAAAAAAACAACTACTACTGGATCGGAATGAGACCACTGCAGTGTATCTGTAACTTGTCCAATATTTTTTATAAAATCTTTTTTTACCATTCCCTATGAATTTGCCAGACCAATTTTATTTAGTTTCTTTTTTATACCTTATATAGATAATTTAGAATGGACTGCCTCGTGGTCTATGTGTTAGCCTATACGACTCAGATCATGAGTTCTCGAGTTCGTCCCTGAGTCAAGTATAATTGTTATAGAGGTTTTTCGAGATTTTTGTTAAAATTCTGAAATCTCAGAGTCTGGCGGATTATTGTCTTACCACTTCCATACCTCGAATTAGTATGGGAAACCGTCGGTTTCGGATATCCCTAGGAATAGTCGACAATTTTTATCAGGTCGGTAAAATGTGGCGTTGCCCGTTGGGGATCTACACTCTTCTCGCCCGTTGAACCGGAAGGTCTATAGCTGTCCGGTTTACTCTGCTTACCCCGCAAGGGAACGTGACGATACTTTTGGAATTGCAATAAATATGTTGAGGGTAATCTGTTAACAATTCTGTTAAGGATAGCAGTGCCTAGCTTAAATTTTTATATTTACTGATCAAAATACCTTCAAATGGTAAAACATTTCATTTATCTCTTACAAATCAATTTTACAAAAAATGAGATAATTAAAAAGAAATTGGACCAGTTACTGATCGTCAGACTGATCCATTATTGTGTCTCTGATGTCTAAAAAGTATAAAGTCCATTTTTGTTCTTATTCTTGATCACCACGTTCTTAGGCGGTTCCCACTTTAACTATTTATTTATTTACTAGCTGACCCGGCAAACGTTGTTCTGCCTTTTTAACTACTTTTATCTCTTTCTATGTTTTCTATGTTTTTTATAATATATATATATATATATATATATATATATATATATATATATATATATATATATATATATATATATATATATATATATATATATATATAAGAATGTAATAAAGCTGTTAAAGATTTTTGTTTGAACTCGATAATATCTGGCTGAAGCAGCCATAAGGAGGCAAATCAAAAAAGTATCAAAATCAATAAAAGCGGCCAAGTGCGAATCAACGAAGGGTTCCGTACCATCATAGCAAAAAAAAAAACGAAAAAGACACGTTTCTTGTATGGGGGTAATATTTGTTGCTATTGCGGCAACGGAAATACATAATTTGTGAAAATTATGTATTTCCGTTGTCAGTTCCGTCTGTCAGTCTGTCTATCTGTCCGTCACAGCCTGGTGACAGACAGATAGACAGACTGACAGACAGACAGACAGCGGAGGCTTAGTAATAGGGTTCCGTTTTACCTTTTAGGTACAGAACTCTAAAAATTAGATTCGTTCTTGCATATGCGTTGCTTTTTAGTGCTCCATGCTTACAATAAATAATAAATTAGCTTGAATCAGTACTAGTAGTAATAAATTTTCATTAATGAAAACTAAGATTCCTGAATTAATAATTATTATATGAGTAATTAAAAGGAGTACCTAATAATAAAATAACAATGAAGTTAAATATGGTTATTTTTATTCGATACGAATTTATTTAATAATTATATTTAATATATTGGAAATGTAAAATTTAAAAATGTGTAATTTTCTTGAAGTTGCTTTTTATTGCCTACTGTTAAATAGTAAATTATAGACTTGCATATTTTTGTTATTATAGTTTTGATAAAAGTACACACTAAATAACAAAGAAACGAAAATTTGCATGCCAATTAATGGTGAAGTAGGAAGGAATGTAATTTTTTTAGCTAATTAAGATCTTTTGTAACCCCTATTTCATGCAAATAAAGAATTATTATTATTATTATTATTATAAAAAACGGAACCTTTATAGCATTACTTTGTTGTTCGTCTATCTTTCCTTCAAGATTTTTTTTCTCAAGAACGGGTAGAGATATGAAGTTTAAACTGATATTAAATACTTGAGTCTTTGGTCTTGTTCAGCTGATAAGAACAATCAAATTTGTAAGATGGTAAATTTTCAAAAGTAAATGCTGACCAAAGGAAAACCCATACCTCTTAATCAGAAAATTTAACGGAGTTTTCAATATTACTGACATTTTACTTGTTAAAATTCAATGGATGAACATTATGAAATTCTATTAGGATATTATTCCAACATGAAAGTTAAGCATAAATTCTGCCAATGTTTTATTAGTTATCAAATCAGTTATCAAATGCCAATTTATTATTTATATAAGAAATATAAGAAATAATAAATTGGCAAAGCGCGCGTCGAGCCTAGCTCAATGTAGGGTTCCGTAGTTACCATCAGAATAATGTATACTAAAAAGAGAGCTTTTATTGCTTCACTAGCTGTTGCCAGCGACTTCGTCCGCGCGGACTTCGTTTACTTCGCACTGCCCCTCCCCCGAAGGTGATAGCGTGATACTATGTAGCCTATATGTTGACCCAACCTTTTAGTAATATTCATGCAAAATTTGAAGTAAATCCATGCAGTACTTTTTGAGTTTACCCCGGACATACATACAGACAACCGGACAAACAGATAAACAGACAAACAGACAAAAATTCTAAAAACTATTAACCCCAAAATCCACTGTAGATGCAGTGCTAACCATGAGAAAAACGGTAGAACTATCACGAAATAATTATGTTGTGGGTATCTTTTTGGATATTTCAGGTGCTTTTGATAACGCGTGGTGGCCGATGTTATTATTAAAACTAAAAATAAGGGGATGCTATTCTAATATATATCAACTAATTAAATCGTATTTAGAAAACGGTCACTTGAAATTACAGCTAGGGCATTACGCTGCATCTAAACGCCTTACTCTGGGCTGCCCACAGGGATCAGTACTTTCGCCATATCTATGGAACTTAGGATTTGATGATTTATTTTCACTAGCCTTGCCTGAAGGATGCTCACTTATAGGTTATGCGGACGACGTTGCTTTAATAATACAAGCAAACACACGAGCACAGATAGAGTGACTGGCTTATACTAGTCTTAATTTAATATCCAACTGGGGATTCAGAAATCATTTAAAATTTGCGCCTCATAAAACGTTCTACTTAATACTAAAAGGTTCGCTTCTATCGTCTCCTAGCATAAAATTAAATAATAGCACAGTAAAGAGAAAGGAGTCTGTAACATATTTAGGTTTAGTTTTAGAGAAAAATTATACTTTTATAAATCATATTAACTATATCAGTGAAAAAGCTAAACGGAATTACTTGTCCTTTGCCGGCATATCTACCTCAACGTGGGGTTTAACCTTTAACACTTTAAAGATAATTTATAACGCAACTTATTTAGGTTGTATTACTTATGCATGTTCAGCATGGGCTGATAAAGTTACAAGCGGCGCGACCCGGCGTAAATTACTTCAAAATCAGCGTTTGGCTTTAATATTTCTGTGTAAAGCATATCGCACTGTAAGCTCTGAAGCTTTACCCGTTTTATCAGGTGTATTTCCATTAGATTTAGAAATTCAGCGTCGGTCCTCAATGTACTATAATTCTAAAAACTTTACTAGCCCAGAATTTATTAATCCGCAAGCTCAAACAAAAATACGTCGCCTCTTTAATCCCGTGATGGATGTTACTAATGAATTAATAAATGAATGGCAGTCGCGTTGGTGCTGCTCACCTAAAGGACGGCATTTATATAACTTTTTCCCCTGCGTCCGGGAACGATTAAGTAAAACGTGGATAGAAATAGATCATTGTGTTGCACAGTTCCTTACTAGTCATGGTAATTTTAAAGCTAAATTATTCTCGTTTAAATTAGTTCCTTCTCCATTTTGCGAATGTTCCACCATAAACTGTAAATATAAACAAACTGCACATCATATTCTTTGGGAGTGTAATCTCTGGCAAAATGAACGTAGCCAAATGCTTGATAGTATACGATGTATATCCGGGGTAATCTACTATTCCGACCTTGTAGCAACACGTGGGAATTTCCGTGCCTTCAAGCGATTTTGTCATACATACTACTGGAAGCAGAATTAAGTAGGCCATTTTCGTAGGTCCTTAAATACCTAAACTACCGTGGTGCAATAGCAATCAGGCTTAACCTGATTGTAAACGTCTCATTTCTTAGCAGTTTTTGCTTTATCTTACGCTGTCTCCTGCTGTAAAGGGAGGGAAACTAGATGTATTTTCCTACTCCTCCTATACTCTTCTGATTAAATTCGATGCGGGTTCCAAGACAGCTTAGCTTTTCCCCCAGGGCACCCTGAGCTCGCAACTCAGAGGTTATCAGGAAGGTTGCCGCTGTTGATTCTGGTTTACAGAAGTTACAGTGGTGGGAACGAGAGGTGGGCCCATTGCCCTTTTTTTTTTAAACCCCAAGTATTATTTTAAAAAAAATATTCAATGTACAGTTTTGACTTTTCTACGATTTTATTATATTTACTATATGTATAGATATTATGAACATTTAATCTATTTAACACAACGTCAATGCCGAATAATTTCGCACCACAGGTTTACCGTCTATAAAAACTTTATAGTACATTTTATAAGTTGGTCGACTATTACTCAAAAACTTGTAAAACCTTTTGATTCGTTCTAATGGTTTCTTTTTTTAATTTAATTATATTTACTACTACCGTGATTTCTTTCCCACCCTCAAAATCAATCGTTTTGCTGGTTGACTGTAACAAAAATTAGCATTTAAAGCTTAATATATTGCAAACGGATCCCTGAATCAAAAATATTTTTGAAAATCTAAGTAAACCTACGTGAGAAAAAAAATAACATCTCCAATTTATATGTGGGAATAGAATTTATACAACATACTAGCTGTAGCCCGCAACTTCGTCGGCGCGGTTTCGTTTACTCCGCACAGCTCCTCCCCCGTAGATGATAGCGTGATAATATGTAGCCTATATGTTGACCCAACCTGCTAGTAATATTCATGCAAAATTTGAAGTAAATCCATGCAGTACTTTTTGAGTTTACCCCGGACATACATACAGACAAACAGACAAACAGACATACAGACATACAGACAAACAGACAAAAATTCTAAAAACTATATTTTTGGCTTCTATATCGATTGTAGATAACGCTCCAAGTATTCTTTTAAAAAATATTCAATGTACAGTTTTGGCTTTCCTACGATTTTATTATATGTATAGATATTCATGAGCTACCGTAAAAATACTTTTCAAGATTTTATTTTAACACATCGTTGCCGTTACTAATATGTATATTCATGCCAAATTACAGCTTTCTAGTATTACGGACGTCTGAGCTAGGCTGTGGATGAAAAAACGTACGGACGGACATGACGAAAATATAAGCGTTCCTAGTTTACCTCTTGCTTATAAATTATAATGCTTATAATTTATGAATACCAAATTGAATAATCCTTCTTTTGTGATTTTACAATGATATTTTTTTGTGATTTATGAATGTCGAAAAGTTTCCGATGGTGTTGATCCATCGGAAACTTTTCGTTATCCGTAAATCTGTCTCTAATTAAAATTTAGTAACATTTTAATATTTTACAGCACACCTAGATATTTATTTTAGTAACGCAAATTCGAATTTACTCTTACAATTAAATAAATAATAATAATAAAATAAAATATAATAATAATAAAATATAATAATAAAATATAATAATAATAAAATAAAATCCATACTAATATTATAAATGCGAAAGTAACTCTGTCTGTCTGTCTGTCTGTCTGTTACGCTTTCACGGCCAAACCACTAAACCGATTTGGATAAAGTTTGGTACAAATATAGTTTGAGACCCAAGAAAGGACATAGGATCTTATATCTTCTTATCCCGGAAATCCCACGGGAACGGGAACTATGCGGGTTTTTATTTTAGATTTTTTTCTACGCGAACGAAGTCGCGGGCACAGCTAGTAATAAAATAAATACTACGAGTATATCTATATCGTAAATAATATACTATATCTAGGTGGTAGAGTTCCGTAACATCTCATTCTGGTCTGGTACCACCGCCTTACCTATTCCTGCCGCCATAGCGTCACCGCTTATCATTTTCGTATTCCGGTTTGGAGGATAAGGTAGCGGGTAGACTTATGCGTGCTACATGGATAGCAACGCACCATCAACATCTTTGGTGTCTATAGACGATGGTTTCTCTTTCCATCAAAAGAGACATCTGCTTGTTTGCTTACAAATGAAATAAAAACACCTAAACATAAATCGGGGTAGGTTCTGACTCCGAATAGCCTAAGTAAGTTAGTCCATAGTCTTTTAAAGTATCTTCACGCCCATATCTCCGAAGGGGTAGGCAGAGGTACAACAAGTGCACCCACGATTAGCCGAAGATACTTGGTCCCATAAATGTGATAGGTGGCAAGCCTATCGCCAACCGGGTACTTTCCAATCCCGGGCAACTTTGAGTTTCTCAGAAAACTGAAAAAATACTTTTTTTTTAAAGTGCCCGACCCGGGAATCGAACCCGGGACCTCATGTGGTCAACTCCAAAGCTGGACCACTAGACCACAGAGGACTTTTAGTTAGAAAATTAATGTTATAAATTTGCTACTACAGTTTACGTTTAAACTGTAGGTACCCTGCTCTCAGCACGCAGGTCCAACTTCCATTTGACCAATTTGTTTTAAGAATAAGTAAGCTCTCTTCTTGAATATATTCTCCCCGTGTTGGTCCCGGGCTCCTTTGAAAAATAGGCCAACTGCCGTTCTGCCAGGCAGGTCGTAAAAGGCGACCGATTGGCTATACGAGTCACTAACATCGTGGTTACTAGGTGGTAAAGTTCTGCATTATCTCGCCCGGGTCTGGTACCACCACCTTGCCTATTCCTGCCGCAATAGCGTCAGTGCTCGTCACTGTTGTGTTCCGGTTTGGAGGGTAAGTTAGCCGGTAAACTCATGCATGTGATATAAGACCTCGCCACAAGAACGCACCATTAACACCTTTGGTGTCTATAGGCGATGGATGACTTTCCATCAGGAGACCCATCTGCTTGTTTGCTATCTTATAATATAAAAAAAAAGAAAAAAAAATATCCATTGTCGTGTCCGTGCGAACACCCCGATGAAAATTGAATTTGCCATCTCAATCTCATTTATTTTTGAGTTATAGGGCGTGTCAACATGGAACCCTCGTCTTACCCGGATGATTTATCGTTCGGATAACTTATGGCTACTGGTATTTCAACATATGCTTTTAATTTACAACTTTAGCATTTACTTAAACTGCATATTTGTGAAAAAATACCTTTAGTAAAACACTTTGGATAAACAATAAATAAAAAATCGACTTCAAATACCTATAAACTATACTCATATACAAAAAACTACTGAACTGATTTTGATGAAACTTAAACTGCTGCCTAAATCAGAATATACCTAATTTAAATCAAAAAGAATCATTTAGATGCGGTTTTAGCAATCGAGAAACTGATACCGTGGTAGTCCCAGATATTTAACCTCTATCAGCATATAAAATTATTTGTAAATTATAGATTATTATTAGATTAATTCCTGATATTGGTCCCGGGCTCCTTTGAAGAATAGGCTGCCTTTCTGCCAGGCAGGTCGTAAAAGGATTAGCTATACGAGTCACTACCATCGTGGCTTAGGCGGTAGAGTTCTGCATTGTCTCACCCGGGTGTAGTACCTATTCCTGCCGCGATAGCGTTGATACTTGTTGCAGACGTGTTCCGGTTTGGAGGGTAAGGTAGCCGGTAAACTTATGCATATGGCATTCGACCTCGCAACTAGATAGCAACGCACCATTAACATCTTAGGTGTCTATAGGCGATGGTTGACTCTTTCCATCAGGAGACCCATCTGCTTGTTCGCTAACGTATGATATAAAAAAATATATATAAAATTTCATCTTATCTCAGTGATTCCGGTACGAACCTATAAAAAAAATTAATTGTCAACGCGAACCACTGTTACTTCAGTTCTTATTGAGTGATGTTATGTTCGTTTCTCCTGAGGATGCTTCGATCGCGAGTTGAAACGGTTACTGATGAAGTATTTATGTGTTTCGACCATGTTTCGACTATATTATATGACTTTGAGAACCCATCCCGGAAACTTAAAAAAATTAACTAAGAGAAATTCAGTCATTTTAAAAATGTTTCTTTATTAAGTTTTTAACGTGTTTTTATTTTTGTTATTGACGTTTTTTTATATAATATATTATAAAATAGCAAACAAACAGATGGGTTTCCTGATGAAAAGAGTGAACCATCGCCTATAGACACCAAAGGTTAATGGTGCGTTGCTATCTTGTGGCGTGGTCTAATGCCACATGCATAAGTTTACCGACTACCTTACCCTCCAAACCGGAACACGACAGTGACAAGCACTGACGCTATTACGTCAGGAATAGGTAAGGCGGTTGTACCAGACCCGGGCGAGACAATGCAGAACTCTACCACCTAGTAGTCACGATGGTAGTGACTCGCATAGCCAATCGGTCGCCTTTTACGATTTGTCTGGCAGAACGGCAGTTGGTCTATTCTTCAAAAGAGCCCGGAACCAACACGGGGGATTTTTTTTACTATCCAAAAAATTTGTATCATCACTCGAATACACGTACTCACACGCGTGCTTATACTCACACACACTTGATATGTGCGGAAAGCGCATTTTATTACGTGGATTTCTTGATATATAACTCCATCTCGAGGTGAGGGCCTGGTGGTCAGCTGTCATCACAGGGTATCTTAGTACCGACACCAGTTTCTCAGAATTCGTTGTTTTAGTCTATTATAATAGTAAAACAAAACTTATTGTACCCAATTATTGTAAATTATTGAGTACTAAATACATATATTATTAATATCTAACCGGGCAAACGTTAATTTTGTGTTATAGCACTCACCCCGTGCTTGGGAAAACTTGAAAAACTTTAAAACAGTCGACGGAATCGATCATATACCGAAGAAGAATTTCACCATGCCAAGCCTGTCAACACTAGCTCAGCGGTAGAACGTCCCGGCTTTAGGGAGACGGTCGCAGGTTCAAATCCTGCGTGTCGATATTTTTGTTTGTCGTTTTTAAAGTTTTTCGGGCAACTATCGCTAACAGGGATCTTCCCAATCCCAGGCAACTTTGTGTTTACCAGAAAACTGAAAAACAACTTTTTTTAAGTTGCCCGACCTGGGTATCGAACCCGAGTCCTTACGTGGTCAACGCCAACGCCGGACCACTAGACTACAGAGGCGATCCTATTTCTCAACTCAAAATTTCATTGAAATGGGTTCAATAGTTTTGGAGTCCATCGCGAATAAACACCACCAAACACCGTGACACTTTGTTTATATATATTAAGATTATTATATACATATCCAGAAGTGATATTGGTTACATATTTATGTGATTGAGCAAAAAGAAACCATCATTTTGGGTTAGGCGAGAGAAATTGCAACAGCAAGTATATACGACAATAATTTTAGTTAAAATAATTTAAACTGGTCATATATTTGACTTCATCGCAGAAAAATTGCGTCAAATCTTCCAGACCGTTAGTCGCATTTCATCGGCCATTTTATTTTCACTCCACGTTTGAGGTAAAATTTCTAGCAGAGTTCAGTTTAGGTTGATATATAAGTATCATTTAGTATCATAAAACGGGGTCACAAGCGAAATTCGGCTCAATAGAAATCCATTTAGATAAAGAGGTAGATAGGCCGATCGAGTTGTCAACTTAAGCGACACAAGATAATCCGACCTATTTTACCGTTGATAAAAGTGTATTTAATATAAAGGAATAAGCGGTTATCGGACTATTGTAATAAATCTGAATTGATAGAAATGTTCCCCTATAAGTTTATCGCTATCACCTGTGGTCGTTTAATACTATCAGCAGATAGTATTTTGTCCCATTTTTAGAAGAAATAAATGGTATTTGGAAGGATAACGTTATTATTGTTTTTTGAAGTGCAAACTTCTTTAGCCGCGTTGGCGATTTTTGACGTGAGAAAATCAAATAGATTTATGTCAGCAACAGCATGCCTTCTCTTGACGAGCAAACAGGAAACATGTTAACTTTGCAATTAATGGAGCTAGGGTTCGAATCCTAATGGGGACAATTTTTACGAATAATTTAAGTATTTGTTTTTTTAGCATTTATTTCTTTTGTATGTCTTAGAAAATTTGGGGCAAAAAAATTAAGAATAATTAATCATGCGATGGTTAACTCTCCATCAGGAGACCCATCTGCTTGTTTGCTATCTTATGACATATAAAAAAATATAAATCAAATAAGAAAGATGTGGAAGGAGAGGGGAAGAGATAGGGGGAGAAGGGAAATATGGGGGAAGGGGAAGATAGGTTAAAGGGGAGATATGAGTAAGGAGGGCGTTTAGGGGGAGGGAGCAGATAAGGAGAGAGGGAGATAGAGGAAGTTGAGGATCATGCAGATAGAGGGAGACAAAGATAGTAGGAAAGGGGAGATAGAGACACGCCGTTGGGAAGGAAACGTTTCACCGCGCATATAAGCAAACACTCCTATTACTGTCAAAAACTTCATACATTTGTAGGTTATATTATATTGTGAAAAAATTGAAATCAAATATGTTGTACTATTTTATCGTACCGAATGATACAACAAAGTTTAAAAATTACCCTTGAAATGATTTCATTCCGTTGGTAAGTAGTATAAACTTTGTATTTCTATATGTAATTGCAAGCTACACTTACAAACTAAGAAAGGCATATCCATCTAACCGAGAAAAAATTAACATTTGTATTCTGATTTATATGTATTTTTAATAATAATACTATTAACAATTTTAATAAATATATATTTTTCTTACAGCTTAGATGCAAATTCTAATTTCTTAAAACAAAAGAAGAACGCAAAAAAATGACCTATAGTGCGCGCGGAACTAGTTGGCCGCGCCTTAGGTGGTGACAGGGGTAAGGGGGCGGGTTGTCAACTGCTCGCAATGCACATGAGCTTAGACAGTGATGACCAATCTGAAGATATCGTGAACAATATTTTTTCATTTATTGAAAAGAATAAATAAAATACAAATTGAACTTTGTAATGTTAGTTCAGTAATTTGGTAGTAAACACGTGTCAGTGGAAGTTACGAAAAGTATTTAGTTCAGGCTGAGTCATCAGTATACGTTTATCGTGATCGGCATTGAAGACACTCTGCGTTGAATGCGTTCAAGAGGAAGGAGCTGGTATTGTGGAGCCCCTGGCCAAAGATTTTTTTTTTTTTTTTTTATAGAAGAGGGGGCAAACGAGCAAGAGGTGCACCTGATGGTAAGTGATCACCGCCGCCCATGGACATCTGCAATACCTGAGGTCTTGCAGTTGCGTTGCCGGCCTTTTAAGAATGAGTAAGCTCTTTTCTTGAAGGTCCCTATGTCGTATCCGTTCGGAAATACCCCTGCCGGTAATTGGTTCCACAACAGAGTAGTACGAGGTAAAAAGTGTCGGGAGAAACGCACAGTTGTGGATTTCCAGACATCGAGATGGTGAGGATGGAACTTCAAGTTTTGACGCGATGTCCGATGGTGGAATTCTGCGGCAGGAATTAATCCAAACAACTCGTCGGAACACTCCCCATGATATATACGATAAAAAACACAGAGAGAACCTACATCTCTGCGCAATGCCAAAGAGTCAAGCTGTTTCGAAATGGCCTGGTCGTCAACGATTCGAACCGCTCTACGCTGAATGCGATCAAGAGGAAGTAGCTGGTACTGAGGAGCTCCGGCCCAGAGATGCGAACAGTACTCTATGTGAGGCCGAACCTGTGCCTTATAAAGTTGAAGGCGATGGACCGGCGAAAAGTACTGTTTCGCTCTGCTGAGCACACCGAGCTTTTTGGAGGCTAGTTTAGCCTTGCCTTCCAAATGACCGCGAAACTGAACGTAATTCGATATGTCAACTCCCAGGATTCCGACACTAGCTGAGGCTGTCAGGAGAGTATCCTCAAATCGAGGTGATACGACAAAGGGCGTCTTTTTTGCGGTGAACACGCAAAGCTGTGTCTTCTTGGGGTTAAAAGTAACCAGGTTTTGGCGACCCCATTCCGAGACATCGGTAAGTCGATTCTCGACTTCAGACACAAGCTTGTTTCGGCACTCTTCGACGTGTTCCCGAGAAATACTGCTTCGGCCGGAGTATGTAGCATCACCAGTACTGTCATCCGCATAGCAATGTATGTTGCTAATTCGCATCATATCATTGATATGCAGAAGGAACAGTGTCGGTGATAGCACGCAGCCTTGGGGAACACCAGCATTGACAGATTTAAGGTCGGAGCACGCACCGTCGACAACGACCTTGATGCTCCGGTCAGCCAAAAAACTGGTGATCCACTCGCATAATTTCTCAGGAAGCCCATAGGAAGGCAGCTTCGCGAGAAGCGCTTTGTGCCAAACCCGATCAAAGGCCTTCGCTATGTCCAAACTAACTGCCAATGCCTCCCCCTTGGACTCAACTGCTTCCGCCCATCGATGAGTTAGGTATACTAGAAGGTCACCAGCTGAGCGGCCGCGACGGAAACCGTACTGACGGTCGCTAATCAGCTGGTGCTCTTCTAAATACTTGAGGAGCTGAGAGTTGATGATTGTCTCCATAATTTTGGAGAACAAGGAGGTTATGGCTATTGGCCGATAGTTAGACGGGTTAGAGCGATCTCCTTTTTTAGGGATGGGATGCACCAAAGCTGTCTTCCACGAATTCGGTACCACGCCGAGTGAATAGAAGAGCCGGAATAGGCGTGTTAATACTGGTGCCAACTCTGGAGCACACATTTTTAGCACAATCGGAGGGATGCCATCCGGCCCACTCGACTTGTGGATGTCCAAGGAAAGTAGTGCTTTACGCACAGATGATTGCCGAAATTGTAGTTCTGGCATACAACTATCACACTGCGGGATGGTAGGCGGTGCGTTCCCTTGGTCATCCAGAGTCGAGTTGGCCGCAAAGAAGGAGCCCAGGAGATCGGCCTTCTCCTTTGCGGTATGGGCCAGAGAGTCATCTTCTCCGTGCAAGGATAGAAGAGAGGGCTGTGAGAAATTCCCTAAGACAGCCTTGGCGAGAGACCAGAACGCACGAGTGCCCGAAGGAAGGCGAACTAATTTCTCACCAATGCTGCCAATGTGTTCCGATTTTGCCTTGGCGATAGCTCTTTTGAAGTACCTCGAGGCGAAATTGTACTCCTTACGTAATGTGCTGGTTTTTCCATCACAAGATGCGGACGCTGCAGCCCAAGCCCGGTAGCACTCCTGCTTGCGGCGCGAAGCCGTTTTACGAGAACAGTACTCCTATGAAGCCTGATTTGTGACTTGTAGAGTCGCAAACAATCGACTGTTTTGCCCTGTTCAGAACAACAAGTTTCTTGGACGAAAGCTTTGCTTTTGCCTCCAAATGACCACGAAACGAGATAATGATGAGTTATGGATGTGTATTATATAATAAAAATCAGAATTATTCAAATCGGTTTAGTAGTTTTTGGGATTACCACGTTCAAACAAACAAACAAACAAACTCAATTCTCAGAATCACTTGATTCTGAACTCTCTGAACTTGATTCAGAATCATCTTGTAAACTTATAATGATTTGGTCCATCATAGTATCAAATTTCATATCATGATTCCAGTATTCCTGTTCATTTTTTTGTACGTGGTCATCGCATTTTTGCCATTGTTCGGCAGAGAATTCGGAAAATAGCCTTGTTAGTATTATCATTTTCTCGTCCAATGTAGCATTAATGTGATCTCTGGCCAGGCCATTTTTAATATTTGCCCACACAAGCTCGATCGGGTTGAGGTCTGGATGATATGGAGGTAGTCTGAGAACAGTATGACCTGCAGCTTTCAGAAGTTCGTCAATCTTGAATATTTTTTCTGATTGGGTCGCATTAATCAACCTCAGGAGTTCAGCTTTGATCATCGTGGGAGAAAATGTTACATTATGATTTTGCAACCAGTTCTGCATATTAATTTTCAAACTGGACATAGTCGGTTTCTTCTCAACTTGCACACAATGATAGGCAGCATTATCCATAACTATGACTGAGTTAGGTGGAAGTTTAGGTATTAATTTTTGATCAACCCAGTTGTAAAAATTTGTAGAGTTCATGTCTCCATGATAATCCCCCGTTTTTGAATCTGATTTAAAAATTAGCAAAGCATCGTCAACTAACCCGTTCCGGCTACCAGCGTGAACTATTATCAAACGCCTTCCTTTGCCTATATCTGTATAAATTCCAGGCTCCGACGAAGATTGCCAACATTTTTGGACATTGTGACTTTGGTTAACGTAAGTTTCGTCCAAAAAGAATATATTTCGTTTGTCTTCTCTGAATTTTCTTATAGCCCTCATATATTTCACTCGCCATTCAACAATATTTGGTCTCTCTATTAAAAGGCATCTCTTCGATTTACATTTTTTAAATGAATATCCCAGTTTGTGCAAAAGTGTTCTTAAAAAAGTCAATCCGCAGTCTAAAATATTATCCTCTTTTAACACAGAATTTAGTTTTCGTAGACTTGGAATTTTTTTCTCTACCGTATAAAACTGATTTAGTTTTCTTCTTATCACTGCTAAATCAAAGTCATCAACTTGTATTTTCTTTTTTATTTCTTTTGGTCTACATGGAGAACTAAATCTTGCTTCCCCTGTATTTTGCAACGATTTTTTACTTTCAGCAATCACTCTCCTAACACTTCGTTCTGATATCCCTGTTGCTTCTGCTACTAGTTTATGTATATTCGCATCAGTTTTATATTCTAAACTATTGACATCGGCTTTCCGTTTATTAAAAAATGTATGCACTTTAAATATTATTTCCTTAGATTGTCTTTTTATCGGCGGACTCATCTCGCTATTGCAATCTTATGTGCGTTTTGTCTAAACTAGCCGGAACTTTCAACGCGTGTTGCCGTCGCAAAGTACAGCGCCGCACTGAGTAATAACAGCAAGCGCCCCTGCCTCTCCGCCCCACCGTTCACATACCTAAGGCGCGGCCAACTAGTTCCGTGCGCACTATAATTTGCGCTTTTCATTTATTATCACCAAAGAGCCGTAAAGCTTTGAAACGAATTATTTTCTACGATTTGATAAGCGGAAATTTTTATCATATTGTTAGCCGATGAGATAAAAAAGTCTGTGTTCCAAAATTTGTCAAAATACGAAATCACAATCATAAACATTACTACATTTTATAATAATACTGAAATTCGATTTCTCACAAACAAAATCTTCACAAACCACCTCAAACGTTAATAGGGTCACAAACTACAGACATATAAACAATCCCATATTTTACCACAGGTCCCTCGGGACTCGATTAAGAGGACGCACCATTGTGTCCCAAAAGAAACTTATGGTTGTGTTGTCCATTACACAGGTCTGTAATATCTTGATGATACAAAGTTATGTTGTGTTGCTGCCTTAGGCAATATTGGATGCCAAATTTATTCTAACAATAGATCGTAAAGTTTTACGTCCACCCTATCGATTACTAAATCAATGGACGCACAAATACTGCGTAACAATATTTGTAATGAAATCACACTTAACTACAATTTGTTTTTAATAGCTCTTTATTTGGAATAAATTGATGAGTTTGGCTTGAGTTGAGTCTAAAAAATAAAACTGAATCGAAGTAATTAAATGAATAAATCCATCTACAAAAAAACCCATAGAATCCAAATAACAACATTAGATTTCAACTATGGCTTAAATGTTACACACTATATTTCGATTATTTGGTAGGTTTACCTAAAAAATTTCTTCGGAAGTTTCGAAAATTAGTATTGTATAGATTTTGATTTTCTCAACCTCTGGACGAAATCGGTCAATTTGTTTGGGATTTATCAATGACGAACATTTTTGAAAAAATGTTTTTTAACATTGCTTGGAAATTTTTCAACCTATTATGTAACTAAAGCAATATTTTAGATCTCAAAAATTGAGTTGAATGCCTTTCGAAAGATCAAAATCAATCATCGTTTCCAAAATGTACATCTTTAAAAAATCGATATTTAAAAAAATATAATATATTAGAAATAAAAAATCTATGTTTATAGTTTTTACTCCTGTGAGCTTAAAATACCTTAACTTAGCAGTAAGGGATGGCTGCTGCTACAGACTGCAGGACCTACCATTTACAGATTTTTTTCATATGACATTTTTTCTTATTTACACTATTCTTAATTTAAATTTATTTTTAAATTTTTAATTTGGTTTTTATAAAAGCATATTTTTTTCAGTTCCTTTTTAACAATTATCTATTATTCTTTAAAAATATCCATGTCAAGTTTCATTTAAATTGGTGGTTTATCCGTGAAAGAGTAACAGACAGACAGACAGACTTTCACCCTTATAATATTATTATGGAAATAAAAAAATGGGAAAAGTAATCTATGTTCATCCCAAGATTTCAAAGTATCCCTATATGTAATTTCACTAAAGTCGGCACAGCGATTTGGCAGTGATAACGTCACATATAGACAGATAGACTGAGTTACTTTCGCATTTACAACAGTTGACTGGTACTACACAAGTTGACTGGTAAAAGACCTTACTGGAGGTCCTTATACCTTATAGATATAGGTACCATATAGATATCTACTGTTTGGTCCATTTTTTTTATTGGAACGAAGTTCCTTATCGCGCGTTGTGAAAGGGGGCTAGACGGAAAAAATTCATACGAAAAGTTGTCACGACACTTTTTGCTATAGTAAGCTGTTGTAAGCTGTGCGGCGTGCACATGTTTCTCTGTCTCTCTCTTTCTTACAGAAATCAAGCCAGATATTTTCATTTCTATTTCGCATTGAACAGTGTGGTGTCGCGACGATTATTTTTGTTGAGTGTATACAGGTTTTTTGTAAATAATAATAAAAGGAACTTCGTTCCATCCGAGTGTCCCTTGAGACCTCTCAAGTTTTTTTTATTCTTTTTTATAGAAGAGAGGGGCAAACGAGCAGGTGGTGCACCTGATGGTAAGTAATCACCGCCGCCCGTGGACAACTGCAATAACAGGGGTCTTGCAGCTGCGTTGCCGGCCTTTTAAGAATGAATAAGCTCATTTCTTGAAGGTCCCTAAGTCGTTTCCGTTCGGAAACACCCCCGAGGGTAATTGATTCCACAAAGGAGTTGTGCGAGGTAAAAAGTGCCGACAAAAGTGCACGGTTGTGGATTTCCAGACATCGAGGTGGTGAGGATGGAACTTTAAATTTTGACGCGATGTCCGATGATGGAATTTAGCGCCATGAATTAGTCCGAATAACTCTTAAATTAACTATTATCTTAATTTAAAAGATTTCCTTTTTATTTTAATTAAAATTTCGTCTCCCCCTCTCGATTACCCACATGACAAAACAACGTTTGTCGGGTCAGCTTGTATGTATATACAGTGTGTAAAAAACCCTGTCCGATCCGAAAGATTTATTAGTCCACAAGATCCGGGATTAGAAAAATATACCCTCGTCTGTTAAGTGAATGAAATAATGTTTTATAGGTTGATTTCAATTTAATGAATTTATATGTACAACCTCTGCCACCTTAGGTCTCCTACAAATAATAATAATTAATTAATTAACGGTTAATTTATTTAAAATTGTTACCTTCACATGTTAATTACATGAACTTTATTGTAGCAGGCATCCATCTCTATAATTGTAACATTTACCTGCAGCCAGGTCAGATGAGCACAGGTAGATAAATTTAACTTATTTCCCTCATATGTTAATTAAAAAAATCACGTAATATGTTAAATCGCGTCGAATTCTAAACACAATAATATTTAGCTGCCACGTAAAAAGCTGACGTTGCTAAAGATAAATAATAAAAATAAAAATGTACGGTGACAGTTGGAGCAAACTTAATGTGGTAGACTAGGTTGTACACATAAATTTATTACATTGAAATCAACTTATCCCAGATCTTAGACAATATATAGATAGGTCAATGACATTATCAAAAAAATAATAAAATTATTATTTCTATTAAAATAAGATAAATATCGTAATTTAAAGTGCCTTATTTTAGTGCTAAAATTAAGCAAATTCCCCGCGCGGGATGGATTCTGAAACTACTGAACTGATTTCAATGGAATTTTGTAGATATCTACTGTTTGGTTCAATTTAAAAGATAAGATAGTTTTTATCTCAATTAGCCCCTTATCAAGTACCCCAACAAAATATTCAATACAAGTAATTTGCAAGGCAAAACAACGTTTGCCAGGTCAGGTAATTTATATATAGATTATCCAAATTGAAATTTAATGGACAGCTCTGATGTCCGTGCCTTCAAAATATACTATCCTCAAATTCCAATTTAATCACGAACTAAGGAAATGTATCGGTAGTGGTTTCAGTTTGTATACTCCATCGCATTGATTTATCTAATGCAGCGTTCTGCGTAAACAAAGCTTTCAGTGATGGAAATCGGGCCCGCACTGGAAGTTTCTAGTATATAAATATATAACCTCGATTTCCACAATTTATTGTACTATATTCTACAAAACACAGTTATAATTTATAAGTACTACCGATCTCTACTCTTAGGTAGACGTTAATGTAAAGTAGATTATAGATATCAGTGCAATGACACTTATTCCACTATTGTAAGGTAAAGGTAAGTCTTTAATATTCAGCCACACAAGTACATAAAAATAACATTTTTCGAGTCTATGTGCGATGGTTGTCTCTTTCAATCAGGAGAGCCACTTGCTTATTTGTTATCTTATGTTATAAAAAAGTAAAAATCAGAGACATTTATAATTAATAAATCAGAGACAGCACAAATATAAGGGCTGCTGGCTCAAAGTGAAAACCACTCCATCTCCGTGGTGAAAACTTAAACTATATCTATAAATAATAATAAATAATATTAATAAATATTCACGGGACAAATTACACTTACTGATCTAACCCCAAAGTAAGCAAATTATTTGCTTGTGTTATGGGTGTTAGTCAACGATACTAATACATAGAAAATACATATATAAATACTAGAATATATATATATAATAAACACCCAAACCCGGAAATACAAATATTTATGCACATCACACAAATGCTTGTCCCCGTCGGGGATCGAACCCGAGCCTCGTCGATCGCGTAGTCAGGGTCGCTAACCACTCGACCAACGAGTACGAGCATAGATTTGTTAAAGTGACATCTACTGGGTTTATAATACATTATTTTATGAATTTTATTAAAATGTAATTACCATTTTAACATTTATTTCCTTTCTCAAATTTTATGAACATTTAATTACCAAATAATATTCTAATGTAAAAGCTATAGATATACCTATATTAAAATTTTGATGACGCTGACTCTTTTTTTTTATATCATAAGATAGCAAACAAGCAGATGGGTCTCCTGATGGAAAGAGTCAACTATTGCCTATAGACACCAAAATTGTTATTGGTGCGTTGCTATTTTGTGGCGATGTGGCTAATGCCACATCCATATGTTTACCGCCTACCTTACCCTCCAAACCGACAGTGACAAGCACTGACGCTATTGCGGCAGGAATAGGTAAGCCGATGGTGCCAGATTCGGGCGAGTCAATGTAGAACTACTAGGTGGTAGACCTAGTAGCCACGATGGTAGTGACTCATATAGACTATCGGTCGCCTTTTACGACCTGCTTGGCAGACCGGCAATTGGCCTATTCTTCAAAGGAGCCCGGGACCAACACGGGGAAGACTCAAATCCATACGATTTTTCCCTATTAAAAATCGTCTAACAGATTAAGAAATTTTCACTTTAAAACGTACATACTGCGTATTAAATAAATTTGCGTAATATATCTTAGGGGTAGGTTCAGCATCGATAAAAGAACTTAGTAAAATATAAAATAAAACAAAAAAGCAAAAACTTATTGCAAGATCAACCTGATGTAGTACTTAATAACTTAAAATAGCAATTGTTTAGAATTAAAATTACTGCTGCAAACGGCTCGCGACAATTAGGCCTTAACGCTATAGTACGCTATAGTAAGGGAGCCCAAGAAGGGATTTTTGCATTTACTCGAGCGCGTCCGATTAACATAAGGGCGGTTCGACGCATACTGTTGAGGATTTCTACTAAGTATAAGCCCTTTATATAGAGGCGGGTAACTAGAACTAAAAAAAAAGGCAGAAAAGAAACAAAATTCCAATAACTTCGGCTTGTTGAAATTGACAGATTGTATTTTTTCTTTATTCTTACATGACTTCCTATATAATAAAAGAAAGTTCAGACGCGCTGGAGAATATCAAAACAACGTTTTCTCTGCAACTTTGTGACCCTCCCCACTCCCTTAAGCTACAATTGATTTGGCATATTTTCTAAATTTCAGGTGGCAATTTATCCACCATACCTAAATCTGAAGTGATTTAATGTTTCCGTGTCACTTTAGATTTTTTCCCACCATAGAGATGGTAAACATTATATATACGTCAAATACATTACATAATACGTCAAAATTTGAAATTTCATCCTCACCATCTCGATGTCTGGAAATCCACAACTGTGCGTTTCTCTCGACACTTTTTGCCTCGCACTACTCTGTTGTGGAATCAGTTATCGGCAAGGATGTTTCCAAACGGATACGACTTGGGGCCTTCAAGAAAAGAGCTTACTCATTCTTAAAAGGCCGGCAACGCAACTGCAAGACCTCTGGTATTGTGGATGTCCATGGGCGGCGGTGATCACTTACCATCAGGTACACCTCCTGCTCGTTTGCCCCGTCTTCTATAAAAAAAAAAAAACATATAACCTTTTATTTTTCCTATAATTTAATCTACAAAATCCAATAGGTCCCAACGACGCTCGAGTATTTAGCATCTTGGCTGCCCTACTACAACAACACAATGTAAATTAGAGTTCGGTTTTTTCAAACCATTTTAAAGGTGTATATTTTGTACTTCTTACGGGTTTCTACATCAATACTGAATGCACTCTGCAGCTATGGCACGCAATTTCCTTATCACATACGCAATTTCTTTAACACATTGTATATAATAGTGAACAAATAGTTGCGATAGATAGGTACATCTTATGATACAAAACGTGATCGCTGTTCCAGAACCTTCTAACCTTGATCCGATTGTAAAATGTACAATAACACATTACCTAAATCAATTTAAATGTGCTTATTATTCACAGTTCATTTATTTCGTTTAACAAAAATAACTCTAATGTAAATATTTATACCAAGCATTGCGTTGTAATGTAAATACACGATGAAACCACGAGTAAGTATGTAAATTGTGTGGTATTTTATTTATCCTTTCCGTTAGATCTGACAAATGATATATTGCTAGGTTTGATCGTTTAGCTACGCTTGACTGAGAATTGTATAGGATTGATTTTCAACCGACTTATCAAAAATGAGTTTTTCAATTCAGATGTTTATACGTACTTTCTTTTATGTGTATTCTGGCATAGCTTCGTCATATGGGTATGGATTTGCGAACGGATTTGCAAAGTTTGCAACTCTACATAAACACAAATCGTAGGAGAAAGTAACAGTTTTAAATTATGTCTAAATCAAGTGCAGTCCATAAAGTACCTACTTAAAAATATATTGTTTTTTCTATACAAGCCATACCGTTGTCTTACGATACAAATCAGTGTTATCAACATGGATTTTTGTAAAATGTCATATGTGAACGGATTTGCGAACTTATTTGCAAAATTTGCAACTCTACATAAACACAAATCGTAGGAGAAAGTAAGCAAAGTAACAGTTTTAAACGATGTTTAAATCAAGTGCAGTCCATAAAGTTCCTACTTTAAAATATATTGTTTTTTCTATACGAGTCATACCGTTGTTGTACGATACAAATCAGTGTTATCAACATGGATTTTTGTAAAATACTAAGTCAGACTAATGGAGATAGACAATTGGTAGAAAAGTCATAAGATTTTTAAAAAGGAAACATCTTTTTAGTCCCCTAAATACATAGTTCATTGAATTTATACAAGAGTATATACTAGCGCGATAACGGACAAATGTTTCTTATCTAGCCCCAACTTAAACTTGATGATAGAAATATTTGACATCTAAGAATGTTAAATATACTTTACTTGTACTAAACTAACTAACTGTACTAATATTGTTAGAACAGTTATAATAGCAGATTTAAGTTAAAAATATAGTATACAAAAAATATATTCTTACGGAAAATATCGATTGGAAATATATTTTTTACTGCATAAAAAAGAATATTATTTGATCGTAATAAGTTTACTTTCTTTTAAATTAATATTCTAACCTGGAAGATAAGACTTAAGTTTAAAATAAGTAGGTAACATAAAAAATTAGTCGCTACAGAAAATTGAGTAAAATGTTTTCCGACTTTCTTTGTTTCAAAATTATGCGGAAATAAAATATGATATTTCAATACTTAGAAAAAGAAATATTTCTAGGTAGTAAATTTATTCCAGTTAACCTCAGATGATGCAGCTAACTCTTGTACAGAATATAAATAAAAAGACATTTTTAATAAACATATTTCATCTTTCTGCTCATCTTGTTACATTTATTCTGACAGTTGACATTTGAAAGACATGGAATTACAATTCAGATGACGCAAATTGCAACACCGTATCACAGTGGCAGTATTTAGTATTTTTTTAACGTAAAATGGCATTATGACAATTTAATACTGCGTTTTATTAAAAAAAACATCAGAAACAATATGATAGTGAGCTCACATGCGGAAAAAGTGAACCTTTTGATTGAAGAAGGAAGGAAAGAAGGAGTTGAGGAGAAAGGTTTTTGTCTTCTTTTTTGATCTGTTCTTTTACTATTTTCCGCATGTTGGTCTGGGCTCCTTTGAAGAATAAGCCAACTGTCATTCTGCCCGTCCCGCCCCGGTATGCGTGTCACTACCATCGTGCTACTTGGTGGTGGAATTCTGCATTGTCTCTCCCGCGTCTAGTACCACCGACTTATCTACGCCTGCCGCTATAGCGTCAGTGCTTGAATAGAACATTGCCGTTTTCCGGTTTGGAGGGTAAGGTGGCCGGTAAATTTATAAATGTGGCATTAGACCTCGCCTCAAAATAACAATGCACCTTTAAAATCTTTGGTGTCTATAGGCTATGTTTGGCTCTTTATATCAGGAAACCCACCTATCTTACTACTTACTATGATAACGGAGATCATTGCACAATTTAGGAAAAAAATTGAATCGCGAAGACTAATGTAAATTTTCTAGTGCACCGACCTGCGAGAGATGTAAGACATTTGCTACCCCATCACGCCTTGAGGACTCAAGGCTTGAAATTTTTTTTCCTTGATCGGTTAAAAAATGGTAAGGCGAGTTTTAAAAGAAATCAATTGATCTCACAAAAGTGATATAATCTATGAACTATTTAAGTCAATATTTATAGTGACTATTTACCTAAACAATCCGAGACAAGATGAGATAAATTAATCTGTTTTATTTTAAAACTCTATTAATGCTAATATACAAACTATGTAGACTAAATTATAAAGAAAGTAACATGTTCGAAAATCAGGATGGCAGCTTATTTAGTCTGTGGTAACGGAATAAATAAACCAGTGAAGTGAGGGTTGCGCTCGCGCACTAAGGATTCATTATCACCGAGCGATATTTGTATGGGAACCGCTCTTTGGTATCTAACCTTGATTGAAGTAAAACTTCTTTAGACGCGAATTAAGAGTAACTTAGGATTTTTTTTGATGGAAATGACGGTCTCTAGTCTGTTAACGTAGTTTCCTCTATTTAAAAATAGAATTTTTTGAGTATATGGATACTATATTTTGTAACAAACTTATATTGACATCAGCTGACATGTCTTTAGTTTTTATCTATTTAATGGTTTCAAAATCAGCCAGATATAAACAAACTAAATATATTTTTTCTATCTATTATTTGTATTAATAATTGATAAAATTATTATTGACAATTATTTTAATAGTGAAAGTAGTAATAAAAATTATATTTGAATGAAAAAGTTTGACTTCAACTGTGTGTAAAAATTACACACAGGCTTACACTCTTTTTTGTAATAGCAGCTACAGTAACTTGCTTTTATACAAGAAAATAGACATGTACCTGTTTCCATTTCTAGAAAGAGAGAGAGAAACAGCCAAGATCCTTCTATTATCTTTTGGGTACGGAACTTAAAAACTTAAAGTAAACCAATTTTTAAGTAGGCATTTATATGCCCCTATAGGCATATAAAAGCCCCTATAGGCATTTGAAAGCCCCTATAGGTAATAAGTAAATGTGTAGTACGTATACTCTAACTTCTATATAAATTACATTTCATAAAAAAATTACATTAAAAAATAAAAGAAATAATCTTTACAGCTACTTTTGTTGTGTCACTTATAACTTCTAACAGATCAAAAACGCGGTTTTACATAAAATAAATAAAAATTATCACGGTGGTTTACTTACGGCATAGGTAGATTTTTTTTTACATCATAAGATAGTAAACAAGCAGATGGCTCTCCTGGTGGAAAGCGAAACCAACGCCTGTAGACACCAAAGATGTTAATGGTGCGTTGCTATCCGCGTGGCTGGGTGGCAATGCCACATGTATAAATCTACCGACTACCTTACCTTTCAAACCAGAACAAGACAATGACAAGCATTGACGCTATTATAACCTGGATATAACCTGGAGAGACGTTGCGGAACTCTACTACCTAGTAGTCACAATGGTAGCGATATGTATAGCCTATCAGTCACCTTTAACGATCTGCCTGGCATAACGGAAGCTGGACTATTCATAAAGGTACCCAAACTAACAAACGTTGATATACATTCTGGCGTAGAACTGATAATGGCTAGTACCAAATTTAATCGATCTGATTACGACTATCGCTTATTTTAGCAATAGTTGGAAATGACAATTTTACTTTCCCCGTATAAGATGCAGAGTTACAACTCATTACTAGATACTAAAGACTAAATCACGCAAACTCACACTAGCTCAGTGGAAGAGTGTCTCGGCTTTAGGGAAATGGTCGCAGGTTCAAATCCCGGGTGTCGATATTTTTCTTTGTTGTTTTTAAGGAAAATCACGCAAAGACCAAATCCGCGACTTAATGATCAGTGAGGAATAGGCTAGAGCAGCGGTCGGCAACACGCTTCCGGCACACCGACGTTTTATTTGCGGCCCGTGAATGTTTTGTAAATCTATATATATAAAAATCAATTGCTGTTCGTTAGTCTCGCTAAAACTCGAGAACGGCTAAACCGATTTGGCTAATTTTGGTTTTGAATTAATTGTTGGAAGTCCAGGGAAGGTTTAAAAGGTGAGAAGATATAGAAAAAAATAAGAGTAGTTAAAAAGGCAGAACAACGTTTGCAAGGTCAGCTAGTAATTGATACAATTATAAATGCATGAACCATCGCGATCGACCTTATAATGTGGATCCAGACTTAAGATCGCGCATTGCTCTGCCCGCAAACGGACGAATGAGGTATGCGCACCCCTCCCACACATACCTCATTAACATGCTTCTCATCTCATTCCACAGAGGAGCACTTTAGAGCCAATCTACGAATTGCAACTACAAATATGACAGCTAACATACAAGAAATAGCCACCTAAATGCTACCTATGCTAAGACATCACACTGAAATTTGTATAAAATCAGTTACTTGTTACTTTGCAAGTTTTCATTTCTCGGTGATTATTTTTCTAGCTATAGAGCCCAAACATATAAACATAATGTAACTATTAAGTGTACCGTTGTACGAATGAAATTTCGTATATTGTAACAATTTCAATAGCATTTTCAATTTTTCTGTGGGATTATATAACCAATTATACGTAGGTATAATTAGGCTTATAGGAATAATATTAGAAGTGTTCCCCCCCTCCCCCCGGTCCTTTACTTTATTTTGCCACCTTGTGGCCCTTGCCTGCTTAAAGGTTGCCGACCGCTGGGCTAGAGTCTAGATCAGTGTTATGCGTCACATGCCGCGCATACATGCAAACGACTGGTCTGAGAATTCCGCGGTCGCGACAAGTCCGAGCCATGTACCACAGAATAGCTCCATCTTCTATAACCTCCATTATTCTGTGTATGTACGCTTTACGTGAAAATAAGAAAAAATCATAAAACGCATATTTTGCATTTTGCATAAAAAAAGAACTGCCATCATGACGAACGTAAAATTGCATGTTTTCTTAATTTTTCGATATACCGTATTTTACATGCTGTATAATATTAAAATTACATCATAACATAAATAATATTCTTCTAAATTTGAAACAAACTTTCATATTTATTATATTAAAGTATAACATCATAACCTAAATAATATTCTATTAAGTTTGAAACAACGATCTAATAGCATAAACTAAATTGACCTAACAAATGGATAAATGTAGAACCATTCTTGTGTCCTATTGTGCATAATATACTGAAATACATTCGAGAACAAAGAGGCAACAATGGCGGGATTAAGAGCTCTCAAGAGTGAAGAGCGCTTGTATGAAGTTGGGTTATTAATTAGTCCATATCGTCTCATTATTAGACCAAGAGCTTTCTTAATTGGCCTTCGTTACCGTAAATATAGCGAATAAAATAACTCAAGTAATAGTTTAAGTACTCGAGAGATCGACTTTACTTGCTGAAATGTAATTTTACTATATCTTAATAAATATATATATATGGCCCTGGCGGATGGTCCGATTTGATTGCGGTTTTTTGGTCTGAGCATGTGTCGGGGGTTCTTGAAATTTTTAATTTTATCTTGTAAATATTTTTATTAAATATTTATAGGCGCAAGTTTTCACGGGTTTGATTCCATCTCCCGTTTATAAGAGCATGCCATATATATACTGATTTATCGGTTGGCGAGATGACTCAGAACTGTGGTGATCCCATTGATATAAAAAACCCAAGACGCATAGTCTCGATCAAAACTGACACTCAAAATTGTCGCTTATTTCACATAAGTAGTTATACTTTGAGGACGTGTAGTATATCTATGTAGTTATAGATATGGCAGACATATGTTCTTGCATATCCAGCCTTAAGCGCATGTTTTATAGTTGTTTTAGAAAGCAATTTACAAAAAGTGAAAAAATTGACAGACAGAGTGAAATGAGCGCACAACTTAAAATTGTACGCTCAATTTTAGAGGTTGTTTTTGAGACACTGATTGTGTATCTTGGGTTTTTTATATCAAACGGTGATCCCCATCACTTAATAACCTGGTAACGATCATTGCCTATTTCTAGTGATAACTGGAATCGACAGCTTTACATGCTCACCCGAGACACACACCTCCTGCCAGACTCTAAGTTTCTGCTCAGATTTTGTATATTACGAAAAAGCCTCAAAAACAACGTTATATCATTTTTGCGCGACATAAGAATCGAACTCGGGATCTTAACCAATTAGGTTATAAAACCCTTAAACACTCGAGCGTTTCAAGTATCATTACAAGATAAATAATTGTTATTAATTAGGATTTGCTTGAACAATATATTATGTACACTGTATGGTTGAAATTTGTTTGACCGTTACAATACCGTAAATACTATTATATCTATTTAGTTTATTTTTCTGTGAGTGACCCAGATAGATATTATTTATTTTTGTTTGCATAAGCCTATGAACAATGTAATATCCCCTTTACCGAGCTTTTCTCTCAGCATTGTTTACATTGAAAATGTTTAAGGAAAGATATTTCTTACGTATATTTTTTTATTTTAGACAAGCTAGCTTTGCTTGCTTATCCGATTGTTTTGGTCTTACAATAAGTCAATGATGAACGTTTTAACGAATAATGAATATTTCAAATATTTTATTTATTTTCATCTTAAAATATTAACTTATATTAGATTTTATTTTTATCTTTTCTTTTCAACATATTTACGGTGTGTGTATATGTGAATTACGTGTTATCATGTATTTTTAAATTTTAAAAAGGTCGAATAGCAATGTACCGGTTCCCGATTCCTCTCACTCTGACTGTGTGTTAGAATGAAGAAGATATCAAAAACGTTACCTTTCATCACAATTATCGGTTTTGTGTTTTAGCGATATCCGTTGCCGTATTTACTGATAAATAATCGAACCGAACATTAGCAGGACTATTGGTCGGCGAGGCGGTCTACTTGCCGGCCGGTGGTGGCATACACAGTGGTGATTTGGTATTAGCCCCATTCTTCAAATAAACACGTAGAGCTGTCAGTCTCGCATTAATAAATTTTACTTATAACATTCGTTAAATGCGTTAATGACGATTGATTTCACCATTAATTTCACCAACCAACCCACACCGACCATCCATCAAATCGTGGTGACCCAAAAAATCTGTAGTTGTTTAAATCTGCCTACTCCGCGACGGAACTAACTTGATGACAATTCTTTTAAGACGAGATGAAAAACATAGAAAGGGATTAAAGTTTAACTTCTTCTTTATCACGTTCTCTTATTCTTGGGACTGTAGAGGAAAAAAAATTTACATAGGCGATTCACACTACGTTATAGTTAAAAAAGATCTGTAAGGCTTTCTTAGATATAATTTCTATTTACATCTCAAATGACTGGAATCAACGTCACGTTGAATCAAAATGAATTATTCATGGCGCTGTTTACAATATTTTTTACGTGTGGCCGAGCTCACAAATCATTTTTTACGACTCAACACGTCTACAATGGGCAAAATTTAATAAAAAACGATATTCACTGAAGCATTTTTCCGATAAATGGATCTGGAACGTATTGACCTTCCTTTGTCCACAAAAACCTCTATCTCAATGACGGATATTTTCTGACACCTCACATAAGAACGGAAAATGTGACAATCATTCATTCTTTACATCGATTAGAATGTATTCAAATACAGAGAGTTTAATGTGGTACAAAGTACATAGGAGTCTTTGTTCAAAAGAGATCAAATACAACTTATATATCCTTTTATTTTTTGTATAATTTAATCTACAAAATCCAATAGGTCCCTACGACGCTCGAGTAACTACCCAGTTAACTTCTTGAGCTCCCCTACTACTACAGATGGTTCCTAAAATCAAAGATCTGTCATTCGTAGCAGTAACCATTAGCAACCAATGTAATAATAACGAAGCGTTTCACTTTTGATGTTTGGACTTTTTTGTATTATAAGATAGCAATCATGCAGATGGGTCTCCTGATGGAAAGAGTCAACTATCGCCTATAGACACCAAGACGTTAATGGTGCGTTGCAATCTTGTGGCGAGGTCTAATGTCACATGCGTAAGTTTACCAGCTGCCTTAACCTCCAAATCGGAACACGACAACGACAAGCACTGACGCTATTGCGGCAGTAATAGGCAAGGTGGTGGTACCAGACTCGGGCGAGACAATGCAGAACTCTACCACCTAGTAACTTTTGGTAATCCGACATTTATGGGAACAGTTTTAGCTTATGTTTCGTAAGAAATGTTACTACTCGTAACTAAAACAAGCAGTTTTAAGATTTCGAAACCGGGCATTACCATATATGAAAAAATATTATTGTTTCTATATAACTAACATCTCTAGTGTTTAGCAAAGTGCGGGCTTAATACATACATATCTTGACGCAAGATCCGTTTCGAGTTAGGCAGAAAGAACCGAGTGCTATACATCACGATCCTTGCAGGCTTGTCTCGCTTCTTCCACATTTATTATTTTTTTCATCTACTCACTCACTACTCATACTCTTTTCATAAAAACACGCCGGTTGCCAAGAATCCACCTTTGAATAGTACTCGATCAATCTAATCATGGTACGTCAGTCTTAGTCTTCCCCGGTACGTACATCCTTCCATATACGCATTGTATGTCTGTTTTGTTAACCTTTCATCTACTATCCTTTCTTCATGTCCAAACCAACGGGGCATGCCCTTTCTCATCTTTATACCGACATTCTCTTTCAAGCTTAACAATTGATAGCACTATCTCCCGTTTCTGTCATAATAACATCAACGCTTGTCGCCATCGCATTCTGATTTAGAGGGTTAGGTAGCTTAACTAAACTTAAGCAGGCGGAGTTATATCTCGTCATAAAGATGGAAACGCGCCATGTCTACAGGGGATAGTCTTTTCGGGAGGTCCATCTACTTGTTTGCTCTCTACAATATAAAAAAATCAGATATGGGACCTGCCGACAGAAGTGAAGACTTAAATAATATACCCCCATGTTGATTCCGGGCTGCTTTGAAGAATAGACCAACTGCCGTTCTGCCAAGCAGATCGTAAAAGGTGACCGATTGTCTATGCGAGTCACTACCATCGTGGCTACTAGGTGATAGAGTTCTACATTGTTTCGCCCGGGTCTGATACCACCGCCTTACTTATTCCTGCCGCACAGCGTCAGTGCTTGTCGCTGTCGTGTTCCAGTTTGGATGGTAAAGTAGCCGGTAAACTTATGCAAGTGGCATTAGACCCTGCCACAAGATAGCAAAGCAACATTAATATATTTCACAACTATAGGCGATGGTTGACTCCATCAGGAGACCCATCTGCTTGCTTGCTATCTTATGGTATATAAAAAAAAAATGCGCTACCTAAAACTCTACGCAAACAAACTGCCGAAATAAAATTATCGCGTAACTTTTGTCAGTTCTTAATTTTTTATTATTTTTGTGTTATAACACTCACCCCGTGCTTGGGAAAATTGGAAAAGCTTTAAAAACAACAAAGAAAAATATCGACACGCAGGGTTGAACCTGCGATCCTTTCCCTAAAGCCGGCTTTGCAATAGTTTGTCAATCAAATTTTGAACCTGCGGTAAATCGAATAATCAAGACTGAATCTTGCAAAAACTGTAATATTCTTAGAATAACCTGCTCACATTATTACGAGAGAACTTGAAAACATGGAATATTCGTTGCGATTCGAATACGCGCCCTTAAAGCAGTGTCATAACGGTAAAGTTCTACTATAGTGTAGGAAGACCATTATAAAAATAATAATAATATATAATATCACTGAACAAATTATACGAGTTGATTTAACTCAAAATTAATCCAAATTATTTGCGTATGATACGAGTGTTAGTTAACGATATTAATACATAGAAATACATAGAATATTTAATAACAACGCAAACCCAGGGATTGCCTTTGTGGTCTACTGGTTCGGTGTCGATCCAGTGTCTTGACCACATGAGATTCCGGATTCGAGTCCCGGGTGTGCCAATCCAACAATATGTTTTTTTGGTTTTCTGATAAAAATAATGTTTCCCGGGATTGGAAAGTATCCGGTTGGCGATAGGTTTGCCACCTATCACATTGTGGGAACAAGTATCTTCGGCTAATCGTGGGTGCACTTGTGATACGGATACGTCCTTACGTTCTGCGTTTTAATTACTAAAAAACCCAGAAATACAACCAATAGATGTTTAGCATAATGATCATAAGCTCATCACACAAAAGCTTGTTCCCGTCAGGAATCGAACCTAATCCCCGTTGTCTGCGTAGTCAGGGCTGCTAACCAAAGGTTATAAAGTTCATAAAATTAAATATATTGTGATAATTAACGTAAGTGTAGTTTAGGCGCTGACAACTCACGGTAGCCTAAATTTGAGGCAATATCGTGACGCTAATGTGCAGAAGTGTGTACGAAGAGCATTATCCAGTTCAAAATAACTAGGTGCATTGAGGTAATTTAGATCTACGCCCACCACTTGAAATTGTATCGTTTGAACTGACGCATTGAGAAACATCAAAGAGATGTTGAGCTCTCATCCACTTTAAAATAGAGTGTACTTATCATAGGGCTGTTTCGATTTAACAAAATTGTAATATTAATGCTTTTGATTAATTTGTTTTGACTTTCCTCGTTGATCTAGTAATTAGAGATTAGAATAGATAGAATTAAAGATTTGTCGCCGTGTTGGTCCCGGCCTCCTTTGTAGAATAGGCCAACTGCCGTTCTGCCAGGCAGGTCGTAAAAGGCGACCGATTAGGCTACTAGGTGGTAGAGTTCTGCATTGTCTCGCCCGGATCTGGTACCACCGCCTTACCTATTCCTGCCGCAATAGCGTCAGCGCTTGTCGCTGTCGTGTTCCGGTTTGGAGGGTAAGGTAGCCGGTAAACTTATGCATGTGGCATTAGACCTCGCCACAAGATAGCAACGCACCATTAACATCTTTGGTGTCTATAGGCGATGGTTGACTCTTTCCATCAGGAGACCCATCTGCTTGTTTGCTATCTTATAATAAAAAATAAAAAAAAAGAGAGTTTAACTTAGATTATGAGGTCCTGGCCTCGATTTCGAAGTTGCTCATTGTAATTTGAGGTTTGCTATAGTTATTGAATAATTTTCGTGATTTTCAAATACTGTAAATAAAGGCCTCTGTGAAGTGGTTTGTAAATTATTGTTTTTTTTTAAATCTTATGAGATTAATGTAAAAAATGTAAAAAAAACAGCTTTAATGTAAATAATTGCGATTATCTGTTTATCTGGGGTGTTAAATATGGCATAAGGTCTTTCATAAAAATAGCTTATTAAAATGCAAGCAATGCACTTGCAAGACTTCTGGTGTTGCAGATGTCCAACGGCGGTGGTGACCATTTAACATCAGGTGAGCCTCCTTGTCGTTTGCCTTGTTCTATAGGTATCTTAAAACCCTTTTTTAAAATCTTACCTAGTATCCATATTCACCTGAATCTGGATATTAGGTAAGACTAGCCAGGTTTTCAACCGACTTCCCGAAATGAAGGAGGTTCTCAATTCGACTATTTTTTAAGTTTGTTACCTCAGAGCACAGCCATATTTTAATATTTCCCTGTTTCTGAGGTAAGTAAATATTAATAAATTAACCTACTTGAAAAATCCAATTTTTGCTTTGGAAAGATTTTTTGCAATAATTTGGAAAGATTTTTTTCCATTCGGTGTCATATGAATTTGATGATGATTTGATTCACGGATCAAGTGACAGGAATTCGACTGTGGCAGTTGTACTGCGTTCAAATTATTAAATAAAATGTTATTCGTAAAATTAGATAAAAATAGTCTGTGGTTTAGTGACCCGGTATCGGTATTGATCACATTAGGTCCCGGGTTCGATTTCCTGGTCTAAAAATAGTCTGTGGTTTAGTGACCCGGCATCGGTATTGATCACATTATGTCCCGGGTTCGATTTCCGGGTCGGGCAAGGCAAAAATACGTTTTTTTCAGTTTTCTGATTAAAACTACGTTTCCCGGGATTGAATAAGCGGCCAGTTCGTGATAGACTTGTCATCCATCACATTGTGGAATTAAGTGCCTTCGGCTAAACGTGGGTACATTAGTTATAATTCTGCCTTCTTTTCAGGGATACGGGCGTAAATATACTATTTTTTTAAATAAAAATAAGTATCTAAAGTTATTAGTAATGAAACACCAGCTAGTACAAACTATTTACAATTGTCATTGCAAAGGAAAATAAAACCTTTATTCTTTAAGATTTCGCGGATTAAATTGGATAGAAATCGAAGGAATTGGATATTGGAGCTAAGCAGAGCTTTTGAGTTGATAAGAAGAGCTTTTGAGGTGAATGACGGAGACGGCGTATTCATTCCTAGATCATAATTCGATAAATGCACTTCCGAAGAGCGCTTTGAAAGAAATATTGTGTTATATCGAAACAACGTACCTAGTGTTATACTGTGAGGGGATTGAGCAACGTTGAGCAATACAGTGCGTGTAACGAGATATATTAAAAAATGTGTAAACGGTTGACCCAACGGGCCATCCCTGAAACTTCACACTAAATTAAGGTATTTTAAGCTCAAAAGAGTAAAAAATATAAGCATAGATTTTTCAGTTCAAACATCTATTTTGTTAAAAATAGCAGTATATTAATTTTTGAAAAACTGTATATTTTTAAAAAGGATGATAGCATTTAACTTAAAAAAATAATGTTTCGCCAAAAACTTTTTTGGTGTTTTTTCAAAATTTCTCAAAAGTCTAAGTTGAGTGGAATCCAATCGAATGCCATCAACCGCGTTTCGATCGGGCGAGCCATTCAAAAGTTATGAGATGTTTACATACACATACACATACACATACACATACACATACACATACACATACACATACACATACACATACACATACACATACACATACACATACACATACACATACACATACACATACACATACACATACACATACACATACACATACACATACACATACACATACACATACACATACACATACACATACACATACACATACACATACACATACACATACACATACACATACACATACACATACACATACACATACACATACACATACACATACACATACACATACACATACACATACACATGCACATGCACATGCACATGCACATGCACATGCACATGCACATGCACATGCACATGCACATGCACATGCACATGCACATGCACATGCACATGCACATGCACATGCACATGCACATGCACATGCACATGCACATGCACATGCACATGCACATGCACATACACATACACATACACATACACATACACATACACATACACATACACATACACATACACATACACATACACATACACATACACATACACATACACATACACATACACATACACATACACATACACATACACATACACATACACATACACATACACATACACATACACATACACATACACATACACATACACATACACATACACATACACATACACATACACATACACATACACATACACATACACATACACATACACATACACATACACATACACATACACACACACATACATACAGACATACTGACGTCATCGTGAAAATAGTCGGAAAAGGTTCCTAGGATCTCAAAACGTGGATATCTGGTGAAAACTCGATTTTCGAAAATCGATGTAAAATCAGTAACAGTATATCTGTCCGTCTGTTACGCTTTAGCGTTTAAACCACTGAACCGATTTTAATAAAATTTGGGAAGGAGATTTTTGAAAATTTGGGTTTACATATAAGCTACTTATTTAAAAACTCAACCTTTGAGAGGCTATACTGCCCACATTAGTTAAAAAACGCATCTAACAAAAAGTTAAAACGAAAAGAAACAGGAATACGTGTGCTGTTCTTAAGTTACGGATAATAATTGCATATTGGAAACTGAAACTAGCGGCCGTTAAATTTTCTTTCAATTTGAGCCAATAAAGTTCTAATATTTTTATATAATTCGTTTATATTCTTCTATATATCTATATATAAAAAAATCAATTTCTGTTCGTTAGTCTCGCTAAAACTCGAGAACGGCTAAACCGATGTGGCTAATTTTGCTTTCGAATTAATTGTTGAAGTCTAGGGAAGGTTTAAAAGATAAGAAAATATAGAAAAAAAAATAAGAGTAGTTAAAAAGGGAGAACAACGTTTGCCGGGTCAGCTGGTCTATATATATAAAAATCAATTGCTGTTCGTTAGTCTCACTAAAACTCGAGAACGGCTGAACCGATTTGGCTAATTTTGGTTGCAAATTAATTGTTCAAGTCCAGGGAAGGTTGAAAAGGTGAGAAAATATAGAAAAAAATAAGAGTAGTTAAAAAGGCAGAACAACGTTTGCCGGGTCAGCTAGTCTTATATATATATATAAAAATCAATTGCTGTTCGTTAGTCTCGCAAAAACTCAAGAACGGCTGAACCGATTTGGCTAATTTTGGTTTAGAAATAATTTTTGAAGTCCAGAGAAGATTTGAAAGGTGAGAAAATATAGAAAAAATAAAAGTAGTTAAAAAAACGTTTGCCGGGTCAGCTAGTGTATATATATAAAAATCAGTTGCTGTTCGTTAGTCGAAAACTGCTGAACCGATTTGGGTAATTTTGGTTTTGAATTAATTTTTATAGTCCAAGGAAGGTTTAAAAGATGAGAAAATATAGGAAAAAAATAGTAGTTAAAAAGGCGAAACAACGTTTGCCGAGTCAGCTAGTAAATATTATAAAAATTAATAGTCTGACGTAAATGCATCTTTTTATCTTCAATCGTGTATAAAAAAGTCTACAAAAGGACCATTTCTTATTGTAATATAATCGCAATAACGGCAACGACTTAGATACAAAAATAAAAAAATATAAATATCGTCCGACCTGAATATTGAACCCGGACACCATGTGGTCAACACCGACATCAGACTACTAGACCATAGAAGCGATTCACATATTTGTTGTCTATAATCTACGGTTTATCTTTTCATCAGGAGATTCATCTACTTCTTTTCTATTCTAAGGTGCCCCATAGACCTACAATAATATTGCGCAATATTATTGACCGTTTAGGGTTAATACTGAAGATTGCACAATGATTGAACGAAAGTTTGAGAGGGTTTAATTTTTATTGCACAATATTTTTTTTTGCGATGTGTATGTAGGCTTAATATTGATCAATATTTTTCACTTCAGAGTTTGAAGCGGTCTCGTTCGGTCAGTCACGGTGTTTAATGTACGGTCGTGTCGTAAATTTAAGCAAAATGGCGAGCGAGAATGCTATAAAAGATAAAGAACGGGAGTTTTTACTTATATAGAAATGTATAGAGATTTATTTAACAAAATCACCAGCATGGTTGCCGCCAAAACTTCGTCGTCAGACATGTTACTCGCTCGAAAATATTGATCAGACTGGTTTATCAATTTTATTGAGTGAATTTATTGAACATTTAGAGTCAAAGGGATATTCAATATTATTGCACAATAAAAGTATTGCGCAGTGTTATTGTAGGTCTATGGGGCGCCTAAGACTTAAAAAAAATCAACTACTTTATGCATAAACCTTTTTAGGGATTAATTCAGTAATTTAATATTAAAATGAGTTCTTATGAAACAAGATAGAAAAATTGTAAACCCTTTTATCAGATTTAATGTTTATAAAAATTACAGGTCCCCGTAAAACAAAAGCGAAAAAGGGTGAAGCATTCTCGCTGCGAGAGGCGACTAAAGTTTGTTAAAAGCAAATCTCAGTTTCAGAACCCCGGGCTTTTTGTTAAGAGTCGGAATGAGGGGAGAAGTGTCGTTATCTTTTTATTTTATTACAATAGCAATGACCATATTTATGTAGAGGATGAACTTCGTTGAAGTAATATTTGGGGCAAAGAAATTAATTTAAGTAATTTGTTAAAATTTATATGGGCGAAGCCAAAGTGATTAATATATAAAACATTTTGTGGTGTTAGATGTTTCAGGCCGCATTTAATCCGATAGCAACTAAATTAAATTGTAAGGTCCTCAAATTAGCTTCTTTTGATTTGTATAAACAAACCAGACAATCGCGCCTTATTGCGTATGTAAAGAGTTTATTGTACATGAATATCGTATTATATATTTTAAAGAAGACTTCTTGACTTGAGAATAACTCAATTTCTACCGCTTTCTAAAAATAGAATGTTACGAGTTTAGGTAATACACACATTGACTTAAATTGCAATTTTATTTTTTTAATATTATCTTTTTACTGGTTTCAAAACCAGCCAGATACAAACACAAAAACAGACAATACAATCAAAAAGATTTTACTGCAACTTTTATTTACAAAATATTCAACGCCAGCCTAGAAGGCCAAATTTTCATTATTTCATTTATATTCAACTTATACAAAATCAGTAACTTATCTACATACGTAGCGGGAAGTTAAAAAAAAAAACTCATCAAATTTATTTCAAAAGTACACTGTACATTAGCAATATTAAAAACGACATACCTAATTGATGAATTGTATGTGCAGTACGATACGATAATGATTGATGAAAATGTAACTATACAATTCTAAGTTTATATGTAGAAAAGTCATATTAAAAGTTATATTTATATTATATCCAATAGCAGTTTGTTCACCAAGGCGAGAAAATGACCGATACCTTACGAAAGTGTAGTTTGAGGCCCGAAGCGCAGCTGAGGGCCTAATACACTCAAGTTAGGTATCGCATTTTCTCCCGAGTGATACATACTGCTTTATACTACGCCAATGAGGAAAATAAAAACATTTTAGTTAAAATTTATATTAAAATTATTACAATTATTGAAACTCCATAAATTCTTCATATGTTTTGTTGTACTTATGCTTGGACTTTTCTGGCAAAAGGTTTAAAATTACTGTTTGAGCAGCTTCTTTTAATTCAGGCGGCGTAAATAAATCTTCATTCTCGCTACTAGACATAGACATCAGAACAGAATGTAAGAAGAAGATACAATAAAAAAGAAAATTCGCGCGTACAATCGTTTTTTTTTTTTAATATTGAGGAGGCAAATGAAATAAAACACATACTGCCAAGTTTCCTTAGTAAATGCTAGTGGCCAGTAACATTTTGATGTGCTTCGAGAAACAAACTTATAAATTTTAAAAAGTTAAAGGAGGGGAGAAAATTACTTTCTCCCCAAAGGGAGAATGTAAATCCCATACATTTTTGCCGCCCGCATATTGGTTCGCTTGGAATTAGGTACTTTCTTCTCGTTTTTCAAGTAAGAACTAATGTGCTTTCCAAATAGGTGTAGTATAAAATACATTGAGTATTAGTTTATTAACAAAAGGTTACGTTCCGGAAACTTATAACCATAGACGAACATATAAAATGTGTATGGGACCTTGTACCGAAAAATTAGGAAGGCATGCTATTTTTACTTTCTGGCCCTAATGACAATTCAATTGTTTTTGTGGGAAAAGCAATATTTGCGTTTTATGTTTTTGACCGCCCCGTTGGTCGAGTGGTTAGTGACCCTGAGTACGCAAACAACGGGCTCGGATTCGATTCCCGACAGAGACAAACATTAGTGTGATGAGCATGGATGTTGTATTTCCGGGTTTGGGTGTTCATTATATTATATTTATTTCTGTATCTATATATGTATCTTTATGTATTAATATCGTTGACTAGCACCCATATCACAGCAAATAATTTGCTTACTTTGGGTCAAGATCAATTCGGGCGATTGTCAAGGAATATTTATTTATTTTCTTATTTTCACGCCCCGCAATGTAAAGCGTACATTGCTCCGACTAATCACGCCTGTGCAGCTTTTGAATCAGCCGTTCATTAAGCGTGGCACGTCGCTCACAATACATTGCTTATTTTGCGTATTGTCTTTAATTATACTAATGTTTAGGAATTAACACTGTAATGTATTAGAATAAATCAAATTATACAAAGTTAAAATAAGATGATTATCAAAAAATTAAAAAATCCCTACACAAATTTCCAACGATGTAATTTTTGAGTCATGGTTTCCTTGGTTTCGATTTTCGGAAAACCATCTCTCATACGCTGTATTATTTTGCCATACCTATAACTCATGCTATATATATATATATATATATATATATATATATATATATATATATATATATATATATATATATATATATATATATATATATATATATATATATATATATATAGACCGCCCCGTTGGTCGAGTGGTCAGCGACCCTGACTACGCAATCGACGGGGCTCGGGTTCGGTCCCCGACGGGGATAAGCATTTGTATTTTTATTAAACTACTACCGGATCGGAAACGCGGCCACAAACAGAAGATCCGACGGAAGAAACTCAGCGGGCTTGTCTTTTTTCACAACATAATTTTTTTCACAATATCAAAATATTACAAAATTATAAAAAATATATATGAGATGATATAATACCCTTTTTTACACAGTTTTGTTTTAACACATTTTTAAATTTATTGACTGGTAGATCACTTATAGCTTCGGGAAGTTTATTATAAAAGCGTATACATTGCATCAGTATAAAAGTTACTTATTTACTTATTATTATCTAAATATTAACGATCGCATCAAAGCCTTTTATGACATTGCGTCGTAGAATGACGATGCGCGGTGTTACGATTCACAGCGACGGGACGACACGTAAGCGATAAACACTCAGTTGATAGGTTCAGTCCTTCAGCCATGAGTGCTATTTGCAATAGACTCAATTTTATAGTTTAGAAAATTACATTTGACCTGCCATTGCATAATACAAACACGGTGTAAAATTCACCCTGGCGGAATGCCAATAGGGGAGGGCTTTTAGTTTTATTATATTCATTGAATTCATATTTGTGATAAAGTAAAATATTAAAACATTTTTAGCTTTGAGTTGAGAAAACAAACCACGACAAATTTGGATCTGATTAGGTTATATCATTGCGGAGACAAAATGCGGATTTCATTTTTTTATTATTTTGCTACAAACTACACTAGCAGTATTTAAGTTTATATTACATTTTTCTTCTTATTGTACCGGTCGGTTGGCAGAACGAAAGTTGATCTATTCGTCAAAGGAGAAGAATAAACCAACTACCGCTTTGCCAGGCAGCTCGTAAAAGGAGACCAATTGGCTATATATGACACTACCATTGTGATAAATTACTAGGTGGTAGAGTTCCATAACGTCTCGCCGGGTAGTTGGTACCATCGCCTTACCAATTACCACCATTTTCAGTTGTCACTTATCATCCCACCATACGGATAAAAACACACCATTAACATCTTTGGTGCCTATAGGCGATGAATTATTTTTCCATCAAGAGAGTCACCTACTTATTACCTATCTAATGAAAAAAAAAAACTGAGCCGTCACGGGACTCCTGACAGATGTGGAACATCGGGGTTGCGTAGTTGGTTGCCATGGCGACACATCGCCACATCGTACACGTTACTAAATATGGACTGTATATTTCGCTATATACCCTACCTTAGTACATAATATTATAACGTGGCGACCAGTCGCCACGGATGCCGTGTCGCCACGCCAACGATCCGGTTTACACCTGCGCCAATAGTTTTTTTTTATATCATAAGATAGCAAACAAACAGATGGGTCTCCTGATGGAAAGAGTCAACCATCGCTTATATACACCAAAAATGTTAATGGTCCATTGCTATCTTGTGGTGAGGTCTAATGCCACATGCATAAGTTTACCGGCTACCTTACCCTCTAAACCGGAATAAGTCAGCGACAAGCACTGACGCTATTGCGGCAGGAATAGGTAAGGCGGTGGTACTAGACCCGGACGAGACAATGCAGAACTCTACCACCTAGTAGCTACGATGGCAGTGACTCGATAGCCAATCGGTCGCCTTTTACGACCTGCCTGGCAGAACGGCAGTTGCCCTATTCTTCAAAAGAGGCCGGGAGCAACACGGCGTCTTTCACATCAATAAATAATAATAATAATAACGTATTGACGATGATTATTTCTTTCCATCAGGAGAGGCGACTTCTAGTCTGATGTTATAAAACGCGTAAGGTGATTACACAAGTAGATACAAAGCGACATGACATGATAAATTCTTGTATCCTAAGATGTTAATACTGAAGCGATATTTACACGTAAAAAGTCTTTATCCATCCGTGCAAGTGGCTCGCATTCCGGTGCAGCGCTTCAACTGTCGCGCCCTGCTCGGAAATGGAGTCACAGCTGAACACCTATTGTCCCAGTTACGGCTCGAAATACGTATTCAGTTATTTCATTTCCATATAATAACCTAGATCTTTAGAATATACGCGATAATTACACGGCTTATGTTAAGATAAGTTGAATATGTGTTTAATAAACCAGGTTTTATATTTTTATGTGGCGTAGATACGCCTCGCAGTCCGCTACATTATTAACATTTTGCAGGAAGCTTACGAAAACAACGCATTTTTTGAGATAAAATGAAATTTATGTATTAATTAAGGTTATGTATAAACTGCAATGATGGTAAATTTTACTTTTTTTATAGTATAAGATAGCAAGCAAGCAGATGGGTCTCCTGATGGAAAGAGTCAACCATCGCCTATAGACACCAAAGATGTTATTGGTGCTTGCTACCGACACGGCTAAAAGTGTAACGTCTGTGAGTGGTTAATTGTGTCACAATAGAACTTATATGTGATATACTTTTTGTCCGGACCATCGGTGAATTTAATTAGTTTATTAAAGCTCGTTTATTAATTACTAGCTTTGCCCGCGACTTTATCTGCATGAAAAAAGGTTTAATAGATACACAATCCAGAATTATACCCACATAGTTCCCTTTCCCGTGGGATTTTCAGGATAAAAACTACCATATGTCTCAAACTATCTCTGTACGAAATTTCATCCGAATCGATTTAGACGTGAAGAAGAGATAGACAGACAGACAGAGTTACTTTCGCATTTATAGATAATATTAGTATGAATTTAACTAAAATTTTGCTTAAAGCTGAAATTAATTAAATTTGCTATTCTCCGTGAACTGTTTTATGTGACCTCCGCGATGGAAGTATGCGAGATGAGTGGGTAAATTGTGTGCTGATAGACTTTGTTGCTGAATGAGCTGAATGAAATGAATTGCTGCTGACGTGGGTGAAAGTGCCGTTTATTTTTATCCACCATACCATCATCATCGGACCATCGGTGAGTTTTATGCGTTGTAGCGGCTCAAACAATCACAAACGCTACAAGAAAAAATAATAAAAAATAGTCAAAAATCAATAACAAATGGAAAAAATTAAATTCAAAAATATAATTCTGAATCGCGATATCACAATTATTTATCTTGTAACACTATATACAAGTTTCAACGCTTCTCAATTGGACTTCGGTCCCCAGGCAGTACACCTTGCCTGGCTGGGAAGATATTCCGTTGCCCCTTCCTTATCTTTGTGTGACGTTATCAACCTCCACAGTAATGACGTTATATTGACAAGAAGCTGGCCCACTGGTTCCATCACTTCGACCCTTCAGCGGTACGGACCAGTGGCGCCACAGCGTTATTAAATCGGCGTCTTTATTTTCTGTGGCATTGTGGAGATACCATAAAACAGTTCTTTTTTTATATTATAAGATAACAAACAAGCAGCTGGGTAGTGGGTCTCCTGATGATAAAGAGTCAACCATCGTCTATAGACACCAAAGGTGTTAATGGTGCGCTCCTATCTTGTGAAAGAGGTCTAATGCTACGTGCATAAGTTTACCGGCTACCTTACCCTCCAATTCAGAACACGACATTGACAAGCACTGACGCTATTGCAGCAAGAAGGTGGTACCAGTCCTGGACGAGACAATGCAGAACTCTACCACCTAGTAGCGACGATGGTAGTGACTCATACAGCAAATCGGTCGCTTTCACCAAACAACAAAACAAACCACGACAAATTTGGATCTGATTAGGTTATATCATTGCGGATACAAAATGCGGATTTCATTTTTTTATTATTTTGCTACAAACTACACTAGTAATATTTAAGTTTATATTATACATTTTCTCCGTATTGGACCGGTCGGTTGGCAGAACATCAGTTGGCCTATTCTTCAAAGGAGCCCGGGACCAACACGGGTGTAACGAGGGCGCGATAAAACACGATCACACTTATCGCGCACAGATACCATCGGTATCTTATCGTAACATCGTTATGAGATTTTATCACGCAGCGTACACGTGAATCTCTACTATATAAGATTAATGTGAAACCCAGTTTAATTACATTTTAATAAAACACATTTACCAACATTGGTTGGTAAATGTGTTTTATTAAAATGTAATTAAACTGGCTAAATGATAGTTACACATTGGTGTAACTATCATTTAGCCAACGTAATAATGGGGATAGCAAATTTGATTATTTTCAACTATGTAGCGAGTTATTTATGCAATATTGCGTAAGTTTACCGGCTACTTACCCTTCAAAGCAGAACACGAATATGATAAGAATTGACGCCATTGCTGCAGGAATAGGTAAAGCGGCGATACCAAATACCTATGAAAGATGTTGCAGAACTTTGTCAGCTAATGTTCTTTGTTCACAATCGAAGCATGTTATGACGCCTGTCTGTAATTCTTCTATTAGACTTCTATTGGTCGTTTTCTATTAATTTACAATATAACTCTATGTTAAGTTGCAAAGCGATGAATTGTGTATCCTTTGTTACTTAAAAACAGACCATTGTAATAAAACTAAAACACAAAATTATTGTAACTAAATTTTACTAATTTATCTTATCATGCACCCCTTTAAATGAAATGTTATCTAATTAGTTTGGGTTGACTGGTAGAGAATGCCATGTAGCATTAAGTCCACCTATGTACTCAATTGTGCATAAATTTTTAAATAAATAAATAAAGTCTGCATAGTGCGTGACAAGACACATTAAAAGTATCCCGTGATGGTTTGAATATACACGATTCTAATTTGATGGAAAATGTTAGTTAAGGCAAACCATTACATCTTAAACAAGACTAGGAAAAAAAGAGAAAAGTATCTTCACGACCGTATTCTCAATGGCATAGGCAGAGGTACAAGTGTCCATACGATTAAGATACATGACCCCACAAATATGATAGGTGGCAAACCTATCGTCAACCAGGCACTTAAAACCGGGGCAACATTGTTTTTATGAGAAAACTGAAAACACGCATTTTTTTATATTGTTTGACCTGGGAATCAAAGCCGGGACCTCATGTGGTCAACGCCAACGCCAGACCACTAGACCACAGATTCGATCTAGACTAGAAATAGGTAAAATAAAATAATGTTGACTAGGCATATGATGAAAAGCTACGGCTCCATTCTACTCATATCTGCAGTCAATGGTAAGAAGTTGCTTTAAGAGATCTTGTATACGACTTTTTTATGTATACTTATTTAAAGAAAGTGATAATAGTAAATTTTCAATACGTGGATAGGAAATTACAAGGAGCATTTTTAAAGCATACATCTTGCCTGGCACAAAAACGGGAGTTTCATACGTTTAAGGTGTGTATGTGTGCTTGTATGTACGTCTGTGGAATCATAGCTCCTAAATGGATGAACCAATTGGAGTGCAGTTTTTGGAAAAGACTCCATTTTTTGAAGTGTTTCTAAGTTATAATTCTGCAAAATCTGTTAAGCCATTTTAAGATCACCAGCTCTTTTCGACTTGAAAATAATTAAACAACATGGCCTGAAAGATATCTAATTGCAATAAAGACAAAACATGCAACAAGGTATGGTTATCGAAATTCTTTGTTTACAAACAGCGATTTGACGAACACCCATTGGCAGTCCGCTATCATCGGCGAAGTGTGTGACCATGTGTGTTTTTTTATACTATACTAATTTCATTGAAATTTACTAATAACTTTTTACTATATTTTAATGTTTACATATGACCACGAATGAAACTGGATACGCCTTTCAAGAGGTAGTCAGTGTCGCTTGTTATAATACTTACCGATGAAATAATATTACTCCAGAGGTATTCTTAAGCCTTAGCTTTTCATTCGACACGATTAAATAGCACAATATGGCATATTTCATTTTCTTACGATATAATATAATATCTACAAGCGTTTGAATTTGCTCATATGAGCGACTACGCATTTTGCGCACAACACCGTATCTATTAGTATTTGTATAATCCGTGCATATGACCATTAAATATTTTGACCTTTAATATGTACAGCCTTTTACCATTCAACCTTTTTTTATATAAAGAGATTACTCTAATGAAAAAAAAAACCATTGCAAATAGACATCAAAATTTTAATGGTGCGTTACTATCCGTGTAGCGGGTAGGTTACCACATGCATAAGTTTACCGGCTATCTTACCCTTCAAACGGAAACAAAATAATGACAAGCATTATTGCGACAGGTATAGGTAAGGCGGTGATACCAAATACCCGGGCGAGACGTTGCGGAACTCTACCACCTAGTAGTCACGATGGTAGTGACACGTACAATCGATCGCCTTTTACGACCTGCCTGGCAGAACGGCAGTTATATTTTTTAAAAGAGCCCGGACCAATACGGTGAATATAAAATGAAAGAAAAAAATATAGTAAATTTATTTATTGGCTAAAAACTATCAAGGGAAAACTAATTTTACACAAATGTTTTCCCTCTAGAGTAAAATCTTAAGAGAAACATTTTTGTTAAAACCAGTGCCATATTAATAAACAATATTTTATGTTCCTGCGGCTAACCGGTTTAACGATACGCGATAAGAAAATGTTTATGTGTCGCTTTTGTTTTGAATTTTAGATTGTTTACATTCAATAAATGTGAATTCCGTGTTAGTTTATATATATATATATATATATATATATATATATATATATATATATATATATATATATATATATATATATATATATATATCTCTTCACCGCCCAATATAGCCAGCCAACAAAAAGAAACCAGCTTAATGATGCTTTTATTTAAATCTGTAAACAATATATGTATTTTCCCCGTGTTGGTTCCGGGCTCCTTTGAAGAATAGACCAACTGTGGTTCTGCCAGGCAGGTCTTACAAGGCGACCAATTGGTTATGCGAGTCCCTACCATCGTGGCTACTAGGTGGTATTATGCATTGTCTCGCCCGGGTCTGGTTTCACCGCCTTACCTATTCCTGCCGCAATAGCGTCAGTGCTTGTCGCTGTCGTGTTCCGGTTTGGAGGGTAAGGTAGCCGGTAAACAAAATAGCAACGCACCATTAACACCTTTGGTGTCTATAGGCGATGGTTGACTTATTCCATCAGGAGACCCATCTGCCCGTTTGCTATCTTATGATATAAAAAAGTACTATAAATGTTATATAAAAAAAATATTCACGGGACAAATTACACTTATTGATCTAACCCCAAAGTAAGCAAATTATTTGCTTGTGTTATGGGTGCTAGTCAACGATACTAATACATAGAAATACAATATATATAAATACTTTTACATACATAATAAACAGCCAAACCCGGAAATACAAACATGCTCATCACACAAATGCTTGTCCCCGTCGGGAATCGAACCCGAGCCCCGTTGATTCGCTAAGCCGAGTCGCTAACCACTCGACCAACGGGGCGGTAATATAGGCGGTACATATGTCACTACTTATGCGACAAAATGGCGAAGGGTGGTAAAAGTGAGGATAATAGCACAGAGTAATTAGTTATTCTGTGATAATAGTGTGCGGTTCATGTATTTACAAATTTAATAGTTATAACTTTTAACGGCAACAACTTAAACAATTATTGAAAGCTTCTTTAGGTGCATGGGGCATTTTTGAGATGGAAAAAAACCAGTGAACTCGCAACATGTTACCATAACCGACACCTTTTTACAGAAGTATGTACATATATTTTCTATGTACACACATAGATGCAGTAACAAAAAAACTAGTAGCTGGTAGGAAGGACTGATAGCGCGTAATGCATTGAAAATAACGTGAACATTGAATTTAAAATACATTATTCCTTAAGAGACATATTATGTAATGGAAAAGGCAATATCAATAATAAAAACTAGCCTGGAATTTATAAATAACATGGTTCCGATTACAGTACCGTGGTCTGATTAATCGCAGCTTTAAGTCACGTCAAAAGGAACCCCACTTTCAAAAATAAATAACCCAAGTCTTATTTTAAAAAAGTATGTTATAAAAACTGGACATGCTTTGTCCACAAACTATTCTGTTTAACGAACAGTAAATATGACAATTAATTTACCCATAAAACACTATGTAACTAGTTGCAAATATAGGATTTAAATGACAACGATAACCAATGTTATTTCGACACTCCTTGAGTGAAGAAGTAGTGGTTTCTCCTGAAGATGCTTCGGTTGCGAAGTAAAACGTACGTTAAGTAAATATTCTGTGTGCTTTTGCTTATTCCACTAATGTTTCCTTCGATGAGTTTATTTAAGCTCGTCTACAGCCTATTTCTTTCAGTGGCATCCTAGAAGTCACATATGAGAGTCGGCGAAAGTTTGAAATTGATTTTTTCTTTTTATTCTACACATTCTGTGCGGTTTTTCAAAGTCTCGTCGTATCCTCTTAAAGTGGTATTTGTCACTTATGAATATTTGTGAAAAGGCTCAAATTAAATTACACTATTTTTTTTCCTAGATGTCGAAAGTACAAGGTTGTTTAAAAATAAAAAGGTTATAATTTTTTCTATTAACTATATGCTTATTGAGACTACACAATTAGTAGTTATAATTTTCAAATTAATATTTGGTTGGAATTAATAATTCTGAAATTCCTCTGCCGTATGTATCGCTCACAGAATGTTGCTTTAAAGTATATTACATTCCCGATGTCCGTACCAAAGTCATGCGAAAGCACGCGTACAAATACAGTCAATAAATGTATAGAGCATAAAATATTTCGTGTTATATCTGTCCAATATAATTTGTAGCAAAGTACCAGACAGTCAAACTTAAACATAATTTAAACGCAGCAAAACTGAAACAATCGACTTCCAATGTACTGTATTTTTGGAACTCTGGACCAAATCAACATCAAATTCTTTGAGTATATGATCAAATTAATACATCTAATGTCAAATGAAAAGTATACGAACAAAGTATACAAACAAAATAATGGTCAAATGCTTGTACTTTTTTTCGTATGATATTCGAACACAAAGTATATGAGAGTGTTTACAAGACACAATGTGTTGAGGAATTTGCCACAGCTCCCTAATAACTGTCTCCCTGTGTAGAACCGGACCACCCGCCGGACACGGAAATATGATATATGTACTCGTAAATAATTTTTAAAATCGATTTATAAATGAACGAGTTCTGAGGCAACGAACATAAAATATGTATCTTTTTTTATTATCGATAGGTAAGTGCTTGACCTCGATCTCGCCTGATGGTAAGCTAAGATGAGGCCTAAGATGGAACGCGCTTCCCTAGAAGGTACCTGTTCACTCTTCTCTTGAAGAATATATATCTGTTTAATATCATTTGTAGCAAAGTACCCAACTCAAACATAATTTAAACGCAGCAAAACTGAAACCTGAATTGAGACATACAGACAGACAGAAAATATTCAAATGGTAAAACTCATTTCTGTCAGTCATAAAACAAATTGAAGTCTGAACAATAATTTATAGACGGCCACTTTAGATTTATATCTACTGTATAGATTTTATAAATTTCAATAGCGATCATTAATATCAATAAAATTATTACTTTCATACATTTGTTACTGTCAACTCTGAAATGGTCCTCTAGAGTCTAGACTGATTGTGATTTTTTTTGTGAGTAGGTAAGTGGACTACTTTCTGGACTCGATAAGTCACGTTGCGATTGGATTTAGGCAGAACTACGTATGCCGAGTGCAAGTTACAAACTTTGGCAAGCATAAAGAGAAAACATTTATATTTTTGAAAGTTTGTAATGACTAACCTTAAAAACTACTTGTCGTATTACGGAACCTTCGGTATGCGAGTTCCACTCGTACTTGGCCGGTTTTTTTAGATACTTCAAACATTATTCTAACGAATTGGACCTTCACTGGATAGTAAGTAACCACAACTTTTAACGGACCATGTTAACATTCAAACTGGAATACGACAGTGACAAGCATTGACGCTATTACGGTAGGAATAAATGAAGAGGCTACCAAATGTATTCTATTCTTTCGACCGTCGGTGCACCTCCTTCTCGTTTGCCCCCTCTTCTATATAAAAAAAAGAAAGTTATGGAATGGATGATGTAGCGATGTCATGCCACGCGATCTAGTTCGACATCATGCGTCTACACTTGTAACATTGCATCGTACATGGCTTGTAACCATGTCAGTACAACCTATATCATTCGCATTTAGCGTAACATGTCCTGTAGCGAAGCCACGTAGTACGGTCCGTCAGTCATGTTACAAGTGTGGACGCACCTTTAGACACAATTGACAAAGCACTTGTACTTAAATTTCACTTCACAACATATATATTTATAGTATATTACTCAACTGGTCTAATTTTTTAAGCATCTTAAGGATTTAAATACTTAACAATTTAATAATTGGCATTATCCATTTTGTCTAAGAATAATGGTGCTACCAATCTCTACGAGGCTACAGATGGGATCTTGCGAACCTCTACCACCTAGTTGTCACGATGTAAGTTATACATATAACGAAACATTCGCCTTTTATAAACTGCCGAGTAGAATGACAGATGATGTAGTCTTTAAAGAGGCCGCGGACCAACACAATTGCAAATACATTTCTAGTTTTCTAGTTCTCATTACTACAAGAGGCTTCATTAAAAGTTCTTCCGCTTATTATACTGTTCCCGTTTCTATTTTAAAATAAATTTGCATTTTTATCAAGATATTAAAGTTGCTGGCGTTGTTTTATGGATATCAAATTGTTAACTTCGGAAAAATTTCTTAGTTGAAAACCGGGTCGAATTGAACTCACACGCGTAGGGTTCTGCTTAATTTTTTTTTCATATAAATTTGTGGCGCCGCTAGTCCGTATCGCTGAAGGGTCATAGATAGAACCAACGGCCCAACTTTTGTCAAAATGACGTCATAACTGCGGAGGTTGATGACGTCACACAAGGACAAGGAAAGGGAAACGGCAGATCTTCCCAGTCAGGCAAGCCTGCCTGGGGACCGAAGTCCATTTGAGAAGCGTTGAAACTTTTATATAGTGTGTACAAGATGACAGCGATCAAATCGCGAAGCAGGATTTTATTATGAATTTCGTTATTTTGAATTTTTTTATTAATTTTCTTATAGCGTTTGTAGATTGTTTGAAGCACTACAAATTCAAATGAAACTTGTTTTAAAAAAACATTACCTCTATTTTCTTGAGAACAAGTCGTGTTTATATATGGAAGAGAAATTTCATTAGAATCGTTGTGACTTGAAACTTGATTAAAAACATTATGCGTGCATCACAAAAATGCGTCATGATAAAGAAACAATTACATAAATGTATATGATTAAGCTGGCAAGAGAAGTAGAATAAATTACAGTGTATAATATTTATTAAATCAACTACTAGCCATGTCCACGACATCGTCCGCGTGGAAAATTTTCTAAATTAAAAGTAGCCTAAGTTAGTTCTTACTACCCTAGTTTTGGAAGTCTCCGGGTTTAACCCACATAGTTCCTGTTCCTGTGAGATTTTTGGGATAAAAACTATCTTTTGTACTTTCTCGGGTTTCAAAATATTTTTGTACCAAATTTCATTCAAATCGGTGTTATGGTTAAGGCGTGAAGAAGAGGCAGACAATCGCGTCAAAATTTAAAGTTCCATCCTCACCATCTCGATGTCTAGAAATCCATAACTCTGCGTTTCTCTCGACACTTTTTGCCTCGCATTACTTTGTTGTGGAATCAATTACCGGCAGGGGTGGGGTTGAATGGATACGACATGGGGGCCTTCAAGAAAAGAGCTTACTCATTCTTAAAAGGCCGGCAACGCAACTGCAAGACCTCTGGTATTGCGGATATCCATGGGCGACGGTGATCACTAACCAGCAGGTGCACCTCCAGCTCGTTTGCCCCCTCTTCATTAAAAGAAAAACAAATATTTCCCATCATACGTACAGGTTTTGGACTGTGCAGAGTGGTAAGAATTTTAGTGATTCAAGCTAAAAATAAATAGGTAAATAAACAAAATCTAACAAACAAACTATGTAGTGTGTCTACATAAACGATTTTTTTTAGATTTCTGTAATAAAATATAACATACCTTAAAAACTATTGCAATTGATTCTACTGCAGATTCTGAACGAACTAATTTTCGGCTATCGTATAATGTGAGAGACACTTTGTATAACAGTGCCTGAAACCAGAACAAAAGTTAAAAAGTGGTAGAATTCCATGACGCCTCTTCTGGTGATTTGGCTGAATTTACTTTTTCCTGCCTGCCTGCATAATGCTTGTTATTGTCGTATTCCTATTTGAAGGGTAAGGTAGCCGGTAAACTTATGCAAGTGCCATTAACACTTCGTAACACGGATAGCAACAAACCATTAACGTTTTTGTTGCCTATTAGCGATAGTTTTCTCTTTCCGTCAGGAGAGTCTTCTGTTTTTTTTATATACTATAATGTAATTATAACAATTAAGATGTAAAGGGTGTGTTGCTATCCTTGTGGCGTGATGGTTATGGTGGATGGTACAGAATTTAACTTTTTCGGCTACCTAACCCACCAAAATCGTATAATACTGTTGCAAATATTCTAGGATAGTAAAGTAAGAATACTGGAAAAATTTAGAAATAAAAGAAAAAGACACCTGCTATCGATAAACAATAACTGCCGTTACCCTAACAGCAACTCCTTAATGGAACTTATCGCGTAGGACGTAAGGGTGAAAATAGCATGTATTATGACAGTTTATATCTTAGTTGTTTACGAGTCATTTTTAGAACTTTCGAGAATGTTGTCGAACCTTACCTTGTATACAAATAAGGACGTGGCGGCGGTAAGTGAGCTAGTTTTATAAAGCGATCGGAAGTGAACGGATAAGAACGATACAGTATAAAGTGACGCGGAAAGTGTTTTGGAAGAGTGATTCGATTTAGTCAGTTCTAATGTGAATATAGTGACAGTACTTGAGTGTTATTCAGTGCGTATTTACGTATTGTATAGGTGTGTACCGTACCTTTATAAATACATACATACATATCTTCAGGCCAAATCCCTTACAGGGTAGGCAGAGAGAACCGAGTGCCATACATCACGATCCTTGCAGGCTTGTCTCGTTTCCTCCACATTCATCACTCTCTTCATACACACAGGCCGGTTGCGAAGACTCTTGACACCACCTTCGGACAGTACTCGATCAATCTGATCGTCCACCTACATCCTTCCACATTCGCGTTGTATATCTGTTTTGTTAACCTTTCATCTACCATTCTTTCTACATGTCCGAACCAACGGAGCATGCCCTTTCTCATCTTTACACCGACACTTTCTTTCAAACCTAACCTCTCTCTCACTTCGACATTACGAACCCGGTCCGCGAGTGTCACACGGCATATTTTTCTTAGCGACCACATCTCGACCGCGTTGATTCTACTTTCATGCCCTTTCTGACATACCCAACTCTTACTTCCATACAATAGCGTTGGGATAAGCACATGATTATGTAGTAAATATATAATTTTAGTATAAGTGGTATTTTATTACACAATAGGAACTCTAAGCACGTAAAAATACAAAACTACAGACGCTGTTGCAGCAGGAATAGTTAAGGCAGTGGTACCAAATCCGGGCGGGACATTGTAGAACTCTATCACCTAATGACTAATTTGATGTTAATGACTCATTTGGATTATTGCTTGTCTTTTACAAAAAGCCCGGAAAAAGTACATAATCTACTATCTATAAGTGTTATATGTAATTATTTATGCGACAAAATGGCGACGGGTGATAAACGTGAGGATAGCAATGTGCGGTTCATGTATTTACATTATTTTAACAGTTATAATTTTAACGGTAATAACTTAAACAATTTACGACTACGCAGACTCATGTTGTTAAAATTTTAGCGAGCTGGATGTAAATTTTACTATCACAGTTATAATGATGTTTAACTACATACTCATCTAAGCGATTAACACAAACCAACAGATTTCTATTTTCTGAAAAAACCTCCAAAAACATTTAATTACATTTTGCCCTGTCCATGCCTCGACGCTGGGACTTCATGTTTTAAAGTCGGATAAGCTAACCTCTAAATGACGAGATTTGAAACCAAATTTTAAATCTATTATGAGTGTGTAGAGTATCTTCACGCCCGTATTCATTTTGTCACGGGATATAATATTTTTAGTCGTAACGCTGATCGATTGTTGGTGAGCACGCTGTATAAACCATTACGAGCTAGATAACAAGACTGTCAGAAGGATGACAAACTGGCGTTTCTCGTTGGCAACTTTGCAGCGACACATTTAATCTTTTATAAACCAAAAGGTCAAACAATATTATGTTTCTATATTTTAAAGAGCTTTAAAACATTTTTTTTTATCTTATACTAATCAATATTAATGTAAGAAATGCGAAAGTTTGGATGTATAGATGAATGTTTAAAATATATAATAATATATAATAATTTATTTAATTATAATCAGCTTTTAAAATTACACAATAAATCACTTTTTCGATAAATCTTGGATATCGTTTACATTTGGTAGAGTAAGCTATGTTTGATTGATAACTATTTATATTATATTAATTACAATATTGATTTACTATAAGAATATAACAGAGGTTTCCAAACAAGGGATCGTCTGTATTTTGGGATAACCATATGGAATATTATTTATAGATTTTTTATTCGTAGCGCTTAAGTTTAATTTAAATATTACTCGTTAACTACCTTATAGCTAGCTACCTTTCTGCTTGTCACAGTCATACTTAGGGTTTGGAGGGTAAGATATCCGGTAAACTTATGAATATGGCATTATATCCCTGCCATATTATGATCAGTAAAGTAACGTGAACATATTCCATATCAATATACAATTTTAACAATATAGTATAGTCATATCCTTGTTTTTCGTCTTTTATTAAAAAAATAACTATAAAAGTTTTCTACCAGTTCTAAGAACACATTTTTCGTATAGTAAAGACTTTCTTGTTCAATCAAAACACCGCCTTTGAGTATAATTAGTGTCATAATACTTGTTTCATATTTTCTTTATGAACAATGAGGAAGTCTTATTTGTTTATAATGAGGTTCTCTCAACAAAGAAGTTTAATACACTTTACAAAGCGTACTAAGCCGCACACGCATCCCGCTGACACAAAAACACACTGACAGCTCTCTGACAAGGGTCTTTTGTGACGCGATTAAGTATGTTGCTATTGTCCAATGTATTGTTATAAATTTTTATGATTAATTTACATGAAATATTATAAAATGGAGGTACTATCAGTCTGTATTATTAGAAAAGTAGCTAGCTACACTCTGCAGCCCGTTGCATTGTAAAAGGTTTTGGTGAATCGCATGGGAACAACTAATTTATCCTGGATAAAATCCGGAATGCTATTCCAGATTATAATCTACCTGTGTGTCAAATGTCATTAAAATCGGTCAAGCCGTTTTTGCTTTGAGTAACAAACATTCAAACACAAACTTTTACATTTATAATACGTATGAGCTACTAAAAAAAAACGATTTGGTTGTACTTTCTTTAAAGACAATAATTTAATACATACACACATTCACGCGATATCCCTTACAGGGTAGGCAGAGCGAACCGAGGGTCGTAACTCACGATCTTTACAAATTGGTCTTCCTTCTTCCACTTTCATAACTATCTTCCTTAATACATTTAAATAATACTAGCTCACCCACACAACTCCAATCGCGACAAAGATTCGCGACAATTATTAAGATCAAAATAATTTTTAATTTTATAATAATATATTACCTAAATCTGTCAAGACATTGCCGACGTAAAGATATTGTAAGGGGGGGCTAAAAATTTAAATGTAAAATTATACCATCGAAAGTTTATATCTCGGGAAAAAATACATATAGAGAACACGTACTAGAAACGTTCTTTGAAAAATAGTCTGCCAGTCTGCTAAGCAGTTTTTAAGAGACACTACAATCCTGCCTCTTACAAACTGAACAGCAGACTACACATGTGTCACTAGCATCGTAACTCCTAAGTGGTAGAGCTCTACTACGTCCTGCCTGGTTTTGGTACCACCGCGTTACGTTTTCCTTCGGCAATAGCGAACGCGTTTGTTATGGTTTCGGTTTGCGGAGTAAAATTGCTGGTGCATACATGTGGCATTAACATCCTGCCATACGAATAGCATCGCAGAATTAACATCTTTGGTGTTTATAGGCGATAGATATCTCTTTCTATTAGGAAAATCATCTGCTTGTTTTCTATTCTATGATAAAAAAAAGACGTGTGGCACTCGGAGACTGCCGCGGTAAAGCTATTGCATAGCATTTTTTATCAACTTATGCAATTACAATTATATATTTATTTTATTTATGTAGTATTTTTTTTCTTTGTTTTTTTTTCTTTGATATTAATTCAAGTAACACTTTGAGCGTGGTGACGATAAAAAAAAATTTCTTTTATTACATAAATGAGATGTTAATATTGTTCAAAATATTTTTATTATCTTTCAATACATGTCGGTTCTTCAGGAATATTTAATAAATGCACTTTATTCATATTTAATTTTTTTTTTATTCATATTTAAAACACTTTGTACACAAATTATACGAGATATTCACTGTTGTACGTAGATGATAAATACCTATACACCTATATACTTTCTCACAAACAGCTGATTACGGTAGTTTTCCAATAAAACCAATGTCATCTAAAGGCGGGTTGCTGAACTAAAGAGACAAGCGTGATATTTCGAAAAGTCATTAAAAATTCTGGTGAAGTTATCGATAGATGGAAAAACTAAAAAGTATCACCGCTGTGCGGTCGGAGTGGGGGTGTTAGGTTTTTTCGTTACGGAATTTCTGGATTCGGTCTCCACGCTCAGGGCCCGCGATAGAAGCTATGGAAAAGCTTAAAAATCAGATCAATTTTCAGACAGTTTTGTTTTTTTTCGTATGTAATAATATTTTCTCGTGCGGCTGTCACTCAAACTCGGAACCTGACAGTTAACAGCAAACAGACAAGGCAAATCCCATAAGAATTCCTGTATTGTCTTTGCCATCCATTGTGATATTTTATCTTATAATATGCTATCAGCTGGCATATTATCTACAAAAATAAGTAAATGTAAACATTTATTCTCAAGCAACACTTTCTGAGCTGCCAAATCTGTCCTAGCAATATACAGTAACCTGGCGAACATCGATGCATGGTGCAAATCATTTGGTCTTAAACTTAATCCAATTAAAACTCAGGCTATTATAATTTGTAGTTCCGGCCTAATTAAAAAAATTGACTGGATTAATTTGCCAGCAGTACAGCTTAATGGCATCATTATTTCCTGCAGCGATTACGTTAAAAATCTTGGCATTTACATAGAAAATACTCTATTGTGGACTAAGCAGATCCAGGAGCTTAGTAAAAAAGTTTACTGTGCTTGGAGTTCATTAAAACGTCTTAAGTATTTGCTTCCCATTCCTACCAAAACTATGCTGACAGATTCCTCGCTTCTTTCTATTTTAAATTATGCTGACGCTAGTTATGTAAATCTCTCTTTAGACCAGATCAATAAACTTGAGCGACTACAAAATCTTTGTATGAGGTTCATATTTGGCTTGCGCAAACATGACCACGTTTCCGAACTTCATGCCAAGCTCAAGTGGTTGCCTATTCATCTTCGTCAGAATAATTATATTATTTTACAGATATACTCCACTCTCCATGATCTGAATTATCTATCTTATTTAAAAGAAAGATTGATTTTCCATAACAACCAGCACAAATATCTTAGATCAGCTGATAATCGTTCTTTTATAGTGCCAACGCAGAACACTATTTATTACAGCCGTTCCTTCACCTCACAAGCTGTTACGCTTTGGAACTCTCTTCCAGAAGATATCAGAAAGGCGCCGAGTTTAAACTCTTTCAAAAATATGATCAAACATCACTTTCTATGTACCTAGTAGTTTTGTATAATTTTTCAAGTTAGTGTTACGCATATTTTACGTATTACCACTGTTTTTGTTTTTGTGTGTAATGTTCCTGCGGATGTTACTTTTATTTTCAATTTTTTGACTTTTATTTAAGAGCATAAAAACTGTTAATTTTTTCGTGGTTGGCACCACTTTTCCGAGTATATTTTATCCTTGTTTTAAAGGTTGTTTGGAAGATATTACTTTATTAGTGATAAGACCGTCTTTGTGTATCTTACTTGTGAAATATTTTTTGTAACTTATATGTTGTTATTTATTTTGGTCCACAATAAACAGTTATTGTAATGTAAATAAACAACATAATGCCCATATCAGGGGCGTAGCTACCGCCGTATCTGCCGTATCAATTATACGAAGTCCCGGAGGCTCACGGGCCCCCAACATGTGTAAGTAAAAATTAATAAAAACTTTCCAAATGGCAAAAGTCGAAAAAAGTAATTTCTGTTTTTTTTTCAAAAAAGGCAAGGAGAGTGTTTATTTAATTTGAATTGTTTATAAAAACTTTGGAAAAATGACAGATAAATATTTATGATGAATAAATATTTCTTTTAATTTTAAACACATTTTTTTTCTTTTGTGAGAAATCTCTACGTTTCATAAGGACCTCAAAACAAAATTTAGACGGGGCCCCGCAAAACACGCTACGCCACTGGCCCATATCATTGTAGAAGTACACAAAGGTAGAACTAATACGGTAACTATTACCCAAAGAAGTATGACGTTATGTAAGGGGTGGCCAACTTATTAACAAATCGGTCACAATGCAGTATCGGGCAAGATAAGTTTGTTGTAAAAATTAAATAACTTATTTTAACTGTTTGGCTTAATTCTTTTTATTCCTTTTACATACATTTTTTAGCTGGTAGAGATTTGCAACGTCTCTCTCGAGATTTTATTCATTAACTGTGTGTTTCTGCTTTTGCTACTGATGTAGGGGAAATGTAATGAATGAGAACGGACTTTTTTATATCATAAGGTAGCAAACAAGTAGACGGCTCTATTGTTGGAAGGGAACAACCATTGTATATGACAGTGCACTAAGCACTGACGCTATTGCAGCAGAAATAGGTGATGCGGTTGTACTGGACCCGTGCAAGACAATGCAAAAATCTACCACTAGTATGAGTCACTACCATCGTGCTAACACGATGGTAGAGACTCATATAGCCAATCGTTTGCTTCTTACGGCAGCACGGCAGGTGATCTAATCTTCAAAAGGAGCCCAACCTAAAACGGGATAAGATCACATCGACGCTTGAAAAGTAATCCTCATGAAGCGATATTGAGTGAACTTTACAGGAGAGTGATTTAAAGTTTTAAAATATAAAATAAAAAAATCGCAAAAATCCATCTTTCAATTCCAATTATGTCAACATACGTAGAAATATTTTTATAGCTATCGAAGGTGTCAAAACAAGATAACTGACACTTTTATAAACATTGGTTTGTGTCGCTTTGGCAAAATTGATCTGATTTGATAAACAGGTAAAAATATTTAAATCATCACTATAGCACTATAGTAATGTAACACCGCCCAGCGATCTTTCAGCCGGACGTGTTACTTTGCCAATAATATCCCCTTTTTCTAGGGAATCTTTCTTTATACTCGCTTGGCAGCTCGAGGTACTGATGAGAAGCAAGATTTTTCGGGATTCTCTAATAAATAGACTTTCGTAATGTATCTTCTTTTATTTTCGTGGGACCTCTATCCCTTGTCAAATTACAAACAAGACTTTTTTATTCTATCGTCTAGCTTTTTCTAAACAATTGCATTCTACATTCGAAAGCAGACAAAGCTGCCAGTACGTAACACCATAAAGGTGTTACATCAGCTACCCCCCAAGGTGGGAGCAGCTGAAACTGGTGGGGCATTTGTCTCCCTTCATATGGCCTACCTATCCCTAACTTGATTGCCCTACCTACGAGGGGAAGGTACATTTTGGTGGGACTGTCTTTTCCTAAAAGATAGTTTGCCCCATGTGCGGTTCTGACCATTACCACCACACCATGGCACAAACTTTGGTCTCCCAAAACCCCTCTAAAAGACAGACCACAGTCCCCTCACCTAACCTATCCTACCGCAAACATTTTTTTATTTTATTACACTTTAGCCTGAAGGGCTCTAGCTGTATAAGAGATAATAAGAGATGGAAAGGCATAACAATTCAAACTTCTTTTCTTTGGTGGACCAAAAGAAAAAAGATTGAAGTATTACTTCCTCTCAACATCGAGCTCGCCCCAATATATAGATCACGATCATAAATATCCCTTACTCTGAACCATATCAATACCATCATTATGATGTCTCCCAAAACTATCCGAGTTCATGTATATCCTATACAGATATCCTTTGTGTCGACTATGTCGTACTACAAAGTTGAACTCCCCTTCAAAAGACTTTCAACCCTTAACCTATACTGACTCTTTCGACTTCATACTAAGGCGGCTCTGTCCCTAGTATACATTATACCCCCTAAGACTTTATTATTGAACGGAAGAACTTGAGAGGAATACATTGCTATTGGAAATATGACATTTCTTCATTTAATATTCTTTTGGTCATCTTTTTTCTTTTTAGCTTCGGTCCATCATCACAGCATTGGTTGAGCCCCGTCATATTACATGAAACAAATACAAGTATTAGTATTCTCATATATAAGCCCAAACAACAGTAATGGTCTAACATGTAACAATTATTTATTACAATGAATGACTATAAGTACACTATATATTTTTTTACATACGTACATGAAATGCTTTCAACCTATTTATATGTACAATATCTCTATATCTCCTATTGCTTAACTTCGTAATTACATAATTTACATTAGATATTCTTTCCACTATTCTGTACGGCCCTTTATATAACCTACATAATTTCAAACTCCTATTGTCCACCCGTCTTGGTGTATAAACTAATACTAATTGTCCCGGTGAAAAGTCCTTTACTTTAGCCCTTTTGTCAAAATATCTCTTTTGCCTAACTTGTGCCCTCCTAATGTTTTGTACTGCCTTCCGAACTAACGCACCTTGTAAATTATGTCTCTCGGCATAATTTACTTCTCGGCTTTGACTATCCCTATTTACCCCCATGTCGCTTTGGAATATCGGTTCCCTAGCGTACATCATCATATATGGTGAAGCTTTAGTGGTTGATTGTTTGCTAGTGCTATATGAATGACAAACTAATGGCACAAATCTACACCCTTCATCACATTTTGTAACAACATTTTCACTCTTTCGCGTGTCCGCGCACCCCTTTTTCATATCATTTTTACCTCTACATAATTCGTATGAATTATTGCGATCACTCTTATTTTCTCTGAAATTAAATATATTAGTTTCTATATTTTTCTTCGTATTCATTTTTGACATCGCAGTCAATGAATACGAAGACTTTATGTCAGCTCGTTTTATAATATCACATATATTGCGCATGTTGTTATGGCAACTATCTCTATTATTTGCAAACTGTCTAAAGCGATTTAAATTAAAATTTACAAAAAACTTTTTATCTATACACAAATAACCTTTTTTACAGTGAATAACTACATCATATTTATTAAGGAAATCCTGCCCCAGGATCATTTCGTAACCAATATTATTTACAATCACCATGTCGTTGGGGAAGACCCTTGCATTAATGAGGAGATTTACTCTCGCCTCACCAACGACTTTTAGTGTGGACCCTGTAACAGATTGAATTTTATCTCTGCTATATGGAACACTGGCTCCATATGGCAGATTTAACTTTTTTGCTAAACTCGCGGACATACATGAGACATTTGCCCCCGTGTCTATTAAAGCGAGACATTCCTGTCCCCTAACACATAAGCGAATACATGGATTTTTTACACCTGATATTTTTTCCTCTTGTTTGGCTTGAAGTGGTGCGGGCGTGACTGCTTCGCACATGTTGATGCGATGGCCCACGCCATCCGTGTGTTGTTGTGACTTCGGACTGCTTCTGAAAGAACTTTGTGTACATAAGGCTGTTTTGTTATATCGAGGCGTACGAAAAACTTCTGTCGGTTTCTGACGTTCTTGTTGTGAACACACAGGCGCACCAGGGAGGACGTCTGTTTCCTCCCTATACAAATATTTCAGTGGCAACCCAACTGGTGGCTGCAATGGAAGGTCAACCGTGGAATGCGGTTTTCCTCCAAATAACTCGTTATACTGCCTTATCGTGTCACGCAACTCCTCCCATGACTTATATAATTGCAATCCAAACTTTTCCTTAAACGAGGGCAATATCGTTTTAAGGAATTGTTTTATGAAAATTACTTCTGAAATCTCAGCTTTGGCTGCGATGTCGCTGAGTCTGTAAAAATAGGTTAGTAGTTCCTCATCGCGGCCCTGTTTGGATACATAAAATTGCTCCGTATAATTTATCGAAATTGGGAATTCGTTTTCAAGTTTTATACATAATTCATTGAAATTGGCCGTGTCGGTATATATCATTTTGTAAAATGCTAACGCCGGACCATCAAGATATAGTCCCAGAAGTAAAGGTAAGCTCTCTATGTTCCATTTATTTATTGCCGCGACCGTTTTGAAATCTTTAATAAACTCTGCGAACGCCAAATTCTGCGTTCCGTTGAAGCGCTTGATGGCCTCCATCTTAACTCTTACCCTCTGACCACAATACTTAGCTTTCCTGGTTTTTTCTAGCGTGGTGATTGCGCATAGCGCCCGAACGTGGTGACTTCCCGTAGCCACTTCACACGGCGACTTCCCGCAGCGACTTCACACAGCGACTTCACACAGCGACTTCCCACAGCGACTACACGCAGCGACTACCCGGCGCCTCCACCAAACTGTAACACCGCCCAGCGATCTTTCAGCCGGACGTGTTACTTTGCCAATAATATCCCCTTTTTCTAGGGAATCTTTCTTTATACTCGCTTGGCAGCTCGAGGTACTGATGAGAAGCAATATTTTTCGGGATTCTCTAATAAATAGACTTTTGTAATGTATCTTCTTTTATTTTCGTGGGACCTCTATCCCTTGTCAAAGTACAAACAAGACTTTTTTATTCTATCGTCTAGCTTTTTCTAAACAATTGCATTCTACATTCGAAAGCAGACAAAGCTGCCAGTACGTAACACCATAAAGGTGTTACAGTAACATGTAAATATAAGTAACCATACTGCGTTTAGAATATTGATACAGTGAGATTGAGTGAGAATCTAAAAAGATCTGATGGCTTAAAATACATCAAGTAAATTTATATAAACATAATTTAAGGATTTTTTTATTGTGGAAATTGTATCTTTGTTATTATTATTAACATACACGACAGTAAATGAAATCAAATGTTATTGAATAACAGTCTTAATGAAAATTAAACAAATACGCTACATAGTGCCGATAAGCCAAAATTAATTAGGAAACTATTAAGGACATAACATTCAGTCTGAGATCAATAATTATTTTTAATTTAAATAATTGTTATTGCTGTCACAAATCACAATTATTAATTACACTGTCATCTTAATCACTCATTTTCTAAAAAAATGTAACAAATGTCAGCACTTAAAATATTATGATACTAATAAATATACCCACTTAACAAATCAAATAACATTCTTACAGAATAAGAGCGAGATCAACCTACTGTGTAAAGTATTTTGACACAATTATTAATGTCACTTTAATTATTATAATAACACTTATATTATTACTAATAATATTACTTCGTTTCATTTCAGGTTAATTATTTATACAAATGACACTGTCACAGAATACAATAACAAGTTGAAATGTATAACCACATAAATTACGATTGCATTTTGTAGTTAAAATCATCTAAGTGGTTTTAACATTTTTTTTCCATAGTAAGTAAAAATGCTAAATACAAATAAATGAAAAATTCAAAACATGAAAAACCGACTCAATTTGCATTGACAATTGATAGATTGTCGTAACTGCTGAATATTCTTGAAATCACTCTTTTTGGTCGTTCAGTAAACACAAAATGTAAGGTTCGATCGAAATCACGCAAAATCTAAGTGACAAACTTGTCGTAAAACTATGAAATCTAGACCAAGCGACGCATGAAAATCTGGCGGATCAAATGGTGTATACAATGTGTAAAGAAAACCCTGTCGGATAATTAAAGGTGTTATTTGGTACCGTAATATGGTTAAATATGTGTAATTATTTTATGGATATTAATTAATTAGTTTTCCCAATAAAAAAGTAATCTTAAAAGGTATTTTCATACATCAAGTATAACAACGCCAATAAATAAGTAAATTCTATTATCAAATAATGCCGCGCAAGAAGGATGCTTCCAAAGGACACGCGGCGCGTGTGCGGTGCGTTTAAAGTTCTTTTGTAAATAGCCGCAAAACGAACACCGCGCCCGAAGGCGCGAATTGTGCGAATGCTACCAAAGTGAAACAATGACACAAACAACGACAAGGTATTGTCATTTTAAAAATATTTGTTAAACTCTAGGGAGATATATTATGTAAAAATACGAATATTAAAAAAACGATATATTTTTTTATTTTCAGAAATAAAGTCATTTTAACATTTTTTTCAGTAATGCCTTTAACCAACCCATATGCCTCTTTCAGATCAGATGGGGTTTTCTTTACACACCGTATAACTCATTTTAGGAATTTATGTCGCTTAGTAAGGATTGTCTTTCAAACGTCAATATAATGAAAGTATGAGTAAATGTAACAGTCGTAGATGACCAAATGTCAAGACGATCTGATTGGAATCTCTCACGCTGGATGGCATACAGTGCAATGGCGGAATTTTGATATGTAACAGTGTAACCTAAACAAATTAATACTTGCTAATAATCCAACAAAAGTTCAATCCAACAGTTATTCCCTGAAACGCTACAATCGGAATGAAAATTGAAAGAACATCTGTTCTTAAGAATTTTTTCTCATAAAAAGAGCCCGTTTTCTCACATAATAGCTTATTTATTACCTCTTTTTCCTTATTCCAACGCTCTAAGAGTGCTTACACACCGACGTTATAATGGTAACTGAGCTTCTAATAGTCATTTGTTATGTTTTACTATCTAAATGCTCCAGCGATGCTATAAATTACTAAGTTCCAATTTTTATTTCTTAACTATGTTCTACCAAAGTCGATAGACTACTTTATGGCTTCGGAGTTATTATATTCAACTTAAACTATTCCACCACTCTATTAATTGAGTCGTTAGCTAGTCTGACGAAGTGTAAGAATATATGGTTTGGGTTGGATTTATGAAAAACTTTTGTGTTAAAAGCGAACATTTATATTTCTAGCTTCAAAATGTTCCTACTTCAAAATTCATATGTACATTTCTTTGTGTAAGTATTGTAAGGTTCATTTTTAATAATAGACAGTTTGACGTACATAGATGTTTATTCTTTCAAGACTTACAGCAGAATGACCCGAATAGGCCGGTACAAGGTATGTTATAGTATCACAAGTTTTACAATAATTAAAAGTAGGGTAGATTAAAAATGTCAACTTCAAACAGATCAGTTCAGATGGCACCACTTCCAAGTTTATAATTTGCTATAAACGATTCCACGATGTTGCGGAAGTGGCGCCACTGTAATGCAGCATTTTGATAACAACAAATTCCAATATTTATTATGCGAAATAAACGAATATTAATATTACATTCAAGCATTATTTACAATATTATTCATATTAAAAATAAATATACCTAACAGTATATTCACCCATGATGCACGCTAATTAAATTTGCTTACATTAAGTTTAGATCGATTCGTGTAATTTTCCAGTGATATTTATTATTACAATTATTTGATCCAACGCCGGGTTACCCTATAGCAAAATATTGAAGAGGATTTTTGAGGTAAAATCTTTGATAGTGGTAAATAGCTACCTCGTTTCTCGAATGAGTGCGTAAAACTGTCGGTACGATTATCATGCGAAACAAGCAATATTTGTTACTTGTCCTCACAGATAATATACCAAGCGAGAAACGGTTGAACTGTGGTTGACTTGAAAATCTATTGACATTCCATATGTTTTGCCTTTCACTTAGTATTTACTACTCTTTTAGATCAAATCTTAATATATGAAGGGCACAGGGGAAAAACATGCAATGTCACAAAGACAATGAACTGAGAAATTGCTAAATTAATCTTTTGGTCCTTAAAAAAAGGTACAATAAAGTTTCAAATAGAAGGAAAATATATTTATTTATAAAGAAAATATATTTGTTTCTGTTGTGTAGTAAAAGAAAACCTTTTCGTTCTTATGTTTATTGAGTGAGCACAGGAAAACAGATCAAGGTCAGAAAATACAGGCAAATAATATGCAATGTCCATGAAATATTTATTGTTTAAATATTATTATATTTTATCTGTGAGAAGTATTGCTTAGCTTTTAGTCCACAAAACTTTGACAGGGCCTTGATATCCATAAATTTTGCATTTGAAACTGGAAGGCTGCCTTCCTAGGATTGATCTGGCCGAAAAAACTTACCAGCACTGTGAGAGTCATTACGGCATTTCAACTTTTTTTAGGTGCCATGAGAATAGACGACATCCAAGAGGAATTGTAATGCTGAGGCACACACTGGCACATCAAGCTGCTGGGTTTCGTCTACAACTCTAACTCTTTAAGCGTAATTTGCCGTATGTAACTTAGCTTCAGGTTCTTCTTTTCCAGGTCATCTTCTTTGAATTTCCAAAACATTTAAATAAAGGTTAAGACCACTTAAATAAAGGTTTTTTTATCCCTAGATAGCAAAAGCTTGAAATCTTTCAAAATTCGAGCGCTCTGTGCCTCATTCACTGCTTCAAAACACTTGTATCTCTTGCAATTACAACTTGGTCCAGTTTCATGACTTTGAAGTCTAATCTTCTTACTAACATCCGACAATCGACCGTGAAGTTTACGTTTTTTGGTAGGTTGCTTCAGCTTAACCTCGTTTTTTTCTTCTGATGACATATTCAATAATAATATATTTAACACACGCCACAGAACACACCAGACGAACAAAACAACCTCAAAAAACAAGACGTCATTCATTGATATATAAAAACCCTATATCAATGACGTCATTAAACAAACGTCGAACTAACAACGATGGACAATGCCTATTTTTCTCCTGTACGAGTTGGTCAATGCTTATTTTTCTCCTGTACGAGTTGGACATTGCTTGTTATTGCACTGTATCAATATTTTACTATAAACATTACTCCGTGACTATGCATGTTACTGCAGTGTGTATTGTCGTTTTGTTCTAACAAATGTATACTTCACAATTGCATTTCCAGTTCAAAAAACATAAAAATGTGACATAGCATGTTTCCCCTGTACCCTTTATATATAAATTACGTGTGACGTTCTTTGTCCACGATAGATTCCGAAACTACAGAACCGATTCCAATGAATGTTGTATATATTTAATGTTTGGTTCAACATTTATCTTAATCACACCTTCCCAACCCCCCCCCCCCTCCGGTCCCAAGTAGTTCATTAAAATTTGTATATTAAAACAACGTTTGATGGATCAGCTAGTTATTGTTTTATATTCTTGATAGCGGTAAGGTCTGTAGGTAGAGTGACATTTTAGAAATAGTGACATTGAGTTTAAAAAAGAGATTATCTGTGGCCTAAGCCAGACCCAAGTTCAAACCCAGCAAACGCAAACATTTTTACTTAATTAAATAAATTAAATTCAGGCGATCTTTTACATTAAAGCAAGGACAATGGCTAAAGTTAAAAAATCATAAATAGTTTTTCAGATTTTTGTTATCCTACTTAAAGTTGAACGATTTTTTACTATGACTGTAACATTAAATCACATTCAACTTGTAGATACTAAAAATAATGTACTTGACAAGTATTACAATGAAGTCTACGATAAATAAGAACGAAATAAAAAAGTCAATGAGTATTATGGCACCTTTAATATAAGAAAAATGCGATACATGAAAAATGCCAACCTTCTAAGAATGTATGGACTCTGTTCCTGAAGATTTCGAAGTTGTGCCCGTTCATAATTGAAATACCTCGAGAATCACACGTTCTTAGATTTAAAAACACTATTAGTAAACAAAGCTATAAAAAAACATTTCTTTATAGAAGAGGGGGCAAACGAGTAGGAGGTGCTTGATGGTAACTAATCACAGCTGCCCATGGACATCCGCAATACCAGAGGTCTTGCAGTTGCATAACCGGCCTTTTAAGTATGAATAGCTCTTTCTTGAAAGTCCCTAAGTCATATCCGTTAGAAAACACCCATGCCGGTAATTGATTCCACAACAGAGTAGTGCGAGGTAAAAAGTGTCCAGAGAATCGCACAGTTGTGGATTTCCAGAAATTGAGGTGGTGAGGGTGGAACTTTAAATTTTGTTGCGATGTCCGATGATGGAATTCGGCGGCAGAATTTAATCCAGACAACTCGTAAGAACACTCCCCATGATAAATGCGAAAGAAGAGGCAGAGTGAACCTACGTCTCTGCGCAATCCTAAAGAATCAAGCCGATTCAAAGTAGCCTAGACGTCAGCAATTCGAACCGCTCTACGCTGAATACGATCAAGAGGAAGAAGCTGACATTGAGGAGCTCTGGCTCAGAGATGAGAACAGTACTGCGTGTGAGGCCAAATTGGTGCCTTATAAAGTTGAAGGCGATGGGCCAGCAAGAAGTCCTGTCTCACTCTGCTGAGCACACCGAGCTTATTGGAGGCTAATTTAGCTTTACCTTCCAAATGACCACAAAAGTGAACGTAATTTGATATATCGACTCCCAGAATTCCGATACTAGCTGAGGCTTTCAGAAAAATATTCCCAAATCGAGATAATACGACAAAGGGTGTCTTTTTAGCGTTGAACACGCAAAACTGTCTTCTTGGGGTTAAAAGTGACCAGATTTTGACGACCCCATTCCGAGACATCGGTAAGTCAATTTTCGACTTCAGTTCAGACACAAGCTTGTTTCGGCACTCTTCGACGTGTTCCCGAGAAATACCGCTAATCATATATTTGAACCAGCTCTAATTCTGTCTCGTTTATTCTAAAGTATTGCTACGTCATAGTCAATATTTTAAAATGAGCTCTAACTTTTAAAGCTTGGCCAAATAGGATTAATAAAACCAGTATATGTTAAATTCTTAAGATTTCTTTTACTTAATACTTAAGATTTAACTTAGAACACAACTTATAAAATGTTCCTTAAACATTACCAAATTAAGTTTGATAACAAATTTTTATGTACGTAACTGTTAATACATTACCCTGTCAGATAAAAAAACCAAACCAGTAAAGTATATTATAAGAGGCAAAGCCAACAACACAAAGAAGGCAAAAATTTCAACGGCAACAGAGCCAACATCTTAAATAGATTTTCTCTTAAAATTACTTTAGGAAAAATACTAAATATGAAGAAAATAACAGCATCCAAAAATCTGCAGTGGATTATTAACCAAGCGAAGCCTAAATTACTGTAAATTACAAAACGCTTATAAGCGAAAGCCTTAATACAAGATATTGTAATTTTTATCTAACAAAAATGGTAATGAGATTACACGAAAACCATTAGGATAAAAGCTTGTGGGAATGCCGGAGGGAGAATTTATTTCGTTCGCGCGTGCGATAGCGCTTTGATATCTGAGTGGATCATAATAGTTTTCGTATATGGTTTGAATACCCATAGATTTTATACAAACAATTTGCTGTTATGAAACGTGGCATTATAATTGACCGCCCCGTTGAGTGAATGAATGAATGAATGATAACTGTTTATTGTGCACATGATTACAGTAAAAATACATGCTTAGTTAGTAGTGATCCTGAATCTATGGGGTTCGTTTTTGACAGGGACAGGCGTTACCTGTAAGCTCATTGTATATGATTGAGTTTAGGTATTTATGAAATAATAGCTAACCCAGAAAACGTTGTTTTGCCATATAAATTATTGAATTATGTTATGTGGTATAAATTATTGAATAATAATTGACCGCCTCGTTGGTCAAGGGGTTCACCCTGATTACCCCTGACTACGCAATCGACGGGGCTCGGGTTCGATTCCCGACGAAGACAAGCATTTGTGTGATAAGCATAAATGTTTGTATTTCCGGGTTTGGGTGTTTATTAAATATATTCTAGTATTTATATATGTATTTCTATGTATTAGTTGACCAACACTCATTACACAAGCAAATAATTTGCATACTTTGGGGTTAGATCAGTAAGTGTAATTTATCCCGTGAATATTTATTTATTTATGTAATAGGGGTTGATGGTATAAGTTTGAAAATTAAGGGTTGTATATAGTTTTCAGTTTGAATAAAAAAAAAAAAATTGACCAGTCAAAAAAAGAGTTTAAGGGTGGACCATCCTCAATATTTAGGAGCATAAAAATAGATAGTAATCGATATAGACCTACGAAATTTCATAAGAATCGGTCGAGCCGTTTCGTAGGAGTTTCTATTTTTCTTTCTGTGTTTATCCCCTCTGTGGTCTAGTGGTTCGAGGTCGGAGTTGAACACACGAGGTCCCGGGTTCGATTTCCGGGTCGGGCAATTCAAAAAATGCGTTTTTTCAGTTGACGTAGTGTTAGTACCGGGTTGACGATAGGCTGGTCACCTATCACATTGTGGAACTAAGTATCTTCGGCCAATCGTGGGTGCACTTGTTGTACCTCTGCCTACTTATTCGAGGATACGGGCGTGAAGATACTTTTTTCTATTAATCTTTTTTTTTGTATGTTAACCACGACGTCTTCGACGTTGTTCGTATGAAGTCAAATAACTTAAAAATTCTAATAAAGTATAGGTTAAACAGCTTTTTTCTTTCTCTCAAGAACAGGATTTTTTTCTAAAAGATGGCCGACTCTATCGCCCGTATTCATAAACAACCCTTACCTAAGTGACGTAGTAACACCATGCGAAGCTAATTTGCTATGCAAGTGTGTTAGTATATGTAACTTCACCCAGTGTTTCAAAAACTGACCATCGTATTTGTCAGACAAGACCTTTAGAATGCTGTTGGAACTTTTACGAATTCTGCTCATCGCTGATGCTGCTCTTTTTTTAATTATGGCATGAAAGCCATCTGTGTCCGCCTCGGCAAGCATCAGAGACGCGCTGCAGAAACGCGGCAATCCCATCAGCATTCTAAACCCATCATTGTTTTGAATACGTAGGTTGGTTCCGGGCTCCTTTGAAGAATAGACCAACTGCCGTTCTGGCCGGCATGTCGTAAAAGGCGACCGATTGGCTATGCAAGTCACTAACACTAACTAACACTAACTAACATCGTGGCTACTAGGTGGTAGAGTTCAGCGTTGTCTCGCCCGGGTCTGGTACCACCGTCTTACCTATTCCTGCCGCACTAGCGTCAGTGCTTGTCATTGCCGTGTTCCGGTTTGGAGGGTAAGGTAGCCGGTAAACTTATGCATGTGGCACAAGACCTCGCCACAAGATAGCAACGCTCCATTAACACCTTTGGTGTCTATAGGCGATGGTTGACTCTTTCCATCAGGAGACTCATCTGCTTGTTTGCTATCTTATGATATAAAAAAAATGTTTGTTCCTGTCAAACCCCATCACTATATAGCATATTTAGGTTCGCTAACCACTCGACCAATGTTTATAGACTAGTTGAAGCTGTGTGTAAAATTAAATTGATGGTATCAGTACTAATTTGTATAAATGTTAGAATGTCTCCTGTAACCCTATTTCGTGTTATAAAGAAGTGCAAAATTAAATTGATAGTATCAATGGTACTTTGTATAAATGTAAGATTATCTCCTGTAACCCTATTTCGTGTTATAAAGAGGTGCAAAATTAAATTGATAGTATCAGTGGTACTTTGTATAAATGTTAGAACGTCTCCTGTAACCCTATTTCGTGTTATAAAGAGGTGCAAAATTAAATTGATAGTATCAGTGGTACTTTGTATAAATGTTAGAACGTCTCCTGTAACTTTATTTCATGTTATAAAGAGGTGCAAAATTAAATTGATAGTATCGGTGGTACTTTGTATAAATGTTAGATCATCTCCTGTAACCCTATTTCGTGTTATAAAGAGGTGCAAAATTAAATTGATAGTATCAATGGTACTTTGTATAAATGTAAGATCATCTCCTGTAACCCTATTTCGTGTTATAAAGAGGTGCAAAATTAAATTGATAGTATCAGTGGTACTTTGTATAAATGTTAGAACGTCTCCTGTAACCTTATTTCATGTTATAAAGAGGTGCAAAATTAAATTGATAGTATCGGTGGTACTTTGTATAAATGTTAGATCATCTTCTGTAACCCTATTTCGTGTTATAAAGAGGTGCAAAATTAAATTGATAGTATCAATGGTACTTTGTGTAAATGTAAGATCATCTCCTGTAACCTTATTTCGTGTTATAAAGAGGTGCAAAATTAAATTGGTAGTATCGGTGGTACTTTGTATAAATGTTAGAACGTCTCCTGTAACCCTATTTTGTGTTATAAAGAGGTGCAAAATTAAATTTATATTATCGGTGCTACTTTGTATAAGTGTCAGAACGTCTCCTGTAACCCTATTTCGTCTTATAAAGAGGTGCAAAATTAAATTGATAGTATCAGTGGTACTTTGCATAAATGTTAGAACATCTCCTGCAACCCTATTTCGTGTCATAGAGGTGATTGATTAATTAGTTGATTGAATTTTGGTAGATTTATACGAAATCTGATTTACACTTAAATACATCAAGAATATTGAGACTTAGCATTAAAATATAACCATAAGGCCCTTACAATTTTATTATGTGTACTTACATGAACACTTACCAAATTGAATGGGAAATGGGTACGGTTGGTTTATTGGAAATAGAAAGCTGTATTTAACCTGCTTTTGTAAACGTAAAATAAAAGACTCTAATACCGGTGCATAGAGTGGATTTTTACCTGTACATTTATTAATGCTCGTTGGAAAAAACCCCTTACGATTTCAAGCAAATTGCTTGTTATTGTTTCCTCCATTTTTATATAAAAACATATAGTCTTCAGTAAATATTGTTTTAAGTAAAGGTTTATAGGAATTCCCTGGTACGTACTGAATTTAAAGTGATTTCTAGTCGAATGCTTAAAAAAGTAGAGATGGATGGCTGGATTTATTTATTATACCACAACTCAAATAAAACAATGTTTTACGACTCAACGAACTTCAATAAAACATTTGAAATCAAATTCATAAAAAGTTTAAACTTAATAGGCTGATATAAGAGAAGGTATAAAAGGTTGTTTGTTATATTATAGCAATAAAACAAATAGCTCCCCTGATCAAAGAGACAACTGCCGTCTGAAAACACCAAATAATAAAAACCTGTATATATTATAACCGCTATATTACAAAAAGACGTATATACAAAGCGCCTCTGTAGTCTAGTAGTTCGGTCAGTGTAGCCAATACGAGGTTCCGGGTTCGATTCTGGGCAATTCAAATGTGTTCTTTTTTTCAGTTTTCTGATAAAAACAACATTTCCCGGGATTTGATTAGTGTCCGGTTGGCAATAGGGTTGCCACCTATTACATTATGCGGCTGTCTTTTTTTATCTTATAAGATAGCAAACAAGCAGATGGGTCTCCTGATGGAAAGAGTCACCCATCGCCTATAGACACCAAAGGTGTTAATGGTGCGTTGCTATCTTGTGGCGAGGTCTAATGCAACATGCATATGTTTACCGGCTACCTTACCCTCCAAACCAAAATACAACGCGGCAATTGCGGCAGGAATAGGTAAGGCGGTGGTACCAGACCCGGGCGAGACAATACAGAACTCTACCACCTAATATATCTTTGGTTAATCGTGAGTGCATTTCACATTTTACCCTGTGTTGATCTGGTCTCCCTTAGTAGGAAAGACCGTCTGCCATTACGATGAACCTACGTATAATGCTGCTAGGATCTCCTTAAATTTCCATACCTTTGAGAAGTTTATTCCGTTCCATATGGTACACATACACATACAGATTGGATGATAAAGACTGTGCACATTGAAGGACACGAAATTTGATGGTCGTAATATTATGTAAGCAACAGTAAAATGATAAAAAGAGATCCAACAAAATTAGTCCATTAATATCCAGAAAATATGGTCACCGTGCAGGCGATAGCAGCGTACTAACTAGTGTAGTCATTTCGTCAAATCGCTGTTTTTAAACAATGAATTTCGACATATCTATGTGTGGGTGTCCTTACATAAATATTTTTGTTCGATAAATAGATGAAATGAAATGAAACAAAAAATATATATTTGCAAGAATATGGGTGTTGCAAGTTATTAAAATAATCAAAGTTAACAGCATATTCTACCATGGTATGGTGTGCAAATGTTTAAAAAAATCATGTTCTTTGAACTTTAAGAATTTATATGCTACTTATTTACACATTTCTATATATTATTTACATTAATAAAATTCATTTTATTAATCAATTCTAGAAATATCAATTTTTCATACAAGTATTCGGTACTAAATCAAGTACCTATTAGACACTCCTTTGGTTACGGCGGTATACGGCCGTTTTCGAAACACAAATTAATTTTAACATGCAATTAATCTGTGTTTAACATATTTTTACAAACAAATTATCAGATTAAAATTGATTTGCGTTTTGGAAACCGGCTGATAGTTTTTACGAGTCAATCCGTACAAGATTTCGCGGAAAAATTACAAATTATAATACCTTAATTTCGTCTTTTTGAATTTGGATATCCGTAAAGTAATTCTCAAATCTATAAAATAGAAAAAAGGATGTATTATGTAGCTTCTTTTATCTTTCGTTGTGAATCATTTCGTAAAATAATTATTTTGTACAAAAAGGATTCCTACTTCAAAAAAACAGGACAAAGTGATCCTCAGTAAATATTGATACGTCAAGGTTTTATAAGGACTTTTTGGCAACACTGACTGAGTGACTTCAAAGTAATTTTCACTCAACTGCACACCAAAAGCAGAGACGAATGAATGGATTTATTTATTTCGAACGATAGACCACAATTCAGATAAAACAAAGCAATTGAAAAATTTTCACAGGAGAGAAAATACTGAAATAAAAACCTTTAAAAAGTTTTGATAAATCATAGTTTCGTCTATCATACATTTATGGTATATTTGTGGTTGTATTTTAAAAATATAAACAAAGCCATCTTCGAGGTAAACCTTCTACTAATAACAAAAGAATAATCAAAATCGGACTCCTCTGTAATGTGTGGTCCACAGAAATCTAAATAATATTACCTTATTATTATTTTATTATGTTATAGCACTCCCCCGTGCTTGAATAAACTGGAAAAACTTTAAAAACAACAAAGAAAAATATCGACACGCAGGGATTGAACCTGCGACCGTCTCCCTAAAGCCGGGACGCTCTTCCACTGAGCTAATGTCGACAGGTTTGACGTCGCGAAATTCTTCTTTGTTATATGATCGCTAGGTATACATACATAGTAGTAAATCAGATCTTCTGTGGTTCGAAGTTGCGTTACGGCATGGGACGGAGGTTTTTTAAAAAAGTAGCTCTGTGACCCCGGCTTTAATCCATTTCTGTGCTAATTTCCTTATTATTTAGATTAAAATTACCTTATTATTTAGATTTCTGTGGCGTGGTCTAACATAAAAAAATATACGCGTCGAATTGAGCACCTCCTCCGTGTTGTCGTCGATCAAAAAGCAGGGAGTGCTTATTCCAATCCCTAAAGATCAAAGTATCAATTCAATTTATCTTTCTAAATCAGTTTTCAGTAGTTTCGTAACCGCTTGTCGGTTAACACTCATTGTTTTTATTGCACTTCGGCCAAATATATTCACTTTGAGTTAAAAGTGTTGTGTTTATGTTTAGTAGATCATTTATTCCTTCTCTTGGTATGTTTTCGAAATAAACAGGGTCTTCACTATTTCATTTATTAACAGGAATACTCATTTTGTTGAAGTAATTTTAAGTTATTGCTTTTACTGATGATTTATTCGTTTGGGAAATATATTGCATCAGTTTTTACGCATATTCAAATTTATATTTTATCTGTACATCTGTACAAAATATAAATAAAATTGGAGTGACTGTAATATTAAAATAACCGCTTTTTACTTAATGCATATTAATGTATACACGGTACATATATCAAAATAACATTTTTTTACCATTTTTGTCTGTCTGTTTATTCCAGCTAATCTCTGAAACGGCTGGACTGATTTTGACAGGACTTTCACTGGCAGATAGCTAATATAATAAGGAGTAACTTAGACTACTTTTATTTTAGAAATTTTACGCGGACGAAGTCGTGGGCACGGTAGTATATCATAAGACAGCAAACAAGCAGATGGCCCTGATAGGAAGAGGCAATCATCGCCTATAGGCATCAAAGATGTTAATAGTGCGTTGCTGTCAATGGGGCGAGATAAGTCTACCTTTTAAATCGGAACACGACAATGACACGTATTGCCGCTATTGCGGCAGGAATAGGTAGGACGGTGGTACCATATACCCGGGCGAGACGTTACGGAACTCCTAGTAGTCACGATAGCCAATCGGTAACATTCTATGACCTGCCTGGCAGAAAGACAGATGAGCTATTCTCCAAATGGAGCTCGTACTAACACGTAGGAAATCAATACTAATATTATAAATGCGAAAGTATGTCTGTTTGTCTGTTTGCCTGTCTGTCTGTCTATTTTGTGTCTGTCTGTTACGCTTTCACAAATAAACTGCTAAACCGATTTTAATGAAATTGCCACAGAAATGGATTAAAGCCGGGGTCACATGGGCTACTTTTTTGAAAAATTGCCGTCCTATGCCAATGCCATAACGCAACTTCGAGCCACAGACGATTTGATTTAGGTACTATACTGATTCTAAAAATGTAATTTACGCAATAACATATAATATGCGCAATTGCGGGTTCTCACTGTGTCTTAAATTCTATTACAATCGATCAAGCCGTTCTTGTATTATAAGATATGGACTAACCTTTGCACAATCATGACGTGTTTTTCCTGTATACTAATTCTTAATACGATCGTCATACGTCAAGCTGTTCTTGAGTCAAAAAGAGTCATACATATAGACAAAATGATATTTTAAAATTGATATTAATGAGTCATGAAACGAATATTCATCACGAAATTTAACAAAATTGTAACAAAATTTTGTAATAAGCTGATACAATTATTTCATTGTAGCATAAAATAACTTTTTGCTGATAAAACCAAATGTAAGTAGATTAAATTGTGTTAATAGTATGTTACAAACACTTGTACTGTTTTACTTATATTTTATTAATAAACACCAACCGGTTTCGTATTTTAACGTATCATCAGGGCAATAAGTCGATACTGTTTATTAACGTTTTTACAATTTACTAAATATATCCATATACTGAAGGTAGCAAGAAAATTTAAATTTGAGATTACGTTTGACAATATGTGTGCTACCAGCTCACCAGAATTATCCTTTTAAATAGGGAAAATTTTAAATAGTAATTTAATCATTCAATTTTATGTCAATAGTACAAATGAATTAATTAATCTGTAAAAATGTAATATAAATGTGAATTCCAACTGAAGTAATTGAATGTCACAATACATTGTTCTTATAAAATTACTATAAAATACTGATTCCAAAAATTCTAGTATTACATTGAATGTCAATACTTATTTGCAAATTAGAAGTTATATAAAGAATAAAATAATCGTAATAATAATAATAATAATAAAGGCATAATAATAATAATAATAAAAACTGTAAATTATAAATTAACCATTAAAAATATTCAACAATGGAGATGCGTTTAGCTCTATGTGGTCATTTAACAGATGCGACTGAAGCGATTATTTCTAATGCCTCCAAAGCGTCAAGTTTTTTCCCCATTTTTACAGTTTTTACACAAAATTTTTTTACCAATTAAAATTATATTTTTTTACCAATCTCTTTGTTTGCTACTATTAGTGACTGTTATTATATTTATTATTTCTATAGTCACTGTGTAAGTTATTAAATAAGAAAAGGGATAATCTTAAAATATTATATATTGCATCACATACATAAGTTATAATTTACATAGACGTACGATTATCGTACGGCAGCGCTGAGACGACTAGGTGTTGTTCGGTCTGTCTATATTAAATTATAAATTCGAAAGTTTGAATGCTTAGATGGATGTTTGTTACTCAATCACGTAAAAACTACAGAACGGATTTGAATGAAATTTGGCACACAGATAGATGATGACCTGGAACAACCCATAGACTACTATTTATCCCGTATAAAATAAGATGATCCCGAGGGATTCGCTAAAAACTTTCACAATGTAGCGGGCTGCACGCTTTAGCTAGTTTTGTATATATAGTAAAAAAGTAATTGTATATATTATATTTATACGCATACGCTTAAATCTTTTGTATATAATGCATAGAATAAATGTTAAATATTTGCACACCATATAATGCTAGAATATGATGATAGTATTAAAACGTAAATTTAAGAACATAATAATATGTAATATGGTATTCTTGCAAATAAAACATTCATTCGATCATTTATTCATTTACTCATTCATTGATTCAAAAAATATTTGTACATATGTTACAGATTTATATAGTACTAGCTGTTGCCAGCGACTTCGTCCGCGCGGACTTCGCGTGATAATATGTAGCCTACATGTTGACCCGACCTGTCAGAAATATTCATGCAAAATTGGAAGTAAATCCATGCCGTACTTTTTGAGTTTACCCCGGACATACATACAGACAAACAGACAAATAGATAAACAGACAAACAGACAAAAATTCTAAAAACTATATTTTTGGCTTCGATATCGATTGTATATCACGCCCCAAGTATTCTTTTAAAAAAATATTCAATGTAGTTTTGACTGTCCTACGATTTTATTATACGTATAGATAAAGTAATTATATAGTAATGATTTATGACTTGTTCGTAGATACCAATTTTAACAACGATTATAAAGTTAAATGCAGAGCAGAAATTAAAACATTATACCACTATATTCAACGTTAAAGTAGAATACGAAAAGTTTTAGTATAATTGAATTTTCCGTTATAACCAAATACTCGGCTCTCTGAGAAAGTTGTCATAATTAACAAATTCGCGGTGCTCGTAATGTATACGAATTGAATAAAACCATTTTGAAATATATTTGTCTTAATTATCGGTTCTTAATTAACATTGGGATTAATTTTTTCTGGGACTATATATAACATTGGGATTAATTAAATTTGTATTCTGACTTTATTCAGGATTATGTTACAATCGTATCGCACTGATGAAGTAAATATTTGAAAATAATGTAATGAGAAATTTAGAAAAAATCCGATCATTGAGAAAATAATTTTCAATTACTTTGGAAAATTATGTTTGGTATTCTAGATCACTGATGAAGAATAAATAATATATATTGCTGCTAGGCAGCTTGTAAGAAAGACTACGTGGAATAAAGCTAAACACGCGACCATAGACTAATGTTATAATCGATATGAGTGAAGCCAAAATTTGTACCCCGTTTTACAACTACGTAAACTAAAGAGCATAAAATTTGGCACAGATAAAGTTTACAATATGGAGGAGAGCAGAAATGTAATATTTTATTTTTACAAGTTAATAAAAAAAAATAAACATTACACACACTACATTAATTAGACAAACATTATATTATACACGCATTGATATAAAAAACCCAAGATGCACAGTCCCGAACAAAACTGAAAATTTCATTTAAGTATTTATAGATATGGCAAAACCATATGTCTTTGCATATCCAACCTTAGGCGGAAGATTTTTTTTTACAGAAGAGGGGGCAAACGAGCAAAAGAGCACTTACCATCAGGTACACCCTGATGGTAAGTGATCACCGCCGCCCATGGACATCTGCAATACCAGGAGTCTTGCAGTTGCGTTGACGGCCTTTTAGGAATGAGTAAGCTCTTTTCTTGAAGGTTCTTGGTTCCACAACAGAGTAGTGCGAGGTAAAAAGTGTCGGGAGAATCGCACAGTTATGGATGTTTACAAAGCAGTGTACAAAAAGAAATAAAATTGAAAATGACGCGACAAACGCGATTCTAATTGAAATGAGCGCACAATTTAAAATTGTGCGTTTAATTTTACAGGACGTTTTTGAGACTCTGATCGTATATTTTGGATTTTTTTCTATAAATATAAACACGCATGTAGAAATACTAAGTATTACGTTTATGGTTAAGTTTATTAATGGTAAAACTTAGAATAGATGTGTGATATTGATCGCCCCTTTGATCGAGTGGTTACTGACCTTGACTACGCAATCGACGGGGCTCAGGTTCGATCCCAGACGGGGACAAGCATTTGTGTGATGAGCATAACTGTTTTTATTTCCGAGTTTGTGTGTTTATTAAATATATTCTTGTATTTATATATGTATTTCTATATATTAGTATCGTTGATTAACATTCATAACACAAAAAAATATTTGCTTACTTTGGGGTTAGATCAGTAAGTGTAATTTGTCCCGGGAATATTTCTTTTTATTTCTATTTATTGTTTAGTATATGGTCGTATTTCGACCAGAGGGCGATCGCTAGTTATAACGGCAACAATGTGTTAAAATAAAATCTTGAAAAGTATTTTTACGGTAGCTCATGAATATCTATACATATAATAAAATCGTAGAGAAAGTCAAAACTGTACATTAAATATTTTTTTAGAATATTTGGGGCGTGATCTACAATCGATATCAAAGCCAAAAATATCGTTTTTAGAATTTTTGTCTGTTTGTCTGTTTCTCTGAATGTATGTCCGGGATAAACTAAAAAAGTGCTGCATGGATTTACTTCAAATTTTGCATGAATATTACTAATAGGTCGGGTCAACATATAGGCTACATATTATCACGCTATCACCTACCAGCCTACCAGCAGTGCGGAGTAAACGAAGTCCGCACGGACGAAGTCGCAGGCAACAGCTAGTATTATATAAGCATGAATAACTGTATTCAAATTTTGTTTTGAACTATCCAGACAAAGCCACGTTACGCTTAAATTGGCAAAGTTAGATTACTGTTGACTTAGCCAACTCCAATTATCGTCTAACAATACTTCGCTCTACACTATGACATAATCAATGTAGACAATAAGATCAACGAATATTATGAGAAGTACGAGTCGATTTACCCTTAAGCCCGGGTGACACTTTGATTAGTACGAGTGCGAGTGTTTAATGTAGGTGCTTAGTATTAAGCAAAAAATACGTGTAGACATCCGTTGATTAATGCGAGTGGATTAGCAATTATCGTCTATTCACCTTACTACGCTGATTACTAATCACTCACTCTAATCAACTGCTGCTTTTATATATCATAAGACAGCAAACAAACTGATGGGTCTCCTGATGGAAAGAGTCAACCATCGCCTGAAGACACCAAAGATGTTAATGGTGCGTAGCTATCTTGTGGCGAGATCTAATGCCACACGCATAGGTTTAACGGCTACCTTAACTACCAAACCGGAACACGACATTGACAAGCACTGACGCTATTGCGGTAGTAATAGGTAAAGCGGTGGTACCAGACCCGGGCTAGACAATGCAGAGCTCTACCACTTAGTCACGATGGTAGTGACGCGTATAGCTAATCGGTCGCCTTTTCAGACCTGCCTGTCAGAACGGCAGATGGCCTAATCTTCAAAGGAGCCCGGGACCAACACAGGAAAAAACGGGTTTTTGCTTAATACTAAGCACCTGCATAAAACACTCGTACTCGCACTAATCAAAGTGTAACCGGGGCCTTAGATATCACCCCGTTCGTCGAGTAGTTAGCAATCCCGTCCACGCGATCAATGAGGTTCTGATTAGATTCTCGACAGAAATTAGCGTTTGTATGATGAATATAAATGTTTTTTTTTTTCTGGAATTGAGATTTAATTATGTTGTAATATTTAGTAGAAATAGTAAGTTTGCGTCCCTTGCGTCTAGATCAATTCGTCTTATATAAAACAAGCTGTGCCTGCAATTTTTCAAATTTTCAAAAAAAAGAATAGCTCAACTTTTTACATCATATAGCCTAACTCTTTACTACATCAGCTATCTACCAGTGAAAGTCCTGTCAAAATCAGTCTAATCGTTTCAGAGATTAGCCGGAACAAACAGACGGTTATTTTAATATTACAAACACACACTCAAATCTTATATATTTGTATAGATGGATAGATGAATCACCAAAATTTTTGTACGTACATAACTTTGGAGTAAATTTACCGAATTGGATAATTGTTTTTTAGTTGTGTTTGTTGTTTTTAAGGCAGATTTGGCAACAAAGAAAATGTTATAAAATCGCCTAATATGAAAACCGAGTGAATTAGTGAGAGAAAAAAGTGGGGAAAATCTTCAATATCAACATTAATTTTATAAATACGAAAGTCTGTCTGAATGTCTGTTACTACTTCACCCACCTAACCAATTTTAATTAAATTTGGCAAAGCTATAGTTGTAGACCTGGAATCAAACTCAGGCTACTTTTTTAAAAGTCGATCCCTGAAGAGCTAAAATAGAGGCCGAAAGAATGGTAGCTATGGCTTCACTTCATCTGTGTGGAAAAAATTCTAAAATAAAAGTAGCCTGCATTACTCCTTATTACATGAGCTATATGGCAATGAAAGTCCCATCACAATCAGTCCAGCCATTTCAGAGATTAGCCGGAACAAATAGATAGCCTATTATTAGAGATAAACACCCTCTACCTTATACGGAACAGCTAACTTCTAAGTTTCGCTATGTGAAAATATTTTTCGAACTTAAAGGAGTATACTCATGAAGTATGGGAAAAATCCCCGCCCGTCGAAAATTAATAAAGAAATGTAGCTTGAGTTAGAGGCGAAAATGAGTAAATAAATTCTGCATATAGGGCATCATCGAAATCAATGGCTTAAGACAGTCAAAAATTGTAAAAAATGTTATTTTGTTATATGTACCGCGTGTGCAATTATTAAAAAGCGGTTATTTTAATATTGCAAATAGACACTCCAATTTATATATTTATATAGACGTGGAGGATATGAAAGGAAAATGATGTAGGTATATACAAAGTTGGCCTCAAAACAACGGACGTTATAGAAACACATTATTAATTTCTTCTGAAACGTTAACTGTATCACGGACACTTTATATGGTGCTAAAATTCACGAAAAGTCCACAAAGATTAATACTTCATGAATTTACAATTATTACATACTATTTAAGGCGATTGACGTCGCAATATGTCGTCAACATAGATATAATACGTTTTTGTATCTCTCATTGTAAAGATTAATTCATTTTAACTAATAAAAAGTTCACAGACAAACAACGTTTGTTTACAGAAAAATATTTTACTGTTTCACACATGAATCTATTGAAATAGATTTTTTTTATGTCATAAGATAGCAAACAAGCAGATGGGGTCTCCTGATGGAAAGATCAAACATCGCTTATAGACACCAAAGGTGTTAATGGTGCGTTCCTATCTTTTGGGTAGGTCTTATGCCTCATGCATAAGTTTACCGGCTACCTTACCCTCCAAACTGGAACACGACAGTGACAAGCACTGACGCTATTGCGGCAAGAATAAGTAAGGCGGTGGTACCAGACCCAGGCGAGACAATGTAGAACTCTACCACCTAGTAGTCACTATGGTAGTGACGCACATAGCCAACTCGGTCGCCTTTTACGATCTGCCTGGCTGAACGGCAGTTGACCTATTCTTCAAAGGAGCCCGGGACCAACACGGAGAAACACACTTCTTTTGTATTTTAGGATGATACTAAGAGTAGCTTATTTATACATCCTTCTGTGTTGTAAGTTTCGAATATAGTAAAAAATACTTTTATTTTTGTTGCATTTTATACAATAGTTTATTTATAATGTTGCATCTTACCTATCAGACATTATTTGGTTAGTTATAAATAAAAGAAAGTGTTAACTTTATGGCAGAAAAAGAAAAGTCTTTACCTTATTTAGAAATAAGAAAAAGCGTACAAGTTTGATTAGTTTCATGACTTTCATCCATATTTCTTTTTAGAATTTACTTGCCATTAAAATTTGTCTGTTGAATTCTAATATGGGCTTATTGTATATTGAATTAATTTGATAATTTAGTCTGACGCTATCTTCTTGTGGTACTTTGATGTCGACCTCATTAATCTCCTTTTTTACATTGACGACTTATTAATCCACTCGCGTGCGACGCTAGTTTTCAATATTTGTAATATTTCATAATTTTGTCATTTATATTTCCATTAAATAAACAAAGCCGAAAACTTAGTTTTGTAAACTAAATTTAACTTGTCGAAACTAATCTGAACCTCTCTCTAAGCAAGATGGAGCATGGATGATCGATAACTAGCCGGAGACTTGAATAACTTCAGCCGGGCAACGTGCACAGATACGGTTTGCGTTAAACTTGTGTACGAGCTAGATTAACTTGGAACTTTGTACACATTATCGACTTTTTTATTTAAAACATTAGCATATATATAAGATTTATTCGTCCTAGCTTTACTGTACTGAACCCGAATAGTAATGAAAGAATAAACCTAATTTTATTACAAACTACCTAATGCTAGGAGGTAGAATTTTGCAACGTTTGACTCGGGCTTAGAATAGAAAATTATATAAGTAGTTTATTTAAGACATGCACCATAATATTACAAAAATTAAACACATTATCAAAATTTATAAATATAAAACAAAAATAAAAACATAAAATAAAGTAAAACATTACATTACATAACATTACATTATTACAGAGGTAAAGGACAATTCAGAATAAAATAAAAATACATACCAAAACTTAGAAATAAAAAAAAATAGATAAAAAGCGTTAGTACTAATAATTGTTACAGACAAAAATGCAATTTTTTAGATATTTTATTGATTCAGATGTTAAAAGTTGAAAGTAATTAAATTTGCTCTTTTCCAGGAACTGTTGTGACTTTTGTGATACCAAAATAAAATATAATGAATCTAATTGTCCTATCGTTTGGTGTCCACTTCACTTAATGGTATGATGTCTCTAAATGGACAAGCACTCAGCTAATGTTGCGACTATATTTTCTCAACGCCGATTTTTAGTGTTAGTCGAACTACTCTATGCATTATTGAAAGGTAATAAGAAATAGCAAGATAGTAGTTTTACATTAATCTATATATTAATATAAAACTACTATCTTGACATTTCTTGTCATCATGGCATTAAATTTGTATTTAGGTTTCATGTCACAATATTTGCCATACGTGAATGCAGCATTAGTATCTTTTGTGTCCATAAGTGATGATTACCTCTTGATTTCAAGCCATTCACCTAGTTATTTACACTCTACATCTCTACAAATTTGTATAAACTAACATAATTATTCTCTTATTGATGCGATTGATGGAATTGAATTTAATGCCCGTAAGAAACTAGTATTAAAGTAATGAGAATAGATATTTGTTTTCTAGACCGAATAAAACAGAATGAATGGAATGCTAGGAAAATTACTTAAAAATAAATTTTAAATCAGGGTGACCGTCTTGCTCTGCATTATTATGTGCTTATCCCAACGTTATTGTATAGAAGTTAAAGTTGGGTATGTCGGAAAAGACATTAAAGTAGAAACAACTTGGTCGAAACGATATCACTACAGTAAATATGAGGCGTAAACAAGATTAGGCCTGAAAGAAAGCGCTAAAAATGAGTAAGGACATTCTCCCATGGCTTGGACATGTAGAAAGAATGACAAATGAAAACAGATATACAATGCGAATGTGGAGTGATTTGGGCACCGAGGAAGATCAAGACTGATATACCATGATCAGATCGACCGGGTATTATCTGAAGGTGTCGCAATCGACGTGTTCGTATAGATAAATCTTGAACGTGCAGGCATGGCAAGAAAGAGAAAGGAAGAGAAAACTATAAGAATATTGGTAAATGGCACTCGGTTTTCTTTGCCTAACACATTAAAGATCTGGTACGAAGATATGCATGTAAATATTTTAAAAATGTTTCTGTCTAGAAAATAATTGCACATAAAATATTACATAGGTATTATAATGAAATTAATTTAATGAAACTAGCTGTGCTCGCGAGTTCGTCCGCGTCCAAAAAAGTCAAAAATAAAAGTCCCGGAGTTTTACCTGCATAGTTTCCATTTCCGTGGGATTTCCGGGATAAAATCTAGGTTATAGAGACATTTCTCGGGTCTCAAACTATCTTTCTACCAAAAGAGAATGATGAGGCTCCATACAAATTTGGCCTAAAACGCAACACATGATGATAGCTGCTTACAGTATTTTAATACATTAATAATTTTTTTCTGAAATGTAAATTGTATTACGGAAACTATAATACTAAAATTCACGAAACTCCTACAAAGATTAATATTACTTGAATTTATAGTTGTTACATTCCATTTTAAGTCACTCACATTGCAACATAAATATAATTAATTTTTGTATCACTCGTAAAAGTAAAAGTAAAGTATCTTCACGCCCATATCCCCGAAGGGGTAGGCAGAGGTACAACAAATGCATCCACGATTAGCCGAAGATACTTGGTCCCACAAATGTGATAGGTGGCAAGCCTATCGCCAACCGGGCACTTTCCAATCCCGGGCAACTTTGTGTTTCTCAGAAAACTGAAAAAAAACAATTTTTAATGTGCCCGACCCGGGAATCGAACCCGGGACCTCATGTGGTCAACGCCAACGCTGGATCACTCGTCATAAAGATTATTTGATTTTAACCACTTAAAAGTTAAAAAACGAAAAAACTTTTTTGTTACTCGTTCACAGTGTAAATAAAGGACACTTGTTTTTTTTTGTTTCTCTAGGATGATACTAAGAGTACTTATTTATACAGCCTTCTATGTTGTAAGTTTCGACTTTAGCAATAAATATTTTCATTTTTGTTGCATTTTATACAAAAGTTTGTTTAAAATTTTGCATCTTACCGATCCGGCATTTTTATGATTTTGTTTAGTTGGTCAGAAATAAAAGAAAGTGTTAACTTGATGGCAGAAAAGAAAAATTTTTGCTTGATTTAGAAATAAGAAAAAGCGTACAAGTTTATTTAGTTTCATGACTTCCCAACTAAAATCCTTTTAAAATTAACTTGTTATTAAAAAGTGTCCGTTGAAATCAAATATTGATTTATTGTAAGTAAAATAAATTTAGTAATTCGACTGACGCTATATTCTTGTAGTCCTTTTAGGCCGACCTCATCAATCTCCTTTATGCAAATCGGTTTAATGGTTTAGGCGTGAAGAAGAGATAGACAAACAGATAGAGTTACTTTCGCAATTATAATATTAGTACTGTTCGCTCCACTTGGTAAAAGGGTAAAAGATTTATCAATTTAAACAACAACTAACGGAATATCGCCTCTGTGGTCTAGTGGTCCAGTGTTGGCGTTGACCACATGAGGTCCCGGGTTCGATTCCCGGGTCGGGTACTTTAAAAAAAAAGTGTTTTTCCAGTTTTCTGAGAAACACAAAGTTGCCCGGGATTGGAAAGTGCCCGGTTGGCGATAGGCTTGCCACCTATCACATTTGTGGGACCAAGTATCTTTGGCTAATCGTGGGTGCACTTGTTGTACCTCTGCCTACCCCTTCGGGGATATGGGCGTGAAGATACTAACGGAATATTGAATTATATTAATTAATTATTAAATATTAAATACAAAATACACGACTGATGACACTTTATTGTATGTTACGACACTTCACTTCTCAGTTTCACAAAAACGAATGCCTGGAAAACATATCTGTCAGGCCTTTTATAATATTTTATTCTAATAGTTTATTTACTTAATTATTACCTTAATCAAATAGTTGACTTAATTTCAGCTCAAAAATCATATTAATTTTAAATATGTTAAATAATTAACAAATCCTAATATTCCATTAGATATTTTAATAATAAGTAAAAATTAACACTTTATCTTTATCTTGACATAACAGTTTAGAAATTGATGGCTGCATATACTCATTTTAAATATGAGTGTGTAAAATATTGACAACAGTACGGAAATGTAGTTAAATTGTATTAAGAAGCAAACGATGATTCTGTCGACGAACAAAATTTTTGTTACTTGTAAAAATGTATTTTTTTATTATTAATCATAACAAACAACTATTTCACCATTTTTTTTCAGCTTCAATAATTTTGTGTAATTTTCACATAAATATTAATTTGATTCAGCTAAGATAAATAAGGCAATACTGTTTATTTATCTTAGCTTTGATCTCATCTAATTATCTTTCAAACCTCAACAATCATAAGAACGAAGTACAATTTTATCTCAACGTTATTATATCGAAGCGATAATAAGATAACCCAAAATGAGAAGGATATGAAAGGACACACTATCTTCTTTATCTTTACATAGTATTTTTTTTTTTAATGTCATAAGATAGCAAACAAGCAGATGGGTCTCTTGATGGAAATAGACAACCATCGCCTATAAACACCAAAGGTGTTAATGGTGCGTTGCTATCTCGTGGCGAGGTCTAATGCCACATGCATAAGTTTACCGGCTACCTTACCCTCCAAACCGGAACACGACAGCGACAAACACCGACGCTATTGCAACAGGAATAGGTAAGGCGGTGGTACCAGACCCGGGCGAGACAATGCAGAACTCTACCACCTAGTAGCCACGATGGTAGTGACTCGATAGCCAATCGGTCGCCTTTTACGACCTGCCTGGCAGAACGGCAGTTGGCCTATTCTACAAAGGAGGCCGGGACTAACACTAACTAACTAAACTAACTAACTAAAGTATAAAACACAGTCGCTTCCGCCGTGTGTTTGCTTGTATCTTTTAAAATATCTGTTGTATATTTTTTTTTATTACTTTAGTGCAGTTTGCATCAAAAGACAGAGTGATTCAAGGGGAAGCTTTATATGTATATTATAGTAGAAAAAACGCCAAGAATTTCAAAGATTTGTCATAAAAACATATTTTGCGACCATGCTAAGCCGGGGCATGTCGCCAGTAACATATAAATATGAATGATATCGATTGCTTTAGGCACCTACTAACTGGCGCAATCATTATTAGATATATATAACATCAGTCTATGGCATCTTATCCACATGGATGAAAATGCACCATTACTATCACTATCGGATGTAATGTTTTTTTATATCATAGATAGCAAATATGCAGATGGTTGTCCTGATGGAACGATATAACCATTGCCTATAGACACCAAAGCTATCAGTGTGGCGGGATGGCAATGTCATATACATAAATCTACCGACTACATTAACCTCCAAAATAGAGATGACAATGACATTTAAAAACATTGACGCTATTGCGCTAGGCGAGAGGTTACGGAACCTTATCACCTAATAATTACGTCTGCCTGCCTGACAGAACGGCAGTTAGACTATTCTTCAAAGGAACCCGGATCAACACCAGAGAACGGGGGGCGGGGGCGGGGGTCTTTTCCCATCAAGAGCCGTCTGCTTATTTGCAGTACTGATAATAAAAAAAATAAGGTCCTGAGTTCGTTTCACGGATTGGGAAAAAATAATTGAAATTTTACACGGTCTACCGCTAAATATAAATCTCACTAACAGCTCTTTGTCTAGTGGTGGAGTGTAAATACTCCTGTGCTTTAAAATAATACGTAAACTTGTCATGTGGGTTATCACAAAATAAATAAATAAATATCACTGGACAAATTACACGAATTGATCTGACCCCAAAGTAAGAAAAATATATGCTTGTAGTATGGGTGTCAGTCAACGATTCAAAATACATAGAAATACATATATAAATACTCATATATTTAATAAACACCCAAACCCAGAAATAAAAATATCTGTGTTGATCACACAAATGCCTGTCCCTGCAGGGAATCGAAACCGGACCCCATTGATTGCGTAGTCAGTGTCGCTAACCACTCGACCAACGGGGCAGCTATATAAAAGAAACTGTCATCGATATCTGGTTCATAAAATAAGGCGATGCGATCAGCTCCGTCTATCTCTTTAGAAATTTCTGTTGATGTTTCTTCCGGAAGGGGAACTGGTGTAATAAGAGTCAAACAGTTACTCTTTTTCCATTACCTTTTTATTATATAAAAACACCCAATTATATTTATTTTGCAATTTTGTGTGATATTATATTAATTTTATTTGCAGGTATATTTTCACGAAATATAGAAACTAAATGAAATGAAAAGGTGCTGATCCTTGCAAATAGTATTATTGTAAGTATTTTATAGAATGTGTTAAAAACTTGTGTCTTTTAAATTAGGTAATAACATTTTAATAAAAATAATAGCATATCTAACGAGCATTACATGTTTTACTAAACAAACCATCATCACTGTTAAGCCTAACACGAATAGTCACAATCACTTTCTTGAAATAGGCAAAGCTTTTGATAAAGTGAATAAAACACTTATTAGACAAAATTGAAAAAGGCGATATATATAATAAGTACTTAGGTATTATTCTAGACCATAACCTTAGCTTTAAATCACACGTAACTTCTCTTGCCAATAGAATAAGAAAGCTCATTGTAGTCTTTAAAAAACTTAGAGTCGTACTTGATCCTGAACTATTAAAAATTACCTATCTTGCATTATGTCAATCCCTATGCACTTACTGCATTGAAGTTTGGGGAGGATCTACAAAAAACACATTGAAACCTCTAGAGGTAGCTCAAAGGGCTATTCTCAAAGTTTCAACCTTTAGGCCTGTTTTGTACTCCACAACACTACTTTATCAAAACTGTGAGGTTCTGACCATTCGCCAATTATTTATACAATCTATAATTCTCAGACAACACTCCGAACTAAGATATGACCCATTATTATTAACAAAACGCAATATTTACAAGGTCTGCAAAGATATTTACTTTTACCGAACCGCTTTCGCACGCAGATTTTACGGATATTTAGGCCCTTATCTTTACAATAAAGCAAATAAACTATTATCGATATACTCAAATTGCAAAATCCACTGCAAAAATAAAATTAGAGCATGGTTACTAACATTAAGTTATGACCAAACTGAGAACTTGATGGCTATTATTCGATAAACTATTACCTTCATTAATACTTAATAAGCAAATTAATCCTTTTTGGCTCATTTCATTTATTTTTAAAATAACTTTCATTCTATTACTATGTTGATGCTTGTATACTAGATAGATGCGTACATTTACAAACTGACTAGTGTAACAAAGAACACTATATTTTAATAATTTATTACACACAAAAAGACAAAATTATAAATATATACTCTCACTACATATATAACATCCACACATTAGGTCCAAGAGAGTGCCTGGAGCTCTGTAGTACAGGTTTAGACCTAGTTCAGACTCCAGACGCTCACAAGGAAACTTCTCATTTTTTAAGTGTGTACTTATCACACCTTGATTAATGTGTTATTAAATAACTGTCATCATATAACCCCGCCTAACAACGACTAAAAAGTAACCTCACTGATTACATTAAAAATATAATTACTTCTATTGGGTCAGAAAAAAAATAAAAATATAGTGTAGGTAGCCCTCATTACTTCTCACAGATTTCCTTCTTGTCAATTGTACAAACATATTAATTGGGTGTCCTTCAAGGAAGTATTCTTGAGCCATTGCATTTTCTTGTGCAAATAACCGATTTGCTAATTGCTTCTGAAAGTCTGTATATTTCGCTTGCAGATGATATATTTTGCATAATTCCAGAATATATCTTTAATATGACCTATGTAGTTAAAAAACAAAACCGTAGATCAAAGATTTATTTGTCTTGCTTCGTCTTTATTCATTACTACAAATACGCCAGTTGCGAAGACTCTTGACTCCACCTTACCCTTACAACAGTACCTGATTAATCTGATGATGGTAGGTATGTCAGTGTTGGTTTTCCCCGTAACCTACATAATTTCACATTGTATATCCGTTTTGTTAACCTTTCAAGAAGTTGTACTTCTGCAAATTATTTCAGACCACACTATAACGTCAATACCTGTCACGGATTAAGCTGGGTACGCCTTTCTAGGCAATTTCTTACGTTGTCAACGTCGCTTGTATTTACACTGAGAAATATAGAGTTATAACACTTAATAAAACTACTCCATATGTATACCTTAAGCCTTAGCTTTTTATTTGATAACATAAAATATAGCATATTTCTATTTTTATACGATATATCTACAAGCGTTTGACAAACACATTGCTCATACAATCAGTTACGCATTTTGCACCCAACACCGTGTTTTATAGTTTTTATGTGGTCTGTGGTACCAGCGCCTCTGCAATATCGCAAAGTATGATCCGAAATAATTTGCAGAAGTATAATTTCTTTCAAGTCCACAACACAATAAATATAATATAATATAGAAATTTAAGTTAAAAAAGTAGTGTTATAAATGGGAAAAACTCACCAATGGAAGTCTGGAAGCACCAATAATAATTTGTATATCACAACTTTCTATTTTAGTATAAAATCAATTCGTATTTTCAGTGACATTTTGTAAAATTTCTTATTATATATACAGATTCCCTCGTACATTTATTCATTTGTTAATATAATCATACGAATATTTATCAATTTAATCATACAAATAAACAAACGTTTTTTTATGTTATTATTTGTACAAAACTCAACGTTCAGATATAGGGCAAAAATAAAACATTATGGTTAATAAATAACTATATGCAAACACTTTTAGAAAAAGTGGTTTGTTTTCTTGCCACTACATTAAAACATGATTTACATATACCAAAAATAGCGTAACAACAACGTATACTTTTATTATAAACATATAAAACTCAATGTTTACTGATAACTTTTTAATAGAATGTATGATGCACAGTTTCTACTTAACAATGAGGTAATATAAATACAGCCCGTATAAATCATGCGATTTAAATGCAAACAATACTCAGCGAGTGGGTAGACAGTAAATTTTGATGTTGATTTTAAAATAACTACAGTTTATAAAAAAGTCTCTATACAAGCCTGGAGATTAATATGCAAATCTCCTCATGGCGGTCTGGGCTCCTTTCAAAGTATAGAGCATTTGCCGTCCTGCCCGGAAGCGTTAAATAGGCCAATATTGAGCAAGCGTATCACTACAATTGTATATACTCGTATATGTAACTCCAAACCGGAACACGACAGTAACACGCTCTAACGCTATTGTGGCAGGATTAGGTAAGGCGGTGGTACCAAACCCGGGCGAGACAATGCAGTCAGTGAAACTCTGCCATCTAGTAGCTACGATGTTAGTGACTCGTATAGCCAATCTGTCGCCTTTTACGCCTTGCCTGGTAAAACGACAGTTGGCTTATTCTTCAAAAGAGCCTTGGACCAACACGGGGAAAATAATATTAATATAATCTAATAACGCTACAGTGTGACGATGACTCGCGGCTTTTTTCCATAGATGCAATCCCGCCCTCGGCCAAAACATCGCGTTTTCTATGCCTGGCGCGCTCTGGTAAAAAAAAGCATTAAAATAATATAAATTTTAAAACTAATCTGGAATAAACTGATAGCTGACAAAAATATCGTCCAAAAAAAATCGAAAATATAGTAGATACTTTCGGTTTCGCGTCACAAACATCACTACACTAATAGATCTTGAAATATAATTAGTATGATTTTAGTTTATTTACCAAATATAACTTTATTTTTACAATTCATAGTTTTAGAACATAGCAACACACGTCATTCACACGACCAAAATGATCCGACTAACGACCATTTGTAATATTTTTTTTCGTCAGTGATCGTATTCTGGTAGGGTATGGTTCTGTATACAATAAATTTGTCATTTCATTTCAAAACCTAACGAACTCTATAAAAAAAACTCTATTAAACCTCTATAAAAAGCGGTTTCGTATATTGGGTAAACAAAATAATGTTTAAAATACCGACGGCAACATGCTGCCGGACAATTTTGGCCGTGGGGCCATTTCTCCCCCAAATGCGACGACGGTAATTCGCTTTCGGTGTCAAAACTCACCACGTGCCGCCAGAGGTTATCGAATATTTGCGATCTCTACCAGAAAACCATCGGATATAGGAGATACTGCATAACATTAATAGACTTTAAACTAAAAAAAAGACGTGTGGCACTCGGAGACTGCCGCGGTAAAGCTATTGCATAGCATTTTTTATCAACTTATGCAATTACAATTATATATTTATTTTATTTATGGAGTATTTTTTTTCTTTGTTTTTTTTTTTCTTTGATATTAATTCAAGTTACACTTTGAGCGTGGTGACCGATAAAAAAACAATTTTTTTTCTTTTATTAAATAAATGTTAATATTGTTCAAAATATTTTTATTATCTTTCAATACATGTCGGTTCTTCAGGAATATTTAATAAATGCACTTTGTTTATTCATATTTAAAACACTTTGTACACAAATTATACAGTACAGATATTCACTGTTGTACGTAGATGATAAATACCTATACACCTTATACTTTCTCACAAACAGCTGATTACGGTAGTTTTCCAATACAACTAATGCCACCTAAAGGCGGGTTGCTGAACTAAAGAAAAAAGCGTGATATTTCAAAAAATCATTAAAAGTTCTGGTATTTATCGATAGATGGAAAAACTAAAAAGTATCACCGCTGTGCCGGTCGGAGTGGGGGGTGTTAGGCTTTTTCGTTACGGAATTTCTGGATTCGGTCTCCACGCTCAAGGCCCGCGATAGAAGCTATGCAATAGCTTAAAAATATATAAAGCCAGCGTAGCCATGATGGTAGTGACACGTATAAACAATCGTTACCTTCTTACGAACTACCTGGTAGAACAAGAGATAGACTATCCTTACTACTACTACAATTAGTCGTATTAGATTTGTTTTTACTCGTTTAGACGAGGTAAAAACGACACAGGGTATAAAAATATGTATTTTTTATTTATTTTAATGTAGATATCTAATCATTTAAATATACAACCTTTTTCCTTTTATAAGTACAGTTCAGTTTATTCTCAAACTGTTTTCTTCATATACCATAATTAAACAATTCCATAAATATCATGCGCTACTTCGCTTAAATTCTTAATGTTACAGTTTTCCCAGACAGTAAACGAATATTGATTTAATACGGGAAGAAGCCTCGTGGTTGTAAACTTAACTTTACCATGTTTCACGTACATTCATCCAATTACGAAAGCAGCAAGCTCCAAAGTAATATCGTTTAAGGCCCGAGTATAAAACGTATTTATGATTGCAAGTTCAAACTCAATTATTACGGTTGGGAAGATTTACATGTAGGTACAAAAAAATACGCACACACACATACGTGTGTGTATATATATATATATATATATATATATATATATATATATATATATATATATATATATATATACTAAAGGACTTATGTACAATCTTTTATCAGTCAACTTATATCTATTTAATTAATTATTATCTCAATTACCGTCACTCTCTCAAGTACCCCAGAAAAATATTCAATACAAGTAATGGAAAACAAACGTTCGCCGGGTCAGCTAGTATGCATGTTTAAATAGGCACAAGTATTTTAATCACTACATAGTAAAACAAAGTCGCTTTCTCTGTCTGTCCTTATGTCCCTATGTATGCTTAAATCTTTAAAACTACGCAACAGATTATGATGCGGTTTTTTGTAATAGATAGAGTGATTAAAGAGGAAGACTTAAGAGTTAAGTATATTACATCCTGAAGATGCTTTAAAAAGTGAAACCGGTAGAGTAATATAATAAAAATTGTGTAAAGTGAAATTGATGTACAAGTGGAATAGTAAAAGTGTCTAGTAATCATGTGGATGATTAGAAATACTATTAACAAATTATTTTTCCTGTTTTCGGAATTTTATATGGTCAAGTAAAGTACATTCTATCATGTAATAAGTTAGCACATTCCTTAGATAATATCTTCAGGTATATCGTATAATTTTTGTGAAATTGTTATTTAACAATCAATGTAAAAAAAACTTGATTTAGCAAACCAGTTTTTTTACTAATTTACTTATTTACTTTTCATTTTTTTTTCACTGAGTGACATAGGCTATTTAAAAAAAAAACTTCCCACTACGTATGTAGGTGTGTGTGTGTGTGTGTGTTTAGGTGTGTATGTAAACATCTCATAACTTTTGAACGGCTAGACCGATCGAAACGCGGTTGGATCCTGCTCAACTTAGATTTCCTGAAAATTTGAACCGATTCGGTCCAGGAGATTTTGAGAAATTTTGAAAAAACACCTAAAAATTTTTGTTACGATTGAGTACCGATTGAGTAGAAAAACTAATCAGCTCTGTTCGTCAAAAAACTATGTCTAATAAATAAATTGCATCAAAATCGGTTTATCCGTTTGAGAGTAATCGTTGACGAAAAATTTTGAAAAAGTGTTTTTTCGGCATAGCTTCGAAATTTTTCGACCAATCATTTTTTGGTGTTTTACGATATTTTAGTACTTAAAAAACTACGTCAAATGCCGTTTCAAAAATTAAAATCGATTACTAGGTGGTAGAGTTCTGCATTGTCTCGCCCGGGTCTGGTACCACCGCCTTACCTATTCCTGCCGCAATAGCGTCAGCGCTTATCACTGTCGTGTTCCGGTTTGGAGGGTAAGGTAGCCGGTAAACTTATGCATGTGGCATTAGACCTCGCCACAAGATAGCAACGCACCATTAACATCTTTGGTGTCTATAGGCGATGGTTGACTCTTTCCATCAGGAGACCCATCTGCTTGTTTGCTATTTTATGATATAAAAAAAAATCTATTTCTCAAACTTATAGCTTTTCATACGTTGTTTTTATCAAACTTACTTAAGTTTTTTTAAATAACTTTTAAGTTAATTTACCGATTGACTTTAAAATATTATCAGCTTTTGTTCCGTTAATTTAATCAAAATCGGTCAATTTGTTTGGGATTTATCAATGAAGAAAATTAAAAATTCAATCTATCCATTATTTAGGTAAAACAATATTTTAGATCCCAAACAATTGAGTTGAATGCCATCGTCGTTTTTAAATATACAGCTTTTCAAAAGTTAATAATACTGTCATTTTTAACGAAATAGATGTTTGAACTGAAAAATCTATGCTTATATTTTTTACTCTTGAGCTTAAAATACCTTAATTTAGTGAGAAATTTCAGGGATGGCCCGTAGGGTCAACCCTTTACACATTTTTTTCCCGTTTGTCCTGATGTCTCGCTTTAATAAATCGCAGGGTCAAGCCTTCAATGTTGCAGACTTAGATTTGAGCGTTGACTGCTTTTCACATGGCCAACTATATATCGCTATTTCAAGAGTAACCTCTAAAGAAAACATATTTGTATTGTCTAATGGCAAGAAAGCTGTGAACGCTGTATATAAAGACATTCCAAAATATATTAATTGTAAAAATAAAAGAAATAGCTAAAAATGTAAAAACTAAAAATTTAGTACCAATATGATTTTAGATATTCCAAAGATAGCAGGAAATCTTCACAGGGAAAGGGGAATCGTTTTACTCCAAATTTAACGCGTGCGGACCACGGGCAGTAATGAATAAATCAAAACTACTGGATCGATTTTAATCATTTTTTCCCGTGCGAAGCCCGGGCGGGCCGCTAGTTTAAAATAAACGCAAGGTAATAATCAATTGAACCCTCATAATTATGGAAAAAGGTGCGATATGACATTAATTTATATATTAATACGTAAAGAGAAAATATTGTACCCCGTTGTGTGATAATTGCAGCAGAAAGTTAATATTTTGATATAAAATATGCATTAGAAATTAATAAAATTATATATTACCCATACTACCGCTCATTTGATACACATAATATATTTATTTATTTAAACTCTTTATTGCACAAAATATACAACAGGCGAACTTAACGTCTATATACATTTTCTACAAGTTAACCATGCACTTGTAGAACCATTGTAGTAATATACACACAGATATACTTTTTTATGGTTAAAGTCTGTCGTCAAACTAAGAAGAGATTTTATTGTTCAAAGCATAGAATTATAACTTAAGCCCCGTTTTCACTTTGATAAGTACGAGTGCGAGTGTTTTATGCAGGTGCTTAGTATTAAAGAAAAAATGTGTGAAGACAACCGTTGATCATTGCGAGTGATTGTTATTCAGCGTAGTAAAAGTTAATAGACGCTGATTACTAATCACTCGCACTGATCAACGGCTGTCTTCACGTATTTTTTGCTTAATACTTAGCACCTGCATTAAACACTCGCACTTGCACTAATCAAAGTGAAAACAGGGCTTTATGGTCTAATTTCGACAAGTGCGTGTTTAAGCGAGCGTATTTAATGAATATTTGATTCATATCGAAATATATTTATCATAAAAATCGAATGAATTTTCCTCTGGCAGTTACTCGAATTAAATTTAAACGAGTATTAAAAACAAACGTTATTCGAATTAAAATTGTATGAATTTCAAATCATTTTAATATTCTATTATATCTACTTGAAACAATAGTTTAGAGATGAATTGAAACTCAGTTTTTGTTTTCTATTTATTATCATCTTGATTAATATTTTAGTTCAATCAAAACTTTGGTACTTAAGTTCAATTTCCTTAGTTTTGTTATTAATAATTTGTATATTATTGTATAAACAAAATCTGTCCAAAATACGGTGGCTTATATGTTACAAAAATTAAGCTTTGGATGAAACTAATAAAATGTATGTATATATCCAGGGTTTAAAGAAAACTCTGTCCGATCCGAAAGAATTATATAAGTAGGTCAATGACATTATCAAAAAAAATAACAAAGTTTTTATTAAAACAAGAAAAATATCGTAGTTCAAAGTGTCGCATTGAGCAACTTCCCCTTAAATCAAACCAATATTTTAAAAATTAATGTATCAATATCCATAAAATAATGACGCAAATATGTTTGTATTAAGCTACGTAATAATAATGCCTTTGACTATCGGACAGGGTTTACACACGACATCTTATTTGTTTTATCCAAAGTTTGTGTGTGTGTGTGTGTGTGTGTGTGTGTGTGTGTGTGTGTCTCTCTCTCTCTCTCTCTCTGTGTATGTGTGTGTGTGTGTGTGTGTTTGTTGGTTCTATTTGATTCTGTAAGGCTTCTTGGAGCCTCAGTCACTACTAGCACTGTAATTACTGATATTGAAGCCACTAAATTCCATATGTTACGCTCTGTGACATCATTTTTCAATTGACAGACTAACGGTGATGCATTTTATAAATTTGGATTTCGCTCGCATACACTTTGCAACTAAAGTGTTATTCAATATATAATCACACAGGCTTTGAATATTATATCTATGAATACAGGTGTAATATCATGACCATAAGATATCAGAGATAAATTAAAACAAATAAATTTTAATTACTTGCATATTCCAGTGTTAATGTTTGTTACCGTCGTGGTCCAGTTTGGAGAGTATGGTAGTCGTTAAACTAATGCATGAGGCACTACCTTCTCTACTAACGAAAAACAACACGCCTTTAACAACTGTGGTGTATAAAGGTTATCTCTTACATAATTGTCTAATTCCATAATTGTCTAATTTCATCAGCCATTTACTTGTATCCGCAGATAAAAAAAAAACGAAACGTTGAAAGTTAAATTTATTTATGATTTGAAAATTAGGAAAATATTTTATATCCGGGCCGTCATCTCGTAATTACCAAGATAAACGTATAATTTATGTTACGTGACGTAGTTACATAAAACAGAATAAAAATATGGAAAACAGACTCGTTAGAAATGAAATGTTCGTCACGGGGGATTTCGCAAAAATGTGAGAGGATTTCGCCAAGGATTTGTTATTCCAAGGTTTATATTCTTTTACGTGTTAGCTGAAGCTACGTGATACGTAAATATGCGTTGAATAAGAAGGTAATATGACTAGTTTTATTAAAATTATTAAAAAAATAGGTTACGCCCACTCCAAAGAGAAAAGTAGATGTTAAATTAGGAATAAATGAATGTTTTATTTGCAAGAATATGATCTCAAAAACTACTGGACTGACTCTGAAAAATCCTTCATCAACATATAGCTACATTATCACTGAGTAACATATGCTAATTTTTGATCAACTGATTAATAAAAGGAAATAATGTGTGTGTGTCACGCAAACGTATACTGTAACCATATGGACACGAAAGTAAAATCAATGCAGTCGCTACGGAAAATATATGGTGTAACACTCACGAACTGGGTTCGCAATATTGCAATAAGACAGAGATTAGGCGTGAAAGAAAGTGTTGGTGTAAAACGACAAAGAGTAAGTTTCGAAGGTTCAGACATATATAAAGAATAGCAAATGAAAGCTAACAAAACAGATACATGATGTGAATGTAGATGGATGTAGGTACCGAAGAAGACCAAGTTTGGCATACCATGATCAGATTGTTTGGGTGGTGTTCGAAGATAGTGTCAAGTCTTCGTAAGCGACGTGTTTGTATAAAGAGAGTAATGAATGCGGAAAAATCAAGACAAATCTGCAAGGATATTATAATACATATTATGGTACTCGGTAATCTTAGCCTACCCCGGTAGGAATCTGCTAAAGAAATATATGTATGCATGATTAATATTATATTTTATATTTAATGCTATCAGCGTATTTAGTCTCTACATGGTGTGTGAATATTTAACATTTTTTTTAACTAGTTAAAAAACCTTTAGTTATAAAAATATTAAGTTACGTATTATCTTTATATATAAAATTTTTGCTTCTGTATGTTTTGCCGATGAATGGGTTTGATATTTGTTCATAACATGTTATTAAACCGGATCGTGTTTTATATACTTTTTCCAAGTTCTAACGGAAAATTATTTAACAATCACAGTCAATTGTGGCCGGCTTTAGCTGAATAAATGAAATATGTAAACAATTAAAACAACTAGGTATAACGAATAATAATATTTTTGGAGCGACTACTGCACTTATGATTAGACGAAAGTGACGAAGTTCAATGATGCGTGTCATACTAAATTATCGACAGATCAAACACATTTGCAGACTCAAGCATATGAAAGGCGAGAGGCAAAAGAGAGAATTTAGTGTACTACATACTAGAGAAGCTATGCTAAATAGAAATCGTGTTCCATTTCGTTATCACTCGCTACAGCGCTGAAAATATAATAAATAGTTCAACTAAAGTAAAAAATTAAGCAGCGCTGCAGCGTATAATAGAGTATAATAATGATCTAGAAACGTGAAAAGTTGAAGCGCTGGAGAGATCCAGAAATAAAAGAAAGAGATAGGCTGCTTCTATTGATAAACTATAGCCACAATTACCCAAACAGCTATGCCATATAAGTCTTCTGTCATAGGGTATAAGGATGAAAATAGCGCGCACTTGGACTTGTTTACATTAAATTACCTGTTTACGAATAGCTTTGTTTACGCGAAGGTAGATTTTGAAGATTCGAAAATGAAGTGAAACTTTATCTTGGGTATAAATAACGATGTGTTGACAAATAGAGAGCAGTTTTTATACAGCGATCGGAAGAAATAGTACGGGCGACCAGTCTGAAGAGAAGTGTTTTAGTTCAGCGTAGTCGGTTAAGTTTAGTGTTAGTACTGTGAGTGTAAATAGTGTTTATCAATGTATTTACGTACTGCAGTTTAGTGTTATATAGATTTGTGTTGTAAATGCACGGTTTTAATAAAAGTGGTGTTTTCTTGCACAATTACGAACCCGAAGCACGTGCCGATATATCCGCAACCAAAAGACCGTAACTGCCTTTAACTTAATGGTGTTTACACGTTTCGTTCAACGAACTCCGACGTAGGTGCAGTCCATGAACTGCACTTTAGGGTAACACAAGTAGCATGATGCATGATTTATCAATAACATTTAAATGTTATGGTATTAACAGAAAAGTACGATATAAAAGCGTAGTTGGTTCTCGAAATGTTATTATCCTCACTCGTCCATCACACTTTCTAATACATCATTCAAACAAAAACACAGTAAATGTACTCAACGAGTGTTTCACTTTGCAACTGAAACATACTTAGGAAAATTAAATGAGATTTCAATCAACTAGACGATTGTTGCTTTATCTCTGGTTGATTTCAATGTTATTCGATGTTTACTGAGCACATTCACATTAAATTCTTTTAGAGACCATGCAATAATTACTGCTGTATCCAGTTTAGTGTCGAAAAACTTGGCACGAATAAAAAATCTGGTTAGTAAAATATTCCTCGCATTAATCTGGGGCCTCCTTTTGAAGAATAGAGCAACTGCCTTCCTGCAAGCCAACTCGTAAAAGGCGAGAGAAGACTCACAAACAGCATGGCCACAAATTAGGCGGTAGCAAATTCTCCACCATTTGTTTGTTGCCGCCATTTTTGAAGACTGTGATATACACTGACGCTTTTCTTACAGCAATAGCGTCAGTGCACAACACTGTCTTTTTCAGCTATCGAGGGAAGTGTAGCCGATAAAGTTATGCACGTGCATTCTCATCCCTCCACACGAATAGCGACGCACTATTAACATCTTTAGTGTGTTTAGGCGAAGGTTATCTCTTTCCATCAGGAATACCATCTGCTTTCTTGCATTCTGATGAAAAGAGAAGAAAATATGTGTATCGGGATGATAATACCACGTGCATAAGTTTACCGGACACTATACCGTCCAGCACTGACGCATCAGAAGTAAGTAAAACGACGGTACGGAACCCGGGCGAATAGTATCTATATAAATATTATAAAAGCGAAAGTTTGGATGTATAGACGGATGAATAAATGGATGTTTGTTATTGAATAAATGGATTTGGATGAAATTTGGCTCACAAGTAGATGATGGCCTGGTAGAACACATAGCCTACTTTTTATCCTAGAAAAATGTGATGTTCCCGCGGGATTCACCAAAAACATTTATAATGCAGCGGTCTGCACGATGCAGCTAGATTATCTGTATTTTATTTGCATGAAAATGGGTTACAATAAATAGGTGTTACAAATTTTCAGCTTGCCATAAACTACCGATAATGCCGTTGTGTACAAACATAATATAGATCTAAATCTATCCATACTAATATTATAAATGCGAAGGTGATTCTGTCTGTTTCTTCTTCGCGCCTTAATCATTGAACTGATTTAAATGAAATTTGGAACAAAAATAATCTAAGATCCGAAAAAGGACGTAGGATATTTGATCTTAAGAACGCAACAACAACAGGAACTATACCGGGTAAAACCCCGATACTGTGTACATTTAAAACCTAACAAGAGGTAACTTAGTACATACACGTAATGTATAAAATCAAAAATCTAAGTAAGTAATACATAAAAAATAATATATAAAATTACTCTAAAATTCAATGTAAGGTAGTATCGCATTATATATTATCATTAATTTATTTTTATACTAGCTGTTGCCCGCAACTTAGTCCGCGCGGCTTCATTTATTCCGCAAAGTTCCTCCTCCGTAGGTGATAGCGTGATATAATGTAGCCTATATGTTGACCCGACCTGTTAGTAATATTCGTGCAAAATTTGAAGTAAATCCATGCAGTACTTTTTGAGTTTACCGCGGACATACATACAGACAGACAGTCAGACAAACAGACATACAGACAAACAGACAAACAGACAAACAGACAAACAGACAAACAGACAAACAGACAAACAGACAAACAGACAAACAGACAAACAGACAAACAGACAAACAGACAAACAGACAAACAGACAAACAGACAAACAGACAAACAGACAAACAGACAAACAGACAAACAGACAGACAGACAGACAAACAGACAAACAGACAAACAAACAACAAAACAAAATTCTAAAAACTATATTTTTGGCTTCTATATCGATTGTAGATCACGCCCCAAGTATTCTTTTAAAAAAATATTCAATGTACAGTTTTGGCTTTCCTACGATTTTATTATATGTATAGATTATCACTTCACACTTGTAAGATTATAAAGTGTGTAAAGAAAACCCTGTCCGATCGTCAAAGGCATTATTTTGATAACTTAATACAATCATATCTGTGTCATTATTTTATGGATATTAATACATGAATTTTCAAAATATTTGCTCGATTTAAGGGGAAGTTGCTCAATTTTAGTACAAAAATGAGGCACTTTAAATTACGATGTTTATCTTATTTTAATAATTTTTTTTATTTTATTATTATTGTTTTTGATAACGTTATTGACCTACTTCTTTCGGATCTGATATACCTCTTTCGGATCGGACAGGGTTTTCTTTACAACCCGTATAATTATTATTTTATATTTGAAATGTACAACAGTTGGAAATATATTGCCAGAAAATAGATCTATTAAATATTCATGATGGTAGTGATATTATGTTTGAGACAATCGTCCGCTTTTACAAACTTTACAAACTCCGCGAATCGTTCAATGGTAGGTAGGTATATCCTACAAAGAGGATGGTTTATATTAAGCTATTGCATAGCTTCTATCGCGGGCCTTGAGCGTGGAGACCGAATCCAGAAATTCCGTAACGAAAAAACCTAACACCCCCCACTCCGACCGGCACAGCGGTGATACTTTTTAGTTTTTCCATCTATCAATAAATACCAGAACTTTTAATGACTTTTTGAAATATCACGCTTGTCTCTTTAGTTCAGCAACCCGCCTTTAGGTGGCATTGGTTGTATTGGAAAACTACCGTAATCAGCTGTTTGTGAGAAAGTATATAGGTATATAGGTATTTATCATCTACGTACGACAGTGAATATCTGTACTCGTATAATTTGTGTACAAAGTGTTTTAAATATGAATATTTTTTATCGGTCACCACGCTCAAAGTGTAACTTGAATTAATATCAAAGAAACAAAACAAAGAAAAAAAATACTGCATAAATAAAATAAATATATAACTGTAATTGCATAAGTTGATAAAAATGCTATGGAATAGCTTTACCGCAGCAGTTTCCGAGTGCCATACGTCTTTTTTTTCATTTTAAAATTTTCCTTCATTTAGGTGTTCTATTTTTTCATTTTTTCCACGGCCGGTACAGAAATGATTCATTAGAAAATATGAAGTCAATGAAATTTTAATTTGAATTTAAAACATTTGGAATACGAATTGGAAACTTTCTACTTCCCACGCCGACTTCTCACTATTAAAGACTTCTTAAAAACATTTCTGATTATCGTGTTTTAATATTTTATTGTATGTTTTAAGTGTTGATATTAAAATTAATATATTATAAACCTGGTATGCATAGCGAATCTTTCGCGGATATCAATCATAAATAATAGTACAAATTGCTCTAAATCGTGTTCCTTACCTGAGTTCTACAGCTATCGTTAATTGACTATAATGGCAAAACTAATCTGTTGTACGCTGAAACAGGGCGTGGATAAAGCCGAAAGCGTTTCAATTTTCTAGCATAGATAATATAGCCAGTATCAGGCAGGCAATGTTACCGTTGCCATGGTGACGGTTTTAAAACAAACGCGTTCAAGGTTATTGAAACGAGTAGGTCAGGCGTTCGATCCGAATGAAATCGGTTACATTTTCTTTTATTTATGCTCGCTATTTTTACACGACACGTGAGATTAGGAATGAAATAGTTACGTAACGTATTTCGAAAGCAAAGTAACATCCGAAAACATGGATCTTGTTACCGGTTAAACAATAACATTTGTACTTTTTCTGTTATATTAATAAACAAAAGAGAACGGTGAATGTCTTTACAAAGTTTGCCTAGAAACTATCGCATATTAGACGCTTATTTTACAATAAACCAGCTGTTGCTCTCGAATTCGTTCACATGACGCAAAATTATTACTTCCTTTTATTATCAGGTAAAAAATGCTTTCAAATTGTAAATGAATTTATACCTACGATTGTTCCAATGGTTATTGAGTTTGAGAATAAAATAGAAAATGCAAAAATACAAAAGTTTTTTGTATGTAATAAGTACCTAGGTACTAGCTGACCCGGCAAACTTTGTTTTGCCAAACAAATTACTTGAATTTAATATTTTGGTGGGAAACTTGAGAGGGACGAATATTAATTGAGATAAAAACTACATACTCTATCTTTTAAGTTGGACCTAACAGTAGATATCTACAAAATTGCATTGCAATCGGTTCAATAGTTTCGGAGTTCATCGCGGGCAAACAACGTGACACGTAATTTATATACAGACTGACTGGTGAATTACCTTCAATATTTAAGGACGTGACAGTTGGCGAACATATTATATGATGAGTAAAAATAACATGAAAAATAAATAAATGTTTACTAAGAAGTACTAGTAAGTACTACACCGAGAATTCTACATTTACCTGCGCCATACTTGGACACCGAGCGGACGCACGTGTTGCGCAGGTAGTGAGGTTGAGGGCGAGGGTGATGGCGACGTGTCCTTAATATCGACTAGCGCGGCGTGCTTAGGAGAGTATAATATCCACATTTCACATATTTTTAGAGAAATATTAGTCAAAAGTTAAGCCCCCAATTTTATTATTTCATTTTAACGAGAATCCTTACCGAGTAAGTACCGAATACTCTTCAGAAGTATCGAAGGTAACTAACCAGTCAGTCTGTATATTAAGATTAGTAGATATAGATAATGGATTTCTTTTGAAATTTAAATTGTATTGACGACAATTTAACGCTACATTTCACGAAAAACCTACAAGGATTATGGTTACTTGAATTTCGTCAAATGAGAATAATTATTACATACTATTTTAATATTACAAAATACGATTTTTAAATCAAATCTTTGTTTGTTTCAAAACTAAGAAAACATGTGCAACTTGCAAGGCTGAAGAGTGTCATGATTTTGCAGGTAGCAGTACCTATGCTCGTTTTCAACCGACTAAAAATGGATTTTGTCAGTTTAACTTGTATGTACTCGTATATTTTTTTATAATAAATATTCACGGGACAAATTACACTTATTGATCTAACCACAAAGTAAGCAAATTATTTGCTTGTGTTATATGTTTTATGGTTGTAATTGGATAATATTTGAGTATAATGATTAATGATATATTTAGGCGTCGAAGCAGCACGTGTCCTAAATTTCGTACGTGTGTGTATGTTTGTCTGGTCAGACAAAAAACATACATATTATGTATGTTTGTTTACGAATTTCTTGATAACTAAAAGCCATGTATTTAGATATGAAATATTTCTTCTTTTTATTTAAATTAGGTATATTTCTAACAGAAGTAACAGTTTAAGTTTCATCAAAATCGGTTCAAGAGTTTTTGAGATATATGTATAGTTGACAGATATTTGCTTGTCGATAGACTTTCCAGTTAACCGTGACGTACGTTTCGTTGGTTAGTGAGTTGAATGGTGATCCCCATTTCCACATTTTATAAGAACTAGACATAGTCTATAACCGGAACCGACATATTTACGTGTTCATCTGAAGCATGAAGGTATTAACCACTTGTCTCTAGAGACGGCTGTACACATTGGGCCAAGGTATTGGACCAGCATATTGGGCCAAGGTATTGGACCAGCATATTTGGCCAACGTATAGAAACTACTTGGCGCTATGTTGGTAGTTGGCGCCAACATTGGCCGGCCAAGCGAATGTTGTCGGTTTTTCGTGCCCACATCAAAGGATCTTGGCGCGCTCCGTAAACGGAGTTCACACGTTGGCATCCTATTCACTATTCAGTTTGTTGTCATTCGTCAGTAAAGATGGTTGTGTTGCGCGTGAGTTAAATTGTTGTTCCCGAATTACGATGGCGAGGACAAACACTGAGGTTTTACAATTCATAGAAATGTATTGAAATGAACCAATGAATGAATGACTGATGATGATGAATGTCCTTTATGAGTTGAAACTTTCTTGTTATTACACCACAATTACTAAATATGATCATCTTTGTCAAGAAATTCTGTAACATATTGAAAATAATAATTACTTATCGATACATATTTACGAGATTTAGACTGATTGTACTTTAACAAAGTAATTATTATTTTCAGTATCTTATACGGAATCATTATATGGTTTCTATCCGAATTCCGAATACATGTTGTTTGTATTGAATTCAAGTCAATACTAGTTATTTTTTAAACCTTTCTCGTCTTGTCTCGTCTCGTTCGCCTTGTTTTGCCTCGTTGATGAAAGAGGTGGTTCAGATGACATTAGGTATTTGGTTAGTTTATTAAAAAATTTGTAATACGTTTATTTCACCAGGTTAATGATGCCCGACATGCTGGCCCAATACCTTGGCCCAATGTGTACAGCCGCCTTATGAATCTACTATGACATATTTGACATACATCATGATAGATTCATACCGTCAAAAAGGTTCATCCGTTTCGTTGTTACTCTCGCGGTATAAAACTCCCGCGTATGCATTTTTCTTTGCATATGGATATAAACCTTAACGTACCAAACATAGAGACTACTTTGATATGAAAAAGAGCTCTTTGATAAGTTTACGGGATCCTAGAAACACAAAATATTTTTAGCTTTCGCGGGGAATTTTTTATTTGACAACCAATTTAAAAAGTCCTCAAAAAGTAAAAATTGATATATCTACTCTATCAGTAAGAAACAAAACGTAAACGAAGTTACACACACTAGTAAGATTACTCGTCTAATAATTAAGTAGTAAGATGCTTCTGTATCCGCAAGACAGTAAAGGGCAGAAGGTAATTCGTTAATAAAACAAGACGACCCAACGTTATATAGCCTTGCACTTTTCGTTTGGTTTTATGACGGCATTATCCCGGGTTATTTGCCATGGCAGTGTTTCCTTGAGGATAAGCTTTTATAAGCAAACCTTCATGGAAATAGATACGGCACGTGGTAATGTTTTTTATATCTTACCGTATTATTTTGTATACCAGTATGTTATCCCAAACAAATAAACTCTCTTCTAATGAACACTGATAACCATTGTCTATATATTGTATTAAGTATCAAGTCAATGCAAATATTTACTTTTTTAAATATATTTATACATTTTAATAAAATCTGCAAGGAATTATCCCTCAACCTGTAGTTCACAAGTGTATAGACAAGTGTGTTTCACGAGAAATGTATTGACAAGTGTGTTTGAGGCGAGGAATGTATTAAAAAAATTTCTCTAGTATGTGTCTATGCTATTTTATTTTAGTGTTATTTATTACCTACACGTAAAAACCCGTAACTGGCTTAGAGAATATTTAATTTATAATACTATTTTGTTAACTTAATCGAATGAATATATTTTCCGTAATAAAATCAAATATTGTTTACCTTCTTCTTGTAAATTTTGTAAGCTTTAATAGTATGGTTCTATAGCATTTTTATGCTATATTCCTTTATTTCTATGTCCTTCATATTATCATTTATTTCTATTGCAATATCGCTGTTGCTTGTCGCTGGCGTATTTCAAAGGATAAGGTAGCGCCAAAGACCTAGAAACTAATATTTTTTGTAGGTCTTTGGGTGGCGCATTGTGCGTTTGACAATCCATCTTTGCCAAATAGATCGTTATGCAACTTTAATACCTATCTCTGGTGTCTATAGGCGAAGGTTGTCTCTTTCCATCAGGAGAGCTATCTGCTTATTTGTTTTGATATTAAAAAATGTTCTGACTATCATATTCACAATACATATAAATACACTAAATGACCACACATATACATACATGCAATTATATAAACATTATAAAAATATATTCATATCATATTTTTTATGTAATAGCAGACAAACAATCAAGTAGACACCCACTGCCCATGGACATTTACAACACAAAAAGCTAGTGGCAGTTTCTAAGAATTTTGCTGACCTTACTCTAAAAATATTAATGCCAAATCTACTCGGAAATTCCGAGTGAAGTAAGCTCTCCCAGAGTTTAACTGTTCGTATAAAGAAGGTATAAGCAAATCGAATAGTCGTTTTTGTTATTTTTTATCATCGATGTACAACGTTGTTTTGTTAACGTCACCCGTTGTCAACATCGTTGTTTTTGACAACGGCTTAAATATCCAACTAGTCTACTGGCTGGGGAACATCGAACATGTTAATAGTTTTCATAAATATTGTAATATCATCGTACATCGTAAATAAATAGACGAAATATTAAAATATAAGTTTTTTATTTAGTTGGCCAAAAAATTAGCATTCGCATTTAAAAAAAAAAGATTGTCTATTCAAGAACACAGGTTAGTTGGCACCTGGTATTGGTATTGTTGCGCGTGTCCAACGTTTATTGAACCACAGTTGGATTCATATTTCATTCGGTCGTTTCGGCCATTGGGCAACGCCTTGTTATGATTGACATCGGTTGTTATCGATAACGGGCGGCATTATTCGATACCTATGATCGAGTTGAATTTGGATGTTATTCCCATCCCTTTTTGAACATTTCGGCATCGAATGCCACCACCGTCGACTAATATCGTTGGTCAGCAAAGTTTTTTTCAAAAACGGCTACCTCTGATCATCATCAATATGGTGTGGATAGAATCACTTACTACGGCGAGTGCAATGGCGAAACCTAAGTGCCAGCACTAAATCAACTACCTCATCAGTACACTTCCCATCATCTAACGTCTAAGTAATTCCAATTCACTAGTATGAGTAGAATTGTCGATAAGCCGTACCTATTTACGTTGAATTTTATCAAATTGGAGGGTTTGATACGAAGCGTTCCGGCCCAAAGGTGCGAACGATACTCCATCTGTGGCCGAAATTGTGCTTTGTAAAGTATATGGCCAGACACGATGTATCGTATGGTACGATTCAATACCCCCAGTTTATTTGAAAAGAAATTATCTTCACGTCTGTATCCCCGAAGAAGTAGGCAGGGGTATCTACAACCAGTACACCTACAATTAGGCAATGATACTTGTCCCACAAAGTGATAGTTGGCAAGCATATCGCGAACCGCGCACTTTTCAGATCCCGGGAAAAGTTGTTTTATCAACTGAAAAATACATTTTTGAATTGCCTGACCCGGAATGAACCTTGATCCTCTATTAGTCATCACCAACACCGGACCACTAAACCACAGAGTTCAATTATTATCTTTAATATCTGTTATCTCTTTAAATACTTAGAGTATCATCAACTTATTTCAAACGAAAAAACCTGGCAATAAACTATACAATGCACTCATCTTGAAATGACTAGTTTTTTATATCATAAGATAGCAAGCAAGGAGATGGATCTCCTGATGGAAAGATACCAAAGATGTTAATGGTGCGTTGCTATCTTGTGGCGAGGTCTAATGCCACATGCATAAATTTACTGACTACCTTACTCTTCAAACCGGAACACAACAGAGAAAGCGCTGACGCTATTGCGGCAGGAATAGGTAAGGGACTGGTACCAAATCTGGGAAGACAATGCAGAACTCTACCACCTAGTAGCCACGATGGTAGTGACTCGCATAGCTAATCAGTCACCTCATACGACCCGCCTGGCAGAACGGCAGTTGGCTATTCTTCAAAGGTGCCCGGACCAACACAGGAGAATCAAAAGAAAGGTAGTTAAGGTCTGTAGCTTAAATCTTGAATAATCCGTCAAACAACTAAATGTTATTTATACGATTTCCTATCAAAGTTGGATAAAATAAAATAATACAAAGAACAGAAATAAATGACTCAAATATTTTATCGGGAAATTCTCCAGCATTGAAGAATAGAGTAAATATTGAACGTTACAAGGGAATCTTTTCAAACTTACCAAGTTCAATATGCCTTTGTAAAGTTCGACAATATACCCTGATACTTTGTCACGGCAGACGCGAGACATTTCGCTTTGTAACGCTGCCGCCGCGACACCTATTTACCGCATCAAAGGTCCGTGAAAACGAATTGGGTTTGAAAATATCAGCTGTACCGAATAAACTAGCGAGCTGTTGTTATTTGAGGACACCCTCGATATATCCTGTGTTTTTTCTCTGAGGTAATCTTTATTTATGGGAAGCGTAGAGGGACGAATATATATTACTGCTCATACCACATTCATTTTTTAAGGATTTCAATCTGACTTGCTTTAGAAAATTAGTGTTGCATATCTTATAAAAAAATGGGTGATATAATTTGTTTTTTCATAGTAATATAAAAAAACGAATTATATCACAAATCGATGGACAAATCGCACGAATTAATCTAATCCTAAAGTAAGCATTAACTTTTGCATGTGGCTTTAGACCTCGCTACAAGAAAGCAACTCACCATTAACATCCTTGATGACTATAGGCGACGGTTAACTCTTTCCATCAAGAGACCCATCTAATTGTTTGCCATCTTATCCATACTAATATTATCCATGTCAATATTATCCATACTAATATTATCCATGTCAATATTATCCATACTAATATTATCCATATCAATATTATCCATACTAATTATCCATACTAATATTATAAATGCGAAAGTAACTCTGTCTGTCTGCCTCTTTTTCATGCCTAAACCACTGTACCGATTCGGATGAAATTTGGTACAAAGATAGTTTCATACCCAAGAAAAGTCACAGAATAGTTTTTATCCCGGAAACCACATGGGAACGGGAACTATACGGGTAAAACCCCGGGATTTTTTGAAAATGTTCCACGCGGACCAAGTCGCGGACACACCTAGTGATATATAAAAAATATATTCCCTGTATTATAGGACTCGTCAACGATATGAATATTTAGAAATAATAATAGTAATAATAATATCAGTGGACAAATTACATAAATCGATCTAACCCCAAAATAAGCAAACTATTTGCTCGTGTTATATCGTCAACAATATTAATACATATAAATACATATATAAATACTATATACACAATAAACACCTAAACTCATAAATACAAAAATCTATGCTCATCACACAAATACATGTCCATGTCGGGAATCAAACCCGAGCCCCATCGATTTGTAGTAAAATTCGTTAACCACTCGATCAACAGGGCGGTCATGGTCAAACATAAGTGGCGAAATGCTGTATGGCTATCGATAATAATAATAATAATATATTTTTACACTACACAATATATAAAATACTCTGACTCCTAAAATAGTACAAACTGTTATACTAAAAACTGTAACGATATCGCCACATGCGTAAGTTTACCGGCTACCTTACCCTAAAACTGGAACACAGCAGCGGCAAGTATTGATGTTATTAATAGATAAGGTGTTGGTTAGTACCAACACCTTATCTATTAATAAAGTATAGTTACCCCGTCGACACGTTGCGGAACTCTACCATCTAAGTGATCACGATATTAGTAAGGCCTCGTTTACATTTTGATTAGTGCGAGTGCGTGTGTTTAATGCAAGTGCTTAGTATTAAACATAAAACACGTGTAGACAGCCGTCAGTTAGTGCGGGTGATTAGATTTGAGCGTCTATTAAATAATAATAAATAAATATTCACGGGACAAATAACAAATAATCTAACTCCAAAGTTAGCAATTATTTGCTTGTGTTATGGGTGTTAGTCAACGATACTAATACATAGAAATACATATATAAATACTGGAACATATTTTAATAAACGCCCAAACCCCGAAATACAAACATTTATATTCATCACACAAACGCTTGTCCCCGACGGGGATAAGCATTATATATATTATAAGGGGACCCGAGCCCCGTCGATTGCGTAGTCAGGGTCGCTAACCACTCGACCAACGGGGAACCAACTCACCTTACTACGCTGATAACTAATCAGCGGCTGTCTACACGTGTTTTTTGCTTAATACTATGCACCTGCACTAAACACTGGCACTTCCACTAATTAAAATGTAAACGAGGCCTGATTCGCTTTAGTTTTCTCTCTAATTTTGCAAGATGCCTAGCTAGGCAGATAATATATTCTTTAAAAAAGGCCTCGTACAAACAAACATAATAAACAAAATTCAAGCTGAACTGTTTATCATAATAATATATTTTGTACATGTTTTGTTAAAGGCAATTGTTTTCAGACGAGAATGAAGGTCAAAAACTGGCTTTAGCAAATGGCGTCCTAAAATCACAAACGCGCGGGTAGAGTTTACATGCCGATTTGTAAATATATGCAGGATACGATAAGCAGATTTCATGTTAGTGGCTAATTAAAATCCTTTTTTATATTATTATATAGCAAACAAACAGATATTTCTACTGATAAAAACAGACAATCATCGCCTACATACACCAAAGATGTTAAGACTCCATTACAATGATAGCAACACATCAGTGTTAATACCAATAGTATTTTATAGCCCCTCTACACAATGGGCCATGATGGTCGACTAAAAGCATGCTCGATACTGTAGAGGGTATAAATATCTGTGATGGGCCATCATGGGCCATAATCGAGTACAATCGCCATGGTGGCGATATACCAAAGGAATTATGGCTTATGATTGCGTGCGCGTCTACACAATCACCGTTAATCAGTACATAGTTGTCTCAAACGTAGTGATTGTATAATCTTTGGTCATCTCTGGTACATTCTAGATGGTGTAGACGTTAAGTACATTATTGTAAGAGCGGAGTAAAAATATTTCCGCAGCCGCGATCACAGCGCTATCTATTTTCATCCATTTTTGATAGACGTCATAACATAACAAAAGACAGTAAATGAGCATTCACGATTGTGTGGAGGGTTGCCTGATCATGGCAGCCATGCTGGAGGATCATTTGATGGGCTATAATGGCCCATTGTGAGGAGGAGCCATTACATTTATGAAACTTATCACTCCGACTTCAAATAAAGTAAAGCTTTGTAAGGTGATTAAGGTGAAGGAGTGGTTTTATGCCCAAATAAAAAAAAATATTTGTTTCTCAGCTTAGGTCAAACTGGTTAAGCCTAAAATATATAGGCTAAACAAAATTATCCAGGTATAAACTGCTATATTCTGACACGCTCAGAATGAATTGTTTTGGCCTAGGATAAACCAGTTTGCCTGAAATCAGGTTTGGCCGGTAACGTATATGTGTATGTATCAATCATTTTTTTATATCAAAAGATAGCAAACAAGCAGATGGCTCTCCTGATAGAACGCGGCAAAAACTTTAAAAGTGCGTTGCCATCGGTGTAGCGGGGTGTTAATGCCACATGCATAAGTCCCTTAACCTCACCCTCCAACCCTGAATGCGATAGTTACAAGCATTAACGCTACTGCGACAGGAATAGGTAATACAGTGGTACCCAGGCGAAATGTTGCAGAACTCTACCACCTAGTAGTTACAGTGTAGGTGACACGTATAGCCAATCGTTCGTCTTTTACGAACTGCCTGGTAAAACGGCAGATAGACTATTCTTCCAAGGTGATCCGGACCAACACGGGAATCATTTAACAAGCCACTACCATCGTGGCTACTAGGAGGTAGAGTTCTGCATTGTCTCGCCCGGATTTGGTACCTTACCTATTCCTGCTGCAATAACGTCAGTGCTTGTCACTGTCGTGTTCCGGTTTGGAGGGTAAAGTAGCCGGTAACCTTATGCATGTGGCATTAGACCTCGCCATAAGATAGCAACGGACAATTAACACCTTTGGTGTCTATAGACAATGGTTGACTCTTCCCATCAGGAGACCCATCTGCTTGTTTGCTATCTTATGATATAAAAAAAAAACTATGACTATTAATGATATGAAATGAATACTATGATTATTATGAAAAAAATACTATGATTACTATCTCATGATATAAAAAAAAATAACAAAATGTGTGCTATCCCACGGACTATGTGACAGTAATGTAATGTCGCATCTCACGTACCTTAATAATGTTTAGTGATTTAATTTTCTAGTACACGTACGTGAATATATCTCCGTAATGCCATCTCCTTCGCGTACGTTGAGTTCACTGCTAACGTAGGTCAAGGCTAGAGTGAACAATATTATAGGTACTTTATTCCCGCTTTTCATCTAGACTGGTAAATCTGGGTACGGAACGTGACTATCGTACGTGTTGCTTCAATATTAGCTACGATATATCTCATGTTCAGGCCATTTTAGGCTTCGTACATCTAAGGAAAATAGAGCCCTTTTAGAACCACTTCAACCTATGTTTATTTTCACGGTTAAGTATGACCTAGAAACGTTATATTTAGCTTAATGATCATCGTGACTTGTTTTCAGACAAAGTTGTTATGTAGATTTCGGGTAATTTATTCTGCAGTTTTCTAATATTTGTATGGTAGTGCGTTCGGGTCTGATAGTAATTTTGTTGTGTAGTGAAAAGCATACAGTTAAAACTATTGACTAAGTAGTTACCTACCATAACAATAATAATATAATAATATTAATAGCTGAACAAATAACACAAATTGATCCATCCAAAGTAAGCATATTATGTTAGTCAACAATACTAATACATATATAAATACTGTTACATACATAATAAACACCCAAACCCAGAAATAAAAACATCTATATTCATCACATAAATGTTTGTCCCTGCTGGGAATCGAGTCCAGGCCCCATTGATTCGTAGCTAGGTTTGCTAGCCACTCGACCAACGAGGCGGTTAATTTTATTAATTGTAGATCAATAGTTTTTTTTTATTGAAAAAGGGGGTAAACGGACAGGAGAATCACCGCCACCCATAGACAAGCACACTATCAGAAGATTTGCAGTTGCGTTGCCGGCCTTTTAAGAAAGAGAAGTCTCGAAGGTCCTTAAGTCGTATCCGCTTGGAAAAACTCCTGCCGGTAATTGGTTCCACAGAGGAATAGTGCGGGAAAAAAGTGCCTCGAGAATCGCACAGTTGTGGATTTCCAGACATCGAGATGGTGAGGATGAAATTTTGAACTTTATCGCGATGTCCGATGGTAAAATTCTGCGGTAGAAATTAATCCAAAGAGTTCCTCGGAACACTCCTCATGATAGATCTGATAGAAGATGAAGAGCGAAGCCACATCTTTACGTAATTCCAAAGAATCAAGCCGGTCAGAAATAGCCTGTTATTGACGATTCGAGCCGCTCTACGTTGAATGCGGTCAAAAGGAAGGAGCTGGTACTAAGGAGCCCCCGCTCACAAGTGAGAGCAGTACTCCATATGAGGCCGGATTTGCGCCTTATAAAGTTGTAAGCAATGGGTCGGCGTGAAGTATTTCCTGGCCCTGCTGAAAACACCCAGCTATTTTGAGGCTAATTTGGCTTGCCCTCAAAGTGACCACGGAATGGAAAGTTGCTCGATATGTTAACTCAAAGAATTTCAAGACTGGCTATGGCTGTTAGTGAAGTATTTTCAAAACGAGGAGATACGAAAAGGGAGATTTTTAGTGAAAAACACGCAAACTTGTGACTTCTTAGGGTTAAAGTGAACTAAATTTAGTCGACCCCACTTTGAGGCTGTGGAAAATTGTTCTTCGATTTCTGACACAAGTTTGTTCCGGCACGCATTAACGTGTTGTTGAGAAACCCTGTTGTGGCCAGAGTACAAAGCATCACCCGTCCTGTCATTCTCATAGCAATGAATGTTGCTTGATTGTAACATGTCATTAATATGCAGAAGAAACAGTGTAGGTGACAGCACACAGCCCTGAGGAACACCAGATTTTCTTAGATTACACAATAGGGAATATAAAAATGTTTTAAATTTAATTGTTTTTATTTATCTCTGATATTTAATATTGTCCTGTCATTAAACCTATCTTATTATTTTTTTAATTTAGTTTGTATTCAATTACTTCAGACTTTAGTTGAAATGTGTTCAATATGCGAGAGAAATTTAAATTTTCGAAATGCATCACCATTAGTGAATTGAAAAGTGACGTCACAGAGCGAAAGATATTAGATTTATGGACGTCGATATCCCTATTATGCTAGTAGTATTTGAGGCTCTGTGAAGTAATACAAAATGCGCGTAAAACGCCACTAGCGTTCGATTTTAATCGATGATTTACTTAAATTAATGACTACCTCGCTATTAAGGAGATAACCCATTCGGTAGGCGTATCACCTAACGTTTGCAATCTGCCAGCGATCAGCGATGATTTTTAAACGTAACGAAAACTTCATCAAAAATGTCGCCAATTGCTTACTGGTCACTAGATGCAATTTTCGGGATGTCACAGTACCAAAACTAATCAAGCGACACCGACTGCCACTATTATACAAGGTTGTTATGTGTCTTGCAATAACTAAACAATTACGATAATTTTGCATTGCGAGTTACGTGATAATCCCGCCGATCAAATCAGAAGGTCAGATGTAATTGTACATTAGAAACCGCTATAGATCGTGGTACCAGAAAGATTTTTTTTTTATTAATAACAAGCTGAATTTTTGTAAATAGCATCGTCTTGACAAGACGCCCATCTTTTCTCTCTTATTTGTTTTCTAAATTCTTCCTGTTATTAATAAAAAATAAAAATGTTCCTGAGATCATGGTCTATTGGGTTTAGAACAAAATTACTATACACATGTTGACTGGATGGAGGTACTAGAAAAAACGCGAAGCTAATGGAACTAAACCACCGTTGTCTTAGGTATAATTCACACTGACCAGTGACCGGCTCGCATTGACCTTAAAGCCCCGTTTTCACTTTGATTAGTGCAAGTGCGACTATTTAATGCAGGTGTTTAGTATTACGGAAAAAATACGTGAAGACAGCCGTTGATCAGTGCCAGTGATTAGTATTCAGCGTAGTAAAAGTGAATAGACGCTGATTACTAATCACTCGCACTGATCAACTGCTGTCTGCTTGTGTATATTTTGCTTAGTACTAAGCACCTGCATTAAACACTTGCACTTGCACTAATCAAAGTGAAAACGGGGCTCAAGCATGTCGCGGCAGCCGTACGTCACTTGAATGACTCAACTCGCTGCACCACTAATATCTACATATATAATAGTGCATAGATGAACATTCCGCGACGGACGTGCGGCTCCAGATGGATCCAACGCATCACGACGGTTATGCCACGGAGTCCGTTAGGGGCCGTTTGGTGCAACTCGAAGCTGTCTGGAGCCATTCAGCCACGGCGGAACGTGAACGTAATATAAATATGAACTCTAATTCCTGTTTGCACGTTCTAATTTCCTTTTTCGCATTGTAAAATTGTCGTCCGGCGGGGTTATCACGTAACTCGCAATGCGAAATTATCGTAATTGTTTAGTTATTGCAAGACACATAACAGCCTTGTATAATAGTGGCAGTCGGTGTCGCTTGATTAGTTTTGGTACTGTGACATCCCGAAAATTGCATCTAGTGACCAGTAAGCAATTGGCGACACTTTTGATGAAGTTTTCGTTACGTTTAAAAATCATCGCTGATCGCTGGCAGATTGCAAACGTTAGGTGATACGCCTTGGGTCGGGATGATGCTTGCCAATCGATACATTTAAAAAGAAACCTAGCTTCGTACTAGATAGCCCCATATTCGCATTATCACAACCGCTCAGGATAAAGATTTGTACCAGAATGATAGATTTACAACATTTAAAAAAAATCGCGCTCAAAGAAAAAATGCTCAATCGCGTGCAAGACACGGTGTTCAAACGTTTATTCCTACCGTAATCTACCTTGATAATTTAGTCGACCGTAAATGCATGTTGGATGAACAGAGAAAATTGTGCCCAAAAATTTGCACCTTTATTTATGATGCTACAAAAAATTTTGGGAGATCAATATTTTTTTCCATGCCTTTTACAGATTTTTTTGTAGCTTCAAAAATAAAGGTGGAAATTTTTGGGAGCCATTTTCTCTGTTGCACCCAACATGCACTTACGGTCGACTAAATTAGCAGGGCAGTAATAGCGTCAGTGTTTGTCGCTGTCATGTTCCGATTTGGAGGGTAAGGTAGGCGGTTAAGTTATGCATGTGGCATTAAAATACGCCACAAGATAGCAACGCACCATTAACATCTTTGCTGTCTATAGGCGATGGTTTACTCTTTCCATTAAGAGATCTATCTGGTTGTTTGCTATCATATGATATAAAAAAAGTTTTCAAGCTCAAGCCCAAAAACATACTTATTCAAAATACTTTACATGTACTTTTGATGAGTCGATATTTTTAGAATTACTACCGGATGCGGATATGTTGCCTGTAAAATTTGAAATAAAGTTAATTAGTGGTTATATTATCTGTTAAAACTAGCTGACCCGGCAAACGTTATTTTTCCATATAAATTATTGAATTAAAAAATAGGGGTTGATGATAGAAGGGTGAATATTTACGATTGTATGTATCTTTTAATGCCACATTATAAAAAAATAAAAATTTGTCACAAATATAAAAATAAAATGTTATGGGTGGATAACCCTTATCACTTAGGGGTATGAAAAATAGATAGTGGCCGATTCACAAACCTAATATAAATAATAAAATTTGATAAAAATCGGTCAAGCCGTTTGGCAGGAGTATGGTAACTAACATTGTGACACGAGAATTTTATATATAAGAAGAACAATAAAAGATTCAACAAATCATCAGACTACATTTCAACATAGTTTTATATAAGTATACATGTTTGATTAAAATTTGAAAATTCTTAATTTATATTGATAATTTGTTGAAATTTTCAGTATAAGTTCGCCGTGTTGGTCCCGGCCTCTTTTGGAGAACAGGCCAACTGCCGTTCTGCCAGGCAGGTCGTAAAAGGTGACCGATTGTCTATCGAGTCACTAACATCGTGGCTACTAGGTGGTAGAGTTCTGCATTTTCTCGCCCGGGTCTGGTACCACCGCCTTACCTATTCCTGCCACAATAGCGTCAGTGCTTGTCGCTGTCGTCTTCCGGTTTGGAGGGTAAGGTAGCCGGTAAACATATGCATGTGGCATTAGACCTCGCCACAAGATAGCAACGCACCATTTACATCTTTGGTGTCTATAGGCGATGGTTGACTCTTTCCATCAGGAGACCCATCTGCTTGTTTGCTATCTTATGATATAAAAAAAATATATATATTTGGATCACGAGAAAAGTGCTAGTATCTCCTGAATGTACCACAAAAAGTAAAACGTTCAATTACTGTTTAACGCATCGTTAGTTTGTTAAAGATGAGCGCCAAAAAAAAGATTAATGATCTTTGAGGGGCACAACATTCAACGTCGTAAATACACAAAGGGATTTTGTTAGGGCGAGTCTCCAGGGGAAAATATGATGATAAATATCCATTAAAACGAGAATGTTACGAAAAAACCACTCCGAGAACTGGATTGTAAATAAGTTGCGTTCAGTTTATTTATATAAAATATTACCTTACCTGACCATATTTTAAATACACCTAGCGAACATTTTTCTTCGTTTTATTCACATAAACTTAATATCCGAAATTGCTAGCTGGAAAACTCATAGAGTCAAGTGTCCTCCCCCTCTGCCAGCTAAATGGTTAGTTTTGGAGGTAAAACAAAATTATGGTAGTAGGAAATATAATAACATTAAAAGGTCGCCTCTGTGGTCTAGTCGTCCAGCGTTGGCGTTGACCAAATGAGGTCGTGGGTTCGATTCCCGGGTCGGCCACATTAAAAAAAAGTGTTTTTTCAGTTTTCTGAGAAACACAAAGTTGCCCGGGATTGTAAAGTGCCCGGTTGGCGATAGGCTTGCCACCTATCACATTTGGGGACCAAGTACTTCGGCTGATCGTGGGTGCACTTGTTGTATCTCTGCCTACCACTTTGGGGATATGTGCGTGAAGATACTTTTTCTTTTTTTAAGGAAAACTATAATGGCTTGACAGGCTTTACAAGTTTTATAAATAGTCAACCAATTTATAACATGTATATGGAAAAGTTTTTATAGAAGGTGAACCTATGCTGTAATATTGTTTTTTGTGTTGGGTTATTGAACCTATGCTGTATATATCTGTTATAGCTCAGCCGCACTTGCGCCTATCGTCACAAAGCTTCGTGCAATGACATGATAAATGCAGATGTGACCAGATATTATCGGCTATTTTCGCATACATTCCAGACTGCATGGCATTATGGCGAGGTATTTTCTCGCGCGCCAATACTGTAGAATGTAGGCGGCGCGGTATGTTCTGATACCGTTGGGAAACGGTTCAGCTTTCGGGTAAATAATCATAATCATAATCATAATCGTAATTTATTTATTGCTTGAACATAGGTAAATCAGGATGTTACAATATAAAACATAATTAGTGTAGTGTAGTAATAATTAAATAAATTAATTATTACTTTTTAACAATTCTCTTTAAAAACAGTTACTAATAAATATAGGACTTCACCAAAATTTTTAATAGAGCAGCAGGCTGCGCGCTGTAGCTAGTATTCTATATATAGCAGACAAGTAGATGGTTCTTTTTTATATCATAAGATAGCAAACAAGCAGATGGGTCTCCTGATGGAAAGAGTCAACCATCGCCTATAGACACCAAATATGTTAATGGTGCGTTGCGTTGCGTTGGTATCTTATGGCGAGGTCTAATGCCACATACATAAGTTTACCGGCTACCTTAGCCTCTAAACAAGAACAAGTGACATTCACTGACGCTATTGCGACAAAAATAGGTAAGGTACTAAGGTAAGGCTACCAGACTCGGGTGAGACAATGCAGAACTCTACCACTCTTCTGCATAAGTAGATGTAAAAAGAAAACCGTCGCCTATAGACACCAGATATTAATGGTGTATTGCTATCCATGTGGAGATGGTTTTCCATTTGGAGAGCGTTTTCCTTGTTTGTTAATTTATAATATAAAGTTTATGTATTTATCTTTAAGTTAAATTACAGTATTTCTTTCTAGGATCTCAATATTCGTGCCAGAAATGACATCAAGAAGGAAATCCGGTACATTAGAAGATGATTATATTGAAATTATGTGGCGTCGTGGTCAGAGTCGGTCTCCGTAGCGCCTCGCTAACTGTCGTTACGTATTCCGGCTGAGAGGTGACTGCAAGTAAGTAATAATGTTTATGATTAAATCTATTTACTTGTATGTAGTACTAGCTGCAGGGTGCATCCCGTTGCATCATAAAAGTATTTTTGTGAACCCCGCGGCAACGACTCATTTTTCCGGGACCAACAGTAGCATATGTGCTTTTCCAGATCATCATCTGCCTGTGTGCCAAATTTCATTTAAATCCGTCAAGTAGTTTTTACATGATTGAGTCTCAAACATTAATTCATCCATCCAAACATCCAAACTTTCGCATTTATAATATTAACCAGCTGTAGCGTGCAGCCTGTACTGCATTATAAAAGTTTTTGCGAATCCCACGGGATCACCTAATTTTTCCGGGATAAAACGTTACCTATGTACTATTCCAGGTTGTCATCTACCTGTGTGCCAAATTTTATTTAAATCTGTTCAGTAGTTTTTGCGTGATTAACAAACATTCATCCATCCAAACATCCAAACTTTCGCATTTATAATATTAATATAGATATAGATTAGTATAAACTTAATGAGCATGAATATGTGTAACCTTTTTTTAAAGGCTGGATCTACATCTACTACAAACCGGAACACAACAGTGACAAGCACTGACTCTGTTGCGGCAGGAATAGTTTAGGCAGTAATTATACCAGACCGAAAGGAGATTATGCAATACTCTATCACTCAGTGGTCACGATGAAAAAACACATTTCGCAAAGCATTAGTTTATTGCTAACAGCGATTACCCTGTAGTAAAAATACCATCATAATTCTATGACTCTGCTTGATCATAAACTAAACAATTAAATCCTACTAGTCCTATCTTACTAACATTATAAGTGCCAAAGTTTGTACAGATGGATGGATGGATGTTTGTTTTCCTACTCTTTCACGCGAAAACGGCTGAACCGATCTGGACGAAATTTGGCAAACATATAATAAAAATCTATGAAATTCTCGGCTTTGCTCTACAATTTTAAGCGTGTATTATACATGTATACCTTCCAATTATATGTGTGTCATAGCTCTCACCCGTGCTTAGGAAACCTTGAAAAACTTAAAAACAACCAAGAAAAATTACGACACGCTAGGTTTTGAACCTGCGACCTCCACTCAAGCCGGGGCGCTCTACCAACTGAGCCAGTGTAGCCTAGTTCAAAGTGACAAAATTCTTTGCTATGTGATCGATTCCGTCGATTGTACTGATCGCTAGATCAAAAAAAGTATCTTCACGCCCATGTCCACGAAGGGGTAGGCAGAGGTACAACAAGTGTACCTATGATTAGCCGAAGATACTTGATTCCACAAATCCGGATTAGCCGAAGATACTTGATTCCACAAGTCCGGTTGGCGTTAGGTTTGCCACCTATCACGGTGGCAAGCCTATCGCCAACCGGGCACTTTCCAATCCCGGGCAACTGTGTATCTTCACACCCGTGTCCCCGAAAGGGTAGGCAGAAGACAACAAGTGCACCCACGATTAGCTGAAGATACTTGGTCCCACAATGTGATAGATGGCCAGCCTATCGCCAACCGGACACTTTCCAATCCCGGGCAATGTTGTTTTTATCAGAAAACTGAAAAAACATATTTTTAAATTGCCCGACCCAGGAATCGAACCCGAGACCTCATGTGGTCAACTCCGACACCGGACCACTAGACCACAGAGGCGATTTGAGCTTTTTAGGTTTCTAAGAACTGTGTGTTTCTCAGAAAACTGAAAAAGCACTTTTTTAAAGGGGCCGGACCCGGGAATCGAACCCGGGACCTCGTGTGGTCAACGCCAATACTGGACCACTAGACCACAGATGCGACATCGCTAGATATACATATTATTTATAACTATTTAAATGAATTCATCGTTACAGATGAAATTCTCATTTATATAATACTAGCTGACCCGGCAAACTTTGTTCCGCCTTAATGGCAATAAATAAGCAGATTTTTTTTTGTAAAAAGTATCCTATGTCCTTCTCCTGGCTCTAAACTACCTCCCTGCCAATTTTCAGCTAAATCGGTTCAGCCGTTCTTGAGTTATAAGTGGAGTAACTAACACGACTTTCTTTTATATATATAGATTGATCGATACTTACTTATTTTTTAATTATATGTGTGTTTTAGTAATGTCAAATGCTAGACTGTCGAAATTTTTCTTTGTCATTTTAAGTTTTTAAAAACTATACCTTCTCCTTGAATCACTCTGTCTATTGACGAAAACTGCATTAAAATACGTCGCGTAGTTTAACAGATCTAAGCGAACATACAGCGAAAGCGACTTTGTTTTATACCATTGTATGAATATTTCAGTATTTATATGTATATATAAGTATTGCAATCAATAAGTCTCGGGTTCGATTTCCGAACAGAAATAAACATTTGCATGATGAGAATAAATGTTGGTATTAGATTGAGTTTGGGTGCGTATTAAATATATTTCAATATTCATACAATATGTATTTCTATGATAACAATACCTATCACTCGACAGTAATATCTATATCTATACATATAATAAAATCGTAGGAAAGTCAACGTATGTCCGGGGTAAACTCAAAAAGTACTGCATGGATTTGCTTCAAATTTTGCATGAATATTACTAACAGGTCGGGTCAACATATAGGCTACATACTATCACGCTATCATCTACGGGGGAGGAGCTGTGCGTAGGAAACGAAGTCCGTGCGAACGAAGTCGCGGGCAACAGCTAGTAATCTGTATAAGTATCATCAACTGACAGTTGACACCCATATCAGTAGCAAATAATTTGATTACTTTTTTATAAGATAGCAAACAAGCAAACAGCTCTCCTGATGGAGAGAGATAAACCATCGCCTATGGAAATAACTTAGGGGTTAGATCCATTGGTGTAATTTGTCCAGCTAAATGTATTTATTTATAACTAGCTGTTGCCAGCGACTTCGTCCGCGCGCACTTGGTTTACTCAGCACTGCTCCTCCCCCATAGATGATAGCGTGATAATATGTAGCCTATATGTTAACCCGACCTGTAAGTAATATTCTTGCAAAATTTGAAGTAAATCCATGCAGTACTTTTTGAGTTTACCCCGGACATACATACAGACAAACAGACAAATAGATAAACAGACAAACAGATAAAAATTCTAAAATCTATATTTTTGGCTTCGATATCGATTGTAGATTACGCCCCAAGTATTCTTTTAAAACAATATTCAATGTACAGTTTTGACTTTCCTACGATTTTATTATATGTATAGATTATCGAACATTTTTACATCATATTAGAATAGCAATCAAGCAGATGGTTCTCCTGTTAAAATCTGGAATAATTCTTAAATAATATAAAAACCGGCCAAGTGCGAGTCGGACTAGCGCACGAAGGGTTCCGTACCATCATTTATAAAATACGGCAAAAAGTCACGTTTGTTGTATTTAAAAATATTTTTTTTTGTTATGGTTTTAGTTTTTGTTGTTATAGCGGCAACAGAAACACATTATCTGTGAAATTTTCAACTGTCTAGCCTTTGTTTAGCTATCGTGGTTCATGAGATACAGCCTAGTGATGGACAGACAGAGGAGCCTTAATAATAATCCATTTGTATCCGTTAAAAAATCGCTTATAACTACATCGCGGTCAGATTAACTTGACGCATGCCGTTGATGACGTCAATTGGTGCAAACGTAACAATAATGTCCAAAAACAATATAACAATAACAGAAAACTAAATAAATTATCTACGCGCGTATCGGTAACAAAAATGCTGACCATGGCCATACTGACACTTATATTATTAACCGGGCGGGCTAAGGGAAAACCTGTTTTACATACCAGAGATGCATCAAGTTAATGAGATCGCGTTGTAAATATTAATACGCTAAGAGAAAACTTTGTGTACCTTTTTAAGAAAATAATGCGAAAAGAATATATTATAATTTGGCATACATATTTTACATTGCAGAGAAGTGCAGAAACATAATATTTTTTAAATATTAATATTGGTCATTCATTTGACACACATTATATTATTCACATACATACATATATATATATATATATATATATATATATATATATATATATATATATATATATATATATATATATTATTTTGTTTGTGGTGAAAGTTTGTTGTCAAACTTAGAAAAGACGCTACACCCTGCAGCCCGCATTATTAAAGTCTTTTCTGAATCCCACGGAAACAACTTATTTTTTCGGAATGAAAATTATGTCATGTCCTATTCCAGGTCAGTCATTTTTACAGCGTATCATTAGGCACTAATTCGCGGGCGCTAATTCATAATAAACACCCAAACCCAACATCCATGCTCATCACATAAATGCTTGTCCCAGTCGAGAGTCGAACCATTGTGTAATCAACCTTACTTCTAACCAGCACGAACGGTCGATCACGAACTATAAAAAAAGTATCGGACTAAATCTATATGATGCGAACCCGAAGCCTATTGATTGCGAATTCAGGATCGCCAACCGCTCAACCAACGAGTCCACGTCATCTTGTTTTTAATTGAAAATAAAATAAGCTAGTTAATGTGTTCATGTTTAAAACGAATATATCAATATCAACTTATAAATTCACTTTGTAAATTCATTTCCACTCGTGTGAAACTCGGCACGAACGGAAAATTATTTTTTAATTCCCATATTTTATATTACTTCTACGTTAATGCTTTTTTATTTTACATGGTAGTATAAGTGTAGTGTTTATTGGAGATTTTATTTTAACTGGAGATTTTATTTAATTAGGCTATAACCACGTTTCATTTTTAGCTTAACCTTTAAATTATTTTCCATTTCAAAATATGGAGATTTTCATTTCCGCAGAAATTACTTGTATACTTTTAAATACCTAGTCTAATTAATCTAATAAACCAGAATTACTTGAGCTTCTCTTGTTGGAATACTTTTGTAATCCTTGTTATATAAATAAATGAGACAATTCAGAAAGTGACCAGTTAAATATACCAATGTAAATAATTTAAGGAGGAAAAATTCTTCTGGAATATTCCCACGACTTCAAAGTAACCTGTTGAATTTTTTTATCATATTAAATTGTTTATAAGTTTATCTCTAAACTAGCTACAAAAATTCTTTGACGATACATAAATTATATATTCTATCATGTGTTTTTGTTGTTCTTGAGTAGACTTAGTGTAATACTTCAAACAGACAGAAAACTGAATCAAAGATTGAAAAATTTTATTTCAGATTACAGAATAATTTGTAAAAACAAAATTCTGTATATCAATTAAATTAAATTACAATGTCAAAATGATAAAAAAATTAAATTATATAACTAATATTACAATAAATTCATTAGTAACTTAAATTAAATTAGTAAATATGTGTATTTTTTCAGTTTTATGATAAAAAAACGTTGCCCGGGATTGGAAAGTGCCCGGTTGGCGATACGCTTGACACATATCACATTGCGGGACACTTAGCGGTTATTGTCGGCTAATCGTAGGTTCACTGGTTGTACCTTTACCTACCTCTTCGGGGATACGGGCGTGAAGATACTTTTTTTTACTTTTAGAAAACAAATGACGTGTCACTTGCGCAATCATATGTGCTCTTTGTATACAAATTTTTATTAAAAGCGGTTAAGCCATTCTCGAGTTATAACAGACCATGCAGACATACATACAGATAAACGGATATACAAAATAAGGAATATTTATCATGAAATTTGATAAAAAATTATATGCACTGTAGAGACTGCAGATATGGTAGTATTAATAGCCAAAGCCAAGCCAAAAATCGGAATGCATGGAAAAGTATGGAGGAGGCCTTTGCCTGCTGTTGGGTACCTACACAATATACTCCAGTTAAAGTTTTAAATCAAAATATGTCACTACTTTTTGAATTTAGGATATAATGTAGTATTAGATATATAAAAACGATATGCAAAGGTTTTTGGCTGGCAACCACCGGCAAGAGTTGAAACAAAAATTAAGAAGTGTTTTTTTTTTGTAATTACTCAAAAATGGTAAAAGTAAGATAAAAAGTCTTGAATAAAATGTGAAGGATCGCCTCTGTGGTCTAGTGGTCCAGCGTTGGCGTTGACCACATGAGATCCCGGGTTCGATTCCTGGATCGGGCACATTAAAAAAAACGTGTTTTTTCAATTTTCTGAGAAACACAAAGTTGCCCGGGATTGGAAAGTACCCGGTTGGCGATAGGCTTGCCACCTATCACATTTGTGGGACCAAGTATCTTCGGCTAATCGTGGGTGCACTTGTTGTACCTCTGCCTACCCCTTCGGGGATATGGGCATGAAGATACTTCGAACTCATAATTTTACATCACATAGATTACATAAATTTTTCTTTTCTGGTCAAAATTAACCGAGTTAGAGAGGTTTTTAAGTTAAAGGAAGAAACGTTATTTAAAACAAATTGCTAGTAAAAATAAGCGATTTTTTTTGTTATGAATAAATATTGATTTATCACAACACAGAATAAAACAAAATCGCTTTCTGCTGTCTGTCCTATATATGCTTAGATATTTAAAACTACGCAACGGATTTTGATGCGGTTTTTTTAATAGATAGAGTGATTCAAGAGAAAGGTTAATATGTTTAATAATATCCATTATATAGTAGAGAAATACTGTTATAAATATACAGGCTGTTAGTGTAAACACCTTTATCCTTGAAACCAGTGGTTTGGTTTCACTTATAGAACGTAACTCCCCGTGTTTGTTCCGGGCTCCTTTGAAGAATAGTCCAACTGCCGTTCGGCCAGGCAGGTCGTAAAAGGCGACCGATTGGCTTTGTAGGTCACTGCCATCGTGACTACTAGGTGATAGATTTCTGCGTTGTCTCGGCCGGGTCTGGTACCACCGCCTTACCTGTTCCTGCCGCAATAGCGTCAGTGCTTGTCACTGTCGTGTTCCGGTTTGGAAGGTAAGGTAGCCGGTAAACTTATGCTAATCAATAACTAATATAACTAAAATAAAACTAATCAATAACAAAATAAGTATTTCGGTCTAGTCCTTCAGTCCACAAACGATATTGTGCAGTACGGAACTTCGTTCTAAAAGTGTATTAATGTAAGATAGCAGTTAAGGTTTTTTTATATCATAAGACAGCAACCAAGCAGATGGCTCTCCTAATGGAAAGCGAAAACCATCAGCTATAGACATTAAAGACGTTAATGGTACGTTGCTACCCTTGTGGCGGGGTCTTAATACCGCATTTTTTTTTTATATCATAAGATAGCAAACAAGCAGATGGGTCTCCTGATGGAAAGAGTCAACCATCGCCTATAGACACCAAAGATGTTAATGGTGAGTTGCTATCTTGTGGCGAGGTCTAATGCCACATGCATAAGTTTACCGGCTACCTTACCCTCCAAACCGGAACACGAAAGCGACAAGCACTGACGCTATTGCGGCAGGAATAGGTAAGGCGGTGGTACCAGACTCGAGCGAGACAATGCAGAACTCTACCACCTATTAGCCACGATGGTAGTGACTTAATAGCCAATCGGTCGCCTTTTACGACCTGCCTGGCAGAACGGCAGTTGGCCTATACTACAAAGGAGGCCGGGACCAACACGCATGCATAAGTTTAACTTTCTACCTTTCCCTCCAAACCGGAACACGACAATGACAAGCGATTATGGTAGGAATAGGTATGACGTAATAGGTATGATATAGAGGAAGTTGCTGGCAAAAACTGGCTAGACAAAGGAAGGAAAAGAGATGAATGGAAAGATTTGGAGGCTTTCACCCAAAAAGGGATCCACGAAATATAGCTAGTGTATAAGATGTAAAATGTAATTTTCAATGATATGTAAAAAAAAGGTATGACGTTGGTACCGGCCAAGGTGAGATAATGCGGAACTCTTGCACCTAGTATAACTAATCATTTGCCTTTTTCAAACTGCCTGGCAAAACGCCAGATGGTTTATTATTCGAAAGGAGCCCGGAGCAACACGGGGAAACATGTTGAAGCCTCATTAAAGCAGTGATTAAACTAATATAACTGTTGCAGTCATGAATCTCTTAAACATGGATGCGGAGAACCGCGTAGTCCTGAATGTGGGCGGCATCCGTCACGAGACGTACAAGGCTACGCTGAAGAAGATCCCGGCGACCCGGCTGTCTCGACTGACGGAGGCGCTCGCCAACTACGATCCGGTCCTCAACGAGTACTTCTTCGACAGACATCCTGGAGTTTTTGCGCAAGTTCTCAATTACTACAGGTACGTAGTATACATAGTATAAATGAACAAAACCAAAGTAACTTCACGCCCGTATCCCCGAAAACATAGGCAGAGCCGAAGCTGAAGATAATCACACAATGTGATAGGTTGCAAACCTATCGCCGATCGGAGTCTTATCCAACCACGGGCAACGTTGTTTTTATAAGAAAACTGGAAAAACACATTTTTGAATTGGTCGACTCGGGAACCAAACTCGAGACCTTATATGGTCAACACCGATACCGGATCACTAGAGCATAGAGGCGACCATAAATTATAGAATGTATCGCTTTGTTTCCACAGAGGTGGCGACAAGCAAACAAAAGTAATGTTAAGGCGATAGGTAATGCCAAACTACGAAATAGACACCTCTTTCGAATTCGATGAAAGCCTACTACTGCTAACCGGTTGGTCCAATAATTTTAAAAAAATATGCATTATACGTATAATATAACTAAGTTTAAATTTTAAGTTCGTTTTTTTAAATTTTATTGTTATTTTTGACGGAAAAAAATCGAATATCTTTCTTATTTTTACGCAAAAATTTGCCTATAACTTCCAAACTACTGTAACGATTTTGATGCTTTTTTCTTTTTATTACAGACAATTTATTGCTTTATAAAATTTAAGTTCAAAATTTTACAAAATCATTATAGTGTTCTATTAAATCAATAAAAACCTTATTATTTAATTCGCGGACAGCGCTCGCGTCGAAAGTCAATCTCCCGGTAGCATTCATACGGGGAGGCTGTGTCGCATGTTAGCGTGCTCCGCTTTCCATATTCGAGTCAAAGAGTAAAAGTACAGATAGAACGTTTGGCACAATAGTAAGGTTGTGCCGTTTGGAAATTGAACATTTCGTTTACGCTTGGATGTTTTTTTATAGTAGATAATGAGCTTGGACCGAGAAGGCTGTTTTTTTACATATGTTGTTCTTATGATATAGACAAGGAATAAGAAAGGATTTTTTTAAATTCATCCCTTAAGATGGTGAAATAGGGGGTAAAAGTTTCTATGAAACTCTGTCATTTTTGTATCAAAAATGAATTGTTTATTTATTGCATTACTATAAAATCTAAATTATTTTAATTTAGTATTTATGATTTTTAATACAATTAAGATGTACGAATTTTCGGATTTTTTAGTACTTATGCTCTTCAATCGAAATTGAAGAAACATGCATGTAATGTTAGAAGTTTCGACCATTAAAGGAGTAAAAATGTGTGTTACAATTTATATGAAAAATCAAACGTTTATGGTCGAAATAACTTGAAATTCGGCACTTACGTTCCTCAACACAATTCAAGAATCATTTATTTGGGGATTTTTTTAAATTTCATTCCTTAAAGGGTAAAAAAAGCATTGATGTTTGAATAAAAAATAGACTGTTTATTGTAGATTATTGTAGAAATTATTTAAAACTTAGTATTTATGATTTTTAATACAATTAAATGAATACGAGTTTAAGGTTTTCAAATGTCATCTCTTCAAACGATGAAAAAAGTGGTAAAGTTTGTAAAAAAAATAAAGTATGTTTTATCAAAATCTCTTTAAATTTATTCAATTTAAATTAATTCAATTAAATAAACGTGCATGTAAGGATGCTGTGAGTTTTATCTCTTAAAGAGGTAAAAGAGTGTATTAAAGGGGCTGAAAGCTAGTACTTTATAAATAGTTTTGTTTGCGAGTAGACGCTGAATAATATTTTGAGACTATTCATGTACTTACCTACGTTTACGCTTGAATTTTTTATTAGCTATTGATAGATAAGTATTTTGTAAATATTTTGTATAAATGTACAAAAATAAAAAAAATAAAACATGTAAACAACTAAGATAATTCAAGCAAGCGAATAAAAAGCAAAACTCTAAAGAAAAAAAAATAAAAACTGGTACTATTTGAAGGTAGTAGGACTTCGCAACTAAAAATAAATAAATTAAATATATTATACATACAAATAGTCTAAATAAACCAACTTATTTAGTAGTTTCCTCTATAAACATTAAATCAATTTATATATCTTCTTTTTTATTACGAGATTTTAAAACAAAAACTAAGAAACTAGTTAGTTTTAAAATATTATTCAAGAGATTACATTTTATAAAATCAATTTTGAAAGGTTTTGTTAAATATTAATTGAAAGGTTTTGTTAAAATGTATTAAAATAAAGTGCTACACGGGATGTATTGTATATTACAACACTTTCAAAGAAACAGGATACGTAACTGTTATTATTGCGTAAATTGTTATATAATTTTTTGTCGATTTTCGGTATATTTTTTTTCTAAAATGAATGTATATGTAATCGATAAATAATAATAATAATAACTGGTTATTGGTTTTGATTTTGACAACATTCAGTCGATTCATGATGATAAAAGTTTATATAGGTGAACAAAAATGTTAAAACGTAGGTATCTGCATCCACTGTAAATACTCTTTGACTTTGGACCATGCCAGCGCGCTAAATAATATTTGCGCTGCTCCTGTTAGAAACTCAAGGTCTTTCGTAGCTGTAATCGCCTTAAAAAGAAACGGCCAAGTGCGAGCCGGACTTGCGCACGAATGGTTCCGTACTATCCCTATTCAAGTTTCTACCTGATTATTAAGATCGAGTAATAAATTGCTTAAAAATTACGTTTGTTGTATGGAAGCCCCGCTTTAATATTTACTTTAGTTTTATTTATTTATTTTGAAACGTAATACAATTAAATATTCTGTGAAAATTATTAGCGTCTACCTATTACCGTTATTAATATTGAGCAAAAAAACGAAAAAAAAAACGTTTAATGAATGGGGTCTCCTTAATATTATTTTTTTTTTTATTTTTACTATTTGTTGCTATAGCAGCAACGGAAATACATAATTTGTGGAAATTTCAGCTTTCTAGCTATCACAGTTTATGAGATATAGCCTGGTGACATACAGACGGACAGACAGTTTTTCCCCGTGTTGGTTCCCGGCTCCTTTGAAGATCAGACCAACTACCGTTCTGCCAGGCATGTCGTAAGAGGCAACTGATTGGCTATGCATGTCACTAACATCGTGGCTACTAGGTGGTAGAGTTCTGCATTGTCTCGCCCGGGTCTGGTACCACCGCCTTACCAATTCCTGCCGCAATAGCGTCAGTGCTTATCACTTGTCAGTGTTTGGAGGGTAAGGTAGCCGGTAAACTTATGCATGTGGCATTAGACCTCGCCACAAGATAGCAACGCACCATTAACACCTTTGGTGTCTATAGGCGATGGTTGACTCTTTCCATCAGGAGACCCATCTGCTTGTTTGCTATCTTATGATATAAAAAAAGACAGACAAGCTTAGTAATTAAACTTACCTTTCAGATACGGAACCCCAAAAAGAGATTGAATATTTTTTTCGGCGTATCTTCTCAGTGTATGGCCGCGTTGCAATCCGGTAGTAATTACAAAAAAAGTACCCGTAACTAAAATTTTTTATACTCGTATCAAAAGATAGCAAACAAAGAGATGGTTTTTGTAATGTAAAGAGAAACCATTGCTTTTAGATACCAAAGATGGTAATGATGTGTTGCTATCCGTGTAGCCGCATGGAAATCCCACATGCATAATACTGCCGACAATTTACCCACCAAACCCGAACACGTCAATGACAAGCATTGACGTTGTTACGGCAGGAATAGATTATGCGACGGTAACCAAATACTCAAGCGAGATGCTGCAGAACTCTACCACTTAGTAAAATATGTTATACTAGCTGTGCCCGCGCCTTCGTTCGCGTGGAAAAAAATCTAAAATAAAAACCCTCATAGTTCCCGTTCCCGTGGGATTTCCGGGATAAGAACTATCCTATGTCCTTTCTTGGGTCTCAAACTATATTTGTACCAAATTTTATCCAAATCGGTTCAGTGGTTTGGCTGTGAAAGCGTAACAGACAGACAGACAGACAGACAGACAGACAGTTACTTTCACATTTATAATATTAGTATGGATAGTATGGATAAGTATTTTCACGCCCGTATCCCCGAAGAGGTAGGCAGAGGTACGAAGATACTTGGTTTCACAAATGTGATAGGTGGCAATCCTATCGCCAACTGGACACTTATCGAACCGGGGCAATATTATTTTTATCAGAAAAGCGTAAAAACACTTTTTTTGTTGCCCGATCCGAAAATCGAACGTGGGACCATGAGATCCCGGGTTCGATTCCCGGATCAACGCCAACGCCACACGGGGACTTATTTACTATATTTTGTTCAAACTTGCTAACCCTAATACGTACATGTTTTATTATTATAAATAATACATACCCTAAAATATAACAAAACTATATTAATTCACTAAAGTTTTTATTGCACTTGAATATCTGCCACCCACGACGGTGGCGTGAATATTGCCGCAATAGCGTCCGTGCTTGCCGCTGTCGTGTTCAGTTAGAAGGGTAAGGTAGCCGGCAAACTTATGCATGCGGCATTTAACCTCGCCACAATGTAGCAACGCACTATTGACATCTTTGGTGTTTGTAGGCATTGGTTGACTCTTTTCATCCCATCCGTTTGTTTACTATCTTATGATATAAAAAAAATTGTGTATGTACAAAATATTTCAAAATATTGATTGCAGTGCTTGTTACTCATATACGGAGTACATTCGTATGCAGACTAACTCTCACTTGGCCGATTTTTATTCCTTTAAAAACGAAATTCGTTTGAGCGACATTTAAACAAAAATAACAAGCCTTTGAAAAATTGGGGTTCTAGCGTAATGTATTCCGACCTTTTTAAGTAATTAAACTTTCTGTGTAATTTTCATGCGGATAATAGATTGAGGGATCAGTTAGACGCCATTAATTTAAATTGAAATTATTAACGACAACCGCTACACTTCAAAATCGTCGAGGTTTAAGCCGAGTGAATGTTAAAAGTATGATTTATTTACCTTTTAACTGGATTGTTAAGTTATTATGATTTTTTATATGTGTTATATTTTAGAACTAGCTGACCTGTGTAGTTTCGTTCGCAATTAGAGTAACGTGTCATTAATATACATTTCATACAAAGGAAACTGATGAGGGTCCATACAAAGTTGGCTTCAAAAGCAACACATGTTAATAAATGTTTATTATATTGTAATACATTATTAATTTCTTCTGAAATATAAATTGTATCGTGGATACTATTTATAATGCTTAAATTTACGAAAAACCATTAACTTTCAAGTCTCAGTCCGGTAAAATATGACCGATCTGTGTTTTATAACTTTCGGTCGGCCCCAACGCGGTAAAATGTGACCGCACCTATTTTGAATTTATATTCTATTTTGCATAATAATTGTGATTAATTTAGTTTGAATAAGCTTGGTAGTTGACGACCTTGGATATATTCTGTAAAATGAGATAGTTATATTGATATTTATCGCTGTCTTGTTAAAAATTTTTAGCATTTCTTCAATCGTGTGAGCGCAAATGATGTAAGAACGCCTGTGTGCTACCAATTGAGTTATTGAAGTGTTTTGTGATATTATTAGTGTTTGTGATTAACATTTTTTCATTTTATAAGTATTGTTTGTTCCTTAGAAGTTATAAAAATTATATGATTTAAATAATTTGTTGTAAAAAATATACATTTGTAATAAATATATCGGAATACCGAAAAATAAAGTCAGACGAATAATGGTATCATGTTACGGTTTTCAAAGTGATTATTGCAATTTTTCGTAGTAAATACAACAAAAAACATAAAAAGACATTTATTCATGTTATTGTAATAAAATCAAGGTAAATTGTGCACAAAATGGCGGTTGGTAGTTTGTAGCCCTTGACTTTGAGTCTTATTTCACGTCTTTCTATTGAATTTATCTCAAGTTAGTACTGTTTCTTGTTAGAAAAGGTTTCATTTGCTTATTATGATTATATTTAGATAAATTGTTGTAAGAAATCATAATAAACCAGGTTCAAGTTCGTTACATGTTATAATTTTCCAAGTTTGCCATAGTGGGAATGTTTTATTTTGCTGACTTTTAATATTTTATCGATCATGTTATTATGATCCCAAATAGTTGGGAAATATATCAATGAATACATAGTCATTTACAGAATGATAAAATGTGGTTTGGTTGAAGAAAAATATTTTTTTGTGCAAGGTGGTAACAGCGATGGCATGTCCTTGTAACGGTCAAAGATCTAATGCCAGCGATTAATTCCGCGCGTGCGGCCTTGGGTTTCGAGGGATTAAAGATTAATATTACTTGAATTCACAATTATTAAAAAAAATTTTATATCATAAGATAGCATACAAGCAGATGGGTCTCCTGATGGAAAGAGTCAACCATCGCCTATAGACACCAAAGATGTTAATGGTGCGTTGCTATCTTGTGGCGAGGTCTAATGCCACATGCATAAGTTTACCGGCTACCTTACCTTCCAAACTGGAACACGACAGCGACAAGCACTGACGCTATTGCGGCAGAAATAGGTAAGGCGGTGGTACCAGACCCGGGCGAGACAATGCAGAACTCTACCACCTAGTACCCACGATGGTAGTGACTCAATAGCCAATCGGTCGCCTTTTACGACCTGCCTGGCAAAACGGCAGTTGGCCTATTCTTCAAAGGATGCCGGGACCAACACGGCATTTTGCGCCATTCACATCCCAATATATTATCAACATAGATATAATACGTTTTTGTATCTCTCATCATGAATATTATTTGATTTTGACCACTTAAAAGTCAAAAGAGGAACAACGTTTGCTTACAACAAACAATGCAAAATATTTATTTTAAATCGACACTTTTTAGGGTTCCGCACCTAAAAGGTAAAAACGGGACCCTATTACTAAGCCTCCGCTGTCTGTCTGTCCGACTGTCTGTTTATCACCAGGCTGTACACCAGTGTACACCAGTCTCATAAACCATGATAGCAAGGAAGCTGAAATTGTCACAAATTATTGCCGCTATAACAACAAATACTAAAAATAAAAAAATTAAAGGGGGTTCCCATACAATAAACGTGTTTTTTTTCATATTTTTTCTCAATATTAATAACGGTAACAGGTGGTCTCTTAGTTTTAACTATAGCATTAAATACTTTCATTTTTGTTGCATTTATACAATAGCTTGTTTAATATTTTGCGTCTTACCTATTCGACATTTTTTTTGTTTAGTTGGTCATAAATAAAAGAAAGTGTTAAGTTGGCATGGCAGAAAAGATAAATCTTTGCTTGATTTAGAAATACGAAAAAGCGTTCAAGTTTGATTATTTTCATGCCTTCCTACTATGTTCCTTTTTAAAATTTACTTGCTATTAAAATGTGTTTCTTTGAATTCTGTTTTGAGCTCGTTGTATAATTTATTTTGTAAGTCATCTGACTCTACATTTTTGTAGCACTTTGAGGCCGATCTCATCAATATCCTTTAATTCCCTATTTCAGTCTTTCCTCCCCATTTACTCCGGTTTTATTCTTTATTGGTAGGGGCCCCCTTTACCTCATGTTGGTCTCCCTTTGACGAATAGGTCATCTACCATTCTGCCAGGCAATTCATAAAAAGCGAAGGATTGTATATAAAAATTTGTTCAGTTAAAATGATTTTATCTACTTTATGGTATTTTATTAACGTATTGTTTTTTTATAACCGTTAACTCACCAAAAGAAGCAATAGATATTTCAAAATGATCGCAGAGAAGCAATAGATATTTGAAAAAATCCTCGCTTGTTTCTTCCAAAAAAGAGAGTGTTAAAATATCCTTGTTATTTTTTCATTTATATTTCTTAAAACTACAATGAAAATATTTTTTCTATATACATTTTGCAACTAGCTCATATAGCAAGATGACAAATTACATCGATCCGTTGACGGTAGCCGTCGACGTACATTTACGGCAGTTATCTTTGCCCTCGGCAACACGCAGCTCGTGAATAAAAGCCCTAAGTTTAACCTTTTCATTCTATTTTTACTTAAAAGAATAGTCTTTTTTTATTTATATTCTGATGAAGGAATCTCAGGAAAAACGATTAAGATTCGAGAGATAAGATAAGAGTAAGATACTCAAAATGTAGAGACGAATAGAATGAGTTTCGATTTTTCTTTAGGTAGGATGCTTTGTAGAAATGATGTTGATGCTAGAAAATATGTCGAAGCAACTAATTTGTGGCAGTTTTAATGCATTTCACAAATATTATAATGCCGTTTATCTTCAGTGGTAAATAGATTATAATAAATGTTAATAGACGTAAATAGATGACCCGTTTTCAACGATTCACCAGTTTGTCAGTGTGATCCCACCGTTGCACTTTATATATAGTCATAGTTAGGTATACGCAAAGCGGAAACTTGCTGGAAATTGAAGGCAGAGTATTATATATTTGTTACTAGCTGACCCGGCAAACGTTGTTCTGCCTTTTTAACTACTCTTATTTTTTTCCTATATTTTTTCACCTTTTAAACCTTCCCTGGACTTCAACAATTAATTTAAAACTAAAATTAGCCAAATCGGTTTAGCCGTTCTCGAGTTTTAGCGAGACTAACGAACAGCAATTTATTTTTATTTATATAGATAACCGAGACTTCTAGCTTTACGTGCTGACCGACGAGGTTTAAACACACCACAACCAGATTTGGGGCTGGTACTAAGATTTTCCTAGATAAACTTGAGACTGGAATAGATAAAGTGGTGGTACCAAATCCGGGTGAGATGTAAGGTTTAGTTACGAAAAAAGTAATAGCCATGACAGCGTGTTCCATTGCTGCTTTCGAAATATCTATCCATTAATCATAGGTGAAAAGTTATCATTTTCCCGATAAATGCTTATGAAAGCGTCGTTTATGTGATTGATGTGTATTTTTTTATTTCTTTTTTATTCCATATGATTGCAAATATGTAGATGGTTCTGCAGAGGAAAGAGATAACTATCGCCTATAAACACCAAAGATTTTAATGATCAGTCGTGGCGGGGTCTTAATGTCACATGCATAAGTTTACCGGCTACCTTACCCTCAAACTAGAACACTATAATAAAATTTTAATTATAAAACATTTGTACTGGTTTCACTACATATATATTCTTCGAAATTATTTAAAGTCTACCGGTTTCGCGTGTTAACGCATCTTCAGGACTTATAGCTAAACAAGAACGTTGCGTATGCGTTAATACGCGAAACCGGTAGACTTTAAATAATTTGGAAAAATATATATGTAGTGAAACCAGTACAAGTGTTTTATAATTAAAATTAAAATGCAGTTTCACCAAGTGCCGACGATTAATAGTATAGAACTATAATAAAAATCTCTGACGCTATTTCAACAGGACTTCGTAAGATGGTGGTCTAAAACTTGGTCAAAACCTTGTAGAACTCTTCAACCTAGTTAGTAGAGATGATATTAATGATTCGTATCACCTCTATCTTGACTTTTTGCAATACGGCATTTTTGATCTATTCTTCAAAAAGAAGGCCAGATTTAGATACGAAAAATATTACCTACGAGACCAATAAATTATGTTTTCATTTCAGGACCGGTAAATTGCACTATCCAACAGATGTCTGCGGGCCGCTGTTCGAAGAGGAGCTCGAGTTTTGGGGACTAGACGCGAACCAAGTAGAACCCTGCTGCTGGATGACTTATACCCAAGTAATATATTATCATTAAATGTATACTTAAAATTTTGTTTTCAAGCTACAAAAAGGGCCTTAGAAAAGACTACCTGTCAATCTTTCAGGCCAATGGTAAAAGGCGCTCAATGAGCCAAACGTGTTTTATTTATAAGTGTCGGATATAGTCTGTTATTTCTTTTCTGAAATAATTTCAGCAGTTTTCACAAATTAATTTATTTAAGACTACCGCTGCTTATTTTTCCGGAATAAAAAGTAATTTATATGCTATTGCAGGTCATTATCTATACGCGTGTCAAATTTCACTTAAATCGGTTAAGTCGTTTTTGCATGAAAGAGTAATATCCATCTATCCTTCCATCCAACATACTTTCGTATATTAGAAAGATTAGTGTGATTTGGTCTATAGTACACATCATCTTCGATTTATCAGTCTGTCGATATACAATATTTGTTTCTGCATTACTATGTGATAGTTCTATAAACAGCCACTTTCCCTATTCCTGCCACAATAGCGTCAACACTAAGCGGAACTATATCAGGAACATCAATGTTATGCTATACACAACACAGGAATATTATAATAATACCATAATATTTTGAGCTGCTGCTTATAAGATTTTTAAAGCTATTACCATGATGGCTTTTTTTCGGGTAGGTGGAGTTAACTAAACTTCAATAGACGATCAGGTTCGCTACAATTCAATGACTTGTCAATTAGCGACATTAAAATGATCAAAATCGCCACTTATACTGAACTAGATTTTCCGCGATTCGTGCGCGTTGAAAAATTTCTAAAATAATAGTCCCGGGTTTTATCCACATTAGTTCCCGTTCCCGTGCAACTTTCGGAGTAAAAACTATCCTTTGTCCTTTCTCGGCTCTTAAACTATCTTTGTACCAAATCTCAACCAAATTGGTTCAGTAGCTTAGGCGTGAAGAGACAAAGTTACTTTCGCATTCATAATATTAGTATAGATAGACAAAAACTATTGCCACAGTACACTGGAGACTAGTAGTAGTCAATCTACATACAAGTGATATTCGAGCAACGCACAGGCACCTCTCACGGACGCGATATCTCTGAATGGTTCGGTACAGTTTCTTCCGCACAAGTCCGAGATATCGCGTCCGTGAGAGGAGTCTATGTGTGTTATGCTCGAATATTACTTGCATGTAACATTGACTTCTGTCAGCCTCTGAGTATTCCGTGATATTTATTGCTTTCTTGAGATGATCAAGATATATTTTTTAATATGTATAATGATGTTAAAATTTTATTTTATGACTATACTAGCTGTTGCCAGCGACTTCGTCCGCGCGGACTTCGTTTACTCCGCACTGCACCTCCCCGCTAGGTGATAGCGTGATAATATGTAGCCTATATGTTGACGTGACCTGTTAGTAATATTCATGCAAAAATTGAAGTAAATCCATGCGGTACTTTTCGAGTTTACCTCGGACATACATACAGACAAACAGACAAATAGACAAACAGATAAACAGACAAACAGACAAAAATTCTAAAAACTATATTTTTGGCTTCGATATCGATTGTAGATCACCCCCCAAGTATTCGTTTAAAAAAATATTCAATGTACAGTTTTGACTTTCCTATGATTTTATTATATGTATAGATTTTACAAATAGTAAATTAATTTTAAGCTGGTATAATGTTTTACTCAATTTTATCTTTCTGACTTTCAAAAAGTGATTGTATTATATCCTACTTTAAATAAAAAATATTGAATAAACACGTGAATCTATCCGGGGCACCATTACTAGATTGAGCTGTTAATAAGATTCCAATTTTTCTCTCCACTGCTTGACCTAACACTTTTTGATCATAACACCCACCCGCGCGTAGATATAAGGTAATTGTTTACAAACAGCAATTTGCTGAATCCATAACTAGTCTCGCAAGCGGTCCGCGCGGTGACCATATGTTTTGAATATTACTACACTGATTTACTTAAACAATAATAATAATAATATCTTTATTTGCATAAAATAGGGTACATAATAAGATCTTATTTAAAAATATGCTTCTCTTTAATCCTATTTTGCCTGTTTTGTGGCGTGCAAATGTTAAAATTATGTTTATAGTCATAGTAAATTTATGTTAATAATTATAGTAAATTTAATTTAAAAAAATGTTAATAATCATAGTAAATTTTAAATTAAATCTTATAATAATTTTTTACTTACTACTACTACAATTACAATATTATCCTCACTAAATAAAGAGAAACACTTTAACTTTACCACCAAATTAATACCAAGTCAAGTATAATCAGAGGTTTTGTGTTCACTTTATCCTAAAAGATAAAAATTTATTATCAAAAATACTCATGCCCATGTCTTAAAAATAGAATTAATTGTTAATGTCTTATATTTAAATTTATTCAAAAGTAATTAATAAATTGAAATGTCGAAACGTGATTATATACATGATTATTGTCTTCAATGTCATATAATCATAATTTTAAAATGTCTTCACGCCCGTATCCCCGAAAGGGTAGGCAGAGGTACAATAAGTGCACCCACGATTAGCCGAAGATACTTGGTCCCACTATGTGATAGGTGGCAAGCCTTTCGCCAACCGGGCACTTTCCAATCCCGGGCAATGTTGTTTTTATCAGAAAACTGAAAAACACATTTCTGAATTGCCCGACCCAGGAATCGAACCCGGGACCTCTGTGGTCAACTCCCACATCGGACCACTACACCACAGAGGCGATTACATTTTAAAATGCCAAAATAAAAAAAAATAAAAAATAAATGTATACTTAACTAATATTTTATATAAATACAAAATATAAAAAGCTATATTCTATATATTTGTGTTTATTACAATGTAATTATTTACATATTATGACGATTACCTATCATGTCTTTGAATACGTACAGCTTTTACCACTAACCTATATAATAGACACCCATTGATATGGGTTTTTATATATCAATGTAGACACTCAAACCTTGTTTGTAATTTTTGTTTTCTTTGTAACAGACGCGACGGCAAGCTTGTAAACGCTTTTATAGCGCGTCGTTTGGACAAACTTTCACCGTTCATTACATGTTTTATGAGACACACGCGCTCAGTTTTAACCTCCATGCGATTAATTTAAGTTTTAACACGATTTCGGGTCATGTTTTAGATTAATACCGACTTTATTCTGAGGTTAATTTTGTAGCTGTAATATGTGTAACAAAGATTATTCCCGTTTTGGTCGGGACACTCGTTGAAACTATCTGTACTTCTGTCAGGCAGTTCGTAAAAGCCGAACTGAAATATAAATTGGCTAGACGAGTCAATAGCCAATTTAATTTAAATTAGCCACACAATCGTGTCTTGAAAAACTTTAAAAACAACAAAGAAAAATATCGACATGCAAGGATTGAGCCTGCGATCGTCTTCCTAAAGCCGGGATGCTGTACCACTGAGCTAGTGTCAACAGGTTCGATGTGACGAAATTCTTCTTTGCTATATGATCGATTACGTCAATTGTACTGATTGCTATGTATACATACGTATAACAAGTTAAATGAGTTCATCGTTAAATTTATATATATGTATACCTAGCGATCAGTACAATCGACGTAATCGATCATATAGCGAAAAAGAATTTCGCCACGTCGAGCCTGTCGACACTAGCTTTTCGCTGTGTTGGTCCCGGCCTCCTTTGAAGAATAGGCCAACTGCCGTTCTGCCAGGCAGGTCGTAAAAGGTCCGATTGGTCACCTCAGTCAGTGCTTGTCGCTGTCGTGTTCCGGTTTGGAGGGTAAGGTAGCCGGTAAACTTATGCATGTGGCATTAGACCTCGCCACAAGATAGCAACGCACTATTAACATCTTTGGTGTCTATAGACGATGGTTGACTCTTTTTTCCATCAGGAGACCCATCTGCTTGTTTGGTATCTTATGATATAAAAAAAAGCTCAGTGATAGAGCGTCCTGGCTTTAGGGAGACGATTGCAGGTTCAATCCCTGCGTGTCGAGATTGTTCATTGTTGTTTTTAAAGTTTTTCCAGTTTTCCCAAGCACGGGGTGAGTGCTATTATAACACAAAAATAATTACAATCGTGTCTATTAAGTTGTAGAGTTTTGCAACGTCATGTCTTGGTCTAGTACCACCACCTTACCTATTCCTGCCAAAACGTACCATTAACATCTTTGGTATCTATAGGCGATGGTTTCTTTCTCCATCAAGAGAGCCATCTGCTTGTTTATGTGATATCTAGTGATACACAAAAAAACCAGCCAAGAGCGAGTCGGACTCGTGCACAATGGGTTCCGTACCATTATCTATAAAATAAAATCACGTTTGTTGTATGTATACTTAAATATTTATTTTTATTCTGTTTTAGTTGTTTAAGAAATATAGAAATCCATGAAAGTTTATTCTTGATTTTGTGTTTTTTTTATGTATGAGGTATTTATTTTTATAGTTAATATTTTCCAAATACTAACTTTTTCGAAAATATTCAAGTTTCTACCTGTTTATTAAGATCTAGTAAAATTTTGCTTAAAAATTACTTTTGTTGCATGGGAGCCCCCCTTTAATATTTACGTATTTTTATTTAATTATTTATTTTGAAAGGTAATATACAACTAAATATTATGTGAAAATTTTATGCGTCTACCTTTTACCGTTAATAATATAAAGCAAAAAAATACGAAAAAATCCACCTAGAGCGAGTCGGACTCGCGCAGGAGGGGTTCCGTACCATCATAGAAAAAAAATACGAAAAAAGCACGTTTATTGTATTGGAACCCCCTTAATATTTTTTTTATTATTTTTAGTATTTGTTATTATAGCAGCAACGGAAATGCATAATTTCTGAAAATTTCAGCTTTCTAGCTGTCACGGTTAATGAGATACAGCCTGGTGACAGACAGACAGCAGAGGCTTAGTAATAGGGTTCCGTTTTAGCTTTTAGTACGGGACCCTAAAAAATACATTTATTTTAATTTTTATTAGAAAAATCCAACGCCTAAAAGAAATTTCATTTTCATTCTTCGTATTATTAACAGATCTATAAAAGTGGAGTAATTTTCATAAATACAACAAAAAAGGCATTTTTTAAGTTACAACAACTTACGTTAGGACTCGTCGAAATATAGAAACGCGTGAAAAAATATTGATCAATACTAAAAAGGTGAATTTCATCGGTGAAGATGGATTCATTTAACTAGCATATACGTATGCATATCTCCTAAGAGCCTCCTTCGTGTTGGTCATTGTGGAGTCATTTCCATAACTAAAACAAAAAACGCATTTTTAAGTTACGACAACTTACGCGGGACGCGTCGATTTGTGTTTTAGCACTTGAATTTTTTTTTAATTTTTTCTTAAGTTTTTAATGTTTTCACTAGCAGGGGATAAGTGCTAATACATATTAAGTTAGAAGTCATATTCCCCTGTCTTATAAAAATTATTATCTCTCGAAGTAGATTACGCGATGTAGGGACTAAGCCAATCAATGAATCAAAGAAATCAGACAAGAGAAGAAACTTAAATAGTGAAATCGCGGTATAAACATTAAATTAGGAATGTAAAAATAGAATTTAGTTTATGTGTAAGAATAAAATAAGGTTCGTGTATTTGTTTTACGAGATACCTACTACAAAACAGATGCTCCAGATGACTGTATCTGTGTGAAAATCCCAACTAAATGTTAGCTAGTGTACGAATGTAGTCTTTATATTAACTGTAATAACTTTTTATGTGATTGTGTTCATGAAATCACTTGTTTTGTACGACGTGTAAAGGAACGAAAATCGAAACAATAGATTTACAGACCACATGAATACTAATAGACACATCATTGGGAAGAAAACGTGTCGCCGCGCCAATGAGCAAACGCTCCTAGCGCTGTCAAACATTTCATACATTTGTAGGTTATATTATATTATGAAAAAATAGAAATAAACCATGTTGTAGTGTTTTATCGTACCGATTGAGTTGACAAGGTTTGAAAATTACCATATAATTGCAAACTGAACTGACAAACTAAGAAATTGTCTTAAAGGCGTATCCTATATATATATATATATATATATATATATATATATATATATATATATATATATATATAACCTTAACTTTATAATATACTAGCTGACCCGGCAAACGTTGGTCTGCCTTTTATTAAGCAAAAAATACGTGAAGACAGCCGTTGATCAGTGCGAGTGATAAGTAATCAGCGTCTATTCACTTTTACTACCCAGATTACTAATCACTCGCAAAGATCCACGGCTGTCTTCGCGTGTTTTTTGCTTATCACTATGATACTATGTATTCCCAACTATTCCGAGATATCGCGTCCGTGAGAGGTGTCTATGCGTTGCTCGAACGCATACATAGACACCTTTGAATGTAAATTGACTTCTGAACCTTTTTGTTTTTATAACATTATATTATTGCCATATGAAACGTAATACACCATTAGCATACTTTGTACCTGTAGGTGATCGTTATCTCTTTCTATCAGAAAACTGCTACAATGTGATTTAAGCATAAAAAATCTCATGTTACTCGTAAATGATAGAAACATTTTTAAGGTCAGGTGGCATTAAAAACAATGTTTCGCAAACTGAAGTTAAGCAAACTGCAAAATGATAATTCGAGCCTTTCAACCCTTTGTAATAGGAGGAGGCTTTTACTAAGGGCTGGACTTTTTAGGAACTACTAGGGCTGGCTCAGACGACTAGGTGGCTTATCGAAAACGGGAATAAGGACGTTTTGTCAGTGGTTGGTCGGGCTGTAACGGAATTCCAGAATAACACATTCCCCTAATTTCCACGGCCACGTCGAGTAAGAAGAATATAAAGTCACCCACCACCACCAAGTCTAATATCAGGTCTTCGCATGTGTCGCGAATTCTGTTCGGAGAAGTGAAAAGACCGCGTGGCTTATGAACAGGTATTCTTGCCAGAGAGCGGGGTGGCGTGAGATCATGCAAGCTTCGTCTGTCTTTGTGACATATTATTACTTTACAGTTATATGTTTGCATGTCTGCTAAGTTTTTGACAGATATTAGTTTAATTTCTTTCACTTATTAATAAGAATATATGCCCACTTCACTAACATTGATGTGACGATTTTATATACCACTAGCTGTGCCCGCGACTTCGTTCGCGTGTAAAAAAATCTAAAATAGAAACCCGCATAGTTCCCGTTCCCGTGGGATTTCCGGGATAAGAACTATCCTATGTCCTTTCTTGGGTCTCAAACTATATTTGTACCACATTTTATCCAAATCGGTTCAGTGGTTTGGCCGTGAAAGCGTAACAGACAGACAGACAGACAGAGTTACTTTCGCATTTATAATATTAGTATGGATTGTAATAATGGAAAAAACATTCTACTATAAAGTATTATTAATATGCTTGAAATTCCCTTGGAAATCTAATAATATGATAACAAAGCAATTTGAAATGCTCAGTCCGAGCCAGCACAATGCGCACGTATGTTCTGCCCGTATTTAAAGTTGACGAAGCATCTTAAAATTTAATATTTTACCGACCTTCGTATTGGCTGGGCTGCGCTTTAGCTTACATTCAGTAATTTATATTGGAATGAAATATCTTCGACGCTGGATATTCTAAGTTTTTATTACTTTATTCCACTTAATATGTCTGAGAATATGTAAATTGTGTTTTTACAGTTTTTATTGGTCCGGGTCCACTTGTAAAAATACATTATCTGCCTTTCTGCCAGACAATACATAAAAGGCGAAAGATTAGTTATGTATGTCACTCAACGCCAGATTTAGACTTCGGCGACCTATAGGCAGAGCATGTGGTGAGGGCCCCCAAATTGTTTGTGGTTAACTGTTCGCCGTTGTTAACGAGACTATAGCTTCATAAAAGCGTCACTCGCTGTCTCAATGGGAAAGTCCTGCTTTTTAAATGGTAAAAATGATGCACACGCCATTTTCCGCTGTCGCTACCGGTCTGGCGTAACGTAGTAGAATGCATATAAGGCACTGTTTGTGTTCATATTTCGTGTTGCTTGATCTCGAATATTTTTAAATGTTAACTTTTCAGCTCAAAAAAAATTATTTCGTCTATTTGTAACAAACCTCAGTATTTTTTTGTATGTACTGAGTCCTTTTTCGATTTAATTTTTTTTGTTGTGTGGTGGCAGCCCTCTTGTAGTGGCGGTCAATAAGCCTTTGTTGCCTATGCTTAAATTCAGCACTGATGTCACTACTACCATCGAGGTATCTAGGCGATACGGTTCCGCAACGTCTCGCCCAGATTCGGTAGCATTGTCATACAAACATTGCCTGCTGCAAGTGTTTGGAGTGTAATATAGCCAGTAACCTTATGTAGCTTTAATGTCATTTTGCTTAGCTTTAATGCCATGCAGATAGCAACGTATCATTGATATCTATGGTGTGTATAAGCGATTGTTGTCTGTTTCTGCCAGGAGTACAATTTGATTGTTCACAACATGTGACGACAAACACTAATGCAAAATATAGATTTATAAAACTTACTTTTATGGTCATTAAGGCCTATTATTACATACTATTCCTTTATATATATATATATATATATATATATATATATATATATATATATATATATATATATATATATATATATATATATATATATATATATATATATAAAGGAATGTGTATAATAAAATAAATATATCTATAGTTATCTCGTTCAGGAGGGCTATGTACTTGTTAGATATATTTCTGAATATCTAACAAGTACATAGCCCTCCTGAACGAGATAACTATAGATTTTACAAAAATAAGTTATATCTTATCTTCTATATATATATATATATATATATATATATATATATATATATATATATATAAAAATCAATCGCTGTTCGTTAGTCTCACTAAAACTCGAGAACGGCTGAACCGATTTGGCTAATTTTGGTCTCGAATTAATTGTTGAAGTCCAAGGAAGGCTTGAAAGGTGCGAAAATATAGAAAAAAATAAGAGTAGTTAAAAATCGGTTGTCTGTAAAGTTGGTTTACAGACGATAGTTGAACGTGACAACGTCTTAAGCTCTCGCTTGTACTCCAAGCCTTAAACGGAACGCCTCAGAGCGAGGTAATGCCGCATGAGTCATGTTTTTTCGTGCGTGCAGCCAGCTCTATCGAATTATAAGACGTTGTCACATCAAAAAGGCAGAACGATGTTTGCCGGGTCAGCTAGTAATTAATATATTTCACATAGTGATGCCATTAAATTAGGTGATTTAAGTTCCGGAGATTATCTATATATTTTAGATTTTCAAATAACAAATAAATATATAGTGAAATAAATAATAGTAATAATAAAAAAGTACATAAGAAGATATTATACATGTTTGTACATATCTACATACATATACATACGTATTTAATGTATTACATAAATGCACTACAAAAAGGACATACATAAACTATACTATATTATGTTCATATACATACACACATATGTAAACTTATAACTATATATAACTTATTTTTGTCTCTACGTCAAACAAATTAGCCTTCCTGCTCGTTAAAACACACCCGTGTAAACAGAATCACTTTTATTTGTAGTACCACTTATATATTCAGCTTGTATTTAAATAAAAAACTGAGGGAACCGCTCATATATATTCATGGGGATGAAATATTCCGAAAATTAAATTTTCTCTTTCGTATACTGAATAACAAGTGAAATAAAATATACATAGTGACTTTTGGAAGGAAGGTATTTCCGTTTCCGTTTATCATCTGGATATATAGGGATAATGTGCCTCTTATATTTGACTGTTAGGAGTTATGACTTATACACCATTAATATGTATTTATAAATGAAGAATAGTTTTTTTTTAAAGTTTTCTTTTAATAAGGATATATTGTACAGTATGAAAAAAAACCTGTTCGATCCGCTAATGCATTGTTGGGTTGCCTAATGCAATATGTATATATATATATATATATATATATATATATATATATATATATATATATATATATATATATATATACATATATATATATATATATATATATATATATATATATATATATATGTGTGTCGTGGCAAGATCGCAGAATTGCTCATGTCATGAAATGGTGACATTTCATCAAAATCCTGAATACCTATATTACTAACTTGTTTGGTTTTGAGAGATTTATAAAAACTTATTATATACTTATTATATATTATATCATGATGTAGCCATTGGACAGTGAAGTATTTCATGAAATGCCACCATTTCATGAAATTCTCGAGCATTTCATGATGTGGGCAATTCTGCGATCGGGCCACGACATATATATAATCAGCGTTCCTGCGGATATAGGTAAATAAATTTTCGCTGATCAAAATGTTAAATAAATTTTTCGAATATTAAGTATGGCCACATAGAATAAGGCAGCAGACAGAACAAACTAAAAATAAGGCAGCAGACGTAAACTCAACCACGAGGCTACGCCACCGATATGTTTGTATGCCGCTGTGTAATGCAAAAAATTATAAAAGAAAAAACAAAAAATTAAGTACTTATCTAGGATGTTACCATACCTATTCCTGCCACAATAGAATCAATGCTTGTCAACGATGTGTTCCAGTTTGGCATTGCTATCCCGCCAGACAGATCGCAACACACCATTAATGCCTTCGGTGTCTATTGGCCATGGTTTTCTCTTTCTATCGGGAGAGCCATCTGCTTGTTTGGTACCTTATGATAAATCTAGAAATATTACAATGAGGCAATAACATGTATCATAAAATATTTAACTATAATGGTATATTTAAGATGGTTGTCTCTTCAAGAGGGAAGCTCTCTGTTGAAGAGACAATCATCGACTATAGACACGAAACATTTTTTTATTGTATAAAATATCAAACAAGCAAATGGCTCTCTTGATGGAAAGAGTAGCCATCGCCTATAGACACCAAAGATATTAATAGTGCGTTGCTATTCGTGTGGCAGGATATCAGTGCCACACGCATAAGTCTACCGGTTATCTTACCCTCCAAAACGGAACACGACAATAACGAATACTGACGCTATAGCGGCAGGAATAGATAAGGCGGGTTTACCAAATACCTGGATGAGTCGTTGCGGAACACTACCACCAAGTAGTCACGATGGTAGTGATACGTATAGCCAATCGATCGCCTTTTACGACCTGCCTGGCAGAACAACAGTTGGTCTATTCTTCAAAGGAGCCCGGACGAACACGGAAATATATCTGCAGTATACTGCAATAAATCAAAAGTAAATCTGGGAAAATTTGACAAAAACAAAACTGTATAAAATTTTTATGCCTCTACTAACAATATATTTTAGCAAGGATATACCAAAATGTAAAAACAAGCACAATTTCTTCTAAATATTGCCTATAGACACCAAAATCGTTAATGGTGCGTTGCTATCCATGTCACGGTATGTTAATACTACATGCGTAAGTTTCCCCGCTACGTTACCTTCCAAACCGGAACACGAAAATGATCAGCATTGACGCTATTGTCGCCTCTGTGGTCTAGTGGTCCAGCGTTTGCATTGACAACATGAGGTCCCGGGTTCGATTCCCGGGTCGGGCACATTAAAAAAAAAAGTGTTTTTTCAGTTTTCTGAGAAACACAAAGTTGCCCGGGATTGGAAAGTGCCCGATTGGCGATAGGCTTGCCACCTATCACATTTGTGGGACCAAGTATCTTCGGCTAATCGTGGGTGCACTTGTTGTACCTGTGCCTACCCCTTCGGGGATATGGGCGTGAAGATACTTTATTGACGCTATTGAGGCAGAGATAGGTAAGGCGGTGGTATCAGATACGAGCGAGACAATGTAAAACTCTCCCAACTAGTAGTCACAATGGTAGTGACACGTTAGTCAAACGTTCGCCTTTTAAGAACTGTCTATCAGAATTTCAGATGATCCGTTCTTCAAAGAGAACCCAGAACAACACAGTGTAAATAGTAATTCGGTTTAAAAATAAACTATGTATCTACTAAAAACTATTTCAGCTGACTACTACTAAGTATTTTTTTAAAAAGTTAAATATAATTCGGTGCACCTTTGCACCCATGATTAAATTATGGTAGTATGGGTAAAAACTACATGGCAAAAGGGAGAAATAAATTATTCAGAAAACTTAAGAATAATTTATCCAATCTAGCACAAACTGGTACTGGAATAAATAATAGCACTACTCTGTTGTGGAACCAATTACCGGCAGGGGTATTTCCGAACGGATACTACATAGGGACCTTCAAGAAAAGAGCTTACTCATTCTTAAAAGGCCGGCAACGCAACTGCAAGACCTCTGGTATTACAAATGTCCATGGGCGGCGGTGATCACTTACCATCAGGTGCACCTCTTGCTCGTTTGCCCCCTCTTCTATAAAAAAAATTAAAAAAAAATTGATAAAGTGTGTATGTAGAGTTGTAATCAATCAAGCGCAATGTAGAGTTCCGAAGTTGTCCATCACAATAATGTAGACTTAGAAGAGGGCTTTTATAGTTTCATACTATGAACATTTGAGCTATTCGACGTCAATTATATATATTTATCTATCCGCACCACAGGTTCACCGCCTATAAAAACTTTTCTAAGTTCATTTTGTAAGTTGGTCGACTATTACTCAAAAACTTGTAAAGCCTTTTAAGCTGTGATTGTTTTCCTTTTAACTTCATTACATTTACTACCACTATGATTTTTCCCACCCCCAAAACCAACCGTTTAGCCTACAGGGGGGGGGGGGGGGGCACTTGACTCGAACAAAAGTTAGCACTATTTTACAAAAGAGTCCCTTAATCGTAATCTTGCCAAACCTACAATACTCTTTAAAAACCTATCCAACGATACCCCACACAGTACGTGACAAAAAATTAACATCCCCCCATTACATGTAGGGGAGCTACCCTGAAAAAAAATATTCTTTAAGGATTTATGTTATCACTTTATTGACGTGACTAATATGTATATTCATGCCATATTACAGCCTAGAGAGAGAACTATAAGGGTTCCTAATAGAGTTCTTTTTAATGCTTCACCCTTCATTAAGTGAAGTGTTTTCGACTCTCCTGAAGATGCTTCGGTTGCGAAGTGAAACGTGCGTTGAGTACATAACTTGTGTGTTACTGCATTTGCTTCTGACGTGGAAGAAAGTGTCGTGGAAGTGGGTGGATTGTGCCGCTGGGGTCTTGTATAATTTCAGGCTTTGGATAAGTTTGCCCTATTCCTTACACTACCTTTCATTTCCGTTACATAATAACAGTAGTTCCATATAATATGTTGCGGAAAATTTGCAAATTAAATACCATATTTTCTCCTTTAAACTGATTTGCATGAAATTTGGCATACATAGATGTTGACCTGGAATAGCACATAAGATACTTTTGTTGTTCCTATGGGATTTACCAAATTCTTTATGATGCAGCGGGCTTTAGGGTATTAAGCTTATAACGCTTATAATAATATATCGTCAAGAATATTAATTTCATTTCAATTTGTTATAACTGTGAACTTTCTTGTCGAACGCAATTGTATTTCGTAATTTTTTACGGATTACGGATTGCTTGTTTGCTACGACATGCTTAACTTTCCGCATTCAGTAAGACGTCTACGGATTTTACGATCGACGTCACGCCAGTATCGTGAAATTCGTAGCTTATTGTAGCTCTAGTGTGATATTGTAGCTCGCTACGTCCGCGTCGCGCCTGCAAACGATTATTTTCTTTTTTAAATTCCCGCTACGTATGTAGATAAGGAAGTTACTGATTTTGCCCCGATTTTCGAAAACCGAGTTTTCACCGGTCCATTTTTTGAGGTCCTAGGAACGTTTTCTGAATATTTTCACGATGACATCAATAGATCATGTTATCATCATACAGATTGATGATGTCATCAATAGATGACATCATCAATCTGTATGTATGCGTGCTAGTAGAGAAACCTATGCTTCTTGTTTTTGCTCATTGAGCTCAAAATACCTCAATTTAGCGGAAATTTTCAAGGATAGCCTACAGGGTCAACCGTTTACATTTTATATTTTTTATATTGTAACTGCAATTGTACACGCTACGTATTGTATACGTGGTTATAAGTTTTGTGATAAAGAAAGACGATTGAAGATTTTTTTTGATTATCAATAAGGAAGCGCTTGACCACGATCTCGCCTGATGGTAAGCTAAGATGCGGCCTAAGATGGAACGCGTTCCCTAGAAAGTACCTGTTCACTCTTCTCTTGAAGACCCTAGATTGTACTTGTCGGGGAACACAGACTCAGGAAGTATGTTCCAGTCCCTTAAGGTTCGAATGAAAAATGTGAAGTCGACTGTGTAAAGGATTTTTCCATACTTTAGATCCGAAATTATTACTTCATAGACAACCATGGCTTTATCAGCACTCAAAAAAAACTTTTCGTTTTACTGCCAGGAACAAAACAAAAACCAGGGATCTAGTATGTTGCTGTAGTAACCCTGGCCCCATTGATTTTACGTTTGTGATTTCTAATCGCTTGACTAACGCCTAAGCATGTTATTCGTGTAAATCCATAAGATTTTTCCCTTCCAGAGATCGTCTAACGCGGCTTAAAAGTTTGCACTTCAATGTACACACAGAGTCACACACACGCACGCATTCACAATCTTTCACGCATATAGACATTAATGGCATTGGCATGTGTATAAGGGAATTTAATTGGTATTGTGTTAGTGACATTTTATCATTCATTCCTGTTTCATGCTTTTTTTAATTTGTTTGTATTTCAATATTTTTGTCTTAGATTTTGGTTATATTATTTATTTTTTATTGTTTCGTATTATAAAATCGTTTTTATTTTTTCTTAATTAAATTTAATATTTTATTTAAATTTAAGCTGACTAAACTCCGAAAGTTAAAACTGTTGAGTGTACGAAAAGTAATCCGTAATTTGCTTATGTTTGATGTAAATAATTATTTTTATCTTAAAATTAAATAGTGCTGTGGATTAATTTGTAATTAGGGCGAGCGCAGCGAGCCCTACACTAGGCCACGATCTGTGCACTTTTGTGGTACATTTTACTGAAAAACCATCGCATTTTTTAGGTTTGAGCTTCGACGTGGTAGCTTATATTCATGCCTTGATTTGTTATCTACCATAAAAATACCATTTTATAAACATTAAAAAATAGAAGTTACAGTTTGTATTAGAATTTTATTACTACTAACGCCATCTTTTATTAAAGTAACGAGTTAAAATTGATAGAAGATACATTTTGTATTAGAATTTTTGAACTTATTAAGGGACTACTTCATGAATTGTTTCTTCATATTTGACTGACGGCGCGCGGTCATCGTGTCCTCGTATAAAGGCGAGGTTCACGTATAAACTGCAAAAAAAGCCATCAGTTTGATCAGCTTGGCATCGAAGGTGTATGATAAAATCATTGAAAGGAGAATGAAAGGAATTTCGAAGGAATGTTGTGGGAGGCACAAGGGGAATTTAGGTCTAGAGCAGGGATGTTTGCAGGGAACAGAGTAAATAGAGCGTTAGAGAGTTTCACAATATGCTTATTGTGAAACAGTACAGATGTATTAATTGATTTATATTGTATTGAGATCAATTCCCAATCTTAGCCCAAGGGTAAAAAGCTAAAAAAGGTATATTCACGCCCGTATCCCCGAAAGTAGGTAGGGGTACAACGTGTGCATCCACGGTTAGCCGAAGATACTTAAGTCCCACAATGTGATAGGTGGCCAGCCTATTGCCAGTAGGGCACTTTTCTAAACCCGGGCAAAGTTGTTTTTATCCGAAAACAAAAAACACATTTTTTCATTTGCCTGACTCTGGAATCGAACTCCGATGGTTTCTCTGAGAGAAAAATTCGAAAAATGTATTCGCTGAGTGTCTACCGCCAATTCTTCGTGCCTGCGTTCAATATTAAGTCCAAAAATTTTGAAGGTTTATTTAAATAAAACATTTTTTGATTTTGATTTCATAAATCGACGTAAAACCGGGAACTTCCTGATTTTAGAAAAAAAAAAAAAACAATTATTTCAGTAAAATGTTAAAAATGTGTTTTTTATTAGATCAATCTTCATTTTTAATACCCAATTTTCCTTGAAAATAGAGCAAATATTCCTAGTCCAAAGCCTGACGACGCCTTTGATGCCTAGTATAACTTTGCGAGCCCTTACAAAGCTCTGCTTTTTGCTAGTAAATAATAATAAAGTAGAATGAATGTGTTAAATTTTTGGCAGAATTTCGTGATAAATATTTATAAAATTATGGCGCAGTAAGCAAATACATTCTTAATGTTTGTACATTAGATACGCAGCTCAGTAACACAATGCTCACTTTTATTGTTTAGTAAAACGTGTATTTGCCTTTTACATTTCGGATTAGGATTTGTAACGCGATTCTAATACTCTAACGGCAGCAAATCTGAACATCTCTTAGGCTACTTTTATTTTAGAACTTTTTCCACGCGAACGAAGTCGCGGACACAGCTAGTCTATACATACAAATGAATAAAATTGGAGTGTCTGTTTGTAATATTAAAATAACCGCTTTTTACTAAATGCATATGGATGTATACACAATACATATACCAAAACAGCAATTTTTGTCTGTCTGTCTGTCTGTTTGTTTCGACTACTCTCTGGAACGGCTGGACCGATTTTGACGTGACTTTCACTGGCAGATAGCTGATGTGACAGGAAGTAACTTGGGCTATTTTTTTGAAATTTTTTCACGCGGACGAAGTCGCGGGCTCAGCTATTTTAAAATAAAAAGAACTTCAACTTCAAATCGTATTATTATTTCACATTTGATTATTTAATGTCTTTATACATATTTAAAAAAGCTTACATTTAAAATTTAAGTCATCTATACAAATAAATAAAATTGGAGTGTCTGTTTTTAATATTAAAATAATCGATTTTTACTAAATGCATATGGATGTATACACGGTACATATACCAAAATAATATTTTCTACAATTTTTGCTTGTCTGCCTGTTTGTTCCGGCTAATCTCTGGAACGGCTGGACCGATTTTAATAGGACTTTCACTGGCAGATAGCTGATGTAATAATTAGTAATTTAGGCTACTTTAATTTTCAAAATTTTTCCACGCGGACGAATTCGCGGGCTCAGCTAGTCATTTATAAAATCATTCACCTTAAACTTATGTAAAATTATAAGTTCTACGCATTTTATTCAGAACTTTTTCAGAAAAGCAAAAAACGATTTAATTTTTTTTCAACACTTGCCGGTGGTTGTCGACCAAATTACCTTTACACATCATTTTCATATCATTAAGACTACATTATATGCAAAATGTAAAGAAGAGTTGACATATTTTGATTTAAAACTTTATTTTACTGGAGTAAGATACTAGTGTGTTTTTGTGCATAAGCCAAAGTGACAACCCTAGCGCGACCGCCCAGTTTAGGTATAAAAAGTGAAGTACATACACAAGATTGGCTTCTGTTATTCTGTGTCTTAAGGTTTAAAATAAAACTTGATCTCTCAGTGACATTTTTATACGTCTGACTTATGGTAGATTGTCATAAATTCCTTTTATTGTTACTGTCTTTCGCGGAATAAAGTTTGACGACTATTAAAATTATAATCTTTCACCCTCGACATTATCGGTAGTTTTCTTATTTAATTAGACAATATTATTTAATAATTTTATTATTCATGCTTTATGCTGTCTATACTAATAATATATACAAAAATTATATTACATTTTAATATTTATAAGGTATATCTGTCTGTAAGAACACGTTCACCACTGAAACGATTTTGATGAATTTAGCATCTGAAGATTTCGTTTCAAACATAGACTACCTTTTTTTTTTCAAAAATTAACTCGAAATAGGGGATTAAAATTTGCCTAAAAACAATGTCAAAGATATGTTAATCTAACTGCGAACTAAGCTGCGCGGACCAGATAGTTGTATAATAAAGTGATGTAGCAGATCTGGTTCCAGTATCCTGAAAGGTTCCGATGTTGGTCTAGGTCCATTTTAAAGTATAGACCACCATCCATTCTGCCAGGTGATTCGAAAGAGATGAACAATTGACTGTACGTGTCACTACCATTGCGACTAATAAGTGGCAGAATTTTGCAAGGTCTCGTCCGTTTTTTGGTACCACCTCCTTACTTATGAAAATGAAAATGAAAAAAATATTTATTTGTGTGTACAATATGGGTGTCACAGTTTATTCAAAATAAATTAAATTACCAACATGATGTGGTTTGCAAAAATTTAAATTTCGGTCGATTTATTTAAAATTACTACCGGATCGGAACGCGGCCACACACTGAGAAGATCCGGCGGAAGAAACTCAGTGGGCTTTTTTTTTATTTCATGTATTACAATTATTTATGTATTACAATATTGACAAGTATAATTTTACAACAAAAAGTTATTTTTTCAATTTACAAAATATCACGCACAATCTAAATTTTTACAATTTACAAAGAAATTTTACCATTTACAAATTTTATTATTTAATTTTTATTACAGGTAAATTGTTCAAACTTATATTTCTATTTATTAACATTTAATCTTATCTTAATATCATATTCCTTCCTATGCGATGCTTGTCACTGTCATGTTCCGATTTGTACGGTCAAGCACCCGGTAAATTTATGCATCTGGCATTACCACCCCTTCACATGGATGGCAACGCACCATTAACATCTTTGGTGTCTACAAGCGAAGGTTTTAACTTTCCACCAAGAATGACATGTGCTTATTTGATATTTTATGATATAAATAAAAATAAATAAATAATTTAGATGCATTTGTTTCTATGTGTAAATCAGTTAATTCATTATATGATTTTTGGCGGCTTTCTTAAAATATTACTGCCCTGATTTGGATACAATGTAATTATGCAATATCTCCGTCTCTCTCATTCTTTTCTAGATCTCTCATTTACAATTTACAATATATAATACTCTTTGGTAATTGGCAGTATACTACGTGCTCTTTTGTTAGGTAACTTTTTTTTATTTCATAAAATAGCAAACAAGCAGATGGGTCTCTTGATGGAAAGAGTCAACCATCGCCTATAGACACCAAAGATGTTAATGGTGCTTTGCTATCTTGTGGCGAGGTCTAATGCCACATGCATAAGTTTACCAGCTATCTTACCCTCCAAACCGGAACACGACAGCGACAAGCACTGACGCTATTGCGGCAGGAATAGGTAAGGCGGTGGTACCAGACCCTGGCGAGACAATACAGAACTCTACCACCTATTAGCCACGATGGTAGTGACTCGATAGCCAATCGGTCGCCTTTTACGTCTTGCCTGACAGAATGGCAGTTGGCCTATGCTTCAAAGGAGCCCAGGATTAACGCGGGGAAATCTCTTATGGGATAGGCAGAGAAAACTAAGTGCCACACGCCATGCTATCCAAACGTCTGGATTCTATATAGTGTTACTTTTAAAGGTCCGCTCAAATTTTCAGAGGCTGTTCAGAATCGATGATATGTCCGATTTATGTAATAAAAGAATAATTAAAAAGTTTAAAATTTCATTTCTATCCGACACAAAAAACAAAACGTATAAATATATTTTCAATCACGCAAAAATCGAACTAAAATATGTTAGTGCCTTCAACCCAATTAAAAGTGATCGTGGAACTTAGAGCGACAAATTACATAACAGTTACTATCGTAATTACAGGTAAATGTAAAATGACACAATGCCGGCAATACAGAGTTCATTGACAAGACTCGGTGCATTGAAGTCATGAATTTAGTGGGATATTTTTAGGACATATTTTTATATTATCTTTTAATAATTTTATAATAATAATTAAAACGCACTTTCATCAATATTTAGTTCCTAAATTTAATATTTGGCCGGACCTTTAAAAGTAAGCCTTTATATATCCATACTTACTATAATATTATAAATGCGAAAGTCTATCTGTTACGCTTTCACGGCTAAACCGCTGGACCGTTTTCCATGAAATTTGGCGTGAATATAGTTGAAGATCCGGGGTCAAACATAGGCTAATTTTTTTTCAAAAATCAGTCCCTGGAGGGCTGAAATAGGGGATGAAATTTTTATTAAAAGCTATTTGTACGACTTATTAATATACTCGCGGGCGAAGCTGCGCGGGTCAGCTAATAAAGTATAAAGACGACCATCACTTATAGACACTAAAGTTGTTAATATTGCGTTGCTATCCGTGGAATGATATATAAGTTTATAATTAATTAGCCGTCCCGCTCAGCTTCGCCTGCGAGTAGCCTATTTCGTCGATATAGTATTCTATTTTCTTATTTCAACCCGTTCGATTTTTGAAAAAATGTTAGCCTATGTTTGACCTCAGTTTTTCCACTATCGTCATGTCAAATCCCATCGAAATTGGTTCAGCAATTTAGCCGTGAAAGCATAACAGAAAGACAAACAGACATTCGCATTTATAACATTAGTATGGACTAGGTGCGCCCTGCAGCCCGCTGCTTTATAAAAGTTTTTGGTGACTCCCACGGGAGCAACTTATTTTTCCGGGATAATAAGGCACACATAAAGATAATGACCTAAAGTAGCTCATACCCTATGAACTACTAGGTCATTATATTTATGTGTTCCTTTCATCTAAATCGGTCTGGCATTTTTACGTGAAATAGTAATAAACATCCATCCATCCATCCATCCATCCATCATACTTTGGCATTAATAATATTAGTGGGATAACAACACGCACACATACACACACACACGCACACACACACTAGAGTAGGATAGGATCACACGTTTTCACAAATAAAACACAAAAGCATCACTATTTGTATTATTAAATTGCAAATCTGTTTTAGCATCGTGATACCCAAGAAACCCTAGCCGTCCTGGACCGCTTGGACCTTGATACCGAGAAACCGTCTGACGAGGAGGTGGCCCGAAAGTTCGGCTTTGAAGAGGACTACTACAAGGGCACTGTGTCCTGGTGGCAACACCTGAAACCCCAAATGTGGTCTCTGTTTGATGAGCCATATAGTTCTAATGCTGCAAAGGTAATATTTACTTATTATTGCACCATTTATGGTTTTTATTTTAAAGAAATTTCCATTTGCGTATTTCAGAGCGGTAATATTAAAATCTCCAAATATTTTATGAGTACGAGCACACAAATACACACACACAAACATTTGTACCACATACATAGGAAATAATTTTATATTATTATGTTATTGATATTTCGTGTGGAACACCCATTAAATTACTATATACTGGTAAAAGAATTTCCCGTAAAATAGGGAAAAGTTGTCGAGGGTGAAACTAGGGCATCTATGATTAACTGACATAACAAGTTCCATGACGTTGACGTGACAACGAATAGAAAAATTGGTCACATATCTTATGTTGGAAATCATTTGTGCCTCTATTCCAGACAAGTGACTTTCGCTATAAAAACCATAAAAAACAAAACTGTGTAAAAAAGTTTACTATAAAACATCTGAATAACTTAGATGACAGGAAAGCATGGGATTAACTGCTCCTCATATCGGCAATACTTATTTTTAATGTAACATTTAGGTACTTACTAATTAAATATTATGTAATATTTTATTTAAAAAATGTTATGAAAAAAAGACAAGTCCGCTGAGTTTCTTCCGCCTTATCTTCTGGCCGGTAGTAGTCTAAAACAATGTTGACGCGTCAAAACAACTTGTAAAATGTTTTATTGAATAAAGTACTTCTGATTTCTGATTTCCATGTAACTACTAGTCCGAAGGTTGTGCTACTGAATTATTGAGATAATCGAGGCTGTATAAATATAACTGCATGTTATAATATCACTAACTCTGCCATTTAATTTTTTTAACGAAGTTTTTTGTCGCACGTTATCATTTAGGGGCTGAGAGTTTAGACCGAAAAATGTAACACAAAAAAGACACCAAAAACCGACCACTTTGCACTGATATTTGACATTTTCCTGATCACCTAGAAAACTAAAACTTTTTTCAATCGATTCAATTTGCCGTGAATTTTAAGAATATGCAAAAATATTTTATAATGTTGACGTTAAAATGTAAAAAAAAATGTCAATAATATAAATTATAACAACGCAACTGTGAACGAGGGTCTTACTACTGTCACGGATTTTCATACATTTTTTATATCATAAGATAAAATAAGTAGATGGTTCTCCTGATGGAAAGAAAAATCATCGTCTATAGACACCAAAGATGTTAATAACGCGTTGCTATTGTGGCGGGATTGCAATGCTACATGCATGAGTCTATCTACCTTAACCTCCAAATCAGAATCTCAGTCAGAAGGCGGTGTTACCAAATACCTGGGTGAGATCCGACAGGCACAAACATTTGTGTGATGAACGTAGATGTTTTTATTTCTAGGTTTGAGTGTTTATGTATGTAATAATATTTTTATTTCAATGTATTAGTATCGTTAACTAACACCCACAACACAAGCAAATAATTTGATGACTTTCCGGTTAGATCAATTCGTGTAATTTGGCCAGCGCTATTATTATTATACATACATACATAAATACGTACAGACTTACAAATACATCAATAAATATATTAAATATTGTTCTTTAAGTGTGATAGGATGCAAAATATGTTGTTTCCCAACTACGATTTTGCATTACTATTTATTATTTTTCCTATAGTTGATGGTCATCTATTTCCAACAGTAAAGATATCTACTTATTTTCTGTCTTATATTTTAAACTAAAAATTAAAAGAAACTTATATATTAGCCTTCTTGCAGTAAACAAAATCATGTATAACTTAAGTATCGTTGAGTGATTTACTTAGTCCTACGTGACAACGTTTTTAAGGGTCGCGTACTTTTAAATGTAAATTTATGCAAATGAATATAATTTAAAGTCATAGCAGCTTCCATTGTTTTAAAACAATAACGCTATTAACGGGAGCTTTATGTAATTCGTGCTCTACTTATTAATTAAAATGTGTTTGAAGTTTAAATTTCTTCAATTATGATTTCTTTAATGGTTCGTCAAACAACAAAAAACGGATTCTCTTCTTCTTTCGAACTTTTCTACTTTTAAAAGCCTTTTGGAACAAAGTTTTCTATCGTACTTTGGAAGGTTCCATCAATTCAAAGGAAAATAATAATAAATATATATCACTGGAAAGACTACATAAAATCAATATAACCTCAAATCAAAAAACAAAATATTTTATTTTATGGGTGTTAGTCAACGATATTTAAATTTATAAAAATTTCGGACCCTTTTTAAGATAATTGCGCGAACGGTATGAAATTTTGCACAGTTACACTGCGGAGGACTGGAGAAATTATTAATATTATTAAATAAAATGCATTAGAAATAAATAAATATGCACGGGACAAATTACACTTACTGATCTAACCCCAAAGTAAGCAAATTATTTGCTTGTGTTATGGGTGTTAGTCAACGATACTAATACATAGAAATACATACATAAATACTGGAATATATTTAATAAACACCTAAACCCGGAAATACAAACATTCATGCTTATCACACAAATGCTTGTCCCCAGCGGGGATCGAAAATACATCATTAGATAGTATAAAACAAAGTCGCTTTTTCAGTCTGTCCCTATGTATGCTTAAATCTTTAAAACTACGCAACGGATTTTGATGCAGTTTTTTTTCATAGATAGATTCTTGAGGAAGGTTTTAGTATATAAACCTTTCCGATAATCCCAAGGGAACAAAAGCTACGCAAGCAAACCGCGGGCAGGTCGCTAGTTAAATTAATAAAAATAAACACTACATTCACGTGACATACATGACAATATAAACACATGTACATACCATTTTCTTTACGGCAAAAGTCAGTTGTCAAACATGATGTTAAACAAAGATGTTATTGTTTAGTTTATGGTCGAATTTCGGCCACAGGCGATCGCTAGTACATACAAATACATACACTGAAATTGCTTAATAAACATCCAAACCCAGATATACAAACATTACTTATGTTATTTTTCAACCGATGAAGAAACGGTTCCAAATTCGAAGCATATATTTTTTAGACCACACAAAAACTTTTACAGAGTAGTTCAATTTTTTAATTAGAATGAGTATGCACCGATGGTGGTCCCATTTTTTTAATCCAACTATAAAAGTATGTAAACAAAGGATGTTTGATCACTCACTGATTTTAATTTATAACCACGCATAACTTTTTACAGAGTGATCCGATTTTGATAATTCTTCCTACTAATTCTTACAAATATTAGTAATCTATACATACAATAAAATCGTAGGAAAGTCAAAACTGTACATTGAATATTTTTTTAAAGAATACTTGAGGCGTGATTTACAATCGATATCGAAGCCAAAAATATAGTTTTTAGAACTTTTGTCCCTTTGTCTGTTTGTCTATATGTATGTCCGGGTAAACTCAAAAAACTCAAAAAAAAACTGCATGGATTTACTTCAAATTTTGCATGAATATTACTAAAAGGTTGGGTGAACATATAGGCTACATATTATCACGCTATCACCTACGGGGAGGAGCTGTGCGGAGTAAACGAAGCCCGTGAGGACGAAGTCGTCGGCAACAGCTAGTTTATAATAAAATGATAACCATCTCTTAACATGCATTGAATTCTAAGCGAAATTTATATCGAAATCCATCATTCTCCTTTATCTATGAACTTTCACAAAATAATTACTTTATGGTAATCAGATACTGATTTTTTTATCAGTCAGGGTTTATGTAACGCAATAATAGTGTAATAATTTGACACTAAAGAAAATAATCCTACAGCATTTTTTCACGTAACTTATTTTGGTTTTTGTTTCAGATAATTGGTGTAATATCAGTGTTTTTTATCTGCGTATCAATCATATCATTTTGTCTCAAGACTCACCCAGATATGAGAGTTCCCGTCATCAGAAACTACACAGTGACCACCGCCAATCAATCCCAGAGCTGGGCCTTAGACAAAGTACAAACCAACGCACACATAGCATTCTTTTACATCGAGTGTGTATGCAACGCGTGGTTCACCATTGAAATCCTCGTCAGATTCATATCATCGCCAAATAAATGTGAATTCATCAAATCCTCAGTTAACATCATAGATTATATCGCCACAATGAGTTTCTACATAGACTTAATGCTCCAGAAGTACGCATCTCACGTGGAGAATGCGGATATTTTGGAGTTTTTCTCCATCATTCGTATAATGAGGCTGTTCAAATTAACGAGACACTCGTCGGGTTTGAAAATATTGATACAAACTTTTAGAGCATCTGCGAAAGAGTTGACATTGTTAGTGTTTTTTCTAGTGCTTGGTATAGTTATATTCGCTAGTTTGGTTTACTATGCGGAGAGAATACAGACGAATCCCCACAACGACTTTAACAGTATACCATTGGGCCTATGGTGGGCGTTGGTTACCATGACCACGGTGGGTTATGGTGATATGGCGCCGAAGACTTATGTGGGAATGTTCGTTGGTGCTCTGTGCGCTTTGGCTGGTGTAAGTAATATTTTAATTTTTTATTAACAGATTTTAAAACAGAAAGTTATTGGTTAGTTCTAGCCCTGCATAATAATGTGCTTATACCAACGCTATTGTACTATGGAAGTGAGAATTTGGTATGTCAAAAAAGGCATGAAAGTAGAATCAACGCGGTCGAGATGAGGTGACACTCGCGGACCGAGTTCGCAATGAAGTAAGAGGGAGGTTAGATTTGAAAAAAAATCTTGGTGTAAAGATGAGAAAGGGCATGCTTCGTTGGTTCGGATATGTAGAAAGAATAGTAGAAGAAAGGTTAACAAAACAGATATACAATGCGGATGTGGAAGGATGTAGGTACCGGGAAAGACCAAGACTGACATACCATGATTGATGATCAGATTGTGTCCGATACTGTCCAAAGGTGGTATCTTCGCAACCGGCGTGTGTGTATGAAGAGAGTGATGAATGTGGAGCAAGCGAGATAAGCCTGCAAGGTACGTGATATGTGGCATTTGGATCTCTCTGTCTACCCCGTAAGGGATCTGGCGTGGAGATATGTATGTAAGTTATTAGTTTTTTTAATGTTATAAGATAGCAAACAAGCAGATGGGTCTCCTGGTCAACCATCGCCTATAGACACCAAAAGTTTTAATGGTGCGTTGCTATCTTGTGGCGAGGTCTAATGCCACATGCATAAGTTTACAAACCGGAACACGACAGTGACAAGCGCTGACGCTATTGCGGCAGGAATAGGTAAGGCGGTGGTACTAGACCCGGACGAGACAATGCAGAACTCTACCACCTAGTAGCCACGACACAGCCAATCGGTCGCCTTTTACGACCTGCCTGGCAGAACGGCAGTTGGTCTATTCTTCAAAGGAGCCCGGAACCAACACGGGGGTAGTTTGCCATGTATGTATGTCATAGTATTGGAATTGGATAATATTTGAGTATGATGATATATTTAGGCTTCCAAGCACGTGTACTAATTTCTGTTAGTGTATGTTTGTGTACTAGTGTTTCAAAAATTAAAAGTCATATCAAGATGATTCTTTGGATTTAAGTCTTATAAGGTATAATCCAGCTTAGGGAATAATGCAAGTTCCTCAAAATTAGTTTGGTGTTTTTCGAAATATGGATATTTCTAGAAGAGAAATGCATAATATAGGTACTTACCTAAGTAAGAAGTCGGTTTAATTTTTATAAATTACTTTTATAGCACATAGTGACCTAAACACGCACCTTATCCACGTTATATCGTGACAAAATATACTCTTTTGCACATCGTCAAACGTGCTGGGTTAAGTCACACTGCTATAAAATAAAATACGATACGTGTGGCTCACATTGCCAATTATCACACAGCGTAAAGCGTACTTGCTCATTCGTGCACTAACTTACGCCGCGCAATAATTGACAACTTAGTCACACACATAGTAAAATCTATTAGGCATCTCTTGCTGCCCTCAGAAGAGCGCTAACTTTGTGTTAAAATTGATATTAATTTTGTGAATTTTACTTGTCTAATACATTTCTCTTTTTATAATCTCCATCGCCGTCGCTTTATGAAACTCCATCATACTTATTATTTTAAATTTCGACACTTGTACTATGTCGCAATTTAAATTTTAGCCCTTATAATTTAATAAAGTGTAAAACCGATTAAGTATTTAATTTATAACAAACGTTGATACCTGAAGAAAGAACCTTGTGCCCCTTTTTAAGACAATTATGTGAACAGAGGAGTCTGAAATTTGGCAAAGTTAAAGTTTACAATACTGAGGACTACAAAAACTTTATATTTATGATTAATATGTATTAGGAATACATTGAACACACACTACATTTTCTTTCCTGTTTTGTACATTTTATTATGATTATTTTATTTTAATATTATAAATAGTGGTTTAAGTATTAGTTGCATGAAACTACATGTTGCATGAGTTAAGCTCTAATGTAAGCTTTCCTGCTTTGTTATATCTTGCTTGTACAGGTTTTGCTGGAAGATATCTCTATATATAAATACATTCATGTGACATACATGATACACACATGTATACTACTTCCTTTACGGCTAAAGTCTGTTGTTAAACTCCAAAAGAGATTTTTACTCTATGGTCGAATTTCGAACAAATAACTGTATGTAAATTTTGAAGCAGTATATTTAGAAATGAGCACTAATCTACACACATGCACAGACAGGTTTATTAATAATACCTGCTACTTCGTAGTCGATGTGATCGGATGAGCGCCAATCTACACACATGCATACAGATTTATTAATAGTACTTGCTACTTCGTAGTCAATGTGATCGAATGAGCGCTAAACTGCACACATGCTCAGACAGATTTATTAAGAGCAACTGTTACTTCGTAGTCAGTGTGATCAAATCAGCGCTAATCTACACACATGCACCGACAGGTTTATCAATAGTATCTGCTTCTTCGTAATCGATGTGATCGAGTGAGCGCTAATCTGCACACATGTTTAGACAGGTTTATTAATAATACCTACTACTTCGTAGTCGATATGAACGAATAAGCGCTAATCTGTACACATGCACAGATAATTTCATTAAATGTATCTGCTACGTCGTAGCCGATATGATTGTATGAGCGCTAATCTGCACACATGCACAGATAGGTTTATTAACAGTGCCTGCTACTTCGTAGTCGATAAGGTCGAATGAGCGCTAGTCTGCTCACATGCTTAGACAGGTTTATTAACAGTACTTGCTTGTTCGTAGTCAACGTGATCGAATGAGCGCTAATCTACACCCATGCTTAGACATTTATTAATAATACCTGCGTCAATGTGATCGAATGAACGATATTAAGCTTTTTAATGCTTATGTGAGCAGTAACTAAATAATTACAAATAAGCACTCGTATTAAAATATTTACATAGTTAATTAATAAAGAATCAGAAGTTTGTCGAAATTATTCTGCTTTTTATCTCCTCATAACATTTCGTTATCATGCAAACTTCTCCGCAAAGTACCGTATTATACTTTGGAGTTAACTTTGCCCATATTACGTACAAATTAGTTTGCGGAAACGCGATCGCAGAAACATTTGCATTAGACTAAAATTCACGTGGATGGCAGTATTATATTCCGTGTTTCGTAAATATTGTTATCCTATTTCTATTTATGTTTTTGAGTATATTTACATACTCAAATTCTGGGCACATTATTATATTATTAAAATTACCGCAATATCTGTCTCGTTTTCTAATATTCAAACTCTGCATACGAGATCTTTATATCACAAGTTCTCATATTTCGGAAATGTAGTTGACAGTTACACCACAAAAATACTATGAGTCAGATGAAGCGACAGAAGCATCTCATTATAAACAAAGCAGAGGCTGGTTCGTACACTGGTGTTCTCCATATTTATGTACGGCGCAGAATAACAGCTGCAGATAGACGTAGCATTGATGCGTTTAAAATGTGGTGCTGGAGAAAAAATGTTACGTATTCCTTGGGCAGCACACAGGATCAACGCCTCCATACTAAAACAACTTGGAGTAAAGACCAGACTGTCTGCTAGGTGCCTTCAAAGAATTCTATAATACTTCGGCCACATCTCTAGAAAGCAAGGAGATAATCTCGAAAAGCTAATCGTGACTCCTATGCGATGGTCAGACCAGGTTTGCACCAATCTCATGTCTAAAAAGTTTTATGATGCTCTAATGAGAAGAACGATCTAATGAGGAGGTTACGACCCTCAATAATGAAGAATACGAAGCAAGAAGGAGGACACCAGTTAGTCATATCGTCTGCCTCATCAGAATCAAAGTATATCAACTTAATGAGAGTAGATGCATTTACAGAACGTGAATTAATACTTTCTGCTATTTTTCAAAGAATTGTTTCCATACCACAAGCGAAAAGAAACATTTACTGTTCTACATAATTAACCTAAATAGTTTGATGCTGAAGTGGGAGTGAATCGGATCCCACTTCTGATGTAGGAAGTGGGTTAGATAAATAAAATGCGGATGTGGTGATATAACAGGTCTTTATATTTTGATCAAAATGACATGAGATCACTATTAAGGCTTTCCATTATTTATTAATTACTAGTTCTTGATAACAATTCCCACCATAGGTAACTTAATTATTCCTTATTACAAATAAGTCATAATTCAAGCAATGGATAGTCAATTATAAATTGTACTGAGACTAATTTATAATTTAAATAATTATAATTAATTTATTTTCATATGCAATAACAAATTAACTATCGAGGAGTCAAGGATAAGCTTCTAGCAAGATACAACAAGTGTACTGAGCCACGCCAGAGCCAAGACTGCCTTAACGGCGGGCGCTTAGAGCCTTTTATACAGGGAGCAAAACAAGTTGAGTAGTAGGGATATCGAACGATGCGCTCGGTGGCTGAGGCGGTGCATTTGTTGCTTACAATATTCTTGCTTATTAATAAATAAAATATTATTAAAATGTTTTAAATAAAAATACTCAAAAATCTTTTCATATTTTATACCTTTGGTCATCGATATTTAGTGAAACACTATTTGTAATTGTTACATTATATTATGTTAGTACGCTTTATTATTAATTATTATGTTAAATTATACTTAATGTGTTTTCTAAAACAGTAATATAAATGTACTCTTTCATAAAAACGTTTTATTTATTTTATATAGCCAATTGATTTCACTTCAGGGTTATGTCACTTGATACGTGTTTTTATTGCAATAAATTTAACATAACTACGATAACCTTTTACTTGAACTGGGAATCAAGTGTTGTAATTTCTGATCTAAATCAAAAAGACTAGCTACTACACTAATGAGACATTTATTAAATAACATAATAAAATAATCAGTGTTTCTAACTCAGAACAGATTTTTTTTAGGTTACTAAACTACACCATTTCCTGATTAAATTACACATGTTCACAGTGTTCTTTTTGGCTAATTAGTAAAAGCCAGTTGTGTAGGAAAGTGAGGTTAATTGCCACTTTAGTGCCGGGTTCCTATAATCAACGATGCGTTATTTGTAGCAGTAACCATTAGCAAACAATTTAATAACAATTAGGCGTTCTACAAATTTATTGAACCGTTTTTAACAACAAGAAACAGTTTAAGCTTACGCCTCGTAACTAAAACGAGTTGTTTTACGGTATCGGAAATGGGCATAAGACGTGAACAAGTGAATATATAACTTGCAACAGTCTTTAAATAATAAAAGGCAGTATAAATGTGACACGGACATGTTTTCACGCCATATTTCTTAGGGGATACGCAGAGTGAATTTAGTGCCATACATCCCGATCAAGCTACATTTGTCTTACTTTCTGTTCACTTATAACTTGCAATCTTATTATATAGCGTGTAAGGGACGGTCTACCGAAAAATTAAGAAACCTATCATTTTTACATTCTGATCATGACGGCATAAAGATTTCTGGAAATGCAAAATTTTTGTTTTATGATTTTTTTCTTATTTTCACTCGACGCAATGTAAGACGTAGGCGTTTCACTACTTTTCTTAGAAAAAGCACTGTAGAATATTACAATAAATCAAATTATACAAAATTAAATTAAAAAAACCGTAAAAAGAACCAAAAATTTTTCACACAACATTCCAACGGTTTTCATCGCAGAACCATGGCCCAATACCATTGTTTCGATTTTCGATAGACCGTTCCTTACACCCCGTATAATATTATACATAGCTTTTAATTTTAGTAAGATTCAGTTTTTCCTTACATTATTTGAATTAGGAGTCTGTATTAGCATTAAAATTAAGCCATGGGGAATCCTCCTTTAATTTAATCTTTATCATTTGGTGTCATAACAACATATATATGCCGGATCCCTTACCTAGTACCATATGTCACTTGTCTTTGCTTTTGCACTTGCAGAGTCTTGCAAATTTGTCTCACTTCCTTCACATTCGTTACTTTCTTTTGGCCTGTGTGTGAATTTAAAAGTAATAGCACATTTCTCTCATTCTTGCACTTCGTGTGTACTTTAATTGTGCCAAACTTCATACCCGCGGACTGAGATGCGGTAATTTTATATAAAGGATTACAAAGTTTTCGCTTAAAGTATTAATATATAGATTTAGAAAGAACAAAGGTGACTGGCTACCGCGTAATATATCATGAAACTAGTAACAGTGTACAATAAAATTTTCCAAAATTTTTAAAAAACTATAAGTATATTAAGAGTTCATCGTCTCCCATGAAATTCACATTAATAATAGTGATCAATATTTTCGTGTTCTTAACTATATGCCAAGTCGAAATGTTTTTTTGATTTTAAAATTAATTGTTGTGATCGGAAAAACTTTATTAACATCGAAAACTCATTATTCTTTGTCACTAAACATATATATGATCGTTTCAAACTACTAAAGAATGCCTTTGACGATAGCACAAGGTTTTTGTAATTGACTGTATAATATATGTATAATTTTAAATCTAAAATTACCTCACAGGTGCTAACAATTGCGCTACCAGTTCCAGTAATAGTATCAAATTTTGCCATGTACTACTCCCACACCCAAGCTAGAGCTAAGCTGCCTAAGAAGCGGCGAAGAGTCATCAATGTGGAACCAACCAGGCCGCCACTTCGTAAGTATAAGTCATTTCGAAAATAAAAAATTAAAGCCTTTCACACCAATGTAATAAACATGTTTGAACAATAAAGAGGCAAAATGGGAACTATTACAAATGATTTCCGAGGAAAAGTGGCTAATCTTGTTTACATTTATTTTTATTTTACATCTCTGATGCATTTCTATGTCCAGAAATCAAAGATGATAGTGGTGTGGTGGTGTCTCCGTTCCGTTCTCCGTAAGCAGAATGCCATATATAAGATTACTGGCTTCTTTACCCTCAAAACCGGAATGTGACAACGACAAACGCCGATGTTATTGCGGCAGGGATTGGTAAGGTGATGAAATAAAATTCGGTCCATTAATCTGAATTCCGAAAATCGAGTTTGTGGTCACGATGTTAATAATAATATGGGTCATATTATCCTTCTCTCACCTTTTACAAGAGCACCTGGACAAATTCTAACTCCTATAAGCCTAAAGTTCTGTATCACATGGACTATTTTTTATTTATAATTTAGCTATGCTAATTACTAGATACCTTAATAGAGACCTTAATATTCCTGTTATCGTATCAGGAAACCCAGTAGTGTTTTCAACATTTATGATAATCAACTCTTTAGTCGTGTCCAATGTCCATAATCAGAAGGCAAATGATTTCTCTGTATTTTATGAAAATATATTTTTGTGAAAGTGCTCAGGAGAGTACAACCTAAACTTTCTGTTGCTTTCCTCATTAGTCGTGTCATTAACCAAACTACCATCCTTACAACTGTTTTTTTTTACATCGTGTATGCGCTTTAACCCAGAATTAATAACTTGGGTGTATTTAAAGCAAGACAAAACACTCAATATTTACTCTATTTCAATTTTACAATTGATTTCAAGATGGATTTTAATAAGGTTATATTTAGCTACTCTTTAATTAAGAATATTCCATTTTTTAAAGTTTTAATTGCCGGTTTACACCTTGTATGTATATCTTTATGCTAGCTACCAATCACAATAAAGAACGTAATAACTATTGGATGAATCTATGTCTACCTCTCAGTTACAAAAGGAAGAAATAAATTAATAATTATTTAGTCATTCAAAAATTTAAACTCAACATTTGTGAATCATTGCCGCCGTCTCGGTTTTTTATAAGATAGCAGACAAGCAGATGGCTCGGTTACGAAATATAAATGAATAACCATTAAATAATTCCAAAACAGTCCAAATTTTTTCTATGTGAATATCATCCAATATAGTTTTAGGTTACAAAGCATAGAAACTTAATAGTTATGAAAACAATTTGCAATAATGTATTTGGATAATTTGCTCAAGAAAACATATATTAACTACGAAATAATAAGTATGTATGAAATTAGGAGCACCTGGAGTGCCCGGAGCACCTGGAGGACCATTACCTCCTGGTATGGGCCAACAAGCTGTCAACCGAAGAATGAATGCCATTAAGAGTAACCACCCAAAAGATATGATGGGACCGAATATGGGTAAGAGTTGAAATTCTATCTAACCGTTGTTAATAACCAAGATTTAAAATAACTAAATAATCAATTAAAACTATTTGAATCGAGTTTATATTGCAATTATGTTAGTCGTAATACATTTGATTCAATCAGCTATAAACCCTATTCGTAATTATAATGCTTAAATGGATATTTAGTCACTCTAAACAAAAGTAATATACTTAATTACATGGTGACAAGTAACATTTAAGATTTCCAGCTTTTGATGTACGCTTAAATAAAAATGTACACCAAAGTTGCAAAAGTTTACATGCAATTATGGTAAATACGTAATTTGTGACATAAATAAAAGCATTAAATTTAGTATTTTATGTAAATATGTCCTTTTTATTACTATTAATCAATTAAAATTTAGTTGCCTTTTGAAAGCTACATCAGTGTAAGTTAAAATTATTATAATATGTTTTAATTTTGTTAAGAACGATTAATTAATTTTAATTTTTAAAAATCTAAAGTCAAAAGGCATCTAAAATAGTAACTTTGATTTAAATATTTTTATATAAATTTTCTTTTAACTTATGAACAAAAAATTATTTATAATTATATAATTAAATAATTTAACTATATCATCAAAGTTAAAGGATAAGCACATAATATTCACATGGATGTTTTTGACATCTGATAAAATTGGCAACGGTTATTGGCATTTTCAAACATTTCTAAACTCACATTAAAATTTAACATCAAATCATGTACACTAACTTTAGAGAAAAGTAAAATTATTCAGTAAATGCTATTTTGTAGATAGAACGAAAATCTTACAAACTTTTTTAAGATATCTTAATATTGTCAATAAAATATTTATCCAGTTTTACTAACAAGTTCTTTACTGAAATATTTTACTTACAGTACTGTAAATAATCAAATCACATTGAAAGATTACAACTTATACGTGGGACATTTTCATTTTCACAGATTAAAATAGCTATTGAGCTATAATATATAAATTGTTTTATATTGATTTTGATAATTAAACTAATTTTGTGGGAATGTTGATGAAAATGTTCCGACATATAATATATTATAGGTCACAAGTAAACTTAACGCTTATGCAATGTAATCCTCCACAGATGGTGATCGTAGCGAACTAGAAGCTATGATCCAAACAACACCAAACAACTGTAAAAGAAAAAACCTAAACATGCTTTAAAAAGCGACTCACTGGCTGGCTCCTGGAACGGGCTTAATATATCGCCTGCGCAAATGGAACTAGCTTACGGATTACTAACACACTAACAAGACCATAACCATCACATTGCACTGTCAAATCTTCAAGTAGTATACGGAGCCATCTTAGGTCCCATTGCCTCATCAATACTAGAGGAAGGTTGGACGATTTGTTCTATATGGGACCTTTTGTATATGCTTTAATGCGTCGTCGTTCATTGTCGTAAATATTTTATTTATATTTTGTGTTTTATAATGATTGGGTTATTAGAAAATTTAGAATGATATTAATATGTATTTAAAATTTTAACTTGCACGCAGTTCCTTTCAAATTTTAAACTTGTATACTCATATTATATAATCCAATCATTCAATTATTTTCAATATTGCTAAATATATTAATGTTTTTTGAATTCGAATGTTCACACGGATTTGAATTATTTTATTTAAGATATTTTACACAATTAAAATCAGTAGAATATCATAATACTTCAAAAATAATACCCAAAATATTGTATTAACATTAAATATTTAGCAATGTATATGTATTTACATTTTATTTTGTGAATTTAAAATATTTAGTCTTTTGTATTTATTGTCTTTAGTTTGTTTTATTAGAGTAGCAAAATACTTACAGGCAACCACCATCCATCAGCTGTCAACAATACCACAACTCAAACGACACAAATCAACACAGCAGTACAAATTTAAGTGTAGTTATTTTATTAGTCTTCAGTTTTTTTGTACTAACTTGAGTAATAATATCAAATTTTACGTAATATCTACGACTTTAATAATTTAACAGTCGCATAAAATTATATTTGAAATTTGGTGAATGCTGTAATAAAATGGTTGTTGTTTTTTTCTCTATTAAGTAAATTTATGTTTAATGAAATCTAAAAAAATGTTCAAGCCATTGTTTTAAAATAGTACCGATTTGGCGAAAGTCAATAAATATGACTTACATTTCATGAAATTCATGAAACAAATAAGATGATTCTTTGACTTCTTTTTAGGTTTAGCTAAATGACAAAACCAATCTTTTATAATTTCGTCATGACCCGTCTGATTCCGTAAATCACAGGCCTACTGTCCAGACATTTATGGAAAAATTTTAATGATTTGAGATAATGTGTTACAAAACTACCACATTTTGTTTTACAAGAAAAAAATTTAGCGATGGCTCTTATGTGTCGATGAGAGGCAAAAATTCATCTTGCATAGTATGGTTGTGAATGTTTGTAAAGGAGGTTCTTTCTAAAAGTTTTTAAGTAACTTTATCTATGACGGGGTGAATACAAACCGGATCATACAATCAGATTAATAGCCCTTGCAAATAATTTTAATGAAAATATTTAAAATTTTACTAACTATATGCAATTTTTTGTGATAGAACCCTTCGTTTTCAAATTTGCGCTTGGCAAACTATAATGTTCATATACATTGAGCATTCATAAAATTTTAAATATTCGCATTGTTTTAATGAAATGTAGCTTATATGTATTACATTTTACTGTGTATTAGGAACTAATGGCAATTTAAACGTATCTCACTGCTTACTGTAACTTATAATAGATGGTGTGGAATGCATTATTCTAACTAATGAAAAGGTTTGTAATAAGCTGTATGTCTTTAGTGAGAAACTGAATCCCATTTTCACTTGAGTTGAATAGGAGTAAATAGTTTTAATTTTCATCGTTTCTTGACTCCGATTCTTGTTGCGCAATATTTAAAATTTTGTTGTATAGTTTTCGTTTGTAATTATATTTCTACAAGTTTTTTAATCGTGTTCTCGCCTAATTAAAAAATTGCAACGGGTACAAAAATTATTATTATTATTATTTAAAAAATGAATGAATCTTTTCAATACTTCGTAGTTACTAAAATAAACGAATAACCTTAATTTTCTTATGAAAATTAGGGATGGGCTGAATATGACTTCAACCGAATACAAATGTCGCCGGATTATTTGTTAAAAACATTATTCAGCAGAAGTTCGGTTCTTCTCACGGCGATTTTTTGAGTGCGACCAATGTCCCTAGAGTAAGTGGGAATAAGGACATGTTTCTTCACATATAATTTTTCCTGAGCCTTAGTATATTTTGAGCAACTTTTCTAAAAATCAGGAAATTTATACCAACACGAATAAAGCAAAATGAAACTAGAAATGGCAAAACCTTTGGTGCTTTGCATCATAATCTGCCCGCGGTAAATAAACGGTAGTAAGTAAATTTACTTATTTTTTTTGATTAAAAAATCAAAATGAATTCCGGTAAAAAATTTTTTTTTTAATTCCTACCTACTCGTATAATGAATGTTTAAAAAGATCAGTTAAATTTTATTTGGAAGAAATTAATTTGGTACGGTCGAAATTCTATAAAATAAATTTCTTTTTATTTTAAAAGAAGAATTAAATAGCATCTTAATTAATGACGTGATTATGAAGTTTTTAAATCAAAACAAATTAGTTATTTTAATATTATGTTAGGCATAATGCCAAAATACTATCCAATCATCTATAGTTTAGTTAAACTGAATGAGAAACGAATTTCGGCTCATCCTTAATAAAAATACGAGTAAAAACACAATACAATATATGAGTAAGAGTTTGGACATCAAGTTGAATTAAAATTTTATTATAATTTATCATTGTTAAACGTTCTTAGGATATCGGGTCGAATTATGAGTTGATATCCTTATTCAGTTCAAAGATATTTTACTACTTGCTTGATTAAAGCAATTCGACCAACTCATTGCCAATTTTTCGTTAGTGCTATTCCTAATTGCTACGTAATAGTAATATAGTAATGTTGTTCCTGGTAGGAACGCTCATTTTAAACAATACACATACATTTATTTCATTCATTACAAATAACTGTATTTGAGCATGTTCTGTGTACTGTATATGTGTTCCAAATACATTTTCAATTAATGTATTTGAAGATAAATTATTTAACAAAATTTTATTAATACTAAATTTGTTTTCCACAGTCGCAAGCCTAATGCCGGGAGCTGATTTGTCGGTTACAACACGACTTACTCCAAGCCCACGCGATTTAAGCCCCGCCTTAGCAATAGCCCTTCCTTTAATGAAATCTGTCAATATAGTACCCGCACAATGTTTTGACAATATGGCTTATCATCGTGAAAAACAAGAGGTAATAAAAGAAGAAAGTAAACCTTCCAGCCAACATGAATCAATTGGAAGTAATAATACAGTTAAAGTTGATAATTATACGGAAAATTATGTTAACAAAATTGATGAACCTACGGATGCTAGAACGCCGTTACTCAGAGATCACAAAATTGAATCACTTGATGAAACAAAACTCAGAGATAACAAGGTTGAAAAGAGGAAGTCGTCAGCTTCAACATAAATTTTATGCTAATTTGCCAATTCTTGACAAACTAATAATGTATGTAATAAAATATCAACGAGACCAATAGAAATAAGCATATAGTAAAGAAATGAAAACTTTATTTCCAAATTCTATAATATTTATTGACTTCAATAATAATGAAGCATAATTCTCACAAATAATGATTTGTTAAATTTGTGTATGTAAAATCTAATAGTTGTTGGTACTAGTTTCTTAAGACAGCATGGTTTGTCTTCAAAGAATTCAAAATAAAAATGTTATTATGTTCAAATTTTATAATAATCATTTGGGTAAAGCGATAATCAAAGGCCGTGATAGGATTAAGGGTTAGGTAGGATGGTTAAAGTATTTTATGATGATAATTGCTTCTTACCCCGCGGTGGTGTATATAAATATACTAATTTATAAGCAAAAACTTTAAATAAGTTTTATTAATATAAACAATTTACAATGAATTCTGCTACTAACCTATGGACTTTGTAAAGCTAGATACTATCGTAAGATGTTGAATTAATCTTTACTGTTTGTGGCTGGGACCTTCAAAATTCTGGGGAGATAAAAATTTAAATAACTCACAATCTTTAAAATTGGTCCAAGTCAGTAATCCAATTCAATATTATAATTAATGAATAAAATATATTTTAAAGTGATCTTTTTCAGCAAGTGCAATTATTTACAATTAATATCCTTTAAAGTTTAAAAATACACCAAAAATAATTTTATTTACTATTTAAATGAAGAGAATTAAATAAATTGTACTTAAAAATCTGATATTGTCAGGTAGTCCGAAAGCCTGTGCTGTAATAACTAATTAGTATTCATTATTTCGTTCAACATAAAACTGCACATTAGGTGTTTAACTGTAGATAAATATTTTCTATAGCAAACCTACCATTGCTTAAAATTACTAGAAATATACTTGAAACATTATTTAACACCGACTAGGATGGCTTTATTTACTCATGTTTGATATAATATATAAATATTTCTTAGAAATTTAATAAATCAACATTTTGTTAAAACTTTAGCCTTAATTAATTTCTCTTTTTATTTTTATATTTTTTGATAAAAATATTAATTATTCTATTTATTAAACATTAATTGTCAAAGGACATTTTCTATTTTCAAATAGATAATTTTTATTAACTATAAATATGTATACTAAATATAAACAAAATTTTAAGTTGATCAAACTCAGAATTATGCTTGCAACATATGTTCTTGGAACTTCAAGTTAAAACTTCAAGTTATATAAAAAATACCGAATACAGAAATAATATAGAAGTATTCTATACTATTATATTGTTGACGGTATATTATGATTCTATAATATATTGCGTAATCTAAATAATTGCAAAGTAGTCATTGATATTTTATTATTAACGAGGATCCTAAATTATGAATATTTAGGCAGCTGTACAAAAAAAATTAAACTTTCATTAATATTCGACGTATATAATTATTTGTATTTTGGTTTGAAAGCAGTTCCAGCATTCAGTGGCAATTACCGTTATCATCATAAATTTCATTGGCTTTAATATACCAAAAAATAAATCCTCGAAGGAAAACATACATTTTCCATTTAAGACCATTTAATAATAATTGGTTCGTATATTTTATTAAAATAATACCATGTTGTAAGCCGAAATATAGTTAAAAATATATACAATCTTAAAAACCCATTTTAATCAATCTTGTAATGTAAATAGTCAGTCCAATGCTTATTTAGTATAAAATAAATAAAGTCAAATAAAAGAAAGTAACTAAAATTAGAAAACATTGTTTCTATTGACTAAGCCTAAAAAATATTTTTACTTCATGCAAGTTATTGTCCAAGGATGCAATCGGATTGAAGTCACACAAGTATATGTACATGAACAACAAAATAAACATTTATATATATATATATATATATATATATATATATATATATATATATATATATATAGATTTAACAAACAAGCGAAATCTACTTGTACCTATTAACTGTAAATGTTCCACTAATATTAACTTTTATTTGTGGAAATATATAAGTTATCAAGTGAACGCATTTCGTTCGTGCATTTGTTTGAACCTGTGTTGAACTGATACATACGTTCTAAATATGTCTAGAAATTTGTGAATAAAAATTTAATTTATTACAAAGCTTTCAAAAGACCATACTTGGAATGTTTGTGAAGTGAATTATTTACATCAATTGCAAATCATGGATTAAACATATTTATAATATCAACAATTTCTTTTTAACATTTAGATTATTACCAGAAATTGAAATTCAAGTAGAATAAGACATGCAATAGCATTGCAAATAGTCCGCGAAACAACATTATTTTTGTTAAATGATCTTTACATACTTGAAACTTCGTGGATGGATTCTTTTGATAAGTCAACCAAATTTTATTACAACAATTTTTTTCAATTTTCAGATAAAAACGAGGTTGCCTGAATTGAAAAAATGCCCTGTTGGCGATAGGTTTGCCACATTGTGGGATTAAGTACCTTCGTCTAATCGCGCGCTAGTTGTATCAATGCTTACCTCTTTAAGGATATGGGCGTGAAGATACTTTAAATTTTTCTAATCAGAATCTCATGAAAATCTATCGTTTTATCGGAAATAACGCAGCAGGGAATTTGTTGGACACTATCACCACTTGATAACATTTAATAAAATATATTATCCAATTCAGCAATTACTATGTATATATTGTTTCCTGTCCCAAACAAAAACGTTTACATACAACATATTTGCGATGATAGACATGCTTATCAGTGCAACAGCATCGGTACTTATTAAATTATCTTTTATGTGCATTAAAATTAAATACGTATTCGAAAGCGTAAAAATGAACACATGTGTTTGACATATTTTGATCATAAAAATGACACATGTGTTTGACATATTTTGGTCATAAAAATGCAGCACTTTTGAAAGAAGTTGTAGAGAAAAGCTTGTAAACCCGCCAAAAGGAAGCTGCTGTCGAAAATTCAAGTATGTACTGATAATTTAATAAAAAATGGTGTTGTCCTGCAGACTAGCCTTAGATATATAGTTGAATAAAACACTAATGTATCAAATATAAATAATACCCATATCTCAACACTAAAAATGTTGGCACAAAACAACACAAAAATATGTATATTAATTTTAAACTATAAATAATATATTATATTTTTTTTTAATATTTGCATACCATATCATAGTAGAATATGCTGGTAACTTTAATTAATTTTAATAACTTTCAACACCTTATATTTTTGCAAATATTTTTTTTTCATTTGATTTCATTTATATATTATTCACAAACACGACTCTCTTATTTTATACAATTTCTAAGAAGAAATTAATTTAAAGTTTCGTGATTCCGTAAATTATTTTATATTCCTTGTCTGAGAAAAATATTACAACACTTTCTGAACAGTTTTGTTAACGGCGAAATTTTCCAGCAATATGTGTGTTTATTAAATTATGACGATTTTATATGTTTTTAAGGAAAAAGAAATTATACATTTTACGATGGATCGATCAAGTGCAGATCAAATTCGAAAAATTTTCGCGACGTACCACCTATATTCATTATATGAATAAATATTAAATAATAACAGAAAAATGACGACGAAAAAACCTCATACTACTAAACAAGCATCACTATAATAATTATAACAATTTATATTAACGTGTAAATATATAAAATGTTTATCAATTTTTATATATCCGCAGTTAACGAAACACTAGATTTACATATCATCGCACTTTCACTATTGGTGTTATTTTTGTACGTGTGTATATAGTCTAATATAATTAGATAGCTATGAATAAATATCGCTTAGTGGTTTATATCACAAAGCCGCTTCTAAAGTAACTATTAAGGAACCTGTCCAATACTTAGATGACTATTGTTTTTGTTTCTTTTTTACAATAATAGTCATAATTAATTGTACATTTGTAATATTATTGTGTTTATTTGATAGTTTATTGTAAATTTTTTATACTTCCAACGAAATATTAATGTTTATTTAATTTAAGATGAAAACAACGTTGTTTTACACCAATGTAAGGCTTATGGCACATTTTAATATAATATGCTGAAAGGAAAAAATGAAATAAATATTATCACGCTAATCCGTATCAAAAACAAATTATGATACCTAATAATAAAATATTAATAGAATTTTAATTGTTACTTAAATTATAAGTATAATCATTTAGACTGCCTCGTAGTCTAGGGGTCACAGCCTGTTTGCTCAGATCTCTAGGTCCCGAGTTTGTTCCCTCTCCGTAGCAGCTCGAAGTCTAGCGGGTGATGTATTGCCAATCCTGTGCCTCGGATGAGCACGTAAAGCCGTAGGTCCCAGTCATCACTAGAAATAGTCGATAATCCTTATCAGGTCGTTGAAATGCGGCGATGGGATCACCGCTCATCTTGCTAGCTGTGGTGAACCGAAAAGTCTATAGACTTTCGGTTTAATCTACCTACCCCGCAAGGAATTCGGGCGTATTGATACTTTTTTTTACTTTTATAACTATATATTAACATTTTTTTTGATGGATAATATCTGATTATTATTTGGTCGGAATCGAGTATAAAATCGATTTCGTAACTTTAATGTAAGTTCATTTTAAACGAAAGCCAAACAATAAATGAACGTGTTTATTTAAGCGCGTGACAGCGTATGCAGCATATAACGCTAGCATTATATACTCTTACCAGTCTTCGCCCTCGTGTTTAAAGGTTTGCACTGATCTCGTACACATTCAAAATTCAATCAACTAATCGCTTACTTAACTATAAAGACATTAAACAGCACTTACAATATTTGTGATTTCAATAGTTATTTGCTGTATTTTTTACAATTCTACTTAATTAACTTTTTTACCTCTCAATTGTTAATTACTGAATATCACAAACTTTCAGAATAAATAGATTACTTTCCAAAATTTTTAAAAACAACAGAAAAATTTCCACATGCGGGATTTGAACCTGCGACGCATCCTACAGCGGGGTGCGTCGACGGTTCAAGTCCCGCATGTCGAATTTTTTTTGTTGTTTTTAAAAGTTTTTCAAGTTTTCCCGAGCACCGGTGAGTGCTAAAATACAATAATAATTTCTTTCCAAAATGTATTAAATGTGCACTAAGCCTTACATATAAAATTGTTTGTATAGAGGCGTAAATTAGTATACAAATATTAGTCATAAATCATAATTTGTGTTTGAAATCATTCTTCAAACTCGATGATTGTTTTGGATAAGGTATAAGTGTTTAATTTACGAAAATTGACAAAAATGCTTAAGATATTTAAACATCGATACCTACAGCTCTCAAAAATCTAGAATTGTAATAAAAAATGAGCATAAAGTTGTCACCGTAACAACTTTTGTATTTCCAATCATAATCGATAGTATAAAAGGATATAAAGGATTATAAGCAGACATGTTTTTACAAGGTCAAAACGGTCAAAGAGTTTGAAGTGTATAAACATATACATCGTAATCGTTGGCACGGTTGTAAGAAAAAGTATTGCATAAATATTATAGTTCGCATTAAATGCAATAATTTTAATAATAATAGATAGCACAAAAGTTAATAAAGTGTATATGTATATAATATTAGATTTAACTAAATATCCTTTCATTGTACCAACTAGTGAGATAAATATATGTATTCGTTTCTAAGTTTCTTGTCGTGTCTTAAAAGTTTGCCTATGCCTCATATAATTTTGCTATGTAATAATCACATTCGTATAAAATGCGGACCATTATTAAATATAATAATTAATATTAGTTTCGCCATTATGTTAAAAAAATCAACTGATATTTAAGACTTTAAAAAACGTAATTAAATGCTGTAATTTTATTGAAGACAGTTTTTATCTATCAAATGTTAATGGTTATTATTTTTTAATAAAATATTAAACATTTCTGTGATTGAACATTTATTTAAAAGATACAATTGTACATAATATTTGAAATTTATATATACGTATATCTTGATACCTTAATTTCAAATACAATCATGAGCAATTGACTTAATAAGACAATATTTGAATTACAAACAGTGCCATTGTAATATATATTACTATCGATTTCGTTCTCGATTTACTTTTATCATCAGAAGTATTTATTAATAATTATGTGCAAAAATTCTTTGCAATTTTTTTTACAAATGTGACTTAATATTATTTTATGGAACGGTATTGGCAAGCAGACGTGGCAATAACCTAGGCCGAAGGCTAATTACCTAATTTCTAGTCATATTATGTTATACATATACAAGCGTTCTAACCATCATTGAACTGAGCATAAATGGCAGTGTGATTATGATAATTATTGTGCATAGATAACACAGTTTACTAGCATTCCATCTAGTGGAGATGTAACCCCGAAGTGATCATTATCGAGGTATATGGAATATGGATGCTGTGACCTACGTGCTAGAATGAAAACCGTGGAAATGTTTGGGATTTTATAAATTTAACTAACAGGTCTATTTTATAACGCCCAATTATGTATTTTTTTAACTATCATAAGATCCTCTTTCAAGAAAGCGTTCGTCTTATACGTGATTCCAATGTTTTACTATAAAGTAGCGAATTCAGAGAAAATCACATTTTAGTCAACTTTTAAAACTTATCCAGATGTTTTTATATAATTTAACGAATTACGGAGAAAGTATACTTTAAACAAATACAAAAAATAATTACTTTAGTTAATATTTTTCAGCCGAATTAAAAGATTTATTTTACTCCATTATACCAGACACTTATTATTTTTTACATATCGCTTGCTTTGTAATTGATTAAAATTAATGGGGCAATAATTTGTCGCTGTTTTCATTATACTATTTTATAATATAAGAGCATCAGCAAACCAATCCGGCGAACTGCGGTAGCGAAACGCGTTCCCACACGAAAAAATATATTAGCAATATTGAAGCGGTCTTTTTTTCCACCCAATTTCGCAATTTGGTATTTCGCATTATCATTTCAGTACAACATTTCGTCGGAATCAGACTGGTATTCTTCTTAATTTGATGAAAAAAATTATTACTTCTTGAACTGACTTCAAAAAAGACAAAGAATATGAGTTTCTGGAATAAGTCAATAGAGAAATATAAATTGTGCAAAGAACTACAGTCTCATGATAACTATTTCTTTTTCCATGGATTTTTATAATCTGGAAGACCCATTAAATATTTCAGGAAATCTTTAATTTCATTTATTACTTTCTCAGTTTCTGTCCCAAACTTTTTGTTCCGCCGCGATATTCTCTCCTAACGCCGAAACCGAAATGACGATTCCGCAGCGTCCAGGTGAAATGAGGTTCGCGACTAACAGCGATACTATACAGAGATGCAATTATTATAAAAAATCACAGACATATAGAGTGAGATGCAACATACGCGACAAAAAGTCATAATATATGACAGATTACCGCAGTTACGTTACCGTATTTCGCCGAGTGCTAAAGGCGTTATCCTTAAATTGTTTTTTACAGTGTTGTTTGAACTGTTTTATAAAAAATAAGATTTATATAAAATATGCCAGTTAATTACAGTTTGGTTAATAATTTAAATATCCTATATTGATACCTAATATACATTTGATATTTATTCTAAAATGCTATTTTGAGAATGGATCTTAGAGTAAACATATTATATTATATTTCTAGATAAGTCAGGACAAAATAGTCGTTAACTCTTGGGCTATACTTATCGGTTCGGCACATATTGACGTAGGATAAGGCGTACAGTGAGTAAACAGGGCTTGTATCTTATTGTATAGCGTTCTATACATTATATTATACAATTTTGAACAATACGAAAATTATTCGATATGTTCATTAAATATCTAAAAATATATCTGGTATTTTTATTCTTAACTATCCATATGTCATAGGTTATCCAGATACTTTGCCGGAAGAATGTACCAACACCTTCCAATTAGGCAACTCGACGCTGCTAGGTTCTAGAAAGAGATCTGCAATCTATCTGCAATAAATCCTTATATCATAAGATAAACAAACAGATGGCTCTCCTGATGGCAAAAGATAACCTTCGCCCGTAGACACCAAAGATGATAATTAGGCGTTGCTGTTCATGTGGCGGGATGGTAATACCAGCTGCATAACTGTTATATTAACTCGGAAATACCACACTGTGCATGTGCACAGACGCACTGAGGCAGAAAGAGGCAAGGCGGCGGCGTTTATCTTTAACGAAAGTCGTCTATTTTTAAAGGGACGTCTATCAGCAAATTACATTCTTATCAGTGCTTGTTAGTATTATTTTTCGACTTACGGCCTGGCTACAGCTACGCGACGCAGGTTGCAACGCAGCGGGTTACGCAATTTTCTGGATGTACCACAGCTCGAATAGTGGCGACCGAGGCAGCGCGTCGTCAGCGGTGGGCGTATTTTGTTTTTGTCGCGCGATGTTACATGAGTCCCCTAATTTCGCCAGTCGCGCCATACTGGCCTCCTCGATTCTAGCTAGTACACAGAGCTAGTACATTGGTTTTATCCGCTCATCACACCGTGCGTCACGGTCGCGCGTCGCTCGGTTCTTTTCGCGCTGCAAGTCGCCCCACAATTTGCGTCGCCAGTAGCTGTACCATACAGTTCTTGTATTTTGCGACCTGCGACGTGAATTGCGTCGTGCCACAGATAGCTGTGGTCAGGTCGTTAAATAGTGACGAACTTGTGAACTTGCACAATTTGGTATTACGACCCGATCAGGAGAAAAGTTTTTCCTGCCTATTGGCGTCGCATATTTAATACCAACAAGCTCATAGCTTGCTTTCTATCTTCTGATGAATAAAACATTTCAATTCGTGTACGGTTCATCACATTGGACCCAGTTATAAAAATAATAGTATATTAATACAACATAACGTTGGTTGACAAATCCAAAAGTAAATAAATTATTTGATTGTGATATGGGTGTTAGTCAACGATATTAATTCATAGAAACACAGGATTTAAATACATACTTCCTATAGGGAATCAACCAGAGCACCGTTGATTGCGTAGTCAGAGTCGTTAATTATTCGCACAACGGGGTGGTTAATAGTTTATAGGTATACCTTTCAGTTATCGATTTTATGTATTAAAATTTAGTTATTTGCCCATTAGGGCAAATAAATATTCCGTAGATAATATTAGCTTTGTAAATTGTATGGTTAATTTAATATTTATTTGGTAAATAGGCAAAGGACTCACATCCATACAGACAAAGTACAAGTTTAAGTAAAATTTTAATACATTCAGTAATCGTAAACCTCCTTTTTTTGAAAGTCAATTGAAAAAATTTGCGTAGAAGTAAAATTAAGCTTAATGCTTACAAGAATGAAATTCTAGTTTAATTTTTGTAAATATTCACCGGGTAACCCGCGTATCTGTTAGCACAGCCGGTATATATTTATTCTTTAAACGAAATTTTTAGTTAAAACTTCGTAGAAATTCTTTTGTAACGTGTGCGAAACGTCTTGTATTCGTTGATGTTTTATGATTATTAGTATTGTAAGCACAAAATTTGCTGTTTTTTCTTTAGTTATATTTAAATATTCACGGGACAAATTACACTTATTGGGCTAACCCCAAAGTAAGCAAATTATTTGCTTGTGTTTTGGCGGTTAGTTATACTAATACATAGAAATACATATATAAATACTTTTACATACATAATAAACACCCAAACTCGGAAATACAAACATTTATGCTCATCACACAAATGCTTGTCCCCGTCGGGGATCGAACCCGAGCTCAGTGTCAGGGTAGTCAGGTGTAGTCAGGGTGGCTAACCACTCGACCAACGGGGCGGTTATATATTTTTTTATTATTAATAAAAATAATTAAAAAAATTTAATCAAATTTTCCTTACTTGTTTGTATTTTGTTAATCAATATACAAATTAATATTTGGTCGTTTAAGAATCCCGGGACCTCATAATCTTGGCCAAATACGTTCGCCGGTTTATATACCAGCTCAGAACTCGTAGTCCTGTAAAACTGATCAGGTGTTTTTCTCCGTGTTGATTCTGGACTCCTTTGAAGAATAGACCAACTGCCGTTCTGCCAGGCAGGTCGTAAAAGGCGACTGATTGATTATGCGAGTCACTGCTATCGTGACTACTAGGTGGTAGAGGTCTGCATTGCCTCGTCCAGGTCTGGTAACTCCGCCTTACCTATTCCTGCTGTAATAGCGTCAGTGCTTGTTACTGTCGTGTTCCGGTTTGGAGGGTAAGGTAGTCGGTAAACTTATGCATGTGGCATTAGACCTCGCCATAAGATAGCAACGCACCATTAACGTCTTTGGTATCTATAGGCGATGGTTGATTCTTTCTATCAGGAAACCCATCTGCTTTATTGCTATTAAATTGACCGCCCGTTGGTCGAGTGGTTACCGACCCTGACTACGCAAACGAAGGGGCTTGAGTTCGATCCCCGACGGGGACAAGCATTTGTGTGATTAGCATTACCTTACCCTCCAAATCGGAATACGACAGCGATAAGCGCTGACACTATTGCGGCAGGAACAGGTTAGACGGTGGTACCAGACCCGGGCGAAACAATGCAGAACTCTACCACCTAATAAGCTTTCCATTAGGTAACACACTCGCTCGTATTCCTGCGTATATGCCTATAAAAAAAACTGTGCACTGGTTGACCCTGCAGGTCATCTCTGAAATTTCCTGCTAAATTGAGATATTTTAAGCTCAAAGGAGCAAAAACGAAATCTAAGTATAAATTTTAAGCTCAAAGACTTTAAAAATCTAAAGTTTGTAAAAATAAAAGTGTTTTAATTTTTGGAAAACTAGTTATTTTTTACGCAATAGATAGGTCGAAAAATGACGAAGAAATGTAAAAAAAGACTTTTTGTTTAAAAATTTCTTCACTGATAAATCCCGAACGAATCAATCGATTTTAATCTAATTCACAGTATTTGAAGCAGATTTAAGAAGAAGAGCTGAATCGATTTAGAAATCAACAGTATATTACTAATATTTTAAAAGCTGTAACTCTTAAAAATAATTCGTTTTTTGTTTTTGAAACGGTATTTAGCGTAGTTTTTAAGTACTAAAATATTGTAAAAAGTCAAAAGTGACTAGTTAAAAATCTCAAAGTTATATCGAAAAAAAAACACTTTTTTCCAAAACTTTCGTCAAAGATAACTCCCGAGCGTATAAGCCAATTTTGATGCAATTTATACACTGGACGCATTTTCTTTGAGGAAAAGAATTGATAAGATTTTGTACCTAATCGCTATATTAGCCTGGAAGTTTTTATAAAAATACTGTATCGCCAATGTTTTTTGTTTTTTTTTAATTCTTAAAATCTCCAGGACTGAATTGATTCAAATTTTCAGAAAGTCTAAGTTGACCAGAATTCAACCAAATGCCCTTATGGCATACATACAGACATTCGACGTCATCGTGAAAATAGTCACAAATATTACTAGGACCTTTAAATGTAGAGATCTGGTTAAAACTCGATTTTCGAAAATTGGGTAAAAATCAGTAACTTCTTTATCTACATACTAGGGATGTAACGGAAGTGGGTTTACCGAAACCGAAATCGGAATCGAAGATGTTAATTTTAATTTATCGGAATCGGAACCAGTATCGGAGCCGAGTAGAGAGAGAAAGATGACATAGTCATTTGTTAAAAGCGGATAAAATGCAATAACAAAAATAAAAAACCATCGGTAATCAGTCCCTTTAATCACTGAATTACGTACCAAGTCATAGGAACTTTTCTTGGCTATTTTCTCAGTATGTCTGTATCTATGTGTGTATGTAAACTATAACTTTCGAACGGCTTGACAGATTGAACGCGGTTGATAGCATTCGATTGGATTCCGCTCAACTTAGATTTGGCCCAAGAGAAAAAATAGTATTTTTTATTATAATTTACTAATAATTAATTAGTAAATTGGGTACAAAATCTAATCAGCAGGCCTACTCTTGAAAACAATATAAATCGTTAACCAATATTGATAAAAACAATAAGTTTCGAATATCGTCAAAAAACGGTACTCTTGAAACCAATATTGCTCACATTGATTCAGTATAGTAACAACCTAATTATTGGAAATAGATGTCATAGTTACATGTCAAGCTAGTGTTACAAGTGGAAATTTTAAGTACCATTTTAAACAAAATGACGAATAAAAGCAATAATGAGTAGTTCCAAAAAAATTCTAAATCCGTGTGGCGCTGTCGCCGAATCCAATAATTGAATATAGTTGTCAAGAGTACGAAATACTTCAAAATTCATTAAATATTCATTTAAAATTGAAATCGGTTTTCAAGAGTAGCCCTACAGCTCTATTCTGAATCCAATGTCGTACATTGCATAAAAATCCGTTCGGGAGCTGTCGTTGACGGAAAATTTTGAAAGGAGTGTTTTTCGACATAAATTCGAAATGTTTCAACCAACAATTTTTTTGATCTTCTACAATAATATAAGGCGTACTTTTTTGAGGAATAGAGCTGATTAGATTTTGTACTCAACGATATATTAATCTGAAAGTTATACTTATAAAATACTGTTTTGCCAAAGTTTTTTTGAGGTTTTTCAAAATTTCTCATAATCTGGTCCGACTAGATTTAAATTTTCGGGAAGTCTAAGTTGAGTAGAATCTAATCGAATGCCATCAACCGCGTTTCGACCGGTCAAGAGGTTTAAAAGTTATGAGATGAGATGACACACACACATACAGACATATTGTCATCGTGAAATTAGTCGGAAAAGGTTCCTAGAATCTCAAAATGTGGAGATTTGGTGAAAATTCGATTTTCGAAAATCGGGTCAAAATCAATAACTTCCTTATCTACATACGTAGCAGGAAGTTAAAAAACAGTCAAGTGCTATTGGAAAAAGTTACAGCTAATTTGGCTTTAAGTCAGAATATTAATGCAAGTTCATATTCAATTATGGAATAATTGAATAGCGCGGCCCGCATAGCACAAACGGACATAATGGAGTTTCTCTTACAAAATTAGCCGTTATTTCATTACCTTTGAAGAAAACCATCTGTAGAGCCAAGCCGTAGTTTACGAGAACTCAATTATAATTTCATAATAACCACATAAAAATATTATAACTTCGATTTAATTCCTTTCGGCGATTTTAACAAACTTTATCTTTACGACCAGGTATTAAACAAGACAACCGATTTATAAAATACCAATTAATATAGATCTTTAGCGGTTTTGAGCTGAGAGCGCTTCGTTTACTTATCGAAAAGTATATCTTACTAGCTGACCCGGCAAACGTTGTCTGCCTTTTTAACTACTCTTTTTTTTCTATATTTTTTCACCTTTTAAATCTTCCCTGGACTTCAACAATTAATTCAAAACTTAAAATTAGCCAAATCGGTTCAGCCGTTCTCGAGTTTTAGCGAGACTAACGAACAGCAATTGATTTTTATATATAAGAAGATATATATCTGTATCTTCTATCGGATCTACCATGGGGAGTGTTCCGAGGAACTATTTTGATTAATTTGCAGAAATTCACCATCAGACATCGCGACAAAATTCAAAATTTCATCATCACGATTTCAATATCTGGAAATCTACAACTGTGTGATTCTCGAGGCTTTTTTTCCCCGCTCTTCTCCTTTGGGGAATCAGTTACCGGAAGAGGTTTTTCCGAATGGTTACGACTTGGGACTAAGAAAAGAACCTACTCTTTCTTAAAAGGCCGGCAACGCAATTCTAATTCTATCCATGGGCGGCGGTGATCACTTTCCATCAGGTAAGCCTGCTGTTCGTTTGCCCCTTTTTCTATAAAAATAAATTTGTATCATGCACAGTGCGAACAAAAGTTGAAAGCGGTGGACATCATAGAATTTAAAAAAACTCTATAAACCAATTTATTAATTCAAACCCCTTATAATGTTGGCTCCATAAGGAAATGGTGTTTTTTTTATATCATAAGAGCAAACAAGCAGATGGGTCTCCTAATGGAAAGAGTAAACCATCGCCTTAAGTCACCAAAGGTGTTAATGCTGCGTTGCTATCTTGTGGCGGGGTTTTATGTCACATGAATAATTTTACCGTCTATCTTACCCTCCATACCGGAACACGACAGTTACAAGCACTGACGCTATTGTGGCAGGAATAGGTAAGGCAGTGGTACCAGACCCAGGTGAGACAATGCAGAACTCTACCACTTAGTAGCCACAAAAAGTTTGTTCTTAACGTTAAGGTAGAGTCAAATCTTAACTAAACACTCATTATGTAATTTATTTTAGATTTAGCGCAAAATCCATCCAATGTGTTTGAAAATTAACCGGTTTATAAGCTATGACTACGACTTTTCTCAATAATCCTGACAAATATAATTTCTTGATAACATGATATCGCCATCATATTTAAACTAAATATCATCACGCCCGGTTAACTATGGGGTAGGCAGAATTAACCAAACGTCTGTAGACTTTACGGTTTACCACGATTCATCGGTTTGTCAGTAGGTTGATGAGTGAGCAAGATGGGTCAGCAACCTGATAAGTCATCGACTATTTCTAGCGATTACCGGAACCGGCGGCCTTACGTACTCATACGATTTTTTTATTTATATCATAAGATAGTGTTAATGGTGCGTTTTTATCTTGTGGCCAAGTCTAATGGCACATGCTGAAGTTTACCGGCTACCTTACCCTCCAAACCAGAACACGATAGTGACAAGCTTTGACGCTATTGTGGCAGAAAAAAGTAAGGCCGTGGTACTAGACCCGGGCGAGACAATGCAGAATTCTACCACCTAGTAGCCACAATGTTAGTGACTTGCACAGCCAATCGGTCGCCTTTTACGACATGCCTGGCAGAACTGCAGTTGATCTATCCTTTAAAGGAGCCCGGAACCAACACGGGGAAAAATGGGCACGGGAGTGGTAATGTAACGCCGCCCAGCGTACTACGTGCCGGACGAGTTACTTTGCCGACGATATCCCTTTTTTATTCAGGGAACCTTCTTGGTACTCGCTTGGCTGCTTGAGGTACTAATTAGTAGCAGGACCTTTTGGGATTCTTTAAGAAATTAGACTTTTCGTATATATCTTCGTTTATTTTCAGAGACGTCTATCTTACGTCAAATCTTAAAAGATACTCTTATTCTAAAAACAATTTATTCTTTCTCTACATACTAAACAATTCTACATTTGAAAGTCGACAAAATGGCCAGTTCGTATGTAACACCATAAAGGTGTTACATCAGCTACCCCCCAAGGTGGGAGCAGCTGAAACTGGATGGGCATTTGTCTACCTTCGTATGGCCTACCTATCCCTATCCTGATTGCCCTACCTACGAGGGGAAGGTACATTTTGGTGGGACTGTCTTTTCCTAAAAGATAGTTTGCCCCATGTGTGGTTCTGTTCATTACCACCACACCATGGCACAAACTTTGGTCTCCCAAAACCCCTCTAAAAGACAGACCACAGTCCCCTCACCTAACCTATCCTACCGCAAACATTTTTTTTATTTTATTACACTTTAGCCTGAAGGGCTCTAGCTGTATAAGAGATAATAAGAGATGGAAAGGCATAACAATTCAAACTTCTTTTCTTTGGTGGACCAAAAGAAAAAAGATTGAAGTATTACTTCCTCTCAACATCGAGCTCGCCCCAATATATACATACCACGATCATAAATATTCCTTATTATGAATCATATTAATACCATCATTATAATTTCTCCCATAACTGTCCGAGTTCATGTATATCCTATACAGATATCCTTTGTGTCGACTATGTCGTACTACAAAGTTGAACTCTCCTTCAAAAGACTTTCAACCCTTAACCTATACTGACTCTTACGACTTCATACTAAGGCGGCTCTGCCCCTAGTATACATTGTATTCATAAGTTTATTATTAAATAGCAGAACTTGAGAGGAATACATGAAATATGACATTTCTTCATTTAATATTCTTTTGGTCATCTTTTTTCTTTTAGCTTCGGTCCATCATCACAGCATTGGTTGAGCCCCGTCATATTACATGAAACAAATACAAGTATTAATATTCTCATATATAAGCCCAAACAAAAGTAATGGTCTAACATGTAACAATTTTTATTACAATGAATGACTATAAGTACACTATATATTTTTTTTACATACGTACATGAAATGCCTTCAACCTATTTATATGTACAATATCTCTATATCTCCTATTGCTTAACTTCGTAATTACATAATTTACATTAGATATTCTTTCCACTATTCTGAACGGCCCTTTATATAACCTACATAATTTCAAACTTCTATTGTCCACCCGTCTTGGTGTATAAACTAAAACTAATTGTCCCGGTGAAAAGTCCTCTACTTTAGCCCTTTTGTCAAAATATCTCTTTTGCCTAACTTGTGCCCTCCTAATGTTTTGTACTGCCTTCCGAACTAACGCACCTTGTAAATTATGTCTCTCGGCATAATTTACTTCTCGGCTTTGACTATCCCTATTTACCCCCATGTCGCTTTGGAATATCGGTTCCCTAGCGTACATCATCATATATGGTGAAACTTTAGTGGTTGATTGTTTGCTAGTGTTATATGCATGACATACTAATGGCACAAATCTACACTCTTCATCACATTTTGTAACAACATTTTCACTCTTTCGCGTGTCCGCGCACCCCTTTTTCATATCATTTTTACTTCTACATAATCCGTATGAATTATTACGATCACTCTTATTTTCTCTGAAATTAAACATATTAGGTTTTATATTTTCCTTCGTATTTATTTTTGACATCGCAGTCAATAAATACGAAGACTTTATGTCAGCCCGTTTTATAATATTACATATATTGCGCATGTTGTTATGGCAACTATCTCTATTATTTGCAAACTGTCTAAAGCCATTTAAATTGAAATTTACAAAAAACTTTTTATCTATACACAAATAACCCTTTTTACAGTAAATAACTACATCATATTTATTAAGGAAATCCTGCCCCAGGATCATTTCGTAACCAATATTATTTACAATCACCATGTCGTTGGGGAAGACCCTTGCATTAACGAGGAGATTTACTCTCTCCTCACCAACGACTTTTAGTGTGGACCCTGTAACAGATTGAATTTTATCTCTGCTATATGGAACACTGGCTCCATATGGCAGATTTAACTTTTTTGCTAAACTCGCGGACATACATGAGACATTTGCCCCCGTGTCTATTAAAGCGAGACATTCCTGTCCCCTAACACATAAGCGAATACATGGATTTTTTACACCTGATATTTTTTCCTCTTGTTTGGCTTGAAGTGGTGCGGGCGTAACTGCTTCGCACATATTGATGCGATGGCCCACGCCATCCGTATGTTGTTGTGACTTCGGACTGCTTCTGAAAGAACTTTGTGTACATAAGGCTGTTTTATTATATCGAGGCGTACGAAAAACTTCTGTTGGTTTCTGATGTTCTTTTTGTGAACACACAGGCGCACCAGGAAGGACGTCTGTTTCCTCCCTATACAAATATTTCAGTGGCAACCCAACTGGTGGCCGCAATGGAAGGTCAACCGTGGAATGCGGTTTTCCTCCAAATAATTCGTTATACTGCCTTATCGTGTCACGCAGCTCCTCTCGTGACTTATATAATTGCAATCCAAACTTTTCCTTAAACGAGGGCAATATCGTTTTAAGGAATTGTTTTATGAAGATTACTTCTGGAATCTCAGCTTTGGCTGCGGTGTCGCTGAGCCTGTAAAAATAGGTTAATAGTTCCTCATCACGGCCTTGCTTAGATACATAAAATCGTTCCACATAATTTATTGAAACGGGGAATTCGTTTTCAATTTTTCTACATAATTCATCGAAATTGGCCGTGTCGGTATATATCATTTTATAAAATGCTAATGCCGGACCGTCGAGATATAGTCCCAGAAGTAATGGTAGGCTCTCCATGTCCCATTTATTTATCGCCGCGACCGTTTTGAAATCTTTAATAAACTCAGCGAACGCCAAGTTTTGCGTTCCGTTGAAGCGCTTGATGGCCTCCATCTCAACTCTTACCCTCTGACACCAATACTTAGCTCTCCTGGTTTTTCTAGCGTGGTGATTGCGCGTAGCGCCTGAACGTGGGGACTTCCGTAGCCACTTCACACAGCGACTTCCCGCAGCGACTTCCCGCAGCGACTTCACACAGCAACTTCCCACAGCAACTGCACACCGCGACTACCCGGCGCCTCCACCAATTTGTAACGCCGCCCAGCGTACTACGTGCCGGACGAGTTACTTTGCCGACGATATCCCTTTTTTATTCAGGGAACCTTCTTGGTACTCGCTTGGCTGCTTGAGGTACTAATTAGTAGCAGGACCTTTTGGGATTCTTTAAGAAATTAGACTTTTCGTATATATCTTCGTTTATTTTCAGAGACGTCTATCTTACGTCAAATCTTAAAAGATACTCTTATTCTAAAAACAATTTATTCTTTCTCTACATACTAAACAATTCTACATTTGAAAGTCGACAAAATGGCCAGTTCGTATGTAACACCATAAAGGTGTTACAGTAACATACTACTCACCAGAATCTGAGCTGCTACTGAGAATATTTTGCCCAGCCTGGAGATCGGACCTGTGGCCTCAGGATCTGAGCCGAATATGCTAACCCCTAGACTACTATACCATATTTTTTTTTTTGTTTTTCACATACCCATATCTTGGGAACTGAGCTTTTTATGGACCTGGAACCTTGATAAATCGATCCCTTGACCCGAAAAAACCCTTAATTTGTGACTTTCATGAAAATCGTTGGAGCCGATTCCGAGATGCCAATTATATATATGCAAGAATTGCTGGTTTAAAGGTTATATATATATATATATATATATATATATATATATATATATATATATATATATATATATATATATATATATATATGTTCGTCTGTTCGTCTGTTCGTCTGTTCGTCTGTTCGTCTGTTCGCCTGTTCGCCTGTTCGCCTGTTCGCCTGTTCGCCTGTTCGCCTGTTCGCCTGTTCGCCTGTTCGCCTGTTCGCCTGTTCGCCTGTTCGCCTGTTCGCCTGTTCGCCTGTTCGCCTGTTCGCCTGTTCGCCTGTTCGCCTGTTCGCCTGTTCGCCTGTTCGCCTGTTCGCCTGTTCGCCTGTTCGCCTGTTCGCCTGTTCGCCTGTTCGCCTGTTCGCCTGTTCGCCTGTTCGCCTGTTCGCCTGTTCGCCTGTTCGCCTGTTCGCCTGTTCGCCTGTTCGCCTGTTCGCCTGTTCGCCTGTTCGCCTGTTCGCCTGTTCGCCTGTTCGCCTGTTCGCCTGTTCGCCTGTTCGCCTGTTCGCCGGTTCGCCTGTTCGCCTGTTCGCCTGTTCGCCTGTTCGTCTGTTCGTCTGTTCGTCTGTTCGTCTGTTCGTCTGTTCGTCTGTTCGTCTGTTCGTCTGTTCGTCTGTTCGTCTGTTCGTCTGTTCGTCTGTTCGTCTGTTCGTCTGTTCGTCTGTTCGTCTGTTCGTCTGTTCGCCTGTTCGCCTGTTCGCCTGTTCGCCTGTTCGCCTGTTCGCCTGTTCGCCTTTTCGTCTTTTCGTCTGTTCGTCTGTTCGTCTGTTCGTCTGTTCGCCTGTTCGCCTGTTCGCCTGTTCGCCTGTTCGCCTGTTCGCCTGTTCGCCTGTTCGTCTGTTCGTCTGTTCGCCTGTTCGCCTGTTCGCCTGTTCGCCTGTTCGCCTGTTCGCCTGTTCGCCTGTTCGCCTGTTCGCCTGTTCGCCTGTTCGCCTGTTCGCCTGTTCGCCTGTTCGCCTGTTCGCCTGTTCGCCTGTTCGTCTGTTCGTCTGTTCGTCTGTTCGTCTGTTCGTCTGTTCGTCTGTTCGTCTGTTCGTCTGTTCGTCTGTTCGTCTGTTCGTCTGTTCGTCTGTTCGTCTGTTCGTCTGTTCGTCTGTTCGTCTGTTCGTCTGTTCGTCTGTTCGTCTGTTCGTCTGTTCGTCTGTTCGTCTGTTCGTCTGTTCGTCTGTTCGTCTGTTCGTCTGTTCGTCTGTTCGTCTGTTCGTCTGTTCGTCTGTTCGTCTGTTCGTCTGTTCGTCTGTTCGTCTGTTCGTCTGTTCGTCTGTTCGTCTGTTCGTCTGTTCGTCTGTTCGTCTGTTCGTCTGTTCGTCTGTTCGTCTGTTCGTCTGTTCGTCTGTTCGTCTGTTCGTCTGTTCGTCTGTTCGTCTGTTCGTCTGTTCGTCTGTTCGTCTGTTCGTCTGTTCGTCTGTTCGTCTGTTCGTCTGTTCGTCTGTTCGTCTGTTCGTCTGTTCGTCTGTTCGTCTGTTCGTCTGTTCGTCTGTTCGTCTGTTCGTCTGTTCGTCTGTTCGTCTGTTCGTCTGTTCGTCTGTTCGTCTGTTCGTCTGTTCGTCTGTTCGTCTGTTCGTCTGTTCGTCTGTTCGTCTGTTCGTCTGTTCGTCTGTTCGTCTGTTCGTCTGTTCGTCTGTTCGTCTGTTCGTCTGTTCGTCTGTTCGTCTGTTCGTCTGTTCGTCTGTTCGTCTGTTCGTCTGTTCGTCTGTTCGTCTGTTCGTCTGTTCGTCTGTTCGTCTGTTCGTCTGTTTGTCTGTTTGTCTGTTTGTCTGTTTGTCTGTTTGTCTGTTTGTCTGTTTGTCTGTTTGTCTGTTTGTCTGTTTGTCTGTTTGTCTGTTTGTCTGTTTGTCTGTTTGTCTGTTTGTCTGTTTGTCTGTTTGTCTGTTTGTCTGTTTGTCTGTTTGTCTGTTTGTCTGTTTGTCTGTTTGTCTGTTTGTCTGTTTGTCTGTTTGTCTGTTTGTCTGTTTGTCTGTTTGTCTGTTTGTCTGTTTGTCTGTTTGTCTGTTTGTCTGTTTGTCTGTTTGTCTGTTTGTCTGTTTGTCTGTTTGTCTGTTTGTCTGTTTGTCTGTTTGTCTGTTTGTCTGTTTGTCTGTTTGTCTGTTTGTCTGTTTGTCTGTTTGTCTGTTTGTCTGTTTGTCTGTTTGTCTGTTTGTCTGTTTGTCTGTTTGTCTGTTTGTCTGTTTGTCTGTTTGTCTGTTTGTCTGTTTGTCTGTTTGTCTGTTTGTCTGTTTGTCTGTTTGTCTGTTTGTCTGTTTGTCTGTTTGTCTGTTTGTCTGTTTGTCTGTTTGTCTGTTTGTCTGTTTGTCTGTTTGTCTGTTTGTCTGTTTGTCTGTTTGTCTGTTTGTCTGTTTGTCTGTTTGTATGTTTGTCTGTTTGTCTGTTTGTCTATTTGTCTGTTTGTCTGTATGTATGTCCGGGGTAAACTAGAAAAGTACTGCATTTATTTACTTCATATTTTGCATGAATATTACTAACAGGTCGGGTCAACATATAGGCTACATATTATCACGCTATCGCTTACGGGGGAAGAGCAGTGCGGAGTAAACGAAGTCCGCGCGGACGAAGTCACTGGCAACAGCTAGTTTTAAATAAAATGCACTGTAAATACATTACATTTTTAAAAATGAGCATTAAGTATACACAACATATTCATGTGACACACATGGTAATACACACAAGTATACTAATTTCTGTACGCCTAGTCAGTTGTCTGAAACTTAAAAGATTTTTTGTTTAGTCTATGGTCGAATTTCGACCACAGGCGATCGCTAGCATTACATATATAAGTAACAATTAAATAAGTAATAGATATATAATTATTAATAAGTATATAAGTAATAAATTTAGAGTTAAGAATGAAAATTCCATATCTATAATGATATTTCTGTATTTAACAAGCGATTTTCATATAATATTTAAATTGCGACTTGCGACTTCAGTCGAATATACATATATTTTATAGATTCTTACTTTTTTAATATATTTTATAGATTCAGGCATTACTGTGCGAAAATCGATAACTCAACGGAGAAAACTAGTTAATTTTCAATTCTATATTAATCTAAATAAATTAATTAATTAATCTATATTAATGTTATAAATGTGAAAGTTTGGATGTTTGTTACTCAATCACGCAATAACTACTGAACGGATTTAAATGAAATTTGGCACCCAGATAGAAGATAACCTGGAACAGCATATAGGCTAATTTTATCCCGGAAAAATAAGGTCATCCCGCGGAATTCGCCAAAAACTTTGATAATGCAGCGGGCTGCACACTGCAGCTGGTTTCTATATAATCAAAAATTGCGGTCTTAAAACTATGCATTTCTAAAGATGGCTTCATTATCCTAATTAAAGTTATATTACTTTTAATAACTTAAGGGCTTTTAAATATCCCGTGCTAGGCCATAAATCATGGGTATATCTCATTTCAAATTAAAATACAGGCCTTAAGCGGTTCTTTTTAACAACTTTAAACGAGATCTTGAACATTTTTAATTAAAGCTTCGCAGTTTAATGAGTTCCGCTTCTGCCGATGATACGTATTTCAATCTAGTCCTCGTCTACGTAATCTACGCATGCCTAAGCTTTGATTAAGAGCTTAATGCTAGCATAATATAATAAATATCATATAATATGTATGTATATTGCATAAATGACTTGATATAGGTGCCATTTTCCATTTTAAACTATATGTACATATATTCTAAATACTTTTAACTTTATTTCCGTGTCGGTTCAGGCTTTTTTGAAAAATAAGCATCTACTGTATAATACCGTATAATAAAGCTTTTGCGGTTTTTTTCAACTGAATTGTTTATAATTATAAATAATTCAGTTGAAAAAAACAGCAAAAGCTTCGGATCTTACCGCGATTATGTGATGGATTATTTTCACGATATTTCAGCGCTGTTGCAAGTGCCATGATCTCGAGGGAACTGAAGTATTGCGGGTAGTTGAACGATTATGAGCAGACAAGCCTGTCTACTCTTTTTCTTATTCGTTTTCCCGTACCACTGGAACTCGCACGAAAGTCACTTTGACAATACACACTAACCACATCACAAGGTTTATTTGGACACGATTGTCTTTAATCAAAAAACATCCGAATTTGAACCGGGAAGACGGGTTTAAATCCGAAGCTGGTGTCAAGCTTCGCAGCCGGCGTGTTTATATGAAAAGAGTAATGAGTGCAAAGTACGCGAGATGAGTCTGTAAGGATCCTTTTACATATATGACACTCGGTTCATGCTGCCTACCACGTAAGTGACCTAGCGTGAAGATATCTGTGCATTGACAAATAATAAAATAATGAGTCAACATTATTTTTTAAGTTTGAATAGTAATAACGAACCTTATTTTTAAAAAAGGTTTACCTCCATCGCGCATAAAGATTCACTCACACTTTTTTTATAAGTGTTAACTCGTGAGATGTCTGTATTTGTCTATTCTACAAAGTAGAATAATAACTGATTACAACCGCACATAAATTACAGATAATAATCACCGATTACAGGCACCAAAGATGTCCATAGGGAACTACTACCTTAACCTTTAAGCGAAACCTGTCCCTCTAAAATGAAATACGACAGTGACAAGCACTGACGATATAGTGGCACGAATAGGGCGTTGTAACTATGCGATTCGAAATCAAAATCAAAAAATGTTTTATTCAAGTAAACATTTAGTGGAACATTTGACAAGTCAATACAGTGAAATAATTAAGTGTATTATGTATGTACGTTACATGGCGTAAAAACGTTATAAAACAGATAAAAACTTCGACACGAATGGATTAATTATACCTGCATCTATCTTGCGTTGAATTCAGGGCATCTTGCTTGACTTTACATCTATCTTGCATAAATATAACATTAGTACCTACGATAACAAAATTCAATATTTTAATATCCTCTTCTTAGAATAATATTTTAATATGAACAATTTTATATTTTATTTAAAATAAACAGATATTCATATGGCGTATATTAAGGCTATCTACACACATCTGAATATTTATGAATTATTTTATATAGGCTTAATTAAAATACACAGATTTCGATTTTAAAATACACAATTCCTAAACAAATCATTGTATAAAAGTTTGTGAATTTCTAATTTCCAGTTACCTATAAAAGGTAAATGTTTAGAAAAATAGGGAGTAATAATCAGAATGGCATAAACCATGTAAACTTATTGATACTAGATATCACATATGACTTTTTGAGAACAATAGTTTTAGATTATTGACTAAAATATAAGACAAGAAGCTTAACAATTCAGGCATAGGATATTCTTTACGATTTAATAAAAAATACATCAACCGCCTTATTGCTAAGCATTTTGTAACCCCCAAACCGGAATATTATAGAAACAACTTAGGCTATTGCGGCAGGTACTGGTAAGGCTGGGGTACCAGACCCAGACGAGAAAATGCAGAATTCTACCACCTAGTAGCTACGATAGTAGTTACTTGCAAAGGAAATTGGTCGCCTTTTACGACCTGCATGGCAAAACAGCAGTTGGTCTATTCTTCAAAGGAGCCTTCCTTAATTAGTGGTCTGTGGTAGTGCCATACTGCAATTGTATCTGAATAGGCCGGCGTGCCGGGAGAGATACCACTCTCTCACTTAACACTGACGTAAAGTAACAGAACTGCTGTTGCGTTTCATTCTGTTTGTGAGAGAGTGCACATATAAAATTGCGCTCATAGATAATTCTGCCCGGGGCAAGCAGTGCAAGAAAGCTATGGTATCCCCTTTCATGCTTGATGTGTATTTTTGCAATATCAGGGGGCTTTATTCCAACCTGAACGCCGTCCAATACCATCTCAAAATTGCTAAGCCAATTTTGCTCTTCTTTATCGAGACACAGATATCTTCTCCGGCTGATACTTCTTACCTCTCCTACCCGGGGCACAAATTGGAACATTCCTTTGTACCGCAGGCTGGTGTATGCGCTTACATCAGATAAGATATCTGTTACCGGCATCTCGGCAGACTTGAAGGTCAGGACCTATCCGTCTTCTGCGACGACCATCCGCGTAGCTACGCTTGCTTATAAAAGTCCTGTAGTGGGAATACTGAAGTTGACCGGCTCGTTGAGCATTTACAAATGGCTGTAGATTCCGTGTTAAAGCAGACCTTAAAACAGATTTTCTATGCAAGTCACTACTATCGTGGCTACTGGGTGGTAGAATCAGAGGGTCAGGTACCACCTCTTTACCTGAAGCAATAGCGTAAGTGGTTGTTCCTGTCATATTTCGGCTTGGAAGGTGAGATAGCCAGTAAACTTTTGCATGTGGCGTTAAAACCTCGCCACAAGATAGCGACGCACCATTAACATCTATTGTGTCTAGGCGATGGTTGCCTCCACATTCATTACTCTTTTTAACTGTACTGAAGACACCCAATAACAAAATAAATCCTAAATACAGACTGCTAAGGATAGAACTAAATGTTTTCCAACTTCATTTAGCTATTCTCCCCAAACTTAAAAAATATTTTTAAAGGCGGATAAGTTAAAAAGTTGATATCAATCTGTTGGTAATACTGAAGCAAACGATGTATTTATGGGGTTTCACCCGTGTTCTTTATATATAAATCAAAACGTTAAAATATTACCAGTTCAATTTATATTTATGAGGTGAGGTTACGGCGAGTCCAAGTTTGAAAAAATACTGTTTTAATTTGGTTACTCGTTAACATAAAATTGAAAAAGTTACGTTGTCACACTTACGATTTGCACCAGGGGGAAGCAACCTGTAACAAAGACCGATGTAGGGCTTAATAAAACCCACAGAGTAAATGGAGGCGCCTTCTTAAGATAATTACCTAGATATCAAGCGTAGCTAAATTTTATACTTACATGAATACGTCGATGTATGCGTCAACAATAAAAACTCAATTGCAGTTAGTATCAATAATTTGCCATACTTCTCACAGTGATATGAGCGTTCGCTCACGTGTATGGCTACACGTTCAAAGTTAAACGCCGTGTCTATTAGTATTTATGTGGTCTGTGATAAAACCTAAAATTGACCGTTTCTCAAATATGTACCTAGTTGCAAAGCAATGTACGTATCATAGAATCGGTGGAAAATCCATACTAATATTATAAATGCGAAAGTCTTTCTGTCAGTGTGTCATGCTTTTGTAGCTAATCTGCTAAACTGATTTTAATGAAATTTGGTAAGATGATATTGAAAGTCCCAGGGGAAGAAGATATTGGAAGACCTAATAAGATATTGGAAAGAAGAAAATAGGCAACTTTTTTTTTCAAATTTCATCCGTTAAGGAGCTGAAATAGAGATTGAAAGTTTGTATGAAAGATTATATCTTGCCCCTATTCTTCCGTTTTGGTCCGGGCTCTCTTTGAAAACAGAGAATTCTGCCTAGCAGTTCGTTTCATTTTTAATTTTCTACTATTCACATCCAACCGGTTTCGCTTATTAAAGCATCATCAGGGATGTTTTTATACATATTTTATAATATCTTTAACATATTTTTTTACGTTACCATATAAAAAATATATTTTCGTAGTTGAAATAATGCTGGCCATCAAGTGACAATACCTAACGGTGACGGTAAGTCTGTCGTGTGCGAACAGCCATATTACGCAGAACGAGTTTGTAGATAACATCCATGACAACGAATAAAATCAATAATCCATGACAACATGTAACCTTATTTATCTTAATTTACAGAATTTCGATTGCAACATGACGGCATAATGTTAAATACTCGTGTATATTTTCAGTAATTCAGTCATATGTAAGCTGTTGTTAAAAGTTTAATTTATGGTAGTTAGCCCACACGCGGGGCCACATATGATAAGAGGGTTCGTGCGTAGAACAAAAGAGAACAAAGTGAATGATCACAATTTTATTCTTGTAAATGTCAATAAACACAGATTACACTGATCAATGACTAAATTATAACGCACGTGGGTATGGAAATTTGCATGTGGTAGCTAGCGCATGCGCGGCGTATTACACGACCTTCTATATTTACAGCGGGACGCGGACTCTCTTGTCTGTCGACCGATGCGCGGACGCGGCGGGATAATAATATCCGACGCGCATGCGCGAACTTATTGGTACCGCGCCGGCAAGCGACCACGTGACTTCCGAACGGGAATACGGTTTACTATAAATTTATTTTATTTCTGTGAAATGTCATAAAAGGAAAATTGTATGATAAATTTACTCATCGAGCAGGACGGTTTTATTAAACGTATGAGTAAAATGTCATCGAATGTATGCTTTTTCAACCGACGGAAAAACGAAGGAGGCTCTCATGTTTTTTTATATACCACGCATTATTTTTTACAGAGTAGCTGGACTTTTATAACTCTTAGTCCAAGAGCTGACGACGAATTTGGGAAGGTCCTTTTAGCAGATTGGAATTGCAAAAATACGTAGGGCACACTAAAAGTTTTGCACTTCTAGCAAATCCAGTTCAAATAGTTCCTATTTGAATTTCGAATGTTATATTTTTAAAACGTTTTTTTGTCACACATCAAAGTTCTTCGTATGCAACGAAAATGGAATTAAGTCGAAAAGATTTTAGAGCGATGATTTTTTATGATTTTAAAAGTTTTCTTTCTCCGCAAGACTGTAATGCTCTTCTTCAAAATGCTTTTGGGAGAGAAGCACCTTGTTTGAGCACCGTGAGGCGATGGTTTGCTGAATTTGAGAGAGGTCGATTTTCTTTACATGACGAATTTCGTGAAGGGTGGCCTTCAACTGCCGTCAACGAAAATAATGTGGCTACTGTTAAGCGGTTAATTGAAGAAAACCCCCGGATTATCTATGAAACAATTTGAGGACTATTGGGGATTGGTATGGGCCAAATTCAGAAAATTTTACACGAAGAATTGAAAATTTTGTTGTCGTTGGATTCCTCATGAACTGACAGCGGAGCAGAAGCGGGCTCGCGTGGAATGGTGTTCACAGATGCTACTGAAGTACGACCACGGATATTCTAATGCTGTTTATGACATTGTCACAGGAGATGAAACGAGGATTTATTATTTTGAACCCGAAAAAAAAAACAGAAATCTTGTGAATGGGTGTTTGAAAATGAAAACAGGCCAACAAAAATGAGTCAAGCGAAAAACGTTGGTAAAAAAAATATTCGCGTTTTTTTTCTCTGCTACGGGTTCCATTTGTACAATTCCACTTGAAGATCAAAAGAGTGTAAATGCCGAGTGGTATTCTACCTTTTGTTTACCCAGGGTGTGAGAAAAAGTTCGCGAAAGACGACCCAAAACCCGCATTCTCCTACACCATGACAACGCTTCTTCACACACGGCCAACAAAACAAAGTCATTTTTAGCTTCCGAAAAAGTACATCTCGTCACCCAAGCCCTGACCTAGCACCCTGTGATTTCTGTATTTTTCCCAAAATCGAAGATTTGATGAGAGGTTTTACTTTTACCAACTCCAAAGAGGCAGTGATAGCGTTCAATCAGCACGTAGAAAACATGCCTTCAGATCTGTGGTCCTCCTGTTTTAAAAAATGGTTCGATCGCATTAAAAAATGTTTAAAATGTAAAGGAGATTATTTTGAAAAGCAATAAACATAATATTTTGGTTATAACATGTTGTTTTTTTAAGTTAGGCAAAACTTATAGTGTGACCTACGTATAAAATTTCGTCAAATGGCGATACCGGGCCTGCGAGTCTGGTAGAGCGTTTGCGGTTATTTCACTACTGCGCGTTAAAAAAAAAATGTTTATTTCATCTTTGAATTAGGTTTTTTTTAGATTTAAAAAAAAATATGCCAGACATTTTTGTCGTTTTGAAAGTACTTCTAGACACCTTCAAATACATTTAACGAAAGTTATCAATAAATTTATTTTATATTTATTTATTTATTTAAATTTTTACTGTACACAACAAAATACATAATAAATAATTAAATATCCCCCATGTTGGTCCAGGATCTTTTGAAGAATAGACCAAGTGCTGCTCTGCCGGGCAGGTCGTAAAAGGTGACCGATTGATTATATGTGTTATCATCGTGACTACTAGGCGGTAGAGTTCAGCAAAGGATAGTAAGAGGACAGACATACTTACCTTAAACTTGTACTGAGTCTTGCCAGTAAGCTTGCAGAAAAAATATTTGATCTCAAAGTAGGTATTTTACAAGTACATGACATGTGCACTTAAGGTGCAAAATTATTTTAATAAAACAAAAATACTTCAAATCATATTTTAAGTTTTAAAATATGATTTACATGCGATTATGTTTCTTATATTTTACGACGAGGCGGGTCATTATCCTATACAAGTATGTATTTAACTACATTACGTGGTAGAGTCCTGTATTGTCTCGTCCGGATCTGACACCAAAACCTCAACTATTTCTGTTTTTTATTATTATTATTATAGTCAGTGCTTGTAACTGTCGTATTCCGGTTTGCGGGTAAGGTAGCCGGTAAACTTAATATGCATTTAGGCATGCACATATGCAGGCATTAGACCTTGCTACAAGATAGCAACGCACAATTAACGTCTTTGGTGTCTAAATGCGATGGTTAACTCTTTTCATCAGAAGACCCATCCGCTTGTTTGCTATCTTATGATGTAAAAAAGAAGTCGTTATTTAATTGCATGTCGGAAATACTTAAATGTCCATCATATTACTAATCCCGATAATAGGTAGGAATGCATGTACACGTAAAGTGGAAACTTTTTTTAGACTGACACTAAAGTTTTTTAACTTCCCGCTACGTATATTATAGATAAGGAACTTCTTGATTTTGCCACGATTTTCGAAAATCGAGTTTTTACCAGATCTCCACGTTTTGAAGTCCTAGAAACCTTTTCCGACTATTTTCACGATGATGTCAGTATGTATGTATGTATGTATGTATGCATGTATGTGTGTGTGTGTGTGTGTGTGTGTGTGTGTGTGTGTGTGTATAAACATCTCATAACTTTTGAACGGCTAGATCGATCGAAACGCGGTATGCGTATGCGTTAAATACCGTTTATTAGATCAAAATCGGTCAATTTGTTTAGGATTTATCAATGACGAAAATTTAAAAATATATTTTAAATTTAATTTAAAAATATATTTTTTGACATTGCTTCGAAATTTTTCAATATATTGATTGAAATTGAAGCTAAAGTAACATTTTTGATCTCAAATCGATCTGCTTTTACCAAACATACAGCTTTTCAAAAATCAATATAGGTACGTCCATTTTTAACAAAATAGATGTTTGAACCGAAAAAATGTGTATATATATAGATTATATATACATTACTAACGTATATATATATATATATATATATATATATATATATATATATATATATATATATATATATATATATATGTGTGTGTGTGTGTGTGTTTTTTTTTTACCTTTATTATCTAGTTACCCGTTTCGAGCTTTTTTCAAAAAGAGAAAAGATGAGTGTCTGTCAAAATGAAGCTATATGCATAAAAATGCTTCAGCTTGTTATTAATAAAAAATAAAAATGAACCTAATGAATGAATGAAAAATGTTCCTGAAACCATGGTCTACATATATATAAAAGACGGCACTAAAGCTCCCAAATCGCATGCATAACACAAATAACTCCCAAAGTGAGCCACAACTTAATGCATTTCTTGAAACAAAACGTTGGAATGTACAAATATCTTGTTTAATAGCGGACACAATGGCGTACTCCGTGCTCATTGTCTCGGAATGTTTGTACACAATACAGAATGCGGCAGAAAATAATTTGTAGCAACGGGGCTCTGTCACTGTTCGCACCGTCAAGCTGTTCAGATACAGCAATAAAGGAACTTTTTACAAACTTAGTTTCTTAAGGCGGTTGCTCACTGCATCCAATCCGAATCCGTGAAAAGATATTATATAGAGGGTGTAAGAAACGATGTACTGAAAAATTTAGAAAATATGCCATTTTTGCGCTTCCCTACCTCATGAGGAAAAACTGGAGCCCTGGATCACTTCGTTGTTCGTTTATCCGTCTGTTAAGAAACTTTACCTCAAGAACGCGTAGAGGTATCAAGTTGAAATTTATATCGAACTAGCTGTGCCTGCAACTTCGTCCGCGAGAATTTTTTTTAAATAATATCCCTGAATTTTACGCGCATAGTTCCCGTTTCCGTAGTATTTCCGGGATAAAAACTATCCCAAGTCATTTTCCGGATCTCAACCTATCATTGTACCTAATTTCATACAAATCGGTTCAGTGGTTTTGGCGTGAAGAATAGACAAACAGATTTACTTTCGCATTTATTATATTAGTTAAGAAGTTAGGATCTTTGGGTTTACGGTTCCCATCAGCAATAAAAAAAATCAAACTTGTAAGTCAAAATATGCATAAAAGTGCATAAATATGATATTTATGCAATTTTATGCATATTTTGCAATTATGAATTTGCGATTTTAAAAGGAAATCAAGATCTATATAAGGTACTACCCGTTGACCTACAATTATGAAATTTGACAAAAAATAATGTCTTACAGCATGTATTAAATAAAAATCTTAAAGCCTTTTTTATAAGTACGTCACAAAAAACGCAATCAAAGGATATGACGGTTTTTGCCGCATATTTGCAATTTCACAAAGAAATCACCAAAACTCTAATAATTGTTCTCGTTGATCTAGAATCATAAAATTTATGTGTAGCTTAGATTATCTATAAGTTTATATATAACCCTCGGTATGCGAGTCCAACTCGCCTTGACCGGTTAATTTTATTTGGGAAATGCTAAATTATTTGCTTTTTAAAATTTTTCTTATGTTCACAGCACGCAATAACTCGTAAGGCGTAAATTACTCGAATTCGTTGAGTCCGAGGAACTCAACTAAACCAGCCATTTTCCGATCAATAGATAACTAACTTACTGCAAGGCATACTTAGCATTATCATCGTGAATTAATGGAGCGATCTCTCCAGCGTCTCGCCCGTGTCTGGTACCAACGCCTTACCTATTCCTGCCGCAATAGCATCAGTGCTTATCACTATTGCTTCTCGGTTTGAAGAGAAGGTCGGTAAATTTGTGCATTTTGTGCAGCAATGACCTTGCCCTAAAGTTAGATAACGATCAGAAAGCAAAGAAAAAATTTCGCCACATTGCGCCACCAACACTTAGCTCACTGGTCAAAGCGGTGTCTGTCTTAAGCAGAAGGTCGTTGATTTAAATCCAAATGTGAAACTTTTTCTTTGTTCTTTTTTTTATTTTATTTTTTAGTTTTTAATTTATTTATAGCTCAAGATCTGTGATAAAACATTTATACGAGTACTACCTGACCCGGCAAACATTGTTCTGCATTTTTAACTACTCTTATTTTTTTCCTCATATTTTCTCACCTTTTTAACCTTCCCTGGACTTCAACAATCAACTTAAGACCAAAATTAGCCAAATCGATTCAGCCGTTCTCGAGTTTTAGCGAGACTAACGAACAGCAATTGTTTTATATATATATATATATATATATATATATATATATATATATATATATATATATATATAAGTGTAAAAAAATTTGAAAGGATTAGTCATTACCTTCATATAGAAATAAAATTTTTAAAATAGCTTAAATTTTAGACCGCTAGACCACCCGGTCTTTTTAATAGACCAAAAACAACGGGGAAAATTTTTGAATTTGAATTTTTGGTTATTGTTATTTTGAACAAATATTGTTATTTTTATTGATTTGTGTACTATAACTTTTTATATTTCGAATAAAATTATATTTTTCATGAAAAATTCCTCAAAAAGATGATTATAAGTTAGTTTTTGGGTATAATCATCTTTTTGGGGAATTTTTTAGGAAAAATATAATTTTATTAATATAATTTATAATTTTATTTTAGAAATTACTTCATACAAATAAACTCATAAACTTACAAACTACCGTTTTATTACATTAATCTAGAAAATATTAAAAAAAAAATGTTATATAGAAGTTTAAAGACCTTTATAACGCGTATGAACCTTGAATATTTACATAAGACTTGTCATTTCATATGAAATCTATATTTGACATTTATCATAAGAACCATAAACGACTCCCGCTATATGAGTCGCGAAACGCTATCTTTACTTGGAAGTACGGATTTTGCCATCTGACGCGTCGCTAAAGCTATTTCCACGCTATTTCATCTGAAAATTGCTTCAGCACTTTAAAAAGAAATTTAGAGTTTTGTTGTAGCTTATTATATTCTTGACTTACAGTTCTGAAGAAATAGTTGACTTAAGATATAAAACTTTATCGTTAGTTACGAGAATATATAGTATTATCTTTTTAATTACCAAAAAGGATATCACAAGAAAGCAAACAAGCTTACTACTCTCCTAATAGCTTAGTCATTTGGTATTTTTACCTGGAAAGATTTCCGGGAGTTTTGAAAATGTTATTTTATGTAAAATGTTAGTTATTTTATGTATATCGGTATGCTTTTTTCAAATTTCGTCTTTGCCACCTCGTATCTCCGCCGCCATATTGAAAATGGCGCCTGATAACAGTTTTTTTGGATTATCTCTTTTCCGACGCATTTTACGAAAAAATCATTTATGTACTAATTTACATTAGAAAAAATTTCCTACAATTTATGTATTTACAATTCTTTTCATAAAATCAATAGTTTTCGGCGTACGAGCGCGGCAATGTACATTTCAATAGACGTTTTGAAAAAAGCTCATTTCCACACCACCTGGAGGTAGAGTAAGCGGCACGTTTTTTTTTTTATCGTGGTTTCTCCTGTAGGCCTAATCCACAAATAATATTGTTACGAATAATCTAGAAGCGTGTAGAATTGAAGCGAGCGCGCTAACTTTCTAGAAATAAAGGAAAGAGATAGCTACTCCTATTGACAAACAAATAGTTCACCTGGGCTATGCCATAATGGACTTTGTGGGATATGGCATAAGGTTGAAAATAGCGTGTACTAGGATTTATGACTCATAACATGTTTACGATAAGAAGTGATTCATTGTTTCCCGATACATTTAGATTTTTCTGGATTCAGCTAGGACTTTCCCCTGCCTATAAATACAGAGATGTTGGCAAACACGGCAGTTTTTATCAAGCGATCGAGAGCGATACATCAAGTGAACAGTGCGAAGTGAGAAGTGTTTTATTGTGTAGTGTTCTAAGTTCAGTGATAGTACAGCAGTGACTATTGTGTAAAGTGTATTTTAGTATTACGTTGTGTTGTGTTGTGTAAATACACGGATTTAATATAAGTGGTGTTTTCTTACGATAACGAACCCGAGTACGTAACAATATATTTATTTATTTAGAAATTTAGCGCAATCTTCCTAACTTAGTTGTTCACGATGGACCAGGTGTTACGACTTTGTCCTGGGCACCGATCGAGACATCGCAGACCAAAATTTCGTGCGCATCATCTGCGATGTAACTATCAGATTTATCACACACACACAAACACACACATATCTTCGTTTTCAATTTCGAAAGATTTTTCAAAAATAGTCGCTATTTTTTCCTCTTCATTGTAATTATGTGATGGAATTTGCGAATTATTACAAGCACCACTACAATTTGTGCATATAATGGAGCATTTTAATCCAGTAGTAATAGTAGAATATTTCATTTTATATACGAAAAACACAATACTTTGGACGCTTTACTTTTCCCCGTGTTGGATCTGGGCTCCTTTGAAGAATAAACTAACTGCCGTTCTGCCAGGCAGGTCGTAAAAGGCGACCGATTGGCTCTGCAAGTCACTACCAACGTGACTAATAGGTGGTAGAGTTCTGCATTGTCTCGCCCGGGTCTGGTAACACCCCTTTACTATTCCTGCCGCAATAGCGTCAGTGCTTGTCACTGTCGTGTTCTGGTTTGGAGGTTAAGGTAGCTGGTAAACTTATGCATGTGGCATTAGAACTCGCCACAAGATAGCAACGCACCATTAACATCTTTGGTGTCTATAGCCGATGGTTGACTCTTACCATCTGGAGACCGATCTGCTTGTTTGCTATCTTATGATATAAAAAAAATATTTAAAAAAACGCTCGTACGCCAAAAACTCTTGATTTTACGAAACAAATAACGGGGAATAAAAATGAAATTTCTTTTAGAAGCTGGATTTTTCTAATAGAAATTTCATTTTTATTCTTCGTGTTATTAAAATATCTATAAAAGTGGAGCCATTTTCATAAATAAATAAATATAGCATTTTTAAAGTTACGACAACTTACGTCGAACCCGTCGATATATCCGTCTAGCGGGATAGTAGTTTCTCTTGCATCAGTAAATCGGCTACCTTACCCCCCAAACCGATACTCGATAGTGACAAGCACTGACGCTATTGCGGTAGCAGTAGATAAGGCGATAGATCGGGCGCCTTTTGAAGAATAAATCAACTGCCGTTCTGGCAGGCATGTCGTAAAAGGCGACCGATTGACTATACGTTTCACTACCATCGTGACTACTACGTGGTAGAGTTCTGCAGCGTCTCGCCAGGATCTGGTACCACCTTATTAATTTCTGCTGCATAAACACCAGTTTTCGTCGCTGCCATGATCCGGTTTCAACTTACGTATTTGCATTGGCACCACCCAGATAGCCCTTTGGTGTCTACAGGCGATGGCTCTCTTTCCATCTGGATAAATATCTGCTTGTTTGCAATCCTATGATATAAAAAAAACACTCAAAAACTACTGTATCGATTTAAAACTTCCTACACCGTTAAAAAACTCCACTATCCAGAAGTAACTATTATAACGTTAGCATAGATTTTTTTAAGTCAAAAAGTTCAAAAGTCTAGATTTTGTAAAAATGACAGAATTTTTAATCTTTGAAAAGCTATATATTTTGAAAATGATGATCGATTTAAATCTTTTGAATGGCATTCTATGCTACTTTGAACTTTTTTTTGGAACGAAGTTCCTTATCGCGCGTTGTGAAAGGGGGCTAGACGGATAAATTCTCACGAAAAGTTGTAACGACACTTTTTGCTATATTAAACTATTGTAAGCTGTGCGGCGTGCGCATGTTTCTCTGTCTGTCTCTCTCTCTTATAGAAGCAAGCCAGATATTTTCATTTCTATTTCGCATTGAACAATATGGTGTCGCGACGATTGTTTTTGTTGAGTGTATACAGTTTTTTTGTACATAATAAATTTTATTACAATTTCTTCACTAATTAATCGAAAGGAACTTCGTTCCATCCGGGTGTCCCTTGACACTTCTCAACTTGTTTATTACCTCTCTTTTTAAAAAATCTTTTGACATTTCCTTTTTCACCTGTCACAAATCTTTTAACCTGTCAATGTTTTAGATGTTTTCACAAATCTTTTAACCTGTCAATGTTTTAGATGGCCTAAATGAACTACAAGAATATAGCGTCAGCCGAAATAATTAAATTAATTTTATTCACAATAAGTCAATATTAGAATTCAATGGACACTTTTTAATAGCAAATTAATTTTAAAAGGGTTTTAGTCGGAAAGTCATGAAACTAATCAATCTTGTACGCTTTTTCTTATTTCTAATTCAAGCAAAGCTTTTTCTTTTCTGCCATAAAATTAACACTTTCTTTTATTTCTGACCAACCAAACAAATTATAAAAATGTTGGATAGATAAGACGCAAAATTTTAGACAAACTATTGTATTAAATGCAACAAAAATGAAAATATTTATTATTATAATCGAAATCTACGACATAAAAGGCCGTATAAATAAGTAGTCTTTAGTATCATCCGATAGAAACAAAAAAAAAAACAAGACGTGTCGTCTATTTACGCTGTGAGCGAGTAATAAATATTTTATGTAAACAAAAGTTTTATCATTTTTTAATATTTAAGTGGTTAAAATCAAATAATCTTCATGATAAGTAATACAAAAATGAATTATATTTGTGTTGACGATATATTGCGATGTCAGTGGCTTAAAATGGAATGTAACAATTGTAAAATCAAGTAATATTAATCTTTGAAGGAGTTTTGTAAATTTTAGTATTATAAAAAGTGTTCGTGTTACAATTTACATTTCAGAAGAAATTAATAACGTATTACAATACGGTAAGCAGCCATCATCATGTGTTGCGTCTTAGGCCAAATTTGTATGGGGCCTCATCAATCTCCTTTTCGCCCCTGATAAGTCCCGAATAAATCAGGCAATTTTAATCCAATTTACGGTATTTGGTAGTAGAGAGTATATAAAATAAGTTAAGAAAAGCTACTCAATGTAACTTTTGAAAACTTGATTCGATTTTTACATTTGAAATTCAGCGTAATTTTTTAAATGCTAAAATGTTGTAGATCGTCAAAATGATTTGTTGAAAAATCTTAAAGTTATGACGATTAAACACTTTTTTCAAATTTTTCGTCAACGATAACTCCCGAATGGATAAAGCTTGACTCTTTGGCATTGCGCAGAGATGTAGGTTCACTCTGCGTCTTTTTTATTATGAGGAGTGTTCCGACGAGTTATTTGGATTAATTCCTGCCGCCAAATTCCACCATCGGACATCGCGTCAAAATTTGAAGTTCCATCCTCATCATCTCGATGTCCGGAAATCCACAACTATGCGATTCTTCCGAAACTTTTTGTCTTGCACTACTCTGTTGTAGAATCAATTACCGGTAAAGGGGATTTCCGAACGGATACGGAAAAGAGGTTACTCATTCTTAAAAGGTCGGCAACGCAACTGCAAGACCTCTGGTATTGCGGATGTCCACGGGCGGCGGTGATCACCTACCATCAGGTGCTGCACTTACTCGTTTACCTCTATAAAAAAGCAATTTTGAAGCAATTTACAGTATTGCGCGCAGTTTTTTGTGAAATAGAACTGATTAGATTTTTTCAGTACATTGATTTGAAAATTATTTTAAAATAATATTGTTTTACTGATATTTTTTGGCTTAGCTTAGCTAACAATACTGTACAGTGTTTTCTGAATATTAGGTAATTAAAAATTCAGTACGAGATGCTTATACATTTTTAAATAAGCTTCACCTTTACTTTGTTTAAAAGCATAATAAGTAAAATGTATACGCTTTTAAAATAAGCTTCTTAATGTCACAAGATAATTTTTAACTGAAAATATTTGTTAATTAATATTATACGGATAAAGTATTTCTATTTACCACCGACGAAATAACGGAGGTTATCAGATTGATGAATGTATATAATTCTTTTGGAATTCAATACTATTTTAATATGAGGATCTATTTAAGCATTTAAACATGTTTACTAAATTCCATTGATATAAAAAACCCGCGATACACAATTAGTGTGTCAAAAACATCCTCCAAAAATAAGCGCACAATTTTAAATTGTGCGCTCATTTCAAATAGAATCGCGTCGGCCGCGTCACTGTCAATTTTATTTCTTTTTGTACATTGCTTTGTAAAAACAACTATAAATCTTGCGCCTAAGGTTAGATTTGCAAAGACATATGTTTTCAATTATGTATTACAAATAAACTCACTTGTACTTCCGTACATATGTTTTCGCCATATTTATTACTATTTAATTGAAATTAGGGATACTTTTGATTGTCAGTTTTTTTCGGGGCTGTGCATCTAGGGTTTTTTATATCAATGCTAAATTTCATAAGTGTATGTATGTTTGTAAGTTTGTCGTTAGGGAATAGTCCAAATGTAGCGGCTCAAACAATCACAAACGCTACAAGAAAAAATAATAAAACATAGAAAATGATGAAATTCAAAATAAAATGCTGAATCGCGATATCACAATTATTTATCTTGTACACACTGTATACAAGTTTCAACGTTTCTCAAATGGACTTTGGTCCCCAGGCAGTACACCTTGCCTGGCTGGGAAGATCTTCTTTCCCCTTCCTTGTCTTTGTGTGACGTCACAGTTATGTCGTCACCTGACAAGAAGCTGGCCCGCTGGTTCCCTCACTATGACCCTTCAGCGGTACGAACCAGTGGCGCCACACAAATTTTATCAAAATCGGTTTTCTGTTTCTAGACGTGAGCGTAACTTTTTAAATATTTTTTTCTATGTATGTTCGTAGCTAATAAATTTAAAAAGTATCAAGCGGATCTTAAAATGTATTTTACCATTGGAAAGCTCCACTATCTAAAACAGATATAAGCCACATTTTTATCCGACATAGTAAAAGAAAATAGTAACAACTCGTATTTCATTCGCTGGCAATTCATTCGCGTGATGCAAAATCTTGCTGTTACAAATCGATATTAATAATATAAATGCGAAAGTTTGGATATTTGAATGAATGGATGTTTAAATGGATGGATGTTTGGATGGATGTTTATTACTCAATCACGCGAAAACTACCGAACGGATTTGAAAGGAATTTGGCACAAAGGTAGATAATAATCTGGAATAGCACATAAACTTTTTATACCGGAAAAATTAGGTGGACCCACGAGATTCATCAAAAACTTTTATAAAGCGGCGAGCTGCTGAATGAAATTGTACTGCACGCTGTCTCACTGCCCCGGCCCGGCACCGACTTGCCGGCGCCGGCATGTCGTCGGCAGTAAGCCTCCCGCTAGTGTCGGGCCGACATCTTTATGCATGCGTTGTGTACACACACACGCTTCCATGTAGGCATGCTAGTGGCGTGATTACTGAACTTGCATGCGCAATTTTCATTACTTAGTGCATAATTATTTTTTAGGGTTCCGTATCTTAAAACTAAAAACGGGACACTATTACTAAGCATCCGCTGTCTGTATGTCCGTCTGTCTGTCTGTCACCAGGCTGTATCTCATAAACCATGATAACTAGGAAGCTGAAATTTTCACAAATTATGTAATTCCGTTGCCGCTATGACAACAAGCAATAAAAATGAAAATATTCAGAAACTTGAATAGGGATGGTACGGACCCCTTTATGCGCTACTTCGACTCGCACTTGGCCGGTTTTTCATTATATTATAGCCATTCATAAATATTAATTGAAAAACGTATACGGGTCATCAATAATTAATTTTTCAAATAAATTGTATTACATGTCATCTAAATATCTCACATTGTTAATTGGATGCACCCAAAATGGTCTCAAAACTCGTGTTTTTTTACGTCTTAAATGTAGTAAATATAATAAAAAAACGGATTGTGTAGTTTTATGAAACCACGGTAAAACTTTTTTTCACATTATAGATATTTCACTTTATCTCTTTCACTTTATCCCTACTCCGCGGCCGACCGTCACGCGATATGCGACACACAGACCCAAAATTTGAGACGATGTAATAAAAGTTTCACTTTAAAAATACAGTCTATTATTTTACGCTGACATTGCGCACCGCTCTTGTCCATGGCTGGAATTGTATAAGGCCGTGTCGGGTCGGAGCGTGTCGGTGTCGGCCTAATGAAGAATGTAGCTGCCGGTGCCATGACGGGTCGTCGCGTCAAGTACTGTCGGTGTCATGCCGGGCCGGCAATCAAGAAGCGCCCGATAGTGTTCCTTTTTTACCAATTTTATCCATTTCGCCGATTTGATAACGACTCGCTGCATGCTTCCGTTTTTTTCCCGTTTTGTTGCTAATTAATCCTGCCCTGCAAATTTTGTCGACCGTAAGTGCATGTTGGGTGCGACAGAGAAAATCGCGCCCAAGCACCTCTATTTGTGATATTACAAAAAATCTACAAAAGACATGGAAAAAATGTTGATCCACCTAAACTTTTGTAGCGACAAAAATAAAGATGCAAAGTTTTGGCCGCGATTTTCTCTGTTGCACCCAACATGCACTTACGGTCGACTAAATTAGCAGGGCAGAATTATGGGGTATTTTAATACCCCTCAATTATCTACTGCTAACTCTGTGCGGCTTCTAATTAGACTTTGATCTTCGAGTATAACTTGAATAAGATTTTTGCCCGACCCAGAGGTAAAATCCTCGAACCTCGAATGGATCCAACCCCAAAGTAACCAATTTGCTTGTTTTATGGGTGTTAGTCAACGTTATTAATACATATATTATAATATATGTATTATTATAATATATGTGTTATGTGTTGTAGTATTAATATATGACTAAATACATATATTAATACTGAAACACATAACACACTCCTAAACCCAGAAATCTATGCTTATCATACAAATATTTATCCCGGTCAGGAATTGGACCCTAGCCCCATCGATTCGTAGTTAGGTATATTTAATTGTGTAACCAATACGCGAATATTAATGAGATCGGTTCAGTACAGGGAAATTTATGGTTAAACACAACGAATAAATTAAATGTAGGTACTCTAATTTGATAAACTAGTTCGGTAATTAACCACTACAGATAGGTACACATTTTATGCATAATACAATTTTCGGTACACTCGCAATCAAACATTAAAACCTAATTTATTAATTATTAATTATTATTTGCTAGCTAATCCAATCCGCACAGCAATCCACGAATAGATTAAAAGATCGAACACAATGGGACGGTCCGCAACGGGCCGCATTGCAACAAAATATGCAACATATTAGGACAGGCCGCAGTGAATCGGAATGGACCTCACCCCAAATCACCACACTTTCCTCCCTCTGTATTTCTCTTTTCTTCCTTTCCTTTCCCCTCTCTTCCACCTCATTTCCCCCTTTCCCTCTTTTTCCCTTTCATCCTCTTTTTTCTGACTCAAGTCTTCCCCGCTCCCCCCCTTCCCCACACTATTATCCCTTTCCCTCTCTCCACTATCTTCTCCCTTTCATTCCTATTTCTCTCATCCTATATCTTGCTCCCTCTCTTTTCCTTTCTAATTCTCATTCCCCCTTCTCCCTCTCTCTCAGAGAAATGGTCTTTTTTTGATGACAAGTTAATTTTTCTACATTTTTTTTGTCAAGATATTTTATATTTTTTTTTTAAATCGTCTACACTAATGAAACGAGAACGGAAACTGGTTGTAAAAATTCTCAATTTTTTTCGCCTAGCGTCCATCTGCCCAGTCTGTACTGTCTAGGAAGGAAGCTCGCTCAAAAGTTTAGTTCTTAAAAAGAATTAAATATTCTTTTCTTATCTAATTTGATTGCTTCGTGGTCTAGGCTCGTTAGCTCATATTATAAGAACTCGGACTCGATTGCCGGGCCGGGGAAGAGTTTTATTTTCTCCATAATCTAAAATCCCTCTCGTACCTCGAATGAACATATAAAGTCGTCGTTTTTCGCTAGACATAAGCAATAATCTTTTTCCGGTCGGTAAAACATGGCGATGGGGATCGCCATCAATTTCGCCAACCGACAAAGTAGTGAATCGTAAACTGCAAATTCTATATACGCTCAGATTACTCTGCCTACCTCGCAAAGAAACCAGCGCAACATGATGCTCCTATCTAATCCAAGTAGTACAACCATAAAACCCTAATAGTACTATTATGAAATCTATGCATGTAAAACTTTAAAAACCACAAAGAAAAATATCGACACGCAGGGATTGAACTTGCGACCGACTCTCTAAAGCCAGGATGCTCAACCACTGAGCTAGTGTCGACATAATCGATCATATAGCAAAGAAGAATTTCGCCACGCCGAGCCTGTCGACACTAGCTTAATGGTAGAGCGTCCTGGCTTTAGAGAGTCGGTCGCAGGTTCAATCCCTGCATGTTGATATTTTTATTTGTTGTTTTTAAAGTTTTTCCAGTTTTCCCAAGCACAGAGTGAGTGCTATAACATAAAAATAACTATGCATGTAAGCCTTATATTTATGATATCTACTATTTTTAAAATTTATTCTAATTCTTAAGATAGCAAACAAGTAGACGGCTCTCCTGCTACCTGATGGCGCTACTATCCTCGTGGTAGAAAAACAATACCAAGTGCCTAAGTTTACCACCGGCTACCTTACTCTTCAAACTGGAAAACAAAAGTGCCAAGTACTGACGTTATTGTGACAGGTATAGGTAAGACGGTGGTACCAAAATCCAGGCAACGCTTTGATAAACTTCTACCATCTAGTAATCAAGATATCTTAATCGATAGTTAAGTAATCGTTTGCGTTTTACGAACCGCCTGGTAGAATGGCGGCTGATTTATGCTTTAATCGGGACTGCACCAACACGGAGAAGTTATTTTATTCTTGTTTTATTACTAAGAATATAAATGCACTTCCTGTTTAACTTCACAAGTAGGTCACTAGTAATAACAGAGTATCTCATACTCGGCTCTGGGGATTCACTAGATGCTAACAACCCTTTCTATTCTAGCGGGAAATTAACGATAAATTGCTTCGTTAATTGTGTATTATAAAATACTGGAGGGTAGTTGGATATTGTTATACGGTGCCTCTTGACTTTCATTACATTACTGGTCGCAAGTCTCTAAGGTTACTCCGTGAGAGTTATTGTATTTACTTTTGAAGGTCCGATACAAAATATTGAATTAAAAGTGCGTTTTAATTATTATTGTCAAATTATTACAGGATAATATAAAATATTAATATAAATAATTCATGAATTGAATGCATCGTCTTGTGAATGAACTTGTAATGCTGGCAGCGTGCCATTTTACATTTACCTATAATTACGACAGTAACTGTCATGTAATCTGTTGCTCTTAGAACATTTTTCCAGATCACTTTTAATTAGGATGAAGGCACCAAAATATTTTAGTTCGAATCTTCTCATTCTCATTGTCATTCTCTGCCTCTGCCTCCACCTCCGCCTGCGCCTGCGCCTTCGCCTCCGTCTCCGCCACCGCTTCCGCGTCCGCCTCCGCCTCCACCTCCGCCTGCGCCTGCGCCTTCGCCTCCGTCTCCGCCACCGCTTCCGCGTCCGCCTCCGCCTCCGCCTCCGCCTCCGCCTCCGCCTCCGCCTCCGCCTCCGCCTCCGCCTCAAGTGTCCGTGCTCGTGCTCGTGCTCGTGCCCGTGCTCGTTCCCGTTCCAGTTCCCGTTCCCGTTCCCGTTCCCGTTCCCGTTCCCGTTCCCGTTCCCGTTCCCGTTCCCGTTCCCGTTCTCGTTCCCGTTCCCATTCCGGTCCCGTTCCCGTTCCCGTTTGTGTGAGGAATAAGTATGACAGTGATACCACAACCCAAGCGAGACGTTGCGTAACTCTTCTACAATAACGATCACGATGTTAATGACACGTCCGACTCATAGTTATTGCCTGACAGATTGTTAGGTGATCTTATTCTCAAAGAGGGCCCGCGGAGTTATCACACGTAACTTGGAATGCGAAATTTTCGTAATTGTTTAGTTAATGCAAGACACATAACAGCATTATATATTAGTGACAGTCAATGCTACTTGATTAGTTCTGGTGCTGTTACATTGCAAAAGTGCATCTAGCAACCAGCAAGCAATTGGCGACTATTTTGATGAGTTGAGTCATCGCTGATCACTGGCAGATTGCAAACATTAGGTGATATGCTTGCAGGACCGACACGGTTAAAATCACGCTGGATACATTAAGTATCATACCATAATTCGATGGTTTGTCGATTAGAGAGATTGATGATTTGACGTCAAAACTGGACTTTTTTAGCTTGGATGTGGTGATAGTCGCCGGATGTGGTTAAAAACCATCAGTATATATATATATATATATATATATATATATATATATATATATATATATATATATATATATATATATATATATATATATATATATATATATATATATATATATATATATATATATATATATATATATATGAATAGTGCCCGATTGGCGATAGACTTGTCACCTGTCACCTCATTGTGGGACTAAGTGTCTTCGGCTATTCGATTCGATTCGATTCTAACCGCTCTACGTTGAATGCGATCAAGAGGAAGAAGCTGGTACGGAGGATGATATATATATATCATCCTCCGTACCTTCTTCCTCTTGATAGCAGTCAACGTATAGCGGTTAGAATCGTCGACGACCAGTATATTTCTAATCGGCTTGACTCTTTGGCGTTACGCAGAGATGTAGGTACGCTCTGCATCTTTTACCGTATTTAACCATGGGAAGTGTTTCGATGTTTGTTCTGACTGATTCCTGCCACTAAATTCCATCGATATCGCATCAAAATTTAAAGTTCCATCCTCACCACCTCGATGTCTGGAAATCCACAATCATGCGCTTTTGTGGGCACTTTTTGCCTCGAACTACTCCTTTGTAGAATCAATTACCCTTGGGGGTGTTTCCAAACGGATACGACGTGGGGACCTTAAAGAAATGAGCTTATTCATTCTTAAAAGGCCGGCAATGCAGCTGCAAGACCCCCGGTATTGCAGATGTTCATGTGTGGCGGTGATCACTTACCATCAGGTACACTACTTGCTCGTTTGCCCCCTTTACTATAAAAAAAATCAGTGTGCCTGAGAAAAGACAAATACTCATTTATCTTATGTTTTTTTTTAGAAAACGTATCTTCACGCCCGCATCCTTGAAGAGGTAGACAAAAGTACAACGAGTGCACCCACGAATAGTAGCCGAAGACACTTAGTCCCACAATGAGATAGGTGTCAAGTCTATCGCCAACCGGGCACTATTCAATCCCGGGCAACGTTGTTTTTATCAGAAAACTGTAAAACATTATTTTAATTGCCCGACCCAGGAATCGAACCCAGTACCTAATGTGGTCAACACCGACGCCGTACCACTAGACCACAGAGGCGATTACTTCGTTAAAACCACAGACCACATGAATACTAATAGACACGCCATTGGAAAGGAAAAATGTCACCGCGCATATAAGCAAACGCTCCTATCACTGTCAAAAATTTCATACATGTATAGGTTTTACTATATTGTAAAAAAATAGATATAAACCATGTTGTTACTGTTTTACTGTACCGAATGAGGTATCAAGGTTTAAAAATTCCCCTTGAAATGATTTTATTTTATTGGTAAGTAGTTCAATTAATTATGTTAAAGGGAAAGATGGAATTGGTAAGGAGTAGAACTCTGTATTTCTGTATGGTTATGTATGTAATTGCAAGCTACACTGACAAACTAAGAAATTGTATTGAAAGGCGTATCCATTTAATCCGTGGTTAAAACGTTAAATTATGCCAATTCGACTCGGCTCATAACGTTTTAAGTTCGTACGTCAGGTCAGACAAAACTGTTATATTCAAGTTTTTTTTATATCGTAAGATAACAAACAAGCAGCTGGGTCTCCTGATGGAAAGAATCTACCATCCCCTATAAACACCAAAGATATTAATGTTACGTAGCTATCTTGAGGCTAGGTCTAAGTCCACATGCATAAGTTTACCAGTTACCTTACCCTCCAAACCGGAATACGACAAGCACTGACGCTATTGCGGTAGGAATAGGTAAGGCGGTGATACCAGACCCGGACGAAAAAATGCATAACTACCACCTAGCAGGCAAAACTAGTACTTACTTTTATTTTTAGTTGAAACTAGTTTATCACACACTTGTGCTTTTATTTCACTATTATATAATATTCTGGTTTCTCGCCAAGGCTGTCTTAGGGAATTTCTTCCAGTCTTCATTTCCGTCCTTGCACAGAGACGATGACTCTCTGGCCCATACCGCAAAGGAGAAAGCCGATCTTCTGCGCTCGTTCTTTGCGGCCAACTCGACTCTGGATGACCGAGAGAATACACCGCCTACCATCCCGCAGTGTGATAGTTCTATGCCAGAACCGCAGTTTCGGCAGTCAGCTGTGCGTAAAGCACTTCTTTCTTTGGACATCCACAAGTCGAGTGGGCCTGATGGCATCCCTCCTGTTGTGCTTAAAGTATGTGTTCCAGAGTTGGCGCCAGTATTGACGCACCTATTCCGTCTCTCCTATTCACTCGGCATGGTGCCGAATTCATGGAAAACAGCTTTAGTGCATCCCATTCCTAAAAAAGGTGATCGCTGTAATCCAGGCGCGTGCGCTCATTGTAGGCAGAAAAGCAGTGCTTTACTTCCCATTCACAGATATTTTAATAAAACGTTCGTACGTTTTAGATGATTTTAATTAATAGTAAGTAAATGAATAAAATGTGTCATAATCATGTGCACGCCGCTAAAATCTATTAAAGAAAAAGTTTTTGTGGCCGAGTACTCCGTCGCATACTCAGTATCATAATCCTGTGCACGCCGCTGCTGTAATCCGTCAAACTATCGGCCAATAGCCATAACCTCCTTGTTCTCCAAAGTCATGGAGACACTTATAAACTGTCAGCTCCTGAAGTATTTAGAAGAGCACCAGCTGATTAGTGACCGTCAGTACGGTTTCCGTCGTGGCCGCTCAGCTGGTGATCATCTAGTATACCTGACACATCGTTGGGCGGAGGCAGTTGAGTCCAGTGGGGAGGCATTGGAAGTTAGTTTAGACATAGCGAAGGCCTTCGATCGGGTATGGCATAAAGCGCTTCTCTCAAAGCTGCCTTCCTATGGGCTTCCCGAGAAACTATGCAAGTGGATCACCAGTTTTTTGGCTGATCGGAGCATTAAGGTCATTGTCGACGGTGCATGCTCCGATCTTAAACCTGTCAATGCTGGTGTTCCCCAAGGCTGCGTGCTATCACCGACACTTTCTTCTGCATATCAATGATATGTTGCGAATTAGTAACATACATTGCTATGCGGACGACAGTACTGTTGATGCTACATACTCCGGCCGTAGCGGTATTTCTCGGGAACACGTCGAAGAGGGCCGGATTAAGCTCGTGTCTGAACTCGAGAATCAACTAACTGATGTCTCAGAATGGGGTCATCAAAACTTTATTACATTTAACCCCAAAAAGACGCAGCTCTGTGCGTTCACCGCAAAAAAAACACCCTTTGTCGTATCACCTCGGTTCGAAAACACTCTCCTGACTGCCTCAGCCAGTATTGGAATTCTGGGAGTCGACATATCGAACAACGTTCAGTTCCGCGGTCATTGGGAAGGGAAGGCTAAACTAGCCTCCAAAAAGCTTGGTGTACTCAGTAGAGCAAAGCAGTATTTCATGCCAGCCCATCGCCTCCAACTTTACAAGGCCCAAATTCGACCTCACATGGAATACTGTTCTCACCTCTGGGCCGGAGCTATTCAGTACCAGCTTCTTCCTCTTGATCGCATTCAACGTAGAGCGGTTCGAATCGTCGACGACCAGGCTTTTTCTAATCGGCTTGACTCTTTGGCGTTATGCAGAGATGTAGGCTCGCTCTGCATCTTTTACCGTATTTATCATGGGGAGTGTTTCGACGAGTTGTTCGGACTAATGCCTGCCGCTAAATTCCACCATCGGACATTGCGTCAAAATTTAAAGTTCCATCCTCACCACCTCGATGTCTGGAAATCCACAACCGTGCGCTTTTGTCGACACTTTTTGCCTCGCATTACTCCTTTGTGGAATCTATTACCCTCGGTGGTGTTTACGAATGGATACGACATAGGGACCTTCAAGAAACGAGCTTATTCATTCTTAAAAGGCCGGCAACGCAACTGCAGTAACCCCGGTATTGCGGATGTCCATGGGTGGCGGTGATCACTTACCATCAGGTGCACCATCTGCTGGTTTGCCCCCTCTACTATAAAAAAAAAGTGAAATAAAAATACAAGTGTGTGATAAACTAGTTTCAACTAAAAATAATGGAATTTCACCAAGTGCCGACGATTGAAAGTGTAAAATCTACTAGTACTTACTTTGAGGCTTTTTCGGAATCTATTGGTGGTGTTTTTAATACCTTGGATGAACAAACTAGGTACGTCACCGTGTTTTTTCAATTTTCTAATAAAAACAATATTGCCCGGGATCGGATAAGTGCCCGATTGGCGATAGGCTTGCCACCTATAACATTGAGGGACTAATGGCCAATGCACTAATATTGTCTAAGCTTAGGACAATCTTAAATAGTTCAGACGAAGAAAACTAGTTATTTTGCAATTTTCCGCGAACTTTAAGTGTACCTTTGCGATGTTACTGAAAAGGAAAACATATAAAAGCGGTGTAAGAAATGGAACAAACTTACCGTAGGTCTGAAGATAATGAAGTCCCCAGCGGCACAGTTATCCACCCTCGTCCACCACACTTTGTACCACGACAGCACCAAACACAAAAGCACACAATTGACGCACTCAACGCACGTTTCACTTCGCAACCGAAGCATCTTCAGGAAACACGAGCACTACTACACTCAGCGAGAGTCGCGGTAGAACAATGGAATTCCGCAAAGTAACGCCTGAATCTATAAAATATATTAAATAAGTATTAAAAAAAGTATCTTCACGCCCATATCCCCGAAAGGGTAGGCAGAGGTACAACAAGTGCACCCACGATTAGCCGAAGATACTTGGTCCCACAAATGTGATAGGTGGCAAGCCTATCGCCAACCGGGCACTTTCCAATCCCGGGCAACTTTGTGTTTCTCAGAAAACTGAAAAAACACTTTTTTTAAAGTTCCGGACCCGGGAATCGAACCCGGGACCTCATGTGGTCAACGCCAACACTGGACCACTAGACCACAGAGGCATAAATAAGTATAAATTAAGAAATAGTTGTCTATAAACTAGTAAATCACTGTAAACACTTTGTCTACTCTACAAGTGAATCAATATGATGGTAATTATTTATATCAAAAAGTAATAATGCCCAACCCAGCACTTTATTGTTAAAATCAGTGTAACAAAATGGTTTTAAATTTTCCGTAAGAATTTTCCTACAATGGCGTCTTCATTTGTCTTTATAAGAATAAGATTGCCTCTCGAATCTCCCGATATCGACTTAATATGTTTGCTGCCTCTCACTTTAATCGTGTTTGAAACATAGAATTCACAATGGTATAGGAGTTAGACATATTTTTATAATTTCTGTTTGTCTGTATGTATGTCCGGGGTAAACTCAAAAGTACTGCATGGATTTACTTCAAATTTTGCATGAATATTACTGACAGGTCGAGTCAACATATAGGCTACATATTATCACGCTATCACCTACGGGGGAGGAGCTGTGCGGAGTAAGATTGGTAACTAGCTGTTGCCAGCGACTTCGTCCGCGCGGACTTCGTTTACTCCGCACTGCTCCTCTCCCTTAGGTGATAGCGTTATAATTTGTAGTAATATTCATGCAAAATTTGATAATGCAATACAGACAAACAAATAAACAGACAAACAGATAAACAGACAAACAGACAAAAATTCTAAAAACTATATTTTTGGCTTCGATATCGATTGTAGATCACGCCCCAAGTATTCTTTTAAAAAATAATCAATGTACAGTTTTGACTTTTCTACGATTTTATTATATGTATAGATTTACGTCGGTAATTAGTATAACTTTGTATTTATGGGTATTAATGCAAGCTACATTGACAACGTAAGAGATTGCCTTGAAGTGGGTGGACTTATCAATACTACGTAAATAAAAACAGTTGCCTAAAACGGAATTATTTGTTAGTTAGTAATCACATAAATTGAATTACCAGACCGAATATTTCAATTTAGGATCAATTTCGCTGGATTAGCAAAGGTTAAATAAATGAAGTCGACATTTCTTTATTCTTTACACCCACGTATGTTCCAGCTCTTAGACTATAATCAATTCTAGTCACGGCATTCTTTCTTCGACTGAATATAAACAAGTATAAATTACACTTTTCATTATTAGAAAGAAATGCGACATACGGCTTTGTTACTTGAAATTTATTAACATTAGCATAATCTCAAATACTTATTACGAGCGGTTACGATTTTTGAATGAAAATTAGAACTGAAGTTAGAAAGAGGTTAAGTTAAAAGTCAGTATCGATATAAAAATGAAAAAAGTCATGCTCTGTTGATTGGCTTGTCGAAGAAATGGCAAATAAACGTATAATAACATAGATGCACAGAGCCAATGTGGATTACACGTGGATTATTTAACAGTTAACATATTAAATTTCGTACTAAATTTTTTTAACAATTAACAACTGTTATTTATATTAGCAAATACTGTTAAAAATTACCAATAACTTTATATAGGATGATAATGTTATTAAAAATATTTAAGCTACCCGGATTTATGATAATAATAACTGTTAAACTACTCCAGGGGACCTTTTTTTTGATCGCTAACTCGACGGCTTTGCGTTTTTACTGCTTCTAATAATGTTATTAAAAATATTTTTTCAGCTACCTTGATTTATGATAATAATAACTGTTAAACTATTAAGTTTAAAAATAAAGATTCTTAAACCTGAAACCTAAACTACTCCAGAGGACCTTTTTTTTAGTCGTTAACTCGACGGCTTTGTGTTTTTGCTGCTTCTAATACTTCTTGTAATATATAGGCTACTACTGATATGATATAACATAAATAAATAACTGTTAAATAGTAATTAATTTTAACAACATACCAGTTAATCTAATTTAATAATAATTTCCATGCCTAATGTGGATTGACGGAGGTACCATGTTCTTGTTTCTTGACGTTGACAATAAACAGTAGTCCTTGGATTTTTTTTTTTTGATTAATAACAAGCTGAAGTTTTGTGAACAGCTTTGTTTTCACGAGACGTCCATCTTTTCTATCTTCGAAAAATAACGAATCTGGTAACTTATAAAGATAGATAAAAAGAAAAATTTTAGAGTGTCGGACTAAGAAAAGTATCCATTTTACATGTAGGACATAGTAACCCTTGAATTATAATAATAATTAACAAGCTGTTGTGAGAAAATTAGGTTGTTTTTAAATTGATTAATATCAATTTAAAAATCTCATAATTCTAGAGTGGAGGCATGGTCAGAAAAACCATCGAATGTGTAGGATAAAATTGTTATCGTGTTTAAGTAATCAAGTGATTATTTTATAAAAAATACGCATTAAGAAAACAATACACAGTCAATGGTGCATTGTTTTCTTAGTGCCCAAAAGTAGCGATGGTGAATAATTTTTATCATCCGCAGAACCTCTATTCACTTATTGGTAATAATAGTGTCGTAGCTTAGTTGTCGCAGTCGTAGCTTCTGGCTACAAATTTTTATCTACGCCAATCTACGATTTCATAATATAATTAAACAATTTTAACGTTCTGATAAGATGAATTTTGATTTGTCCGATTAAATACAAACTGGATATTGACACATTCTAAAATAATTATTATTCACAAACACACATTTATTAATTTATTCTTAGTAATATATTATAATAGCATTTCGACGTATTGGACAAATTTAAGGCAATGATATTGATTCTACTTATATTAATCAAGTGAAGTGAAGTTTCTTCGTGTTAGTCCCAGGCTTCTTTGAAGAATAGGCCAACTGCCGTTCTACCAGGCAGGTCGTAAAAGGCGGCCAATTGGCTATTCGAGCCACCACCATCGTGGCTACTAGGTGGTAGAGTTTTACATTGTCTCGCCCGGGTCTGGTACCACCGCCTTACCTATTCCTATCGCAATGGCGTTAGTGCTTATCACTGGCATGTTTCGGTTTGGAGGGTAAGGTAGCTGATAAACTTATGAACATTAAACCTCGCTACAAGATAGCAACGCACCATTAACATCTTTGATGTCTATAGGCGATGGTTGACTCTTTCCATCAGGAGACCCATTTGCTTGTTTGCTATATTATAAAAGTGACTTGATTCCTCGACCATCTGAAGAATTCGCAAACATAGTGTCGTTTGCTAATTCTTCGTATTCACAGAAGATCAAGTTATTACCTTTTTAGTAGCTAGAAAAAAATAAGGAGGAGAGGAGGATCAACAAATTCCTTAAAAGCCGGCAAAAGTCCATGGGCAGTGGTGACCGCTTTCCATCAGGTGGCTCACTCGCTCGTATGCCTGCAAATTCAATAAAAAAGGGCTCAAAGGCTGCAGTATTCTGTCTGGTTTTCACACAGTTATGGAATACAAGACCCACACACAAAATAGTAAGCCGTCAGGAAATAAACATTTAATGTAATATAAATTACTTATATTTAATAATGATATAAATGTACATTTACTTTTAAAGACACTATTTGTGTAGATAAGATAACCAAATCCGATTGAGACAATGCAGAGAAACAGAATAATTCGCCTCTTACGAATTGCCTGGCGGAACGGCAGATGTTCTATTGTTCAAAGGCTACCTTAAGGCGAGATATTTCGACGCGCGTCAATTCTATAGAAAAAGGGTGGCGCTTTATGTTCTGAAACCGCTGGGAAACGTGTTAATTTTCGAATAAATAAATATAGGTAATATAATACACACAATAAAACACTTCTCGCTTCGCACTGGTCACTTGATGTATCGTTCTCGATCGCTTGATAAAAACTGCCTTGTGTTTGTCAACACCTGTCTATTTATAGGCAGGGTAAAGTCCTAGCTGGATCCAGAAAAATCTAAATGTATCGGGAAACAATGAATCACTTCTTATCATAAACATGTTATGAGTCATAAATCCTAGTACACCCTACTTTCAACCTTATGCCATATCCCACAAAGTCCATTATGGCATAGCCCAGGTCAACTATTTGTTTGTCAATAGGAGTAGCTATCTCTTTCCTTTATTTCTAGATAGTTAGCGCGCGCGCGCTCCAACTCTACACGCTTCTAGATTATTCGTAACAATTTAGCATATTCTTTTTCGTATTTACAACTAAATATCGTCATATAAAAATAATGTGGAAGATTAGAAATATTATTAACAAATTATTGGTTTTAGAGATTTTTTTAGCCTGTTTTCGGAATTTTATAAAACATAACATTCACGGGACAAATTACACTTACTGATCTAACCCCAAAGTAAGCAAATTATTTGCTCGTGTAATGTGTGTTAGTCAACGATACTAATACATAGAAATACATATATAAATACTGGAATATATTTAATAAACACCCAAACCCGGAAATACAAACATTTATGCTCATCACGCAAATGCTTGTCCCCGTCGGGGATTGAACCCGAGCCCCGTCAATTGCGTAGTCAGGGCCGCTAACCACTCGACCAACGGGGCGGTCAAATATGATCGAGTAAATATGATCGAGTAAAATAAAATCTATCATGTAATGAGTTAGCACATTCTTTCTTTTAATATCTTCAGGTATATCGTGTAATTTTTGTAAAATTGTTATTTAACAATCAATCCAAAAAAACATGATTAAACAAACCAGTTTTTTCGCGTTTGTCGCGATGCCTTGCCTTAAGTATATGTTAATATTATTAAAGCTATTTAGTAAACTCTCACGGAGTAAAAGCCGTGCAATAAAATTTTAATTATTATGATATCATTGAAAATAATTGATAATTTGACATTAAGAAAACACTCCTGTCAAATACATATACTTATATATATTACGTATATGTATCATTTGGTATAATTCAGAACAAGGGTACCACAAATCGAATGGGTCGTATTACTGACAACCGCGTATTATCTGTGACGAGCGTTTGTTAATGGATGTTGTAATTGGTTTCATGCTGGATTATGTGTCGCATGTCATACGAGTACGCGTACATAATACATGCCGTCATGTATATTATTGTAATACTAGAGGATAGTTGAGTACGTATAATTAACATTATTTTTTAATTTATTTTACATAGTATATTATATAGGTACGTCACCGTGTTTTTTCAGTTTTCTAATAAAAACAATATTGCCCGGGATTGGATAAGTGCCCGATTGGCGATAGGCTTGCCACCTATCACATTGAGGGACTAATGGCCAATTCACTAATATTGTCTAAGCTTAGGACAATCTTAAATAGTTCAGACGAAGAAAACTAGTTATTTTGCAATTTTCCGCGAACTTTAAATGTACCTTTGCGATGTTACCGAAAAGGAAAGTATATAAAAGCGGTGTAAGACATGGAACAAACTTAACGTAGGTCTGAAAATAATGAAGACCCCAGCGGCACAGTTATCCACCCTCATCCACCACACTTTATACCACGACAGCACCAAACACAAAAGCACACAATTGACGCACTCAACGCACGTTTCACTTCGCAACCGAAGCATCTTCAGGAGACACGAGCACTACTACACTCAACGAGAGCCGCGGTAGTACTGTTCGCGCGCGGTTTGCGACGCTCGTTTTATAGGCTGAGCTCGCATGACTAAACGCGCGCTACATTGTGTAATAAAGCCGATTTTATAACGTTTCTTTGTTCGTTCAACAGTACAGTTGAATCGCTATTATGTTTTATGATTTCAAGTTGTTCCAATATATTTAATTTTAATCCCTTGTCACAGGTATGAATTATATCAAAAGAATGATTTGTGGATAAAGTATGTCCAGTTTCAATTAGGTGTTTTGCAAAGTGAGATTTGTCAGCGTGTTTATTTTTAAAAGCGGATATGTGTTCTTTGTAACGGGACTCGAAACAGTCCAGTAAAAAGTTTAATGAAACCATGATCTGGCCAGTTTTGGCGCAATGAGTAAAAATGTGTTCATTAATACTTAAATAATGATATTATGAAAGAAATGTTGATTTAAATTTAGGGGAAAGGGATGAAAAAAATAAAAAAAGTGTTGAAAAATGCCTTTTTTAAAAATAAATTAATAACGGTAGGAAATAGAAAAAAAAGTTTCAAGTAAAAGTTGTAGAGAAAAAAATTCTACACAAAAAAGTTCCTCTTCATTTTTTTGTCATCTGCTTTAGTTTACTTACAAAAAATAAAAATTAAATTTGCTTTGTAATTAATTATAAAAACTTACCAGAATTATTACGGCCCTGTACCATGCAGCGCGCGCATCACATAAATATGTACTAACACTACTACATATGTTTTCCCATATTTATATATTTTGACATATTTTTACTACAAATTTAATTTTTATTTTTTGTAGCTAAACTAAAGTAGATAACAAAAAAATGAAGAGGAACTTTTTTGTCTAGAATTTTTTTTTCTATAACTTTTACTTGAAACTTTTTTTTCTATTTCCTACCGTTATTAAGTTATTTAAAAAAAGGCATTTTTCAACCCTTTTTTTATTTTTTTCATCACTTTCCCCTAAATTTAAATCAGAATTTCTTTCATAATATCATTATTTAAGTATTAATGAACACATTTTTACTCATTGCGCCAAAACTGGTCAGATCATGGTTTCATTAAACTTTTTACTGGACTAAAACTTCGCCTTGTTTGACCAATATATATGCTGCCACATTCTGAGCGACGTAATTTGTATATTCCAGACTTGTGTTTATTATTGGTTTTGTCTTTTCCATTACATAATATGTCTCGTAAGGAACTGTGTGTTTTAAATGCTACATTGATATTATTACTCCGCAAACATCTCTCTATTTTTTCCGAATTTCGTCCGAAATACGTTAAGCTGGATGTAAACCTGATTTCTTTTCGGTGTAGTACTGCATACAGTAATCGTGAAAGTGTTTGTTTTTCTTTCTTTTTTATTAAAAAGAAAGAAAAACAAAGCCCTAAGTAATATTGCAATAAACCAAATTATACAAAGTTACGGTAAAAAAAATTGTCAAAAAATCAAAAGTTTTTCATTGTTCCATTATCATTACATAGTATAAAATAAAGTCGCTTTCTCTGTCTGTCCCTATGTCCCTATGTCCCTATGTATGCTTAAATCTTTAAAACTACGCAACGGATTATGATGCGGTTTTTTGTAATAGATAGAGTGATTAAAGAGGAAGGTTTATGTGTATAATAAAATTTAATATATTATAGAGAAATACTGCAATTTTTGAGTTTTCTGATGTCATGTCGTAAATAATTATATTTTTTTCCGCTTATATTGCAAACGCAGGCTAAACCCTACGAGATTTATCAAAATAATGTACAAAGTATTTGTACACCTTGAAAAGGTCTATAGAAAAGTCCGCAATGGTATATGTCTAGATCTTATGGATAACCCACAATAGCATGTTTTTGTCATTTACTTTTTACGAGAAATAATGGCTTTTTTTCAAAGCAATTTTAAGCAATACAGCACTAATCCTTATCCAATTAAATATCTTTAATATATTGATGATTTAATATAGATCAATATGGCCGTTTACAGCATGTAATTTAAATGAATATTTTCGAAGATATTACAGATTTAAAATGCAGGGGCATAGCGGTTGCGGGGTTAGCGGCCGGTCGGGCGGCGCGCGCGCAGTGTGTTCTGAAACCGTTGGGGAACGTGTTAATTTTCGGATAAATAAATATAGGACTTAGCTGAAAACCAAAATTTAGTACATTCCTTTTTTAACTAAATATCACTTCCCACTACGTATAAGGAAGTTACTGATTTTACCCCGATTTTCGAAAATCGAGTTTTTACCAGATGTCCACGTTTAGAGGTCCTAGGAATCTTTTCCGACTATTTTCATGATGACGTCAGTATGTCTGTCTGTATGTATATATGTATGTATATATGTATGTATGTATGTGTGTGTGTGTGTGTGTATGTAGGTGTGTATGTAAACATCTCATAACTTTTGAACGGCTAGACCGATCGATACGCGGTTGGATTCTGCTCAACTAAGATTTCCTGAAAATTTGAACCGATTCGGTCCAGGAGATTTTGAAAAATTTTGAAAAAACACCAATCAGCTCTATTCGTCAAAAAACTATGTCTAATAAATAAATTGCATTAAAATCAGTTTCTCCGTTTGAGAGTAATCGTTGACGAAAATTTTTGAAAAAGTGTTTTTTCGACATAGCTTCGAAATTTTTCAGCCAATCATTTTTTGGTGTTTTACGATATTTAAGTAGTTAAAAAACTACGTCAAATGCCGTTTCAAAAATCAAAATCGAATTTAATTCTCAAACTTATAGCTTTTCATACGTTATTTTTAGCAAACTTACTTAAGTTTTTTTTAATAACTTTCAAGTTAATTTACCGATTAACTTAAAAATATTATCAGCTTTTGTTCCGTTAATTTAATCAAAATCGGTCAATTTGTTTGGTATTTATCAATGAAGAAAATTAAAAATAAAATATTTTTTGACATAGCATCGAAATTTTTCAACCTATCGATTATTTAGGTAAAACAATATTTTAGATCTCAAAAATTAAGTTGAATGCCATCATCGTTTTCAAATATACAGCTTTTCAAAAATTAATAATATTGTCATTTTTAACAAAATAGATGTTTGAACTGAAAAATCTGTGCTTATATTTTTTACTCTTGAGCTTAAAATACCTTAATTTAGTGAGAAGATTCAGGGATGGCCCGTAGGGTCAACCATTTACACATTTTTTTCCCGTTTGTCCTGATGCCTCGCTTTAATAAATCGCAGGGTCAAGCCTTCAACGTTGCAGGCTTAGATTTGAGCGTTGACTGCTTTTCACATGGCCAACTATATATCGCTCTTTCAAGAGTAACCTCTAAAGAAAACATATTTGTATTGTCTAATGGCAAGAAAGCTGTGAACGTTGTATATAAAGATATTCCATAACATATTAATTGTAAAAATAAAAGAAATAGGTAAAAGTGTAAAAACTAAAAATGTAATACCTATATGAATTTAGATATTCCAAAGATAGCAGGAAATCTTCATAGGGAAAGGGGAATCGTTTTACTCCAAATTTAACGCGTGCGGGCTACGGGAAGTAATTAATAAATCAAAACTACTGAATCGGTTTTAATCTTTTTTTTCCCGTGCGAAGCCGGGCGGGCCGCTAGTCTTTACATATAATGCAGTATAATACAAAGTTGCTTAGGCTGTACGTTCGCTTAAATCGTTTAAATTACGCAGCGTATTTTAAAGTAGTTTTCATCAATAGATAGAATAATTTAAGAGGAAGGTTTATATGTATCATACATGCATATTATAGTGGAGAAAAGCCAAGAATTTAAATTTGTCGTAAAAACATATATTTGTGCGCTTACATTGCTCTAGTGCAATGTAAGCGCCGGCGACTTTGGGAGAGGGTGGTGAGAGAAGAAAAGGAATTTAAAGGGACATGAGATCTCTTGGATATGGTCTCGCGTCTGGAGGACGCGAGTGCCAGGGAGCAATGTTTACAATGTGGGGTTGGGATTTGTTGCCGTGGTAGGGTTACTCAAGATGAAAATGAGATGAGGTTATACCAGCTAGCTGCTGCGTAGGTAAGTCTGGGCCGAACTTATGTTTTGAACACTCCCAGCTTTGTGTTGTTGACCGGTATGTCATTTTTGTAGACGGAGTACAGCGACGGTGAGAGGCAGCTGCCCTGAGGTACTCCTGCTCGTACTGCCCTCTCCGACGACAGGGAATCTTCAACCGCTACTCTAAACTTCCTGTTTTGGAGAAAAGAGTTTATTACTTTGATGATGCGACGAGAAATTTCTGTTTTGGTAAGCTTGAAGAGCAGACCGCTGTGCCATACGCAAAAAAAATCTTTTTCCATGTCCAGGAGTACTGCAACCGCTTGCTCGTGTTTGTTGCGAGTGGCAACAAGCGTGTGCAGCACCCTGGACAATTGCAGCACCGTACTGTGTTTCGCCCTGAACCCATACTGTTATAGTATCGGACAGAAGAATTTTCCAATGTGGTGGAGGAGGAGCTTTTCAAAGACTTTCAACATCATCGGAAGGAAGGATATGGGCCTGTAGCTGCCGGGGAGCAATGAGTTTTTGTCCTGCTTTTTATAATATAGATGAGTGACTGTCTCAGTCACAAAAACTGAGGTTATCAACTGTTAATAACTCAATAACTGCTTGTGCTACATTTATAAAACTTTGAATTCTAGGTAAACTAACAGATTTTAATAAATGTACCAACTTTCATGTATGTAGGATAAATAGTTTTTGAGTTATGAAGAGGTTAAAAGTAGCTCGAGATGATTCGTGTAATATTACACACGGTACTGCGTCGCCGGCTTGGCTGGACTTGAACTTAAGTTTTAATACTTTTTTTATAAAAACTATTATAGAGTATACGGTGTTTTTAAATCTATACTTTATTCTTTTAACGATAAAATACAAAATGCTTGATTTTCAATTCAATGTAATAGGCGTTTCCAATAAGACTCCAGGCATAAATGAAATTTCCGCTGTCTAAGTACTGTTGGTTTCTTAATCGTCGAGATTGTTCTTCCATTTTTTGTTTCAGCCTTTAATAGAGACTTTGAAATGCTTTATTCTCTCTCGTGTCTGTTAAAAGTAATATCTTGCGACTGTGAATGTACTTTTTTTTATTAAAATAGAAAACATTTTTCTCAAGAATAAATAATCGCTTTAAAAAGAAATTGAAATTCCAGCTTTGCCGCCAGCAGTGACGCTGAAGTGTGTGTGTGTGTGAATTGTTAAGCATACACTGCGATGGATTCATCAGGATCGAATAGGAAATGGTGTGCCCTACGCCTTTTGTTAATTACTATGGCCTGGATTTAACTGCCTGCGGCCCTCACCGACTCACATGGTTCGGGTGTCTCATTGCTTTTTCACAGTGACGTTGAAACGTTTTTTTGAAGTAGTATTTTAATGTTGGTAGTTCTTTTTTTTTATAAAAGAGGGGGCAAACGAGCAAGAGGTGCACCTGATGGTAAGTGATCACCGCCGCCCATGGACATCTGCAATACCAAAGGTCTTGCAGTTGCGTTGCCGGCCTTTTAAGAATGAGTAAGCTCTTTTCTTGAAGGTCCCTATGTCGTATCCGTTCGGAAATACCCTTGCCGGTAATTGGTTCCATAACAGAGTAGTGCGAGGTAAAAAGTGTCGGGAGAAACGCACAGTTGTGGATTTCCAGACATCGAGATGGTGAGGATGGAACTTCAAGTTTTGACGCGATGTCCGATGGTGGAATTCGGCGGCAGGAATTAATCCAAATAACTCGTCGGAACACTCTCCATGATATATACGATAAAAGACACAGAGAGAACCTACATCTCTGCGCAATGCCAAAGAGTCAAGCTGTTTCGAAATGGCCTGGTCGTCAACGACTCGAACCGCTCTACGCTGAATGCGATCAAGAGGAAGAAGCTGGTACTGAGGAGCTCCGGCCCAGAGATGCGAACAGTACTCTATGTGAGGCCGAACCTGTGCCTTATAAAGTTGAAGGCGATGGACCGGCAAAAAGTACTGTTTCGCTCTGCTGAGCACACCGAGCTTTTTGGAGGCTAGTTTAGCCTTGCCTTCCAAATGACCGCGAAACTGAACGTAATTCGATATGTCAACTCCCAGGATTCCGACACTAGCTGAGGCTGTCAGGAGAGTATCCTCAAATCGAGGTGATACGACAAAGGGCGTCTTTTTTGCGGTGAACACGCAAAGCTGTGTCTTCTTGGGGTTAAAAGTAACCAGGTTTTGGCGACCCCATTCCGAGACATCGGTAAGTCGATTCTCGACTTCAGACACAAGCTTGTTTCGGCACTCTTCGACGTGTTCCCGAGAAATACTGCTACGGCCGGAGTATGTAGCATCACCAGTACTGTCATCCGCATAGCAATGTATGTTGCTAATTCGCATCATATCATTGATATGCAGAAGGAACAGTGTCGGTGATAGCACGCAGCCTTGGGAAACACCAGCATTGACAGATTTAAGGTCGGAGCACGCACCGTCGACAACGACCTTGATGCTCCGGTCAGCCAAAAAACTGGTGATCCACTCGCATAATTTCTCAGGAAGCCCATAGGAAGGCAGCTTCGCGAGAAGCGCTTTGTGCCATACCCGATCAAAGGCCTTCGCTATGTCCAAACTAACTGCCAATGCCTCCCCCTTGGACTCAACTGCTTCCGCCCATCGATGAGTTAGGTATACTAGAAGGTCACCAGCTGAGCGGCCGCGACGGAAACTCATCATACACGTCGCTAATCAGCTGGTGCTCTTCTAAATACTTGAGGAGCTGAGAGTTGATGATTGTCTCCATAATTTTGGAGAACAAGGAGGTTATGGCTATGGGCCGATAGTTAGACGGGTTAGAGCGATCTCATTTTTTAGGGATGGGATGCACCAAAGCTGTCTTCCACGAATTCGGTACCACGCCGAGTGAATAGGAGAGCCGGAATAGGCGTGTTAATACTGGTGCCAACTCTGGAGCACACATTTTTAGCACAATCGGAGGGATGCCATCCGGCCCACTCGACTTATGGATGTCCAGGGAAAGTAGTGCTTTACGCACAGATGATTGCCGAAATTGTAGTTCTGGCATACAACTATCACACTGCGGGATGGTAGGCGGTGCGTTCCCTTGGTCATCTAGAGTCGAGTTGGCCGCAAAGAAGGAGCCCAGGAGATCGGCCTTCTCCTTTGCGGTATGGGCCAGAGAGTCATCGTCTCCGTGCAAGGATGGAAGAGAGGGCTGTGAGAAATTCCCTAAGACAGCCTTGGCGAGAGACCAGAACGCACGAGTGCCTGAAGGAAGGCGAACTAATTTCTCACCAATTTTGCCAATGTGTTCCGATTTTGCCTTGGCGATAGCTCTTTTGAAGTACCTCGAGGCGAAATTGTACTCCTTACGTAATGTGCTGGTTTTTCCATCACAAGATGCGGACGCAGCAGCCCAAGCCCGGTAGCACTCCTGCTTGCGGCGCGAAGCCGTTTTACAGGAGCGACCAAACCAAGGCTGAGACTTACCACCAATTGGTACCGCAGAAAATGGAATGAAAAGTTCCATGCCCTGCAGCACCACATCGGCAATAGAGTCAGCGACGACATTCGGATCATCCAGCGAGAAGCACAACCACCCCCATGGGTAGGACGCAAAAAAGACCGCATCCCGTCCCAATCTGCTGACCTAAAGTGCCAAACGCGACGACAGCCTGCTAAAGGAGGCCGTGATAGGCGCGAAACCGGCACTTTACTCCGGATCAGGCAGTGGTCTGACGAACCAAGTGGGACATCCACCGATACCTGATAATGGTCCGGATGAGAGGTCAGCAGAAGGTCCAACAGTGAAGGCATATGGTCATCCACATCGGGAACTCGCGTGGGCGAAGTTACCAGTTGTGTAAGACCATACGCCAAGGCAAAATCGTGAACAGACCTCCCCGCATGATCGGTGGTGCGCGAACAAAGCCATTCGGCGTGGTGGGCATTAAAATCGCCCAAGATCACGATCTCTGTGGAGGGGGTCTGCTCTAACACGGAATCTACAGCCGTTTGTAAATGCTCAATGAGCCGGTCAACTTCAGTATTCCCGCCATGGGACCTGTATAGGCACGCGTAGCTGCGTGGATGGTCGTCGCAAGCTACGCGTAACCAGAGGATGGATAGGTCCTGACCTTCAAGTCTGCCGAGGCGCCGGTAACAGATATCTTCTCTGACGTATGCGCACACCCCAGCCCGCGGTACAAAGGAATGTTCCAGTTTGTACCCCGGGTAGGAGAGGTAAGAAGTATCAGCCGGAGAAGATATCTGCGTCTCGGTCAAAAAGAGCAAAGCTGGCTTCGCCGTCTCGAGATGGTAGTGGACGGCGTTCAAGTTGGAATGAAGCCCCCTGACATTACAGAAATCCACAGTAAGCGTGGTAGGGGGTGCCATGGCTTTCTTGCCCTGTTTGCCAAGGACAGAATTGTCTATGAGCGCAATTTTGCCCCCCCCCCCCCCAGAATACGCAGGGCAGCCTGAGCATCCATGACCTGGCTGGAATCCAGAGCACGGACGCTCAGGGGGGATTCTCCACTGCTGGTGCAAGTGGTACCCCCCTGGGTCAGATTCTCTTTTGATTGCGCATTCATAGTGTGCGGGGGGGGGGTTAGGCCTCCGGGACTCTCACAAACCAAACGAAACGCAGCAGCAGGGCTGCTACTTTACGTCAGTGTCAAGTGAGAGAGTGGTATCTCCCCGGGCGTGCCGGCCTATTCAGTTGCAAAAGCAGTATGGCACTACCACTAATTTGGTTGACTGACTGCACCGGTGTTAAATAATTTTGTTACAAAAATTATTCCACCAGTGGGCGATGGGGTCGTCACATCCCTACGCCGGAATCTTTGTGAAGATTTCAATTAAGATCATACAATGAGCTATTAGTAGCTATGCGCATGAATTGATTCTACATTACCTGTAGCCAGTGCAGAAGCTTTGGGCGTGTGTGGGCGAGGACTACCCCATACTAACGTACGACATCACTGGTCTGATAACTGTTAAGTAAAATGTTACTTTATGTCTAAGTGATATTTTTTGGGCAATATAGAAGATGAGATCATTAGGATTGGATAAGATAATATGTGGATAGATTGATTGGGATCCGCTTCGATAAAAAATAACAAAGTTCAGCGTTGCCTACAAACTCAGCGTAAGAAAATAACTTGAGAATGATATATACGAAAACACGTGCGTTATCATGAAAATATATAAGATGCTGTCTTATATTTTCACGATAACGACAGTATGTCTGTATGTAAACCTCTCATCACTTTTGAATGGCTTGACCAATCAAAACGCGATTAGCGGCATTCAAACTTAGGCTTTTCGAAAATTTGAACTAATTTGGCTTAGAAAATTTAAATCGGTTTATTCATTAGGGAGCTCGCGGTGAAGATATCATTTAAAAGAAAAAATTGACATAAGTTCGACATTTTCAACTAATAGATTTAGGAGCGTAGACGACATTTTAACGTTTAAAAAACTGCGTTCAATGACGTTTGAATGCTGAAATGTAATTATCAAGTTTAAAATATAAAACTTTTCAAAAGTTAAAATAAAATTATTTTAAAAACTTAAGATTTTTGAACAATTGTGTGCACATATTTAACTGTGCGGTGCAATGCGATTTTCAGTATTTGACGCAATTTTTCAAGAAAAAGAACCGAAGTCAAGAATTATTTTTAAAAATCTGTGTTTTCAAGTTTTTTAAATTATTACTCAGACTTGCCAAATTGGTTGACACTTTTATGCCGTATGGCAACATGCATTTAAATCATCAGTAGAACTATTTTAAGAGGACTATATAAAAAATTGAGATGGACTAGTTTTTGGTACTCATGCGCCGATTCTTCCTGCACTTATAGTCAACCTTAAAATAGTTTCGACTATTGCTCCGCTTTTCTGTAGACAATTCGTAAAATTATATTAGACCCATAGAAAATTCAACTCAACAACAAGTTTATAGCTTTAACGTTTCAAATTATAAGTAACATGCTATTCAAAAGACGTTTTTGTGACGTGTTGCGTCCATGCCTTGGCTGCGATTGGATGAAATAAAAGCACGCATTTATTTGTGTTCTTATTTCGATTGTGTGCTGCATTAAAACAAATCGAGCTAATTATTGTAATTTTTAGATTGTTTAGAAATTTATTCAACATTATCTCTATGTTTTTATCAGATTATCAACTGATTTATCGGTAGTTGCACGTTTGTATAGAGTTATGAATGTACAGGAAACAAGACTAATACACAGATATTCTGATAAATATCACTCGGTTCACTCTGCCTACCTCGTAAAGGATCATTTAATTAAGCTAAAATTAGAATTTTTATAAAACTTTCTTAACAGGCCAACAATATCCTGAGGATAGTATAAGCTAATTTTTAACCCAAAAACACAAAGTTTACGTGGTATTAAAAAATTAGTAGCAGACAGCGCATCGCCGCCACTCGCAGTATTTTTATAAGAGCAACCGCAGCTCAACAAATATACAATATACAATTTCAATTTATTTAATCTTGGTTCGTGTTTCCTCCCCATCCGAGTGGATTATCACAAATATAACTGTTGTGTCACCGCTTGGTTTCAGTACTTACTTTTTGTTGGCATAATTGTTGCAATACAATTTGCAAAATGAATATTGCGTGCTTTCCGATTATGTGAATATCTGTGTATATAAAAAGTCGTGACTCGTTTATTGACATATCAACACCTAGCCTATACTCTTGGACCAAGAAGGCTTACGATTTAGCCGAGTAATAAGGAAGGATTTTTCGAAAGTCATCACCTAAGATGAAGAAATAGGGAGTTGTATTGTTGTATGATTTTTTTTAAATTGATGACAATATGTTAATTTACCTATGAACAAGTTTGCGCGTGTCAGCTAGTACTCCTAGAAACATGATATTTAAAAAAGTATTCACGGTTGTATCCCGGAAATGGTAGGCAGAGGTATAACAAGTGCACCTACCATTAGCCGAAAATACTGAGTCCCATTATGTGATAGGTGGCACCAACCGGGCACATGTCCAATTCCAGGCAAAGCTATTTTTACCCGAGAATTGAACCCGGGACCTCATGCGGTCAACATCGACACCAGACCATTAGACCACAGAGACAATGAAAAAGTCCCATACGTAGAAGGACACCAAAAAACAATTTTTAATAATAGTAATAAATAAATAATAAATAAATATTCACGGGACAAATTACACTTACTGATCTAACCCCAAAGTAAGCAATTATTTGCTTGTGTTATGGGTGTTAGTCAACGATACTAATACATAGAAATATATATATAAATACCAGAATATATATAATGAACACCCAAACCCGGAAATACAAACATTTATGCTCATCACACAAATGCTTGTCCCCGTCGGGGATCGAACCCGAGCCCCGTTGATTGCGTAGTCAGGGTCGCTAACCACTCGACCAACGGGACGATTAATACATTAACTTAGATCATAATAATTCTATTTGATTTTTTGATTTAATAAATTGATAAAATATTTAATTTGATCATTTTAATATTGTTCATATACATGGTTTTTACATAATATTTTCCAACAATAAAAATGTTTTTCCAGTACTGACATTGGATGCAACTTAATTACTTGCTTGTAAACGATCTGTCATCCAATTAAAATAGTTGATTAAGTTGATTGGGTATTACATTCCACTCGACTTCTGCATTTTCAACCCAATTCCAAAAATGAGGTTTTATCAGATTTTTGTATTTATATTACGCGACTACAAGTCGACGTGTAATATCGCGCTTAATTTCAATAGGTATCAACCAAGTTCCTAAAATAAGTGTTTCAATTTATCAGATTTTATGTCTGACAACAGTAACAAGGTAGCTAATATGTGTTGTCAATATTTTACACAGACATAAATAAAATCATCAATTTCTATATTATGTCAAAATAAAGCTGATGTGTTTATTCTTTACTAATTTTATACTTGTATATCTTATGAAATATTTAGAATTATTCTATATAGGTATTCTATATAGGTATTATATATATAGGTGATTTTAAAAAAAAATAATATTGATGAATCAGGAATTAGAGAAGAAAAGAATTTAATGAATGTTATTCTTGTTTGCTTTGTCGCGAGCCGCACAAATATAATCAGCAGGCCGCATAAATATATTCTACGGGCCGCGGTTTGACGACCAGTGATATTATGACGTGATAATGAGGTTAACGCGCATGAAGTACTATACTGACGTCAGGATGGCGGGTGTACCTATTTTCTGAAATATCTCAGTTTGCGCAGAGGTACAGAAATTTTCAAGAGAGGTACGTAAAGGTACACAAAAGGTACCAAATATCTACAGTAAAATTAACCTATTCTAAAACATACACCCGCGGTCCTGACGTTCGCCAATCGCGATAACGTGCTAACGCGATATTTCTCCGTAGGCCGACATATTGTAGCCGCGCCATAAGAATGACGCGTTTACACCTTTCTTGGTCTCTTGGTTTACTCCACGAAATAAAGTGCTTGGCGTGCCTAAAGAACGTTTTACTTCAAAATAATTTTACTTCATCAATTATAGTAGTATTTCAAAAACTTGTCACTCATCTACACATATAATAAAATCGTAGGAAAGTCAAAACTGTACACTGAATATTTTTTAAAAGAATACTTTGGGCGGGATCTACAATCGATATCAAAGCCAAAAATATAGTTTTAAATTTTTTTGTCTCTTTGTCTGTTTATCTGTTTGTCTGTATGTATGTCCGGGGTAAACTCAAAAAGTACTGCATGGATTTACTTCAAATTTTATATGAATATAACTAATAGGTCGAGTCAACATATAGGCTACATATTATCACGCTGTCACCTACGGGGGAGGGGCAGTGCGGAGTAAACGAACTCCACGCGGACGAAGTCGCTGGCAACAGCTAGTTGTAAAATACGGCGATACCGTATAAAATAAATGTTTTCTACGTGCTACTCCAAATAACAGCCTCAAACGTACGCCGCATTTGATACTGATTTACGACTGCGTGTAGCACGTGTCTAAATGACGAGGTATGGCCGAGCAGATAGGAATTGTTAACGATGCGTTAACTGGAATGATGAAACGTGGAAATTGCTGTAGACACATATAACAATATACTTTAATAACTGCGATGAATTTATAGTCCTCTAAATTTTCAACACGTTTCCCTTGCGGGCTAAGCAGAGTGTACCTTCCTATGTGTGTAAACTTTCCGTATCACTACAAATCGGATGATGATCCCCACATTTTACGAACCTGCCCCCCAATTCAAGTAATGGAGTTAATGCGCTTAGGGCTCTTACACACATTAACTCGATAGAACGTTGACACGTGCTACGGCGCGGCATAATATGTAATAAAATGTGTAATAGTCTTAAACGCTTCGACTCGGTTGCTATTTAATTACGTGAATTAGGCCCCTAATAACGAGTATCACCTATTTTTTTCAAAGTCAAAGTCAAAACATTTTTATTCAAATTATCCTTTACAGGCACTTTTGACGAGTCAACATTTTTTGAGTTACTACCGGATCGGAAACGCGGCCACACACTTATTCGCTCTTGATATCCGATTGCCAAGATAAACATCATTATCACTTTTATTCCGATTCGGGGATCGGGGAACCAAATAATCCGGGCGAAATAGACGAATCTCCTCATGGCTGTCAATATTATTTATTAAATAAGATAAATAATAATAATTTATTACCAAAAATGCTATTATTAAAATTTAAAATTCTTTAATTTGTGTAACACAGAATATTATATCGCATACCACACAAATATAATAGAATATGTGCAATATGCACGGCGCTCATATTTCGTTGATTGAAGATGATGAATCAGAATGCCTATTGACGATCGGTTCACTTTGTTCAGTTCGCAATGTAATGGTTTTTTTATATCATAAGAAAAGAGTCAATCTTGTGGCGACGTCTAATGCCACATGCATAAATTTACCGGCTACCTTACCCTCCAAATCGAAATACGACAGTGACAAGCACTGACGCTATTGCGGCAGGAATAGGTCAGGCGGTAGTACCAGACCACGATGGTAGTGACCTTTTTACAGTCTTTTTATAGAGTGGCCCAATTTTGATAACTATTTTGTGGAACGAGTAGAGAGTAACGAGAGAGTATATCCCAGGGTGGTCACATTTAATATAAAAAAAATCCAACCATAAATGTACGAAAATAAAGGATGATTGATTGTACTCTGATTGCTCACTGATTTTATGTATGAACACACATAATTTTTACAGAGTTATCCTATTTTGATATTTTTTCTTTTATTAGATAAAATATACCCCGAGAGTTGTATAATTATTGGGAAAAATAACACCCAGAAGGGAATGAAAATAGATGATGATTATTCACTTACAGATTTCAATATATGACAACACCATGAAGCTGTATTATATCTGGAGACAGCACTTCTAATACCTACTTGAAACACAACTTTAAATACTGCTGTCATCTTCTGAGGTTTTACCCTCTCTTTCTAACACAGCTGTATAAAAAGAGATGGAGAGATCATAGAGTGAGATATATCATAAATATGTATTTCAAGTAATTAATACGAGTGCAAGCTCTACCTATACCTAATACTTCATGGACAACGCATTCCCGTCGATTTAATTTATATTAAAAAGGTATTATATATTCAATCGGGTGTTACTTTTACACAATTTACAATTTAAATAAAACTCAGGAGATAGGATGCCCGGGTTGTGAAGCGAAGTTGTTAAAAGTTGCAAATTAAATTGCTTTTATTTCTTCTTTAGATAAGTAATTTATACTTAAAAAGTTTCATTATTTCTCCGTCATTTTTATTTTGACCAATGGAGCAAATAAAAACAAATTAAAAAATTTAAGATTAAATTATGAGCTATTTAATTAAGCAAAGTTTTATTATATCTCCATCATTTTAATTAATTTGACTAATGGTGTAAAGAAAATTAATTTAACAATTTAATATGAAATAATAAATAATAAAAAAGCAAAGATTTCTTATATCTCATTCATTTTAGTTTTTAAAAGGGTGGAGAAAATCACATAAACTTTAGATAATTCAAATACCTATATTCTATATTAAGACGATAAAATTTAATGCATGACTATCATAATCGAATTTGTGTAATTTAAAAAAAAAACTACTTATTCCAGAGATACGCAACATCCCTACTAATATTATAAATGCGAATGTAAGTTTGTTTGTAACGCTTTCACGCAAAAACTACTTAACCGATCATAATGAAAATTTGTACATAATCTAATACCTCCAAAAATTTGTATATTTTTGGAGGTATTAAAAGTAACATAGGATAGCTTTTATTCAAAAAAATCTTAAATGCCAGTAAAGCCACCGGTAAAAACTAGTAAGTATATAAAGAAAACACTGAAAATGATAAAAACACATGTTATTATAAAAATTCAAAACAAAAATAAAATTATACATAAGTATTACAGGACGATACATAAAAAATTTTTCTAAATAATATCTGTTTTTTAAAAAACAAGGAGGCAGATCGTGTAGAAAAATTAGCCATAACAGAAGGTACAGAATTTAATGCCCGGACTACGTAAAAGTCTTACCTAAGGTGAAAAGAGAAATAAAAATATGTGGAAGCAATATGTCCATGAAAGATCACAGCTGCAAGGAATATGGTTCAAGACGATGCTGGGTGAGCCTCCTCGAACCCCTCGGTTCAATCAATGCAATTTTGGCCGTCAAATAAGCGTATAACCTTTTAGAATAAGGTCTGGGCACATTCCATTAAACAGTTTTGCTTACCTGATGAAAAAATCTAATTCACTTAATTGTGATGTGTGTGGCAAAGTAGAAGACATACATCACGTCTTAATGGAATGTGCTAAGAACAAGACAGAACGAGAAGCATTAATTGCAGGAAGACAAATTAATACTCTGGACTTAGGTACTATACATAGATTTTAAGCTGACCGGCGTCGGAGTCAGCACTTGATGTGTACTGTAAATTCGTCAAAAGTAGCCTAGAACAGCGATGCCTCTAACTGTCTCTTTAACCTAAGTTTAGCTTAATCCGATAGGGCTAACGTAATCGCCATAGCGATATAAGTCCCTAATAAAAAAAGAATAATAAAAATAACTCCGTGTTGGTTCAGGTTCCCTTCGAAAAAAGACCATCTGCCATTCTGCCTAGCTCAGTATCTCAGCAGACTCAGTATGTAGCCAATCGTTGGCTATTTACGAACTGTAAAAGGTGAATGATTGGCTATTTACTGAGTCACTACCAGCGTGGATATTAGGCGGTAAAATTCTAAAACGTCTCGCCCGGGTCTGGTATCACCGCCATACCTACTCCTGCCGCAATAATGTCAGTTCTTGTCACTGTCGTGTTTCAGTTTGGAGTATAAGGTTGCCGGTAAACTACTCACCATTAACATCTTTGGTGTCTATAGGCGATGGTTGACTCTTTCTATCAGGAGACCCATCTGCTTGTTTTCTATCTTATATTATAAAAAAAATGTCTACACAGCATTGGAAAACTAACTGATAAAACATTTGCATGCGTATCTAGACATGAGCAAGTAAGACAAATCGGTAAAGTTTACAAAAGATACGTACAAATTGCTAAGAACTCATTTTGAATCGAGACTTGCCTTTTGTATATTTTATAACTCAAACTGTAATCGAGTAAATAATTAGATACATATGTATACAAATTCAATGTTTATGCACGTAAAACTATAAAATTAAAATGTTCAGGTTAATTTAAAAAAAAATCTAAAACTTGGTGTAAGTACCTACTGCACAGGATGTCATAAGTTTGCGTATATTCAAAATATACTTTGTATTTATACAAATTCAATATTTATGTACGTAAAACTACAAAATTAAAATATTCAGGTTAATTTAAAAAATAAATAAATCTAAAACTTGGTGTAAGTACCTACTGCATAGGATACCATAAGTTTGTGTATATTCAAAATGTACTTTATATTTCTTAAACAAGATAAAACTAAAAATTTCAACAATCCCGTCACATTCTGCTATGCGAAGACTGCCATTCTGCTTACAAATCACTTTAAGAGCAAAACGTGAAAGAAATCATGAGGCGTCAGGTTAAGATTGCCATGGTTCCTTAATAAACGAGCTTGAGTTGTTTTATTGCAAGCTCCCATGGCCTCCTTTTAGCACTACCTATTTGCAAAAATATAACAAATTAGATCACACTCGATTTACACACGCACACACACGGATTATTTTATTTAGTTTAGGAGTTCCACGGCTACCTTCTAGTTCTACTAGCAGTCCCTGCGAATCTTCTGTCAATCATTATTTTGCAAACAAGGTCTAAATTTTAATTTTCCACCTGTATTAATACTCATTACAACTATATAAAATACTTTTACGTATGAATATATAGTATCCACTCCTCTAATATTGGTTTATTTACGAGAATTGATTTTCTGCTGTAGGTGTCCCCCTGTGTTGGTCCGGGCTCCTTTGAAGAAAAAGCCAACTGATGTTTAGCCAGGTAGATCTTAAAAGGCGACCAATTGGCTAAGCGTGGCTGTTAGATGGTAGAGTTCTGCATTGTCTTGCCCGGGTCTGGTACTACTGCCTTACATATTCCTGCCATAGCTTCAGTGCTTTTCACAGTCGTGTTCCGGTTTAGAAAGTAAGCTAACCGGCAAACTTATGCATGCGGCATAAAACCTTGCCATAAGATAGTAACGCACCATTAACATCTTTGACTTTTTCCATCAGGGGAGCCATGTGCTTGTTTGCTATCTTGTATAAAAAAAAAGAACTATATAAAGGCCAGCTTTATCAGACCAAGCTCGGATGGTCACCATCCAAATCCACCATCAAATCCTAGAAAACATTTAACGTCTAAGAATTTGTCAGAATAAACCAAGTTAGCTCACACTCCATGGATTTAACCGGTTTAGCTTAGGTGTTCAGTGTTCTCAAGGACTTCTTTCAGCTCTATTATCAATCACTGGCAACCATCCGGCTCAATAGTTCTGAAAATTATGAATCAAATAAGCCCAAAATATATGGTATTATTAAGTTCTAATGACCTCCTCATAAGACCCTGGAAGTCATTTACCACCAGAGTATTTATCAAAACAGAACAAGTAAGGTCAAACTTGATAAGTTTATCTTGTTTAGTTTAGGAATTCCCATACCCATCTTTCAATTCCATTACGGATCCCAAAAGTCATTCAACACCAAAGTGAACGTCAAAACAAACTAAATCAGTCCACACTCGATGAGTTTATCTAGATTAGCTTAAGTGTTCTCATAGACGTCTTCCAGCTTTAACATCAGGCGCTGGAAGCCATCCTGCTGAAAAATCCTTAAAAGAACGTATCGAACGACCCCAAAGTCGATGGTATTACTCTATTTTGTTCTTAAGTTCCCATGATTTCATTCCAGATCCATCGTGAGGCCCTGAATATTAGCACTAGAGTGTTTGTAAAGACAGACAGCATGAGTCCAAACAAGATGATTTGATGTTATTTAGTTTAGGAGTTCCCACGGTGACCTTTTAGTTCCATCATCAGATCCTAGCAGCCTAGATTCCAAACCAAAATGTTACCCACAACCACACAAAACCACAACTACAACCAAAATGTACACCGGTGAGAGGGATGCGCTGCTCCGCGCTCCCGGCTGCATGGGTACCACCATCTTGTATATTTCTCCCGTGAAACAGCTTTGCTGTGTTTCGGAGAGAAGGGCAAGACAGGCAGTATTACTGGCACCGAGACTTAACATTTTATGTTTCAGGATAGGCAACACACAAATGGAATACCTGGGCTAGTTCCAGCCCAGGTATCCCATTTTTGTTCATTGGCGACGTTGACCACTTACCATCAGGTGACACGTCTGCCAATTTACCTATCTCAATAATATAAAAAAAAAAGAAAAAAAACAATACAAGACAATTGAATGCTAACTCAATAAACTTACCTTGTTGAGTTTAGTAGTTCACTGCTCATTTTTTTCGCAATTTGCATCTAAATTCTTTCTTCGGAAATTTCTATCTTCAGAACTTCAAACATCATGGGAAAGAAATTATTCCAACGAAATATATTCTTACAAGCTCCACTATCTTAGCACTTTCGATTTGTGAGTTTCAGTAGAAGTCTTTCAACCCCATCTTCAGATCCTCGTTATCCAGAGTAGTAATTAAACTTAGTATATACTTATAGCAACCAAACCGCTGAGCCAAAACTCGGTTATTTCTCCAAATGATGAGCCAAAACTCAGCATCTGAGAGTTCCAGTCTCTACATCCAGGCTACATCATAAGATTAGCTGAATGGTATCGTAAGATTGCATTGTCGCTAACTTATCCAAATTTGTTAAGTTTTAATACAAATTGACATCAGAAAGTAGCTGAAAAATAGTTTGCAATATTTAGAAAATGGGTTATTTACATACGGACATTGCCAGTCAAATAGAATCTAATAACTGTCGGATAAGGTTCTAAAAGCATCAGGCCAAGGTCACCATGTCACTAAAATATCATTAAAGTAACAGAATACACAATTTATTGTCGATAAAGGCTTTACAAATTGCTAATTTTTTTTATCAGTTTGAAAAGAGCTGATGATCTTGAAACTGCTAAACAGATTGTAATGAATTATAGCTAAGAATCACTTTGCAAAATAGGGCTTTTACTTAAAAAAAACTGCAATCAAATCGGACCATCCGCCTGGTCGCTACGACGCCACGGACAAACACACAGATACACACATACACAGATACACAGATCCACAGATACACACCTGAAACTTATTATACCCTTCGTTTTTAAGTCGGGGGTTTAAAAATAGCGTTCATCCTCTAGTTAAACGTAGTTGTGCGACTCTTTTTCTTTAAAACAAAAACTTTTTGTTGTGTATTGTATCATTCGTAAATTTCGAAATTCGATTACGTGACAGTCGTCGTTGTGTAAAAGTCTTATATTGTGATCTTTTTATTGATTTTTATATGATCTTTTAAACGGTATTTATCGTTTTTCAAAATGAATTTTTTGCATTGTTGTTATTGGTTTGCATGCCTTAGTTCCACATCACCCGTAAAACTAAAAAAACATTGCTAAAATGTTTAAAATTTCTTCTCATAAAACCAAATTATGAGTTGCAAAGTGATTTAGGCTGCGGTTAGACGACGCGACAAATCTCTTGCGGCCGCCGCGCGGCAACTGCGCGGTGACCGCGTACTAACTATTCAGTCATAGCATATTTATGTTTTACTAACTAGGACTTAAAGTTGAAATTCTTTGTGAGTAACTAACTGCGCGGCGATCGCGCGGCTTCCGCTCCTTGATCACAGGGCGGCCACGCGGCCGCCTCACTCAAATCGAATGTTCTCGATGTAAACCCCGCGCCCGCGTTCCCGCATTCTCCTTTCCTTCGACCGTCAGTCACTTTACAAACTTGCGCGTGAGACGTCGTGATTTCGAAGATGGATAAACAGACCAAGATAACCTGGAAATGAATCAGGTTCGCAGTGGTGGAGCCACCAAGCGGCGACAGTAGGCCCCATTTAGACGGTATGCGTGGTTGTGTTCATTCAAAACTAATGTAAACTCTATTGACTAAGCCATAAAGTTCTATTTTTCGCAACGTCCCAACCGTGCGGTGACTGCGCTGTCATATAAACGTACCCCGCCCGCCCGTCCGGCGACCGTACGGTCGCCGTACTGTCGCCGCGCGGCCGCAACGCAGTAACATTCCGTGCCATATAAACGCGCCCTTAATCATGGCCATCTCCATAATTTTATGTTTATGACATAAAATCATTAATTACCTACAGTTAAATTTATATGCTGATCATGTTAAAAGTTAAAAAGTACTAAGTAGATTCTGAAAATAAATGTTAATATAACAGCACAAAATGATCTTTGAATTTTTGTGTAATATGAAAAAATGCTGTAGCAAGGGAAAAAATAAACGTAAATAATAATGTTTTCCTTCTCCGTTAAACTTTGAATATGTTATCATAATCTTTTACCATAAAAATTTACGGTCCTCAAGATGTCGCATTTGATTTTATCTTTTTTTATAAATTCTCAGAGGAATACATTTACTTTTAATCCCACAAAGGAGACAAGAAAAAAAGAGAAATTTTATTATCTGCAGCTAGCCGAAAGACCAAACTATTCACATTTTTATACAATCAGTACGAGATGTATTATGGTGCTTAGACCATAACAGAATTTAATTATACTTTGTAAAATATAGCATGAGTCCTATGACAGATGTCAATATGACTTTAATAGGGATGCGCCAATGTATAAATAATTGAAACGGGAGGTATCGATAATTTGCTTAAGATATTTAAAACTACAGAAAATAAAACACATTTGGTTTATATTATTTATTTAATCTGAATCAGATAATAATGGAGTGCATTCTAAATTATCGCTTCATCGCTTTCAGTTCCCGACTCACTAGAATAATATTCTAGATTTATTATGATCTCGTTATTTCGTATATTATCAAAACGAACGTCACGGTCCCAGTCTTGATATATTATCTTTTTTGTTCTTTCCATAACACTTTTCCAGTTCTCCGGTGTAACTTGATTACAAGCTCCATTTAGCAAACCCATCATTTTATTCGTAATATACAGAGGCGCAGTTTTGTTGCGAGCAACATAGCACGAAATCAATTTAAAAATTTAAATTTAATGTTTTTTCATTATTTTGATTTTACTAGCCTACGCCAGCGACTTCATCATCGTAAAGTTCAATAAGCCGGCCATATAAATGAATCTGTTTATGAAACCTAGTACTGCAGAAAGCTCAAGTTTTGTCTCTGGGACTACCCAAAAAAAACAATCCACCCTGTTGTTAAAACCCCACCCCCGTAGAAACCCCACCAAAATATTTTTAGTACCTTAATTTATTTAATCGATAGATTTATACATTATGTTACAATTGGTAAATAATAACCGAAAATGTTACACACAATAAAATACATACCTTTTCCTTTACTGTTGTATTGGCAATGATATGGTGGGAGATGGAGAAGAGCGTGGCCAAAAGACTTAGCAAGTTCATCCAGAATGTGCTTTGGAGCAGGTGAATTGTTTAAGTGCACAAGCCTAAGGATCTCCAGCCTCAACATTGTGTTATCGGCCTCAATGTCATGATTATTGAGCCATTTCAAAATTTCACTTTTTTATTGACGGTAGTTGGTGGCTTATTCATTTGCACGAAATGTTAGGATGAATTTTCCATCACAATCACATGCGGCTCATTTAAATTGGCCTGTAAAAATGAACTATAACAAATTTAAATATAAAGTTATTTATATTTAAATTTGTTATAGTTTATTTCTACATGAAACTCAACGGTTTTCCCTGACTTAAAAGCCAATAAACAGTCGAAAACAAAGCCTTTGGCTGTCCCAGCATGACAGATAATTAGTTATTATCCCTTTCTTTCCGGAACCTTTGTTGTGAACGTTCCAGTACCATCATTTCAAGTTTTAGAAACAGTATGATTGGCGTTCAGCCATGATTCATTCAAAGAGAAAACAACTTTATCCCAATTCTATTAGTTTTACCTTTCGAAGAATATCACACCGCGCAAGAGCAATATCCGTCCGTTCCATTAATACTTTTCTTTTATCTACCTCTGGCATCGAAGGCCCACTTCGTCTCTTAATAATTTTGATAAAGAGGGCAAGCTACCTAAGAAAAGTTCAGCTTCTCTGAGAGAGTTAGACATTTTCGTAATGTTGGTAACTCATTACGCGCGTAATAGTCATAAATGAGGTTTTATATAGCATCGACATTGAAAGAGTCTGGTTTCGTGACCGGATGCTTTTTCCTCCTCTTATTATTAGGCGTCATTAATTTATTTTCTTTCATTGAAGATTCGCCAAACTTTTCTTTCGTGATTCGAAATGTTATCGATTTACCAATCCCGAGATCGTCTGCTACGCGATCACAAACGTTAGTTAAATCCAGGAGCGGTCCGCTATATTGTTGTTTTCGTTCAAAGTACTCTCGCATATTAATTACTAACTCACGATTAGCACTGTTAAGAACAGATTTATGTGTTCTTTTCGGCAATATTCCACACAAAGTCAAAAAGCAAAACAAAACTATAACAACATCTTAACGAAACTAGTACCAAACAATAAAGATAACGACTAAACAAATGACTGGTCCGTTAAAAACACAATACAAACTAACAAAGACGAGGCGAGCACAAGGCTTATGCACTCGTACTGAGACTGAAGTGACACGCGCGTCACATTACGTAAAACAAAATGGCGGCTACGGTGTTATTACTGGAATAAATGTAGCATCGGTTTAGGAATACAATTATTTTATACTAAGTAACAAAATAATAATAAGTATAAATTGCCACTATAGCAACAAATATTATTAAGATAAAAGTAACTGTTAAAATTAATTTGTCAAATAATTCAATAGCAATAATTTTAGTGTAACAAAAAAACTTCAACTTTTATCGATAATTCCATCTCTAGGTAATTTGCCTTTCAGTGTGACCTTGTATGTGCGTATGCATTACATTTTAATAATACTTTAATAAGTTACAATATCTATTTAAGGAGAGGTTAATAAATGTATATGACGTTTACTTCAATATTAATAAATCTGCCACGTGACAATGGGATATTTTTTAGTGTGGCATAAAAATATTGTGAACGTGACGCTTGTACATAGTTACTTGCGTTCAATTATGTTATATATTTGGAATAAAAATAATTTAAAAATTAAATCAACTTTAAATATCTGTTAAACCACTTAACCATTTTTGATGAAACTTACACTGCATCCTAAATTGAAGCATACCTGATTTAAATCAAAATAACTTTTTTTTTATATCATAACAAACAAGCAGATGGGTCTCCTGATGGTAAGAGTCAACCATCGCCTATAAATAAATAAATAAATAAATATTCGCGGGACAAATTACACTTACTGATCTAACCCCAAAGTAAACAAATTATTTGCTTGGGTTATGGGTGTTAGTCAACGATAGTACATAGAAAATACGTATATAAATACTGCAATATATTTAATAAACACCCAAACCTAGAAATACAAACATTTATTCTCATCACACAAATGCTTGTCCCGTCGGGGATCGAACCCGAGCCCCGTCTATTGGGTAGTCAGGGTCGCTCACCACTCGACCAACGGGGCGAGCCTATAGACACCAAAAGTGTTAATGGTGCGTTGCTATCTTGTGGCGAGGTCTAATGCCACGTGCATAAGTTTATCGGCTACCATACCCTCCAAACTGGAACACGACAGTGACAAGCAATGACGCTATTGCGGCAGAAATAGGTACAGAGGTGGTACCAGACCCGGGCGAGACAATGCAGAACTCTATCACCTAGTAGCCACGATGATAGTGACTCGTATATCCATCGGTCGCCTTTTACGACCTGGCTCATAGAACGGCAGTTGGTCTATTCTTCAAAGGAGCCCGGGATCAACACGGGGGAAAATAACTAACTTGCTATAGGTATTTAGTATACGTGCTTGGACTTCTAAATAGATCATCACACAGTAGACAGGCTGCGGTATTGAGGGTCTACCGTTCTGACTATGTTAGTGTTTTTTCCGTGGTTCCCGAAGGATCTTTGTTGGGTCCCTTATTTTACACAGCATACAAATACGACATAAATCGTTTCTTCGTACACTCATTATACTTATTGTAGTACGCTAACCACAAAAAGTATATACAATGATCAAATCCAACAGGGACACTTTGCTTCTGCAAGTAGATTTAGATCAATTATCGGAATATTATTCTGCAAATAGAATTGATATTGACATCAATAATAAAGTGTGTCAGGAGTATTACTCTTCCAGGAGTATATATTTTATACGACTACACCATTAAGGATACTGTGCTAAAAAGAGTAAGCTTTTTCATCGCCTTTGGTGTGACACTTAAAAGTAAACTAAATTTTGACACCATATCGCTCATATCACTGACAAGGCTTATAAAAATCCAGAATTTGTTATGGGTTAATACCCATAACAAATATATAAATCACAGTGCGAAGCAATATTACTTACAGTCGCGTTGAGCGAAGTAGGATCCATTTGACCTGAAGATGCTTCGGTTCCGAAGTAAAACGTGCATTAAATACGTAAATTGTGTGCTTTTGTGCTTGTTGCTGACCGTGGAAATGTGGTAGATGTGGGTGGATAATTGTATCGCTGGGGTCTATTTTTTCTGGATCATCCGTGAAATTTATCCATTTATTAAACCGCCGCCTTTGGTGGCATCGCTGATGTCACATAAAACGGTTTGCGGAGAGTAACCAAATTAATTCACATTTTAATTATGTATTTCTAAAACGTAACGCCTGAATTAATGAAATACTTTTTTAAATCAATTTAACCATAGTAAAAGTCATTACAAATATTTAAATACTTTAGTACAAGAGAATAAAAGAGTAATAAATTATATACAATGAAGGCTTTCCAATAAAATTAAATACGGTAATCATGTTGTACACGTCATCTTTATTTTGAAGTATACAGGAAAAAGGCTATAAAACCGGACCTTTTAAGTTTACCTTTAAATGTTAAACTACAGTATAATTTAAGTGCCATGAAATTTTAACAGCCATGGCCACCTCCAAACGTTTGAATCTCTGAATTTTGTAACCCTAAATCAGAATTTGCTAGATTAATATTACAAAATTTATTTTAGGTAAAGATCTGTGAAGCCTCGCCTGGGTTGGATACCATCATTTTACCTATTCCTGCTACAATAGAGTTAATGATTGTCGCTACTATATTTCGGTTTGGAGGGTTAGGTATTCGGTAAACTTATATACGGTGGTAGAGTTCTGCATTGTGTCGCCCGGGTCTGGTACCACCGCTTTATTTATTCCTACCGCAATAACGTCCGTCAGTGCTTGTCACTGTCGTCTGCTTGTATGCTATCTTATGATAAAAAAGCATATCTCGCTCGGGTTTAGTATCACCTTACCTATTCCTGCTGCAATAAAATTGATGTTGCAGTCGTGTAAGAGTCGTGTATTCTCTCCTTATCACGCAAATAACAACACACCATTAAATTTTTGCTGTCTATAGGCGATCTTACTATCTTACGAATCATCCATTTGTTTGATATCTTGTGTAATATCCTGAAATGTAAAAATATACCGTTATTTAATTATGGGTGTGATGCACCTCTATCTATAACTTCTATATTTTTAGAGCTATATGGGTGTGATAGTATCTAAAACCTTTTTTTTAAGTAGGAAGGAAAAGATCGAATAAAACTTTGTTTTTATATAACAGATTTTATAAAGTTTCGTCAAATCAGTTCCACATACGTTAAACTACGAACAAAGTTTTGACTGCTCTTGAATTAAAATCGGTATATTTGGAGTTCTACGTCAAAGCAGGGCAATAAAATAAGGAATTTTTTCAATTAAAATGCGTGTATTATTAATAATAAGTAAAAAAATAAATTCCCTCAGAGATGTTGCCTGTGAGCACAATACTCATCAATACAGTATTAACTCGGGGAAGAATAGATCAACTGGTTTGCTACCAGGCATCTCGCAAAAGGCAAGCAAATGTTAATTTTTATATAAAATTAAATCAAGTTGATTTGAGTCGATACGAGTCGATTGTAGTCAAGTAGATTGGAGTGGAGTGGAGTAATTTTAAATAAAATATAAAAATAACGAAATGAAACTAAATAAAGTTTTATTAACATTTTAAATGAACCAAAATAAAACTAAATCAAAAAAATTAAACGCAATGAAATCAAACCAAACTAAATGAAATAGAGTAGAAAACACAAAAAGTCGAAGTTTCTTCACGCCCGTATCCCCGATGATAGGCAGAGTCACAATAAGTGCACCAACGATTAGCCGAAGATACATGGTCTACATATCCGCGCCACGCCGGCATGTCACCGCCGAGTTGCTCCAGCGCGTCGCCACCGCCGCCGGGTCATTTTAAAATTCGCACCGACTTCAAAATTTAATTGAAACTCGCGCGAGTTTACGCATGTGGCATTAAGACCCACCACAAGGATAGCAATATTAACATCTACCATATATAATATCATACCGCAAAGGAGAAGGCCGATCTTCTGGGCTCATTCTTTGCGGCCAACTCGACTCTATACGAGCAATGAAATGCACTGCCTACCATCCCGCAGTGCGATAGTTCTATGCCGGAACTAAGATTCCTGCAATCTTCTGTGCGTAAAGCACTTTTTTCCTTGGACGTCCACAAGTCTAGTGGGCCGGATGGCATCCCTTCTATTGTGCTTAAAGTGTGCGCTCCGGAGTTGGCGCCAGTATTAACGCGCCTGTTTCGACTCTCCTACTCACTCGGCGTGGTACCGAAATTGTGGAAGACAGCTCTAGTGCACCCCATTCCCAAAAAAGGAGATAGCTCTAGCCCGTCCAATTACCGGCCCATAGCCATACCGGCCAGCCGGCCGGCCGGCATATCCAATTACCAGCCCATAGCTCACAGTTGATGATGGTTTCCACAGGAAACCATCATCAACTGTGAGCTCCTGAAGTATTTAGAAGAGCACCAGCTGGTTAGTGACCGTCAGTACGGTTTCCGTCGCGGCCGCTCAGCTGGTGATTTGCTAGTATATTTGACACATCGATGAGCGGAGGCAGTTGAGTCCAAGGGGGAGGCATTGGCTGTAAGTTTGGACATAGCTAAGGCATTTGATCGGGTATGGCATAAAGTGCTTCTCGCAAACCTGCCTTCCTACGGGCTTCCTGAGAAATTGTGCAAGTGGATAACCAGTTTTTTGGCTGATCGGAGCATCAAGGTCGTAGTCGACGGTGCATGCTCCGACCTTAAACCGTCAATGCTGGTGTTCCCCAAGGCAGCGTGCTATCACCGACCCTTATTCTTCTGCATATCAATGACATGTTGCGCATTAATAACATACATTGCTATGCAGATGATAGTACTGGTGATGCTACATACTCTGGCCATAGCGGTATTTCTCGGGAACACGTCGAAGATAGCCGAAAGAAGCTTGTGTCGGAAGTCGAGAATCGACAAACTTGGCCTCACATGGAGTACTGCTCTCATCTCTGGGCCGGAGCTCCCCAGTACCAGCTTCTTCCACTTGACCGCATTCAACGTAAAGCGGTTCGAATCGTTGACGATCAGGCTATTACGAAACGGCTTGACTCTTTGGCATTACGCAGAGATGTAAGCTCACTCTGCGTCTTTTATTGTATCTATCATGGAGAGTGTTCCGACGAGTTGTTTGTATTAATTCCTGCTGCTAACTTCCATCATCGGACATCGCGTCAAAATTTGAAGTTCCACCCACACCATCTTGATGTCTGAAAATCCACAACCGTGCGGTTCTCCCGGCACTTTTTGCCTCGCACTACTCTTTTGTGCAATCAATTACCGGCAGAGGTTTTTCCGAACAAATACGACATGGGGACCTTCAAGAAAAGAGCGCACTCATTTTTAAAAGGGCGGCAACGCAACTGCAAGGCCTCTGGTATTGCAGATGTCCATGGGCGGAGGTGATCACACAACATCAGGTGCACCTCCTGCTCGTTTGCCCCCTCTTCCATAAAAAAAAAAACTTTGTGTATATAGGCGATGGTTTCTCTTTTCATCTGGAGAGCCATCTGCTTGTTTGCTATCTTATGATTTAAAAATACATCGTTGCTTACCACTACTAGCAAACCACTACTATGTTGCCGTTCGAAGGTGCGGGTGCGCTAGTAAACGAGTTCGTTCGCTTCCGTGCCGCCTACTACACTCCCTCGTATCATTGTGAAGTTTCGTTTCAAAATTGTGAAGACGTTAAGATGTCTCTCAGTAACTCAGGCAGGAAGATATAAAAGAAAAAAGAGAAATATTTTTGACTTGTGAGTCTGCAGCTCAAAATTTGGAAAGTGATAAAGCAAACACATTCCTGTTGAAGGAACAAGCTAATGACACTGTGATTGGTCAGCAATAACTATTCGGAAATCAGAACACGTTTTAAGTACAAAGATATTATTACCGACTCGTTGGCACAGCGTGTTTATTATGCATGAAAGCTTGGTACAATTGCTGTAACCGGGCACTCATAAACTAGATATTCACTAAAATTGTTCAAAGTACTTTAAAATGTACCACGAAGAGTGGACATTTTAGAAGGTCTAATTAATTTCACTAGCCCTCTAATCGCAAATCACGACCCCACCCTAAGCCAAGGTTCGGTCTCACTGGAGACACCCTTAGGGCGGAGGGCGTACAGCCCTACACCTTTAAATTCTGGCTGAGCACTCTGCTCGCCCCCGCGACCTGTGAAGCTGTATCAGCCCATAAGGCTAAAAGCAATTGAGACATTCCGAAAAAAAAAACAAATTTTTAAAGAGGCCGTAAAAATGTCGCCACAAAAGGCGCTACCTCTAAATTTAGGGCTCATTTTTTTGTCCAAGATAATTAAAAATGATAAAGACCTAAAAATGTACCCTAGAAATTCACCAAATCTCAAAATTTATTTTCTTGGCTGATGGCATGAGAAAATCTTTTACGTCTTCACGAGTATTTTGCACCACCATCTCACTTATTCCTGCCGCAATTGCCTCCATGCTTGTTATCGTGTTTTGGTTTGAAGGAAGGTAGCCGACATACTTATGCATGTGGCGCTGCCATCCCGCAACACAGATAACAACGCATCATTAACATCTTTGGTGTCTATAGGGAATGGTTTCTATTTAATTCAGAAGAGCCATATGCTCGTTTGCTATATACAAAAAATAGCAAAGACTCGGATAAAACAAAATCTTTAGACCCTAACTCTCTAAAAAGGAATCACGATAGTCTTACTCAAAAAAATGCCGAAAAAAACACTTAAATAGATTCATCGACGTGGGTGACGAAGTTGCGCAATAGTACTGGAATTTTTTAGACTCAACTAGTTCCTCTGAAGTGGAAGATTGTGATGATGATTTTTAAAGTTATGGGAAGACAACAAATTCCATAGCTTGCAGGACTGGTGCGTTCGGTTTTCTCTTTTAAAGAAATTGACCCCAAGCCGGCGACGCCACCAGACCTTATGTGTTGACGCCAACGCCGGACCACTAGACCACAGAGGCAATAAAAATGTAAAAAAAAAGTAAAATTAACTAAGACTGTAACATAAATTCTACAAACATTAATGTTTTAAATATAATTTTCTATTGATTTCTGAGTATAATTTACATATGACTAAGGTTAGAAAATACGAATATTTTACTAAAACAACAACTCGAATCATATTATTAGCGAATACGCGCAAATAACGCACCCTAAAACACAAATTTCAACTAAACATTTCCTGAGATAATATCTCAATTAATGTTTCAAAGATGATTTCATGACATAAATTATATATTATAATAGCTATATCCCGCGACTTCTTACGCGTGTCCCAAAAATATTACTTACTTTAGTTCAGCCGGGTAAAAGGCTAGGCTATAGCCTTTCTTGTGAATGTGGCTATCATACACAAAAAGATTTTTTTAAATCTGACTGGTACATCCCGAGATTAGCGCGTTCAACCAAACAAACAAACACTTCAGCTTTATAACTACATACTAAATTACTAAATACTAATACTAATAAGTATATAGAAGTATAAATTTATATTAAAGAATAAGTTTCGAAGTATTTCATACAAAATAAAATAAGGTTTCCCGCTTACAGCTCTACGCCACAACTCGATGCACATATGAGTACACTTTTATGATAAGCCGGAAATTAAAGAAAGTTTCCAGATGGAGCTTAAACGATGCGAGTTGCTTCAAAAAGGAAAAGTGATTTACTGACTCGACTATGTATGAATGACATTCACAAGCTTATTGCTTTGATCCTATTTATTATAAAATGTTGACGTTTCTTGTGAACATAGAAGCCGATATTGAGATGTTATGTATCGTCTTTAACAAGTGATTAATAATTTATACGTAGATTCATTTCGCAAAAATCGAGTAATGTAAGGCAAAAACTTTGTACACTTTTAAAAAAATCACTCTTCATTGGAGTGCAAAATTTAGCGTTATTAAAATTTATATCAAGATGAAGTGCAGGGAGCTTACATTCTTAAAACATGCATTATAAATAAATTAAATGACTGAAAAACATTACAAACACTACACTTACACACACATACACAAATGTGCAAACACACACTTCCACGTCCACACATACATACATGCAACACACATACACTTACATACACATACACGACGACGACGACAGGACTATTTCTGATCGGCTTGATTCTTTGGAATTACGTAGAGATGTGACGTCGCTCTGCATCTTCTGTCGGATCTATCACCATTTTCAAAATTTCATCCTCACCATCTCGATGTCTGGAAATCCACAACTGTGCGATTCTCGATGCACTTTTTCCCCCACAGTCCTCTTCCTCTCCTCCCCAATTATTTTTAAATAAATAAATATTTTTACGCACATACATCAAGTTTTGGAACAAAGTTCCTTATCGCGCGTTATGAAAGGGGGCTAGACGGAAAAAATTCTTACGAAAAGTTGTCACGACACTTTTTGTTATAGTAAGGTATTGTAAGCACAGAAATATCCAGCCACTTCCCTTTAACTCGTGCATTGAAAGTGAAAGAGTCTATCTACTATTTGATTGAGTTTACTTTTTTTCTAGTGCCAAATGTTCGACATTTATACAGAATTGCGGTCGAATGTCGAATTTCGACCAAAAGTTGAATTTCGACGGACAGTCGAATTTCGAACGAGTGTCGAAATTCGACCGAGTGTCAATTTTCGATCGGTTGCCGAGTTTCGACCGCCGGTCGAATTTTGACCGGGTGCCAAAATTCGACCGGGTGCCGAAATTCGACCGTGGGTCGAAATTCGACCCGGTGCCGAAATTCGACCGGGTGCCGAAATTCAACCATGGGTCGAAATTCGACCGGGTGCCGAAATTCGACCGCGGGTCGAAATTTAACCGGGTGCCGAAATTCGGCCGGGTTCCGAAATTCGACCGGATGCCGAAATTCTACCGTGGGTCGAAATTCTACAAAGTTCCTTATCGCGCGTTGTGAAAGGGGGCTAGACGGAAAAAAATCTTACGAAAAGTGTTCACGACACTTTTTGCTATAGTAAGGTATTGTAAGCTGTGCGGCGTGCGGATGTTTCTCTGTCTCTCTCTCTCTCTCTCTCTCTCTCTCTCTCTCTCTCTCTCTCTCTCTCTCTCTCTCTCTTATAGAAAGCAAGCCAGATATTATCATTTCTATTTCGCATTGAACAGTGTGGTGTCACGACGATTATTTTTGTTGAGTGTATACAGGTTTTTTGTAAATAATAATAAAAGGAACTTCGTTCCATCCGGGTATCCCTTGACACCTCTCAAGTTTTTTTAAATATTTACTGCGAAATACAGTTAAATAAATTTATTGATTTTTTTTTAATTTTTCTCTCAGGGAGGTCCTTGGTATGAGGTTGTAAATTGCCCTTATAGCCTTTTTGTAAGCTTTCAGCGGAATTACCTCAGAGAAGATTTTCGTATGACATGACACTATGAATGTAACTAAAGTATTTTTTTCACTGCAAATGCTGCTGAACTAAGTCTACTAGCCAACTTCTAAATATGTGGTTCCCAATAGTGTAGTGTATATTGGTATCTATATGCCTTACATTAGGCGTCGAAAATTTAATACACTTACTTATTTCCATTAAAAGCAGATTATTAACACTGAACTGGTGTACAAGTTTTGAAATCATATTGTTTATTTACTTCGTCATGCTTACCAATTTGTCTTTTCACTTCAAATAAAAGTGAAGTGTCATACGCAATTAATATGATTTTATGCTTATCACCCACATAATAAGGCAAGTAATTAATGTATATGAGAAACAGAAACGGACCAAGGAACGACCCTACCCTAACGACCGGTAGATCTTATCCCATTAACTTCGACCTTTTGAATTCTTCCATTTAAATAAGAAATCAAAAGATTAAGAGCCTTATTTTTTATTCCATAATAGTTCAATTTCCTGACTAATATGCTATGATGAACACAGTCAAAAGCTTGATAAATCACAAAACTTTCCGAGGGCTTCATAAATTTTCTATTAAATTGTCCATCAACTGTGACAGTAGCACCGGAACATATTATTCCAAAATTTACATACATATCTTCACGCCAGATTTCTTATGGGGTGGGCAGAGTGAACCTAGTGAAATAAAAGTAGTTTAATAAGAAGTAGTTTAATATCAGTAAATCACTTTTCCTTTTTAAAGCAACTCGCATCGTTAAAGCTCCATCTGGGAACTTTCTTTAAAAAGTGAATATCACTATTCTATTTCTTTCTCCCTGCCAAAAGTTGTTTCCATTTATTCCAATTTATATTCGATACATGATGTATACTTTTTTCTTTACAGCTAGTTTAAAAACTTAAACTTTTTTATGTTAAAATACCTTACTCTCTAGACAACGCTCTTACCATTGAGCGATGTGTCGGTAGTTTAATGTAGAGAAATTCTCCTTTCTTTTGTGTTTTATTCTGTCAATTTTTCATAAAAAGGGGGGCAGACGGATAGGAGGTTTACCTGATGTGACCAAATTGATCACCTAAGTGATCACCGCCGCCCATAGACAACTACACTATCAAAAGACTTACAGTTGTGTTCCCGGCCTTTGAAGAAAGAGTAGGCTCTTTTCTTGAAGGTTTCTAAGTCGTATCCATTTGGAAAAACCCCTGCCGGTAATCGGTTCCAGGAGGGGAGGATATTCACTTTCTAAATACAAGGAATAAAAACAATCTGGCTGTGCATGTGTATCTTGTCTCCACTGAATAAGCAACTCTTTTGTGGGGCAAAGTACTTCAACAATGAGCTATCTAATGCCATTAAAGATTTACTACTTAACAAATTCAAAAAATTTGGTAAAACAAAACTGTATAAAAGAGGTTATAATAAAATATTTGAATACCTAGATGGCAAGAAAGCATGGGATTAACTGTTTCTCCTATTAACAATCTTTATTATTATTGTAACAATCATACACAAACTTAACATTATGTAACATCTTACTTTAAAAAAAATGATAGATAAAAAAAGACAAGCCCGCTGAGTTTCTTCCACTGGAACTTCCCAGTGTGTAGCCGCGTTTTCGATCTGATAGTAGTTTAAAAAAATATTAACGTGTCAAAATAACTTGTAAAAAGTTTTATTGAATAAAGTTATTCTGATTTCTTATATGTTACATAAATGGAGTTTGTGTGATGTTTATTTTGACTAATTTATTGTATATCTAATGCTTTTTATTTAAAAACATTAAATTTCTGCAGTATTTAACAGTGCCAAATTTCATTCTCCACCGTTCGCAAAGGGTAAAGTTTTTCCGTCACGTATTTATACAGAGAGAACTAAAATAAACGATGTATAGAGTCTTGTCCAGGCTCTTTCCGCAGCAACCTATTTCAATTCTGCTTCAGTAACTAAAGATAGTTCTCTCCTTACTTATTTTTTCATCTATCACACTTTCCACTACTTTAGAAGAAAACAAAGAAAAACATTTACTAAACAAAGAAAAATTCTAACACAAGATTTTTTTGATATTCATATTAGTATTTTAAATGCGAAAGTAACTCTGTCTGTCTGTCTGTCTTCTTCATCGATAACAAACTGAACAATTTCCCTGAAAGGCGTATCCGTTTAATTCGTGGCTATTACAAACGGGCAGATGGTCTATCCTTCAAAAGGAGCTCGAACCAACACTGATCTTGTTGTGTTCAGAACAACTTTAGTAGTCTATTCCGTGTGTATAATTATAACAGAAATACACTGAAGTAACTTTTGAGCTCCGACATTTAATTAAGTAACATTAATTTCGACCTCATTCTAACATGCTCCTACACGTCTGTAAATAAACAGTTTGGGCGTTCAAAGCAAACACAATCATACGTTCCAATGCGGCGACATTAGATGTTTGTTTTTGATAAACACTGTGAATTCATTTACAGAAGGATAATTTAGTTGATTGTACTGAAAATTTAACTTTACATTATCTTTATTTTATTCCGTAGTATAGCAGAAAAGCAGACTCCTCTCCTGATGAAAAGGGATAACCATCTCCTTTAGTCACTAAAGATGTTAATGGTGCGTTATTATCTGCGTAGCGAGATGGCAATGCCACTTACATAAGTCTACCTTACCCATCCGGAGAAGAGCCATGCATGTTTACTATCCAATGATAATATATAAATATATATATATATATATATATATATATATATATATATATATGACGGAGATGATCAATGTATGGTCGCTCCATTTCATCCATTGCATAGAAATATGACCATAATTCAGTAGTTATAATTTGTATTCAGTTGTTTATAACGTTTTAGAAATGGAGACATTGGCGACAGCGCGTTCCATTCGGCGAGCTTGAAAGGATAAAGAGCGAAAAGTTGCAAGATTCGAGTATAAGGAGTCTGTATAAGATTCAGGTTCGGGATAAGTTGGCGAAAATAAACCTACTATACTTGGATGTAGACGAATGTTGGAATGTTTTGAAAGATGCTTGGTGGGATGACGAAGTGAAAGCTGCGATTGAGAGAAAGAAGAAAGTATGGCTAGACTGTGTATCATGTTTGCAAACGAATGATGGTATGAAAGATATGAAGATTTTCCCTGTGTTGGTTCCGGGCCTTTGAAGAATAGACCAACTGCCGTTCTGCCAGGCAGGTCGTAAAAGGCGATCGATTGGCTATGCGAGTCACTACCATCGTGGCTACTAGGTGGTAGAGTTCTGCATTATCCCACCCGGGTCAGGTACCACCGCCTTACCTATTCCTGCCGCAATAGCGTCAGCGCTTGTCACTGTCGTATTCCGGTTTGGCGGGTAAGGTAGCTGGTAAACTTATGCATGTGGCGTTAGACCTGGTCACAAGATAGCAACGCATCATTAACATCTTTGGTGTCTATAGGCGGTGGTTGACTCTTTCCATTAGGAGACCCATCTGCTTGTTTGCTATCTTATGATATAAAATATATATATATATATATATATATATATATATATATATATATATATATATATATATATATATATATATATATATATATATATATATATATATATATATATATATATATATATATATATATATATGAAGAAAGAATTGTATCGTTGTTGTAAGAATGCAACTAAAACCTTAGTGAAAGAAAAGCCGATGAAAGACTGACGAAAAACTTCGAGGCAAACACGAAACTTTTTGGAGGGAGGCGAAGAAGTCTAGGAGTTGTTCGACAACCTCCAGAATGAATAGGAATAACTCTAAGGATGGTGACATTCTTACAAACACAGACAGCGTGTTGAAACGTTGGAGTAAATATTTTGGATATATGTATGATTCTGTTCAGGACGCTGCCTCCGTTTCTGACTCAGTAAGTGATTCAGAGACGGTGAAAGCATGCCAGGATATTAGTATGCAAGAGATCCTATTGGCGATAAGAAGTATGACAAATGAAAAGGCTGCGGGAATAGATAAGGTGACTGCTGAGATAATCAAATATGATGGTCCTGTCGTCTGGGATTCTTTTTGGGTTCTCTGTAATACATGTTAGAGGACCGGTAGAGTGCCCGAAGACTGGCGGCGCGCGGTGCTCGTCCCCTTGTATAAAGGCAAGGGTTCACGTATAGACTGCGATAGCTATAGGACCATCAGTTTGATCAGCTTAGCATCGAAGGTATATGGCAAAATCATTGAAAGGAAAATGCAAGGGAAGATGTTGTGGGAGGCACAAGGGGGTTTTAGATCTGGAAGAGGATGTATGGATCAAGTTTTCTTATGCCGCAACATCGTAGAGAAGCATCTGGCTGGCGGCCAGAAGGTTTTCTGCGGTTTTGTGGATTTGGAGAAAGCGTTTCATAGAGTTGTGCGAAAGAAACTTTAGGAAATTTTGCCCAGTTATGGGATAGATGGGCGTCTCCTGCGTGCTTTGCAATCCATGTACTGGGATTGCAAAGCATATGTGCGGATGGACGGCAACATATCGTTCGTTCGATGCGATGCACTGGTTCGATGTCAATATCTGCGTAAAGCAACGTTGTGTATTGTCAGCTCGTGTGTTTATTCTATATCTGGATGTCTCCAAAGATTAAGGTCATTGAATGTGGAAATGTGCATGAGTGATCTAGTGGTGAACTGCCTATTTTATGCAGATGAAGCTGTACTTCTAGGCTCAATTCCATCTGAGCTGCAAACACTGGTCACAGTTATGAATGATGAGTCTAAGAGTATGGGCTTACATTTGAATGCGAAGAAAACTAAAGTTTTAGTATTTGAAAGAGAAGCAACCAGAACGGACGAAAGAGTTGTGGCCGATAATGTAGTGCAGGAACAAGTGGATGAGTTTGTATATCTTGGATATGCTTTTAGCAGGGATGGAAAGTGCACCGCTGATGTTGAAAGAAGAGTGTGTGCATGGAACAGAGTGAATGGAGCGTTAGGGAGATTACTTAATAACACAATTTTAAGTCAGGGTGCCCGTCTAGCCCTGCATAATTATGTGCTCATCTCAACGCTATTGTATGGAAGTGAGAGTTGGGTATGTCAGAAAAGGCATGAAAGTAGAATCAACGCGGTCGAGATAAGGTCGCTAAGAAAAATATGTGGTGTAACACTCGCAGACCGGGTTCGTAATGTGGAAGTGACAAAGAGGTTAGGCTTGAAAGATAGTGTCGGTGTAAAGATGCATGCTCCGTTGGTTCGAACATATAAAAAGAATGATAGATGAAAGGTTAGCAAAACAGATATACAATGCGAATGTGGAAGGATGTAGGTACCGGGGAAGACCAAGACTGACGTACCATAATCAGATTGATCGAGTACTGTCCGAAGGTGGTATCAAGAGTCTTCGCAACCGAGGTGTGTGTATGAAAATAGTGATGAATGTGAGGGAGCGAGACAAGCCTGCAAGGATCGTGATGTATGGCACTCGATTCTTTTTGCCTACCCCGTAAGGGATCTGGCGTGAAGATGTATGTGTACGTTTTATGCACACATAAATTAATTTCAGTTAAGATGCAAATGGATTAATAATTAGAATCGCGGCAAGTTTGACACGAAATGGGCTTCAGATTACTTATATGACTGGTCTTCTTCCCTCTCGAATTCAGAATGATGACATTGCTCTCTCAGTCAGGTTAGGCAACCGTATATTCCCGCCAAGATAATTCAGCCAATCATGCTTATTGTCATCATCATAACACATGTTGGCCAACATAACAAAAAAATCAGTTGACATATCGCCTATGTGGTCTAGCGGTCCGGTGTCGTAGTTGACCACATGAAGTCCCGGGTTCGATTCCTGGGTCGGGCAATTCAAGAAATGTGTTTTTTCAGTTTTCTGATAAATACAACGTTCCCCGGGATTGGAAAGTGCCCGGTTGTCGATGGCTTGCCACCTATGTCATTGTGGGACTGAGTATCTTCGGCTAATCGTGGGTGCACTTGTTGTACCTCTTTCTACCTCTTCGGGGAAACAGGCGTGAAGATACTACTTTTTTCAGTCACTTCACTCACATATTTTATCAACGTAACCAACCAATCAAGTTATGGCATCATTGCTATTGCCCAATTATAATCAACTAGAATTCCATAGGCTAACTAGTCTATGATTGTGTTGCAATAATGTGAGCATAATTAATATCGATAATCTAAAGTGTTCCTTCAACCTTCAGCTTCCCATCCAATATGTATATATATAAATTATTAAACATTACTTAAGCACAAGGTAAATAATATTTTTAAATATACTGTTTAATCATTTATCGTTTAATTTTCTATTAAAAGATGATATATTTAAAGCAAAAAAGCAAAATGGGATATTGGTTGGGAGAAAATTTACTAAATAAAGCGAACTTATCCAAGGCGTGAAAATTAGAGAATATCACAGTGGTGCAATAGTCCACCCACTTCCACCACACTTTCTTCCACGTCAGAAGCAAAGACAGTAACACATAAACTATGTACCCAAAGTACGTTTCACTTCGCAACCGATGCATCTTCAGGAGACTCGAATAGCGCTTCACTCTATTGAAGAATGGAGTATCAATTATTGAATATAAGCATTTAATGCTTCATCCTTCATAGAGTGAAGTGCTAATGTGGTCGTGGTGCTGTGCCACTGTGGTTGTCTTTAATATTCAGGCCTTGGATAAGTTTGCCCCACTCCTTACACTAACTTTCGTTTCAGTTGCATCACAGCAGTTCCATATAAGGTTTCGCGGTAAATACCACAACTTCTTGAAGTATAGATGCGTTATTCGCAATACAAAATGCTATCATGAAAGCAAGGCATTGTCTGACTTTTATTTAGTTTCACACGTCACATGTCATAATCTATACATATAATAAAATCGTAGGAAAGTCAAAACTGTACATTGAATATTTTTTAAAAGAGTACTTGGGGCGTGATCTACAATCGATATCGAAGCCAAAAATATAGTTTTTAGAATTTTTGTCTGTTTGTCTGTTTGTTTGTTTGTCTGTTTGTCTGTTTGTCTGTTTGTCTGTTTGTCTGTTTGTCTGTTTGTCTGTTTGTCTGTTTGTCTGTTTGTCTGTTTGTCTGTTTGTCTATTTGTCTGTTTGTCTGTTTGTCTGTTTGTCTGTTTGTCTGTTTGTCTGTTTGTCTGTTTGTCTGTTTGTCTGTTTGTCTGTTTGTCTGTTTGTCTGTTTGTCTGTTTGTCTGTTTGTCTGTTTGTCTGTTTGTCTGTTTGTCTGTTTGTCTGTTTGTCTGTTTGTCTGTTTGTCTGTTTGTCTGTTTGTCTGTTTGTCTGTTTGTCTGTTTGTCTGTTTGTCTGTTTGTCTGTTTGTCTGTTTGTCTGTTTGTCTGTTTGTCTGTTTGTCTGTTTGTCTGTTTGTCTGTTTGTCTGTTTGTCTGTTTGTCTGTTTGTCTGTTTGTCTGTTTGTCTGTTTGTCTGTTTGTCTGTTTGTCTGTTTGTCTGTTTGTCTGTTTGTCTGTTTGTCTGTTTGTCTGTTTGTCTGTTTGTCTGTTTGTCTGTTTGTCTGTTTGTCTGTTTGTCTGTTTGTCTGTTTGTCTGTTTGTCTGTTTGTCTGTTTGTCTGTTTGTCTGTTTGTCTGTTTGTCTGTTTGTCTGTTTGTCTGTTTGTCTGTTTGTCTGTTTGTCTGTTTGTCTGTTTGTCTGTTTGTCTGTTTGTCTGTTTGTCTGTTTGTCTGTTTGTCTGTTTGTCTGTTTGTCTGTTTGTCTGTTTGTCTGTTTGTCTGTTTGTCTGTTTGTCTGTTTGTCTGTTTGTCTGTTTGTCTGTTTGTCTGTTTGTCTGTTTGTCTGTTTGTCTGTTTGTCTGTTTGTCTGTTTGTCTGTTTGTCTGTTTGTCTGTTTGTCTGTTTGTCTGTTTGTCTGTTTGTCTGTTTGTCTGTTTGTCTGTTTGTCTGTTTGTCTGTTTGTCTGTTTGTCTGTTTGTCTGTTTGTCTGTTTGTCTGTTTGTCTGTTTGTCTGTTTGTCTGTTTGTCTGTTTGTCTGTTTGTCTGTTTGTCTGTTTGTCTGTTTGTCTGTTTGTCTGTTTGTCTGTTTGTCTGTTTGTCTGTTTGTCTGTTTGTCTGTTTGTCTGTATGTATGTCCGGGGTAAACTCAAAAAGTACTGCATGGATTTACTTCAAATTTTGCATGAATATTACTAACAGGTCAGGTCAACATATAGGCTACATATTATCACACTATCACCTACCTACAAAACGAAGTCCGCGCGGATGAAGTCGCAGGCAACAGCTAGTATAATATGTAGTAACATTTACACACGCGCTGTTATAAATCGCAGTAATTTTGGCGTATGACCTGTCTATTAGTAAAATGCCATGGTCTTTCACTCAATATAAATAAAGTAACGTGCTATATATTTATGTTTTCAGTTCTCGCATACAAACTCTGTATGGGGAAGCAATACTATCAGTATTACTCTGAACGAGGACATCGCGCCCGCATACGACTGCATTCGATAAAATATATCTCACTTGATACGAATAGCACACTTTGAATAAGAATATAAACTGCAAGACAATAGTGTTTAATACTATCCGTGCTTCCATACTATTTCTATGTCCATGTCAATATGATAAATGTGAAAATCTGTCTATTACACTTTTATGACTAACTCATTGAATCCATTTTGATGAAATTTCATATGAAGATAATAAGTCCGGGGCAAGGGCTATTTTTTTCAATAATTAACGTTTAAGGGATTGAAATAAGATGAAAGTTTGTATGAGAAACTATTTTTTCCGTGTTGGTCCCGGCTCTTTTGAAGAATAAATCAACTGCCGTTCTGCCAGGCAAGTCGTAAGAGGCAACCGATTGGCTATACGTGTAACTACCGTCATGACTACTAGATGGTAGAGTTCCGCAACGTCTCGCCCGGTTATTTGGTATCACCGCCTTATCCATTCCTGCCACAATAGCATCATTGCTAGTCACTGTCGTGTTCCAGTTTGGAGGGTAAGGTAGCCGGTAAACTTATGCATGTGGCATTAGACTTCGCTACAATATACCGACGCACCATTAACAACTTTGGTGTTTATAGGCAATGGTTGACTCTTTCCATCAGGAGACCCATGGGTTGTCTGCTATCTTATAATATATAAAAAAACTGTCCAGGAGTGATATAGACTACTTCCCGACAGAGCAAAAGTAAGTAATGATTTTAACCACATAAACGAAGTCTGAGTGGTAGTGTTCTACATTGTCTCGCCCGGGTTTGGTATCACCGCCTTACCTATTCCTGCCGCAATAGCGTCAGTGCTTGTCACTGTCGTGTTCCGGTTTGGAGGGTAAAGTAGCCTATAAACTTATGCATGTGGCATTAGACCTCGTCACAAGATAGCAACGCACCATTAACACCTTCGGTGTCTAGGCGATGGTTGACTCTTTTCATGAGGAGACCCATCTGCTTGTTTACTACCTTATGATATAAAAAAGTCCTGTGTAACAGCTAGTATATTGTAATGATATGCAAATTCCAATATTCCGACGAATACTGAGAGCCTGTAGACAGAAACAGTCCTGGAAACGTAAAACTATAACGGCATCACAGCGAAGTTTAAAGCCTGAAGGTAATTAAGTATATTTAGGATTTGGAACGACTCGCACGGCGAGGCCAAACAACCGACGAGCCACAACCTAGTTCCAAATTGCCAATGACACTAGCAAAGTTTGCACTCAATTTATTGAGCACACAAATGACGCTTTTTACGTTTGTTAATTCCTATTGATAAATACGGAATTTCACCATCGGACATCGCGAAAAAATTCAACATTTGATCCTCACCATCTCGATGTCTGAAAATTAATAACTGTGCGATTCTCAAGGCCCGTTTTTCCCCGCACTACTTCTCTGTGGAATCAATTACCGGCGGGTGTTTTTCCAAACGTAGGTACTTAGGGACCTTCAAGAAAAGAGCCTACTCTTTCTTAAAAGGCCGGCAACGCAACTACGAGTCTTCTGATAGTGTAAATGTCCATGGGCGGCTGTGATCATTTACCATCAGGTGAGAATCCTGTCCGTTTACCCCGTCTTCTATAAAAAAAACATGTTATTTGGTAAAAGGGCTTTACAGTGTATATATAGAAGGACACGATAGATAATGGTCATATGTAACCAATAAAAACATAATAATATAAATTGGTAAAGTACATGTCAGGCCACGCGCAATGTAGGGTTCCGAAGTTGCCCATCACAATTATGTGAAATAATAAAAGGGATTTTATTGTTTTACTAGCTGTTGCCAGCGACTTCGTCCGCGCGGAGTTCGTTCACTCCGCACAGCCCCTCCCCCGTAGGAGATAGCGTGATAATATGTAGCCTATATGTTGACCCGACCTATTAGTAATATTCATACAAAATTTGAAGTAAATCCATACAGTATTTTTTGAGTTTACCCCGGACATACATACAGACAAACAGACAAATATTCTAAAAACTATATTTTTGGCTTCGATATCGATTGTAGATCACGCCCCAAGTATTCTATAAAAAAAATATTCAATGTACAGTTTTGACTTTCCTACGATTTTATTATATGTATAGATAATTAGCTGTTGCCAGCGACTTCGTCCCCGCGGACTTCGTTTACTCTGCATTGCTCCTCCCCTGTAAGTGATAGCGTGATAATATGTAGCCTATATGTTGACCCGACCTGTTAGTAATATTCATGCAAAATTTGAAGTAAATCCATGCAGTACTTTTTGAGTTTACCCCGGACATACATATAGACAAACAAACAAACAGACAAAAATTCTAAAAACTATATTTTTGGCTTCGACATCGATTGTAGATCACGCCCAAATTATTCCGTTAAAAAATATTCAATGTACAGTTTTGACTTTCCTAGGATTTTATTATATGTATATATGTATAGATAATATAATACGAACATTTAAGCTATTCAACGTCAGTGACATATATCCGCGCCTCAGGTTCACCGCCTACAAAAACTTCTCTAAGTACTATTATAAGTTGGTCAACAATTAATCAAAAACTTGTAAAGCTTGTAAAGCCTAAAGTTTAATCTGTGATAGTTTTTCTTTTAACTTCATTATATTTACTACTAGCATAATTTTTTTCCCACCCTCAAAACCAACAATTTAGCATGTAGAGGGGGGGTGACACTTGACTCCAAAAAAAATAGCATTAAAACCTTAATATTTCACAGTCCCTTAATCGAAAACTTTTTTTACAAACCTAGAATATTATAAAATTTTAAAAACCTATCCAACGATACAACACTATGGGATACGTGAGAGAAATCAACGTCCCCACTTTACGTATAGGGAAGCCTACCCTGAAAAAAAAAAATTTTTCAAGATTTTGTTACCACTATGTTGCCGAGACTAATATGTATATTCGTGCCAAATTATCCTTTTCTAGTGCTCAGGGTCCCTGGGCTATTGTGCGGACGGACGTCCGGACGGACAGACGGACATAGCGAAAGTATAAGGGTTCCTAGTTTACTTGAGAACCCTACAAAGAAAATATTGCTTAACTACATTGTAAAACTCAACGAAATTAGTGTAATAATATTAAAAAAGTTTGATCACCTTGCGAGAGATAAATGCACTGAAAAGAGTCTTGCCATGTGTTTGGTAAATCGCTGTTTGTAAACGATTTTTTTTATATTATAAACTAGCGACCTGCCCGCGGTTTCACCCGCGTATCTTTTGTTCCCGTGGAAATCGGAAACGTTTATATACTGAAACCTTCCACAAGAATCAATCTATCTATTAAAAAAACCGCATCAAAACCTGTTACATAGTTTTAAAGATTTAAGCATATATAGGGAGATAGGAACAGACAGAGAAAGCGACTTTGTTTTATACTATGTAGTGAATAGAAACCAAGACGATGGCTCTCCTGATGAAAAGAGATAACTATTGCCTACAGACACCAAATATAATTGTGCCTCGTTGTCTTTGTGGCCGACTAAGTTTACCGACTACCTTACCTTTCAAACTGGAACACGATAGTGACAAACACTGACGCTATTGCGGCAGGAATAGACAAAGTGGTGGTACTGTTACATGTCACTAGATGGCAGTTTCCAATTACGGACTTTGATTTATTGGGAACAATTCATTTTTTTCAAGATAATAATAATAATAATTCTTTATTTCCAGATATGAACATCCATTTTTGTTAGTGTGTTAGTAGATTAAAGATACTTATAACTATGTTAGTAAGGGTTATTTGTTACATACTGTTTTAATGCCTATTACCTATTTGCTATGTTTGAAACACTGAGGATATATTATATGTAACTTCACCCAGTGTTTCAAAAACTGACCATCGTATTTGTCAGACAAAACCTTTAGAATGCTGTTGGAACTTTTACGAATTCTGCTCACCGCTGATGCTGCTCTTTTTCTAATTATAGCATGAAAGCCATCTGTAAATCATAAAAAGTAACCTATATGATATTTCAGGTTATCAAATACCTGTGTGCCAAATATTATCTAAACCCTTTTATTAAATGAAAACTTAACAAATAGTTTTGGCGTGATTGAGTAAAAAACATCCAAACTGTCGCATTTATAATATTAATATCCATACTAGTCCATACCAATATTACAAATGTTAAAGTAACTCTGTCTGTCTGTCATACCATGATCAAATTGATCGACTACTGTCCGAAGGTTGTGTCATGAGTCTTCGCAACCGACGTATGTGTATGAAGAGAGTGATGAATGTGGAGTAAGCGAGACAAGCCTGCAAGAATCGTGATGTTTTTTATTTTATATATAACATCAGATAGCAAACAAGCAGATGGGTCTCCTGATGGAAAGAGCCAACCATTGCCTATAGACACCAAAGGTGTTAATGGTGCGTTACTATCTTGTGGTGAGGTCTAATGCCACATGCATAAGTTTACCGGCTACCTTACCCTCCAAACCGGAACACGACAGCAAGCAACAAGCACTGACGCTATTGCGGCAGGAATAGGCAAGGCGGTGGTACCAGACCCGAGACGAGACAATGCAGAACTCTACCACCTAGTAGCCACGATGGTAGTGAGTCACATAGTCAATCGGTCACCTTTTACGACCTGCCTGGCAGAACGGCAGTTGGTCTATTCTTCAAAGGAGCCCGGAACCAACACGGGGATGATGATGATGTATGGCACTCGGTTCTCTCTGCCTACCCCGTAAGAGATCTGGCGTGAAGACATGTATGTAACTCTGTCTGTCTGTCTCTTCTTCACGCCTCAGCCGCTGAATCGATTTAGGTGAAATTTTGAACAAAGATAGTTCAAGACCCGAGAAAGGACATAAGTTAGTTTTTATCCCGTAAATCCCACGGGAACGGGAACTGAGCGGGTAAAACCCCGGGACTGTGTTTAAAAAATTTTCTACGCGGACGAAATCACGGGCACAACTAGTAGAATATAAAGAGGGTAAGATTTATGAGTCCTTTGTAGAAACTATTGTAAAATCTCTATCCACTAAACCGATTTTGAACATTCATATTGACCGCCCCGTTGGTCAAGTGGTTAGCGACCCTGACTCGAATCGACGGGGCTCAGGTTCAATCCCGACAGGCACAAGCATTTATGTGATAAGCATATTGTGTTTCTATTTCAGGGATTAGGTGTTTATTAAATATATTCTATTATTTATATATGTATTTCTATGTATTAGTATCGTTGACTAACACCCATAACACAAACAAATAGTTTGCTTACTTTGGGGTTAGATCAGTAAGTGTAATTTGTCCTGTGAACATTTATTTATATATTTTATTTATACCAATAAGCGTTATATTATTCCCAAACGAAATATATTCTACCAGGTGGTAAAGTTCCGCAACGTCTCGCCTGGAATATTCCACTACCGCTTTATTTATTCCTGCCGCAATAACGCATCATTAAAATATTTATTATCTATAGGCAATGGTTTCTCATTTCACCATGAGAGCCATGTGATGTTTGTCATCTAAAGGTATAATAAAAAAGGCTAAATTTAATTTCAATTCTACCTACGATGTTTATGCCTTATAATAGCGAGTATACAAATAATCTCCCAAACCTAGAAATATGTGAACTCTGTAATCCTATTGAAAGAAGTAAAGCGCGCAATTAATGGAACAAACGCGCCGAATGTTTGCAAATAAAAGAGACTCCAACAGAACAATCGTGCTCCCTCGTCCATCACACTTTCCACCATATCAATCCCACACAACAATGTACGTACTCAATGACCAGTTCACATCTCAACTGAAGCGTTCTCAAAACAATCGACCACACTTCACTCAACAATAATTGAGGTAGTAGCCACTTTTTTACTTTTATTGTTCCAATGACATTACAGTTTTTGCAAAAATTTGCAAATGAATCTAGTAACCTTAATTTTTGCTTTTTTGCAAACTAAGATCTAAATCTAAATAGCATTTAATAGAATAGAATAGAATAAAATAGAATAGAATAGAATAAAATAGAATAGAATAGAATAGAATAGAATAGAATAGAATAGAATAGAATAGAATAGAATAGAATAGAATAGAATAGAATAGAATAGAATAGAATAGAATAGAATAGAATAGAATAGAATAGAATAGAATAGAATAGAATAGAATAGAATAGAATAGAATAGAATAGAATAGAATAGAATAGAATAGAATAGAATAGAATAGAATAGAATAGAATAGAATAATAGAATAGAATAGAATAGAATAGAATAGAATAGAATAGAATAGAATAGAATAGAATAGAATAGAATAGAATAGAATAGAATAGAATAGAATAGAATAGAATAGAATAGAATAGAATAGAATAGAATAGAATAGAATAGAATAGAATAGAATAGAATAGAATAGAATAGAATAGAATAGAATAGAATAGAATAGAATAGAATAGAATAGAATAGAATAGAATAGAATAGAATAGAATAGAATAGAATAGAATAGAATAGAATAGAATAGAATAGAATAGAATAGAATAGAATAGAATAGAATAGAATAGAATAGAATAGAATAGAATAGAATAGAATAGAATAGAATAGAATAGAATAGAATAGAATAGAATAGAATAGAATAGAATAGAATAGAATAGAATAGAATAGAATAGAATAGAATAGAATAGAATAGAATAGAATAGAATAGAATAGAATAGAATAGAATAGAATAGAATAGAATAGAATAGAATAGAATAGAATAGAATAGAATAGAATAGAACAGAGCAGAACAGAATAGAATAGAATAGAATAGAACAGAACAGAATAGAATAGAATAGAATAGAATAGAACAGAACAGAATAGAATAGAACAGAATAGAATGAATAGAATAGAATAGAACAGAACAGAATAGAATAGAATAGAATAGAATAGAACAGAATAGAACAGAACAGAACAGAACAGAACAGAACAGAACAGAACAGAATAGAATAGAATAGAATAGAATAGAATAGAATAGAATAGAATAGAATAGAATAGAATAGAATAGAATAGAATAGAATAGAATAGAATAGAATAGAATAGAATAGAATAGAATAGAATAGAATAGAATAGAATAGAATAGAATAGAATAGAATAGAATAGAATAGAATAGAATAGAATAGAATAGAATAGAATAGAATAGAATAGAACAGAACAGAACAGAACAGAATAGAATAGAATAGAATAGAACAGAACAGAATAGAATAGAATAGAATAGAACAGAATAGAATAGAATAGAATAGAACAGAACAGAATAGAATAGAATAGAACAGACTAGAACAGAATAGAACAGAATAGAACAGAATAGAACAGAATAGAAAAGAATAGAACAGAATAGAATAGAAAAGAATAGAACAGAATAGAATAGAATAGAACAGAATAGAATAGAACAGAATAGAATAGAACAGAATAGAATAGAATAGAACAGAATAGAATAGAATGGAACGGAACGGAACGGAACGGAATATTTGCATGAAAATGGGTTATATACAATAGGTGTTACATTATTTCTAGCTCGCCATGGTCAACCAGTAGTGCCGGTGTGCAAAACTATTATAAACTTACTTATAACTTATTTGATTTATATTATTATATATTATTGTTATTTAAAATTTGCTAATTCACGAGCTGAAGTCTATATTCCACTTCATGCTAAGCTCCACCTATGCATTAAATCTTTTATACTTTTAGAGATATATATGAGAAGAAAAAAACAAATTAAAAAAATTGATATTTCGTGTTTTATCCTTATCGTTCCATCTTCATTTTTGATACAGATTTTCAATTTACTGTCAAAGACTTCAACAATATCTTCAACACGACAGAAATCACATGCCTTACCTAGTAATACTGCATTAGGCAAGGCATGCGCTACGTACTTGTGTTTCACTAAAGTGCATTCCATGGACTGCACTTACATCAGAGTTCGTTGAATGGAACGCGTGAGTGCCATGAAATTCACGCCGGTTACGACCTTTTGGGCTGAATATATATTATTCTGTCTTGCTGGACGATTTATTATTATTTCAGCTTCTCACGTACGTAGTTTACAGCTATACTAGATAGATATGAGATGATCTATATTTGTATATACATAAACTTCTTAAAGTGTTGGTTCCGGGCTCCTTTGAAGAATAGACCAACTGCCGTTCTGCCAGGCAGGTCGTAAAAGGCGACCGATTGGCTATGCGAGTCACTAACATCGTGGCTACTAGGTGGTAGAGTTCTGCATTGTCTCGCCCGGGTCAGGTACCACCGCCTTACCTATTCCTGCCGCAATAGCGTCAGTGCTTGTTGCTGTCGTGTTCCGGTTTGGAGGGTAAGGTAACCTTATGCATGTGGCATTAGACCTCGCCACAAGATAGCAAAGCACCATTAACACCTTTGGTGTCTATAGGCGATGGTTGACTCTTTCCATCATGAGGCCCATCTGCTTGTTTGCTATCTTATAATATTAAAAAAAAAAAAAGTGTCATTTGTCTCATGATTTAGGTACATACATTTTGCAGTAGAACAAAAGAATATACATAAACTTCTTAAAGTCGCATCTATATCATATATTAAATACATTTTGTATGAATAATTGGACACAATTGTTAAAGAATCAATACTATTAGTTTATAGATCAGCAAAAACAACCACTAGATCCGGTGATCAAAGAAATAAGTCGTGCTTTAATACGTAACTAGCTGACGTTGTCGCCTCTGTGATCTAGTGGTCCAGCGTTGGCATTGACCACATGAGGTCCCGGGTTCGATTCCCGGGTCGGGCACATAAGAAAGTGTTTTTATAATTTTCTGAGAAACACAAAAGTTGCCCGGGATTGGAAAGTGCCCGGTTGGCGATAGGCTTGCCACCTATCACATTTGTGGGACCAAGTATCTTCGGCTAATCGTGGGTGCACTTGTTGTACCTCTGCCTACCCCTTCGGGAATATGGGCGTGAAGATACTTTTTTTTTAGAATATATTTAATATTATCTATACATATAATAAAATCGTAGGAAAGTCAAAACTGTACATTGAATATTTTTTCAAAAGAATACTTGGGGCGTGATCTACAATCGATATCGAAGCCAAAAATATAGTTTTTAGAATTTTTGTCTATTTGTCTGTTTGTCTGTATGTATGTCCGGGGTAAACTCAAAAAGTACTGTATGGATTTACTTCAAATTTTGTATGAATATTACTAATAGGTCGGGTCAACATATTATAGGCTACATAATATCACGCTATCACCTATATGATATATATAGGGATATGGGCGTGAAGATACTTTTTAGCTGACTTGGCAAGCTTCGTTCCACCTAACAGCCAATGAATGAGCTGATTTATTTTAAAATGAATACAAAATGTATGAGTTCAATTTTTTCTTTAATAATAAATATAAATTAAAAAATCAAGTATTTTGTGGATTTATTTTATTCAAATTAACCTTGCAAAAAAGGCACTTTTGACGGGTCGACAATTTAATAGCTACTATCTGATGAAAATGCGTCCTCACGCTGAAAAGATCCAGCGAAAGTACCTCAGCAGGCTTGTCTTTTTTTTTTTCAATTATAATTTTTAATCAATTACAATAATACAATTAATTACATAAAAATAATATTAATTGTGCATTTCCATACCTGTTGTGAGTTTATATGCCACATGAGTAATTTTGCCGGTTATTTTATCCTCTAAACTGTACAAGTACAGACAATGGCTATATTGCGACCAGAATAGGTAAGATGATGGTGCAGGTCAGTATTGGACAATACGTTGCAGAACTTTTTCATTCACGATGGCAGAGATATATTAAGTCAATTGTACGCTTTTTGAAACTCGCCTAGCAGAAGAAAAATTGGCTATTTTCAACACAAAACACGAGTAAAAAAACTATATATCAAAAATTTTATCCTACGCAAAACATAATGCAAGCTCAAGCAATACTGGTTCCAACGAACAAACGACATGTCAGAAAATAACCAAACAAATAAACAAAACGAATTGAGAATAGACCAGGATAAACATACCATGAGCTTTATTAAGTGTTTTTGGTAGATGGTGTCAAGATTCTCAAAAACCTGCGTAGTATAAATAAAAAACGTAAAATCTGTGCGATTTTTCTGAATAGTAACGTATGACTATTGATTATCTGTGCTAAAAGGTATGCAAGAATTTCCAAGCATTTCTAGCTCATGTTATTCCAAAATATCACTCCAGATCTTTTCACAACTAAGCGTTATTTATTCGGAGCACTAAATGCGCTTTTATTTGCTAGATTAAACTTTGAAATGTGCACCGTAATATCAAGTCGCTGCGAAACGAATCGGCGACTTATATGCCAATTGCTGATTTATATCTTTAGGAACTCTTGGCATACGAAAACGAATTAGCATTATTCAGCTTAATTTATGTGACCTGTACAATGGATTTCAGGATATCGTAATATTTAGTGATGCTAATAACTTTTTTATTTCAAACATCAGCTACTTATATACTGGGTGACCGGGACTTTAAATATAGAAGGACACGATAGTTAATGGTCAATAAAAATATAATTGATAGTAAACCGCAAAGCATTTATGTAGTGATAAAAAATATGGTCACCGTTCATGTGACAGGCGCGCCCTTTGATTTAAACGTGCTGCAGCGGCTAATAGCTGTTTGAAAGCAATAATTTACAATGGCTATTCCCGGGTGTACATACATTTTCATTTGAAAAATGAAATACTGTTATGAAACTAGTTAAATGAGTTCATCGTTACAGATGAAATTTACATTTATAATTTTGATCAGTACTTACTTTCGTGTTCCTAATTATTTTTGTTTTATAGCACTCACCCATGCTTGGGAAAACTTGAAAAACTTTAAAAACAACAAAAAAATATCGACACGCAGGGATCGAACCTGCGACTGTCTCCCTAAAGCCGGGACCCTCTACCACTAAGCTAGTATGACGTCATTATATAACAATTGCTATTTATATAATGACGTCATTATATAACAATTGCTATTTATATAATGATGTCATATAAAAATGACAAACAAATTATCTTAATAATTTTAAAGAAAGCATTAAGAAAAACAACCAATTATGCTGGTACACGTTTTTATCCATATTTTATACCATTGGTCAGTGTGTCGTACTCGTATCAAACGAGATATACTTTAACGAATGCAGTTGCTTCGTATGCAGGCACGATGTCCTCGTTCCGAGTAATGTCAATGAAATTACATCCCATATAAATTCCGTAATTCTACCGAGGACAGAAAATAAATATAGAAATACGTTACGGCATTTATATTGAGTGTAGGGCAGTTTCTCGTTTTGTTACATTACATAGTTTATATACTAAAAGTATATTATATTGTACTATTGTATGCGGATGATAAAAAGATATATATTAAAGTTGACGAAATATCAGACTGTGCTCGATTGCAAGAAGACCTTAATAGACTCAGTCATTACTACACTAAAAATCGCATAAGCGTTAGTGTCAACAAATGTTTATGTATAACTTTTACTAGGCGTAGAACTCCCATCAATTATACCTATTACATTAACAACTCTGTCATATCTAGGACCAATCTTGTGAGGGACTTAGGCGTACTGCTTGATACAAAACTGACTTTTACAAATCACGTAGATTCGATCATAGAAAAGGCATATAGAAACCTAGGCTTTATTATACGCACCAGCAAAAATTTCACTGATGCTAACTGCATAATCGTTCTGTACTACAGTTACGTGCGCAGTATTTTAGAATATTGTTCCGTTGTATGGAATCCGCAATATGCGACGTACATTAACAGAATTGAACAACTGCAGAAAAATTCCTCAGATTTTTAGACTTTAAATGTTTTGCTTCTCCAGTTGACTACTTAGAATCCTGCCAAAGATATAATATGTTAACTTTAGAATCGCGGCAACATTTTCTCGATATGATGTTCATGTACGATGTGTGTTGCGGCTCCATTAATAGTGATGTTCTAACATCCAGATTGATTCAACTGTGTGTACCTAACAAACGCACCAGGCACACTCCACTTTTTGATACTCATTATAGTCGAACACGATATGCAACTAATTCCATAGTGGCCACATTACAGACTACATACAATAAAAAGTTCGCCTGTGTAGACCCCTTTTGTGTTACTAAAAATAAATTTCGTAATTTAATACTAGAAATCACTAAGTCTATTACACGACATAAAATATAAAAGCCTCGAAATATCAATGACAAACTTTATAAAAAATTAGACTTATCATATTTTATAACTTTCAACATAAAACATAACACGAATATACACGCAGAGACATACACACACGCACACACACACACACACATGAACATACATTACGTGTCCCCCTGAAAAGAAAATGAGTAGGTATAGTTACATGTACTTACCTCTAATATAGCTTAAAGTAACTGTTTTTCTTTTTTGCTGTACTGTAATAATGTAAGTACAATTTAGTGTTATTTTTATCATCACTAACGTGCATTCAGTTTGGTTTATAAAATGTAAATCCGTAATTGGCTGTAAATTACTAATATTCATGTATAGCTATCCATGTAATTAGAGCGCTGTGGATTTTGTTAATAAATAAATAAAAGAAAATAAATAAAATAAAATTCTATATATATATTCTATATATTTGTATAATACATTATCAAACAAAATTACGTAGGTGACATATACATATATACTAAATTTCATATACATACAATATGCTTATGTCAAAGAACCGAAGCCATTACTCGTAGAAAATTATACAAAATTAAGAAACTAATCGAGTGTAAAAATACTCATGAAAGAAGGATATCGTGTGAAGAAATTGCTTTTATAAAAACCAAGAGGATGCCCGGAGTACTTCGAGCTCATGTTTTGCCCTTGTTATTACTACTCAATCTGTAAATCAACGTTATCTATTCGGAGCTCCGAACGCGCTGTGACATTATTTGCTAGATTAAACCTCAATGTGAACCGTAATGTCAAGTAGTTTGTGAAGAAATCTGTGTCTAATATGCCAATTTCTGATTCATCGCTTGGAATTTCTTATTTATTTAAATAATTTATTGCACAAATCAGTACAAAAGGCGTAACTTAATGCTACTTTTACTATTCCACTTGTAAAAGTGAAATAGTAAAAGTGTCTAGTAACATTTTCTCACAGTTTACCTTGGTTATGCTGAGAGAAAAAGCTTGGGTAGTGCATAAGAGCATATTATTGCGAATTGAAATATAAAATCTAATCACAAATTAACTAGATACTTATTTACATCTATATCATTGCATGAGGAAACAACTAAATAGTGTATTATACATATTTCTATATATATATATATATATATATATATATATATATATATATATATATATATATATATATATATATACACACATTATGACAACATAAATGAACATACAGCAGTGACTATAATAGAAAAACAACAGGATAATTAAGAATTTTGTCGTTTCAAGAAATAATCACAAACTCAAGACTTGAAGATAGAGAGGGAAGGAGCATCACGTAGATTGGATGGAAGAGCGTTCCATTAACGAATTGCAGTAACAGTAAAGGAATTAAAATATGTTGCAGTATTATGGTCCGGGAATATCAGCGTACTGAGATGACAAGAGCGTTGACGCTGAGACCTACCTTGACTAGAAATAAAAAAGTGGGTTGTAGAGTATGTTATATAGACAGGAAAGAACATGTGCATCCCGCTGAAATCGGCCATTCAACCACTTCAATTGTGAACGAAATTGAGAAACATGGTCATACTTACGCAATCCTAAAACGTGTCGAATGCATAAGTTGAGTAGACGATCAAGTTTATTCAACAGTTCTTCAGTCAAATTAGTATAACATACGTCAGCGTAACCTAAAATGGGTAACAGCAACGCATTAACCAAGGTCAATTAATTTGACAGGTATACAATTTTTTAATCGTTTTAATGCGTGCATAGATGCAAAAAACCTACAACTAATTTCACTTACGTGTTGAGACCATGAATGATTATTACTTATATGGATTCCCAAATTTTTGACACACGTAAGGTAAGGAATACTTTTACTATTGAGGATTGCTTGGGGTATACTCTGTAAATTAATTTGTGATAAGATTATTATATTATTTATTTTTATAATTACACCGGCACACAAAAAAAAAGTTGTCTGTGCACCGGGCGCCACCTATCTACGGGCATGTTTTTCGACCCGCTGAACACGAATTTCAAGTCAGTTTAGGCCGTCCGGGCTTCAATTTCGAGAAAATTGCAAAAAACCCCAAGAAATAGGAATTTTAGGAAATGATAGAAGTGAAAATTACAGGACAATAGTCGAAGAATTAGTGACAAACTACAAAAACTTAGGATGCTTGTTAATAAAAAATACAAGAAATTTATTGAATTGTGTTAAAAGTTTTTTTTTCTATTTTTTCAGCAGCAGTTTTCTGATTTTTTTTTGTGCCGGTGTTATCATTGTTTTTAAAATAACACAGACTTATCTATACCTTTATCCCTTTCAGGTTAATTTTTGGTAATCACTGTATATTTTAGACAAGAGTACGTTTATTATTCCCTTTAAAAATGTTTATTCGTTTATCAGACACGTGTTAAAATCCCCCATCACTACGCAGTGGTCATATTGAGGTGAGTAAGTCTCTAAAAGTTTTTCAAACTGCGCAAAGTAATCCATAAAATAAATAAATAAATAATATAAGATAATAATTATAAAAATAAGTATAAACCTATCACGTCCAATCAACATCACTTGTGTCTTGTCCGGATTTAATATAAGTTCATAGTCGTTCGCCCAAGTGTTAATTGCATCCAGATCACTATTACCGATTATATTACCGATACCACGTTCTAGATCATCCGGTTTAAAAGATATATAGAACTGTAAGTCGTCAGCATACAAATGATGCGAACAAAAGTAAATAGACGAAACGGCTACATAATTTTTTTTTTTGAAAGGTAGGGTAGTATAGAAATGGGTCTGAAATGAGAGGGGTCTGTGGGATCACTTCTCTAAGGTAATAGAGTAATGAAAGCTTTAGTCCATGAAGAAGGGAAAATACCGGTAGTAAAGAAGAATTAATAATGTCAGTTAGGTGGGGTAAAATTATGTGCAGTATTGATAAAATCATTATTCTACCTAACCCATCGCAGCCGACAGCTAGCTGTAGTGGATGTGGCGAGTACGATCTTTTTTACAAGACACTCGGATTTCGGATATGATCAGTTATCCAGGGAGTTGGTGGATGTTTCATACGAACTAGTCACAGCGGAGCATGTCCGTCATATAACTTAACAATTAAATCAGTGAATAATAATACTTTAGCATCTAAATTGTTACATAAACTAAGTTTTGACCAGTCTATGTCAAGAGCATCAGAAACTAATTTAGATTCATCCATTTTGCTGAAGTTACGCCGCATAACAGTTTTACATTTGTGTCTTTGAATACGTAAGTCATATGACGCATAAATTAAATCATGGTGGGAAAACCCAGGTGCTGCGAATTGCCCGCTTTGACAAATACGGTCAATTTTGGAAGTAATAATAATGTCCAACAGGGAGTGACAGTCAATGGTGTGATAAGTAGCAATGAAGTGGTAATATCTGGCAATTACATGAATTAACTAGCTGGACAAGGGTACGAGTTCGTTTGTTGTCTTTTATCAGACACGTGTTAAAATCCCCCATCACTACGCAATGGCCATATTGAGGTGAGTAAGTCTCTAAAAGTTATTCAAACTGCGCAAAGTAATCAATAGCAGGTAGAGCATAACCTACCCCGAGTAACAATAAAGATATACCGATCTTAACTTCTAAAAGAATGTATTCATTTCTTAGTTTACGGAAACGAATAAACATTTTTAAAGGGAATAATAAACGTACTCTTTGTCTAAAATATACTATATAATTTAGTGATTTCAAAAAATTAACCTGAAAGGGATAAAGGTATAGATAAGTCTGTGTTATTTTGAAAAAAATGATAAGTTCCCCGTGTTGGTTCCGGGCTCCTTTGAAGAATAGACCAACTGCCGTTCTGCCAGGTAGGTCGTAAAAGGCGACCGATTGGCTGTGCGAGTCACTACCATCGTGGCTACTAGGTGGTAGAGTTCTGCATTGTCTCGCCCGGGTCAGGTACCACCGCCTAACCTATTCCTGCCGCAATAGCGTCAGTGCTTGTCGCTGTCGTGTTCCGGTTTGGAGGGTAAGGTAGCCGGTAAACTTATGCCTGTGGCATTAGACTTCGCCACAAGATAGCAACGCACCATTAACACCTTTGGTGTCTATAGGCGGTGGTTGACTCTTTCCATCAGGAGACCCATCTGCTTGTTTGCTATCTTATGATATATAAAAAAAAAAAAAAAAAAAAAAAAAAAAAAAAAATTATAAAAATTAAAAGTATTAAGAAATAATTTAAAATGCTCGCATTTACCCTTCGAAAACTTAGGGAATATTTTAAACTGGATAACATTACGATTTAGCGGCCGCAGCCTGTTTAGTGTTGTAACCGCTCGCCGTCTGGCGACAGTATTTTGGCAGCATTTTTACGCTACCATAGTAGTATTTAAAATATCTTTTAAGATTAATTGTTTTGATCCTATATTCAAAAAATTATAACATATATAGGTTAACTTGTAAAAAACTGCATATTGTAGGACACGATAGGTAATAGTCATAATAATATGTAACCAATAAAAAATATATCATCACGCCCGGTTCCCTTGCGCCTTAGATAGAGTAAACCGAAAATCTATATATTTTCCAGTTCTACCTGTTTGTCGGTTAGCGAGATGAGTAGTGATCCCCATTGTCGCATTTTTCCTACCTGATAACGTATATCGACTACTTTTAACACCGGAACCGATGGCTTACGTGCTTATCCAAGATACGGAATTAGGAACACACCAGCTGTCATACTCCGAGCTGCTAATATAATATATTTTTGAGAAAAACCTCAAAAAATCTCAATAACACTTTTGTTCGACTTGGGGACCAAACCCAGGGCCTTAAGATTTAAGCCGAATAAGTTATTCCTTACGAGAAACTACGAGACAATCTTTAATTTCGCAGCAAAAAATAAACATTACTTTAATTGAAATGGTATAAATAATAATTACTACATGTAGTTAAATCACGTAATTTTTTAAAAGAAGTGGTAGAAGATATACCTGAATTCAGAATAGATACAACGAATATGCAGCTACATTTGCAGCTGTAATGCCGAATAACGGCATCACAGCTGCACATAGGTATCACACCAAATAAATTAATACAAAACACAGAAACTTTGAACAGTTCGATCAAGGATCAGCGCCAAGCGTACTCTGATAGAGGAGAGACCAGCGTCTAGCTCACGCTGGTTTAGTAAGCTAGATGACACCAGCATTCAGCTCACGCTAATTAAAAAAGCCGGACAGCATCACGCCAGGAAAGACAGGCCCAGAACAGCGTGTGTATTGGTGTATTATATTTATTCGTAGCATGCATTTACGAGTATATTCATATTATCAAGTCGTTATACGTCATATTGTTAGGAAAAAAACGAGTAAATATTTTCTTCTACCTGTACTGAACTAACATTTAATGAAATATAAATGAATATGCATACAAACGAAAGTTTATCAAGACGATCCACTTAACTGCAGACTGCAACGCAGACATATCTAAACAAGTACCTTGTTAGTGATTGATTTATATTTATTTATTTATTTTACATAAATATTAAAATTAAAATTAGCTAACTAGGGAACAACTACTCATTAAACATATTTTATATATTTTCAAATAACTCGATTCGCCCTATCTCAAAATACACATTTTATTTAATAAAGCAATGGATAAACAGATTATGTATTTATGTATATACTCTAGATATTAAATACGGTAGCATGCACAATCTATAGACCAAAATGAAACGTAATGGACGTTAATAATCTGATGGAGATTGGAAATTTCGATTGTTTCCAATCTGCAATACTTGTTTCAGTACCGACCACAACATGTAATTACAACCGTTCAGTTATTTGAGATATATTAAAACTGTTGGATTTCATGCGGAATCCAATATTCATAATTAAACCTTTACAAAGTTGTTAATTTAAATTATTATACATAATTTTTGCTGATTAAAATTATTATTAAGCTCGCTTACCTCCTCCTTATTACGCAGATAGCATAGCTTATTACGCATCATTAAGTATCATTAAGTATCATGCCATTTAAAGAAACTTAGTCATTTATTTATTTAACACTTTATTGTACGAAAATAATACAAAAAAGACAATAATATTATCGTAACATAAATACAATGGGCGAGCTTATCTCTACTTAAAGAGATTTTTTTCAGAAAAAATAAAATAATAAAAATAAAGAAATGAATAGAGCTAGTGTACAAAAAATAACAAATATTATAAATTATGAAGCTAAATTAACATATACTAATGTATTTATGTATACTAATACACTATGTATTTAAAAAAATTATGCTGAGAAAAAAATACTTACAATGTAAGGAAAACTTATATTTCAGCTAGGAAGTGTTTTTAACACGTTTTTAAAGGTCGCTAAAATCTAGCAAAGGCGAATCTCACTCAGCTGTGAGTTCCACAGACTTACAGCATGTACCGTAAACGAGTGCAAATAAGCAGCAGAGTTACTAAAACGCAGCAAGGTTCTAACGCTAAAGTGACCCGGGGATTCAAAACAGTGTAAAAAAACTAAAGGAATCACGAAGATACTTTGGAGATTGTGGATTAAAAATAATCTTATACAGGTTACTTTTAAAGATCCGGCCAAATTTTCAAAGGCTGTTCAGAATCGGTAATATGTACACGATTAATGTAATTAAAATTATTTTAAAAACTAAAAAATTCATTTTTATCCGACATCTATACATATAATAAAATCGTAGGAAAGTCAAAACTGTACATTAAATATTTTTTTAAAAGAATACTCGGGGCGTGATCTACAATCGATATAGAAGCCAAAAATATAGTTCTTAGAATTTTTGTCTGTTTGTCCGTTTGTCCGGTTGGCCGTTTGTCCGTTTGTATGTTTGTCCGTTTGTCCGTCTGTCCGTCTGTCCGTCTGTCCGTCTGTCCGTCTGTCCGTCTGTCCGTCTGTCCGTCTGTCCGTCTGTCCGTCTGTCCGTCTGTCCGTCTGTCCGTCTGTCCGTCTGTCCGTCTGTCCGTCTGTCCGTCTGTCCGTCTGTCCGTCTGTCCGTCTGTCCGTCTGTCCGTCTGTCCGTCTGTCCGTCTGTCCGTCTGTCCGTCTGTCCGTCTGTCCGTCTGTCCGTCTGTCCGTCTGTCCGTCTGTCCGTCTGTCCGTCTGTCCGTCTGTCCGTCTGTCCGTCTGTCCGTCTGTCCGTCTGTCCGTCTGTCCGTCTGTCCGTCTGTCCGTCTGTCCGTCTGTCCGTCTGTCCGTCTGTCCGTCTGTCCGTCTGTCCGTCTGTCCGTCTGTCCGTCTGTCCGTCTGTCCGTCTGTCCGTCTGTCCGTCTGTCCGTCTGTCCGTCTGTCCGTCTGTCCGTCTGTCCGTCTGTCCGTCTGTCCGTCTGTCCGTTTGTCCGTTTGTCCGTTTGTCCGTTTGTCCGTTTGTCTGTTTGTCTGTTTGTCTGTTTGTCTGTATGTCTGTTTGTTTGTTTGTCTGTTTGTCTGTATGTATGTCTGGGGTAAACTCAAAAAGAACTGCATGGATTTACTTCAATTTTTGCATGAATATTACTAATAGGTCTGGTCAACATATAGGCTACATATTATCACGCTATCACCAACGGGGGAGGAGCCGTGCGGAGTAAACGAAAACCGCGCGGACGAAGTCGCAGGCAACAGCTAGTAAAAAATAAAGCGCATGGATATAATTTCAATTACGCAAAATTCGAACTAAACAGTTTTACAGTACCCGGCGATAAATATTGCACATCGACCTTTGGAAAGAGACAATCGGCTCATTTCGGCTTCGTAGAGCGTTATCTCTGTCGCACAAAATACAAACAGTCCGGTACCTATTAGGAGCTGTTAAAACAAGTATGATTTGCTTCTTTTGATATTTTTATTCTTTGTCTTTTAATATTTCGCGAAACAGGAAAAAATATCGTCTACATGGATGAGTCATATATACATGCATCCCACACTAAAGGGAAATCTTGGAGTGACGATAAGAAAAAAGGAGTAAAAAAGCCAATTTCAAAAGGTCAACGTTTGATAATAGTTCATGCGGGAAATGAAAAAGGCTTTGTACCCGGTGCTTTTTTAACGTATAAATCCACGGACACTACAGGTGACTATCACAATGAAATGAATAACGATAACTATGAGAAATGGCTGGTTAACCAATTAATCCCAAATATACCCAGTGATTCTGTTCTAGTTATCGACAACGCACCCTATCACAACAAGTATGTTGAGAGACCCCCCAACTCAAACACCATTAAACGGGAAATGATCAACTGGTTAAACAGACATGAAATTCCAGTTGATCCAAAAATAACAAAAACCCAGATTTACGCTATTATATGTCAGCACAAGGAGAGGTATACAGAGTTTTCTGTGGACAAAATACTTGCCGAACATGGGCACACTGTGTTGCGATTGCCACCATATCATCCGGATTTTAATCCAATTGAAAATATATGGTCTCAACTGAAAGGCTATGTAGCCTCTAGAAATGTGGGTATGAACTTAACTACAGTAAAAACATTATTGACTGAAAAAGTAAACATGATCGGCGCTGAAGAGTGGAAAAAGGTTTGCGATCATGCAATCAAATGTGAGAATGAATATAGAAGCATTCAACACAGTTTAGACAATTACACTGATAGATTAGTAATAAATACGGCTGATAGTGACAGTGATATTGACCTCTTTGAGAGCACAGATAGTGAAATGGAAGTAATTGAGAATTAGAATTATTATTATTTTTATTGCAATGTCTCATTTTAGCAATAGGTATAATGGTGTTTATTATGTACACTAAAGCTGTAATGTTCCAAAATAATTAAATACGTAAACATAATGTAAAAATGTTTTTTTATTTTATTTTACCCCAATCTAAAGCCATCACTTATAGAAAAATTAGTGTATTTTATACAAAGAATAAAAATATCAAAAGAAGCAAATCATACTTGTTTTAACAGCTCCTAATAGGTACCGGACTGTTTGTATTTTGTGCGACAGAGATAACGCTCTACGAACCCGAAATTAGCCGATTGTCTCTTTCAAAAGGTCGATGTGCAATATTTATCGCCGGGTACTGTAGTGCCTTCGACCAAATAAAAGTGATCGGGAAAAATGTACCTAGAGCGACAGATTATATACATATATGTTATTATAGTAAGTATAGTTATATGTAAAATAACTCACTATCAGCATTATAGAGTTCATCCACAAGACTCGGTGCATTCAAATCATGAACTTAGTGGGATACTTTAAACGAATATTTTAATGTTATAACAATTTTATAATCATCATGTATATTATTTCTGAAATGTGTTTTTTCCTGGAGTGGCTCGATCTCTTTAACTACTTTACCAAAAAAAAAATTAAAAAATACCCAGTTAAAGCTTACGTTTTATACTTTGGGTGAAAAATATTAAAAAAATTCGAAAAAAAACTTTATGTTAATAAAAAAATTATCTATATAATACATATAAATATAATAAAATCGTAGGAGTCAAAACTGTACATTGAATATTTATTAAAAGAATACTTGGGGCGCGATCTGCAATTGATATCGAAGCCAAAAATATAGTTCTTAGAAATTTTCTGTTTTTCTGCTTGTCTGCTTGTCTGCGTGTCTGCTTGTCTGCTTGTCTGCTTGTCTGCTTGCCTGCGTGTCTGCGTGTCTGCTTGTCTGCGTGTCTGCTTGTCTGCTTGTCTGGGTGTCTGCTTGTCTGGGTGTCTGCTTGTCTGGGTGTCTGGGTGTCTGCTTGTCTGCTTGCCCGCGTGCCCGCCTGCCCACCTGCCCGCCTGCCCGCCTGCCCGCCTGCCCGCCTGCCCGCCTGCCCGCCTGCCCGCCTGCCCGCCTGCCCGCCTGCCCGCCTGCCCGCCTGCCCGCCTGCCCGCCTGCCCGCCTGCCCGCCTGCCCGCCTGCCCGCCTGCCCGCCTGCCCGCCTGCCCGCCTGCCCGCCTGCCCGCCTGCCCGCCTGCCCGCCGGCCCGTCCGTCCGTCCGTCCATCCATCCGTCCGCCTTTCTGTCTGTCTGTCTATCTGTTTGTCTGTATGTATGTCGGGGGTAAACTCAAAAAGTACTGTATGGATTTACTTCAAATTTTGCATGAATATTACTAACAGGTCAGGTCAATATTAGGCTACATATTATCACGCTATCACCTACGGGGGTGGAGCTGTGCGGAGTGAACGAAGTCCGCGCGGACGAAGTTGCGTGCAACAGCTAGTTAACAATATTTTTTATAAGAGCGCCATCTGTGTGTGATACATCAAACATCTTAATAGAGTTTTATACTTGGGAAACGTTAGATGGCGCCGTGTGAAATCTTCACACGAATCAGCTAGTAATAATTAAAACACACATTCAATTCAATATTTAATTCCTTATTTTAAAATTTGGCCGGACTTTTAAAAGTTTTGCACTGTCTAATTAAAAGCCACTTAAGCTCACAAATTTTGTCATACCATAGACAAAACGGATGCAGAGCTTCTGCAACTTCTCAAACTTGTTTACTACGTCTTCAGTGGCATCGAGGTAATAAGAATCTGCAGACTATATAACTGAGAAAATGAGAGTATGCATTGTTTTATTTATTTTTTGTATTAAAAGGTCAATATTATGAAGTGGTCTAAGGAAATGAAATGCATGACGAACTATATGACTCAAGTTATTAACATAAGAGTTCCAGGAAATGTCGGAATGGAAAATTCACAGGTTAGAAGAACAATAAAAGAAAGGTATAGGCGTGTTATTAAAATTTAATGTGGGAATATCACTGCTATTTATCAACTTTTTCATTTGTTGGCTACCAAGAATTAGAGCCTGAGATCTCATTGGATTTACCAACAGACCAAAAGATTTAGCCTAACTGTATATTTCATCCAAATCATCGTTCATTTCCCTGATAGCTTCCGCTATATTCTCGATACTAAAGTGACGATAGAGCTGGTGATCGTCAGTATAAAGATGAAAATTAGACTTAATGACAGCAGTAATAGACGATGAAAATAAAAGTGGAGAAAGAACTCCACCTTGCGGAACTGCAGTTTATATTTATACAAAATAGGAAATACCACTTGTGTTGTCTCGTTTTGCTAAGTTTGATGACATGAGACAGGGAAGGAGCACGTGCTTCCTTAGTTATGTACTCGATTCTTAAAGTTTTCATAAAACGCCTAATATTCTGTCCCAAATAGACCATAATTCAAGGACTATTAAATATAAGTACCTTAACTTTATTTTTACATATTCTTTTATCTTTTACGGCAGTATAACACAGATTTTATTTTCCCAAAACGAGGAGGTTCTTAATTCGGTTGTGTGAGTGTTTTTATTTATGTTTGTTACCATAAGACTCGGTATTTTTTTAATATTTTATAATCATTCAGTTATAAAATTCTAATAAATGTATTAATAGATTTGGAAAATTCTTTTTTGATTAGAAGTTCCGTTTGGTCTAATATGAATTTGGTAATGTGGCGCCGCTGGTCCGTACCGCTGAAGGGTCATAGGGAAATAGCGGGCCAGCTTCTTGTCAGGTGACGTCATAACTGTGGAGGTTGATGACGTCACACAAAGACAAGGAAGGGGAAAGGAAGATCTTCCCAGCCAGGTAAGGTGTTCTGCCTAGGGACCGAAGTCCATTTGTAACTTGTATATAGCTTGTACAAGATAAATAATTGTGATATCGCGATTTAGGATTTTATTTTGAATTTCATCATTTTCTATTTTTTATTATTTTTTCTTGTAGCGTTTATGATTGAGCCATTACAGTACTCTCCCCCAAGACCGAAGGTCGATCTAGTTGAGCCAGTGAAACGTATGTGCCTTGAGTGCTCAAGTCTGCGGTGCATCGAGACGAGCCGAATATGCGCGTTCCTCGATACGTCGGGACGAGTGCGCAGTAAACAATACGTATATCGTATTGTTTACTGATAATACTATTATTTACCGACTCCAAGCTTATACTCCTACGTAATAAAGTAGGTCATTAAAATTTACTGATACTTCGGACGTCGGTGCTCAATCGTGTATAGCAGACTAACCACTTAGGCAAACATCTGATATTAAACGTGATATTTCAAGAATTAACTACGCTTTTGGATTATAAATATTCTTATTTTCATATAAAGTGAGTATATATGCATAGTTTTCTCCGTGTTAGTCCGGCACCCTTTGCAGAATAGACCACCTAGCCATTGCATCACCTGTACAAATAAACAGTTTGGGCGTTCAAAGCAAACCCAATCATACGTTCCAATGCGGCGACATTTGATGTTTGTTTTTGATAAACACTGCCAACTAATTAACAAAAATATACTTTAGTTGAAAATACCCATAAATTAACATCAGAACTTTTGAAAATACACATAATATAACATAAGACTTTTCAAAATCTTTATTGAACTTGTTCAAATGTGTTTATGTACTACCCCATGTTAGTCGGGCTTTCTTTGAAGAATAAATCATCTGGCATTCTACCAAACAGTTTGTAAATGGCAAACGATTACATCATTACTACTAGAAAATAGAGTTCAGCAGCGTCTCGTCCGGGTTTGATATCACTGCAATATCTATTTCGACCGTAATAGTGTCAGTGCGTGTCAATGTCCCTTTCCGCTTTGTAAGCTGAGGTAACCGAAAAACTTATGCATATAGCATTACCATTTCGCCACACGCATAGCAACGCATCATTAATATATTTGTTGTTTATAGGTGACGGTTGCCTTTTACCATCAAGAGTAGTAAGCCTAGTTGTTATCTATCCTTTTTCTTAGTGTAATAGTAGATGTAGTAGATGTAAAGCAAGTTGTTTTTCTGCTACACTTTTACACGATAAAAAAAGTATCTTCACGCCCGTATCCCCGAAGTGGTAGGCAGAGGTACAACAAGTGCACCCACGATTAGCCGAAGATACTTGGTCCCACAAATGTGATAGGTGGCAAGCCTATCGCCAACCGGGCACTTTTCCAATCCCGGGCAACTTTGTGTTTATCAGAAAACTGAAAAAACATTTTTTTTAAGTGCCCGACCCGGGAATCGAACCCGGGACCTCATGTGGTCGACGCCAACGCTGGACCACTAGACCACAGAGGTTTTATACGATAATGAACAGAAATACAGAAATTCTCATATTTCTGAGAGGTAATGTTTTGTGCCTATGATATAATAATTGTTTACGTAGTAAAGCTACAGTAACCGATTTCCCATTTTTCATATCTCCGAAACTCTGAATCAGATCTTCATTAAATTAAAATGGGATCACTCTTCTCCTAGTGTTGGTCCCCGGCTCCTTTGAAGAATAGGCCAACTGCCGTTCTGCCAGGCAGGTCGTAAAAGGCGACCGATTGGTTATGCGAGTCACTACCATCGTGGCTACTAGGTGGTAGAGTTTTGCATTGTCTCGCCCGGATCTGGTACTACTGCCTTACCTATTCCTGACGCAATTACGTCAGTGCTTGTCGCTGTCGTGTTCTGGTTTGCAGGGTAAGGTAGCCGGTAAACTTATGCATGTAGTATTAGACCTCGCCACAAGATAGCAACGCACCATTAACATCTTTGGTGTCTATAGGTGATGATTGACTCTTTTTACCAGAAGACCCATCTACTTGCTTGCTATCTTATGATATAAAAAAAAAGAATTTTCAAAATCGTTTCGGACCGGAGTCTGAAGAAACAAACATACGAGAAAAAAATAAAACGGAATTGAAAACTTCCTCCTTTTGGGATATCAGTTGAAAAAACTGACAAAAAAGGCAATAAAGGTCATAGAATTATTCGAGAAACTACATCAATTTCATATTCTTCGTACATCATGGCTTTTAAAAGTTAATTATGATACAAAAACCTGTGCGAAAGAGCAGTAAAGGTCACAGAATTTTACGAGAAACTATATCAGTTTCATTTTCTTCGCATAATATCATGACTTTCAAAAGTTAACAACAACAGCAGCAGTCAGTACACCTTTAGCAAGCTAACCAGTCAAACTTCGGCTTAGTTTTCCGCCGTGTTGGTCCCGGCCTCCTTTGTAGAATAGGCCAACTGCCGTTCTGCCAGGCAGCTCGTAATAGGCGACCGATTGGCTATCGAGTCACTACCATCGTGGCTACTAGGTGGTAGAGTTCTGCATTGTCTCGCCCGGGTCTGGTACCACCGCCTTACCTATTCCTGCCGCAATAGCGTCAGTGCTTGTCGCTGTCGTGTTCTGGTTTGGAGGGTAAGGTAGCCGGTAAACTTATGCATGTGGCATTAGACCTCGCCACGGGATAGCAACGCACCATTAACATCTTTGGTGTCTATAGGCGATGGTTGACTCTTTCCATCAGGAGACCCATCTGCTTGTTTGCTATCTTAGGACATAAAAAAAAATAGTCTTGGGCCGGAGCCCAAAAATGTTACACCAGATAGAATCTATTATATAGTTGTATTCATATTTCATCATATTCATTGATTATTATATCGCTATTAATCTTACTATATACATAGCTGCTTCTATATTGCATTTACAGACTATTTGTCTCTTATTTAAGCCGAAGCTACACGAGCGATTCTTTCACCATGAAAACCGCTCCCGACACAATTTCATATGAACATTGAATAATGCATTGTATACTACACGTTTAATGATTATATTAATAGTATATGATATATAAATAGAATAATAAAAACATAATAAAATATTTTTCATTTTACAAATATTTTATTTTCTTTTATCATTTTCACTGTTAATATTATTACTTTTTTAATTTTTAAATTCCCAGATTTATAAATTTCTGTTTCTATCAATAATATCTTTACTAATTAACTACATCATATTATCAGAAAACAAAAAAAATACCATAATTGTCTAATATTCAATGAATATAGTATTGCAAGTATTTTCTGTAAATCAAGCTGTAGATTTTCGTTTATGTAACATAAAAAACCGCTATTGTGTAGTTTGAAAGTGCGGTAAATAACGGCAGTTTGATGGTACATATGGCGGTCGATTTTCCCGTCGTGATTCACCGGTGGGGAAAATCGACCGTCGCATGTAGCGTCAAATCGTCGCTGTTAATCGCACTTTTAAACTACCGATTGCAGTTTTTTTTAAAGTTTTAATTAATCTTTTAATATAAGCGCAGCAAGAGCAACGATTATTTGCGGATCAGTGTTGAATAATCAAGTAAGCGGTACACCGGATTCCGAGTAGTTTGATATTCTGTGACAGCTATTTTAAGTAGCCGTTACGGGAGAACCGCCATGTAGTTTCAGCCTTAAATATTCAAACCAATAAATCATTTTTCTGGAAATAAATGACTTTTATGACGTGCTCCGCCATTTAACCTTAAATGAGTTTTTTTCAAGGCTATGTATGCTATGTATATATGTATGTATGTCAAGGCTATGTATATATGTATGTATGTATAGAAATAAGACTATGCCCTCGCCTCATAAGTCAGGTGGTTAGCGACACTAATTACGCAGTTGATGAGGCTCGGGTTCGAATCCCGACAGGATCAAGCATTTTTGTGATGGACATGAATGTTCATATCTCTGATTGACAAAGTACATAAATTTAAATTTAACGAAAAGAAAGTAATTTGTTTGTGATATGAGTGTTAGACAGCGGTACTAATACATAGAAATAGAAATACATAATATATTAATACTCAAATATATTAAATAAACACCCAAACCTAATAATACAAACACCTACGCTCATTACGCAAATGCCTATATAGTATATACGGCTCCACATTTAGAACCCATCCTAAAGAAATTACGTATTTATGAATGTTGTTTCGAAAATCCAGAAAATTAACACACGTACTCGCTACAAGACCGTCGTCGTCAGCCCAATCACCAATGAGTTTTTGATCGCCAGTGTGTAGTCGCCTTGTACGCACCGAGCATGTAACCTTATAGAGTAGCAATATGAGCCATCTAATTCCGAAACTGGTAAGTGTTTTGCCACTGATAAATAGAAATTCACGCTCGCACTAAAGCAGTACCGCACCAATAAGTAACCTGTGTGTACGTCCCCGATACTCTCGAAAATATTCAAAGTTTGGTATATTATACCGCATAATGTTGTGTTGTTCGATTAGATGATGTTGAAAAAGCAGCAAAACGTCGAATCATAAAACAGACGGTTTTTCATCGGCATCAATAAACATTGATTTTATTTTAATTTAATTTCATATAATATTTTTCAAGTTAAACTGGACAATAACTCGAAACACGTGGATACTTTCTCATTTTAGTCAATATGCGTTTACTATTGATGCGTCATTATCACATTAGCCTTAAGTCAGCCAATCACAGCATTATAACCGGCATAGTGTTTTGGCGGATTTTGTTTTCTAACAAAACAAACAACATAACCGCTCTACTGGTTACATACTCGATGCTTGTAGGTAATTATATTTTACAAGTACATAAAGTGAAATAGGCCTAACACATTAAATTTCGTACTAATTTTTTTTAACAAGTAACAACTGTTATTTATATTAGAAAACACTGTTAAAATTTTATGCATCACTAAAATTACTAATAACTTGATATAGGATAATTATGTTATTAAAAATATTGGAGAGAGCTTTTTTGCTCGCTACCTTGATTTGTGATAATAATAACTGTTAAAAGTTATAAAACTATTCCACAGGACCTTTTTTGTCGCTAACTCGATAACTTTGCGTTTTTACTGCTTCTAATACTTTTTATAATATATAGAATACTGCTATAATATAACATAAATAAATAACTGTTAAATATTAATTAACTTTAACAGCATAACAGTTAATCTAATTTAACAATAATTTCAATGCCTACTACCAATACCTATACTCACAATGGCCCGATGTGTGGCTTAAGTGCGGTATGCCCACATTGATAGTTTGATAAATATACTACTGGGACCTCATGATCACGGAGCAATTGTATCTACTCCGTGCTCATGATCTGCCGAATAAACTAACTCCTAGACTACGAGGCAGTCTAATCATAAATATATAATATTTACTAAATTATCGAAAATAAATATTTAATTACATGATTTAAAGTAAAAACTGTAAACAAAAGTTTGTTCATAAAAGTTTCAATTTTGGTTTACGCTTTTTGTTTTGCAGTATAAATTAATTATTTCAAGAATTCTAATTATGAACTTCAAAGGCCTAATAAGCAATTCTGCGTTACTTTTTACGAGTAATTAAATGTTAACGTGACCTACCTACTAATTAATTTAATTATTTAGAAGCATTGATGTAAAAAACCCAAGATACACAATCAGTGTGTCAAAAACGTCCTCCAAAAATGAGTGCACAATTTGAAATTATTCACTCATTTCTAATGGAATCGCGTCGGTCGCGACACTGTCAGTTTTATTTCTTTTCGTACATTTTTTTGTAAACACAACTTTAAGTCGTGCACACAAGGTTGGATATGCAAAGACATATGTTTTTGCCATATCTGTAACTACTTAAATGAAATTAGGGACACTTTTAAGTGTCAGTTTTGTTCGGGACTGTACATCTAGGGTTTTTTATATCAATGTTTAGAAGAGTTTAAGTATTCTTATCTAGTTTGCCCCTAACGAATAATATAAAGAGTTTGTTACATATTTCTCTATCTATTTTAATTTTTACTCGGTTATTTAACTCAAAAACTACTCACTTGTTTTAAAAATTTCTTTCACCTTTAATAAGCTGCTTTATCCAAGAGTAACATCAGCTACTTTTTTACCCGATTGAGCAAAAAACTGATTTTTGTCAGTAAGTCAGCAACTCCAAGTAACGTTATAAAACATTGTGTAGCATTTCATAACATCTCATTTAATTTTTCAATAGCTCGGTTGCCTTCTTCTTAGCTCGATGATCATCGTTTGATTTTGCTGGATAGCATACTGCTAGTTTTAAATAATATTTATCTTGGTCTGATTTGTTCATTTTCAAGTAACAATCACCTAATCTAAGTTTAACATTTTACTGCAATATGTTAAAAGTGTTTATCTATATTAATATTGTAAATGCGAAAGTTTGGGTGTTTAGATGGATGGATGTTTGTTACTCAAATACGAATTTTTGGCTATACGTGTCACTACCATCGTGACTTCTAGATGGTAAAGTTCTGCAACGTCTCACCCGGGCTTGGTACCACCGCCTTACCTATTCCTGCCCTAGTACTGCCAGTGCGAGTCATTCGCATCTCGGATTGGAAGGATGTGGTTTGATGTTTATAGGCGACGGTTATCTGGAGAGTTATCTGCTTATTTACTGTCCCATAATATGAAAAAACTGACAAAGAATGCGATTCCTGTCGCAATAGTGTCGATATTTATTAATTTTGTGTCCAGTTTGAAGGGTAAGGTAGCCAATAAACTTATGTGGCAATTCAACCGACCACATAAATAGCAACGCACCAGTTATAGATTTGGTGATGGTGGTGGTGGTTTGTAAAGTAAGGTAGCAGGTAAACGTGTGAAAATGGAATTACCATCCCGCTACACGAATAGTAACGCACTATTAACATATTTAGTGTCTAAAGGGATGGTCTCTTTCCATCAGGAGAGCCATTATCTTTACCATTATCTTATGATACAAAAAACAATACCCAAAAAGTGCGGTGATATTTTTAAAAGTTATTCGACACGAAAGTGGTTCATGTAGTATGCGCGTGGCGCATCAGCCTCCGAACTAAATTGCTTCTGACAGACTTTTCTATTCGTTCCCCATATTGTATCGAATTCACTTTTATCCGTCCGGAAATTTGCTTTGAACTTGCAGTCACGTATCGAATAAGTTATTTCTTATTATATATATATATATATATATATATATATATATATATATATATATATATATATATATATATATATATATATATTCATGAAAGTCAATTTACACAAATTAGGGGTTTTCTGGTCAAGGAATCGATTTATCAAGGTTTCAGGTCCAAGAAAAGCTCGGTTCCCAAAATAAGGGTATGTGAAAAACCGAGCAAAGCTCGGTCAACCAGATATTGTTAAATTGAGCTAAATTCCAGCTTTATCTAGCTATCAATCCGCAAGTTTAAAAATATGTGTTATATATATATATATATATATATATATATATATATATATATATATATATATATATATATATATATATATATATATATATATATATATATATATATATATATATATATATATATATATATATATATATATGTTAGTTATAATATATATTTCACAATAACGCGCAATGCTCAATGGACAGGTAAAAAATTTGGAAAATCCAAAAGTGCACCCCGCAACGTTCTTTTTTCTTTAAATTATTTATTATTAAAAAAAACAGATCCGAATGAAGTAATTTTCAATAAGGATCTATTCTGAGTGGATTAGATAATAATAATAATAATAAAGTGAATTCATTAAGCCAATCAACTTATTTTGTGTTTACAGACATAACATAATCAACTGACGGCCATCAACATTATTTTTCAACGAGATTTTTTAGAATAATTAACTCTCTTCACAGGCTTAAAACAGAATTTAAAGAATGGAGGTTTCTCTAATAATTATATGCTTTATATATCAAATGAGTGTATGAATTTAATACTGAGTGTGATTGAAGTTGGTTGAGCCATACATTCGCTTTCAACCGATAATAACGCAGCCGCGCCTTATTATATTTTAAAAGAACACGGGCGACACTTCATACATCTTTTTTTAGCTATTACCTCAAAGTTTAATAATATATTCTATATCAACTTCTTAACTTATCTGCATTTAACAAATATGTTTTTAACTTGGGGAATAGTAGCTAAATAAAGTTGGAATTTGGGTAAGCTTAACTTAAACATTCAGTTCTCTTCTTAGTAGTATGTGATTAAGTATTTATCTTGTCATTGGGTGTCTATAGTACGACTGCTAATTTCACAAATCTAAGTTAGATTGTCAAAACTCTACACTAAGATTTTGCCAAGACACTTTTTAGATACTTAAAATAGCAAAAAGAAATTATTTTTAAACGATTCTTTTACACAAAAACAGGCAGAATTTTTATTTGATACTTATAATGAAAAAATTTGATAATATATAAACTTATTGCTGTTGCAAATGCAAATATAATTTAAATTTTATACAATGGTAACATTTAAATATGATGATAAAAGTCAATCAGGTTAAAGTCTCAATATTTTCATATGATTATTCCAAGCGATATATTTTTTATTTAATTAACTTAAAAAAAGAGAAAAATTATTCTACTTTATATGATATTCGTCACTTCGAAAGACACACAAGGAATGAACAAAACCAAAATCGCCTGTGTTCTTTAAGATGTCAAGATTTTTTACATTATAATATGATAACAAACAAGCAAATAGCTATCTTGATGGAAAGATAATTTATCACCTATAGATACCAAAGATGTGAATGTTGTTTTAATATGATAGCAAACAAGCAAATAGCTATCTTGATGAGAAGAGAATTTATTACCAAAGATGTTAATACTGTGTTGCTATTCGTGTGCCGGGATGGCAATGCCATCTCCATAAATATACCGGTTATCTATCTATCAAAGGGGACTACACCGCACTTAGCCGCACTACGGGCCATTGTGCTCATTTGGTTTAGTGGCTAATCCTGCCAACCCAGCTCCCTCCAGAAGCTCAGGACAGTATGGGGATACTCAACATCTCCGCATACGTAGTCCCGTCTCTCAGAAACAGCCCTTAGGTAGTTCAGCTCCACAGACTCCAACATATACCGACTAATTTACACTCCAGGCCGGAATACGACAGTGACAAGCATTGACACTATTGCGGCAGGAACAGGTAAGGCAGTGATACAGTTTACCCGAGGAAGACGGTGCGGAAGTTGTAGTTGCTGCGGGAGGTGGTAGAGACCACCTAGTAGTCACGTTGGTAGTGTCACCTAGTAGTCACAGTGGTAGTTGTTATAATTGGTCTATTATTTAAAGGAGGATGGAATAACACGGGGTATCTGCCGTTTGCCAGTCGTCTGTTAGTTTGCCTATCTCAATTATATTATTGATATAGGCAAACTGGAAGACGTGCCACCTGGTGGTAAGTAATCGACGTCGCCAATGAACAAAAATGGGATACCTGGGCTGGAACTAGCCTGGGTATTCCATTTGTGTGTTGCCTATCCTGAGACATAAGGTGTTAAGTCTCGGTGCCAGTAATTACACTGCCTGTCTTACCCTTCTCTCCGAAACACAGCAAAGCTGTTTCAGGGGAGAAATAAGCAAGACGGTGGTACCCATGCAGCCGGGAGCGCGGCACAGCGCATCACTCCCACTGGTAATTTCTAAAATATTCTTACATACCAAAGAAGGCAAAGTAGCCGATAAACTTATGTAATACATTTCAACCTACCACATAGATGACAACGCATTATGTACAATTTAGTGTCTAACTATGGTTTTCTCTTTATTATTAAATCGAGATTTTAGGTTTTGGAAGAATAAGTTAATAAAATAACTCCTAAAGTGAGAAAGCTCAAAGGAAAAGACGTAAATACTTAAGCATCCAACCGTAAATTTGAAATCGTGCCAATAAATTTCAATAGTGGAACCTATCACTGACGCGTTCTGAATAACGACAAGCCATCGAATCATAAATATTTAATTTTCATCAAAAATGTATCGAACAGATCAAACTTTCCATTTGTATCATGAAATGTTATTAAATCGTCCCTAAGCAAATTATATATATATATATATATATATATATATATATATATATATATATATATATATATATATATATATATATATATATATATATATATATATATATATATATATATATATATATATATATATATATATATACATATACATATAATAAAACTGTAAGAGGTCAAATTCTGTACATTGAAGATATTTTAAAACTTTTTTTGGAAGATACTCTTTAATCGACACTGAAGCGAAAAATGTAATTTTTTTAATTTTTGTCTGTCTGTCTGTCTGTCTGTCTGTATCAAGGCCGCGCATCACGCCGAATCTACTGAACGGATTCAAATGAAATTTAGTATGGGTAATATTCATACTCCGAAGAAGGTTATAGGATACTTTTTATCCCAAAATTCAATACGGTTCCCGTGGAATAGGGGATGAAAATAAAAACGTATATTTAGATTTAATTCATTAACCTGCAGTCCGAAATCCTTTATTATTTTTTTGTTCAAAAGTAAGTACCATAAAGATTATCCCTTAAAAATTTCAAAGTCATCAGTTTTATAATTTAGAAGTTACAGACATCACAAGTTTCAACGGTTTCCGGGTGGAAGGTCCAGTTGAACGTGACACCCGGATTGTATACAAAACCTTTGAACGCACGGCTCATTATAAGTTAGCGTAATCATTTCATAGTGTTTGTATAATGGAAATAACCCGAGAGATCAGTTTAGAATATATACTGTTTTATTAAAATGTTATAAATGCAATTTTACTAGCCTAAAAATGAGTAAAATATGTGTAAAATGTAAACCTAAACATTTTATTTATTTATATAAGAATTATAATATATTTAAAAATAAAACAGGTCATTTTTCACTTTTTTGCCAATATCTCAGAAAATATGCATCTAATCGACATTAAGTATACTAATAGAATTTGTTCTTTATAAAATTTTACGTAAGGATAGGCTATTGGGAAAATTCACTATTTTGGTTTTACATTGCATGAATAAAAAAGGGTAAAAAAAGTATCTAACCGCCCATACCCGGAATACGTAGGCAGAGGTACAAGAAGTGTACCCACGATTAGCCGTATATACTATCTCACACAATGTGATAGGTGGCAAGCCTATTGCCAACCGGGCCCTTTCCCATCCCAGGCAACGTTGTTTTATCAGAAAAGTTAAAAACACGTTTTGTTTTGCCCGACCCGGGAATCGAACCTGGGACCTCATATGGTCAACGATGACACCGGACCACTAAACAACACGGTGAATATTTCAAAATTCTTTGAAAATGAATGAAACTTCTGCAAAGTGTAGATGTTGGAGTGCCTAAACTACTTAGTGTACTCATTAAAGTCAGACTCCAAAATACTTTTAAAAAAAATGTTAAGTAGAAAATACGAACATGTACTTATAACTTCAGTCCTGGATAAGATCAACATCTTACAGAAAAAACTTTAGACAAAGATAACTTCATCAAAACAAATTCAATAAAAAGTTACTTAACTTTCCTTTATTTGTGAGAATCGAAAATCAAAAATGTGAGAAAAAAATACCTGGCTTTGTTGTTTTTTATTAAAGTATCATCACTCCCGGTTCCCTTGCGGGGTAGGCATAGTAAACCGAACGTCTATAAACTTTCCGGTTCACCGCGTTTCACTGGTTTGTCGGTTGGTGATATAAATGGTAATCCTCATCGCCGCATATACCGACACGTTAATGATTATCGATTATTATTAGCGATAACTGGGACCGAAAGTTTTACGTGCTCATCCGAGGCACGGGAGTGGTAATATACCACTCCGCCAGTCTCCGAGTTGCTACTGAGATTTTAGATTTTTGAGAAATCCTCGAAAATATTTCAATAACACATTTGCCGGATCCGGGGATCGAACCCGGGACCACATGATCTGAGCCGAATAGGCTATCCCAAGACCACGAGGCAGAGTAGTTTGTTATTAATAAAAAATACCCTTGACTGCTTATCTTCATCTTGCTTATTGAAAATGATACAAATGTACATTAAAAACACCTTTTAGAGATTTAAAAATAATAATAAATTTAAGAAAAATGCAACAAGGTTTTTTACTGCAAATCGTTTTCAATCTTATTTCAATGAACCAAGATGAGCTTTTTAGTCAAACGCTATTTTGTTTTTTATTAATGACAAACCACAAATCCATGTGGTTATTAATTTATTTTTATACTTCCCGCTGTAGCGCCTTTGTAAAAAGTGCCTTAAATAAAAATGATTAAAAAAAATAGACCTGAATAAATAAATTTTCATCTTTCTAACTAGGTATATATTTTTAATTTCCCGTTACGTGTCTAGATAAGGAAGTTACTGATTTTACCCCGATTTACGAAAATCGAGTGTTCACCAGATTTCCGCATTTTGAGGTCCTAGGAACCTTTTTCGACTACTTTCATGATGACGAGCGTGTGTGTGTGTGCGTATGTGTGTATGAGTGTGTGTGTAAGTGTATATGTGTATGTAAACATCTCATAACTTTGAACGGCTTGACCGATCGAAACGCAGTTAATAGGATTCGACTAGATTCCACTCAACTTAGACTTCCTGAAAATTTTAACCAATTCAGTCAAGGAGATTTTGAGAAATGTTGAAAAAACCTCACGTAAGTTTTTGGCGAAACTGTATTTTTTTAATAATAATAATATTTCCAGATTAACGTACCGATAGAGTACAATCAGCTTTACATCTCAAAAAACTGCGACTATAAATTGCATCAAAATTTATTTATCTGTTCGGGAGTTTATAGTTGACGAAAAATTTTGCAAAAGTATTTTTTCGACACAATTTCGAAATTTTTTAAATAATCTTTTTAATCTTCAGCAATACTTTAGTACTTAAAACTACATTGAATGCCGTTTCAAAAATCAAAATCGAATCGAATTTACAAAAGTTACAGTTTACAAACAATAAAATTACGTTGTTTACAGTAAATTTACTACATATTGTTTAAATAACTTTCAGGTTTACATACCGATTGATATAAAAATCGAATTAGAGTTTTCCTCTAAAAAACTGCACCAAATACTGGAAATTGGATCAAAATCGTTTCATTTATTTGGGATTTGTCAATGACGAAAATTTAAAAAAGTTTTTTTTTTACATTTCTTTGAGATTTTTTTAACCTGTCGATTTTTTAGCTATTAAAACAATTTTGAGTTAAAAAATTGCGTTGAATGCCATTCAAAAGATCACAATCGATCATCAATTTAAAAAAAAATATGATGTATATTTTTCAACCATTAATTTCATAAATATCATTTTTACAAACTAGATTTTGATGTGAAATATCTATTGGTGCAGGTGTAAACCGGATCGTTGGCGTGGCGACGCGGCATCCGTGGCGACGCGGCATCCGTGGCGACGGGTCGCCACGCTATAATATTATGTACTAAAGTAGGGTATACAGCGAGGTATACAGTCCTTATTTAGTAGCGTGTGCGATCTTGTGTAGTATTGTATACTCTTTGGATGCGATGTGTCGCCATGGCAACCAACTATGCGACCCCGATGTTTCACATCTGCCAGGAGTCCCGTGACGGCTCAGTTTTTTTTTGAACTCTTCGAACTCAACAATCTATATTTAGGTATAGTTTTTGTTTCTTTTAGCTTAAAATACTTCAATGAAGCAGGAAGTTTCAGGGATGGCCGGCAGGGTGAACCGTATTACAGATTTTTATATTCACTACATAAAATTATTATAAATACCTTTTGATTACTTTTTCTCTCATGTCGATATCTTATTAGACTGTTTGATAATTTTAGGATTTATATAATTTTGAAAAGTTTACCTTTTTACGTTGAATGCTAATTTTGCGACATAAAAACAAATATTGCAAATTTTCACAATAGCCTACCATTAAGTGAAATTTTATAGACCAAATACATTAATATACATGCTATCGATCGTCGAGGCGCACAGATTCTAGGCACCGCCATATGGTGGACATTCCACATGCCCGGACAAAGCAGTTAGACTTAACATTCTTCATTCGAACCGCAAAGGACTGGAACATGCTTCCTAAATCTGTGTTCCCCGTCGAGTACAATCTAGGGATCTTCAAGAGAAGAGTGAATAGGTACCTTCTAGGGAAGCGCGTTCTATCTTAGGCCGCATCTTATCAGGCCGAGATCGTGGTCAAGCGCTTCCCTATAGACAATTAGAAAAAACATGTCGATAACACGCATATTTTATGAAATATTGGTAAAAAATTGCAAAAAGCCGTTTTTTAATTGTTTTAAACAAAATGTTCCTAACCTCCTATACGGTCAAGATATTATGTTTAATAATAATAACATTGCAATTATAACCTTTACTGAAAGCAAATACTATTTATTTCTCCGTGACTAATAGGTCTGTCGTCAAATTTAGCCTACTGCAAAGGAGTCAGATATTGTTATTTATCAGACATACACCACAGATTTCAAACTAGCTTGAATAATCATCGTTGCCCATTAAGAACCTAGGTACAACCCGATAATTTCACCTTCAATCTTTTTTATTCGGTGGAAGCCATGCTTAAAAATGACAATACAATTCAAGACTTTTGCTTTACGGTGTGTGATCTTTCTCCCAATAAAAATAGGTTTTGCAAAAATGATCTTTAGTCAAATTTAGTCATATGGAATGAGTATATAATGTCAGGCAAATAAAACTGCAAGCATAACTGTAGAAAATAAAAGGCGAGGTAACTTCAGTTAAACACTGCTTAAAGCCCTATAAGGCACAAGGGTCATTATCAAAGTCAACGTGTTTTCAAATCCACACTAAAAAATCCTTTCTTAATATTTCTCCTTTGATAAAAGTGCTTCGCCGTCCAAAATATTGCTGAATACGAGAAATACTGTGGTCAATTACTAATAATTACTCTGCAAGGATGGCCAAACGCGAACGAAGTCGCGGGTACAGTATATATCTAGTGGTCCAGCGTTGGCGTTGACCACATGAGGTCCCGGGTTCGATTCCCGGGTCCGGCACTTAAAAAAAAATACAACGTTGCCCGGGATTGGAAAGTGCCCGGTTGGCGATAGGCTTACCACCTATCACATTTGTGGGACCAAGTATCTTCGGCTAATCGTGAGTGCACTTGTTGTACCTCTGCCAACCCCTTCGGGGATACGGGCGTGAAGATACTGTTATATATACATTAAAGCTTAAAGTCTGTCCTGTATTTACATCGATTCTTACAATACGACACAATGGCGTCAATGCATGTCTCTGCAATGTTTCATTTTGAATTTGAAAGGTAGACGGTAAAATTATGCATACCATCCATTAATATCCTTGGTAGTGTAGGTGATACTTGTCTCTCTCCATCAAAAGAGCCATCTACTAATTTCCTATTTTATGATTTTGAAATAAAAGCATTGTACATACAATAAAAAAGAAGCCCGCAAAAAAGTCATATCCTGTTTAACAATAACACAACAAACAAAACAATGAAAATTATAGGTTTAGGTAACATTATTTCCATTAAAAATTATATAGTTCATTTACATGCATGAGAAATTTACACTTTACTTCAATTACACTACGATGACATGACTACAAACTGGTTCAAACCACATTCGGTCCATCTCTAATATATTCCCTTTGTAGGAATGCACTATCGATTTACATATCCACACACTTGCACTTGGCCGATTTTCAGGTGACTATGCCCCCTCCACAGCGGCCCACAACCTTTTTTGAAGGTTGGATGGTGATTTACTCCTAATCTATATCTCTCTCTATATATATATATATATATATATATATATATATATATATATATATATATATATATATAATTATATATATATATATATATAATTATATATATATATATATATATATATATATATATATAATTATATATATATATATATATATATAGACATATTAATATTAAACCTTTTGAAATTATTTTTATATTTTTATATTTCAGTTATATTTTAATGAAAATAATGCACAAAAAAATCCAATGTCTTACTGAAAATGAGAGTAAAGTAAAAATAAGGATCTTCACGCCCATATCCCCACAGAGGTAGGCAAAAGTACAAATAGTACACCGACACTGGACCACTGAGGCACAATAGAATAATAACGCAGTAGAACAACTCCATTCAGGGCGCCCGAATCGCCGCACGCACACAGACGTGTCATTTACACGGCCGCCGCTAACCTATCTTGGCCGGACAAAATAGATTAGCGGCCGTGTAAACGACACGTCGTCTGTGTGCGTGCGGCGAGTCGGCCGCCTTGAATGGAGTTGATCTACTGCCTTATTATTCTACTATGACTGAGGCGGAGTAAAATAATGTAATAAAGTTTAAAAATGTTGACAATTGCTTAAATGGTAATATCATAAATATGGGTCAAATATTAAATATCTGGACACGATATCGGAGCAGATCGTATAAAATAAAATTTAATCAACTAAATAGCGTGTAATAAATTGAAGCAATGAGGGTCTTGAAAAAATAAAATATGTATGATGTAACGAGTTTATTGGCCATTACTCGAATTGATATTTCTATATATAGCTATCACATTTTGATATTTATCCCTTTAAAAGGCATTTCACAAAATCGCCCAACTGAAATTTAGATATTTTCTAATCGATGCGAGGGCTGGACGTCGTCGTCCATATAGTGCACCTAATGCTGGTAAAATGAATATAGTATTGATACTTTTAATATTTTAATTATTACTACGTGGTACTAATTTTGGCACACTGACGTAGCGGATTTTATAGTATTTGCTTTTATTTATTTATGAAATAAAAAATAAATAAATATTATTCAAGTGACTTATTTTTGCATAAGAATAGAATATAGTTTTATTCTATGCCAATTTCTATAGAAAAATGTCATTTTTGATAACAAAAAACGCAATTACTGTTACGTTAATTTTCGTTGAAATAGGTATATTTGCTTAATTAATTAGATACAGTTATAGATCTTTTAGGAAAAAAGTAATCCATTCGGGCACAATTGCTGGATGTTTCTGATTATTTAGCATTTTTTCTTATTAAGTTTGTTGATTCTAGCAGTAGCAATACCTTTTGGAAAAATAGCTTCCTTGCGTAATTGTCGAAACGTGATTTCGGAGAATATGATGATTAAAAAATCTGTTTCATTGAAAGAATATTTAAAAGATGAAACTATCTAATGGTACCATTTAATTAAACAAAAGTATCTTATAATGTGAAAAATTAGGAGTTGGAAAATTTTGATTTCTCGTCAAAAGTTGGTCTAAAATGTAAACTGTCTCTTAAGATAAAGTTACTCGTATCTTAACTCTTAAGCGATCAATTTGAAAAGTTGCACTAATAGTGACACGTATAGCCAATCAGATCGTCCTATCTATCGTCTATCCGGTGTAATTTATTACTCCGACCTTGTGGGTACACGTGGGAACCTCCGTGCCTTCAAACGATTTTGTCACACTTACTACTGGAAGCAAAATTAAGTAGGCCATACTGGTAGGTCCCTAATTTCCAAACTTCCGTGGTGCAATAGCAATCAGGCTTAACCTGATTGTAAAAGTCTCATTTCGTAGCATTTTTATGCTTCTAACATTTTGCTGTCTCCTGCTAAAAAGGGAGGGAAACAGGATGTATTTTCCTACTCCTCCTATATACTTCTGATTAATTTCGTTGCGGGTTCCAAGACAGCTTAGCTTTTCCTCAGGGCACCCTGAGCTCGCAACTCAGAGGTTATCAGGACGGTTGCCGCTGTTGATTCTGGTTTACAGAAGTTACAGTGGTGGGAACGAGAGATGGGCCCATTGCCTTAAAAATCAGATCGTTTCGACCTGCTTGACAGAGTGGCAGTTCGTTTATTCTTTAAAGGAGCCCGAACCAACATGGTGGAATCTGATGTTAAAACTATCCCATTGCGAGTTCACAGTTCGAGACGGGCTTCAAGTATTATATCACACTTTTTTTAAATAAAATTACTTGGTAATATATTTTCTAACAAGTTTCAAACATCTCGTCCTAAGAACACTTCACAAACATTTTGCTAGAGTCAAATTGGTATTACAACGTAAAGTAATGCTTGTCTTGGCAAGCTCTCGTTTCTTTAACTTCTAAAAAACAACTGCTGAACTGTCGTGTTTCATAAACATATCCCACAAACGACATAAAGAGAACTGCAAGAAAGGTTTAACATTTGCAAAGCAACCCGCACTCAATTAATAAAATTCTTCACGAATTCTACAAATCTCGCAAGTACACGCCACTCCTAACCTCTTTCTACCTCAAACCTTACTCTATTTCCACATACATACGACACATTTTCATTAAATATTCAGCAAGTACCTCGCATAAATTTTTCAGAGGTGGTCTTATAAAATCAACACCGTACTGTCTTTAGAGCATAAATGTCTCTTTTGCTCAGAATTCGTAAGGTTACTCGTATATAATCATTCTTGAAAAGTCACTAGAAAATTCATCTCGGCTCTCACAGTAACATCTAGATCACATTAAAAAAAACGATTAATTTATGCGAGTCACTACTATAGTTACAGGTTACAGGTGCTAGAGTTTAGATAATGTGTCTTGTCCGGATTTGGTACCACTGTAACCACGTATTTTTGTTGCAATAGCTTCAGCGTTTGTCACTGTCGTGTTCCGGCTGGCTGGTAGAAGGCTGAAGCTTTTGCTATTTGGAGAGTTAGGTAGCCGGTTTGTGCATGTGCATAAACACGATAGAAGTGTGCGGCGCGATATGTTCTGAAACCGCTGGGAAACCGTTTAGTTTTCGGATAAATAAATATAGGACTTCAGCTGTGTAGGGGTTATCCCTACGATGTGATTGAGATGATAATTGCTGATAGATTCTGATGCTGATGGGTGAGTGATCCTGCAGCTGATGATGTACGGGAAGGAGAACGAAACTCGCTTGACTGCTTATTGATCATTGATTCTACCAGCCAGCCGGAACACGACAGTGACAAGCGCTGAAGCTGTTGCAACAAAAATACGTGGTTGTAGTGGTACCAAATCCAGACAAGACACATTATCTAAACTCTAGCACCTTGTAACCACTATGGTAATGACTCGTATAATTAATCGTTCGTCTTACAAACTGCCTGGCAGAACAGCAGATCTCTATTCTTCAATGGAAGCCGGGAGCAATACGAGGGAAAACCCTTTTTGTTACATGGTTATGAATCAAAATACCTATAATGCGTTAAATGCCGCTCGATAGGTCAAAATCGATCATCGTGTCCAAATGTATTTTTATGTTTGTTACCTCAGGACTCGGACATTTATGTATCGGTGTTGAATTTTATTTTTTGTTTTAAAAATTATACTGCCCGTATAGTCTCATTTTAATTTCACTAATATCCGATGCAAAGTTCAGAAAGTACCAGAAAAATAAGCAGTCGGTTGTTGCACTTTTACTAACTTCATTTACTTTCAAATGAGCATGATCGAAATATACTGAATACATAAGTATTTCTTTATTGATAAATACAATATGTTTAATTTTATTGCATTTTCAATATAATTTATAATTCGGCAGAAATGCCACACTTATGATCTTATCTTCCACGCGAACATGCCATATTAAAGTACTTTTTGTTGAAATTATAATCAATACATGCACTTATATTTTTTAATATTTAGTGGTCAGAGTGTACAACAAATTCTCTGCTGTGATAGGTTAAAGATGAAGTTATCACGAGATTATATTTCGCAACACTTTCGAAAATATTAACGGCCGGTTTCCTAAACGCGAATTAATTTTAACTAGCAAATAATCTGTGTTTAATAGATCATTAGCTTGTAAAAATTATGTTAAGCATAGATTATTTGCTCGTTTACATTAATAAGCGTTTTGGAAACCGGCGGTAAGTTAGGTAAACTCACTAAAAGGAAACAACTCACGAAATTTCAAGTGAGTATATAATTGATCATTTTAACAAAAGCGGCGCTGTTCCGTAGACTACGTGACATTACGGTGCACATCTCGGGGTTTAATCTAGTCATTGATATAAAAAACCCTAGATGCACAGTCTCGAACAAAACTGACACTCAAAAGTGTCCCTAATTTCTTTTAAGTAGTTTTAGATATGGCAAAAACATATGTCTTTGCATATCCAACCTTAAGTGCAAGACTTATAGTTGTTTTTACAAAGCAATGTACGAAAAAAAATAAAATTGACAGTGTCGCGACCGACGCGATTCTATTTGAAATGAGTGCACAATTTAAAATTGTGCACTCATTTTTGGAGGACGTTTTTGACACACTGATTGTGTATCTTGGGTTTTTTATATCAATGAATCTAGTAAGTAATAGTTACCGCGGTTGATGCTCCGACTAGATAACGACGGAATACAGATTGAGTTGTAATAAGATCGCGTGTGATGTTCTGGTATTACATGTGCTAGAAATGCACGAGATTGCCTTTTGCCTTGCACGAAACATTTGCTTATCGTTTATATGCACGACTTCCTTCATCCATGTCTGTCTTGACCGGAATGACTGACACTCAGTTGTCTCAAGTGACCTCTTTAAGGTTTTTGCTTAAATATACAGGCTGACTAATAAAATATTGTACATATTAAAGGACACGATAGTCATTGGTCATACTTGATATACAACTAATAAAAATATAATAATCTTCACGTCCATATCCCCGAAGGGGTAGGCAGAGGTACAACAAGTGCACCCACGATTAGCCGAAGATACTTGGTCCCACAATGTGATAGGTGGCAAGCTTATCGCCAACCGGGCACTTTCCAATCCCGGGCAACTTTGTGTTTCTCAGAAAACTGAAAAAACACTTTTTTTTATGTGCCCGACCCGGGAATCGAACCCGGGACCTCATGTGGTCAACGCCAACGCTGGACCACTAGACCACAGAGGCGATAAAAAAATATAATAAGAAAAAATATAATAAAAATTAAATATTGCTGTAAAAAAAATATAATAAAAAATAAATATTGCTAAAAATATAATAAGAAGTAAATAATGCTGAACCTCATAGTAAACCTCAAGAAATTAATGTAGAAATATTAAGAAAATGTAGTCACGGTACTATTACACGGCCGAACTTGTCTGCCTTTTTTTAAAAAAAACTACTTTGAACACTAACTACTTTTATTCAAAAATAACAAGGATTTAAAGGATTTCCCAAATATTAATTGTGTTAAGTACTACTCGCGTCTTACAGAATCTAAATAAACTGTGTAAAAGATTTAATTAGAATGATATGTTCATCCGAAGTGCATGAATCTTAAAACACTACCACCAGACCCCGATTAAGACTTTGATTTAAGAGGATAACCCTAAAAACCCTTCTTTATCTTTCCGGTGTTTACTTAACGAGAGAAGATTCATATTTGTCACTAACGTCGTGATTACCAACTAGGTGGTAGAGTATCGTATCGTCTCGCACGGGCTTGGTACCAACGTCCTACGTATTCCTACCGCAATATCGACTGTGCATGTTGCTGTCGTGTACTTATTTGGTGATTAAAGTAACCGACAAATTTATGAATGTGACATTGCGATCGCTACACGGCCTGCAACACACCATTAGCATCTTTGATTTCTATAGATGATTTTTTTTTATATATCATAAGATAGCAGATGGGTCTCCTGATGGAAAGAGTCAACCATCGCCTATAGACACCAAAGGTGTTAATGGTGCGTTGCTATCTTGTGGCGAGGTCTAATACCACATGCATAAGTTTACCGGCTACCTCACCCTCCAAACTGGAACACGACAGCGACAAGCACTGACACTATTGCGGCAGGAATAGGTAAGGCGGTAGTACCAGACCCGGGCGAGACAATGCAGAACTCTACCACCTAGCAGTCACGAAGGTAGTGACTCGATAGCCAATCAGTCGCCAAACTGCCGTTCTGCCAGGCAAGTCTTAAAAGGCGACTGGCCTTTTACGACCTGCCTGGCAGAACGGCAGTTGGCCTATTTTTCAAAGGAGGCCGGGACTGACACGGCGAAAATGATGGTTATTTTATCCACCAGGAGAACCAGCTACTTGTTTGCTATCCTGTTAAATAATTAAATACACTTTTGCCCGACCCAGGAATGATCCCCGAACAAACCTATGACAATAGATTGTACACCTGTAAGTTTACCGTTTACCTCACGTTCCAAGCCGAAAGGAAAATAATAAAATATATTGACGCTATTTCGGCATGAATAAGCAAGGCGGTGGTAGCAAACGCTAACGAGTTGTTGCAGAACTCCTTCACTTGGTAGTTATGATAATGATGATAATGGTGATATGTTTGTCCAATCGTTCACCTTTTATGAACCCACAGAAAGTATTGCAGATGCTGTATTCTTCAAAAGGAGCCCAGACCAAAACGCGATACTCCCCGTAATCGTCCCGGGCTCTTTTGAAGAAGAGGCCAAGTGTCGTCTTGCCAGGTAGGTCGTTAAAGGCGACTGATTGGCTATACCAGTAACTACCATCATGGCTACTAAGTGATAGAGTCCTGCAATGTCTCACCCGGGTCTGGTACCACCGCCTTACCTACTCCTACCACAATAGTGTCGATGCTTATCACTGTCTTGTTCCGGTTTGGAGAGTAAGGGAGCCGGTAAACTTATACATGTGGCGTTAGACCTCGCCACAAGATAGCAACACAACATTTACATCTTTGGTGACTACAGGCCATGCTTTACTCCTTCCATCAGGAGACCCATCTATCAGCTTGTTTGCTATCTTATGATATAATATAATAATATAATATTCACGGGACAGATTATACTTACTGATCTAACCCCAAAGTAAGCAAATTATTTGCTTGTGTAATGGGTGTTAGTCAACGATACTAATACATAGAAATACATATATAAATAATGGAATATATTTAATAAACACCCAGGCCCGAAAATACAAACATTTATGCTCATCACGCAAATGCTTGCCCCCATCGGGGATCGAACCCGAGCCCCGTCGATTGCGTAGTCAGCGCTGCTAACCATTCGACCAACGGGGCGGTCATATAAAAATAATCATACAATTAAGTATATTAAATCCTGAAGATGCTTTAAAAAGTGAAACCGGTCGAGTAATATATTAAAAAAATTGTGTAAAAGTGAAATTTATGTACAAGTGGAATAGTAAGTGTCTAATAATCATACAATTATTATTAATACAATTCTTCTCGAAGATTTAAAATGATAAATGGAAAAGATTAGAGGTTTCTTTGTTGTGCGAATCACCCGCTTGCTACATTATTTCTATGTTCTTATATCAAACAGTGAAATTAACCTCAGCTAAAAACGTATTTGCTGTTAAAATATTTAGATAGGGAGCTCTTAAATACAAAGTGTTTTCTGTAATTAAATCTCGCTAAGGGTTTTTGGAAAGTCAATTTTAATTTACATTATTCTACAGCAAATAAGCAGTCCTAAATACAAAAAGGTTCGTAATGGATTGAAAGTATCTTAACGCCTATATTCCTGAAGAGGTAGGCAGAGGTACAACCAGTGCACCCACGGTTAGTCAAAGATACCAATGGCCGGCTTCTGAAACGCATATTAATTTTAACAAGCTATTAATCAGTGTTTAATAGACTATTGCTTGTAAAAATTATGTTAACATGATTACTTGTCAAATTTAATTTACGTTCCGAAAACCGGCCGTTAGCCCCACAATATGGTAGATGGCAAGTGTATCGCCAAACTGTCATTTATCCAATCCCAGACAAAGTTTTTACCAGAATACTGAAAAAATATTTTTTGAATAGCCTAATCCGAGAATCGAGCCCGGAACCTCATATCGATGGACCCTACATATACTAGTGCAAGTGCAATGACACAACTTTACAGGAGAGCGGATTAAAAGTTCTATAGCTTGTAATTTCCACATAAATCAATAGGAGTATTTGAAAATTTGTACTTTTGTACAATTTGTACATTTGTACATTACTTTACTACATGAGGACAAACATAAGGTAGTTTAAGTTTTTTGATGCAAAAAATTGTTTCCGTTATTTTGAGGGTTGCACTAATATACGTAGAACCCGTCGATATGGTCAACACCAACACGTCCGGTGTTTGTGTTGACCATATGAGGTACCGGGTTCGATCTTCTTCTCTTCTTACATGCCACAATTTTTTATATGCAACCATCAGGCCAATGAGGTATTTCTACATAAACATTTCCTAAAATGCGTCCGCTGATAAGTTTTGAATAACTCAGAACAGAAGCATAGAATTTACAGCGGAACATGCTGAGTATATGGCTATACTATATAAAATATCTGGTTGGCCGAGCTTTGCTCGGTTTTTCACATATCCATATATTGGGAACCGAGCTTTTTTGTACCTGGAACCTTGATAAATCGATTCCTTGACCCGAAAAACCCCTAATTTACGACTTTCATGAAAATCGTTGGAGCTGATTCCGAGATTCCAATTATATATATATAAGAATTGCTCATTTAAAGGTATTAAATAAATAGTTCCACAGGATTCCTTTTAAAGGTCCTGTAAAATTTTTAGAGGGCGTTCATAAAAAAATGAATTAAATTCAAAGTTTCATTTTTATCGGTCACAAAAAACAAAACCCATGGATATAATTTCAATTACGCAAAATTCGAATTTAAAATGTCAACCAAATTAAAAGTGGACAGGAAAAATATACTCAAATCGGCAGGCTATATAACAGTTACTTTTGTAATTATAGGTAAATATAAAATTATGCACTGCCGGCACTACAGGGCTCATTCACAAGACTCGATGCATCCGATTCAAGCTATTGTAAGATTTCTACAACTACCCTTCATACATAACAATGTTTTGTGTATTTAATATGTAGTCACAAAATGATTGTAATATTTGTAACTCGTCAATTACTTTAGATATCCTAACTTTAACAAGATTTAATTCAAACGAAACCTAAAAATGCATATGCAAAATAGTAGTTAGCTAACAGGTATATGTCTAGATATGTGTGTTTTTATGTATATATAATAATTTGTATAGTATAAGTAGTATATATTTAAATTATTAAGATCTATGTTCTTATATGACGTATATTTTCTGAGGAACTGTTTACATACTTTCTGTCTGCCCAAAATTCGACTGATGGAAAATGCCAATAGGCATTATGTCCGCCTTTTGTACAAATTTATTTAAGGTGTACAATAAAGTTAAATAAATAAGATATCGCCTCTATGGCAATTGAGAAACGTTTTTTTTAGTTTTCTGATAAAAACAACGTTGCTCGGAATTGGATAAGAGCGTGTTTTGTCAGTAGTCTTGCCACCTATCAGATTAAGAGATAAAGTATCTTCGGCTAATCGGGTGCATTGATTGTACCTCTGGACTTGAAGATACTTACTTACTTTAGGTATTATCTGTGCTTTGTTTATATTAGGTATCAAAATCGTCGGTAGAATTTGTGCTTATAGTTTTCGTTGACCTTTCGTTCTTGTAAATAAATAAATTAATTCAAGAATTGAAATATATATAACAAAAACATTAAAACGGAGACAGATTCGTGACACCTCGTTCGGAGCATCCAACCAAGTATTATCACTGTACATCATACATCAGTCTTAGGGCGGGACCCCCGTCCCAATTCTTATTTCATCTGTATTTTTAATCGTTCATCTGCCATTCTTTCAACATCTCTGAAATGATGGAGTATGGCCTTTCTCAATTTTACACAGACACGTCTCTCACGCGCACACGTATTATGAACGCTATTATGTTGTGTAATTTTTCGTAATGCTCTCTTGTTCACCACCAAATCTATTTTGTGATTTTTCGTAATGCTTTCGTGTCAACTATGTTAACTCTATAACTCTATTTTCATGCGCTTTCTGACTACCTAGCTCTCACTTCCATAAAAAATCGTTGCGGTAAGTACAGAATAATCCAGGGTAAGACGGGCACAACGACTTAGAATGATTCTTTGAATTAGTTTTCTTACGCTTCATATACTGTTCCCCACACCCACTCTTCTTTCTACATCAGCAGTGCAATTTCACTTGTTAGAGCGTTACATCATCAACCAAAAGCCATGTAAGGCTTTTTACAAAAAAAGTTACCTTTTGTAAAAGGGAAGTAACCATTTTGGTTACTTCCCTTTCAAATACTTTTTGAAATAAAAATTATTTAAAATTAATGTGATTTGGATAGATGAAACGGTTATGTGTCGCAAATCGCAATAGAGAAACATATTAATTTATGGGATTAAGTAGGCGAAAGAATGAGAATAGGTTTGAGTATATATATTTATGGAGAATATATTACACCACCGACCACACAAATACTTATAGATACGGTATTGGGCACAAATTACGTAGGCGCTCATATAAGCAAATGTATGTAAATGTCAAACGTCAAAGATATATCGTAAAAAAATAGAAAAATTTCATATTGTGCTATTTTATCGTGCCGAATAAAAAGCTAAATCTTACCTAAAAATATCTCTGGAGTGATATTATTTCATCGGTAATTATTATAACTCTATATTTTTCTGTGTAAAAGCAAGCAACACTGCCTACCTAAGAAATTGCCTTGAAAGGCGTATCCAATTTAATCCGTGCATTATACAGTATATTTTTTATTTAAAATATATTTAATGGTTTTTTTATTTTTTTTCGACTCCTTCACTTTCTTTCGCTATCTATCTCTCTCTTTTATACTTTCCTACGTCAATCAAAGGTTTCACTTTTACTGCATGTGAGCTCACCACAGATTAAATGGATACGCATTTCAAGACAATTTCTTAGTTTGTCAATGTAGCTTGTATTTATATAGAGAAATACAGATAAAATTACCCTTGAAATAAAATCATTTCAAGGGTAATTTTTGAAACTTGTCATCTCATTCGGTACGATAAAACAGTACAACATGGTTCATTTCTATTTTTTTACAATATAATATAACCTACTGTAACGTGTAACGATAGAACACGCTCACACTTATCTTATCGCGCCATCGTTATCACATTTTATTACGCGGCATACACGTGAATCTCTAGTATATAAGATTAATGTAAAACCCAGTTTAATTACAGTTCAATAAACACATTTATTAACCGATGTGTGACTGTCAATTAGTCGACGTAATATTGGTGACCACCGACCAGTGAACACGCAAAAAGGAAGATGAACACCCCAGCGCTAACTTCATGCAGAAGCCCGTCAGCAACAGCAACATCCATAGAAATCGCAGCAGTATCCACAACAACAAGAATACCAGATTTATGTAGAGATTATCCATGCTTATGGTTCGCTCAGATAGAAACCATCATCCTCCCTCAGAAAAACAGCGACATGGTGAACTACAACTTCATCGTGGCCAAGCTAGGCAAGGACGAAATATTACAAGTAAGCGATATTATTACAAATTCAACAGAAACTAATAAATACAACACAATCAAGGTAAGTCTCATTGATTGTTACGAGGAGTCACAGGAACAACGGTTTCAGAAACTTTTCTCCGAACTTGACCTAGGAGACCTCAAATCTTCGCAGCTCTTGAGGGAAGTAAGGAGACACAGCCAGGGAAAATTCAGCGATGACGTCATTCATCTACTTTGGACCCGGCAGCTTCCTCCTTCATTAACCTCGGTATTGGCGGTCACAAATTCCACCCTGCCTCTGGAAAACCTAGGTTATTTTTCCGATAAGATTTACGACAACAACAGGCTAAATGAGATCGCGGCCATTTCAAAAAAAAACACAGAATGTAGCACAATGGCTGAAATATCTGCGCAATTAGCAAAAATGCAAATAGAAATTAATGCGCTTAATCAAAAGAAAAAGCAACGCGGCAAATTTTATTTAATGATAAATCTAGGTCATGGTCGCATAGAATGCTACATCAACACGGTTATTCTAATAATACCTTATGTTATTATCACAACAAATTTAAAGGTCAGGCATTGAAGTGCGTCCAACCCTGTTCCTGGAAGAAATCGGGAAACGACAATTAGCGCAGCCAAAGGCGGTAATCTACGCCACGCCCGCCTTACCGTAACCGACGTCACAGCACGCTACAACCTTCTGACCATCTGCACTTCCTGATAATTCTTCTGCTTCCAACAGCATCAGCTAGCTTCACAAGCTACGCCTCATCTTTGCTTTCCAGAATCCACTTCGAACTTACTACTCACTACACTTTTTTCGAAGGCTCCCACCTTCGAAAAAAGTGTAAACAGTACAACATGGTTCATTTCTATTTTTTTTTTTACAATATAATATAACCTACTGTAACGTGTAACGATAGAACACGCTCACGCTTATCGCGCCATTGTCATCACATTTTATCACGCAACATACACGTGAATCTCTAATATATAAGATTAATGTAAAACCCAGTTTAATTACAGTTTAATAAACATATTTATTAACCGATATGTGACTGTCATTTAGTCGACGTAATACCTACAAATGTATGACATTTTTGACAGTAATAGGAGCGTTTGTTCATATAGGCGGCGACCCGTTTCCTACCTAACGGTATGTCTATTAGTATTCATGTGGTCTGTGGAGCTCACACAGGATTTTTGTTATCTATTTTTATCAACAAAACCATATGTGATAAAGAAAATGGCTGCTCTAAGTAATTAAGTTAGTCGGAGAGCTGCATAACAGATTGACTCCCCGCCGTGTGATGTTACAGAGTTAATTAAACTACGAATGTATATAGTTCGCTGCGTAAAATATATTTAAAAATAAAAACAGCCACTTTATAACAATCCGTTAATTAACTGTGTTATATTACATACAGTTTTAACAAGCTAAGTAAAGCCAAGTACTAAGTTAAAATATACGGGTTGGCTGATAAGAGTCTGTACATATTGAAGGTAATGATAGTTAATAGCATAACTATACGTCTATATGTATATATACTATAGTATGACTACGTTATCGTCAAAAATATAATTAAAAGAGAATATTGCTCACCGAAATTTGCATATTAACATTCAAAAATATAGTCACCGTAAGGGCAACAGTCACGTATTGTAGTGCAGCGGCGGCAAATACTTGTTTGTAAAGAATGACCTTTATATATTGTTGTCCATACAAGTCCATACGGGTGACTATACAAGTCTCGTACTTAAGTACCTATTTTTCATATTCGGTATTAGAATTAAATACGAAACACATTAAACATAGTTTGTAAAATCACAAATCCGTATTTAAAACATATAAGAAAATCGTTCTTAAAAAAACAATTAAAATACTTTTGTGGTAGCTAGCTCTAGTTGTACTTTTACAGACTTTTTTATGTAATAAGATTGCTCTCCTAATACAAAGAGAAACCATAGTCTATAAACACCAAAGATGTTAATGGTGCGTTGCTATCCGTATGGTGGGATGGCAATGCCACATGCACAAGTCTACCGCCTACCTAAGCTACCTTACCCTGCAAACCGGAACATGACAATGACAGGCAATAACGTTACTGCGACAGGAACAGGTAAGGCGGTGGTACAAAATATCCGGGCGAGACGTTGCGAAACTCTAATACCTAGTAGTCACGATTGTAATCACACATATAGCCAATAGCTTGCCTCTAACGACCTGCCTAACGGTTTATTCTTCAAGGAAGCCTGGATCAAAATGGGGGCATGGCTAAAAAGTAAAATTCTAAAATTACTGAATGTTTTTTAAATTAAATTTAGCCACATTACCAATAACTAATAAGATTACCAATAACTAACTATGCCTGAGCAATATTTGTTGCAATGAATGAGTGATTGATTGGTTGATTGATGGATTATAAGATACATGATGATTCAGTGAAAACAAGGTGTCAAAGCTTCACAAAATCATTTAAGATGACTAGGGAAATACCTAATGCTTTTCCATAACTACCCGTAAGACGTCACGTAATATTATACGCCGCATATGCGTCCTGAGTGCTAAGTGTAAGTTTTTATTTTCGCATTCGATCGTGAGCGCGTTTGGAGTTTACTAGGAATTTGTATGTGATTTATACAGCGTCACCTAGTGATAAACGTGAGAAACCAGTTTACCACTAGGTGGCGCTGTCCAAATCACATACAAATTCCTAGTAAACTCCAAACGCGCTCACGATCGAATGCGAAAAGAAAAACTCACACTTAGCACTCTGTATATTTTATACGTTTTTCCGTAACAAGTATGTTGTATTAGGCAACTAAACTATACCCTTGACGACCAGCCAGGGTAGGACAGCAAACAACCAGATGGAAAAGGACAACCATCGCATGTAGAAACTAACGATTTTTATTATAGCACCTTGCTATTCATGTGGCGCGGTAACCAGCTTCCAAACTGAAACACGTCAGTGACATGCGCTGACGCTATTACAGACCCAGGTGAGACGTTGCAGAAATTTAACACCAAGTAGTCATGATGGTAGTGATTCGTTCACCTTTAACAAACTGCCTGGTAGAATTCTTTTGATTTTAGATTTGTTGGATTTGTCTACGCTCCCAATAGCAAAATAACTATTAAATTTTATGATTTTGTTACTAAGTACATGTGGCGCCGCTGGTCCATACTGCTGAACGGTCATATATATATGTATATATATTAGAATAAAGGTGTCAAAATTAAAGTGAGTTCAATTTGTTACAAATTTTAACAACATTTGGCTTGTTTTTTATAATGTAACATTTGTCATTGTAAATACTCGGATAACTTACCTTACCCAAAATTTATTAATTCCAAGACGGTATGAGGTTATCAAATTACGTTGATTTATATTTTAAACGAGAAAGCGCGGAATACACGCGAGACACTAACCAGTTGGTAAAATATTCTTCGCATTACCATAACAGAAACACAGTGCTACATTTATTTAAATGTTATGAGTTTTGTTATATTCGTATATCTCGGTACATTTTGTTATTTACATATATTGTAAGGAATTCAATCCCTTACTTATAGTTAAAAGTGCTTAGAATAGCATGTTACTACGGCACTTCACTACATAGTATAAAACAAAGTCGCTTTCTCTGTCTGTCCCTATGTCCCTATGTATGCTTAAATCTTTAAAACTAGGCTACGGATTTTGATGCAATTTTTTAATAGATAGAATCTTGCGGAATGATTTAGTATGTAAACCTTTCCGATATTCCCACGTGAACAAAAGCTACGCGGGTGAAACCGCGGGCAGGTCGCTAGTTATTAATATATAACAAAGAGCCGTTGACACATTTTAATTTCACACATAGCTTTCATTAATCCATGTGATTACTTCGTAATAATATATTAATTGATTTTACTTAAATAAAAACGAATTTCAAACAAACCAATTCATTGTTATATCATACAAAACTTGAAACATCCTTTGCAATATTTGTTTACTAACATTATCTGCCGTATCGTTACGCGAAATTCCTTATATATTACGATAGTATTGTCTTAGTTGACGTAGTAAGCAAAAGAATAACAACCTCGTAGATTCGCGAAGTACTACTTTGTTAATTCAATACTAATTAAACATTTCTTATAAATAATTACATTTATTATATTGATAATCAAATAAGATATATAAGTATATTCCTCTTTTCTACCTTGCCATTGCTATACCCGACAGGGTCCACGATGATCTAAGCATTATTTTAATCTAACATCTTGTAAACATGGTGGAATGCAAATAAATAAATAAATAAAAATAAATAAATAATTCTTTGTGTACGGTGTATAATAATATTCCCAAAGTGTTTCACGTTTCGTGCACTTTGTATATATACATTATTATTACACTTATGCAAGTTGCATTTTCATTCCGCTACACGGATAGTAATACACAATTAACATCTTTTGTGCCCATTTTTTTATTTCCAACAAGAAAGGCAGCTGTTAATTTTTATAAGAAATAAAAAAATCTGAATTTAGACTTTTTTTATTTCGTAACACAACACAAAACAAGTATATCGGAACAAATGTTCCGATAAAAAAATTATTCACAAAAAAGCAAAGGTAACTCTATCGCCCAAGTACATTTATTTAAGAAATGTGCACGAAAAGTCAAAGAGATATTCTATTATGTTTGGCGTAGATCTCGTTTCTGTGCTCGACTCATACCTATTGCGAATTTCATGAACCATTTTGTTGAGCTTGCACTCGAATTTGCCTTTGATCTGGAAAGATATGAAAAATATTATCTGACAGCCGTCTTTGTGTGTTATTCATGTAAATTTTCGTTTTAGTTCATCTGTATGCATGCGCTGTAAATATGTAGGAATTGTAAAAGGTAACGTGAAAGCACTATCTTTTATGATTTTCTTAAGATATTCTACATTCAAGATATTGCTTAGTTTCTGTACAAGGTTTGATCTAAAATTTATTTCTATATTTCTTAAATTTTCCTCACTCTTCAAATACATAGTACCAAACTTACCTTTTTCATTTTAAAGGATTACTAGCTGTTGCCTGCGACTTCGTTCGCGCGGACTTCGTTTACTCCGCACTGCTCCTCCCCCGTAGGTGATAGCGTGATAATATGTAGCCTATATGTTGACCCGACCTGTTAGTAATATTCATGCAAAATTTGAAGTAAATCCATGCAGTACTTTTTGAGTTTACCTCGGACATACATACAGACAAATAGACAAACAGATAAACAGACAAAAATTCTAAAAACTATATTTTTGGCTTCGATATCGATTGTAGATCACGCCCCGAGTATTCTTTTAAAGAAATATTCAATGTACAGTTTTGACTTTCCTACGATTTTATTATATGTATAGATAAACGAATAGAGAGTTCTCCTGGCGGAAAGAGGTAAATATCACCTATACACATCAAATATTTTTTATATCATTAGATTTTTAACCAAATAATGATAGATAAGGAAACCATCACCTCTTGACACCAAAGGTATTAATGATGCGTTGTTATTAATGCGATAAGATAGTGTTGCCATATGTATAAGTCTACCTTATCCTCCAAACTGTAAAACGACAATTAATTTTAATTTCATTAATTTCATTGTGGCAGGAATGGGTAAGGCAGTGGCACCAAACACCTAGGCGAAACGTAGCAGAACTCTACCTAGTAGTCACAATTGCAATGGCAAGTATTAGTCTAGTCGAGAAGATGAGTCCTGCGAATAATAGTTACAAGTTTCTTAAAATTTATGGTTGATAGTTTAAACAATCCGAAATGACATCTAGAAAAAGATGTATTTCGATTTATTCTTTTTTGAAAAAAAAATTTCAATTGTTATTAAAAAAAACTCTAGTACTGTAAAGTAAGTAAAAAAAATAAGTGATAGCGCAAATATTATAAAAGTTTCTGAATAAAAGGCAATAGCATGATTGGCTAGACTACATAGCCAATCATGCTATTGCCTTTTATGAAATGCAAGGCAAAATGACTGATAGTCAATTCAAATATTGTAGCATCAATTGCGGCAGAAATAACTAGCGCCTACGATGAAAAGTATAAATTATAATATTAAAAGTACCTGACACGGCCAAGTGTTGTTGTGGCTGTTACAAGATTCATTTAAAAAATATCGTGTACATTAATCAAAATAAAATATAGCCTATATATTTGAAGTTTTATGGCCGTTTTTCTATAGTATGTCCCGAAAATAAATTATTTCAGGTTCTAGTCTAGATGGTTAGAGTAGTATAAGACGAATGCTCTTTTTATTAGTGATGTGACTACTGATTAATATATTAGTGCGAAATTGCATTAAAATCGGTCTAGTAGTTTCGAAGATTAACAGACAAACACTGTGACACAAAATTTTCATATGATATTGAGATTTCATGGTTGCTTTTATTATTTTCATAAGTTACATACTAATATTAAAAACGTTAAAGTTTTATACCCGAAGGTTTCCACCTGGACATTTGTGCATACGTACGTCTATTTGACTGTCATTTTAAGGTTGAAACTTTTAAGACACGAGAGACGATATAATGCAAAACGTCTTAAAAGAAATCTTCAATATTTTTAATACGTTTTTTCTTCTGTTCATTTTAACATTTTTTTATCACACTCTATTAACAAAAAAAATAAAAACAAATTCACAAATAATATGTAAGGACCATGCGTGCTATTAGATATGGCATTTCTTAATGTATTCAGTGTATAAAAGTAAAATTTTCAGAGTATTTTTTCTATCTTGGGAACAATGATTTTACCTGGATAAAAAATACCTTATTTAATGTTTTGTACCCTTGATCGAGTGTATATAAAATTCTATGATGGTCGATTAAGTAGTTTAGCTGTGAAAGAGTGACATAAATACTTAATTTTGCATTTACAAACAAAATGAAAATCAATCTAACATTTGTGTACCCAAAATTACCCATATTTTAAGAAATATTTATAGAACCAAAGTTACTTACAACCTAACATTTTTTCACCCTAAAACGGTAATAATAATAATAATAATAATTTATTTGCAAGAAATAGGGTTACAACGGTCTTATTAACTTAATGTCTTCTTAACTTAATGAAAATGAATTTAACGTTACTCTTGCTTCAAAAAATTGCCTCCATCCTAACTTTTATTATTAACTCAAATTCCCACAGGCTAAAAAACATTAATTCATCCAAAAACATTTTCTTCTTAGGCGCACAATTATTTGAAAAACTGACGCTTACAACGGACGTCTAATGTGGAAATAATACGTTGTAAAGAATTTGTTACATTAACGGTGTGTTTACAAATAATATCATTCAAATCACTTTTACATTACTAATCAATCATACTCACTGAACACACGCAACGGTGCACATTTCGCATCTTAAAATATCAAAGTATGATATAAGATATAAATTGTATTAAAATACACGTGAAGTAATTGATTTGTTCTAATTATGTGTGTGAAAATATGTGTTGTTTATATTAATTTAATTTGGAGTATTCATTGCATCAAAGAAATGTTAAATATGAAATCACTGTGCGATTTAGTGTCAGAAGAGACTTATAAGGACTGTTATGTGAAGGAAACTCTAGCGAAGCTTGTTCACAGTCCGAATCAACTAGCCATCGATAATATAACAAATACACTTTATTTCAGCTTTGATACTGGATTTGGCGAATATTTTCCCGCCGTACTCAATATAGACACTAGAAAGCTTACGGTGCTAAAAGGAGTCAAAGACGCATTTGCAGTGGCACATGATCCGATTCAACATGAAATATATTTTGGAGGTAGTCACGGTATTTATAAATACAATCCCACGTCAAAGAAGCTTAAAAGATTAGCAGTCCCCAATTTAGATATTTGGTGGTTAATTATAAATAAATATATTTATTTTGTTAAATTCCCAAGTCTAAAAACTTATTATTACGTAAATCGAACCATCAAAGCAATTCCTGAACTCAGAAATGATGTTGTCAATCAATTTGTATTTGATGCAGATGACAATTTTATATTTATAAATAGTTCTGGATTGTTCGGCATTAAAGCCGGCACGACTGACACTGTATTATTGAAAGATTTTCCAAGATTTTTAGGAATAGCTTCTAATAATGCTGGACATGTGTATTTATGTAATGAAAACGGGATATATGTTATAAGTAAAATGGTTCATAAGGTAAAGAAAATTATAAGTCTTCAAGGAGTTTTAAGTATGGCATTTGATAATGAAAATAATATCATCTACTCGGATTCTCACGAGTTGATTCGTCTTAAGTCGATTCCAAGTACAGATTATATCAACTTTACGGACAAAAGTAATATAATTTAACGTCATATAATTCTTATAATCTTTTCATCAGTATTGAAAATGATAACTAATGAATCCCAGTTCATTTAAATCTAGTTAAATTAAGTAAAATTATGTATATTATAAATAAATAAGAAGTAAAATAAACTATACAAATACGAGACACAGTTTTTTTAAAATCTGTCTAAGCCACAGTTTCGTAAGGACTAAGCTTGTTTCCTTAAACTTATTTTATGGGACGAGGTTTAGAAAACCTATATGTATTTTGCATTTACACATATTTACTTGGTTAGAAGGTAATGAGCTCTACAACGCCCTGCCTGTGTTTGGAACCCTACTTTAACCTGCGACGATAGCGTCAGTGCTATTCACTGTCGAATTCGGGTTTGGGAGATAAGATTCCAGAACTCAGAAATAATAGTACCGATGGTGAAGATGTAGTGAAAAATGCATTTTTTATTATATCTCCTCCAGTGCCACCACCACCACCACTCGGATTGCAGTATTACGTTGCTCTCAATGTGGCATATTTGTAATGCCACATTAATTTATCCATATTGCCCATTTGTGAGCAGCTTTGAAAAGCCTGAACATACTGAATTTAAAGGCCAACAGCGCAACTGCAAGGTCTCTGGTATTATGGATGTCTATGGGTTGCAGTGAACACTTACTATCGAGTGTACCTTCTACTCGTTTGCCTCCTCTTCTATAAAAAATATTTCTTCTATAAATTATCTCGGTAGAGATTTCTGCAACGTCTCGCTCGGATGTGGTATCACAAACCATTGCGCCCACGATAGCAACAGTGATTGTCACTGCAAGAAAGGCTTTAAAGTAGAATAAGGTATAGGGTTTCCCCCGTGTTAGTCCGAGCTATTAGTTACCCGATTCGAGATTTTTGAAAATAGAAAAGATGGGCGTCTCTTCAAAATGAAGCTGTTTACAAAAATTCACCTTGTTATTATTCAAAAAAAAATTTATTGATTCAGGCGTTACTTTGCAGAAATTCATTATTAAAAAGGTAAAATTAATTAAATTTGCTGTTATTAATAGCAAATTTAATTAATTTTACCTTTTTTTTAAAAAAAAGTTTGTTTCTAAGACAACTGTCTATAAGATTAATATGGACCTACGAACACCATGGACGAAACAAGATAAATCTGGTGGGATCATGACGTATAACACTCGGATTTCCTTTCTGCTTACACCAAATTTTTGTATTATTTTTTATTTTATTTTCTTGTCTTTTAAAGTGTGTTATTTTTTTTGTCTCTTCTTTTTAGTTTTTTGTTGTTGTTAATAGCTTTTAAGGCCACATTTGATATTAATTGTATACTTTATTATTATGCCGTGTTAATAATATGTGCATGAGTGTCTTTGTTTGTTTACTGTTTTCTACATATGGGTTAGCTGGAAGAAATCTCGATATGAGATAAGCTCGCCTTTTGTTTTAATATACATCATTTTATTGTTTACTGTAAATGTTTTGTGTACAATAAAGTGTTTAATAAATAAATAAATAAATAAACCAAACGAATCTAGCGTGAAGATATGTATTTATATGTATGTTTACGTATTTTTGTGTAAACTTAAACAAGTTGGTATATTTTAAGTAAATATATTTTACGATCCACCTCTTATACATGGAGGTTATTTAATAAACATTCTCTGGTAGCTAGTTAAAATTAAGTAAAACTTTCCCACTTATTCCTTTTACCCAGAGCCCCAGTACATATAGTAAACAACGTTATAGCTAGGTATTCGGGCGGGAATGTTAATATCAAAATATCTAAAGGCTGACGATGTGTTCGTGAACGTGATTAAATTAATGTGTAACATTACGCTGGACCTAAATACATTAGTCTTTGAATTTTTAGCGTTAATACATTTTAGTTGGCGATAGTGTTTTAAATAATGTTCGCTTATTCGAAACTAGCATCCCCAAGTTAGTTCGGGTTGCTTTAAAGAATAGATCAATTGCCGTTCTGCCAGTTAGATCGTAAAAGCCAACAGATTGGCTATACGTGTCACTAATAGCGTGACTACTAAGTGATAGATTTCCGTAACGTCTCGCCCGGGTAGTTGGTACCACCACCTTAACTATTCCTGCCACAAAAGCGTCAATGCTTGTCATTGTCGAGTTTTTTTTATGCTAGTTGGATAGGCAAACTGGTAGACGGTTCACCTGATGGTAAGTGGTCGACGTCGCCCATAAACATAAACTAGTTTACCTGGAACTGGCACAGGCAACTCATATATGTGTTGCTTATCTGAGACATAAGATGTTAAGTCTCGGTGCCAGTAATTACACTGCCTGTCTTGCCCTACTCTCCGAAACACAGCAAAGCTGTTTCACGGGAGAAATAAGCAAGATGGTGGTACCCATGCAGCCGGGAGCGTGGCACTGCGCATTCCTCCCACCGGTAAAAAAGTTACGGTTTAGAGGGTAAGGTAGCCGGTAGACATATGAATGTGGTTGTTACTAGACACTTTTACTATTCCACTTGTACATCAATTTCACTTTTACACAATTTTTATTATATTACTCGACCGGTTTCACTTTTTAAAGCATCTTCAGGATGTAATATAATTATATAATATACTTATATTACATCCTGAAGATGCTTTAAAAAGTGAAACCGGTCGAGTAATATAATAAAAATTGTGTAAAAGTGAAATTGATGTACAAGTGGAATAGTAAAAGTGTCTAGTAACAATGGAATTTCACCAAGTGCCGACGATGGAAAGTATAGAATACATATGAATGTGGCATTGCCATCCCGCCACACGCAGAGAAACGCATCACTGACATCTTTGGTATCCATTTGGTCCATAAGCAATGGTTTCTCTTTTCATAAGTAGAGCCATCCGCTTGTCTAGTATCTAGTGATATCATATCCATGTGGTCTGAAAATTATATAAAAAAATAGCTAGCATGCGTATCTTTGCCTGCGAGTATATTAACATGGTAAAAAAAGTCATACAACCTTTCATCTATTACAGGTCATTTAGGGGTTTATTTTTTAATAATTAATAATTAAATAAATAATTGCTGGACAAATTACACGAATTGATCTAACCTCAAAGTAATCAAACTATTTGCTTTTGAATGGTGTATGGTAATCAACGATACTAATACATAGACATACATAAATAAACACTGTTGCATACATAATAAACCCCCAAACCCAAACTTACAAACATATATGCTCATCACAAAAAATGTTTGTTCCTCTCGGGAATCGAACTCGAGCCCCTTAGGTTCGGAGTTAGGTTTGCTAACCACTCGACCAATGGGGCGGTCAATAAAAAGTAGCCTATATTTGAACTAATCTCTTCAAATAACTTCATGTAAAATTTCATCGGAATCGGTGGTTTAACCGTAAAAGCATAACCGACAGACAGACGTTTGTCTGTCCCACTTCCCACAGGATTACATATATGTAATGTATGAATTGATGGAACAAAGGTAATATCATTCTAATACGACCCAAACCATTTGGTAGATGACCTGAAATAAGGAAATTGGATGAGATTATTTTTAGCAAAGTCGATTGGCTCCGCTAGGCGGCGGCCACGGGCGCGCCCGGGCCGAGTGTAAGAGGATTAAGGTGCACACAGCAGCGAGTAAGCCGGGATTACAGCCTTGCTATTGTCAACAACCGACTTCAATAACAAGAACATTTTTCATAACTTTTTCAATAAATTAAATTGTATTAAATATTGTTAGTATAAACTACGTGGGTCCAGGTCTCCTTTAAAGAAAAAGCTGCTGTTTATCTTAGAAAACTTCCGGCACCTAAATATTTGCCAAAATAAACCGAATTAGCCAACATTCGATGGGTTATCTAGATTAGCTTAAATGTTATAATGGACCTCTTTCAGCTTTATTATCAGACACTGGAAAACAGAAAAAAGAACGATTCAAACGGGATCAAAATCGATGGTGCTTCTCAATTTTCATTCGTTCGTTCGTTTCGTTTCCATGACCTTCTCTCACTTTATCGTAAGAGCTTGAAAATAATATAACACCAGATTATTTGTCAAAACAGAACAAATAAGTTGAAACGCGTTGAGTTTGTCTTGTTTAGTTTGAAAGACCCTATAGCCACCTTCAAATTACATACATCAATAGATTCTTAAAATCAGAACCAAACAGTATACCAAAACCAACCCAATTAACCCATACTCGATGGGTCCGTCTGGTTTAGCGAGATTTCATGGACTTCTTTCAGTTTTATCTTAGAAACTGGAAGTAATTCTGTTCCAATTTCCTTACTAGAACGAACCAAATGAACCCCAATTCGCCTGTTTTATTATAGGATCACAGAAATTATCTAACACCAGGGTAACTCTCAAAATAGGAGAAATGAGTCCAAACTCAATAGGTTTAACTTGTTTATTTCAAAGGTTCTCATAGCCACCTTCAATTTCCATTATTAAATTCAAAAAATCATCTATCACCAAAAAATATGCTAAAACAAACCGAAGCAACCCACACTCAATAGGTTTTTCTGGGTTAGCTTAGAATTTCTCATGGACTTCTTCCCACTATCGTCTGACACCGGAAGCCATTCTACTCCAAAGACTTTCTCCTTCCTGCTTCATTATAAGACCCTGGAAAGCATCTAGCATTAGAGTATTTGTCAAAACAGAACAAATGAATCTAAGCTCTTGCTTTTTTTATATCGTAAGATAGCAAACAAGCTGATAGGTCTCCTAATGGAAAGAGTCAACCGTCGCCTTGATCACAATGTACTGTCTTAATATTAATGCATTGGGTCTCCTGATGGAAAAAGTCAACCATCACATATAAACACCAAAGATGCTAATGGTGCATTGCTATCTTGTGGCAAGGTCTAATGCCACATGCATAAGTTTACCGGCTACCTTACCATCCAAACCGGAACACGACAGCGACAAGCACTGACACTATAGCGGCAGGAATAGGTAACGCGGTGGTACCAGACCCAGGAGAGACAATGCAGGACTCTACCACCTAGTAGCCACAATGGCAGTGACTCGTATAGCCAATCGGTCGCCTTTTACGACCTGCCTGGCAGAACGGCAGTTGGTCTATTCTTCAAAAGAGCCCGGAACCAACATGGGGAAAGATATTTATGTAATTTTCCAGAACATTAGTAACATCTAAAGAAATTTAAATAAGTACATTCAATATATTTGATTTGATTTGAAAACTTAATGTAAAGTAACGAATGAATCTATAAAATACCTATATTAATGAATGACCTTTCTAACATTTATTTATATTATGAGGCAGCAACCAAGCAGATGACACTCCTGAAGAAGAAAACTATAGCCTAGATTACGGGATATCCTTTTCTCCAAACCGGAACACGACAGTGACCAGCACTTACGTTATTGCAGCAGGAATAGGTAAGGCGGTGATATCAAAACCCGGGCGACACGTTGCAGAACTCTACCACTTAGTAGTCACTAAACTCCCTGAGTGGCTCCCTATAATTAATCGTTCGCCTTTTACGAAATGCCTGACAGGATAGCGGATGGTCTATTCTTCAAAGGAAACTCGAACCAATACGTGGAAAATTTGCTTAAATTACCTTCCAGTTCCTCTTTATGATTATTTGCCAAATCTATGTGGAATTTCCAAGATAATAAAAAAATAATTTCTTTCTAATAAAATACTTAGAAACGTAATTGATAATTTTTACCAAGCAAATATCACTGGACATATTTAAAAAATATTCCAATAAAATTCCATCCTTTTTTCGAACGGCACGTAAAGGAATTCTCATCTGACCCTTTCAATTAATTACATTAATAAGAATTCATTACATACTAACTGGTATTTTAGCTAATCTGTAGCTACATTTTTTAACTTTTCTCTTTAATGGGAACGACAAAATATTTCGCCCCGTTCGCGTTGGGTGGTGGTTGGGTTTGGGTGTTTTTTTTAGTAGAAGTGCATAAGCTTTAGAAAGAAGGGCGCAAATGGAATACACCGCATCAATCTAGATCTGTTATTAAATTTTCTTTATTATATTTAAATGGTTTTCTGAATTTATTGCGTAGTATATGCAAGCTTGTATTTATTCACACCGTGTTTTCTAGTGTTGTATACAGCAGTGTTCCTCAAAGTGTGTACCGCGGCACTCTTGTGTACCGTGATGATTAGCTGGTGTGCCGGGGAAAAATAAGATTATCTTATAAAAATATTTTAGTAAGTCAGTAAGGGTAAGTAAAATACCTACACAAATCACGCGAGCGAATGCAATATCTTCTGCTTTCAAAGCATGCTATTGCAATGCTTTTGCCATTTGCAAAGACATATTTGAGTGAATTAGGATTTTCGACTCTTAACACAATAAAAACCAAAAAAGGGAATGCCTCAGGACGACCGACGAAGAAATGAGAGCAGCCCTGTCAACCATTTTCTGAAATTTAAAGTTTGGGTTTGTTGATTAAAAATAAATGTTGATTAATATTACTTAAAAACGAACTTTTATTTTTGTAGTGTACCTCCAATAATTTTAATTTTCCTAGATGTACCTTGAGTACAAAAAGTTTGCGGAACACTGGTATACAGTATGTGTATGCATAGATGTACATAAATCGTGTATGTGCATATTCGTCTATGTACACCCATTCATATTATTGTATTGTAATAATTACTAGTATAACATTACAGATTGTTTAATAACGCACACATGTATAGTTATGCATGTCTCGCTGGGAGACAGAACTCTAATATCTAGTAGACATGATGGTAGTGACACGTACAACCAATCGTCCGACTTTTACGAACGGCCTGGCAGAACGACAGATGGTCTATTTTTGTAAGAGGGGCTGAACAAACACCTTTTATGAGGTTACATGTGCGAAGTCTCAGATTTGATCTCGACCAAGCAAAAGTTTTATCAAGGTTTATCGAAATATTTCTTGAAAATCAAAATCTCAATAGCAACTTGGAATTCGGTGGTGGTGTGTTGATATCCCCGCACACACATAAATATGTGCTTTCAGCTGGTGATCCTTGTTATCCCAAAAATCACGCCATAATCGTGATCATTTTTTTTAAAATCACCATTAGTTTCGCCAACCAATAAACCAGTGAATCACGGTGAACAAGAATGTATATTGATTCTCGATTTACTCTACCTTACGATTGTCATTCCTTTTTTATATCAAAAGATAGCAAACAAACAGATGGGTCTTCTGATGGAAAGAGTCAACCATCGCCTATAGTCACCAAAGATTTTAATGGTGCGTTGCTATCTTCTGGCGAGGGCTAATGCCACATGTATAAGTTTACCGGCTACCTTACCCTCCAAACCGGAACACGACAGCGACAAGCACTGACGCTATTGCGGCAGGAATAGGTAAGGCGGTGGTACCAGACCCCGGCGAGACAATGCAGAACTCTACCACCTAGTAGCACGATGGTAGTGACCCGCATAGCCAATCGGTCGCCTTTTACGACCTGCTTGGCAGAACGGCAGTTGGTCTATTCTTCAAAGGAGCCCGGAACCAACACGGGGGAATTGTATATATTCGCTATCGCCTATTTCTTCCGACAACCGGGCCCGACAGGTTATCCCAAGCACAGTGTGAGGAGCAAAACTATAAATTTTTTATCGAAAACTATTCTATACCGTTTTTGCCTGATTCGGAAATTGAACCTGGGACCTAATGATATAAGCCAAACAGGTTGTTAAAAACGTTAAATATTGCAACATATCTATTGCCGGTTTCTTAAAATCAACGATCTGACATTCGTAGCAGAAATGATTATTAAGCGGCTGACAAGATCTAATTTGTTGAAATTGATGTTATTTAAACAGTTTTTTAAGAAAAACTACTTGTTATAGCACATCACAAAAAATATATGTTAATATTCATCATATGTAAAAGACTGTGGCCGGACCCGATACATTACGAACGATACGAACAAAATTGGGTCGATAGAAAATAATAACGAAGATTAATCTTAAAATCATCATTAACGGTTCTATATCTTTATTTTTTTGACGTATGGATCTGCAATTAAAAACATTAAGTCATCATATTCATATCTACCTACTGAATACGCTACCGAATCATATTTGACAAATAATCTGCCCTTTTTTTAAATTTCAATATTTACGTAATAATAAGACCTAGCCGCCCAGTTGCACTGATAGTGGGCTCTCGCTTACTCCGATAGAAATAGACAGAGTGCGCGATTTTAGTGTTGATAGCGTCTTAACCAATTTATTATTGAAGTTATTTGGGTAATTTTTCATTTACAGTTTTCTCTTACGCCTCGTAGAAAATACTCCTTTTTGTACTCGTAACTAAACATTGTACTTTCTTTACGTATACCAAAGTGAGAAAGATTTTATTATTTTATTACAGAACCCGTTAAATATTATAAGCTACAAAAGTAAATTGCAGCTGCTATCTGATTAATTAAAGAAGCTTAATCTGCTCAATCGGCTTAAAAACAACCGGTTAGCCAATTACAAGATGCTGAACGGAGCCGCGGTCCGGTAGGCGGGCGCCGATAACCGGATTAACCGAGAGCGACGATGTAAGCTTGGCTAAGAGATAAGTCCTCCCACTTCGACACCGCGTTGTACGAGAAATTAGAAATAATTAATTTAATTTATACTGCAAAAAGTTAAATAATGTGACATTACTGATGTTTGAGTGTTTAGTGAAATGGATGGAGCTGCTGATTTAAGAGTACTAGTAGTGTATATTGTAATAAATTTAAAAGGAAATCACGGCTAAGTAGGCATTATATAGTATACAATTTGACGGTCTCATCGCCTTAAGAAGTGTTTAGTGACCCTGACTACGCGATCAATGGAGCTCGGGTTCAATTCCCGACAGAGACAGGCATTTGTCTGATGAGTATATTTGTATTTCTCGGTTTATGTGATTATTAAAAATGTATATTCAATATTTTTAGGGTTCCGAAGTAAACTAGGAACCATTATAGTTTCGCTATGTCCATCTGTCCGTCCGTCCATCCGTTGTCTAGCTCAGAGATCCTTAGTACTAGAAAGCTGTGAAGTAAAAAAACACACACACACGCATACGCATATGCATACACACACGCGCACACGCAAACGCGCATGCACAAAAAAACACACGCACGCACGTACACAAGCAGCTAATTTAGCTAATGAATAATATTAAGCTAATGATTAACCTTACGCAGCAGCACATATGCAATTTAATTAAATCTCTTCGAAAAATTTTAAGTAGTTCTTAAGCGGGTGAACTGATTTGGTGCTACAGACAGACACACACATATTGGTCAAACTTGTAACACCCCTTTTTGCGTCGGGGGTATTAAAATGTTGGATGTTAAGTTTTTTTATAGTGCATTATATTCTACAAGTTAAGCCCTTTCATTTACCTATTTATACACATACATATTTATGTTTATATAGTTTACCGGCTATCTTACCCTCCAAAGCAGAACACGACAGTGACAAGCTTTGATGCTTTTGCGGCGGGAATAGGTAAGGGAGCATCCACAAATTACATAAGATGTTTAAGGGGAAGAGGGGGTCGAGTCAAATCTCATCTAATCTAACGTTGGAGAGAGGGGGGGTCTCGGCAAATACCACGCATTTTTTTTCTGATAAAAATAAAAAATATATACACTTTGGGTCCATTATCCAGATTGTACATGCTTAAGATTTAATCTTAAGCGTAATCGTAATACGACTAAGATCATTCACTTCGAAAAAAAATTCATTCATACTTTGACGTTATACAGTCTTAACTAGTCGTAAATAAAAGCACGAAGCTTTTTTTTTTCTTTTTACAATAACAATCCAACACGTTTACATATTTAAGAAACATACATTTTGAAAAATCTCACGTGAGATTGAGGGATGGGGGAGGGGATTGAATAAAATCTCACGACATTTCACCAGGGGGGAGGAAGGGACAGAAAATTTAAAAAAACACTTTACGTAATTTATGGACGCCCCCTAAGGTGGTGATATCATATATCTGGGTGAAACGTTGCCAACTCTACCACCTAGTGGTCACAATGATAATGACATGTACAGCCAATATTTTTTACGAACAGCCTGGCAAATGGCTGATGGTCTATTCTTCAAACGGGAAAATGGTCTATTCTTAAAACGCCAATGGGAAAAACTATAATGATGAAAATCTATATCTATACTAACTAATATTATAAAGCTGAACAGTTCGTTTGTTTGGTTCAACGCGCTAACCTCTGGATGTACCAGTCAGATTCAAAAACATATTTTTGTGTATTATAGCCACATTCACGAGGAAGGCTAGCTTTTTACCTGACTAAACAAAAGTTAATGTATTATAAACCAAAAGAAATACCCATTTATTTAAAGAATAATTATTATTAATGCTCTCGTATATTTACGTAAACAGCAAAGAGAACGAAATTAAGACCGCGAATTATTAATGCAAAGAGGGTATGTTTATATCCTTCCAAGCTTTTAGTATTACATTCACCGAGGCTTGCGGAATCACTAAATTTGAAAACCGTCGCAGGAACTAACAAGTTAGTAATGAACGAATGAATTTAATCATGAAACTTCCAAAACATCTGTTCATTCACTTCGGCGAACAGTCAGTCAGATAAACGAAACTTCAGAAAGTGAATTAGATCTGCTGAGTCTAAGGGAATCGCAACTTTTTCAACACGAGTACTGCTATTATTCGTGGATTTGCTTGCGTTGAATTTCGTTTTATTCTCTTTCGGAATTTTCAAAAAATAAATTTTACTGGCTGCATCCTGAAGTTCGGTGTATTATACAAGTTTTTGATGAATCCAACTATCTTATGTGCGGTCATCATCTACATGTGTGCCAAAGAACACAGACGATTTTGAATTTTAACATATTTTTTGCGTGTCCTTTAGAGTGACAAATACTAGATCGACTGGAATGATCATCCACGTTTTTTAATTACTTAAATAAAATATATCGTTAGGAATATTTACAAAAAAAATATTGAGACTTTAATTTGATTGACTTCTATTACTATATTGAGGTCTAATTGAAGTGTTGTCAATGAACAAAACTGTAACATTGTTTACATTAAAACATTAAAAAGTTTATGCATCACCATCTTAATTACAAGTCACAAAGAAAAAATGACTGCCTCGATGTCTAGGGGTAGCCTAATCGGCTCAGACCATATGGTCCCGGGTTTGATCCATGGGTCGGGCAAAGTGTTATTGAGGTTTTTTCGAGGTTTTCTCGAAAATCTAATCCTCAGTAGCAGCTCGGAGTCTGAGTGGTGTATTACCACTCCCGTGTCTCGAATGAGCACATAACTGTCGATTCCGGTTACCGATAGAAATAGTCGATAATTGTTAACATGTCGGTAAATGCGACGATGAGGATCACCACTTATCTCGTCAACCGACAAACCGGTGAATCGCGTTGAACTGGAAGGTCTAAAAACGTTCGGTTTACTCTGCCTACCCCCGCAAGTGAACCGGGCGTGATGATACTTTTTTTTCAATTAAAAATTCTGTGTATTGTATCTACTAAAGTTCATTCTGTTTTTTTTTGTTATTTTACAAGACATGCTTGACTATAATCTTTTACAAAATATGAAATATATGCACATCTCGTTAGTCTCGCTAAAACTCGAGAACGGCTGAACCGATTTGGCTAATTTTGGTTTTAAATTAATTGTTGGAAAGGAAGGTTTAAAAGGTGAGAAAATATATAAAAAAATAAGATTAGTTAAAAAGGCAGAACAACGTTTGCCGGGTCAGCTAGTTCTAAAATATTATTGTTTAAAAATGTATAAAAGTATGCAATCAATTTAATTGATTAATGATTCATGGTGACATTTTTTTCTCCTGATGGAAAGAGTCAACCGTCGCCTATTGACACCAAAGATGTTAATGGTGCGTTGCTATCTTGTGGCGAGGTCTAATGCCACATGCATAAGTTTACCGGCTACCTTACCTTCCAAACCGAAACATGACAGCGACAAGCACTGACACTATTGCGGCAGGAATAGGTAAGGCAGTGGTACCAGACCCGGACGAGACAGTGCAGAACTCTACCACCACGGTGGTAGTGTTCTGCAGTGTACAGCCACGATGGTAGTGACTCGATAGCCAATCAGTCGCCTTTTACGACCTGCCTGGTAGAACGGCAGTTGGCCTATTCATCAAAGGAGGCCGGCACCAACACGGCGAAAACATTGACATATTATATTCACTATATTCTTTGCATTAATCAACCACCGACTACTACGAAGAGAACTAAACGTTTACGTTAAACTAAGCTAAATTCCAGCTTTATCTAGCTAATAATCCCCAAGTTTAAAAATATATGTTAAATTCGGCTAGTTTAAAGAGTTGATATAGAATCTTACGGAATATAGTAAACTTTAAGGTAATGAGTAAAGAAAACAATGTATGAAGACTCGCCCGTGTTCTTTCGTCCAAATCGGTTCAGCCATTTTTGCGTAATTGAGTAACAAACATCCATCCATACATCCAAACATCGAAACTTCAGCACTTGTAACATTAATATAGATTGCGCATATTCTGCACCTTGATGACGCTTCTTGTTGTACGCTGCGCAAGACAATATGGTACTTATTTTTAGGGTTCCGTACCAAAAAAAAACGGAGTACATATAGGATTAATTTGTTGTCGATCCGTCTGTCAAGACGCTTTTTCTCAGGAACTTAACAGGTAACAAATTCAAATTGATATCAAACCCTGTAAATCTATGGCTTCTTTCCTCTCTCGAATCCAAGAAATACAGTATCGCGTATGCGGGAATCAAAATTTATGGAGAACTTACCATTGATCTAGAATCTTGAAATTTCGCAAGGTGCAATGTCTTGTAACACATGTAGAGGAAAAAATCTAAAAACCCTTAATATGTATTTTATTAACAACTTGCTGTAATCTGCTGCGCGCGTTGTTTGCACCACCTTAAATACATTTTAAGGTAAGACAAATCAAAAACTTACGTGGGCTCATGCACAGTAACTTTACTGAAGATCATTACATGATCAAATGCATAACATACGATTCTATAAAGGACATACAGACAAACTAATTTTTATATATACCTGTAGATAGAAAGCGAAATTAATATTACAAACTTATTATTTACAGTTGATGCAATAATCATGTCTAGACATCAAGATAAAATCAAGTGGTTTTTCAACCGACTTCTCAAAAGGTTATCAATTCGACTGTATGTATGTATTTTATGTTTGTTACTTCAGAAATAAATATGACCAATATTTTTAAACCGATTTTGAAAATTCTTTTCTTCCCGCATGGTATCATTTTGATCTGGTAAAGATTTAATGTACGGTAACCTACCAACCGCCGGTATCTTTGAATCCTGCGTTTCAACTGTCTTAGTCCGGGCCTTCTTTGAAGAATAGTAGTGCTGTTCTGCAGCCAGGCAGTTCGTAAGTGGCGAACGATCGGCTATGCGAGTAACTATCATCATGGGTATTAGGTAGCAGAGGTCAGCATTTTCTCGCCTGGGCCTGAAACCACTATCTCTTCCTGTCGCAACAGCGTCAGAGCTTGTCACTGTCGTATTACGGTATGGAGGGTAAAGTAGACGGTAAACTTATGCATGTGACAATAAGACCCCAACGCAAGGGTAGCAACGCACTAATAAAATCTTTGGTGTCTACAGGCGATAGTTGACTCTTTCTATGAGGAGAGACATCTGCTTGTTTACTATCTTATAATATTAAAAAAGTGCGATATTTACTGAATTTAAATGGGACCAAATGGGAAGTACTCTCAACAAAAAAGAATTTTTCAAATCATTACATAGTATATAACAAAGTCGCTTTCTCTGTCTATTCCTATGTCCTTATGTCCCTATGTATGCTTAAATCTTTAAAACTACGCAACGGATTTTGATGCGGTTTTTTTTAATAGATAGATTGATTCTTGGGGAAGGTTTTAGTATATAAACCTTTCCGATATTCTCACGGGAACAAAAGCTACGCGTGTAAAACCGCGAGCAGGTCGCTAGTCAGTTTATAAATGACAGAGTTCTGAGTAACAAACATGCTAACAACTTTTTGACGCAGTAAAACTGTAGCAAACGTTATCCCATTTCCCGTATCTGCGGAACCTCAGATTTTCACCAAATTAAAATGAGGATACACTGGGAGTATGCCCTGTAACAAAAAAAGTATTTTCAAAATCAGTTCATGAATTACTGAGTTCTGAGGTAACAAACAAAAAACATACAACTGAATTAAAAAGCTCCTCCTCTTTGGAAAGTCGATTAAAAATAAAGTAACTGGCATGATGGGGGAAATATTATGTCAAACAAGTTCTACAAAACGGCACTTCTAATGGATTACAATCTAGTTGTAGACGAGTCAACAATTTAAAATTTTAATGTCTGCAGCATGCGAGGAAAATATTACGCTTGGATGCAATGTCTTAACTACTTATTTTAGTAATAAGAAATTGCTTTTTTTTAATTAATATGATGTTCGGACTCTGCAACTATAACTTGCGTAATAAAAATTGCAAAATCATATACCTACCTCTTTGCTATTTGCGCTCGTTAAATACATTAATGGAGCTTCGCATGTTCGCCTTTTACAAACTGACTGGCAGAATGGCAGACAGTCTTTAAAGGGGGCCCATACCAACATGGGTAGCACATTCAGCTGATGTGGTTTGTGCCCCCTAGAAACCAGAACACGACAGTGACAAACACTACGCTATCGAATAAGGAATAAGTAAGGCGATGGTATGAAATCTCGGCGAAATACTGCAGAATTCTACCACAACTTCGACATCGTTGTTTTTTTTTCTTATCTTTTTCAAGATAGTCAAAAGGAACCTAATCTCATACATCAAGATCTATGAAATTACTTGCATTGTTGTATGAAAAAATATTTATGTATTTGAAACAAGACGTTTATATTTTTAAAACCAGCGATGTTTTTACTAGAGTTTAACGAATTCTACAGCTTTTATATATCGTTAGATAGCAAACAAGCAGATGGCTCTCCTGATGGAAAGAGAAACCATCGCGTATAGACACCAACGATGTTAATGGTGCGTTACTATTAGTGTGGCGGGATGGCAATGCCGCATTCATAAGTCTACCGGCTACCTTACCCTCCAAATCAGAACACAACAATGACATTTAACGTCATTGCGACAAAGCAGTGGTACCAAATACCCGAGCGAGACGTTGCGGAACTCTACCACCTAGTAGTCACGACGGTAATGACACGTATAGCCAATCGGCTGCCGGTCGGTCGGCTTACAATCTGCCTGGCAGAACGGCAGTTAGTCTATTCTTCAAAGGAACCCGGACCAACTCGGGAGAGATACTCTTGAAACCATCATTGGAAAATCATTTTTTAAATAAAAGTATATATTTTTTAATGAAAAGTATAAATATAAAAGTATAGAATAAATATATAATTTTTTTAATAACAATTTAAAGATAAAACTGGTTTTAAATAAGTATTTTTACACAGTGCAATACTTTTAAGCTCGCTACACGAGAGAAGGGATTAATTTATACCGGCATAATAAAAGGCCAGCGAATGAAACCTCCGACGCAATGTAGCAATGAACCGGCGGATTATATACCTGCAATGCGTAATGGAGAATTATATATACCTATTTTATTATTATTAATGATTCCGTATAATAATTAAATCTATATTATTGTTATAAATTCAAGAACTTGGATGTTTGGATGTTTAGATGGATGGATGTTTGTTACTCAATCACGCAAAAACTATGGAACGGATATGAATAAAATTTGGTACACAGGTAGATGATGACTTGAAATAGTACAAAGACTGCGTTTTATCGTGAAAAAAAATAGGTGATCCCGCGGGAATCACCAAAAACTTTTATAACGCAGCGGCCTGCATACTGCAGCTAGTTTATAAATGCGAAAGTCTATCTGTCTGTTATGCTTTCACGGCTAATTTACTGAACTAATTTTGTTGAAATTTTACATTGAGATAGTTGAAGACAAGAATTCAACCACAGCTACTGTTTATTCGATAGTCAACCCATAAAGGACCGAAATAGGGAATTAAAGTTTGTATGACGTCACTCGTTATAAAATAATTCACGTGTCACACCAATTACATACATCGAAACCGTCTGTTACTTAAAACCCTATAATTAGTAGAAGTCTATCGTGTAAGCCTATAATTAGTAGACATCTATTGTGCAAAAGAGACAAAGCAACTTTTGAGCAATACCATGCCACCAGCTAAAAGTGAGAATTTGTTTGATATGTTATTTCACTTTACTAATCACTTATAAATTATAATCACTGCACGGCGATGTAACGGAACATACGGAACATACGGAATAAAATGCACCAACCATGTGTGACAATAATCGTCACATATGAAATATAACGGTCGTGATTTATCACCCGTGATATAAAAGTGACAAAAAACAAAAAACTTCACGACGTGATAGCGAAATAAAATTAGCTATAACTCCCATACCTACGAAGCGGGTGCCAGAAGAGTTTATTATCTGCCAGCCTGCCAAGCTGTTTATAAACGTATTTTTATTATATCATAAGCAGATTTGTCTTCTGATTGAGATATATCTATCGCCTATAGAAATATAAGCTACTAACATATCGCGCTGCATGGTCAGACTAGCGTTGTTCATCATCATGGTGTATTTCCGGTAATTGTTCGTCTTGACATTCTTGACATTTTGACGTCCTCATCAGCAATTGTACGGGCACAGGCAAACCGTCACCCTGGAAAATCCCGCGCTCTATCCTTATCGCTTCAAAAATACAAAAATCCTCACCACTCCTAGGAAAACAGAGAGTGGTGGTTCACTGCTTCATACATGATCGTAAGAAATTGCAGAGAACGAATCAATTTTTTACAGTTCCATCACTTGTATCAACCATGAACGAGGCACTGAATATTATTATTATTATTATTGAGGAGTTCCTTCCATTCAACTTGGGAACCTACTGGAAAATATTTTATTGTTTAAAGATAAGCAATGTAATTTTTCTTTTGCATTGCAAATATTCATAGCGTTGATCACCAACTGCTGCTGTCCGCTTCTTCTTTCTTCTCTTATATACTCTTTCCGCTCTTTTCCAGTGACCGTCCCGTTGGTCCAGTGGTTAGCGACCCTGACTACTCGATTGACAGGGATCGGGTTCGGTCCCCGACGGGGACAAGCGTTCGTGTGATGAGCATCAATGTTTATATTTCCGGGTTTGGGTGTTTATTAAATATATTCTTCTATATATGTATGTATTTCTATATATAGTCAATGTGGGTAAATGTAAACAGAGGTAAATGGAAACACATTCAATAATTCCATCATTTTTAGTTTTAGAACATACTCAGTGAAACGGAACGCATCCATAGTCTATTATCTACTACGGCCATTTTGATACGTCACTGTCAGAGCACAGAAAACAGATGATTTATGTGCTTGAATCTTTTTTGTGAAATAAATTAAATACAGTTTTCAAGTGTTAAATAGTACTTACTATACTGTAAAAACAAGCAAGGTAAATGATAAAACTTATTGATTAATTAGATGAAAGTAGATTGATTTGAACGGTTTTGGTTATAATTTCTCTCTAAATGATGTCCGCCATTTTTTGAGCGCGTGTTTACAATTACCTCGACATGAAGGGCATGGGGTGAAATGTAAACACAATAAGAGGTAAATGTAAATGTGTGAGGGAAATGGAAACAATATAATTTTGCTTAATTATTTTACGTGTTGATGATCGTGGGTAATTGTAAACATTTATTTTATTTCAGTTCTGCACCCTATCAGAAATGCCCTGGACATATGTACGTAAGAAGGAACTGAGTACCTCAACTCCACCATAGTCTGTTCACCTTCCCCTACTGAAAGCCACAGTGAAAGCGCACTCGCAAAAATAAATACTGGTGAACATGTAACTCCAAATTGCTCTAATTCTGACAATACCACCAGAAGAGTTGTAATTAAGAGCATTGACGAACATGTCTCACCACACTGTTCTAGAATAGAAAACTTGTCTGTTAGTGCTCCAACAAAGACAAATGCTTCTCAACATTGCAGCTTTGAATATAATAGCAATAGATGATCTTTTGTTTTACTGAGTAATACATTAAAATTGATAACACTAGATACAAGTACTAATGACTCAGTTAAGGCAAAACTTCTTAAAGCTATATCGTCTTTAGATTGTGTTGAAGATAGTTATGATGATATCGTGTCACCAAATAAAGATATTTTAGATAAATTATTCAAAACACAAACAAACACTCCGGAAAAAAGGAAGAAAATTGTGATGCCAAGACTTAAAGTTGCCACTTATGGAGAAATTCTTACTAGTGATGCTGTTAAAGATCGTCTGAAAAGAGCTAAAGAAGAAAAGACTAATAAAAGAAACAAGATAAACATTAAGGTAGAAAAAGGTCTTAAAAATAAAGGACAAGGAAAACGAACAAAATCTGCCAACTTACATCAAGAAGATGAAAAGGAAAATGTTAATGCAAAAAAGACAAGACTTGATAGTATTGATAAGAAGACTGAAGAAATAATGGTTGAACAGATGAATAAGGACCAATGCATGCAAGCCAATTTTCAGCAAAAGCAGCATGCCGGAAATAATAAGCAAAAGATAGTAAGAGGCTACTGACTTAATAATTATTAAGTACACATAAACTTAAAATAAAAGTCCAATATTTTTTATAAAATTGTTTCAATTTACCTCCATAGATTACTAACAATGTTGTACTGACATAATCATTTGGTTTACAATTACCCCCAAACAATAGTAATTGTTTCCATTTACCTCAGCTGTCAGTTCAAAGACCTACTGAAAACATTTTTAGTTTGTTTCAATTTACCCCCTAGTATAAGTAAAGGCTTTTTAGAATTATTTACGTATTACCGAAACTCAGTTTTCGCACTTCACTACTATTTTTCTCTATTATTTAGCATATAATTTAGAATAACATGTTTACAAATACCTCAAAGTGGCAGTATTTTAAATAGTATGATGGGGTAAATGTAAACTTTATGCAAAATACAAAAAATATATGCAAAATGGTTTTAATGTTTTTTTATCTGTAACTTACTTATCCCTGAAGTCTATAAAAAATATTATTAATACCACATCATCACACTTTTTTTATGATGGTAATAGTATTACAATATTTTTTTATTTTCGAAAGTGTTTACATTTACCCACATTGACTCTATATGTATTTCTATTTATTAGTATCGTTGACTAACATCCATAATACAAGCAAATATCTTGCTTACATTGGAGTTAGATCAGAAAGTTTGCCCGTGAACATTTATTTATTATTATTTATATATATAAAAATGAGTGTTGTTTGTATAAAAACGCGATATTCCTTACGCATTCAAATATACTCGTACTAATTTAGATTTAATCGTTTGTACTAATGTAATTAAATAGTCATTCTTGCATAAGGAACCCTAAATATAAAACTCTCGTGCACATTGCACTTGCTCACATAATATTAAAAGCTACGTCTTTATTAAACGTGTACTTAAAACTCGTGAATAAACATATTTTTAAGTTGAAGAAAACTTAGAGGCAATACGAATGCTATATAGCTATTTGTATAAACTTATTAATTTTCTACTATGACTCAAGCATAACCGTATCACATTTGCATATTTTTAAGATCATGGAGAAAGTATCCAATACCTTTAAACGAGAAATTCTTGTATATATGTATATAATTGGAATCTCGGAATCGGCTCCAACGATTTTCATGAAATTTAGTATATAGGGGGTTTCGGGGGCGATAAATCGATCAAGCTAGGAATCATTTATAGAAAATGTCATTTTATTCGTGTTTTAAAGTCCCAATTAAAACTGAAAAATATGACTCTTCCTGACATCTATTGGCGAATAATAATACTATTTTTGGGATTGTAAGTTATTCCAGCAGATGGCGTTGTTAAGTAAAATGAAGTTAATGAGTGTTTGCTTTGAGGTTAGACTAAGAAAATCAATTGTTTATTTAGGGGTTTTTCGGGTCAAGGAATCGATTTATCAAGGTTCCAGGTCCAAAAAAAGCTCGGTTCCAAAAATATGGGTATGTAAAAACCGAGCAAAGCTCGGTCAATCAGCAATCAGATATTGTATATATAATATGAACAAACAAAAATTAGAGATTTTTGATATCCTGTAAAATTAAATAATATAACAAATACGCTTTTAACATATTAAAATATATACATAGTGACTGGTAACATACTGTACAATATACTTAAGAAGAGTATTCAGTAGGTACTTGGTTCTGATACCGAATACGTCAAAAATAGCGACTTCATTTTTAACCTAATTATCCAATAAAAATGTTTAGTACGGACTCCGCGCATATCAAAGTTCATTGTTTACAAATAGCCATTGTCGCTAGGGCACGTGGTTTAAGCGCGCGCCTATCGCCCGCGCGGTGACCATTATTTTTGAATATTATTACTACACTAATTTAGTTGAGTTATACTATGTAGTTAAGCAATATTACCTTTTCAACCAACAAAAAAACGGAGGTTATCAGTTTGACGTGTATATCATATTTAATATTGTTGGAATTGGATATTATTTGAATATGATTATTTAGGCGTCCAAGCACGTATACTGAATTTCGCAAGTCTAGTACGTTTGTATATTTTTATTTTTATCCACGAATTTCTCGAGAACTAAAACCCATATCGAGATAATCTTTTTGATTTAAATTAAGTATATTTCAACTTGAGATATCAGTATATCATTTTTTTGACTTGACATTTGATTGACATTTTATTTGACATTTGTATTCGGATCATTTTTTTATTTTAAATTACCATTATTATTCTTAAATAATTGTTCCACGTGCCCATAAACTAGTGTGTCCTTTAATATATACAATCTTACTAACCATCCTATCTATACAAATAAATAAAATTGGAATGTCTGTTTGTAATATTAAAATAACCGCTTTTTACTAAATGCATATGGATGTAAACACGATACATATACCAAAATAACATTTTTTACAATTTTTGTCCGTCTGTCGGTCTATCTGTCTGTTTGTTCCGGCTAATCATATGATAGACCGATTTTGACGGGACTTTCACCTTCAGATAGCTGATGTAATAAGGAATAACTTAGGCTACTATTATTTTCGAAAATTTTTCACGCGGGCGAATTCCCGGGCTCAGCTAGTATATAATAAATACCCAAGCAAGGAAATACAAACATCTACGCACATCACATAAAATGCTTGACCCTTTAAGGGCATGAATTCGAGCTTGCTCTCAATCGGCGTCGTTAGGCGCATACGCTACCCACTCGAGTGGCGAAGTGATCATAAGGGCAAGGAAACATTGAGGCTTTTAATGATCTATATACATATAATAAAATCGTAGGAAAGTCAAAACTGTACATTGAATATTTTTTTTAAAGAATACTTGGGGAATAATCTACAATCGATATCGAAGCCAAAAATATAGTTTTTAGAATTTTTGTCTGTTTGTCTGTTTATCTGTTTGTCTGTTTATCTGTTTGTTTGTCTGTTTGTCTGTATGTATGTCCGGGGTGAACTCAAAAAGTACTGCATGGATTTACTTCAAATTTTGCATGAATATTACTAACAGGTCGGGTCAACATATAGACTACATATTATCACGCTATCACGGAGATGCTGTGCGGAGTAAACGAAGTCCGCGCGGATGAAGTCGCTGGCAAAGCTAGTATACGTATATATTTTTAAAGTTCTACTACCCTTACTTGAATTCTAACGGAATTTCAGTATGTTCTGCTTTTAAGGTGCTAAATAAACTTTGGCAATATTTTCGTAGGAACTATTTTCTCCGCGACTTCGTTCGCGTGATTCACACACGTTACTTCCTTTTTTTCAAGCATAAACGCTGGCTATGTTATTTGGGAAAAATGTAGGGTTTTTTTGGTGAAAGAATTTTTAAGATCAGTCTAGTAGTTTTTAAGTTGATTCATTAAAAACAAGCAAATCTCTTCTCATAACAATATAAGTTAGGGTGTGGTTAAAAATTATTAGGACTTAACATATGAAATTGGCGCGTTTATAGATAAAACAGGTCATACAACAAATTGTCAACAATATTTTTGTCGACAATTACTCAAAAACTTATAAAGCTTTCTAAGCCGTGATGGTTTTCCTTTTAATTTTATTACTTACTAGCGGCCCGCCCCGGCTTCGCACGGGTATAAAATATACAGCCTATATCACACAGTAAAAAAAAATGATTAAAATCGATGCAGTAGTTTTGATTTATTCATTACTGCCCGTGGCCCTCAAACAATTCCCCTTTCCCTATACCATGAAGATTTCCTGCTATCTTTGGAACATCTAAATTTCCTGCTATTTTGGAAAATCTAAATTCATAGAGGTACTACATTTTTATTTTTTACATTTTACATATTTCTTTTACTTTTTCCATTAATATATAACAAAATGTCTTTATATACAACGTTCACAGCTTTCTTGTCATTAGACAATATAAACATGATTTCTTTAGAGGTTACTCTTGATGTATTAGACGTAGTTTTTTGAGGAATAGAGCTGATTATTTTTTGTACTCAATCGGTACATAAATCTGGAAGTTATATTAAAAAATACTGTTTCTTTTGGTGTTTTTTAAATTATTTTTTTTTTGGTGTTTTTTCAAAATTTCTCAAAATCTTCTTCAAATCGGTTCAAATTCGGTTCGGTTCAGTTCGGTTCTCAAAATCGGTTCAAATTTTCAGGAAATCTAAGTTAAGCGGAATCCAATCGAATGCCATCAACCGCGTTAGATCGGTCTAGCCGTTCAAAAGTTATGACATGTTTACATACACACATACACACACACACACACACATACGTACATACAGACATACTGACGTCATCGTGAAAATAGTCGGAAAAGATTCCTAGGACCTCAAAACGGGGACATCTGGTGAAAACTCGATTTTCGAAAATCGAGGTAAAATCAGTATCTTCCTTATCTACATACATAGTGGGAAATTAAAGACTGATTTGCTAAAACACGTTTTTTTACATTGGTTATTAAATAACAATTTTACAAACATTATACGATATACCTGAAGATATTATCTAAGGAATGTGCTAACTTATTACATGATAGAATGTACTTTACTTGATCATATAAAATTCCGAAAACAGGCAAAAATCTCTAAAACAAATAATTTGTTAATACTATTTCTAATCATCCACATGATTTTTATATGGTGATATTTAGTTAAAAAAAAGAATGTACTAAATTTTGATTTTCAGCTGAAGTCCTATATTAACGACGGGTCCCAAGAACAAAATCTTATAGAGAGATCAGACTAAATTGGTTTTATAATAAAATTCGCATTAAACACGCATAAAACTACAATATACTTTTTATATTTATTGGTCTTTTTTTGTGGAAATACTCAAGTGAACATCTTATCCACAATGTACTCCCACAAACAAACATATTGTAATTTGGTAATTTTGTAGATACGATTTTGTTCTTGGGACCCGTCGATTTATTTATCCGAAAATTAACACGTGTCCCAGCGGTTTCAGAACATGTCACGCGCGCACTGCCTACCGGCCGGTAACCCCGCAACCGCTATGCCCCTGCATTTTAAATTAAATCTGTAATATCTTCGAAAATATTCATTTAAATTACATGCTGTAAACGGCCATATTGCTCTATATATTTAAGGTATCAGCAATATATTTAAGGTATTTAATTGGATAAGGATTAGTGCTGTATTGCTTAAAATTGCTTCGAAAAAAAGCCATTATTTTTCGTAAAAAGAAAATGACAAAAAAATGCTATTGTGGGTTATCCATAAGAGATAGACATATACCATCGTACAGTTTTCTGTAGACCTTTTCAAGGTGTACAAATACTTAGTACATTATTTTGATAAATCTCGTAGGGTTTAGCCAGCGTTTGCAATGTAAGCGAAAAAACATATAATTATTTACGACATGACATCAGAAAACTCAAAAATTGCAGTATTTCTCGACTCTATATTGAATTTTATTTAGGTTTATGTGTATAATATTTTATATTGAATATTATACACATAAACCTTCCTATTTAACCACTCTATCTATCAAAAAAAACCGCATCATAATCCGTTGCGTGGTTTTAAAGATTTAAGCATACATAGATAGGGTCATAGGGATATAGGGACAGACAAAGAATGCGACTTTGTTTTTAACCCCCGATGCAAAACGAGGGGTATTATAAGTTTCAGGTGTGTATCTGTGTATCTGTGTATCTGTGTATGTGTATATCTGTGTGTCTCTCCGTGGCATCGTGGAGCCCTGGCGGATGGTCCGATTTGGTTGCGGATTTTTTTAATTGAAAGCCCTATTTTGCGAGATGGTTCTTAGCTAAGATTCAGTAGAATCTGTTCAGCCGTTTCAAGATAACCAGCTCTTTTCAAATTGATGAAAGTAATTAAATAACTTGTAAATGCTTTATCAATACTAAATGTTGTATTCTGTTACTTTGTTGATATTGCAATTACATGATAACGTTGAGCTAATACTTTGAGGTTCTCATTTGAAGATCATCAGCGTCTATTTAACTAGCAATTTTCGTATTTAAATAACAGTTTTTCTAAATATTGCAAGCCACTTTTTAACGACTTCCGTTCCGACCATTATCCGTTAGTACAAAAACTTGACAGACTTGTGAAGGAAATGCAAATACTATGGTACCATCCAACTGAGCTCGTGATGTAGCCTGGATGTATGGACTGGAACTGTCTGATGCAGAGCTTTAACAAGACAATCTTGCTTAGACTAAGTCAGGTTGCTTTAAATACTAAGTTTGATTAGTGCTCATGATGACGAGGATTTGAAGATGGAGCTGATAAAGTGCTACCGAAACTCACGCGTAGAATGTAGAAAGAGATACGATAGTCAAGTTCGGACTCGATGGATTTTTGATGATGTTTACTTTCCATAACATATAATGTCGAAGAACTGAACATGGAGCCGTAAGAGTGTAATTGTAACTCACTGATAGAAATTGCTAATATAGTGGAGTTTGGAGTCATTTCATTTGTTACAGTAAGATCTTTCTCATCATCATATGGCTCTGAAGATTGAGCCGAAAAAGTGACATTGGAACTTCAAGAATCCTGATTCAAAGTTCAACTACAATGAACTCCTAAACTAAACGAGGTAAAGTATTTGAATTAGCACTTAATTGTTTTGTATTAGCAAATTAGTTAGTGCTGGATGATTTTCAGGATCTTATGATGGAACTGAAAGGTAACCATGAGAACTCCTGAACTGAATAAGATAAACTAATCGAAATTGGACTCATTTGTTCTGTTTGGACGTGTGCTTTTTTGACTCTATTTTGACTCTAGTGCCAGACGATTTCCAGAGTCTCGTGATAGAGTTGGAAATACTTTATGGGAACCTTGGAATAAAATTAGCAATACCATCGAATTTGAGGTAGTTTGTTTTGTTATTTCAAGGACTTTGGAGTGGAATGGCTTCCAGTGCCTGATGATACAGGATGTAACCAAGAACTCCTGAAGAATAAGAAGAAACCAGGTTAACCCATCAAGTGGGGAAAAAATTCAGTTTGTTTTTGCAAACAATTTGGTGCTAGACGATTTTTAGTATCTGATGATGGAATTGGAACGTAGTCGTGGGAACTTCTAAACCAAACAAGATAAATCTGGCTGGCACCTGGCTACTGGTTCGGGTCTGGTACCACCACCTTACCTATTCCTGCCGCGATAACGTCAGTGCTTGTCACTGTCGTGTTCCAGTTTGGAGGATAAGGTAGCCGGTAAACTTATGCATGTGGCATTAGACCTCGCCACAAGGTAGCAAAGCACCATTTACATCTTTGGTGTCTACAGGCGATGGTTGACTCTTCCCATCAGGAGACCTATTAGCTTGTTTGCTATTTTTCGATATAAAAACAAGAGCTTAGATTCATTTGTTTTGTTTTGACAAATACTCTAATGCTAGATGCTTTCCCAGGTCTTATAATGAAGCAGGAAGGAGAAAGTCTTTGGAGCAGAATGGCTTCCGGTATCAGATGATAGTGGGAAGAACTCCATAAGATACCCTATCGAGTTTGGACTCATTTCTTCTATTTTGAGAGTTACCCTGGTGTTAGATAATTTCTGTGGTCCTATGATAAAGCAGGCTATTTAGGATTCATTTGGTTCGTTCTAATAAGGAATTTGCAACAGAATGACTTCCATTTTCTCAAGATAAAACTGAAAGAAGTCCATGATATCTCGCTAAACCAGACAGGCCCATCGAGTTAAGGTTAATTGGGTTTGTTTAGGTATACTGTTTGATGCTGATTTTAAGAATCTATTGATGTCACTTGAAGGTGGTTATAGGATCTTTTAAACTAAACAAGACAAACTCAACGCGTTATTTGTTCTGTTTTGACAAATAATCTGGTGTTATATGATTTCCAAGCTCTTACGATAAAGTGATAGAAGGTCATGGAAACGAAACGAACGAACGAATGAAAATTGAGAAGCACCATCGATTTTGATCCCGTTTGAATCGTCCTTTTTTTTGTTTTCCAGTGTCTGATAATAAAGTTGGAAGAGGTTCATTATAACTTTTAAGCTAATCTAGATAAACCCATCGAATATTGGCTAATTCGGTATATTTTGGCAAATATTTAGGTGCCGGATGTTTTTAAGATAAAATAATGATGGAACTGAAAGGTGGCCATCGGAGATTGGGCTGATATCGTTGGCTTTTATTACTAGGAGATTCGCAGGGTTTGGTAATATAAATAGAAAGTGGTTGTGGAACTCCTGATATAAACAAAATAAGTCCATTGAGTGTGGTCTCATTTGTTATATTTTACATACACTCTGGATCAAAATGATTTCCAGGACTACATAGTGGAGCTGGAGCCCATGGGAGCTTTGCAATAAAATAACTTAAACTCATTGAGTAAGAAACCATGGTAACCTTAACCTGATGCTGCAAGATCCCCTTTCGTAGATCATTAGGTCTTTTCACGTTTTACTCAAACTAATGCGTATGTAGCGGAATGGCGGTCTGAGGATGTGTCGGGGGTTTTTGAAATTTTTAATTTTATCTTGTATACTATGTAGTGACATATTCTTTTATATCATAAGGTAAGTTTATTTCATTCTTTCCAAGATAGTCAAAGGGAATCAAGTTTCATACATCAAGATCTATCAGATTACTTTCATTGTTTATGAAAAAATATGTATTTGGAATAAGACGCTGGTATCGCTGTTTTTAGAAACGTGAAATTAATTAAATTTGCTATTATCCGCGAACTATTATTCTATGTATCCTCCGTGATGGTACCGAAAAGAGAGACGTCGGTTTAATAAATGGATTGGACTCAACAACAACAAGTATTACTTACACTCGCGTAGAGTGAGGTAGTGTTCGTTTCTCCTGAAGATGCTTCGGTTTCGAAGTGAAACGTGCGTTGAGTACGTACATGAATTGTGTGCTTTTGTGATTGGTGCCGGCGTGGTCGTGGTTGTAAAAGTGTGGTGGATGTGGGCGGATAAGTGTGCCGCTGGGGTCTTCGTTTGATCGGAACCATCGGTGAGTCCAATCCATTTATTAAACCGACGTCTCTCTTTTCGGTACCATCACGGAGGATACATAGAATAATAGTTCGCGGATAATAGCAAATTTAATTAATTTCACCTTTTAATAATGGATTTCCGCAAAGTAACGCCTGAATCAATAAAATGTTTTTAGAAACTCTTTTACAACCAGCGATTTTTTTACTGGAGTTTGCTTTTTTATATCATTAGATAGCAAACAAGCAGATGCGTTTTAATGGAAAGAGAAACCGTCGCCTACGGACACCAAAGATGTTACTGGTGCGTTGCTGGTACTTTGTGGCGAGGTCTTATGGCACATGCATAAGTATATACCTTACCCTCCAAACCGGAACACGACAGATACTAGCCAGTGCTAGTATCTGTCGTGTTCCGGTTCCGGTAGTAGCGTCAGTACGCTAATGCGACAGGAATAGATAAGGCGGTGGTACCAAACCCGGGCGAGACAATGCAGAAATCTACCACCTAGTAGTCACGATGGTAGTGACTCGTATAGCCAATCAGTCACTTTTTATGACTCGCCTGGCAGAACGGCAGTTGGCTTATACTTTAAAGGAGCCCGGAACCGACACGGGAAAAATATTTACTACTACTAAGTACTGTGAATTTTTGCCACCCCCAACCAACTATTTAGCTCACAGACGGGGGTGCACTTGACTGCAATAAAAATTAACACTTTAGCTTAATATTTTATAAATCAGTCGACCGTAATAGAAAATTTGTTTTCACAAACCTACATAATTATTTAAAAACCTATCCAACGATACTTTACGGTAAGGGACATGTGTATATGTATGCCAAATTACATCTTTCTAGTACTGAGAATTTCTTTGCTAGACTGCGAAGGGACAGGTGGACTGACGGACAGACATACCAAAATTATAAGGGTTCCTTAATTTACTTCAAAGCCCTAAAACTCAATCTTTTTCTTACTTTTGAATTACATCGATTCATATAAATTATCCTGAATTATTAACTCGTATCCAGTTTCAGACAAACTTTGTTGTTCAAAAACTTTAAAACTCTATTTATAACGAATTCTTTGACTCAGGATTGTCCCCAGAACGCTAATGCGATGCGAAAATTCTCAAGCACAAAAATAACAAAGCATCAAAACCATAAGCTTTGTAAGATATAGGGGACGCCGACAACAACGAGCCTCTCGATAGATATAAAACTATTGTTATGAGGTAAAATATCAATATTTCATGTCCCTAAGACAGAGATACAAGAATGCAGTCACAAAACAATAAAATATTATTATTATTGACTCTCGATTCTGAAATTATGCGACACACATACAAGCCAGGGATGTAAAAATTGTAAAGGTAAGTTATAAATACTAAGATTTGTGTATATGCATGAGTGAGTACTGTTTGTAACTCTTTGCACAAAAGAACCTCGATAGATTTGGACAAAATTTATTGTTTGCAAGTGGTAATGCTAAATTTTAACGCATGGATTTTTGATAGATAGATATCCTATTTGACCTTACCTGTAACCTTTATTATATTACTTACGACTAACATCTCTTCTTAAGGTCAACGGCTCTTTAAGAATCTCTTCTTAAGGTCATCAATGATTGTAGAGAAGCAATGGATAAATTTCAGGTCACGTTGTTAGTCTTGATTGATTTTTCCAATGCATTTAATGCCTTTGACCATGAGATCCTTGCGATACTAAAACTTGCTGGTTTTTCTTCACATGTAAGGGAATGGTTTTCTTCTTATCTTCAGGGTCGTCAGCATGCAGTGCGTACTGGAAGCCTTTCCAACTGGTACGATCTGTCAGCTGGTGTACCACAAGGCGGTATACTCTCTCCTTTTTTATTTTCAATATTTATTAATGCAGTCACAATTTCTTTAAATTGTCCTTACCACCTGTATGCAGACGACTTGCAACTGTACGCTAGTGCTAGTATATCTGAGCTTACTGATGCGGTAAATAGAATAAATGAGCACTTACAGCATATTTTAACTTGGTCTCGTGATTTTGGGATAACCGTCAATATGTACGTCCAAATGTCAGGCTATTTTAATACTAATAGGTAGCGTTCGCCAGATTGGGCAAGTTGATCTTAATGTATTACCACCTATAATTTTTAATAATACACATATAACTTTTAGCTCGCAAGTGGAGGACCTGGGTTTAATTATAGATAGTGCACTGACGTGGGTCTCACATATTACGGTAGTGTGTCAGAAAGTTAACTACGCATTGAAAACTCTGTATAGACTCAAATAATTTTTGCCTATTTCTACAAAGATTACATTAGTTCAGGGCTTGATACTGCTGATAATTGATTACGCTGATGTGTGTTTCTCTGATCTAAATCAAATTCTTCTCAACAAACTAGATCGCCTTCTTAATAATTGCATTCGATTTATTAACGGACTACGCAAGTTTGATCATGTTTCCCAATATCGCTCTGCTCTTAAGTGGTTGCCTATACGACAGCGTAGAGATTCTAGAATGCTGTGCACTCTGTTTTCTATATTGTACGATCTGTCTGTACCTGGATACCTTAAGACTCTTTTTGATTGGCAGAGAGACACACATAACCGTAATCTGAGGTCCGATGAAAATTTATCTCTACACATTCCATTTTGCTACACAGAGTTTCTTTCTCAATCCTTTTTTCACCGAGCAATTCGTTTGTGGAATGTACTTCCTACAGTCATCAGAAAATCCCCTTTAAAGCTATCATTTAAAAGACAATTAAAATTATTCTACACTTTTTATCGTCGGCACTTGGTGAAACTACATTTTAACACAATATTTGCTAGCTGATTACACTTGTACTGTTTCACAATAAGATAATTATATTTAATTTCCGACCAGTTTCGCTTACACAAGCATCCTCAGGGTATTTACAGTAAATATTCTTTCTATTATATATATTCTATAAATATTATTCTATATTTACTGTAAATACCCTGAGGACGCTTGTGTAAGCGAAACCGGTCTGAAATTAAATATAATTATCTTATAGTGAAACAGTACAAGTGTAATCAGCTAGCAAATGTTGAATTAAAATTATATTTCAATGCATAAAAATAGTGACGTCAATTTCGTTACAGTGTTTAGATTGTTTTGTCTCATAGGTTATTTGTTATTTATATGTATGTATAATACGTATTTATATTTGTATGTATGTATATGAGTGTTTATGTATACATAGGGCACACTAAAAGTTTTGCACTTCTAGCTAAAAGGAACTATTTGAATTTCGAATGTTATATATTTAAAACGTTGCAACCTTAGTAGTAATAAAAAAAACAATTGGCGGGAAATGATTTGTCAATTGTTTTTTTATCACACATCAAAGTTCTACGTACGCAACGAAAATGGAATTAAGTCGAAAAGAATTTAGAGCGATGATTTTTTATGTTTTTAAAAGTTCTCTTTCTCCGCAACACTGTGCCGCTCGTCTTCAAAATGCTTTTGGGAGAGAAGCACCTTGTTTGAGCACCGTGAGGCGATAGTTTGTTGAATTTGAGAGAGGTCGAGTTTCTTTACATGACGAATTTCGTGAAGGGCGGCCTTCAACTGCCGTCAACGAAAATAATGTGGCTACTGTTAAGCGGTTAATTGAAGAAAACCTTGATTATCTATGAGACAATTCGAGGACTATTGGCCATTGGGGATTGATATGAGCCAAATTCAGAAAATTTTACACAAAGAATTGAAAGTTCGGAAACTTTGTTGTCGTTGGATCCCTCATGAACTGACAGCGGAGCAGAAGCGGGCTCGCGTGGAATGGTGCTCATAGATGAAGTAGTACTGAAGTACGACCACGGACATTCTAATGCTGTTTATGACATTGTCACAGGAGACGAAACGTGGATTTATTTTTTTGAACCCGAAAAAACAGCAATCTTGTGAATGGGTGTTTGAAAATGAGAACAGGCCAACAAAAGTGAGACAAGCTAGAAAAGTTGGTAAAAAAATGATTGCGTTTTTTTTTCTCAGCTACGGGTCCCATCTGTACAATTCCACTTGAAGATCAAAAGAGTGTTAATGCCGAGGTCCTACCATTTGTTTACCCAGGGTGTTAGAAAAAGTTCGCGAAAGACCATCCACCATGATAACGCTTCTTCACACACGGCCAACAAAACAAAGTCATTTTTAGCTTCCGAAAAAGTACATCTCGTCACTCATCCTGCGCATAGCCCCGACCTAGTACCCTGTGATTTCTGTATTTTCCCCAAAATCAAAGATTTGATGAGAGGTTTTACTTTTATCATCTCCGAAGAGGCGGTGATATCGTTCAATCAGCACGTAGAAAACATGCCTTCAGATTTGTGGTCCTCCTGTTTTACATGTTACAATGTAAAAGGAGATTATTTTGTAAAGCAATAAACATAATATTTTGTTTATAACATGTTGTTTTTTTAAGTTACGCAAAACTTATAGTGTGACCTACGTATATGTATACATAGAGGACTCACTGAAAATCAGTGGTACGGCAAATATTGCTATAGCGTATGCTGAGATGAGCATCCTTTTGGTATCACATCACTTATAAAAAAAAAGTAGTGTAAGTTTACTTTTTGTTACTTGTTATATTTTTTAATTTGTTCTTTTTTCCTTACAAACTAATAAATATTGTATATTGTATATTGTCTACTGTAAAAGATTATGTGAAAATGTGGTACCAATAAATACTATCTTATCTTATCTTATCTTATCTTATCTTATCTTGTCTTGTCTTGTCTTGTCTTGTCTTGTCTTGTCTTGTCTTGTCTTGTCTTGTCTTGTCTTGTCTTGTCTTGTCTTGTCTTGTCTTGTCTTGTCTTGTCTTGTCTTGTCTTGTCTTGTCTTGTCTTGTCTTGTCTTGTCTTGTCTTGTCTTGTCTTGTCTTGTCTTGTCTTGTCTTGTCTTGTCTTGTCTTGTCTTGTCTTGTCTTGTCTTGTCTTGTCTTGTCTTGTCTTGTCTTGTCTTGTCTTGTCTTGTCTTGTCTTGTCTTGTCTTGTCTTGTCTTATCTTATCTTATCTTATCTTATCTTATCTTATCTTATCTTATCTTATCTTATCTTATCTTAATTGAGTATGGTGTACTTTAGTAATATATATTATTATAACGTGTATTTATATAGTAAATTATTTATTGTTCTGTATTGATTTTGACTTTTCATAGTAAGTTTAAGTTATATGAATAGAGTTAAGATGCACCGCCTCTTTTAATTATTTTCTTAATACATGGGGTTGGCTAGTATAGAATGCCCTTAGGCGTTAAGTTAAACCTATGTACTTTTTGTCTGTGCATAAATATAAATAAATAATAAAAACACTAGAACTTGATTAAAGCAGTATATTACAAGGCAACAGTTCACCGACTGTAATGGGACCCATTTGAAAAATTAACCATCTACTTTCCTGTAAGGTAGTCGACCAAAGGCGAAATGTATCATTAGCTTCATGACTTTTAGATGGTACAGATCTTTAACATCTTACCTAATCTTAGTAAAAACTTAAATTTTAATTTTATTTTAAAAGTTTTCAACTTTTTTCTTCATACTTTTGCTTGTTGCAACAGTGTTTTTCTTGTAGCAAGAGTTTCACAAATATAATTTATTTGTGTCACAAACAATTTTATTTATAAGTCTTAAAGCCAACCGGTTTCACCTATTACAGTATCATCAGGTCTTCTAGTTTACATTATATGTGTTGTGACAACACATTTCCATCTGGAAAAACATCTACTTGTTTGCTATCCTATGATATAACAAAATAATAAATTTATTTCCTTGTGTGTAGATTATTTGATAATGGGAATTTGGTTTATAGTTAGTCTATGCCGAGCTTAGATTTAACACTTAGGGCAGGTTGCACCAAAATGCTTAAATCATTTTAAGTCACTAAATACCTAGGTTTAAAGTGACAGCATTTAAGGCGTTTTGACATTTGCTAAACATGTTTAAGGGATTAAATGCATTTAAGCATTTTGGTGCAAGCCGCCCTTAGAATACTTGTTATTCCGAAAAAAATCCAAAATCAATATATTTCTCTAGAAAATATTTAAATATTTCCTTAAATACACAGAAAACTTCTGAGTACAAGTTATTTATTATTTATAGCATACGGCTTTATTTTGAGATTGTAATATTCTGTGTACATAATAATATCTTATAAGTTACCTTCAACGCCTTAAATTAGAAAAAAAAAACTCTAACTAACTTCCATGGAACTATGGAAAAATTGTGGTGAATGTAACACCGCTCACATTCACCACAATTTTTCCATAGTTTCAGTAGCACACAAAACAGTTCACTTCGTAACCGAAGCATACTTAGAGTTGTACTGAACAGTACTCTTTTGTATTTTTTTATAAGATAGCAAACAAGCAGATGGGTTTCCTGATGGAAAGAGTCAACCATCGCCTATAGACGCCAATGGTGTTAAAGGTGCGTTGCAATCTTGTGGCGAGGTCTAAAGCCACATGCATGTGTCGACAATTACACAAAAATTTATAAAGCTTTCGCCATGATAGTCCTTTTAATTTTATTATATATTCTTTTATATCATGGCAAGGTATTATACAATATACATAAATTTACTGGCTAGCTTACCCTCCCAACCGAAACACGACAGTGACAAGCACTGGCGCTTTTGCGGCAGGAATATGTAAGGCGGTGGTACCTGACCCGGGCGAGACAATGCAGAACTCTACCACCTAGTAGTCACGATGGTAGTGACTCGTAAAGCCAATCGGTCGCCTTTTACGACCTGCCTGGCAGAACAGTAGTTGGTCTATTCTTCAAAGGAGCCCGGAACCAACACGGGAAGACTTTATTATTTTTATTTATTTACTTTATTTTTATTATAACAATTTACATTTCTCATTTAAAAAAAACATGAGAAATAAAGAGTAAAGAGGAAAAGGCTAGGGTAAGAATTAAAACATGAAAGGTGAAAACTGAGTGGAGCAAAGAGCAAATGTGAAAAGAGAACGATGTGAATTGAACAATGGCCAATGGGCTAATATAAAGGGCAAATTAAAAAAAAGGGTGTAGGGCAAAGGGCAATGAACGTAGGACAAATAGCAAAGGATAATAGAAAATAAGAAATAAAGGAAAAAAAGACGTTATATAATACTTAAAAATAAGCTGTCACATTGTAAGACCAAGTCTTTCCTCTCCAAATAGTCATTAACACCAAAACTAAAAATCTAATAAGTGAAATCTTTTAACTTTTATGGAATTCTATAAAGACATGAATGCATGTGAGTTTTAGAGAAACATTTAATAATGTAATTTAATTGAAACATTTTAAGGACACGTATGATTATTGTACAGGCGTAGACGCACATCACCGGCTTAGCTAACGTTCAACACGCTAACCGCGAAGAGAATGCTGCCTGTTAAAGCGTTATCCACAAAGTACATACAAACTTTTTCTCATTATTTTGTGCAGAGTTATAAGGTGTTAATGACGGTACATTAACTTGCAGTCCACGCCTTGAAATCACGCGTTATTTTTCACGCGTTAAACGTAAACGTAATATAATTTATCTATACTATGGTCCCCAGAACTGGCGAAGAATTTCAAGAAGGTCCTTTTGGTAGATTGAAATTGCGAAAAATATGATTTCGTCAAATGGTAGATACCAGGCTTGCTAGTCTGGCAGAGCGTTCGCGGTTATTTCTCTACTGCGCAGGATACAACATTTGCAAAAAAATCCAAAAAAATGTATTTTGGCAACTTGATTTTTATTTCATTTTTTAATTTGTCGGCTTTACAGACCATTTTGTCGGCTTTAAAATGTTCCCAGACACCTTTAATTTTTCAACCACATTTTACAAAAGTTTCTAATAAATTTATTTCACATTTATTAATTTTATTTAATATTTTATTGTACACGACAAAATATAAAATAAATAAATAAATATCCCCCGTGTTGGTCCGGATTCCTTTGAAAAATAGACCAACTGCTGTTCTACCAGGCAGGTCGAAAAAGGCCACCAATTGGCTATACGTGTCACTAAAATCATCAATACTAGGCGGTAGAATTCAGCAACGTCTCGCTCGGGTATTTGGTACCCGCCTTACCTATTTCTGACGCAACAGCATTAATGCTTACCATTATCATGTTCCAGTCTGGAGGATAAGGTAGTCGGTAGACTTATACATTGGACATTGCATATAACGTAGAGATTTTAGCGGACACTACGATGTATGCTTTACATTTCGTGGCGTGAAAATAATTTCCCACGTGTTGGTCCCAGGCTTCTTTAAAACATAGGTCAACTGCCGTTCTGCCAGGCAGGTCATAAAAGGCGGCTGATTAGCTATACAAGTCACTACCTTCGTGGTAACAGGTGGTAGAGTTCTGCATTTTCTTGCCCGGGTCTGGTACCATCGCCTTACCTATTCCTGCCCTAATAGCGTCAATGCTTGTCACTGTAGTGTTCCGGTTTGGAGGTTAAGGTAGCCGATAAATTTGTGCATGTGGCATTAGACTTGACCACAAGACAGCAACGCACCACTAACATCTGTGGTGTTTATAAGCGATGGTTGACTTTCCATCAGGATACCCATCTGCTTGTTTGCTATCTTATGTAATAAAAAAGGGAAAGTCATAAACCGCAAATTTTGCATTTTCCACAAAAAAGAAATTGCCATCATAACTAGAACGTAAAAATGACATATTTTCTTAATTTTTCGGTAGACCGTCCCTTACGTGTACATTTATTTTTAAGGCTTTTAATTTAAATATTTTAACATATGCACACATAAAGAAAAATGTCTTTGTTTAATAACTCTTTACTTATTTCGATTAATAACATCACCTTTATTACACCAATTACCCCCTCAATACCTCTCATCTTCTGGTCATTAACTCGTGATTGCCAATCAATCACAATTTGTCTCCGATATTACTCCTGAGTTTCGAAATCTTAATATTACCTGAGGTACAAAAGCTATTGAATAGTTTCATCCTCTTTGCAGTGGTTAGTTCCGGATGTTGTTTGTTGAGCTAATAATTTCCAGTAATCGTGATGAATTAGGAATGTCTATTTAATACATTATGAGATCTCGTGTTCGATCCCTAAATCGGTAAAAGTGATATTGAACCCCATTTTTTTCTGATTTAGGGATTTACTCAAAGTAAGAGCTCTCAAAGTCTGCTAATATCAACAACCGTAAGACTGCTAGTCTAACTTTTGCCAATCGCAAAAAAATTAAGCGATAGGCATTATCAGGTCAGTATATTACGACGATGGAGACAACCATCCATCCCTTTCTAAATCTTGGCTTCTTATTCGGCACGATAAAATAACACCTTTTATCGTGCCGAATAAGAAGCCAAAATATTTACATTTTTCGCGATATATCTTTGGCAAGCGTATGAAGTTAACCTCCCGTTGCCGAAATAAAAAAATTAAAGTGAATTCTAGTCGTTCCCCACACAGCACTACAATCACGTACAAAAGGCGAGAGAATATTTAACGTGTCACTACTGTCATATTCTGCACCGTTTCGCCCAGGTAGGTTTGGTAAAGCCACTTTTTCTTTCTACTGTAATCTGTATTGTTTTGATTGTCTTATTCCAATTTATAGGTCAAGGTAACTGGTAAACTTATGGCAACGCACCATTAATATGCTTGGTGTCTATGAGGTTGTGATGTAGCAATCAAGTAACCTACAACGCTACAATATATAAAAATTCAAGTAAATTCTAAATCGCGCTAAAACAATTATTTATCTTGAAACACTGTATAAACGCTTTTCACATGGACTTTATTCACCTTGCCTAGCTGGGAAGATCTCTTTTTAGCTCCTTCCGTGACATCTTCAACTTTCATGGTGGTGACGTAACCCCGACGTAATAACCAAGATAACCATTACCGCCACAGTTATTTTTTCCAACAGAATCATCTGTTTGTTTTATAAATTGTGATGAATTATGAGTGAATCAAGTTGTAACTTTTATTATTAAGTTTTCTTTCCTCTCTTCTCTTTTTTATTTCATACACGCTACTTCTGGGTTGATTCTGATTTTAATCCAAATCCATTTCCAATTCATGAGAATTCAGAGGAAGATTAGAAGGAACTTTTTAAATATTACGCAAAATCGTAAGGATCTGTACAAAAGTAATAAAGATTGAATGTAGAATTTTATACAGATAATAAAATAGAAGTATGTTGTTGCAGATTTATTGCATTTAAATAATAATACAATGTCAAAAGGTAAGATACAATTAAAACACAGTTGGATGTTGTATTATAATTTAATAAATAGCTAAAATAAATACTTATTCCAATAACTAGCATTTACAGAATATGCTCTTATATATTTACAGATTCACTAATAGTTTATTTAACAATTTTACAATAATCATCGACTCTCACAATAACTGCTTTAAACCTTTTGTACCAACCAACATTTCTTATCAAATAACAAATTCTTTCACCAACTTCTCTTAAATACTTACTATTAAATAAAGCTGTATTTTTATAAAGAATGGCCAAGCTTCATGCTTAGCCATTCTTTATGATTTTCGGGTTCCTATAATTAATGATCCGTCATTCGTAGCAGATATCATTAGTAACCAATTTAATAATAACGAGGCGTTCTAAAAGTTGTTTGGACATTTGGTAATTTGACAGTTATAGGAACATAGGAACTGTTAAATTTATACCTCGTAGAAAATGTCACTACTCGTAAGTAAAACATGTCGTTTTACTGATATATGACCGGTTCTTAGTCCCTATATAAATTAATCAATCAATAAAATGACTCGTTTTAGTTACAAGTACTACTCGAAACATTTTCTACGAGGCGTTAGCTAAAACTGTTCCCATAAATATCTAATTACCAAAAGTCCACAGAATTTGTGGAAAGCCTCGTTATAATTAAATTAGTTGTGAGTGTTACTGCTACGAATGATGGATCGTTGATAATAGGAATCCGTCATAAGGAACCGGGCATAAGTGTCAATAATATTTTAAGTCCGAGATATGGCAGTGACTTACGTTTTCCTTAAATATATAATCGATACATTTTTGCTATTTTTTGTGTCTAAATACTTAAATGCCCAATAAATTAAAACGCAAGAGCCGCGCAACAGACTCATTATCGGAAAAAATAGAAGAAATATTTTTCTCTAAACAGAAATAATATTGATTTTATAAATATATATCAACTTGCTGTGGGAGATTGAATGAAAATTGTAATTGCAATAACAAAGATTAACCATGTAACGAGAGCGTTAACTTTTTGGAAATTGAAAGCATCAGGTTCATTGTTAAAAGCTCATGCTCTAATTTCAAATGTGTCAATGCAAGTTTTTACAAAGATGATATTCTATGTCCAAAAATCATGCATTTTCTGCGTGTCAGTTATAAATTACAAATTAGAAAAATTTATTGCTATACGAACAACAGCGCATAAAATGATGTGAGCCAGCGCAAGAGCACGTCGAAATGAAGTGAAATCAAATTGTGTCTAATTTAGCATGGCTAATATATATTTTGGTAATAATCTTGAAACGAGTTTGACTACAATTCTATGCAAACAATTATTACCGCGTTTACCGTTAAAAGTCATATCTGTGACTAGACTCCTTCAGCTAATACAGGAATTTTGCTGTTGATATATTTTGCGTAACGTTGTCTCATGTACATTTGAAAGTAAAACTAAGCTGGCTTGCATTGTACTTGGTGTTCCTTACAGAACGAACATTAATTCATGGCAGCCAATTGTTTTATATTGTGTGAGATAAATGTTAGGCTTTTAATATAAAGCCGAATTTTCGCATCACAGAGTATAATACAATTTGTTCTATTCTCGTCGGTAAGCAGGTGCTTTACACTAATATCCTTCCCCTTAAGTGCATACAGCGTAGAGTGACTCGAATCTTCTGTCGCATTTATAATGTTCTGAGGAATTCTTAGTTTTGTTCAAGCCACTGTCTTATCATTGGGCATCACGTCCAAACTTGATATTCCATTTTAACCATCTTGATACAAAAAAATTTGCCACAGTGCGACTTTAATTTTTTATACTATGTAGAAGCTATTGTCAGAATTTTAAAACCAATTGGACGTTAGAGCCTTCACGAAAAGAGCTAAAAGATTTCTAAAAAGAAAGTAATGCACTTACAAGACCGCTGGTGTTTCAGATGTTAATGATACACGGTGATACGTTACCATTAGAAGAGATTCCTGCTCACTTGGTTTCTCTTCAATAAAATCTTTAGGCATGTTAATTTGTTATAATTAGTTTATCCAATCAATTGTCGAACAGTTATATTTCAATTTTTCACATCCAACTATATTTAAAATGGACTCATCGCGTAATCTAGTGGTCTATTCAAACTCACATTAAATATAAATTAGTGAAAATATATATAAAGTCACAGTTTTTGTAATTTTTCTTTGTTATGTTGACTTTAAAGAAAACATGTTGAAGATTATATGGTAAGAACAATGATATTTTTGTATGTAAAAGTACGAAAACTTATGAATCAAAAGCATCATGGTTCCAAGACAAAAATAACGTGAAGCTTTGAAAATATGTACTTTGTCCTCAGATTTTACATTAAACGTTGATCATTAAGGAATACAAACTTAAACAATTTTAGAGTGGATATTTTTACACAAAAAATATCAAATCATTACCGTTAGACCCATATTCCTGAAGTGATAGACAGAAGTACCAATAATGAACCCACGTTTAAACAAAGGTATTAATTTTCATGATGGGATAGGTGGCCAATCAATTGATAAATTAGACATATTGCTAGTATAGGGTTAGCTTATAGTCTTTAGGCAGGCCGTCCGATCATTGAATTTAAAAAATATAAGTCCAACACTGTGTTGAGAAAAATTATACTTGACTAAAACCATGACACCACATAACAATTACACTTTTTTATTCTTACCTACATTTGTACTTATAATAGTATAAGTAATATTGAAATATCAATTCTACATGACATGGTAGCTTCTATGAACATAATATGTCGAATACATTACATACACTTTATAATTACACTAAAAGTTGCGGTTTTAAAGGGAAACGAGCGAGTTTATAGTCATCTTAAGGCCCGGTCAACTAAATAGTATATTGATACATGGTCCTAAAGTAGTATCCAAATATAGCCCATACACATGACGAAATATATCTCGTCTAAAGGTATTGGTGCACGCCAAATGGTCGTCACCACAGAATACTAGAGACTAACAGAAGTCAATGTACATACAAGTAATATTTGAGAATAGCACACATATACACCTCTCACGAACGCGATATCTTGGAATGGTTCGGGACAGTTTGTTCCGTGCCAGTCCGAGATATCGCGTCCGTGAGAGGTGTCTAAGTGTGCTATGTTCGAATATTACTTGTATGTACATTGACTTCTGTTAGTCTCCAGTATGCTGTGTCGTCACTAAGTGTCCTCACATGCGTTGTACATACCAGGGGTGTGTGGTATACAGTTTCAGGTATTGCAGGAGATCTGCGTGTACTGTAGGCACATGCCGATGTTGTCCTCGGGGTTGCGCTTGCGCGTGGGCGGTCCGAAGTGCACGGAGACGGCGAACGGCGTGATGGAGGAGAACACGCGGCAGCGCGGCGCCGGCTCGCCGGGGCAGAAGCTGCTGCCGCAGTGGTGCGGGTCGCACACGCCCGCGCCCCACACGCGCGACTGCACAACACCAACCCAATACCAGGGATCAATAACTAGTTCGATTTCAGCTTCATTTTAAAGTAAATGATATGCTCGAACCCGAACAATTGATTCCACTGGCAAGGAAGTTTAAAAATGACTGAAAATAGAATAAAAGTTCTGGAAATATATCATTTTTTTGATTTTGGAGGGACGACTAGAAATCCCAATCCTGCACTGGTGCAAAAGGAATCGACGCATAGCAACGCACCATTAACATCTTTTATGTTTATAGGGGATGGTTGACTCTTTAAATTAGGAGACCCATCTGCGTTTAAGCAATTTTTTAAGTGTTCTGCTAAAGGCACTGTAAAGTAATGGATGAATGATTATATTTTTTAGGATCGAAAGTGATGCATGCTACCTACAAGTAACGGGTGTGAGTTACCAGGACTTACTCATAAACCAAAGCACTTTGCCCATGCTTGAATACGTACAAGATCATCATTCGTAGCGGCTATGGCTTAGTGATATTAGAAACAGGAAAATGGCAATTTTCTAGCTCTTAATGTCACTGAAACCATTTATTCTCAAGATAAGATACCAAATTTGTTATAATTTATATAAACCTACTAAGATATTCCTTGAAAAATTATAAGAAAATATCATATTAATATTTCAACATAACATTTTATTTCTTGTATGGGTTCAGCCCACTTTCGAAAATAGACCTTCTTTCCATTCTGATAATATAGATTGAGCTGTTTTTTTTTTTTATTGAAATCTATTACCAATCACTGATGCCTAACATCAGATGCTTTTGCAAACGTAAACAAGTGAACAGTGCTCCTGATATAAAGACAAAACTCCAACTAGACACCAATGTTAATGGTATGTGTGACGATAGTTAAATTTTAATTAAAAAATACATTTATCAGTATCGTCCCGTCAAATCCTTAACGTGGTAGGTAGAAAGAACAATCCCTGCAACGTATTTATATCTTAGAATAGAATCATGAAACAAATAAGTTTCACGTAATCTTACCTATACCGTTATTATAAGAGACAGGCAAATTTCCTAAATTAAAATTCACATATGCTGTTAATATTTCATAGTCCATGTTAAATAGTTTCTTGAATTTCTTGAACTTCGTAACATGATATTTTGAATTTATATTAAAATTTTAAATGACTGTTTAAATGTTCATCGCTCAAACTATGCAAAAAAATTTAAGCTTGTTAAATACGACTATTTTATTAAAGCCACTAGTAATATTTATGCTAAAGTTTGTTAGCATGTTTCTATTATTAGGAGTTTGTCAGTGTTATTAAAAATTACTGTAAATTGGTCGTTTTATGTGTGTCATTTAGTGTAATTTTTTTGTTTCTTACAAATTTTCGGTGTAGCCCACGGGTCGCAAACAATAACGTTCGATAAAGACTTTTGTTTCAAAAATCTAAAATAATTTATCCTACATTACAGCTAATATGAGAATCAATTGCTGTTCGTTAGTTTCGCTAAAACTCGAGAACGGCTGAACCGATTTGGCTAATTTTGGTTTTGAATTAATTGTTGAAGTCCAGGGAAGGTTGAAAAGGTGAGAAAATATAGAAAAAAATAAGAGTAGTTAAAAAGGCAGAACAACGTTTGCCGGGTCAGCTAGTTAATTGATAAAATTAATTGCTACAGCCCAACGGTTAACCAACGGTAACAGCTCACAGCCCCTTATACAAAAAAATTGTAAAAGCTTAAAAATTTAAATTAAAACAGAAAAGTGTTTACCGAGACGAAGTATTCGTTTTCGCAGGGGATGGTGACCCTGTCGGTGCACTGCAGGCGGCCGAAGCCGGGCAGGCCGTAGGTGCCGCTGCCGTAGTACTGCAGCTTGGCCGCGTTGTAGTGCTGCACGTACGGCGACCAGCGCGCCCACGCGCCCCACGGCCAGCCTCGCGACACGGCCTGCCGCACACATACACAGTACACACCACTACGTCAATCCTCGCCCCACGGCACACATAGCAACTCGGAAACATACCGCCACCGTATCTACTTGAGCTGTCAGTATTCTTTGTATGAAACTTTCTTTTTTTACTGTCGATAGGGAAGCGCTTGACCACGATCTCGCCTGATGGTAAGCTAAGGTGCGGCCTAAGATGGAACGCGCTTCCCTAGAAGGTACCTGTTCACTCTTCTCTTGAAGATCCCCAGGTTGTACTCGTCCCGGAACACAGACTCAGGTAGCATATTCCAGTCCTTTGCGGTTCGGATCAAGAGGCAGAAGATTTCTACTGCAACGCACACTAATTGGAAACGGATTATCAGCACCTCGTCTCGAGACGCTCCCTTACAGCTCGCGCCGTCCTCGCGCTTACAGTTCACCACCCCCGCCCTTACGTCTCTGCGTACCCCATATTTGTCCGGCTTCTTTGAAGAATGGGCCAACTGCCAGCCAGGTCGTAAAAGGTGACCGATTGGCTATGCGAGTCACCACCATCGTGGCTACAACGCGGTAGAGTTCTGCATTGTCTCGCCCGGGTCTGGTTTCACCGCTTAACCTATTCCTGCCACATCAGTCAGCGCCATTGCTTGTCACTATTGTGTTCCGGTTTAGAACGTAAGTTAACGTAACGTAACGTAAAACGTAATCCGGTAAACTCAAGCACTTGTCATTGGACCTCGTCGCAAGTTAGCGACGCACCATTAAAATCTTTAGAGCCTATAGGCGATGGTTCCTCTTTCCATCAGGAGACCCATCTGCTTGTTTGCTATCTTATGTAATAGAGTTTACAACACACTACTTATAATCTATATATTAATACGTGAAGGAAAATGTTTGGACCCCTTTTTAAGACAATTTCGCCAACGGTGGAGTATGAATTTGGCATAGTTAAATTTTATACTGTGGAGGAATGCAGAAACTAAATATTTTTAAATAAAAAAGCACTGGAAATACATTATAACAATAAAAATAAATATTACACTATATTATTCATGTTATTATTAAACGCAATTTCCAAAAATTGAGGTTTTATTTCCTCGGGAGAGATCTCCACGGTTTGAGATTCTATCAACGTGATTATTTTTCCAGTGACGTCAGTATGGCTGTATAGGTGCACGTTATTAAATCTCTCATTTAAACGGGCTGGCTGATCAAAAAACAGTTTGCAGTTAAAGATCAAAATCAGTAATGAAATACAAAAGTTTTAAAAATTAAAACAGTGTCGTTTTAAAAACGGTTACAGGATGGCTTGCTATTCTTTTTTAAATTATCAGTTAAGAAATGACCCGTGCATATCTTATAAATCTTATAAAGGTTTGTAACCTTAAGTCATCTTTTAAATACGCTACATGATTCTAGGTGCTATCTTCATCTCCCGAGATGAAATCTTTTGCATTCGATCAGGATTTCTTCAAATTCTTTCCCTTACTTATTTTGATTGCCTTTTTCATACGATCCCTACGTGGACGGCCAGATATTTTTCTGTTATAAACAGAGGTTTTATTGAACCTATCAGTAGTTTGGTACACAAACATTTGACTAATACCAAGCGTATGGAGAAATTTAAAAATTGTATTTTTCTTTTATACATACTTTGTATAACGGAATCACAGCGATTTGGTACTCTTTATCACCACACTCCATTTTAATATCACAAAATATTTTGCAATGTATTGGCGCGAAAATTAAAAAACACAGTGAATAATCATATAAAAATGAAAGATTCCAAATTCAAATGTTGTTTATTTTTAATTAAAACAATATTTATGACCAGACTATATATTCATTAAATTGCTATTCTGTTCTATTGTAAATACTTGTTGAAAAATACACTTAGATGAGAAACTTACGTCTTCTCTTCTCGTTTTTTTTCAATCCTAAGATGTAGGCTTTAGATTATATTTTTCTGCCGCTTTTCCTATCGATAATTAGCTTTCAATACGTTAGATATCGCAGGAACCACCGAAACTATCGTTTAAAGTTGTGTCCGTATTGCGTTTAAACATTTGCATTATTTTCCTCTAAAAATTCATGCAATACATTAATACGTAACTTTGCACCCCGAGCGCATTTGCATCAATATCTCCCAATCTAACTACTGCCTGTGTTATTATTATAATATACAAGCAATATTTAATTGAGCAAATTTAGATTAATGTTGTTACTTCTTACAGATATGTACCTACTACAAAATAACTGAGCACGTCAAAGACAATACGACCTTTATAATAAGAATCAATTTTCAAAGAAAACTTTATAGTTTTTGTTGAGAACGTAAAAAACAAATATTCAAGTGTTGCACACAAGCTCACGAATGCACGCTGATGCCAAGCAGTTATTTGTTTTTGCCTATATAATCTTTTTATTGTTAAGAAAAATCATTACTCTACTCCGTCTTGATTCTAACACATATCGACTTTATTTATGTACCACGTGTATAATATACCCCCTTATACAACACGAATAATTTACAAAGACTAAATTAAATTTAAAATATAACTGAATTAACAATTCGTTAGACATAACAATACAATACTCACGTTTGTTGCAGAGCTGGTCGATCCGCTGTCGATAATTTGAGGATCCGACCCTGACCCTTCCTGTTCGTCATTCTGTACATCATCAGATGGCATCATGTCCATGTCAACTGTAAGCAAATGTTTATAACATATTTACACTAATATTGTACATAAATATATGCATATTCGCTATAGCCATAATAATCAATTTAAAACAAAAGATGAGATCAATTAACTTTGCAACGTTCCGCAGACCTGTGACAAAACAAAAATGGAATAAATTCACCGAAAGATTCATGGAATCTAAGTGAAACTACATTTCAGAACAAAACAAATATTAGAAAAACTAGAAAGAATTAAAGTAAACAATTTAAGGTAAACAAATACTTAAATAACCTGTAAACTATTGAATATTTTTTTTAAACCAGACAAAATCAAGTAGTGTAAAAGTCAAATCCACGAATACTTCAAAATCATTTGTAATAAAACCGTATTTTTGACACCAGCAGATGAGCATGATGCTAATAATAGTACCTATTCGTTCATTGAAAAATACTTAAGCTACTGGTTATGATAATATTAGCACATGGTTATTGAAAAATGTCGCTAATATCAAGGCTTCTTAGCCATATAATTTTTTTTTAAGTGTATAGTCAGACCATTGTTTAAAAAAGGAGATATGAGTGATATGAACAATTAAAGACCTATTATTATAATTCCAGTCATTTCAAAAATGTAAAATGTGAGAGCTCTATACTCATTAACTTAATTTTGACCTACTAAAAATAATCAATATGGATTAAGGAAAGGTAGGTCTACTACATTAGCATGTTTTGATTTCTATATCAAAGAATATTCACTTTGTGTATTTTTGGATATGAGTAAGGCGTTTGATTTTATTTCACCCAATACTTTATTATCAAAACTTGAAAAATATGGTATTAGAGGGAAGTATTTAAATTGGATAAAGAGTTATTTAGAGAATAGAAAACAATCTAAACTATACGGAAACCGTAAAAGAATATATATTTCAAACTACCTTGTTAACAACTGTGTAGTACCAAAAGGCAATCTTTTAGGGCCATTGCTATTTTAATTTATATTAATGATATTCCTGATAATTTAAAACATGATTGCTTTTTATTTGCTGATGACACTGCCCTACTTATTAAATGTAAGAATAAAAATGACTTGGTAAATGAAAGAACTGAAATTTTTCTCCAAGTTTCAGACTAGTTAAAAAATAATAATTGAAATGTTAATGTGACTAAAACAAAAATAGTTAAATTTCACAACTACCACAAAAATATTACTAAAAACACAAATAAATTTTTTAATAACATAAACATAGATGATGTGAATTATACAAATTCTTTAGGAATACTTTATTGTAATTGGAAAGCACATATTGAATTTCTATGAAATAAGATTGATAGAATTAAGACTGAAAAAAGTAGGAAACTTAAAAACATCTCTATTACCATACCATGGATATATTTCGTCTAATGGATTTCCTATTTGGGAAAACGCTGTTGAATTGTTTCAAATTTTTAGAGTCCAAAAAAAAATTATTCGAGCAATATGTGGGGTAAATCAGTTAAATCCCTGAAATTTACTTAAGTTTCTTGAGGTACTTCCCTTACCATGTATGTATATTTTGGAGGTATGCGTATTTGTTAAAAAGCACCAAAGTTATTTAAAACAAATGGTGATGTCACTGGTAACTCATATTTTAGGAGCAATAAGAAATTATATGTGCCTAACAAAAATTTAAATATTTTTACAAAAAAAAATTGTATTGTATGTGTATTATTATATACAATCTTATTCCTGATAGTCTTAAATCATTACCTATTAATAAATTTCGCAAATAAACGTTTGATTTGCTATTAAATAAATGCTATGATATTGAAGAATTTTTAGCTGATAAAATTAAATATTAATAGATAAATAATAAAAAGGTTAATAGACAGGTAATAAGGTAATAGATAGTTCGTTAAATTCGCCTTAAAATTTAAATGTAATAAAATTTTGTAAATGGTAAAAAAACTTTGTAAATGATAATGTTGATTACACAAAAAATGGAACTTTGTAATTATAAAAATAGCTTTTGTGATGTGAAAGCCTATCTGTACATTACTAATAAGTACATAAAGAAAAATGACAAGCCTGCTGAATTTTTTCCGCTGGATCTTTACAGTGTGTGGCCGCGTTCCACGAATTGATACAAAAGTTTCCCTACAAAAACAATTTTTTAAGGAAACTGATATAATAAAGTAATTTCAAATACTTTATTTCCTTCAAAAAGTATAAAGTACATATTTTATCTAAAATAAAGTAGGTATATTATTATACAGTATAAACCTAGTAGAATCGCTAAGATATAATCAGTTTACATTTAGACTGTAGGACTCACCACTTGGATCACTAGGACCATTTTCTCCGGGGCCGATTCTGAAGGATCTTCTGTCGCAGGGCGAGTACCGGATCGCACAGAATCCTGCGTTTTTACGGATGCAGGCTTTGTAATCTTGACTAGCGAGATGGCGGCCATTTGAAGCGTAGTTAAACGTTTTTATTGTGCCTATTTGGTAACAAAATATCACGTATAACAATGTCCAATAAAATTCTATTGGGGTAAAATCAGGTAAATGTTGGTTCCGGGCTCCTTTGAAGAATAGACCAACTGCCGTTTTGTCAGGCAGGTCGTAAAAGGCGACCGATTGGCTATGCGAGTCACTAACATCGTGGCTACTAGGTGGTAGAGTTTTGCATTGTCTCGCCCGTGTCTGGTACCACCGCCTTACCTATTCCTGCTGCAATAACGTCAGTGCTTGTCGATGTCGTGTTCCAGTTTGGAGTAGCCGATAAACTAATGCATGTGACTTTTGACCTAGCCACAATATATTACCATTAACGTCTTTGGTGTCTATAGGCGATGGTTGACTCTTTCCATCAAAAAACCCATCTGCTTGTTTGCTATCTTATAATATAAAAAAATGTTAAAAGTTACCTATGACCATAAAAACTAGTGAACACCCTTTTTGATCCAAGCTTGTTCGTAATTCAATTAATGTTAAATAACAAATATCTATAAGACAAACTAAAGAATACAAAGTATGACTCAGTTTGACCAGAGACTACAGTAAATCAGAAATCAGAAATACTTTATTCAATAAAACTTTTTACAAGTTATTTTGACACGTCAACATATTTTTTTTTAAAACTACTACCGGATCGGAAACGCGGCCGCACACTGAGAAGATCAGGCGGAAGAAACTCAGCGGGCTTGTCTTTTTTTTCATATCATTGATTTTTTTACATTATCACAATATTACAAAAATATATATGAGATCGGTATGAGGAGCAATTAATCCCAGGCTTTTTTGTCTTCTAAATAATCTGAGATTTTATAATGTCCTTTTTTACACAGTTTTGTTTTAACACATTTTTTAAATTTATTGACTGATAGATCTCCTATAGTTTCGGGAAGTTTATTGTAAAAGCGTATACATTGCCCCATAAAAGAGTTACTTATTCTGTGGAGCAGAGATGCATGCACAACAAGATTGTATTTGTTTCTTGTATTCAGTGTACGTCACCATTTTTTTTAAAAAAGCATATATTTTTACGAACGTACATCAAGTTCTCAAATATATATTGGGATATAACAGTTAGAATTAGAAGAAAAATATATTCTACACTTTTCATCGTCGGCACTTGGTGAAACTCCATTTTAATGTAATATTTTATCACTTATGCACTTGTACTGTTTCACAATAAATACAGTAAAATAATATGTTCTCAGTTTAATAACAGACTATAACCATAAAGAAAATAGTATATAGTTACAGGTATTGATTTAATTTATTTCTAGTCCATGTTATACAGCGAATAATGGACGGTCTACCAAAAGTTAAAACTATGGATTAGGGTCATGATTCCAAGATAAAAACCGTTGGAAATTTGTGTAGGAAATTTTTGACTTTTTTACCTTAATTTTGTATACATAAAATCGTGTCGTGAAAATAAAAAAAAATCAAACCACACAATTTTTGCAATTCCCATAAAAAAAGAAATTGTCATCATGATTAGCACGTAAGAATCGCCCAATTTTTTCGGTACACCGACCTTTACACGCTGTATTAAAATAATATTTTCTCTGCACTTCTTCTTCATATAAACTTTATTAACAATACTACAGGTAAAGCTACGGGACCTCTTACGAGAATTGAGTTTTCGCCTGCAGGGTACAAGAGTGTCATATGTGACATCACAGTGGTTGACGTTGCAAAGGGAACGGCGCGGCATGTGTGTGTACTGACCGTTGTCGGCGGTGTGGTACTGCAGGCAGCCGTGCGGCGCGGCCTGCGCGAGCGGCAGCTGCGCTGTGTGTGTACTGACCGTTGTCGGCGGTGTGGTACTGCAGGCAGCCGTGCGGCGCGGCCTGCGCGAGCGGCAGCTGCGCTGTGTGTGTACTGACCGTTGTCGGCGGTGTGGTACTGCAGGCAGCCGTGCGGCGCGGCCTGCGCGAGCGGCAGCTGCGCGATCCGCAGCAGCCACAGGCGCGGCATGTCCCCGCCGCGCATGCGCACGGACAGCGGCGTGCTGCGCGCGCTCGGCAGCTCGCCCGACTCGCGCGTCTCCGTGCCGCTCTCCAGGGTGTAGTATACTGGAAACGCCGAGTGCATTATACTATTGTGCTTTTGTAAAACACAAAACTCAAATCCAAATAGACAGCTAATTGAAGCGCTGCATAAATAATTATAACGGCTACCTTACCCTTTAAATCGAACCACAACTATAACAATTATTGCTAACAGCATCCAGTACTAGACATGAAAGATACGACGCAGAACTTTACCACCAAATAAAATTGTCACTAAACTGTCCAGTATTGATTAGCGCGTCTTTTAAAAATTGATCTAGTCTCTTATTGTCAGGCATCTTGTAAAAGTCAAGTGAAAGCTTAACGTGTTACATTCTTTTAGTAATACTTTGCTATCCGCTTGAGAAGAGTGTAGCGCCTCATGTACGAATTTAATAGCCAGCCTATCTGCCATAATAGTGACAAACACTAACGTATAAAAATGAAGTCGGCAAGAATATGAACCTAACATCCCCGTTTCCCCGTATTGATCTGAACCCCATTTCGAAGGATAGATCAACTACCTTATTACTTAGATATCTAATAAAAGACAAGAGAATGTTAATATTTGTCACTACATCAACTAGGTGGTAGAGTTCTGCAACGTCTCGACTGGGTTCCGTACCACCGCCTCATCGATTCCTGCCACAATGGCACCAGTATCTGGCTGCCATGTTTCTGTTTCAAATATTAAGTGACCAGTGTACTTATGCATGTGGCATTCCAAACCCACCACAAGGATATTAACGCACCATTATCATTTTTGGTGTTTATAAGCGACGATTTATATTACTATATCCACCAGGAGAACCATCTATTTGATATTCTATGATATAAAACAATAAAATTAATTCACTTCTTAATAATGTAGAGCTCAAACATAATTAATGTGTTTTAATACATATCCCGTGTTAAGGAAAAGTTTTACAAATAAAAAATTTCGACAAGAAAGGATTATTTCAACCTGTGTTGCCTCTGGCCGGCACACATGCACTAGCTGAGCAACATACCGCTTGATTGAATGTGGAGAAATTCTTCTTTACCTTGTATATACTTTACCTCGTAATTTTTGAATACAGATGGTAATTAGATACTAAATAACAGACTCGATAGAGAATATGATAATATACTAATCAATGGCCTTATATAACAAAAATAGTGTGATTAACGGTCATAGCATACATATCTACTAGGAAAAGGATCGTCACTATATCAACTCGAGCCGTTCAGTAAGTAGCATTTGCAAACTCCCCACTGCAACGCACACAACGGCATCATAACGTTATCGTCTCGCCTCGTGACATGCTTAAAACAAAAGTGTAGTGTGGTCTGCTTGCAGTTCCCGAACTTAAAGTTCGTCGTCTTCGCGGTCGGCAATATGTGGCGCAGTGGCTCGGCAGCACGACTTAGCGCGCTGACACAGCTGTCACCCAGTTCACTTCCATATGAATCTATGTGTTAGATGATGTAGTGCTCTGCCACAGCTCAATAAGAATCTATGTATTAGATCACGCCACTCTCGGCGCCGCGCCGCAGACCGCCGACATCCAGTTTCAGGCCTTACAGTTCGCCGTGTCTGCGCTGAAGCTCGACTTTTTTACGCTTATGGCTCCCCGTCCTTGCACTTATTTTTCTCCATACCTGACCTTACAGTACACTACTGTAGCCAAATGAGCTGAGACGTAAGCGTGGCGTCGCCTAGCTACGTACTAACGTAATATACACCAAGGATTTATAACGTTATAATATCAATATGTTTGCCTCGTCGTGATTGGTTAATTCGTAGTGAATTATGACGTTGTCTTCTAGCGCTAGTTGGCGAACCAATCACGAAACAGTAAACATACCGATATTATAACGTTTTAAATCCTTGATAGACCTAAGACAGTGAGAATACTTTTCCGAGTTGATAGGTGTGCCTGACCCTAAAAGTGAAATACTTACTATGCTGACCATGATTCTGCCCACACAGAGTGAAGTTGGCGGGTCCTTCTCCCAGCACCATCGCATCTTCGTCGCACTCCCCAGTTATCCTGTTTGGTTGACCCTACAATTTGTATTAGTTCATAATATTAAAACAGATATAAGTTCCCTGAGCTGGTATTTTAATTGAGTATACTAGTAGCCCGCGGCGTTGGCGAGTCATACCATAACATAACTCCATAAACAGCGCTTCTTAACTTCAAGTCGTAGCCCGAATCCGGGCTGCCGTGTACCGGGTGTGGAAGTGGTTCCACCCGGTAGCAATAATAAAAAATTTGTAGGCGGTCCCTGTAACTTCCCGCTAAATTAAGGTATTTTAAGGTCAAAAGAGTAAAAACTATAACATAGATTTTTTCAGTTCAAACATCTATTTTGTTAAAATGGCAGTATACTGATTTTTGAAAAGTTGTATATTTTGGAAATACTGGTTGAATTTGATCTTTCGAATATCATTCAACTCAATTTTTGAGATCTGAAATATTGCTTTAGCTAAATAATTGATAGGTTGAAAAATTTCGTAGCAATGTCAAAAAACAATTTTTTCAAATATTTTCATCATTAATAAATCCTAAACTAATTGACTGATTTTGATAAAATTAACGGTATTTGAGGCAGTTTTTAAAGCAGAAAAGCTGGTAAGATTTTTAAGCCCATCGGTGTATTAGCCTGAAAATTATTTTAAAAATATAAAGTAAATATGCTAAAAATGACGTAATTTTAATATTTGAAAAGTTTGTAACTTTTGAAAATTAGATTCGATTTTGATTCTTGAAATGCCATCAGACGTATTTTTATAGTACTGAAATATTATAGAATACCAAAAAATGATTGGTTGAAAAATTTCGAAGTTATGTCGAAAAAACACTTTTTTTTTTAAATTTTTCGTCAACGTTTTCTCCCAAACGGATGAACCGATTTTGATGCAATTTATACATTAGATGTAGTTTTTTAAGGAATAGAGCTGATTCGTTTTTGTACTCAATCGGTACATTAATCTGGAAGTCATGTTAAAAAAATACTGTTTCGCCAAAATTATTTTTGGGGTTTTTTCAAAATTTCTCAAAATCTCGTAGGCCGACTTGGTTCAAATTTTCAGGAAGTCTAAGTTGAGGAGAATCCAATCGAATGCCATCAACCGCGTTTCGATACACACACATACATACAGACATACTGACGTCATCGCGAAAATAGTCTGAATAGATTCCTAAGACCTCAAAACGTGGAGATCCGGCGAAAACTCGTTTTTCGAAAATCGGGGCAAATTCAGTAACTTCCTATCTACGTACATTACGTTCTACGTAGCGGGAAGTTAAAAATATTGACGTCAAAAGCACCTGCAAAGGCTTATTGGAATAAAACATTTTGACTTAGGCTGGGTTTACTGTCACGCTGACCGCACACTGACGGTCGGCGCTAATGGGTCAGTACCTACGTATATAGTCTGTCGGCCGTCAGTGCTGAGCGGTCAGCGCGACTCAAAAACGCTACCTATGACTACATACATATTGACCCATCAGCGCCGACCGTCAGCGTGCGGTTAGCGTGACACTAGAACCAGCCTTAGATTTGAATAAAATATGTTAGATTTGAATAAATATTATGTTGTTTTTAAATATTTTAAAATAGTCGCCTCTGTGGTCTAGTGGTCCAGCGTTGGCGTTGACCACATGAGGTCCCGGGTTCGATTCCCGGGTCGGGCACATTAAAAAAAATGTGTTTTTTCAGTTTTCTGAGAAACACAAAGTTGCCCGGGATTGGAAAGTGCCCGGTTGGCGATAGGCTTGCCACCTATCACATTTGTGGGACCAAGTATCTTCGGCTAATCGTGGGTGCACTTGTTGTACCTCTGCCTACCCCTTCGGGAATATGGGCGTGAAGATACTTTCAAATATTTTATAATGACGTCAATCAAAAGTGTATTAAATGCCCTTCTCCTTCATAGTATTAGGGCTGCCTAAACGCTGATTAATCCGCCTACACGTAAGGCACCTCTAAAATCTATCTCAATAAAAGCCATCTATTTTGCCCCCCATTAAATCCGCAATCTTAATTTATTGACGACATCAAAACATTTTCACGATTAATTTACTTTTATGTTAAACGATACTAAAATCTTAACGGGAATTAGTTTGTTTTATATCTTGTACTATTCATTAACACGGGTGTAATTTTCCACACCCTTAATATGCTTATTTTTTTATAAGTTAGCAAACAAGCAGGTGGGCCTTAAAATGGAAAGAGTCAACAATCGCCTATAGACACCAAAGGTGTTAATGGTGCGTTGCTATCTTGTGGCGAGATCTTATGCCATATGCATAAATTTATCGGCTACTTTACCCTCCAAACCAGAACACAACAGTGACAAGCACTAACGCTATTGCGGCAGGAATAAATTTATCTTGTCGGGTGTCGCTGTCGTGTCATGACTTAGAGCCAAACTTAAGGCCTTATCCTTCATATCAGAATAATAAAAAATAAAAATAAGTGTATTCATTTTACAGACGGTAGAAGTGAAACTTATAAAATAGTATCATTCTAGAGAACATTAGGCTACAGTATATGTACGAGAAGATTCAAAACTCATTATACGACGCCTTTTCTTTCGGTTCGACTTGGCAATATGCACCGCACACCGCTTAATAGACAAGAGTTGGAAGGCTACGAGGCATCTCACACAGAGAAGACCGAGGAATATGAAACACTGTATAATTTTTTACAGTGTAAATCGTATAGATGTATCTTGTTTCTCTTTACTAGCGCTGTTTTGTTTTACAGAAGTATGTAAACTTTGATATATTCGCAGCGGTACAAAAACTTACATTTTTTGTTCGTTTTAGAATTTGGTTTTTAATATTATAGTAAACAAGCAAATGGCTCTCCTGATGGAAAAAGGCCTATGGTCACCAAAGACGTTAATGGATCCGTGTGGTGGGATGGCAATGCCACATGCATAAGTTTACCGGCTATCTTACTCTCTAAACCGGAACACGACAATAGCAAGTATTGAGGTTATTGTGGCAGGAATAGGTATGCATACGTTTACCGGCTACCTTACCCACCAAACCGGAACACGATAGTGACGCTGTTGCAGCAGGAATAGGTAAGGCCGTGGTACCAGCCCAGGGCGAGGCCATGCAGAACTCTACCACCTAGTAGCCGCGATGGTAGTGACGTAGTGACTTGCACAGCCAATCGTTCGTCTCTTACGAACTGCCTGGCAGTATGGCAGATGGCCTTCAAAGGAAGCCCGGGCCAATATGAGGGTAATTTTTTTACTTCCCATCGGGAGTTATCTGCTTGTTTGCTATCCTATGACGTAAAGATATGTTAAACACCACCCAACCCCCACAATACACGAACTTGCAAATTGCGGATATCTTCTTACAAGATCATCGGCGTTAGCTATTTTTAGTGTTCCGTACCTAAAAATGGATTTTTTATAGCATAACATCGTTGTCTGTCTGTCCATCTGTCAAGACCCTATTTATCAGAAACGCATAAAGGTTTCAAATAGAAGTTTGTAGCAAATTCTTGGGTCCACGGTCCTTCTCAGCTATGAAAAAATCAAACTTGTAAGTCAACGCGATCAAAAGATATGACTATTTATGGTATATATACTTGTATGACATAAATAATCATATACCTACATATATGTATGTATATTTTGCGATTTCAAAAGGGAATCAAAACCAACAGAATACTTCTCGTTAACCTAGAATTATGAAATTTGGCAAGAAGCAATTTCTTACTGCACATTTATAGGAAGAAACCGAAAAACCGCAAATTTTTGGTTACATCACAAAAAATACAAATTTATACGAAACCCCTGGTATGCGATTCCAACTCGCCCTTGTCCGGTTTATTATTCATTTGTACAAATGACGCATAAGTTTACTTAATTCTAACACAAAATACATAATACTACAAGATTCTACGTCAAATCTACAAAACTTGAAAAATGCTATGTAGTTTAAATCAGGCGTCTAATATAATCTGGCAGATTATTATCACATAATAAAATCGCTTTTCCCCGTGTTGGTTCCGGGCTCCTTTGAAGAATAGACAAACTGCCGTTCTGTCAGGCAGGTCGTACTTTGTACAGCGCCACCTATTGGTAAACGTGAGAAACCAGTTTACCACTAGGTGGACTTGTACAAATCACAGACAAATTCCTAGTAAACTCGAAACGCGCTCACGATCGAATGCGAAAAGAAAAACTCACACTTAGCACTCAGATATATATTCGAGATAAAACTATGGCATAATATGATACGAATGGTACAAAAAGTGATTTTTAGGATTTTTTTGAATTGTTACGCTATTTGAGCGAAAGTACGATATTTGATTGCTTATTTGTAATAGATAAACGCAAAAACTACTTAACTGATTTTAAAAAATATTTTACCTATGAAAAGCAACATTATTCCGGAGTAACATATTAAGCTTCTTTTTTACCCAGCTAAGAAAAGCAAGTGATGTTTTTCGGGCACGCTCCCAACTCCAATACTGAACTCGAGTTGCATGTGTGCGTGCGTGCGAGTAATAACATTTAATAGTAATTAAATAAATCTTTTATTCTTGCAGGGAACACAACGGTATATTGCGAAAATAAGGAGAATCTTTCACCCGAATAAGTAATTTCCGGTCACGAACAAAAGAAACGATTCCCCTGATAGTGATATTTTTTTAACAAGAATTGATGTTAGATCCCGAAGTAAGCAAATTATTTTCTTGTATTATGGATGTTAATCAATTATACTAACACACAGAAATACATATATAAATACTGAAATATCTATAATAATATAATAAACACGAAAGTTTGGCTGGATGGATGGATATTTGTTACTCAATCACGCCAACACTACTGAACGGATTTGGATGAAAGTTGGCACACAAGTAGATGATGACCTGGAACAGCACATAGATTATTTATTTATTTAATACTTTATTGTACACTTAATGAAAAATACACACGAAAAAGGATAATAAAAATTACACGAAGGGTGAGCTTAGGTATCTCTACTGACGGAGATTTCCAGCTAACCCGAAATGTGGAGTAGGGAAGGCATTGCGCACAACAAATAAAATAACTCATAGATGAATTTGCACACATAGACTAAATATATTTATATATGAAACACATACATATTAAAAGAAATCGAACATTACAACTTAGTAGTAACTTTTTAGACGTTATTTTAAAAACTGGTAGTGAAGGGCTAGAGCGTATGCATGGAGGTTACTTTTTATCCCGGAAAAATGAGTTGTTTCCGGGGGATTCACCAATACTTTTATAATGCAACAGACTGGACGCTGCATCTAGTAATTGATATACACCCAAACCCAGAAATGTATACACTTATATGTCCTTCGCACAAATGCTTGTCCCTGTCGGTAGTAGAACCCGAACACCATCGATTGCGTATTTAGGGTCACTAACCACTCAACTAACGGGGTGATCTTAAATTCAAGAGAAACTCACAATAGTGAAGTGAACGAAATCAATTCTCAGCTGAATGATGCCCGCGTGGCTCTTCTCGATGCGGAGGTCGCAGGTGGACGGGTCCGTCCACAGTTCGGGGAATCCCGGCGACATGAAGTAGGTGAGGTTGTTCTGCGCCGTGCCCCCGCAACTCACCTCGACTAGAACAATACACTCGTTAAAAAGATTCCTACCGGTGTAAGCAGTGTAAACTAAACATCTAATTCACCATGATTCACCACAGCGGCGTGCACAGGATTATGATACTGAGTATGCGACGGAGTACTCGGCCACAAAAACTTTTTCTTTTATAGATTTCAGCGGCGTGCACATGATTATGACACATTTTATTCATTTACTTACTATTAATTAAAATAATCTAAAACGTACGAACGTTTTATTAAAATATCTGTGAATGGCAAGTAAAGCACTGCTTTTCTGCCTACAAGGAGCGCACGCGCCTGATTCACCAGTTGTCAGTTAGCGAAATGAGCGCCATATTTTATCGACCCGATAAAGATTATCGACTACTGTTCCCGATAAACGGGATCGACGTGCCCATCGAAGCACGGGAGTGGTAACACAACATATACGCCATACTCCGAGCAGCTACTGAGATTTTGGATTTTTGATAAAAAAACATCGAAAAAAACCACAATAACACTTTTGCCCGACTCAGGGATCGAGCCCGGGACCTCGTGAACCTCGCCGAATAGGCTTATCCCCTAGACCATGAGGCAATCAATTGTACTCGTTATAAACTTATAAAAATTTTAACGCAGTAAGACTTCAGCAACCGACTTCCATATTCCTGTATCTCCAGAACCCAGCATCAGATCTTCACCACATTAAAGTAGGACAAAAGTAATATACTTTCTCGAAAAAAAATACATTTTCTAAATCGGTTCTTAATGATCGAGTTCTAAGACATCACATAAAAAGGTCATCTGCTTGTTGATGTTAACAACTTTCCTCTCGGTTTCCTGCAATCTTTCGGAGTGATATTGAAAAACTGGGGTTGATTTTAGGGTCCTTTGAAGGATAGGCCAACTGCCGTTCTGCCAAGCAGGTAGTAAAAGGCGACCGATTGGCTATACGAGTCACTACCATCGTGGCTACTAGGTGGTAGAGTTCTGCATTGCCCGGGCCTGGTATCACCGCTTTATCTATTTCTGTCGCAATAACGTCAGTGCTTGTCACTGTCGGTTTTTGGGTTTGCAGGTTAAGGTAGCCGGTACACTTATGCATGTGGCATTAGACCTCGCCATAAGATAGCAACGCACCATTAACACCTTTGGTGTCTATAGACGATGGTTGACCCATCTGCTTGTTTGCTATCATCTATATATATATATATATAAAAATCAATTCCTATTTTCCTTGGTCACAACATCACGCCTGAATGGCTGGACCAATTTCGGTAATTTTTTTTGTTGTGTTTGTAATTGTAATGAGAAGGTTCTTATAAAAGAAAATATTAAGAAAATTGCGCGGAAAATTAGAAAATTTAAGAATACTTAATCACCATATAAAGTTTAATCCTGTAGACTTATATAAATTAAGTGTCACGTTGTTTGTCCGCTATGGATTCCTAATATGTAAGACAAAACAACGTTTGCCGGGTCAGCTAGTATGATATAAAAAAAAGAAATGCAACGGAATTATGTAACAAGCAGCCGAGGAATTGCGCGCTATTTAAAGTAAACAATGAGCGCTTGCTATTTGAATTGACCAATGAGCGCAAGCAATTTGAGGTGACCAATGAGCGCGTGTCGTTTGAATTGGCCAATCAGAGCGCGCTATTTAAGATGATCAATGAGCGCGTTCTTTTTGAATTGGCCAATGAGCCCGTGCTGTTTATTTGAATTGACCAATGAGCGCCTGTTTTTGAATTGACCAATGAGCGCGAGCTATTTAAATTGACCACTGAGCGCGTGCTTTTTGAATTGACCGATGAGCGAACATAATAACTAATACATAATCAATTAGATGTCTGGAGGTATTCTATGTCGATGTCTGGGCCCGATTCACATAACAAAACTTCAATCGAGTCAAAGCGTTTAAGGCTATTACACACTTTCTTTCACATCGTGCTGCGACATTGTATGACGCCACGTTGTATCGTGACGCACGTTGCTAAGCTTTCGACTCGATAGAAGTTTTGTTCTGTGAATTGGGGGACAGATATTACATGTCACACGCGACTACAGTAAGCCTCACTCGTTATATATTTTCATTATCCTGCTAAAGAGTTACATACTACTTACAAACACAGCACACACCAAGTCCATGAGCACAGTCCCCTGACGCCTTGCCGTCCCTCTGTCGGCAGTCGTATGGGTTGAGGCAGATCCCCGCTCTGGCGAATGTGAATATTGACGGTTGACATTCCCTCTCCCCTCCAACGGGGAAAAAATTTATAACCTTCCCCCAGGACAATATGCTACCTGTAAAAATATATTACAGTTAATACTTTTAAATCACCATAAAGCGTCTTCATTTTTTTATATATCATAAGAAAGCAAGGAAGTTACATACTGTCTGGAATGTTCACGTGCGCTTCAAAATCGTTCCGAAGAAAACAACGACATTGGTGGAGTGTGTCTCTTTCTACTAAGTAAAGCGCCATATATATAGGTAAGTGTGTCCGTGCGCAGTTTGCAAATTACTACTAATTCAGCTGATTCTACTAATTTGAAAAAACAATTTTTGCACTGCACAAATAATTACGTAATATTTAAAATAAGCACATTTTAGAACTCAATGTGTTAATTACAACACTTTTTTTGCCAACATATCTATCAACGTGTATGAATAAAGGTTATAACTGTTACCGAATGTATAAAAATCTACCATCCGATAGTTTTATTTACACTTGTAATTACACGAAAGGGACAGCATCCGCCGTTGTCGTTGTCTCGCTCAGAACATTTTTCCCCTTTGTTAAGTAAGAAACAAATGTCAACTTTATTGGGAACGAAATAAAGTAAATTTTTATTTTTTAAATATTGCTTTATAAAAATTCCAGTTCTCGTATATAAGTTCCTTGTAAGAAAGCAAACAAGCAGATGGTTCTCCTGATGGAAAGAGACAACCGTTGCCTATAGACACCAAAGATGATATTGATGTATTGCTATTCTTGTGGCGGGGTCTTATCACATGCATAAGTTTACTGGCTACTTTACCGGTGACAAGCACTGACAATATTGCGGCAGGAATAGATAAGGCGATGGTACCAGACCCGGGCAAGACAATGCAGAGCTGTACCACCTCATAGTCACGATTTTAGTGACTCGCATAGGTAATCTTTCGACTCTTCCGTACCACCTAGCAGAACGGGAGATGTTATATTCTTTAAAGAGGGCTCTCTTGAAAATAATATAAATCTTAAACCAATATTGATAATATTGTTTTTATCAATATTGGTTCGAATATCGTTAAACAAACGGTACTCTTGAAACCAACATTGCCCACATTGATTCAGTATAGTAACGACCTAATTATTGGAAATAGATGTCATCGTTACACGTCAAGCTAGTGTTACAAGTGGAAATTTTAAGTACCGTTTTAAACAAAATCTATACATATAATAAAATCGTAGGAAAGTCAAATACAACATAGGAATACTTGAGGCGTGATCTACAACCGATATCGAAGCCAAAAATATAGTTGTTAGAATTTTTGTATGTTTGTTTGTCTGTTTGTCTGTATGTATGTCTGGGGTAAACTCAAAAAGTACTGCATGGATTTACTTCAAATTTTGCATGAATATTACTGACAGATCGGGTCAAAATATAGGCTACATATTATCACGCTATCACCTATAGGGAAGGAGCAGTGCGAAGTAAACGAAGTCGCAGGCAACAGCTAGTAACGAATAAAGGCAATAATGAGTAATTCCAAAAAATTTTGAAATCCGTGTGGCGCTGTCGCCGAATCCAATAATTGAATAGTTGTCCAAAGCACGAAATACCTTAAAATTTATTAAATATTCATTTAAAATTGCAATCGGTTTTCAAGAGTAGCCCTACAGTTATTGGTAGATATAGCGTAAAAGGCGATTTACGCTATATCTACCAATACTGTAGGCAAATTATATATTATGTATATATTACGCATATACTTATGTACGTAACTTTATTTTGCATTAAATATATATTACTATTTATTTTCATGTATAGTATGACTATATTTTATTTTTAATTAAAATAACGGCAGCGGTTGTTCATTTAATGAAAACTCTATTAATTAATCTTTTCATGCACCCCTTTAAATGTGGTGTCATCCAATCAATTTGGGTTGACTGGTAGAGAATTAAGCATTAAGAATAGCATTAAGTCCACTTATGTATTTAACTGTACTTAAAGTTTTAAATAAATAATAAATGAGTATGATAAGTGTTACTAACATAGTAAAGCTAGGTTGTAGAATTCAGCAACGTCCCGGCCAGGTTAAATACCACCGCCTCAGTTATTCCACCTGCAACAGCGTCATTGCCAGTCGCTGTCATTTTCTGGTTCGGTAGGTAAGGTATCCGGTAAAAAATGCAAGTGATATTCCAACGCCGCCACACGGGTAGCAATGCATCATAAACTTCTTTAGTGTCCGCAAACGCTAATCCGTTTCACCACCATCATGACTACTAACTAGGTGGTAGAGTTCTGCAACATCTCACCCAATTTCGGTACCACCGCCTTACCTATTCCTTCGTAATAGCTTCAGTGATTGCTAATGTTGTGTTCCAGTTTAGAGGGTAAAGCAGCCGGTAAACCTACGTATGTAGTATTACCATCTCGCCGTACAGATAGCAATGTACCATTAACATCTTTGGTGTTTATAGGCGATGGTTATCGCTTTCGATCACGAGAATCATCTGCTTGTTTGTTATCCTTTAAAATAAAATAAAAAAGTTCAGTGTGGATCGTGTAATCTACTTTTAATGAGAAAACTGGCAAGAAATCAGAAATCAGAAGTACTTTATTCAGTAAAACTTTTTACAAGTTATTTTGACACGTCAACATATTTTTTAAAAACTACTACCGGATCGGAAACGCGGCCACACGCTGAGAAGATCCGGCGGAAGAAACTCAGCGGGCTTGTCTTTTTTATATCATCTATTTTTTTACAATATCACAATATCACAAAAAATATATGTGAGATCGGTATGAGGAGCAATTTATCCCAGGCTTTTTGTCTTCTAAATAAACTGAGATTGTATAATATCCTTTTTTACACAGATTTTTTAACACATTTTTTTAAATTTATTGACTAAGTTTCTCGTGATGTTAAAATCTATTATCTATTGTGGCGTGCTATGAAATTGAAAATCCCGACCGAAGGGCTTAGCGAGAGCGGACCGAGTGCACCTGAAAATGAAGACTGGAATTTAGTTGCTAACATAAACGAGTTGCAGTGTTGTTGAGTAAATGGGCGATTACCGCAACAACTAGTGTGCGGCTAACCGCATGTCTAATAGATGTACTGAATTACTATTTTAACGACCGTGTTTACATACTCCAACACATTTAGTTATCTTACACTTTTCCTCGGATGAAACCATCATCTTATCATTACATAGTATAAAACAAAGTCGCTTTCTCTGTCTGTCCCTATGTCCTTATGTCCCTATGTACGCTTAAATCTTTAAAACTACGCAACGGATTTTGATGCGGTTTTTTTTAGTAGATAGATTGATTCTTGAGAAAGGTTTTAGTGTATTAACCTTTTCGATATTCCCACGAGAACAAAAGCTGCGCGGGTGCAACCGCGGGCAGGTCGCTAGTAAAGAATAAACGTCACGTTCCTACATAACAATCCATAAAACTCGTATGCCAAGAGACTTGAATATTTTGATATAAAATATTGCATAATAGAATTGACTGTCCTAATCTACTCAAATATATAAACATATAGGTACCTACAAAATTGCCAGGATACAGCACATAATATAAGATTTTAGTATCACTCGTACCCGCCTAAGAAGTAATTCTCCTGTAGTCAATGATTCGGCTGTACTACAGTTTGTCTAGATTAACTGACATTGATATATTCGATGGGAATATTTTCAACTTTAAAAAAGAGCACCTTTCAAAATCTAATAATTGCTCTATATAACTTCGGATTCCATTCAATATAGTAATTAATTAATTATCATAATTTTAAATAATGTTTTTAAAACCTTCCAACCAATTTAACATAAATACTATTACGATCTGTATTGTAAATATTATTATAATTTAATTATGATATAAAATAAATACCCAGATTTGTAAGTTTTAATTGCATATGCGATAATTGTACTTAGTGTTATTGACTATCATAATTGTATGACATTATTTATTCAATGTTTTATCTGCCACTGTACATATGTTTTTTTTTACTTTTAATATAAATGTATTATTGCACGACATTATTTAATCATTTTTTTATCACTTTCATGCATCACTGTTTATATTACTAGTTGTAAAATAATTCAGGTGCCACATCACTTATATGCATCGAAACGGTATGTTACATTTAACGCAAGCGTGATTTAATTTCACGCGGGCCAATTTGCAGTATTCCATCGTGCGAAATAAACAAAGCAACAACATTTGAGCGACACCGTGCCACCTGCTAGAAGTGTGCTAGAAGGAAAATTTTGTTTAATATGTTTTTTACTTTAATAATCATTTATAAATTATAATCAGTGCTGGGCGATGTAACAGGCGGAATAAAAAGCACTGACTGTGACAATTATCATTACTAATAAAATATAACAGCCGTGATTTATCACGCGTGATTTATCACTAATATCATTACTATTAAGACTACTAGGCGATAGAATTTCGTAGCGAATCGCCCGATTTTTGTTCCACCGCCTTACCTATTCCTGCCATAATTTTCTTCGTGTACGTCCGGGCTCCTTTGAAGAATACCAACTGCCGTTTTGCCAGGTAGATCGTAATAGGCAACAAATTGGATATACGTGTCACTACTATCGTGATGACTAAGTGGTAGATTTCCGCAACGTCTCACCCGGGTGTTTGGTACCATCGCCTTAACTATTCCTACCGCAATAGTAAATGCTTGTCATTATCTTGTTGCGGGTTGGAAAGTAGGATAACAGGCCAAAATATGTATGATACAATACCATCTGGATACACAGATAGCAACGCACTATTAACATTTTTTGGGTCTATGAATGATAGTTATCTGATCACCGTGATAGCTATTTGTTTGTATAAAAAAGTTGCAAAGTATATTGGATTAATTTCTTCTAAAAGTTATGTATTTTCGAAAACCTATCTTACTAAAATTTGAAAAATCACCATAATCCTTTACAAAGTATATGTAAAAAGTATCTTCACGCCCGTACCCCCAAAGAGGTATCTACAAGAAATGCACACACGATTGACCGAAGACACAGTCCCACAATATGATAGATAGCCAGCCTATCACCAAACGGGCACGATTTACAATCCCGGGCAACGTTGTTTATGTCAGAAACCTGAAAAAACACATTTTTGAATTACTCGAACCGGGAATCGAATCCGGCACCTCATGTGGTAACTCCGACATCGGACCACTAGACCGCAGAGGCGATAACAAAAAAGTATATGGAACATAATATAACAAGAGGCGATTGCCCAGTGGCCTTTATGTTGGCTAGTACCTACGATAAGCAAACCTGTCTTCCCTTTGCTATTAATTATAGCGATAACCGGCACCGCTACATGCATACACCTTGGATAGCAAATAATTATCTTAATTATACAAGTTCTTTCTAATCCATGTCTTGAGTAGAAAACATTACCGGTTCTAAAGGTTACATGAATCACCAACCTAGTTTACTATATTGTAGAGTTTATAGACAAGTTAACTACCTACCTATAAGCTAAAATGGAATTCGAGATCAAAAATGTACATATATCAATATCACTTTCATTTCCCGCCAAATCGACCATTCAGGTATATTTAAAATTTTTATAGGCAGTTTGTAATTATCAACATGTTTTGATTTATTATAAAAATTAAAAAAACTATATGGGGTTGGGAAAATTAAACTGGATTAAACTGCATACGCCTTCAAATTTTGCATGAATGTTACTAACAGGTCGGGTCAACATATAGGCTACATATTATCACGCTATCACCTACGGGGGAGGAGCTGTGCGGAGTAAATAAAGTCCGCGCGGACGAAGTCGTGGGCAACAGCTAGCCTAATAATCTAATAATATAAATAACAAGGTTATTTACCTAAATACATTTGCTCATATGAGCGGTTACGCATTTTGGGCACAACGCCGTGTCTAATAGTATTTTAGTGTTTTATGGGAAAATACAATGTTAAGCAACAAAGATAGCATAACCAAGAAATGAAAACCCTAAAATCACTAGCACCAAATTGTTTGCAAAAACAAACTGAATTTTTTCCCCACTTGATAGGTTAACCTGGTTTAGTGTAGGAGTTCTTGGTTACATCCTTCAACTCTATCATCAGGCACTGGAAGCCATTCCGCTCCAAAATCCTTGAAATAACGATACAAACTACCTCAAATTCGATGGTGTTGCTAATTTTAATCCTAGGTTCCCATAAAGTATTTTCAGCTCTATCATGAGACTCTGGAAATCGTCTAGCACTAGAGTATTTGTCCAAACAGAACAAATGAGTCCAATTTCGATTAGTTTATCTTATTTAGTTTAGGAGTTCTCATGGTTACCTTTCAGTTTCATCATCAGATCCTGAAAATCATCCAGCACTAAGATATTTGCCAATACAAGACAATTAAGTGTTAATTAAAAATTTTACCTCATTTAGTTTAGGAGTTAATTGTAGTTGAACTTTGAATCTGGATTCTTGAAGTTCCAATGTCACTTTTTCGGCTCAATCTTCAGAGCCATATCATCATGAGAAAGATCTTACTGTAACAAATGAAATGACTCCAAACTCCACTATATTAGCAATTTCTATCTGTGAGTTACAATTACACTCTTACGGCTCCATGTTCAGTCCTTCGACATTATATGTAATGGAAAGTAAACATCATCAAAAATCCATCGAGTTCGAACTTGACTATCTTATCTCTTTCTACATTCTACGCGTGAGTTTCGATAGCACTTTATCAGCTCTATCTTCAAATCCACGTCATCATGAGCACTAATCAAACTTAGTATTTATAGCAACCAGACTTAGTCTAAGCAAGATTGTCTTGTTAAAGCTCTGCATCAAACAGTTCCAGTCCCTACATCCAGGCTACATCACGAGCTCAGTTGGTTGGTACCATAGTATTTGCATTTCCTTCACAAGTCTGTCAAGTTTTTGTACTAAAGGATATCAGAAAGTCGTTAAAAAGTGACTTGCAATATTTAAAAAATCTGTTATTTAAATACGAAAATTGCCAGTTAAATAGAGGCTGATGATCTTCGAATGAGAATCTCAAAATATTAGCTCAACGTTACCATGTAATTAAGTTACAATATCAATAAAGTGACAGAACACAAAATTTAGTATTGATAAAGCATTTAGAAAGCATTAGAAAAGCAGCATTAGAAGCATTAGAAAAGAGCTGGTTATCTTGAGACGGCTGAACAGATTCTATTGAATCTTAGCTAAGAACCATCTCGCAAAACAGGGCTTTCAATTAAAAAAACCCGCAATCAAATCGGACCATCCGCCAGGGCTCCACGATGCCACGGACAGACACACAGATACACACATACACAGATACACACATACACAGATACACAGATATACAGATTCACAGATCCACAGATACACACCTGAAACTTATAACACCCCTCGTTTTGCGTCGGGGGTTAATAACGGAAAAGCAAAATCAATCACGACAAACGTCAAAAATCGAATGAACAAACAAAATGGCGATAAGACAGACACGTCCGACATACACTCTGTAGAAGTGTATGGAATTACTATCTGTTGCCCGCGACTTTGTTCGCGCGGACTTCGTTTACTCCGCACAGCTCCCCCGTAGGTGATAGCGTGATAATATGTAGCCTATATGTTGACCCGACCTGTTAGTAATATTCATGCAAAATTTGAAGTAAATCCATGCAGCACTTTTTGAGTTTACCCCGGACATACATTGACTTTCCTACGATTTTATTATATGTATATAGATAACTAGCTGTTGCCAGCGACTTCGTCCGCGCGGACTTCGTTTACTCCGCACCGCAACTGGCCGCTAGGTGATAGCGTGATAATATGTAGCCTATATGTTGACCCGACCTGTCAGTAATATTCATGCAAAATTTGAAGTAAATCCATGCAGTACTTTTTGAGTTTACCCCGAACATACCTACAGACAAATAGACAAACAGACAAAAATTTTAAAAACTATATTTTCGGCTTCGATATCGATTGTAGATCACGCCCCAAGTATTCTTTTAAAAATATATTCAATGTACAGTTTCCTACGATTTTATTATATGTATAGTTAATTATTCCAATACCAATTTTTATGCGAAAATATTTAAACTTTTTAAAAAAGAGCCTAATGTTTAGAGCTTTTTTCTTATTGTGTACCTATATCGTGCAAAAATTACACAATTATATTTCAAATAGTTAAGTTTTAATATTGGTTCGTATTTTTAGGTATTTTATATAAAAAATACATGTGTAATATTTGGTTTTATACATTTAAGATAGGTACACATAATTTTTCATTATGTTTTAGTACATTTTGACAAACCACAAAAACACAGCTGTTACTTTAAATTGGTTACACCATTATTTTTGTGTTATAGCACTCACCCCGTGCTTGGGAAAACTGGAAAAACTTTAAAAACAACTAAGAAAAATATCGACACGCAGGGATTGAACCTGCGACCATTTCCCTAAAGCCGGGAATCGACCATATAGCAAAGAAGAATTTCGCCACGCCGAACCTGTCGACACTAGCTCAGTGGGAGAGCGTCCCGGCTTTAGGGAAATGGTCGCAGGTTCAATCCCTGCGTGTCGATATTTTTCTTTGTTGTTTTTAAAGGTTACACCATTGTTCACATTTTTTATCTCGAATTGCATTTCCGATATTATGTTGGTATCTATCGTTATTATTCCTGCCACCTACATGGCAGCATGGTAGCATTTAGGCTACATGCCTTGCTGCCACTGTATTTTACCTTGAGAGGTAGGATATTCTGTAAATTGCAGATATATCTTTGGGTTTAAGTACGTATATTTTTAATCACATAATAACAAACAAACATGCCATAATTTTCCCCTGTGCTGGTCCGGGCCCCTTTGAAAGAATAAACTAACTGCCTTTATGCCAGACAGGTCGTAAAAGGCCAATTGGATATACCTGTCACTACCATCGTGATTACTAGGTGGTAGAGTTCCGCAACGTCTCGCCTGGGTAAATGGTACGGTCATTGTCGTGTTTTTGTTTTGAGGGTAAGGTAGCCGGTAAAATTATGCATGTGGCACTGCCTTCCCGCCACATGGATAACAATGAACAACACACCATTAACATCTTTGGTGTCTATAGGCGATGGTTTCCATTTCCATCGGGAGAGCCATCTGCTTGTTCGCTATGTAATGATAAAAAACCGATTGCTTTCAATGAAAACGTACGTCATTCGCCTATAAAAACTAAGATGTAATGATACATTGCCATCCGTGGAGTGGGTCGAAATACCGCACGGACAACTATACCAGCTACTTACTCTCCAAACCTGAAATTGACACAAAGCAAAAATAATGTTAGTGCGGCATAAACAGGCAATTTATACCGCAATATCATCAGTAGCACTGATTACTTACTGTCGTTACTGCCTTTATAAAGTGAGGTCTTCAAACCCGGACAAAGGAATATGCACTTATCTATCAGCTTATCTATTTGTCTAAAACATACAATATTGTCAATTTCGACGTACTGTTACAACCTTTAATTGTTAGCTATTCGAAATCGCTGAGTCAAACTTTTATTTTACTACATAAGCCGTGCATTTCCAATGCACGGCCAGTCAGTACTTGAACTAATCAAATCGCTGCCCAGCAGCGGACCTGGTTTCTGCCCGCCGGCTGGCCTTCAGTGAGGAGACTAGGGATAGTAGCATCCGCGTCGTAACCCTCTTTAACCGCGTGCACAAATAATAGTGCGATCTGAGTGCTTAATAAATGTGACGTGTAAAAGTAAAGTCGAATAAAACTGGTTGTCTCGAAAATTAGTTTTTTTTAAGACTACAACACGGGACACCCTAACAGTACGCAGAAATTGACGAGGCGCCAGACCAACGTTCGTCAATTCTGCATATCCATAATCCTCTCTTTGAATGAGATTGACTACTACTCGTATTATTATTGTAACATACATGTTAACTAATTAAACATTATGTAAAATCATACATAGAAAAATTAGTACAAAAAACTGGTCAACCGAGAGAAATCTTCCGCCGGATCTTTTCAACGTGTGACAGGTGACTGCGTTTCCAATCCGGTAGTAGCTTAAAATACAATACAAATATCTACACTACAATTAATTACACTAGGCCACGATCTATGCACTTTTGTGGTACATTTTACTGAAAAACCATCGCATTTTTTGGGTTTGAGCTTCGACGTGGTAGCTTATATTAATGCCTAGATTTGTTATCTACCATAAAAATACAATTTTATAAACATTAAAAAATAGAAGTTACAATTTGTATTAGAACTTTATTACTACTAACGCCATCTCTTATTAAAGTAACGAGTTAAAATTGATAGAAGATACATTTTGTATTAGAATTTATGAACTTATTAAGAGACTACTTCATGAATTGTTTCTTCATATTTGACTGACGGCGCGCAGTCATCGTGCCCTCGTATAAATGCGAGGTTCACGTATAAACTGCAATAGCTATAGGGCCATCAGTTTGATCAGCTTGGCATCGAAGGTGTATGATAAAATCATTGAAAGGAGAATGCAAGGGAAGTTCGTAGGAATGTTGTGGGAGGCACAAGGGAATTTAGGTCTAGAGCAGGGATGTTTGCAGGGAACAGAGTAAATAGAGTGTTAGAGAGTTTCACATATTGTATTGAGATCAATTCCCAATCTTAGCATAAAGATAAAAAGCTAAAATAAGGTATATTCACGCCCGTATTCCCAAAAGTAGGTAGAGGTACAACGTGTGCATCCACGGTTAGCCGAAGATACTTAAGTTCCACAATGTGATAGGTGGCCAGCCTATTGCCAGTAGGGCACTTTTCTAAGCCCGGGCAAAGTTGTTTTTATCAGAAAAGTGAAAAAACACATTTTTTCATTTGCCTGACTCTGGAATCGAACTCTGCTGTTTTCTCTGGGAGAAAAATTCGAAAAATGTATTCGCTGAGTGTCTACCATCAATTCTTCGTGCCTGTGTTAAGACCAATATTAAGTCCAAAAATGTTCAAGGTTTATTTAAATAAAACATTTTTGAATTTTGATTTCGTAAATCGACGTAAAACCAGGAACTTCCTGATTTTAGAAAAAAAATCAATTATTTCAGCAAAATGTTAAAAATATGTTTTTATAAGATCAATCTTCATTTTTAATACCCATTTTCCTTGAAAATAGACCAAATATTCCTAGTCCAAAGCCTGACGACGCCTTTGAAGCGAATGTAATGTTTAGATGAAAATGCGCTGGGTTTTTTAGGTTAGATAATTGTAAATAAAGTCCATACATTAAAAGATGTACTAGATAGTATAACTTTGCGAGCCCTTACAAAGCTCTGCTTTTTGCTAGTAAACTTTACTTGTATTAATCTTACTTTAAAAAACTGTTGGCAAATTGTTCTGCCCGCACTTTCAAATTTATTGATGACTGTTAGTGTTGTGATATAAAGATCTTTTTAATAAGCATCAGTAGCACCAAGAGCAGAGTTAAAAATTAGGTCTTTAATACCGTGCAAGCGAAAATAATCTGATCAAATATTTAAAACGAATTCCGAATAATGAATTCACGAAAATAATAAAATGAAATAAAATTATATTAATGGAATCAATGTAAGAGAAATATGTCAATTCGCTAACCTAATATGGCCGCGGCGGGCGGCCACTCTTCCTCACCGTCTTGTGCATAACTTTTTAATTAGGTAGCTTGTTTATTAATACCCTACTATAGAGGTTGATGACATGACAAAAGGATAGAAAAGGGAAGGTCTATCCAGAAAGGCAAAGTTTACTGTCTGGGGACCGATGTTTATCAGAGAAGCATTGAATCTTATATATATCATTACAAAGTAAATAGGTAATTATTGTAAGGAGAGAGAAGCATTTGCTTAAATTTGATGTATTATAATAATAGGTTGAAAATTTTATTGACCGTTAAATATTCCTGTAATGTCTATTGTAGCTCACTAAAATGTCTTATTAAAATTAACAGGAATGCTTGATGCGCCGCGTAAGGTACCTAACTGGTGTAATATGAGTATTTTTTTATTTTTGTGTCTTTTTGTTTGTCCAAATCAATCTTGAGATGAATATTAGCCAAGTTATTTCTGCTTTTATTTTGACAATGATATTTTAGTATACTTTTCAATAAGTAATTTTCTACCGTGGATCGATATGAACCATTCGTTTTCAACCTACGCTTAAAACGAAATTATTTCTACCATGAAAATAGGTCTCTTTTCTGAGAGTAGTAAAAAAGAAGACTCGTTAATAAATAAGTGCTCACTACGAATCAGAAAAACTAAAAATCCTCAAACGATGTGATGTGTATTCAAAAGTTCAAATACGCGTTACTGGTTGCCGTTCCTGAACTGTTTGACCTAAAAACTGATTATCCTGTTACCGTGTGTGTGTTTCGGGCGAGGTTGTTGCTTAATAGAAAAAGTCTCAATTAAATTTGTTTGGGGAAACATGTGTCGCTAGCTTGTTGAGGCATGGACGGAAACTGAATTAGTTGTTTAGTGAATTTGCGACATAAATGGATATGTTATGTTTGAATATGTCTTTGTGAAAGTATCATGTAAAAGCAATTTTTGTGTGAAAAAAGGTTTTGGGTGAAAAAAGCAGAAGATATTTGCATAAAATTTATAAAAACTTTATAAGTACAAAATATAAAATTATAAAAAAATAATTCAAAATCATCAACTACTCTGAATCTGATTTCTGATGCTATTATTAAAACAAAAATTTTAGTAATAATTAATAACATTATATTTTTAATTAACATGAACTTTGTCAATTTTAATTAATTAAAATATATAAATTACTAACTGAGCTGGCAAACTTTGTTTTGCCTTTTCAACTACTCTTATTTTTTTTATTTTCTCACCTTTTAAACCTTCCCTGGACTTCAACAATTAATTCCAAACCAAAATTAGCCAAATCGGCAGGCGTATCACCTAACGTTTTCGCCAGCGATCAACGATGACTTTTAAACGTAACGGAAAACTCATCAAAAATGTCGCCAATTGCTTGCTGGTCACTAGATGCATCTTTCGTGATATCACAGCACCAAAAATATTCAAGCGGAAACCACTGCCACTAATATACAAGGCTGTTATGTGTCTTGCAATAACTAAACAATTACGATGTTTCCACATTGCAAGTTACGTGATAACCCCGCGGTTCAGCCGTTTTCGAGTTTTAGCGAGACTAATGAACAGCAATTGGTTTATATATTATATAGATATAGACTAGCTGACGCGGCAAACGTTGTTTTGCCATACAAATTACTTGTGGTGGGGTACTTAAGAGGGGGGGAAAGGTTAATTGATATTTTTTTTATCTTTTAAGTTGGACCAAACAGTAGATATCAACAAAATTTTCTTGAAATCGGTCCAGAAGTTTCGAAGTCAATCGCGAACAAACAACGGGACAAGTGATTTATGTTAAGACTAGCTGTTGTCAGCGACTTCGTCCGCGCGGAGTTCGTTTACTCCGACGTAGGTGATAGCGTTGATAATATATAGCCTATATGTTGACCCGACCTATTAGTAATATTCATACAAAATTTGAAGTAAATCCATGCAGTACTTTTTGAGGTTACCCCGAACATACATACGTACAAACAGACAAACAGACAAAAATTCTAAAAACTATATTTTTGGCTTCGATATCGATTGTAGATCACGCCCCAAGTATTCTTTTAAAAAATATTCAATGTACAGTTTTGACTTTCCTACGATTTTATTATATGTAATGTATAGATAATTATTCTGTTCTGTTACGAATCAATCATAAAACTTTGATTTCCATTTTTAAAATATTTGATTTTAAAAGAAACGTTACATCTTGTTATTATTAAAACAAATTTAAATTTTCAGTGTTTTTTTATATTATAAAAATATTAACTGGATTGCCTTTTCCAAAAAATGTGTAAACGGTTGACCCTACGGGCCATCTCTGAAACTTCCTACTAAATTAAGGTATTTTAAGCTCAAAATAGTAAAAACTATAAGCATAGATTTTTCAGTTCAAACATCTATTTTGTTAAAAATGGCAGTATATTAATTTTTGAAAAGCTGTATATTTTGGAAACGATGATGGCATTCAACTCAATTTTTGAGATCTAAAATATATTGCTTTGGTTAAATAATCTATAGGCTGACAAATTTCAATGCAATGCCAAAAAACATTTTTAATTTTCTTCATTAATAAATCCCAAACAAATCGACCGATTTTGTTTAAATTAACGGTATTTGACGCAGGCTTTAAAGGAGAAAATCTGATAAGTATTTTTCGGTCAATCGGTGAAATAACTTGAAAGTTATTTAAAAAGAATAAGTACGTTTGCTAAAAACAACGTAATTTTAATATTTGAAAAGCTATAAGTTTTGAGAATTAGATTCGATTATGATTTTTGAAACGGCATTTGACGTAGTTTTTTTAGTACTAAAATATCGTAGAATACCAAAAAATGATTAGTTGAAAAATTTCAAAGCTATGTCGAAAAACGCTTTTTTTCAAAATTTTTCGTCAACGATAACTCCCAAACGGATAAACAAATTTTGATGCAATTTATGTATGTTTAGTTTTGTGAGGAATAGAGTAATTAGTTTTTGTACTCCATCGGTACATAAATCTGGAAGTTGTACTAAAAAAATACCGTTTCGCCAAAAATTTTTTTTCGTATTTTTTCAAAATTTCTCAATTCAGGAATTTCAATTCCAATTTTCAGGAAGTCTAATTTGAGTGGAATCCAATCGAATGCCATCAACCGCCTTACGATCGGTCCAGACGTTCAAATTTATGAGATGATTACATACACACATACACACACATACACACACACATACACACACACACATACACACACACACACACACACATACACACACACATACACACACACATACATACAGACATACTGACGTCATCGTTGAAACAGTCGGAAAAGGTTCCTAGGACCTCAAAACGTGGACATCTGGTGAAAACTCGATTTTTGAAAATCAGGGTAAAATCAGTAACTTCCTTATCTACATACGTAGTGGGAGGTTAAAAAACTGTAAAATAAGTCTTTTAAATTATTTTTTGTAAAAATAAGAAGAAACATAAAACATAAAATAAAAGCTGATAATATATTATAGTGGTACGGACTACTGCCTTGCTTAAGCACAAGTGTACCGGTTGCCCTATCCACCCAACCTGGAATACATAATAATTGATAAAACATAAACATAAATTTATTTCCAAAAAATTACTACGATTATATGTAAGCGTTATTATTGCGCAGATATAAGTATGTAAGGCAGTGGCACCACAGGTTTTTACCGAACGAATCATTACTGGCATCTACCACTTAAGCCAGGTTCCTATAATCAACGATTCATCATTCGAAGAAGCAATCATTGGCAACCAATTAAATATACCAAGGCGTTCCACAAGTTGTTTGGAAATTTTGTAATTTGAAATTTCTTAAAGCAATTTTAACTTGCGCTTCATAGAAAATTTTACTACTACTCGTAGAAAATGGTACTCGTAATTAATTCGTGTCAAATCTATACAAATAAGTAAAATCGGAGTGTCTGTTTGTAATATTAAAATAACCGCTTTTTACTAAATGCATAGGGATGAATACACGGTACATATACCAAAATAACATTTTTTTGCAATTTTGTCTGACTGTCTGTCTGTCTGTCTGTTTGTTTCGGCTAATCTCTGGAACGGCTGGACCGATTTTGACTGTACTTTCACTGGAAGATAGCTGATGCGATAGGGAGTAACTAAGGCTACTTTTTTCGAAATTTTCCCACGCGAACGAAGTCGCGGGCTCAGCTAGTTACTAATATAGAAACCGGGCATTAGTAATCACAATATTGATATGTTTAGCAATTGCGTCGTCTGCAAGTAGTAAAACACGCTAGGACCATTTTTATAAGACCCTTGGTAAAACTGGAAACATGGCTTTTTAAATAATAACCTGTATAAATCCATTCTACTTTATCCAAATATTCTATTCTCGACAATCTTAGCTCCTGTAACATAAAGGTCCCCATTGTGTTATTATAACAGATATATTGTTTTTATCAAAAGAACCCAAAAACTTACGACACAAGCTGCAGCTATAAAAATATAAGACCTAACGTTATACCCTTAGGGAAACTGGGTACCATAGAACACTCACAAATAGATGCTACAAAGCCAAGATAGTTATATTCTCATTTTTATTTCACTATTGTACTAATGATAAAACACTTGTGTAGGTCTGGATACTTTTTGAAGGATAGACTTCTGCTTTACCAAATAATTACTTAGTATTTGGCAAAAAGCAGACGAGGTTAGTATAAAGTGAACAATAAATAAATGTGTCACTACCATCGTGATTAAAAAATGATAAAATTTTGTAACGTCTTGTTGTCAACGTCTTATAATATATTTTGGTATGGCGCAGTGCATATAAGGCAGAAAACAATCAACTCTGTGAAGGGATAGTGAGGGAGCGGACAAATATTCCCATGTCATATAGTATATACATAGATTTTTGCCAGTTTTTCCTTCAATTTATTGCAGCAATATCTCTTTTGAAGGAGTTAGAAGCAGGGTTATCTTTCCTTGAAAATCTGGTAATTTCGTTGCCAGATGTCGATCATCGTCATCAGTCAGTAGTGATGAAACTTCTGCTTTCGCCAGGAAGCCATTTTGTAGTTGACAAGCTGGTCACATACGACATCCTGAGAGATCAAGATTTATATAGGTACTTATTTCATCACCAATCTACTATACTATAGATTTGTAATGTATTGTATAGTATGTATAGTGCCAAACACTGCAGCATTCTGTAAAAAAAGGCCGCGTCAATCTCTTGGCCGCCATTTTTATAGAAAACCAGGCAGTGATCTGATATGCCCTAATAATATATCAAAATTGCATTATCATTAGAAGCAAACAAGCAGATGGCACTCCTGGTGGAAAGAGAAACTATCGCCTATAAGTAGACACCACAGATGTTAATGGTACGTTGCTATTCATGTAGTGGGATGGTAATAATTTTATTTATTTTTAGTTAAACAAACAACTCGTAAAATTACATAAAACATGCGTTACAAAGTTTAACAACAAAAAGCTTGTTTTTTCTTAGCTAAGCTTTTAATAAGATCACGTATCCTCTTACAAAACCTTTTTACTTAACTAACGAGAACCGCAATAAGGTCAACTCTAATCCTGATTAAGTGCTCTGTGAAATAAGTTAAGTAGAAAAATAGGAGTGGAAAATGGTGCATGCGATAAACGCCGCCGGCGATGCACTCACCAAGAAAGCTTTAGACAAATTTTCTAGAAAATGCATTGCACGTCGTAACAGTATATTTTGAATATGAAGTTACACCAGACCAGATGGGTACAACTTTACTTTGTTATATGTAACATTTTGTAAACAATGGCTGCTATTAATAACAAACTTTGTCCACGTAAGTTCGAAACCATTTTGATGAATTCATTTTTTGTTATAAGATAGCAAACAAGCAGATTGCTCTGCTGATGGAAAGAGACAATCTAAAGACACCAAAGAAGTGCGAGATGGTAATGTCAGTTCCATGTTTCCCGCGGTTAACTTGCCCTCTTAACCAGAGTACAACAGTAACAATAACTGACGTTATTGCGGCAGGAATAGGTAAGGCGGTGCTACCGAACCCAGGCGAGACGTTGTGAAACTATATAACCTACTGGTCATGATGGTAGTGGTACGTATAGCTAATCGGTCGCCTTTTATAAACTGTTGAGCTGAATGTCAGATTTTTTATAAGATAGCAAACAAGCAGATGGGTCTCCTGATGGAAAGAGTCAACCATCGCCTATAGACACCCAAGATATTAATTGTGCGTTGCTACCTTGTGGCGAAGTCTAATGCCACATGCATAAGTTTATCGGCTACCCTACCCTCCAAACCGAAACATGACAGTGACAACCACTAACGCTTTTGCGGTAGGAATAGGTAAGGCGGTGGTAACAGACCCGAGCGAGACAATGCAGAACTCTACCACCTAGAAGCCACGATGGTAGTGAATCGTATAGCCAATTGGTCGCCTTCTACGACCTTCCTGGCAGAATGGCAGATGGTCTATTTCTTAAAAGGGCCCGGACCAAAACGGGGGCGCTGAAGGGTCATAGTGATGGAACCAGCGGGCCAGCTTCCTGTCAGTATGACATCATAACTGTGGAGGTCGATGTCGTCACACAAGTAAGGGGAAAAGGAAGATCTTCCTAGCCAGGCAAGGTGTACTGACTGGGGATCGAAGTCCATTTGAGAAGCGTTGAAACTTGTATATAGTGATACAAGATAAATAATTGTGATATCGCGATTCAGGATTTTATTTTGAATTTCATTTTTTCCATTTGTTGTTGATTTTTGTCCATTTTTTATTATTTTTTCTTGTAGCGTTTGTGATTGTTTGAGCTGCTACAGTGTTATATGGTGTTATATCGTTCTAATCCGTAATAAGAATTAAAGTGACAGGACGAGGAGCAAGTCAAAATATCGTTCAAACATTTTTATACATAAGGATTGTTATTTTAAAAAACCATAACTGAATCACCAAGAGCATTGTTCGATTGTACTTGTACAGTAATAAAAGTCGTTGTTTGTGTTAAAAAATTGGTATTCACACTCGCCATCAGTCAATCCAATTACAATTCTATTTTCATACAAAACACACCGTTGAATGGAAACCTAATTACAATCGCCCATTGAAAAAGAGTGGTTCGATATTTCACTACTGGTTATTTGAGTTTTATTTTATTACTAGCTGTTGCCCGCAACTTCGTCCGCGCGGTTTTCGTTTACTCTGCACAGCTCCTCCCCCGTAGGTGATAGCTGATAATATGTAGCCTATATGTTGACCCGACCTGTCAGTAATATTCGTGCAAAATTTGAAGTAAATCCATGCAGTACTTTTTGAGTTTACTCGGACATACATACAGACAAACAGACAAAAATTCTAAAAACTATATTTTTGGCTTCGATATCGATTGTAGATCACGCCCCAAGTATTCTTTTAAGAAAATATTCAATGTATAGTTTTGACTTTCCTACAAATTTATTATATGTATAGATTATCAGGAGACCCATCTGCTTGTTTGCTTTCTTATGATATAAAAAAATGTCATACATTTCTAGATATATTACATAGTGAAAAATAGAAATGAGCCATGTTGTATTGTAATAATAGATAGTACATATAATAATAGATAGTACATATAATAATAGATAATACATATATACATTGTATATTCTCTACCATTTTGCCCAGCAGTTTGTAAAAGGCGAACGATTGGCCGCCCCGTCGGTCGAGTGGTTAATCACGACCACGAATCGATGGTGATCGGGTTTGATTGCCGACAGGGACAAACATTTGTATGATGATCAAGGTTGTTTATATTTCTGGGTTTTGGTGTATATACAGTGTTTATATATTATGTATCTGAATCTCTATGTATTAGTATCGTTGCCTAACACCCATAACACAAGCAAATAATTTGCTTACTTTGGGGTTAGATCAATTTGTGTAATTGGTCCAACATTATTATTATTATTATTATTATTATTATTGGCTATACACGTATAGCCACTACCATCGTGACCACTAAGTGGTAGAATTCTGCTTTTTCTCGCTTGGGTCTGGTACTACCGCCTTACATATTCCTGCAATAGCGTCAATGCTTATTATTGTCGTGTTCCGATTGGGAGGGTAAGGTAGCCGGGAAAATTATACACCTCTCTAACCGAATAGCAATGCACTATTAACAACTTTGGTGTCTATATGCGATGGTTGTATATTTCCATCAAGAGAGCCATCTGCTTGTTTCCTAGCGGTTTGTTCGTCAACTAGCGCGTGTGAAACTCGCGAGTGCGCGTGAGTTGGCACATTTCAATTTTCCCTTTTTCTTTTGTCGTCAACTCGCTCGCACATATAAAGTACAGTCAAATAAAACGGATTGAAACCAGAAACTAAAAATAACTAGCTATTACGTGCGACTTTACACGCACTGCCTTGTAGCGGCTCAAAAACAATCACAAACGCTACAATAAAAATAATAAAAAATGGACAAAAATCAATAACAAATGAAAAAAATGAAATTCAAAATAAAATCCTGAATCGCGATATCACAATTATTTATCTTGTAACACTATATACAAGTTTTAACGCTTCTGAATCGGACTTCGGTCCCCAGGCACCTTGCCTGGCTGGGAAGATCTTCCTTTTCCCCTTACTTGTCTTTGTGTGACGTCATCGACCTCCACAGTTATGACGTCACCTGACAAGCAGCTGGCCCGCTGGTTCCATCACTTCGACCCTTCAGCGGTACGGACCAGCGGCGCTACAGCCTTATTCGGTTAAACTCCAACTATCTATTTAGATTTTGGGATACGGATAAAACCTATATTGGAGAAGCAAGAGGGATGGCAACTAACGACACATGATACTCAAGCATCCTAAAGCACTCTGTAGAAGTGTATGGAATTACTAGCTGTTGCCCGCGACTTCGTTCGCGCGGACTTCGTTTACTCCGCACAGCTCCCCCGTAGGTGATAGCGTGATAATATGTAGCCTATATGTTGACCCGATCTGTCAGTAATATTTATGCAAAATTTGAAGTAAATCCATGATATATGTATAATCCATTATAAGTACAAAAAATAAAATTATAAAAAAATAATTGAAAAATCATCTACTACTCTGAATCTGATTTCTGTTTTGATATTAAAACAAAAATTTTAGTAATAATTAATAACATATTTTTAAATAAGATAAACTTTGTCAATTTTAATTAATTAAAATATATAAAATACTAGCTGACCTGGCAAACGTTGTTCTGCCTTTTCAACTACTCTTATTTTTTATTTTCTCACCTTTTAAACCTTCCCTGGACTTCAACAATTAATTCAAAACCAAAAATAGCCAAATCGGTTCAGCCGTTTTCGAGTTTTATCGAGACTAACGAACAGCAATTGATTTATATATTACCTACTAGCTGTTGCCCGGGACTTCGTTCGCGCGGTCTTCGTTTACTCCGCACAGCTCCTCCCCCGTAGGTGATAGCGTGATAATATATAGCCTATATGTTGACCCGACCTGTTAGTAATATTCATGCAAAATTTGAAGTAAATCCATGCAGTAATTCTTGAGTTTACCCCGGACATACATTGACTTTCCTACAATTTTATTATATGTATATAGATATAGATATAAACTAGCTGACGCGGCAAACGTTGTTTTGCCATACAATTTATTTGTGGTGTGGTACTTAAGAGGGGGGAAAGGTTAATAGATATTTAAAATATCCTATCTTTTAAGTTGGACCAAACAGTAGATATCAACAAAATATTCTTGAAATCGGTCCAGAAGTTTCGAAGTCCATCGCGAACAAACAACGGGACAAGTGCATTATGTTAAGACTAGCTGTTGTCAGCGACTTCGTCCGCGCGGAGTTCGTTTACTCCGCACTTCCCCTCCCCCGTAAGTGATAGCGTGATAATATGTAGCCTATATGTTGACCCAACCTATTAGTAATATTCATGCAAAATTTGAAATAAATCCATGCAGTACTTTTTGAGTTTACCCCAGACATACATACAGACAAACAGACAAACAGACAAAAATTCTAAAAACTATATTTTTGGCTTCGATATCGATTGTAGATCACGCCCCAAGTATTATTTTAAAAAATATTAATAATATTAAATATATAATAAATAAAATATTAAAAATAATGCTATAGTATTGATTTACGTCGGAACCTACAACAATATATTATAATAGTAAAATGATAAGCCTTAATTCGTCATTAAATTATTGAAAGAACAATATGAGGAACTTTTGGAATTTCCAAACTTTTTTATGTACTCTTATTATGTACTACTGTTGCAAAACTTTATATATATATATATATATATATATATATATATATATATATATATATATATATATATATATATATATATATATATAAATCAATTGCTGTTCGTTAGTCTCGCTAAAACTCGAGAACGGCTTTGAATTAATTGAAGTCCAGGGAAGGTTTAAAAGATGAGAAAATATAGAAAAAAATAAGAGTAGTTAAAAAGGCAGAACAACGTTTGCCGGGTCAGCTAGTACTTACTATAAAAATATCCCAAAAATATTATCATGCTTTAAATTAATTAATCATAATTGATATCAGTCAAAGTAAAGGTTAAAATAGAAAGAACTCTAAATAAACAAGTTAAAGATAGTAAGTAACAGCGTTATGATGGGCTCATTTAATTTTGGGTAAAAAAATCAGGTCAGATAACGTAGCTTTGGTGCTTCACTTTCACTACCCAATCATAAATCTATAAATTAACTTATACTACCAGATAGCGTAATATTTTATTACACTTTTTTGATAACAGTTATTATTGAAATAACTTTGTAAAATGGACGGCTCTCCTACTGGTAAGGCTTCATACCATCTAGATTCTACAACCTAGCAGCTGTTTGTTGTCTACGAAGTCAAATACAGCTGTCAACAGAAACAACAGTAGCAGTTTGTCGTCAGGCATTTGTCGACAGCGCCGCCGAAACACTGGCAGTGGCAGAAAACAAGTTGTTTATTGTATTTACAATTCGACATCATTAATGAAATGCAGAGACATAAGTGAATTTCCATTTCTGTCAATTTCATATGATCTATACAAAAATAATCAGTAAATTTTAATTCTAAACATTCCGTGACGTAGTGACACCATAAGCGAAAGTGAATGTATACGCAGCCTACGGCTTTATTAATTTTTTAATGATACACAATGGTACAGTGCATTTTTCCGGGATGAGATAGCCCTTAAGTTCTGGAAAAACTCTACATTTCTAGCTGAAAATGAAACAAATTTGCTACTATCCGCGAGCTGAAAAACTCGCGGATAGTAGCAAATTTAATTAATTTCACCTCTTTAATAATGGATTTCCCACAAAGTAACGCCTGAATCAATAAAAAATCGCTTATATCACCGTTTACAATTACAGTTAAATAATTCCTACACTCGGCGGAATCGTTTCTATGTGGTCTATGGTTCAAACAGTTGAGAAAGTAGATGTAGGTATTTCAAACACACAAAATTATTATATTTACGTTTTTGAAATAAGCCAAATTTCTTAACGTACTAACAAATTTTTCCTTCTACTACTCAATCTACTTAGGCGCAACTGGGCACTCAGTGACTCAATGCTTTGGACTATAACAATGCAACGGAAATAGGAACGTTACGGCAATATGGCGCGTGTATCCGGTATTCGGTTTTTAAATGTTTACTTACACTTTCGAAAAAGTTTACAAATTAATACCGTTACGTAAATTAATCTATAATATATTATATACTTGTGCTATACTACGCTACACAGTTTTTTTTATATTCTCATATTATGTCTCATTTATTTTTATCTTAATCGTTCACTGTCAGAATGCCAAAGTTTTTTTTCCAATTGCATGTAACGGTTACAAAACTCGTTTAGGTGTTGTTTGAAACAAAAAACCACAAAGCTTGTAACCATATAATGCAGTAATTATTTAATATTTATTCACCTCCAAGAAATTGCAAATAATTCTTTTCCTGTAGGTAGGTACTTTAAATTATTTCAAGACCGCAACGACATCGGATACTTGAAGGTGGACAAAACATAACGTAAATTAAAAATTTAGGTTAGGCGTGTCATTTTAGTATAAAAATTGAAGTTTTTATCGTTAAATATATTGCGAATACTGATTTCTCCAATAAAATTACAAAAGATATAGGTACCTACTTTACGACCTACGCTTATGCTAAATTCCATACAATTTACGACATACGACATTGCTAAAAGTAATTAACTATCATTCATCATCGATTTGTTATATCCAGTAGTAGGTGCTTTATATAATTAAAAATAAGAATAAAAATTATTAATAATAATATAATAATAATAAATTTTATTTTCTCTTCACATAAAAGAAAACTTAAGACCTAGTCACATAAACATACAGAGATTATTTTTAGTGAGAGACTGGTGCCTAAGTACAAGAACTTTTAAATTGACAAATTTTTTACAGTATAGGATGGCAAATAAGCAAATTCTCCCTCCTGATAAAAATATATCTCACTGCCACTTATAGACATCAAACATTCCCTCGTGTTGGTTTGACTAACTGCCGTAACAGGTCGTAAAAGGCGACCGCTTGGCTGTACGTGTCACTACCATCGTAACTACTAGATGGTAGAGTTCTGCAACGACTGGCCCGGGTAGTTGGTACCACCGCCATAACTATTCCTGCTGCAATAGTGTCAATGTCAATGTCATTGTCGTGTTCAGGTTTGGAAAGTAAGGTAGCCGGTAGACTTATGCATGCGGCATTGCCATCACGCCACACAGATAGCAACGCACCATTGACATATTTTTGATCGCGTTTACATACAATTTTGATTTTTGCACAGCTAAGAGGGACCGCAGAGATGAGTATTAATATAAATAGATTTCAACTTGATATCTTTACGTGTTCCGTAAAAAAAGTATCTTGACAGACGGATAGACGGCCAGACGGAAAACGAAGTGATACTTTAAAGGTCCCGTTTAGGGTTTTGTATCTAAAAGAAATGAGATACGAAACCCTAAAAAAAGGAAACGCTTTAAATAAAGCAATAAATATTACTTTCAAGTATTAAGTTTTAAGTATAAAATTATAAGCGTTTCCTATTTTTAGGGTTTCGTATATAAAAGAAATTAGACACAAAACCCTAATAAAAAGAAAATGCTTTAAATAGAGCAATAAATATTAATTTCAAATATTAATTTTTAAGTATAAAATTATAAGCTTTTCCTTTTTTTAGAGTTTCGTATCTAAAAGAAATTAGATACAAAACCCTAATAAAAAGGAAACGCTTTAAATAAAGCAATAAATACTATTTTCAAGTATTAATTTTTAAGTATAAAATTATAAGCGTTTCCTTTTTTTAAAGTTTCGTATCTAAAAGAAATTAGATACAAAACCTTAATAAAAAGGAAACGCTTTAAATAAAGCAATAAATATTCCTTTCAAGTATCATTTACAGCTAGGGACATAAATACCACAATTTCTTCGATTGTAAACTAAGCCACAATAACTTGTAAATTTCCGCACGTTTGATGATTTTGCACCATTCCGTAACTTATTTTTATTACTCTTCAAATAAAACGCGGAAAGAGCTTTAGCATAAACTCGTAATATTTATGTTGAAACAAAACTTTAGTTTAGATATACTATATACATTGCAGTCTTTATAATCGTTTTCAAAAACAGGAGAAGGTTCCCAATTTGTCTGGATCTTTGTTTTGTTGTTTTTGCATGTACATATGTTCACAGGGTCTTAGTGCCACATGCATAATTTTACAGACTACCTTACCCTCCAAATCAGAACACAGCAGTGTCAAGCACTAACACTTTTTCGGCAGGAATAATTAGAGCGGTGGTGCAGAGTTACAAGACCCGGACGAGACAATGCAGAACTCTACCACTTAGTAGCCATGATGGTAGTGACTCGTATAGCCAATCGTTTGCATTTTACGGACTGCCTGCCTGAACGGCAGATGGTCTGTTCTTCAAAGAAACCCAGACCAACACGGAAGATGAAATCTGTTTGTTTATATGTTTCAACAAATATGACACATCGTCATGAGCTGCAGGCGATAGAATTTTACAACTTCTAGCCAGATTTGATACCAACGTCTCTATTATCTCGCAATTACATTAAGGCGAGGTTTTTTGACGCGCGTCAATTCTATAGAAAATGGGTGGCGCGGTATGTTCTGAAACCGCTGGGAAACGTGTTAATTTTTGGATAAATAAATATAGGACATCAGCTGAAAACTAAAATTTAGCACATTCTTTTTTGTATTTACAACTAAATATCATCATATAAAAATCATGTGGAAGATTAGAAATATTATTAACAAATTATTTGTTTTAGAGATTTTTTTAATTTTTCGGAATTTTATATGATCGAGTAAAGTACATTCTATCATGTAATGAGTTAGCACATTCCTTAGATAATATCTTCAGGTATATCGTGTAATTTTTGTAAAATTGTTATTTAACAATCAACACAAAAAAACGTGATTTAACAAACCAGTATTTTCCCGTTTGTCACGATGCCTCGCCTTAAAAAGAATGAAATTTGGCACAGTTAGAGTTTATATAAATAAGAAGTTCAGAAAGCTAATATTTTTGTATACATGCATTAGGAATATATTCATGTAAAAAAGAAATTCAATATACCTATACTACCATTCAAACGACAACACGACACGACAAAAGGTAAAAAAAAAACTATGAATGAACGAATATCATGAAATTATCTTAAATTGAAAGAAATAACCAAATCATACTATCCAACAAAAAATCTCCAGCTATAAACATTAACGTTCCTTTAAAAAAAACGGTTCACTTCGACTCAAAATCACTTCGTTATGCGTTAGATTAGAACTTAGTTATATAAAAAAGGTCTAAGTATTATTTTTTGCTTTATAGTTTTTTATTGAGTGTAATTATTATATTAAAAAGTTTTTATTAAAATATTAGGATAAATATTGAAACAACCAAGTTACAAATTCTTTAGATTCGTCAGTGTTTTTCCCTAGACGCGTTATACTTTCGAGACTAACTGGAATTAAGTTTATCGCTTGAAATATACGCGTATAAAACAAAAACGAGAAAAAATAAGAACAGCCATTATCAGCAGGCTTAGGATAAACACCACGAGATACATCTCGATCGAGAAATTGACGTTTGCATGACATTTACTAATATCTCGATGGACGTTAATATGCATGCCACGATAAACATTTAAAACGTCAGAGATAAATTAAACAAAAAATTTACTCGAATAGAGAAACCAATGATACCACTAGAAGACATCGACATTATACTAATTCTAATTTTTAAGATACAGCTTTGGTGTATTTAACTTGTGTTAATCATTATGAGCTTTTGTTTACATTTATAACTTTCTGTCATCATCTCTCATTTTTGTCAGTGTCGAAGGAAATATGACCAAATCCTAGTGAAACCATACCTATTTACAGTTGTGTAATTAAAGATATTTTACAGGTTTTTGAATTATTCTCTCTTTTTAGTTTTGACCTTCAAACTACAGTTTTGTACTCTCTTAGACTGAAACAATGAATTATGATTCATAAGAGGTTTTAATGTAAAGAGCAATTATGATACCAGTGTGTATTTATTTCTGGGTGTACAAGTGCGTAACTAATAATGCGTAAAAGTGCGTAACAATTATTATTATCAAGCTATTCTTTTTGTACTATAATATTCCTTTAAATTATAATTCTAATATTATTGAGTAAATTATCATCATTTTAGACAAATCAATCAACATTTCTGATATTTTTTTTTGATGGGAAACTTCCATAGAATTGTTGTGATTTGACTCGATTTGACAATGATACGAAAATGCATCACGATAAACAAACATAAATGTATAGCATAATGCAAACTAGTAAATAAAATAGAATAGAATACATTACACAGTATTTTATATTACAAATAATGTTATCTATTAATAGTTCCAAAAATCAGCCAGATGCGAGCAGTCCAACCTAAACCTTACTGTTAGACCGTGGTCCCAAAAACAAACTTTTTTTGATTAATAACAAGCTGAATATTTGTGAACAGCTTCATTTTGACAACCACCTTTTCTATATTTGAAAAATCTCAAATCGGGCAACCAATAAAGATAGATAAAATAGGAAAAGTTTAGAATGTCGGACTAACAAAAGTTTCCACTTTACATGTATGACAAAGTTACACTTGAATCATAATAATAATTACCACCACGGTCTATGATTTACATCTCAAAAACGAAAAACATTTTTCTTCGACTTTTCAGTTTATCTCTCTTTAATCCAAAGTCTTACTCAAAGAGTATATAAATTTTATTTTATTTAGTCTTCTTACTTCTACTTCTAACAAAAAAAACGAGTTTGAGCTACACTCGATTTTCTTTTTGTTATTTTTGATTAATTAATATTTTGATTATTATTATATGTTTTATGTATTATTTTTCCTGAGTGTATGTTATTAATAGTAACATTAAATAACACAAAATAAGCACCAGCTTTAATTTAACCTTTTACATTTATAGTTTTCTACTGAATTTTGTAGAAAACCTTGAATGTAGTTTTATTTTTGAATAGAGTTGGTATCACTGAGTACCACGAGAATTCATAGAATTATTTTCTCTATACGAAAAATTCAAAGTTTATTTACAATACGTCAAAAAGTATTGTACCTAACTTGTATTTTGTAATTAATTATCTAACCATTACGTACACGGAATTATTGATTTATACTGTTTGGTTCTCACATGTGTAAAATCATCATCATTCTTCATAATTCTAGTATAATATATAATAGTTTTATATAAAATGGGAACACAAAATAAAACGTAAGTATTTGTTTATACTTATTCTTTATTTTATAAAACCCTATATAAGTAGGTAACTAAAAATAATTATGCCTTTTCTTTCAGGATAAAAAGTATGGCACAAATTAACTATGTCTCCGTGGTATGGGTACCTATAAATGTATATGGCTAATCTTCCACATTAACCTAATGGATTCATGGACTAGACTTGTAGCACCAAAGATTAAAGTCTTTAATATTGGGAAAGCATAATATAACGCCATATATTCTACACATACTCCATACATTATAGTTTCTAGAGGAAGGAAGGAAAACAATGGAATACTTTGTGTAAGTATTTATTTACATACACATCTCCATGACAAATCATCTAACAAAGTAGACTGAAAAAATCAAATTTCAAACATATTTTAATATATTTCTTTCTTTGTCAAGGTTGTGGTTTTTTACAAAATTAAGGTCATAAATTCAAGATTATTTCAAAAACTTGATTTTTGTAAAATTTTCCTGAATAATATGAAAAGCTTTCTGGAGAACAGTGTAAGCTACGGTCACTACCTTTTATAAAGGGAACCAATTGTCTTCGACTCCATTATGTACTGTACAATGCTAATCTATATAACGCTACACAAAATGCAATGTGCAAGACTGGAGTCATAAGGCCTGAGTTAACTGACAATTATAAAAAATATATTATGTAAATGTATATAACTTCATTTTGATAAGATATATTTGTTTACAGGTTGACTAAACAGCGTGTAATGGAAATAGTTAAAAAGAAGCCTTTCTATTTATTACATTTTTTTAAATTGTTGATTAAGAAGATTTATAAGTTAATGTTGAATATTTTATTTTTCTTGTCATTTTAAATGGTTATGCAAGACTGAAAAATAAATTTAAATTTGTAGAAAGCAATTAAGTTTATAACATGATAGGCTTAATGTACCTAATATGTGTAATTTTTAAAATCTAAATTAAAAGAAAGGTAATGTTAAGTTAGGAAAAATTATAATAAAAATTGCTATTCTATTTGTTGACTTTTTATTTTCAAGTAAAATTCCATACTAATCGTACCATATAGTAAATTAATTTTTAGTGTTGAATTTTCATTACTGGTTATGCGACTTCACAAGAGATATTTAAATTGTAGAAAACAATTAAATTTAAAATATTATTGCTTTAATATAGTATGTGTAATCTTCTATAAGTTTGCTACATTAGTGAAAATTCAAAGATACACATTAATAGATTTAAGTCATAAGGTGATATATAGTAAAAATTATTTATCTAGTCTGAGAAGTACAAACATTAATAATAATTGTTAGTTTAGTAAAGTAGATGTGTTTGTATATTTTTTAAAACTCAAATTTAATTTTCTTTACAAGACTGCTTCATATTTTATTTCTTTAAGTACACACTTTTTATACTTTTATATGTGATTTATTCATTTTGTAACTTTAGTAAAGAAAATAAAAATTATTTCTCAAGATTGTTCCATATAGTAAAATCTATATTTGGCATTAAAAAATTGAATAATATAAATGTGTCATTAAACTTATGCTTAAAATTAGGCACTGATGACTAAAAGTTTAATTTTATTGTATAAAATTGTTTAATACTTAGATAGTAGGTTTGCCTAGAGTAAGTATTTTTTAAATAAATGTTATACAACACTAAAGTATTTTATTATACTAATAATCCACTAAGCTTAATAATAAAAAGTATTGTTATTACCAAAATCGCTTTGAATAAAAAACAACAACAAATGCATCAAAGTTAACACTTCTAAAAGAAAATACTTGTAATTATCAGATAGACGGGTCCTACGTATACTAGTGCAAGTGCAATAACACAACTTTACTGGAGACCGGATTAAATGTTCTGTAACTTGCAATTTTGACATAAATCAATAGAAGTATTTGAAAATTTGTACTTTTGTACAAATTTTCAAATACTTTACTACATTAGGACAAATATGAGGTAATTTTAAGGCTTTTGATGCAAGAAAGTAGTTTCCGTTATTTTGCGAGTTGCACCAGTATATGTAGGACCTGTCGATATCTTCTATTATGTAGTCTTCGCTATTCATCCATTTCAATCATGCCATATGAGGGCATCATTTGTTCTTCTAGGATATTTGTCAGTAATATTAAGAATTCTGCAGTTAGTCTTATCTGCAAATAATAATAATATTTTTTATTGACATATTATATTATTGTAATAAAAATAAACAATAATAACAAGAGCTGACTGCCTTCCTGTATGGTTATTATCTTTAAATGTAGACAAATATAAAATAATAATGTTTACACATGAAGGTACCTAATTGAGAACTTCATGCTTCATATTAGATATTTTAAGTTAAGAATATTACAAAAAATAATACATACTAGTTGTATGTTAATCATACATGGAACTTGGTCTGAAAATTACTGATTAAAACAAATACTTTTTTTGACTAAATATAACTTAGATGGAAACTCCTTAAATATATAAGCAGTGTAAGTCTTAGAGAAATAAAACATTTGTGTTATTATTCTATGATGTAAGCATTGTTGTTGTTTGTCGGTATGTGGCTGTAAGCATTGTGACCACCAAGAAAAGGTTTATTACTTTGTGTCCAGCTGAAATTTAACATACACTTGATATGTTATGTAGCATATTAGCTGTTTAAAAAAGAAACTCGAAAAACTACAGATAACTTTTGAAAAAATATAACTTTATTGAGTTCACATAATTCAAATTAGTTTTTACTACAAAGATATTCTGTTATAATAGTTAATGAAGTTGGATGGCTGTCATATCTACTACAAACTGAATTACAAGTCTCTTATGTTCACTTACCTTTAATTGAAAGGGCATGCCTTGATCCGTGTGTGGCTATATACCTCAAATTCACAAGGGTCTATATTATTTAGAGAGCCATGGATATTTGGTTTATTGAAGCGCCATAGATTGGAACGCTCCGTCCGTCGTGTAAAAAGATCACACAATTTTTTTCTCCGTACCTAGATATTTAGCACATATTAGGTATAATATGGAACTGCCATCATTATTAAATATATACACTGAACCGAAATCTATATATTTACTATTTTCTTAGGTAACAAATAAAATGAGTGAATTTAATAAAATGAATAGAAATCAAAAATTATTGCTATTGTAATTATTGTATAATTAAAGTATAATACTATGAAATAGTAAGGTTATCAACATCTTAACGAAGTGTCAAATGATAAATATGAAATCGATAAAATGACGGCAAGACGTTTCGATCGGTAGAGAAAATAACTACCGTCGAGTAAAATTGATCATTTTCTCTTCCTTTGAAGTATCATATCGAATCAAGTGTCAAATGCGTTAGCGAATCGAGAAAGTGACGCAAATGTCGAGAAAACGGGTCGATAAAATTTTATCGTGTTGCTTATCCTAAGCCTGCAGGTGAAGTTTCCCTCTCGCGAGAATAATAACTTCGGTGAAACAGTAAAACTAGGGCTAACTCCGTTTTGCTGAATTATTCACTGTATTTCATTTGTGAAACATTAGTCTGCCTTATTATTTACTAGCTGTTGCACGCGACTTCGTTCGCGCGGACTTCGTTTACTCCGCACAGCTCCTCCCCGTAGATGATAGCGTGACAATATGTAGCCTATATGTTGACCCGACCTGTTAGTAATATTCATGCAAAATTTGAAGTAAATCCACGCAGTACTTTTTGAGTTTACCCCGGACATACATTGACTTTCCTACGATTTTATTATATGTATAGATTATTCAAAGCGTTTAAATTTTAATAAATATATATTTAATGAGATTTACTCTTTTTTCTATTATCTGAAAATGTTTTTCTCAAAAATTCAAAAGTGACAAATCCACTAGAAATTTCGCAAGAAACACAAGTATTATTTAAAATTTATACATTTTTATATTAAAACTAGCTGTTGCCTGCGACTTCGTCCGCGCGGACTTCATTTACTTTTTGAGTTTACCCCGGACATACATACAGACAAACAGACAAAAATTCTAAAAACTATATTTTTGGCTTCGGTATCGATTGTAGATCACGTCCCAAGTATTCTTTTAAAAAATATTCAATATACAGTTTTGACCTTCCTACGATTTTATTATATGTATAGATTCTAGTGATTTATACCTAATGGGGCAAGTTACATTATATGCTACTTTATATATATATATATATATATATATATATATATATATATATATATATATATATATATATATATATATATATATATATATATATATATATATATATAAATATATATATATATATATATTTATATATATATATATATATATATATATATTTCGCGCACGAGTTTCTCCATTTTTTGAGTATTCATTTATAAAATCACGTAATTTTAAGTGAAGAACAATTAATAATTGTAGTTCAAGTTGAAATTAGTTCAATTAAATGATTGAATGAGTATACACATAAAAACGCCAAATAAAATTAGGGTCAATTTCGATCATGGACTTGTTGACTGATTAAAAAAATTTTAGACCAAATTTTTGATCAAACCGTTTCATGAACTGGGCATGCGTATTTTTCATTGACATCTAAATATTTTATTTTAATATTTAATTTCTAATTGTGTGACGGAGATATTAATAACATGTGGTCAACTTCATTAAATACGAAAATGCTCCACAATTGTCGCTATCTTATGTCGCTATGGTATTGTGCTCGTGTTGAAGGCGGAGACCGGCCAGCCACAAACACTGACATTACGGTGACAGTAATAGGCAAGGCAGTCGTACTACATCTAAGCAAAACATCGCAGAAATCATGCTACTTAATGGTAATGATTGTTTTAAGTGACATATTTCGCTTTCTTACGCCATTTGAGATTTTTTATATCATGAATAGCTAACAAGCAAACGGCCTTCCTAATGGAACAGGACAATCATCGCCTGTAGACACCAAAGATGTTAATGGTCCGTTGCTATCCTTGTTGCGGGGTTTTAATGCCACATGGATAAGTTTATCGGCGGCTTTACTCTCCAAACTGGAATATGACAGTGACAAGCATTAACGCTATTTCAGCAGGAATAGGTAAGGTGGTGACACCAGACCCGGGCGAGACAATGCAGAACTTTACCACATAGTTGTTACGATAGTAGTGATATGTACAGCCAATCATTCGCCTTTTACCAACTGCCTGGTAAAAGTGCCGATGGTCTATACTTAAAAGGGAGACTGGACCAATACAGGGTAAATATTCTACAACAATGTTTTCCAGTAGGTGGTACGCGTACTCCTGAATGTACGTGCACTTATATAAAGGGCTATGGGCGTTCATCTGTTGAATGAGTTAAGAGAGTTAATTTAATCAACAAAAACATTGACATAAACAACGATGACCGAAAAATATTGAGAGTTCCAGCTCTCTTACCATAGATAAAAATTTAATTTATATGCTGTTAATACAACAAAATAGGAAGAACTATGTTTACTCGTTTATAATGTAAAGAGTATATGTAACCTTTTTTTATATCATAAGATAGCAAACAAGCAGATGGCTCTCCTGATGGAAAAAGTCACCCATCGCCTATAGACACCAAAGGTGTTAATGGTGCGTTGCTATCTGGTGGCGAGGTCTAATGCCACATGCATAAGTTCACCGGCTTTTTCACCTTAACCTCCAAACCGGAACACGACAGTGACTAGCACTGACGCTATTGCGGCAGTAATAGGTAAGGCGAATGTACCAGACATGGGCGAGACAGCAGAACTCTACCACCTAGTAGCCACGATGTCAGTGATTCGTATAGCCAATTGGTCGCCTTTTACGATCTGACCGGCAGAACGGCAGTTGGCCTATTCTTCAAAGGAGCCCGGGGCCAACACGGGGAAAACACCTACTGTATTTTCTGCAATAAATAATTAATTTAAAAAATGCTGTAAACTCCCTTTTACAAAGTGCTTGACAGGAAAGCAAATGAGCTTTTTTCAAAAGAGCAATGGATTCTGAACCAACGCTGACGGAGTATGGCTAACAGCTTATGGGATACGCGATTTCGATTTAGTTTTTGAAGGGGTTTGCAAAAAAAACCTTTGATTTACAACAGCACAGCAATAATCAAAAGATAATCTACAGATTCATATAGTAGGAAGGATCACAAAAATTTTATAAGAATGTATATTCAGAAAACGAACTATTTGTTATTTAAGAGGGTCTCTAATATCTTGGCGATTCTCATTATACAGATTGACTGGTAAAATATTGTATATACTGAAGAGGGTATTCAGTACTCGAGTATGTAAAAAAATACATAAATTTAGACCTAATTATCCAACCAAAATGTTATGCACTCACAGATACCGAAGTTTTTTATTAATAAACAGCGATTTGCTGAAGTCGTGCAGCTACCTCAAAAAGGTAATATTCGTTAGCCCGTGGTATTCGCCGGAGCGGTAACCATATTTTTTTAAGTATTACTACACTGATTTTATTGAGTTTACTATTTAGTTAAACAATATTATCTCTGCATTATATTTTTGTGGGTTACAAATGAGGACCGTTAACTATCGAGTCCCGCAAATTGTACAATCTTTTAGTAGTCAATGGCTGTGTTCAGAGTGCTAAGTGTGAGTTTTTCTTTTCGCATTCGATCGTGAGCGCGTTTCGAGTTTACTAGGAATTTGTATGTGATTTGTACAGCGCCACCTAGTGGTAAACTGGTTTCTCACGTTTACCACTAGGTGGCGCTGTACAAATCACATACAAAATCCTAGTAAACTCCAAACGCGCTCACGATCGAATGTAAAAAGAAAAACTCTTCACTTAGCACTCAGAAGAACTGCCAACTTAAGACATCTCAAGTTACTCAGAACTGTCAGAGCCAATAAAATTTTATTCTAAGCATCAGAGCTCAGCAGTTTTTGGCCTGGATACACTTTCTATCTTTAACTGTCAAAATTATTAGAAGCAGTGGCAGAATTATACATTGACGCCTTGGTTTACAAAGCAATGCCATTGGAATTTTTCTAAATATATTTAAAGTGTCTTAGCAAAATTTTAGCTTAGCACTCTGTCAATCTAACAGATTAGCAATTGTATTAAGCACATCCATTCTGTATAACAGCTACTGTTAGCCATCAACAAATAAAATATATTAAAAATAAACAAAAAAGTTAAGTTTGAACTCAAATGTGATGTATCTCACTAGCAGTATTTAATGTTTTTGTAATAAAAAATCTGTAAACCGGTTGACTCTGCGGGCTATCCCTCAAACTTCCCGCTAAATTAAGGTAATTTAAGCTCAACGAAGCAAAAACTATACCTAAGCATGAATTTTTGAACTCAAAGTTTTCAAAAATCTAAATTCTACTTATTTATTTTGATGTAAGAAAAGATACAAATTTTCGGCTTTGATCGACTTTTTTTAATAGCGTTCAAAGCAATTTTCAGCTTTAAGTTGTTTTATTTAACTACAAGGTTATCAATAGGTTAAAAAATTTTGAAGATGTCATAAAAACTTCTTTCAAAAAATTTGCGACAACGAATCACGAACGAATCAACCAATTTTAATCCGATTTACGGTATTTGACGCAGTATTTTAAGTAGAACAGCTGATATGACTTTAAAATAAATCGGTATATTAGCCTGAAAGTTATTTTAAACATATGAAGTAATATTGTTGTAAACAACGTAGTTTTAATATTTCAAAAGCTGTAAGTTTTGAATATTATTCGACTGTAATTTATGAAACATTTTACGTGTTTTTTAAGTACCAAAATATTGTGGAAGATCACAAAATGATTGGTTGAAAATTTTTGAAGTTAGGTCGAAAACACATTTTTTTTATTTTTCGTCAACGATAACTCCCGATTTTGATGCAATTTATGCACTGGACGCAGTTTTTTCGGGAAAAGAGCTGACTAGGTTTTTATACACAATCATTACATTGAATTTGGAAGTTATATTAGAGAAATACTGTTTCTCCAAAAGTTGAGGTTTTTTCAAGCTTTATCAAAATAGGAGATTTTATTATATCGAACGGAAGTCAATCGGTTACCTACCATCAACCGCGTTACGATCGGTCAAGCCGTTCAAAAGTTATGAGATGTTTCCATACACATACACACACAGACACACACACACACACACACACACACACACATACATACGGACATATTGACATCATCGCGAAAATTTCCGCAAGACCTTAAAACGTGGATACATGGTGAAAACTCGATTTTCAAAAATCGGGGCAAAATCAGTAACTTCCTTATCTACATAGATATGTAGTGGAAAGTCAAAAAAACTAACAATTTTTTATCCGGAGCTCTTTTTTTTCAAGAACTTAATAATCTAAAGACAAACAAGGCTACTGTAAACTAATTTGTCCTAAGAAACTTAAACTCTATAAACTCCTTAACCAAAATTCTAAAGCATCCCAAATCAGGGCACAAGCATTACAAAACAGACCTTATGTTACCTCATTAAGTGTTTCAAACCAAAACACATCAACGTCGAGCCTCGCTTGTAAACTATACCCAAAATAAATATTAATCAATACTGTGGAGCGCCATCAGATGTTCGTTAATTTGGGACCGGAATAACCAGTTTCTGGGTCACGAAGGACAGTTGTAAATATTTAAACACCTCGGAATGAAAATCCTCTAGTATTGATTAAACTTTGTCCCTTGCTAAACTTTCTATATCTCTAAATATTCTAGTTTGTTTCAAAGGTCAAGGTTAAACTTAATCGTAGGTTAAGATTTAGCTTACAGACCCCTGAACATTAATTGAGTAAAATAGACTTTCAAGATATTTATTATTCATAGAAAATCGAGGGGTTAAAAGTCATTTGTCCGTCTTTCACGGCAAAACGGAGCGACAAATTATCATGATTTTTTAAATGTAGATAGTAGAGGGGATGGAGGGGACATAGGCTACTTTTTTTTCTTTTTAACCCCCCTCCCCCTCAATTTCCTAAAATATGAGGTGGACGTTTGTACGGGGCTCCCATAAGACAAACGTTATTTTTAAGCATTTTTATTACTCGGTCTTAATAAACAGGTAGAAACTTGAATAGGGATGGTACGGAACCTTTCGTGCGCGAGTCCAACTAGCACTTGGCCGGTTTTTTATCAATAAAACTTACTTAGAAATCAGAAATAAAAGTATTTCTACTTTATTCAATAAAACTTTTTACAAGTTATTTTGACACGTCGACATATTTTTTTAAAAACTACTAGCGGATCGGAATCGCGGCCACACACTGAGAAGATCCGGCGGAAGACACCCGTGTTCTAGGCTTTAGCCTATTCGACTCAGATAACTAGGTTCCGGGAACGATCTGCGGGTCGAAAAAAAGTGTTTTCGAAGCTTTACTCAAAAACCCAAAATTTCAGTAGCAGCCCAAATTTGACTGGCTGTGTGTTACCACTCCCGTACATCGAATAAGCACGTAAAGCTGTCGGTCCCAGTTGTCGCTAGAAATAGACGATAATTGTTATTAGGTTGGTTAAATCCAGCGATGGGAAACACCAGTCTCGCCAACTGACAAACGGGTGAATCGTGGTAAACCGGAAGGTCTATTGAAGTTCGGTTCACTCTGCCTACCCCACAAAGAAACCAGCGTGATGAAATTTTCTTTTACACCAACGTTCTCCAAATAGTTTTTACAATGCATATTAGATTAAGATTGTTCCCCACTGATGTTCCGGGCTCCCTTAGAAGAAAAGACCAGAGGCCGTTCAGCCAGGCAGTTTTCAAGAGCCTCTTACTAAGAGGCGAAGCATTGGCATTGCGAGTTACTACTCACTACCATTGTGGCTACTAAGTGGTAGGATTCTGCGTTTTCTCGCCGGGGTCGTATTTTTTTATATCATTAGATAGCAACTAAGTCTCCTGATGGAAAGAGTCAACCATCGCCTATAGACACCAAAGATGTTAATGGTGCGTTGCTATCTTATGGCGAAATCTAATGCCACATGCATATGTTTGATACTACCTCTCTCTATCTGATACCACCGCCTTACCTATTCATCGTCAGTCGTGGTCCGGTTTGGAGAGTAAGGTAGCCGGTAAACTTATGCATGGCATTAAGATCACGCCACAAGAATAACAACGCACCATTAACATCTTTGGTGTCAATAGGCGATGGTTGTCTCTTTCCATCAGGAGACCCATCTGTTTGTTTCCCATCTTATAATATAAAAAAAGTTAATCAAAAATCCTATAAATATTAAAATCAAAATAACTGTAGGACGTTTACGTCAGAGTTATTAATATGTAATACACGATTCATGTAAAATAATTTCCCAAAATGCGTAGTAATTATCATTACACGAAGTTACAAAGTTTGGTTAACGACACGGCGAGAAACTTAAATATAATTTGTTACCAGATTTGTAAACTTATTTTTGTTTTGTTTTATCTGAATATTTAATTTGTAAAAAAACATTGAGTTTAGACCAATATATGAAGGACTTTTAAAATAATATGGTGAAATTAATATAACGTAAATGGGGAACAAAATATCATTTAGATCTGCTCGCACGGAACTATTTCAGTAAATACTTTTAATTCCTTTTAGTGAGGTTAAAAAAGTAACATCACACCGGGTTACTTTATGTGGTAGGCGGAGAAGACTGAACATCTATAGACTTTTCGGGTTAACACAATTCACCGGTAAATAAGTGATCATCATGAGGATCACATATTACCACATTTTACCGTCCTGATAGCGATTGTTGGCTATTTCTAGCGATAATTGGTATCGAGGGTTTAACGTGCTCATCCGAGCCACGGTAGTGGAGCACACCGCCCGCCAGACTCCGAGCTGCTACTGAGATTTTGGATTTTCGAAAAACACTTTAATAATTTTACTTTTGGCTAACCCGGGGATCGAACCCGGGACCTCGTGATCTGAGCCGAATAAACTAACGTATCTGATCTTAATATGAAAAATTAATATAGAGTCATTGTGGCAACAGTGGGTCATAATTTTTTTTAAATCACATAGCTCATAGCTCCGTAACTATACGAGCTATAGACGTTAAATTTTGACTCACTAGCGTAGTAAGGCTTATAGCCGAGCTCGAATCTACTGTAAAAAATATGCACTTATCGCCTTACCTTTATGTCCAATATGCTGTTGACTCAGTGTATCCCTTTGACCCACTGTTGCCACAATGACTCTACAGTTAAAATAAGTAATATTAACAAATAAATAAATATCGGTGGACAAATCGAACACGAATATATCTAATCACAAAGTAAGCAAATCATTTCCTCGTAAGATGGGTGTTAGTCAACGATATACACACGAATAAAACTGAAGCTTTATGTAAGTAATAAGTATATATACTAAAGTATAATTAATAAACACCTACAATCAAAAATAATATAATATATAATATAATATAATATTCACGGGACAAATTACACTTACTGATCTAACCCCAAAGTAAGCAAATTATTTGCTTGTGTAATGGCTGTTAGTCAACGATACTAATACATAGAAATACATATATAAATACATGGAATATATTTAATAAACACCCAAACCCGGAAATACAAACATTTATGCTCATCACGCAAATGCTTGTCCCCGTAGGGGATCGAACCCGAGCCCCGTCGATTGCGTAGTCAGGGCCGCTAACCACTCGACCAACGGGGCGGTCGTATGCATGCTAATCACAGTGTGATCACACACCACCTGGCTTTGTGGCACAAACCCAAGCCTCTTTGATTATGTAGACAGGGTCGCTAACCATTGGAACAATGAGGCGTTATCAATAAAATTATACATTCTATACTTTCCATCGTCGGCACTTGGTAAAATTCCATTATTGTTACACAATTGACTAACCACTTGTAATTTAATTTCACAACAAAACTCTATTTTTTTATATCACTCAATCGATTTCACTTAAATAGTGAACAGTAAACTCTATATCTATACATATAATAAAATCGTAGGAAATCAAAACTGTACATTGGATATTTTTTTAAAAGAATACTTGGGGCGTGATCTACAATCGATACCGAAGCCAAAAATATAGTTTTTAGAATTTAATAGTGCGTTGCTACCCTTGTGGCGAGGTCTTAATACCACATGCATTGTTGCAGGATTACGTAAGGCGGTGGTATCAGGTCCGGGTGAGACAATGCAAAACTCTATCACTCTTCTGTTTTTTTTTTATTTATTTATTTTTTTATAGTAGAGGGGGCAAACGAGCAGATGGTGCACCTGATGGTAAGTGATCACCGCCGCCCATGGACATCCGCAATACCGGGGGTATTGCAGCTGCGTTGCCGGCCTTTTAAGAATGAATAAGCTCGTTTCTTGAAGGTCCCTAAGTCGTATCCATTCGGAAACACCCCCGAGGGTAATAGATTCCACAAAGGAGTAATGCGAGGCAAAAAGTGTCGACAAAAGCGCACGGTTGTGGATTTCCAGACATCGAGGTGGTGAGGATGGAACTTTAAATTTTGACGCGATGTCCTGTTTAAAACACTCTCGCGCGACTGTATAATCGAGTCAAACTAACATAATATATAGCTATTCAATATGGCAATGGCCACGTCTAAGTTGGGTTGGAGGATAGGAAACTATCTCCAGTCGTTCAAGGAAATAGTCAAGTTGTTAGAGAAAGCCTGTACCCAAAAAGCCTGAGGTAGAGAATACTTCCGGAGTACACATGGTACATTCGTTCATAAATGCATGAACTAGAACTTTTATAATATTATATAGTATATTTCGTTGACGTACAGTCACAAATAATAAAATACTAACATAAGTTTCCTTACAAAAGCTAGTATTGTATTCATATATCATTGACAAAAGCCGTAACGCTTACTATCAATCTTTATTTTCCCGGATTTATTATTTCTTTGATTGCTAGATAGGTTCTTTCATACGATGCTGAAATGCTAAGCAACATTTTTTAGTTTATAACTTTAGTTAGTTATTTAATCATCATTCATTGGAACATTCAATTATTGGAACACATTAAAAAATTAATCATTAATATCGTTTATTATAGTTATCATAAGATAGCAATCAGATGGCCTACTGATGAAAAGAGACAACCATCGGATATAAACACCAAAGACGTTAATAGTGCGTTGCTTGTAGCGGGCGCTTAATTCCACATGCATATGAAGTTTAGCAGCTACTTACCTTCCAAATGGATCACGACAATGACAAGCACTGACGCTATAAAAGTAGAAAAAATTCTACACCTAGTGGCCACGATGGTAGTGACTTGCATAGTCAATACCTAACAGTTATCCTATCCAATCCATTATGGAACGGTAATCCATATTAGGTATTACGACAAGAAAGGAAGGTAACAAAACCATGGGAAAAAACAAAAAGATACACGGGGCACACTAAAAGTTTTGCACTTCTAGCTAATCGGAACTATTTGAATTTCGACTGTTATATTTTAAAAACGTTGCAACCTTCTTAGTAATAAAAAAACAATTGGCGGGAAATGATTTGTCAATTGTTTTTTTATCACACATTCTACGAACGCAACGAAAATGGAATTAAGTCGAAAAGATTTTAGAGCGATGATTTTTTATGATTTTAAAAGTTCTCTTTCTCCGCAAGACTGTGCCGTTCGTCTTCAAAATACTTTTGAGAGAGAAGCACCTTGTTTGAGCACCGTGAGGCGATGGTTTGCTGAATTTGAGAATGATCGAGTTTCTTTACATGACGAATTTCGTGAAGGGCGGCCTTCAACTGCCGTCAACGAAAATAATGTGGCTACTGTTAAGCGGTTAATTGAAGAAAACCCCCGGATTACCTATGAGACAATTCGAGGACTATTGGGGATTGGTATAAGCCAAATTCAGAAAATTTTGCCTATATATAAAATGCCTGCCAGAAGCAGGCAGTTCATAAAAGGCAAACGATTGGTTATGTAAATCACTAACATCGTGGCTACTAGTTGGTAGAGTTCTGTATTGTCTCGCCCGGGTATAGTATCACCTCCTTACTTATTCCTACAGCAATAGCGTCAGCGCTTGTCATTGTCGTGTTCCGGTTTAGACGGTAAGGTAGCCGGTAAACTTATTCACGTGGGATTAAGATCTAGATAGTGTCTATAAGCGATGGTTGTCTCTTATCATCAGGCGAGCTATGTGTTTATTTGCTATCATAAGATTTAAAAGAATAGTAAAACTAAACGAAGACCATACGTATCATTATTACTGTGACTACTACGCAGTAGAGCTCTGCAACGTTCCACCTGGGTTTGTTACCATCCTTTCTTGCCATAAAAATCAATTATCATTGACGTGTTCCTGTTTGGAAATTTAGGTAGTTAACTATATGAACGAGGGCAACACATCATCAGCAGGCGATAATAACACTTTTCTCGGGAGAGTTCTGTACTTGTTCATTATCCTGTAATAAAATAATACCTTTACAAGTAACCCTGCCCTCCAATTCAGAACAATTTGAAATAAATAAGTAACCTAAATATGTTATATTGGCATCACACATGCACACTAAAAACTAGAATTGTTCAAATAAACTATTTCATGATAGCGCGTTATAGACTATAAACTATATTTTTCTAGCGCGCTATGTTATAGACTATATTATAACGTGTAACTGAACATGATCGGGCGACCCTGCCGAGATAGCGCGTGACTCACCGCGTCATACAGCGAGCGATGACTGAGCGTTATAACGTTATAAACTATATTATAACGTCTAGCATCTACGGTCTACCACGTTACTCGTTAGATAGCGTAGTCCGTAACTTCGTAGGTTATAATGTTATAACTACGGCCTACGCTAGCCACTAGATACATAACGTGGTTTTATGTTATAGCACCGAATGCAAATCTAAATAGCGTATCTATATGTAGAGTATACATAGCGCGCTATAATTTAACGCTATGCGTTATATTAACCACCATTACTAAATACTAATATTTGTATATAAAATACACATTCCAATAAATTTAATCGTTATTAATTAATATGCATGACTGTACTCAGTACCGAATTAAATTCGCACATTATCATGGGTTTTCGGATTGTATTGCGAACGGGAGCGCTCGTGGGTTTGAATATCAATGTTAATGTGGCGGTATGTCAATATTAACATTTTTACTGGTCAGCAGTTTGGTCACGTACGTTTAATGTATGTCGTGTGTGTTCGGTAGTCATTTGTTCAGAGGTATTTGTTTACGTTTAAAACCAGCAGAATGATAGTATTATATTTCAGAATGCCAAACAAAAGGACTCTTCTGACGAAAAGAGATGATAATCAATAAATTATTACAAAAATATTTATAGATATACGGGTATATATTAATTTCAGATAGTATACAAATATAATATCAGCCAGTTTTGGTTATTTTTTTATATTTGTGTTTAGTTTTTGCTCGCGTGACCCTGCTGCAACCCGCTTTCTACAATTTATTCTATGCTAAACTTTAGTAGTAGTGAGGACTTAATTTAATATCACTTGCGGTGAAGAGTATTGACGCTATTGCGGCAGGAATAGATAAGTCCGTGGTACCAAACACGGGCGAGACGTCGTAGAACACTAGTCCCTACCTAAAATATTATTAGTATTTGACTTGCATTATAAGTTTGTGTTTGCTACTAATATTTTTTTATGAATTTTAGGATTAACCTGAATTATTCTGACATTCGAAAATAGGTGACTATTATTATATTATAACCAATATAGGATTTCTTTTTATTCGTTAAAATTATACGTTGTTAATATCTCATCCGCTTTATAAGATTACATCGGGGACAATACATTTTTTACCGTTCCATACTAAATTGTTATTGAGTAGCTTAAGCAACGGACAAACAGGTAAAATTTACAACCTGAATTCCCCACTTTCGCGCGTATAGAAACAAAAAGCATTGTGAAATAATTGTTTCGAAGAAGGAAAATAAGCTAAATAGAGGTGGAATCTGCAATGAGTTTTTGTTGATCTCGAATGAGGGAAGGAGAACAGCCGGAGGACTGGAAGTGTCTCACGGGGTGAACGAGCCGTAACTCGTCTGGGGACAGGAATTCCACGCCATAAAGGACCAAAGTGATTGCGGATCGTACAACCTTAGATATTACACACTGTAACGCAATCATGATTTATTTTCCACATATGTTTTTAGTTTCACTTAGTAAATTTTATTAATAAAGTAAAGATATCTGTTATCCCATCATGACGTAATAGTTAGAAGGTGTTTTCGTGAAATTTGGTACACGGGTAATTGAATGATGTAAAAAAGTATGTGTCATCGAGATAGACCATATCCTAGTTTTACAAAGAAGTTATTACTAGCTGTTACGCGCAGCTTCGCTCGAAAGTAGGGTACCATGCTATCAACTTAAGAAATTTAATACAATAAGTATTTCATCCCCTAGTTCAACCAAGGGTTTGATTTTTTAAAAAAAGGAGCATATGTCTGACTCTAGATCTTCAACTATTTTCTTGCAAAAATTCATCAAAATCGATTCAGCGGTTTAGTCATCAAAGCCTACAGACAGATATACTTTCACGTTTATAATATTAAGAATGGATAGAATAGAGAATTATAATTCTAATGGGAATTATTAAAAAGGTTTATTGACGCAGGTATGGACTATTGCATACCAAAATTTAAAAAAAAAAAAAACAATCTATCTTATTATTAAAAGCATTATATAGACAAAAGGTACACTTTTAGGTGGTCTATATCGCTAAATAACGATCTCTGCCAAACTTTAGGTACTGGCATGTAGGCTTAGGTAGTCATTAAATTAATGCCATTAAAATAAACAAATTTATTTTTAAATAATAAATATTTTATTACAGATACATACATACAACATTAAAAGATAAATACATGCTTTATATAAAAATAATTTATAATTGTTAAAACATAAATTATACAAACCAAGGATACAATATGTAGTGATTTTTCTAACAGATTTTGTTTGTTTCTGAAATGCAGATTCAAATAAACTAGTGATCGAAATAATATACATAGACTGATCAAAAAATCTTTTCTAAGTTTGAGGACAGATTTTAGTCGTAAACTCGTATGAATAATTCGTAAGAAAATAGTATACATGTATGTATATTCAGGGGCGGCTTAACCTATAGTGCAGGGTGTGCAATGCACACGGCGCCCCCTGAGACAGCTAAGAGCATCGTCTTGGACCCATTAGGGGGCGCCAGGGTTTCATTGCACACGGCCGCTACACGAGTTAGAGCCGCCCCCGTGTACATTATCGTGTATGTCACATGAATGTAGTGTATGTTACGTTTATTTTTATGTATTTCTCATACACACTATTTAAAAATATTAGGTTTCTGCAGTCAAACTTTAACCGTGACAAATTCCATACTTCACTGTTCGCTTGACTTTTTTAAAACAAATCCCTAAAATTCCCTATATTTCAACAAAAAAAAAATCCGGCCAAGCGTGTCAGTCTACGCGCTATGTAGGGTTCCACAATTACCAATCACAATAACGTGGGCTAAGAGGAGGGACATCTTTATTTTTATTACATACTATGGACATTCAACGTTGCGAACGAACACTTTACGTGCTTATGAGGTACCCTAAATAATATACTTATGTTTCAACATTTTAATTTTAGTATTTTATCGCATGACTAATGTGTATATACATGTAAAAAGGCTATAAAGCTTTCTAGTACTAAAAAAACTCTGAGTTAAGCTGTGGATGTTCGGACGGACGGACATGGCGAAACAATAAGGATTCCTAGTTGATTTGGAAACATTTTATCCCTAAGTAATACATAAAATTAAAACAACGTAATGAAAACGGTTAAAAAATCGAACAATGTCATATAAAATATGCGGTTTCATTTGTGTAAACAGTCAATGATCAGTAAAATTATTCGTACCTGACCGTGGCATGGGTATTCAATCAGGACCAATCGATAGAAACCGGGTGACTGCTGACAAAACCGAGTAGAAACGCCGATTCATTTGTGCAGTGGGCGACCTTCAATCCCTGCAGTAACCACTTTCTCCACTGATTCAAAAATACAGCAGTGGTTTTTCTTACACACAAATTAACGATCTTTTAGATGAGCTTTAGTTTTTTCGCTAGTCCGATCGTCATAGATACCTAGGTACGAGCCGTCACTTATAATGCTGCTGCCATGGATAAGGCCATTCATGAGGACATGCAGCACTGCATATTCGTATAGTCCTACTCCTCCCTTATATCGAGGAATAAACGAAATTCGGTAGCCTTATCGTACTAAAAACCGGATATTTTTAATTTAATTTTTTAATTTTTTTAATAGTGCTACCAGATTTTTCGCATTGCAGCATAGCCATTACGTATTGCCCCATTGATGACGTACCTTATTATGTATATACCATCCGATAGTCTTATGGGAGTAGATTTTGCGCGTGGGCCATTAGACCATAAAATACCATTGCATTTTTCTGGAATAACAAGTAGTATATCACACGTCTGGACATAAGACAAATATGTCTAATCTTAACCAAACTCTGACACATACATACATAAATTTTCGCATTTATTATAAATAAATTTATAAATAATATAAACTTATTATAAATTTAATTTATAATAAGTTTATATTTTATATAAAAAAAATAATAAAATTTTATATAATTTATATAAAAAATATAAACTTATTATAAATTAAGTTTATCAATTAGACTAAAATAATGAATTAACAATGGCACAGCATTTTTTTGTAATCTACTATTTATTTTACTAGACAACTTCCGATTTCTTAAATCAGAAGTATCAAAAAATACGAACAAGTGCAAATAGCCCCTTAGCCTCAAGTTCCCAGAAATTGCTTACGCTTGTGCGGTAAATGCTTGAGGCTTTCTAATCTAATCGACGTTAATTTGAGCTATTTAACTTCTACGTTTTTGAATTACCTAATCACAATACGATCCCAAAGAAAGGATCTCGCAATGAAAGTGGGTCGATCCGGTTACTGGAATTCAAAACAAGTATATAACTGGATTTTACAGTGACTTTTATAGGGGTTCGTAGAGGACAATATCCTCATACTAATATATCCGTACCTTTTACGACATATTGACTTTTCTCCGGAATATCTACTTGTTAGTACTACTTTCTACGTGATCGGGTTCGTGGTCGAGCAAAATGCTCTGCCAAAGTTTAAGGTTAACTTCCTGGAAATTCTAACCTGGACTTAAGACATTATGTTCAACTTAAATTATTAATTGTATTATTCAGTGTTTTCTTTTTTTTATATCATGAGATAGCAAACAAGCAGATGAAAAGAGTCAATCATCGCCTATAGAGCCCAAAGATGTTAATGGTGCGTTGCTATCTTGTAGCGAGGTCTAATGACACATGCATAAGTTTACCGCCTACCTTACCCAGACCGGAACACGACAGCGACAAGCAATGGCGCTATTGCGGCAGGAATAGGTAAGGCGGTGGTACCTGACCCGGACGAGACAATGCAGAACTCTACCACCTAGTAGCCACAATGTTAGTGACTAGTATAGCCAATTGGTCGCCTTTTACGACCTGCCCGGCAGAACGGCAGTTGGTCTATTCTTCAAAGGAGCCCGGAACCAACATGGGGAAAATCTCCATAACAATGGTTTGTATATTGAAATTCGACTGTTTTATCTCATAGTATAGTGAACAAGCAGAATTTTTTCCTGTTGGATAGCGATCGTCACCTATAGACACAAACGATGTTAATGGTGCGTTGCTATCCATGTGGCGGGTGTTAATCTACATGCATAATACATAAGTTTACCAGCTACTTTACTGTCTCGACAGGAATAGGCAAACTAATGGCAACAAACCAGAGCGAGATGTTGCGGAACTCTACTACCTAGAGGTCACAAACGAGACTAGGGAAAAACTTAACAAACATGACGTCACTACATGACGTCATGTTTTTTAAGTTTTCCCCAAACGATTAGATTCGTCCTCTGAATGACTTTATTGTAAACTAGCTGAGCCCGCGACTTCGTCCGCGTGGAAAAATTTCGAAAACAGTAGCCTAAGTTATATACATCAGCTATCTGCCAGTGAAAGTCCCGTCAAAATCGGTTCAGCCGTTCCAGAGATTAGCCGGAACAAACAGACAGTCAGACAAAAATTGTAAAAAAAAAAAAAATGTTATTTTGGTATATGTACCGTGTATACATCCATATGCATTTAGTAAAAAGCAGTTATTTTAATATTACAAACAGACACTCCAATTTTATTTATTTGTATAGATTAAATTTTGTTTACAAACGCTTTACTATCGGATACAAAGATTTTTTGCTACGTTGACGTCTATACGTTTTCGTTGCTTCTATATTTTTTACATAAGTACTTACACTAGCTTTAGTTTTTTATTAGTTATTACAATTATAATGAGTTGGTTAAGTACAACGTTTATCTCAAAATGTAGGAATATAACTAAATAATATACGTAGAACTTAAGGTCCGCCTTTTCCGAACTGCCTGGCGTAGTGGCAGTTACTGCATTCTTCAACGGGGTAAAACTTTTTGAGTAGAGAGTCAGCGGTACGCAAAAACTCATTTACAATGAATTGCCGGGCTCGGGATTTGAATTCAAAAACTCATGCGTCTACACCTAAGTCTGTACCACTTTACCAATTGTGCTGTTTGTGTAATTGATATAGCAGCGAAAAAACAACAATAATAAAAAAAAGTCTGTACCACTAGAATATCAAAGTGACAATTTACTAAGTGTACATATTTTTTTATATTAAAAAATAGCTTTTCCGATGGAAAAAAAACACCATCGTATATAAACACCAAATAATTAATAGTGCATTGCTAAGCGTATGGTGGAATGCATTATATGTGAATTGCATATGGAAACTTATGCAAGTGGTATTACTACCACTTGCATTAGTTTACCGGCGACCTTATCCACCATCCTACTAATCGTTCGCTTTTTACGAACTGCCTAGTAGAATGGCAGATGGTTTGTTCTTGAAAGGGAGTGCAGACAAACACGATGCTGATAAATACAAAGAATACGCAGATATAGAATACTAATACTAATATAAATGTGAAAGTAATTTTGTCCGTCTGTCTAGCTCTACTTCACGCCTAAACCACATGACTAATTTGGACCAAATTTGGTACAAAGATAGTTTGAGACCCGAGAAAGGACATAGAGTAGTTTTTATCCCGAAAATCCCAAGGGAACGGGAACTATGCGGGTAAAACCCCGAGACTATCTTTTTTTATCCACGGTAATAAGGAATAACTTAGACTGCTTTTATTTTAGATTAGTAACAATCTATATGTGACGTCTAGTGACTCGGTGAAAGCATAATATTAATGGCGTCAAAATTGCTAGCATGATATAACATTAGTTTCAATAATTGCCATTTCACGTGCAGGCCGGCAATTTTACTACATCATTTCAGTTTGGTACTAAACAATAAATTTGCAATTTAAACAATTTGAATACAACAGTGCAAACTTTCGCTGTGTTGGTCCCGGCCTCCTTTGTAGAATAGGCCAACTGCCGTTCTGCCAGGCAGGTCGTAAAAGGCGACCGATTGGCTATTGAGTCACTACCATCGTGACTACTAGGTGGTAGAGTTCTGCATTGTCTCGCCCGGGTCTGGTACCACCGCCTTACCTATTCCTGCCGCAATAGCGTCAGTGCTTGTCGCTGTCGTGTTCCGGTTTGGAGGGTAAGGTAGCCGGTAAACTTATGCATGTGGCATTAGACCTCGCCACAAGATAGCAACGCACCATTAACATCTTTGGTGTCTATAGGCGATGGTTGGCTCTTTCCGTCAGGAGACCCATTTACTTGTTTGCTATCTTATGACATAAAAAAAATCGTATGTATTTGGCTGTTTGCTAAAAGAGCTGAGCTTCATCATGTTATAATTATCAAACACCACACAAAGATTAACCAATGTTAACTTGAAAATTAAAAAACTGCAAAATGTCCTAAATCATCATATTTATTATTTATTATTAACATCTTTGGTGTCTATAGGCGATGGTTGACTCTTTCCATCAGGAGACCCATCTGCTTGTTTGCTATCTTATGATATAAAAAAAAAAACTAAGTAATTATTTTCTTTATATCATTTGACTGCAAACATCTCGATAGTGTCGAGACATACATGCGGTCTGTGGTGGCGAGCATTTAAATGGAAAGGTCATAAATTACTAAAATAGTGATTATATGTATATTATAAGGTCCTTCCAAGATAAATGATCATATTTCAACACAGTGTTTTGTACGTCTAATCATATTTCAACACAAAGTACGTCTAATTAAAGATATCCAGTCAAAAAAGTGATTCAAAAGACTTAACTTTTTGATTTCTACGAATTCCATACTGAGTTTACGACTTTACGACCCCTTTCTTTTTATCTCGATATATCTTATTATACATATTATCTTTGATTAAACGAACTGAATAGTGTGTTAAAATATGATCACCTATTTTGGAAGGACCAAAATATAATACACAACTTGAATCCATGGCCTCTTATATCTATCACCAAAACCATCCTAGCTTATCCTATGATAATAATAATGGGAGTCGCGTCATCGTAAAATTGTAATCCGTGCTTATCTGTATGTTATAGAATACGTCGACCTTTTTCATATATCATAAAATATCAAACAAGCAGATGGCTCTCCTGATGGAAAGAGACAACCATAGACACCAAAAATTAATGGTGCGTTGCTATTCTAGTGGCGAGGTGTTAATGGTACATGCATAAATTTACCGGCTACCTTAAACTTTAAACCGGAACACGATAATGACAAACACTGATGATTTTGCAGCAGAAATAGGTAAGGTAGTGATACAAGACCCGGGTGAAACAATGCAGAATTCTACCACCTAGTAGCCACGATGGTAGTGAGAGTTTTGACCAATCATTCGCCTTTTACGAACTGCCTGGCAGAATGGCAGATGATCTTTACTTCAAAGGGGACCCGACAAATACGGGGAACTGTAATAATTCAGTTTATTTTCGTTAGTGAAACGTGATTGTGTGTTTGTTAAGCTCCGATGTTACCAAACCAGAACTTATACGTCAAGAGTGAAATAATAAAAAGTATCATCACGTCCAGTTCCCTTGCGGAGTAGGCAGAGTAAACCGAACGTCTATAGACTTTCCGATTCACCGCGATTCAAAGGTTTGTCGGTTGGCGAGATAAGTGGTGATCCTTGTAGCCGCATTTTACAGACGATATTAACGATTATCGACTATTTCTATCGATAACCGGGACTGACAACTTTACGTGGTCATCCGAGGCACGACAGTGGTAACACACCACTCCATTAGACTCCGAGCTGCTACTGAGATTTTGGATTCTCGAGAGAAATCTCTAAAAAGCCTCAATAACACTTTTTCACGAAGATGCGAATTCGCAACATACATTGCTATGCCGGCCGAAGCGGTATTTCTCGGGAACACGTCGAAGAGTGCCGAAACAAGCTTGTGTCTGAAGTCGAGAATCGACTTACCGATGTCTCTGAATGGGGTCGTCAAAACCTGGTCACTTTTAACCCCAAGAAGACACAGCTTTGCGTGTTCACCGCAAAAAAGACACCCTTTGTCGTATCATCTCGATTTGGGGATACTCTCCTGACAGCCTCAGCTAGTGTCGGAATCCTGGGAGTCGACATATCAAATTACGTTCAGTTTCGCGGTCATTTGGAAGGCAAGGCTATATTAGCCTCTAAAAAGCTCGGTGTGCTCAGCAGAGCGAGACAGTACTTTTTGCCGGCCCATCGCCTTCAACTTTATAAGGCACAGATTCGGCCTCACATGGAGTACTGTTCTCATCTCTGGGCCGGAGCTCCCCAATACCAACTTCTTCCTCTTGATCGCATACAGCGTAGAGCGGTTCGAATCGTTGACGACCAGGCTATTTCGGAACAGCTCGACTCTTTGGCATTACGCAGAGATGTAGGTTCACTCTGCGTCTTCTATCGTCTTTATCATGGGGAGTGTTCCGACGAGTTGTTTGGAATAATTCCTGCCGCCAAATTCCACCATCGGACATCGCGTCAAAATTTAAAGTTCCATCCCCACCATCTCGATGTCTGGAAATCCACAACTGTGCGTTTCTCCCGACACTTCTTCCTCGCACTACTCTGTTGTGGAATCAAAGGGGTATTTCCGAATGGATACGACATAAGGACCTTAAAGAAAAGAACTTACTCATTCTTAAAAGGCCGGCAACGCAACTGCAAATCCTCTGGTATTGCAGATGTCCATGGGCGGCGGTGATCACTTACCATCAGGTGCACCTCTTGCTCGTTTGCCCTCTCTTCTATAAAAAAAAGATCGAACCCGGGACCTCATGATCTGAGCTGAATGGGCTAACCCCTAGTCTACGAGGCAGGTAAAAAAATGTGTAGGCGGTAGACCCTACAGGCCATCCCTGAAACTTTCTGCTAAATCAAGGTATTTTAAGCTCAAACATTTATAACAAGTACATAAAATAGAGAAAAAAGACCAGCCCGCTGAGTTTCTTCCGCCGGATCTTCTCAGTGTGTGGCCGCGTTCCGATCCGGTAGTAATTCTAAATATTCGATAGAATCTTTTAAATGTAATATTTTATAATGATAATTTTTTTAAATATTTGCACACCATATAATGGTAGAATATGTTGGTAACTTAATTTATTTTTAACAACTTGTAACACCCATATTCTTGCAAATAAATATTTTCTTTCTTTCTTCTTTCTTTCTTCTTCTTTCTTTCTTTCAAAAAAATAAAAACTATAAACATAATTTTTTTCAGTTCAAACATCTATTTTGTTAAAATGGCAGTATATTGATTTTTGAAAAGTTGTATATTTTGGAAACACTGATTGAATTTGATCTTTCGAATTACATTCAACTCAATTTTGGAGATCTGAAATATTGCTTTAGCTAAATAACCGATAGGTTGAAAAATTTCGTAGCAATGTCAAAAACGTTTTTTTCAAATATTTTCATCATTAATAAATCCTAAACAAACTGACTGATTTTGATCCAATTGACGGTATTTGACGCAGTTTTTAAAGGAGAAAAGTTGGTAAGATTTTTAAGTCCATCGGTGTATTAGCCTGAAAATTATATAATAAATATAAAATTATAATATGCTAAAAATTACGTAATTTTAATATTTAAAAAGCTGTAACTTTTGAAAATTAGATTCGATTTTGATTCTTGAAATGGCATCTGACATATTTTTTTAGTACTAAAATATTGTAGAATACCAAAAAATTATTAGTTGAAAAATTTCGAAGTTATGTCGAAAACACTTTTTTTTAAAATTTTTCGTCAACAATTTCTCAATCGATACATTAATCTGGAAGTTATGTTTTAAAAATACTGTTTCGCCAAAATTATTTTTGGGGTTTTTCAAAATTTCTCATAATCTCGTATACCGACTTGGTTCAAATTGTCAGGAAGTCTAAGTTGAGCAGAATCCGATCGAAAGCCATCGACTTCGTTTCGATCGGTCCAGCCGTTCAAAAGTTATGAGATGTTTACATACACACATATACACACACACACACACACACACACACACATAAATACATACAGACATACTGACGTCATCGCAAAAATAGTCGAAAAAGATTCCTAGGACCTCAAACCGTGGAGATCCAGTGAATACTCGATTTTCGAAAATCGGGGAAAATCAGTAACTTCCTATCTACGTGCATTACGTACTACGTAGCGGGAAGTTAAAAAATAGTACGTATAAAAAGTATCATCGTCTTTCCAGGGGAAGGCAGAGTAAACTTAAAAAAAAAGAGACTTTCCGATTCACCACGATCAATGACGTCACTCTCTTGCTCACTTTGTGATCTTTGCCTGTTTCACTTATATTCCTTGTTTACAAGCAGAATTTATTTATTTCTCACAATAATATTGACGTAACGTGTTTTGAAATGAGGAAACTTAGTTATGTTACCCTCAGCCAACCCTACTATAAAGATTAATGCCTAGACAGCATTTTATTGTATTCACAGGGATATTATGCTAAGTGTGAACTAGGAACGTCTTATGACTTACACGTAACATATGAATTTATTCAATAGGAACATCCTATTCTGTTTGGTTGTCTTACTAGTATAATTTGTAACAATTTAGAATAAAATCTTTTAAATTGTCTTATTAAGTTTTAGTTTAATAAATTTTATAGTTTTTAAAAACTAGTTTTTCACTTCCGGAAACTTGACTACCTAATGCAAATGCTAATAAAAAATGCAAATCAAAAAAATATATATTTTAGAAACAAAAGAAGCAAATGTTGTACCAATTACAAATTTCTATTAAATGGACCAATTTTGTTAATAACTTGGCTATGGTAGAATAGTACCTACATATTTTTTTTAAATTATGAAAGGACAAAGTACATAGTAAAAAGTTTTTTTTCATTACGATCTAATTACTTTTTTTTTGTCAATAACTGACTTTCATTAAATTTAAAACTGCAACCAATAACTTAGTTACTTCAGATTACATAGAAAGAAAAAATACACTTATATTAAGACATTTGTGAACATAGTACCTACCCAAAGATATCGTCTAAGATGCTGATTTTCAGCATTTTCAAAAGAACTACTTTTATTTCTGAACCAAGGGACCTAGGTTTTTTTACTTTTACCAGAACTGACATTGCCTAGAGTGAGTCTAGACTTAAAATGCTCGCTTGATGTCAAGTTTCGGGACAACGTATATATGTCTACCAACCTTATCCTCCAAATTAGCACTAAAGCTATTAAAGCCGAATTCAAAAGGGGCCTCGCACCAATAACTATATAAAAAAAAGTTTGAAAAATCCAAAGTGCACGGCTCATAACGATCGTTTAATTAAAAAACCGGTCAAGTGCGAGTCGAACTCGCGCACGAAGGGTTCCGTACCATAATTTAAAAAAATTTCAGCTTTCTAGCTGTCACGGTTTATGAGATACAGCTTGGTGATAGACAGACAGACAGACAGCGGAGGCTTAGTCTTCTAGCTTAGGGTCCCGTTTTACCTTTTAGGTACGGAACCCTAAAAACGACACTGAATTAGTGAGTCATTTTCAATAGGAAACAATTTTGAGACACACTGAAGCTGTTAAAAGAAATGGTACCGATAAATATATTGAGTACTAGCTGTTGCCCACGACTTCGTCTGCGCGGACTTCGTATACTCCGCACAGCTCCTCCAAGTAGGTGATAGCGTGATAATATGTAGCCTATATGTTGACCCGACCTGTTAATATTATTCATGCAAAATTTGAAGTAAATCCATGCAGTACTTTTTGAGTTTACCCCGGACATACATACAGACTAACAGACAAACAGACGAAAATTCTAAAAACTATATTTTTGGCTTCTATATCGATTGTAGATCACGCCCCAAGTATTCTTTTAAAAAATATTCAATGTACAGTTTTGACTTTCCTACGATTTTATTATTACATATAATAGATTTATTATTATTGTATTAGTGAAAGATGATACAATAGATACAGTTAAGTACAGAACAATGCTTGACCTTGGCATGTTGAGAGTAGAGTACTACTTCAATGCTACGCTTATAAGGAGTGCAATATTCAAAGCAAGGTCAATATCTACAAATTATGTTCATGTAAAATATTTAGGTTTGACACAACATGAATAATGCCTAAAAAAGCTAAAAATATTTTTAATGTTCCAAAATCAGTAATTCAATTCAATCTATATTGACATTGTATAAACTGATTACCAAAAACAATACAAGATTCCGATTTGACTTTCCTTTATCCACATTAATATCAACGAACAAAAACAACTGAACAATATCGCCTGGAGCCAATGTACGACTATATATATATTCTGTGGCCAAGGGATATCCAAATTACGATTGACGTTTCAAACATTATTTATTCCTTATGGACCTTATCTGTCGAGAATAACTTAAAGTTTGCTTAGTCCAAGAATAATTCAACGAAAATGTGTTACTTTAGATGTAAAAAGTTTGCACGAAAGGTGCTTTATGTCGATCTAGCTTTAACCCAATAAAGGCCAATGTATCTCGTACGTTGTATAATTAAGTTACCGGAGAAGAAACTAATAGTATCATCGAGTATCTTAAACGAACTCACGATACCTTATTTTGCTAGAAATAGCTCAGTAATTTCATTAATCCCTGGAAAAGAGAAATAAAATAAACATTTATTTTACTAAATAAATGTTTACTTTGATGATAATAATATTAAAGGATAATTTAATTATTATCTACTGATATTATAAAGAGAAGAAAGTAAGGTTTGATTGTTTACATGTTCGTTTGTAAAAGATTTAAAAAATTTGTTTTATTTTTCAACCGATAACACGAAGGAGGTTCTCAATTCAACTCGTATATTTTTTATGTAAGATCATGCATAACTTTTTACAGAGTAGTCCGGTTTTGTTTATAGGCTACTTTTTACCCCGAAAAAATTAGGCAATCCCGCGGGATTAACCAAAAAATGTGTAATGCAGCGGGCTGCACGCAGCAGCTAGTTAATATTTCTAATCTTCCACATGATTTTTATATGGTGATATTTAGTTTTAAATACAAAAAAGAATGAACTCAATTTTGGTTTTCAAATGAAGTCCTATATTTATGTATCACGTTTCCCAGCGGTTTCAGAGGGCTAAGTGTGAGTTTTTCGTTTCGCATTCGATCGTGAGCGCGTTTGGAGTTTACTAGGAATTTGTATGTGATTTGTACAGCGCCACCTAGTGGTAAACTGGTTTCTCACGTTTACCACTAGGTGGCGCTGTACAAATCACATACAAATTCCTAGTAAACTCCAAACGCGCTCACGATCGAATGCGAAACGAAAAACTCACACTTGGCACTCAGAACATACCGCGCCGCCCATTTCCTATAAAGTTGACGCGCTTCAAAATACTTCGCCTTAATATTATAAATGGGAAAGTTTGGATGTTTGGATGGATGTGAGTTACTCAATCACGCAAAAACTACTGAACTGATTGGAATGAAATTTGGCACACAGGTAGATTATGACCTGAAATTGCACATAGGCTTTTTATTCCGAAAAAATTAGGTGATCCCGCGGGATTCGCCAAAAACTTTTATAATGCAGCGGGTTTCACGCAGAAGCTAGTATATTATAATATAGTAATCAAGCAGATGACCCTTCTGATAGAAAGAGACAAACGTCACCTATAGACGATTAATGGCGAGGTGCTACCCGCGAGGTTGCAAGGTGTAATGTCACTTGCATAAGTTTACCGACTACCTTACCTTATGACCAGCATTGACACTACTGCGGCAGAAATATTATTCCGGAGTACCATAGGATATTTTTATACCCGACTCAGCAAAAGGAAGTAATGTGTTTTATCACGAGAATGAAGTCGCGGATAACATCTAGTATTTAAACAATAATTCATTATTATCACCTATGTGGTCTAGTGATCCGTTGTTTGTGTTGACCACATGAGGTCCGAGGTTCGATTCTTGGGGTCGGCAGATTAAAAATGTTTTTTCATTTCTCTGATAAAAAAACAACGTTGCGCGGGATTAGATAAGTGTCCCGTTGGCGATGAGCTGGTCACCTATCATATCGTTGGACTTAAGTATCTTCGGCTAATCGTAAGTGCACTAGTTGTACCTCTGCCTATATCTTCCCCTTACGGGCATGCAGATACTTTAATTCATTATTAGATTTTGACTGCCTAGTGATCTAGGAGATAGCCTATTTGGCTTAGATCATGAAATCCCGGGTTCGATTCCGAGGTCGGGCTATTCTGGTATTTTTCGGTATTATCTCAAAAATGCAAAGTCACAGTATCAGCTCGGAGTCTAGCGGGTGGTGTGTTACCACTCCCGTGTCTCGGATGACCACGTAAAGCCGTCGGTTCCGGTTATCGCTAGAAATAGACGATAATTGTCATCAGGTCGGCAAAATGCGGCGAGGGGAATCACTACTTTTCTCGCCAACCGACAAACCCGTGAATCGTGGTGAACTATTTTATATACTACTTTTATTCCGAAGTCCCAATGGAAACGGAAAATTTCAAGCGTTTTCGAATAACTTATCTATACTCCCCCGACTTATCTATACTCCCGTCGCTAACCATTCGACCACCCCGTTGGTCGAGTGGTTAGCGACCCTGACTACGCAATCTACGGGGCTTGGGTTCGATCCCCGACGGGGACAAGCATTTGTGTGATGAGCATTTATGTTTGTATTTCTGGGTTTAGGTGGTTATTAAATATATTCTAGTATTTTTATATGTATTTCTATGTATTTGTGTCGCGGAATAACACACATATACAAGCAAAAATTTATTAGATCAGCAAGTGTAATTTGTCCCGTGAATATTTATTTATTTATACTATACTAATATTATAAATGCGACAGTAATTCTGTCTGTCAGTCTGCCTGTCTGTCTCTTCTTCATGCCTAAACTACTGACCCGATTTGTATGAAATTTGCTAAGAAGATAGTATGAGACTCGAGAGAGGACATAGGATAGTTTTATTTAGGAAGTCCCACAGGAACGGAAACTATGAGGGTAAAACCTCGGATCTTTTATTTTAGATGTTTTTCCACGCGGACGAATTCGCAGGCACAGCTAGCAAGTTATGACTAGCCGAGTCACACTGTTGGAAACAAGCCCTCCACATGGGTCTCCACCGGCGGTTTACAACAATGTAAACACTTGTTTACAACAAAAATTCATCTGAACTCCACAAACCAAGGTCTCCCGTGTTGGAAGCTTGTTTCCAACAGTGAGGCTCGGCTATGAGCTACAGAGAAGCGTGGCTGGATTCAGGGAGTCAAAATATATTTATGCAACTTCACTCATATATAGCCACAGGCCAAAAATAGTATGTACCTAATAATAGTATATTGCCAACGTAATAAACATGATTCAAGTCCATCCTTCCGACCTCTGCCTAAGGTAATAAACCCAGTGGGTGGCGGAGGTCATCTGATACTGACGTAGGTTCATCATTTACATATCTTTAGTAATGACCGTAACGCAAAACTAATTAATCACGTTCGAGTTGTCTAGCAACAGATGTAACTAGAAAGTGGATTGGGTGAAAGTCAAACTAATATAAATTCTCTTAATTAAATTATAAATTAACATTTGATCTATATAATGGTGGAAATGTGATCTACTGGTATAAATATTCATAAAATAAATTCCCTTGTTGGTACGAGCTCCTTTCAAGAAAAGACTGCCGTTCTGCCAGGCACGTCGTTAAAGGCGGCCGAGTATATATACGGTATATCGGTGACAGAGTTCCGCAACGACTCTCCCTAGGTATCTGGCACCACCGCCTTACCTACTCCTGCCGCAACAGCGTCAATACTTTTCATTGTCGTGTTCTGATTTGGAGAGTAAGGTAGTTGGTCGACTTATGCATGTAGGATTGCGATCCCATCACACGGACAGTAACACACTATTAACATCTTTGGTGTATATAGGCGACGGTTGATTCTGCTTGTTTGCTATTTTATGATAAAAAAACACATTCGGCTTACTCTGCCTACCCACAAGGGAACCGAACGTGATGATATTTTTGATGAATATTACATTACAACAAAAAAACACCATCACTCCCACATCCCTGAAGACGTAGGCAGAGGGACTGCTACTGAGATATTATAGAAAAACAATCCAGTATTATTTTAACCTCACGATCTGGGCCATGACATAGGCTACTGAGTGCTGACTAGACCAACGATATATTTATATCTATAGTTCCGGAACCCAAACGTTTTATACATGGACGTACCGCGAGGGGGGGGGTAGGGCAGGGGGGCAGCTGTCCCCCCCCCCCCTAGAATTTGTTTACCTCCCTACTAACTATCTACTATTGTAAATAAAAATATATTAAGATAAAAATATAGTATTGAAATGTTACAGTTCCCCCCCCCCCCCCCCTTTGGCCCAGAACCTGGGTACGCCCATGGTTTTACATCTATATATAAAATAAACACACCTCTCTCACTTTATCGACTGTCACCTGTGTTTCCTTGCATTTATCTATATACAGTCCATATAGTCCAAGGTAAGTATACTACATATAGTCCAAGGAATATCTATCTATATATATACATAAAATAAAATCGTAGGAAAGTCAAAACTGTACATTGAATATTTTTTTAAAAGAATACTTAGGGCGTGATCTACAATCGATATCGAAGCCAAAAATATAGTTTTTAGAATTTTTGTCTGTTTGTCTGTATATGTGTCCGGGGTAAACTCAAAAAGTACTGCATGGATTTACTTCAAATTTTGCATAAATATTATTAATAGGTCGGGTCAATATATAAGCTACATATTATCACGCTATCACCTACGGGAGAGGTGCTGTGTGGAGTAAAACGCGCGCACGAAGTCGTGAGCAACAGCTAGCATACAATAAATTTATATTTCTAATAGTTAATTACCATGGCATGAATCATATTATAACGCGTCGTGCTGCAGTGCTGTTACATAGAGCAGGCAATTTTCAACACAATTACATCTGTGGTAATCTCTAATTACCGTTACACAATGTGAGTATTTTTATTGTGTTACTGCACATTAGATGAGTTTGAATGCGATGCGAAATATTGGCTTTTGTAAAACATTACATTTTGGAATTATTCTTTTCATTAGTTCAGACATTATTTTAAAAATCATTGCTTATAAATTATGATAATTTTTACAGGTTTTTTAAGATTTTCCAAATTCTGCGAGCCAGATAGTTTATATTTTTGGAAATCATATATAATCATATTGTGATTTCACATTCATCGCATATTATCTAATTAAAATACAGCAAGTTATCTTTTTAAAATTAGTACTGATATTTCAGTCATTCTTACCGTATGATTCATCCCGTTTCTTCTTTGTATTTTCAATTCTCTTTTTCAGCTCAAGATACTTACAATAGGGCCCACTTTTTGGCTGACTGATATTTTTTATAGATAAATTAAACAGTTTATGAAAACAAATTATGTTTATTAAATATTATAATAAAATAAAATTTACTTCATTTGTAGGTATCAGTGCTTATTAGCGCTACTTCATTCTTAGCATATTATGCTAGGGATAAAAATATTATTTATTTAGAGCAGAATAAATAATATTATATCCAGTTCAATATCTCACCCATCATTAATGGATTCTCATGATATCAGGGTTTTTAAAAGGAACCATCTTGATCAATACCGTCTTTACCATAAGGGCATTCGGGGCCAGTGCCCAGGGCGCCCATCCTCAGAGGGCCCCGGAGGACCAACAATTTCTCTTACATTTAATATAAAATTTACTGGTCTGGCGCAATACACTTTTCTTGTTGCACGAACATCGATCATTTTCAGATTTATTCAAATCATATAATGTCTATTTTCAAATTTCTTATTTAATTTTTGGGAGTTATACCAAATGGACTCAAATTCTTGTGTGCCCAAAGGCCCCAGCATAGACTAACGGCTCTGGTCTTGATGGGACAGTTTTATTCAAATGCTTAAGATGAATTTAGATACTTATTATGTAAACTTTACAAAGAAAAAAAATGCCAACTGGATTTTGTACCAGCGATTTTTTTAAAAGGCTAATAGGCCCACCTCTCGTTCCTACCACTGTAACTTCTGTAAACTAGAATTAATAGCGGCCACCTTCCTGAAAACCACAGAGTAGCGAGATCAGGATGCCCTGGGGAAAAGCTAAGCTGTCTTGAGACCCGCATCTAAATTAATCCGAAGTATATAGGAGTTTCCTACTCCTATATACTTCGGATTAATTTAGATTCGGGTCTGAAGATACATCCTGTATATCCTGTACATAGATAGAATACATCCTGTTTCTCTCCTTTTTCAACAGGAGACAGCGTAAAGGTAAGAGTAAAAGCAAAAATTGCTAAGAAATGAGACGCTTACAACTTAACTTGTAAGTAAGCCTGATTGCTGTTGCACCACGGTAGTTCAGGTATTTGGGGAGCTACCAAAATGGCCTAGTTAAATCTTTTAATTGTTTAAATTCTAAAACATACCAGCAATCTTGCCCAACACACTAAAACGTTCTGACCGCCGAGCTACATGATGGTCGTACAGCGTAGAGAAACTCTCCTTTGCTTTGTGAGCAATTCCGTCGCTCTTTGTTATGTTTATAAGTTTTACCTAGCTCGGGGCCAGAGTTAAACCACATATCATTAAATTCACGGAAATCTTACGAATCTGCAAAAATGCAAACTTACGAATTTGCGACTGATACGTTTCACAGGAAGCGGTTTGAAAGCATAGAGAATGATTGTTTCTTTTTTGTAATAGTGGTTTTGGAGAATACCTTGATAGAAATACATAAGTTTGCCAAGGTGTATAGTACCAAATTAGGTACAGTTTTTCATCAAAGTGGAGATTTTACTAGTAAGTTTGCGGAGGATGTTACAATATTTAATATCATACGTGTTACTTAGCACTGACTTCGTGCTGTTGATGTTTACCTCTTTCAAATGATTTTTCTGACTGTCACAAGCGCCACAAGCGAGCTGAAGCTAATGACGGAAACACAAGATACGAGTACCTACTTGTTGGAACAAGGATTGGAATTAAACCTTTACATGTCATAATATATATACTACTAATACAAAATGCGATAGAAAAGTGCAGGTGGAGCCTAATTTGACACGTGTAATCGGATTTTAAATAAAATAAAATTTTCCACAAAACTTTTCGATAACCGTTAAGAAATTAAAATCAGGTTGTATTGAGAACTAGTTTATTTACTGAATCCATTATATGCAGTATGCTTAGTGATGTAGACAGTACGTTGATATTTCTAAAACACTTATGTTTCAAAAAAAATATCGATTCTTACCATCAATGTGCAAAACATCTTTGTATCAATATAATTTCAAGCAATGTTTAAATACTGATGTTTTTAAACAAACTGCGATGATTTCAGGATGTTTGGTACTTTTAAGTGACTAAATTTGAGCTACTATTGTTATAATGGTGTAGGTTTAGTGCGATCACTACGATTATATTCAATGATTATTTCATCACAGCACCTCTAACACTAGCCTAAAACTCTTGTAACTTTGGCATGATACAGTTATAACAAAAATTATTTTACTATTGCGTTTATGTACTAAATTTTTTCTACTGATTATACCATTAAAAACATTGCATATTTTCTTACAACGTTACAGTTTATTTCTATTAACATTTAAATAAAAAATATAAAACTGAAATGAATATTTATTTAATCTAACCTTCTGTGTATTAGACATTCATTGGTTCGTTTCTTTACAGATTCAAAAAAATGTCGGTAGTTCGAAACATTAATGTTTTCTAGGCTATTTTTAAATATCGATATCTTTTCCGAAAGTTCAATTTATCGATGTTTACCTTTGCGATGTTTGCATCCCTAAGTATGGTAATAAGGTTTGTTGGACTTTAGCCTATTAATTAAAAGTCGAGATAAATAAAGATAACTTTCATTAATGTGTAGCACGTGGAAACTCCCGCTATGTTGTTAGTCAAGACAATAATCATGTATAATTTGACTTTCACTAGCTGAAGATATTTTATACGACAAGATTGATACAGATACGTCTTTTCTAGTTAATAATATATAATTGTACTATTTAAGTAATCGTAGCTTGTTATTTACCTTAAAAACAGAAATAAGGTTTTTAATATTATTGCCTATTTATATCATAGTACCAATAATATTGTACATGTAAAATTTTTAAGATAAGGTTTTTAAGAAAGTACACGGTTCTTCTGATAAAAAAATAAAAAGGTAGTGATTTTTACCACTGGATAAACCCGGGTGAGACGTCGTCACAGAACTCTACCACCTAGTAATTACTATACTAATGACACGTTTGGCCCATTGTTCTCCTTTTTCAAACTTTCTGGTAGAATAGCAGATGGGTTTTTTCAAAGTGGGTCTGGACCAACAATAATATAAAAAAATTAGATATATTTTGGGCATTGCTTAACCTCTAGTTAGCATTTTACTAAGTATTGAATGCACCTGCATTTTTTCTTATAAAGAGTAATAAACTGTGTCTTTTACATATTATGAAAATCAGGAGGTTTGGATATTTGGTAATTTGACATTTATAGGAACAACTTTAGCTTACGTCTCGTAGGGGTTACTACTCATGACTAAAACGAGTCGTTCTGATATAGGAAACGGGCATAAATCATTATATTTCCTTGCGGGCTGGGCAGTGAGCATAAATGCTCAAATTCACCTTATGCTCCAGGCAGTCGGCCGACGCAATATTTATCCTCATCGCCAAGTTATTTGTGATAGCTTGGTTCAACAGCAAAACGGCGGTGATTATAAACCATCATCAACATTCGGGTTGCCACACAGGTTATTTTACTAAAAAAACTCAATAAAAGTCTTACCGACTTAGGAATCTAACCGATATTTGGCGAATAGGCTAATAGCCTAATCACTAAAACACGAGGTAGTTAAACATTTTTCTTTTTTACCCGACTGCGTTGGAAAGATGATTATGTTTTTCGAGTGTATATATGTATGTATATTTCTTTGATATGCTTTGTATCCTAACCAGCTTTCTGAATTTATGCTTGAGAAAAGTCAATTAATTCGTCATTATTGTCAAAATGACATAGGCTAGTTATAAAATTTTTACCTGACTGCGCTAGAAGGAGTGTTTTATTTTTCGGATTGGGTGACAGTTCAATTATTTGCTTTAATAATAACTAGCGACTGCACTGCGATCGAAGTTCACTAAACAGTAAAATCCCTTTTAAAGGAGAGTGATGAGATCGGCCTAAAAGGGCTACAAAAATATGACGTCACCAGAAATTATTAAATTAATTTAATTAACAATTAGTCAATATTAGAATTCAACCGACACTTTTTAATAGCAAGTTAATTTTAAAAGGATTTTAGTTGGAAAGTCGTGAAACTAATCAAACTTGTACGCTTTTTCTTATTTCTAAATCAAGCAAAGATTTTTCTTTTCTGCCTTCAAATTAACACCTTCTTTTATTTCTGACCAACCAAAACAAATTATAAACATGACGGATAGGTAAGACGCAAAATTTTAAACAAACTATTGTATAAAATGCAACAAAAATTAAAATATTTATTATTATAGTCGAAACCTACATCATAGGAGGCTGTATAAACAAGTACTCTTAGTATCATCCGAAAGAAACAAAAAAAAAACAAGCGTCATCTATTTACGCTGTGAACGAGTGATAAATCTATCTTCTTCTTCTATATATATAAAAGAGAAAGTGTGTGGGTATGTTCCGTATAGGCTCAGAAACGGCTGGACCGATTTCAATGAAACTTTCAGGGAATCTCCGGATTGACCTGGCGAGTGATCCTATAAAGTTTGGTGACGATCGGAGCACTCCTATTTTTGAACTGTCAAATACAGCTTTTATTTACTATGATGATATTCTATTGTTTTATAACCCAAATTTGTATTGACACATGCGTTGTGTATATCTATGTCATTATGAACCATGTGGAATTACAATGGAGTTTATTGAAGTATAATAAAGTATAATAAATTATACTGGAGTACATTAAAGATAATAATTAAGGATTTTGAAGTATTCAAGATAAGTTATAGTGCCGCGAATGTATCCGTTTACTGATGCTTTTTTAATTGATTATTACTACGAAAAATTGTATTTTCCTTCACCAATCATGTTTCTTCACAGAATCATTGTAATTAATAAAAATGCCACAAAAAAACAAGCATTCTAAACAAACATCCAAATCGAATAAAGTAAAGGAAAAAAGAGTAAATGAAACAGCTGAAGAACGTGAGTTACGCCTTGAGAAAAATCGTAACAGAATATCTAAAAGAAGAAATATAGAAACTGAAGAAGAGCGTGAGTCACGGCTTCAAGAAAAGCTTGACAAAGAATCTTCATCGCGGGCCTCCGAGATAACTCAAAAACGTACCCAAAGACTTCATGCCAATATAGTATATGCCAATATAGTATATACTTTATGCCAATATACTTTATGCCAATACGCATTATTACCATATGTACATGGGTGTAGATAATGATCTTCACCCGCTCGAGAAGAGGATAGAAGAGAATGAATACGGAGAGAAATAAACGATTTAATATATTATAAGACTTAAATTAAAAATTTAATTTAAACTTACATCAGTTTATTGTTTAAATAAAATAAAGCAAAATCTACCTCAGCGAAGCGGGCTGGGTACGCTAGTATTTTAATATAAACAAAAGTTAGTTATATCATTTTTTTTAACTTTTAAGTGGTTAAAATCAAATAATCTTCTAGATGAGTGGTACAAAAATGAATTACATTTATGTTGACGATTTATTGCGATGTGATGATTGATTGAAATAAAATCACTTGAAGAGTAATTTTCAAACCTCGCATCTTTTTCAAATCTCGCAAATTGTCATCGCATTCGGTACGATAAAACAGTACAACATGGCTCATTCCTATTTTTTCACTGTTTAATATATCTAGAAATGTATGACATTTTCGACAGTGAAAGGAGCGTTTGCTTACATGCGCGGCGACACGTTTCTTTCCCAATGGCGTGTCTATTAGTATTCATGTGGTTAATGACATGTTTATAATATCATGTATGTCACATGAATGTAGTGTATGTAATGTTTATTTTTATTAATTTAATGTATTCCTAATGCATATTATTTAAAATATTTAGCTTCTGCACTCCTCCACAATGTTAACTTCTCTAAATAAACTTAACTAAAAAAGGATACTCCACTGTTCGCGTAATTGATCCGCCGTGTTGGTCCCGGCCTCCTTTGTAGAATAGGCCAACTGCCGTTCTGCCAGGCAGGTCGTAAAAGGCGACCGATTGGCTATCGAGTCACTACCATCGTGGCTACTAGGTGGTAGAGTTCTGCATTGTCTCGCCCGGGTCTGGTACCACCGCCTTACCTATTCCTGCCGCAATAGCGTCAGTGCTTGTCGCTGTCGTGTTCCGGTTTGGAGGGTAAGGTAGCCGGTAAACTTATGCATGTGGCATTAGATCTCGCCACAAGATAGCAACGCACCATTAACATCTTTGGTGTCTATAGGCGATGGTTGACTCTTTCCATCAGGAGACCCATCTGCTTGTTTGCTATCTTATGATATAAAAAAAAAATGTCTGAAAAAGGGGTACAGAGTTTTTCCTTCACGTATTAGGTAATATATATTTCTTTATAATGAGCTATAAATAATGTTGCACGGGAATAAAGTCGCAGACGTTCACTTATATTTATATCGTATTAAAAGCACTTGTACTGTTTTACTTGACTTTTTATTTATTAAAACCAACCGGTTTCGCGTTTTAACGCATCATCAGGGTAAAAAACAGTACAAGTGCTTTTAATACGATATAAATATAAGTTAACATGGAGTTTTACCAAGTGCCGACGATATTCAGTGTTCAAAGCGCAGACGTTCGCTAGCTGGTACATATTCAGTTCACTGACTTGTTAAAACCAAGCTTTCGTTGTAATTTACAACAGCCGCGAGTAAACGGCTCCTCTCATAAAACAGATGATGAATTCTGCATTGTTTCTGAGAAATCATACCAGCAGCTCGTCCGCATTACTGCTGTCCGCGTACAGACTACATCCCGCTTCTGATTTTATTGCGACATTCATATTATCCACCTAGTTAAATGACGTCCATAATAAAAAAGCACCTACCTAATAATGACCTCAAAGTTAATTTATTTATGAGATACTCGTAATAAAATATCAAGCTGTTTTTCGATTGCTAATCGAAACTAATATGTGAAAGTCTGTTTATCTGTCTGCTATGCTTTCACGTCTAAACCTCTGAACCGTTTTTGATATAATTTGGCATGAAGATAATTGAAGATCCGGGGTCTAACTTTAATTTATAATCTAACTTTTATTAACCCCTAAGGGACTGAAATAGGAGATGACTTCGTGAAAAAACTACATCGATGACAAGTAAATCCACTCGCGAGCGAAGCTGCGCTAATCATTTACTGGTTGTTCTATAGGTATAATAGCCACATTACTTAAAAAACTTACATTCATATCTTCACACCAGATTCCTTACGCTGTAGCTAGGGAGAACCAAGTGTTCTTTATATTGCATATTCGTTTTAGTTTACCTTCCACAAACTTTTTTTTTAATACTGCTCCCTGTAGAAAAAACTTAAACACTTTTTAGGACGCCTTCCAACTGAACCGATATCAAAAACACGCTAAAGTCATCCAAGTCAGTCATGTTGACTGTTCTTTGACTATCGCGATGTTGTGCATTCAGAATTATTGTCGGAAAGTCAAACAGTAATCTAAGAATATTATAAACGGTTTACGCGGCGCTTAAGAGAGTATATTCGACGAAAAAGACCAGACTTCTGGAGCAAAAATTCTTAAATTTTGTACCACGATAATGCGCCTTCACACAAGGATATAATTGAGAACGAATTTTAAACCAAAAACTCAAAAAATACTATCGAGCCTTATTTACCATATATGGCCCCAGCTGATCTTTTCTTTTCTTTTACTATTACTGGGGTCACACTATGTCAATGTCCATCTTCGTGATAAAATATATTGTAGCTTTAATTATTAATAGTCTGGTTCACAATTCACATGTACTATTTTTGTGTCATTTTTATATAGTTTCCGAAAATTACGACCAAGATTTCATTCAATTCGTATTGTCACATAGAAAGGTTAAAGAAAAGGGAGTTAACATTTTTTCTAGCGATGATCTTTTTGGAACTTTTTTAAAAATTCGAAAATTTTGAATATTTTTCGAGATATTCAAAAAAAACAAACCCCCGCTTTTTTCGCTTATTACTTTGCAATTTTTTTCAGCGCCTCGATAACAATAAAAGCCTTTTCGGACTTTTCCTTAAACTTTCTACATAACAATACGAATTGAATGACACCTTGGTCGTAATTTTCGGAGACTATATAAAAATGTTACAAAAAATAGTGCAGACTATAACGCTAGTGGCTTGAACAATCAATGTCAACACCCATTCTTAGCGATAAAACTGCCGCTGATATTCCTCGAATTTCAAACAAGATGGACGTCGCGTCGTGGGCGCTACTCTGTATTTTATGAGTGTAAATTTTTATTATATTAATATATTTCATAATAATTACTGAACGAAGAAAACACTAACACGAAGAAAAAGAGCGTCAAACGGCAATGTAAATGCCGTTGTTAAGTTATTGCGTTAAGTCTTGGCCTCACCTACGTTAAATGTCCATCATCACGATAATTAACGGCATTTTCCGTTAGTGTGGCCCCAGCATAAAGGAAAATTCATGGCGAGAACTGAACTCAATTTCAGATCAAAGAAAAGATAAAGATCAAAGAAAAAAAAAATGTTTTAAAGACTGGATTATTCGTTGGCGTAGTGTATCGTTTCTAAAGGAGCATCCTTTAAAGCTTAAAAGCGATATAATAAATTTGGATGAATAACTAACATTTTGTGTATTATTAATAACTTCCTAGATACTTCTTAGCAGCAATACCACAGATTATATAATAGTTACTATCATAAACAATACTAATACAAACATTTACGTGATAGTGCTTTAAAACTGACAGCGTAAAAGCGGAAAACTAGTAAATATAGTTTTTGTGTGTAACTGTGTTCTTAGTAACTGTAACTTAATCTTATACGATTACGCCTAAAAACCTTATACAAATATAAAATTTCATTCAAATCATTTTTCTAGCTATACGAAATGAATTTTATGTAAGAATTGCTCATTCAAATATCTATAAAGTGCGTCGATTAATGTAAAGTTTTTAATTATACATTTATTAAATCATTAAATCACTATTTTAAATCAAATACACGGTGTTTGGACTCTTTTCTGAATTTGTAGACCAGAACATATGAGTAGATTTATTCAAAATTCTATGTAATAAGTAACAACAAAACGGTAAAGATAATGAGAGTTTGAGATAAAGAGAGGCCTCTTGTGCTTAAATACAAAGATTATTAGCAGTCCAGACAATTTATCTAATCAGTGTCAATAAATTCAGGTTAAAATAAATAAATATTCAAGATAAATAAATAACACTGACGTAATAAACCGAATTGATTGAACTTTATAGCAATATAAGATGTTAGTCAGCGTTAAAATAAATAATTAAATTAAAATAAAATATTTTTTTAAGGGGGGCTTCCATACAAAAAACGTAATTTTTGTTGTTTTTTATAGTTGATGGTACGGAACCCTTCGTGCGCGATTGTATAAATATTTTATTTACTTTTATAATTTTCATTGTTATTATTATTATTACTTTTAAAATTTTAAATTCCCAGCTTTGTGGCTTTCCGCTTCTATCACTAATTTCTTTACTAATTAACTACTTACATCATATGATCAGAAAACAAAGAGAAAATCCGTAATTGGCTGTATTCAATGAATATAGTATTGTAGGTACCTACGTATTGTCTGTAAATGAACCTGTGGATTTTTTGTTTTTGTAAAATAAATAATTGAAATAAATTATTTGGTAAAAAAGTACGTATCGGTTCACGCGGAATGTAGGGTTCCAAAGTTGCCCATAACAATAATGCGGACTAAGAAGAGGACTTCAATTGTTTCATACTATGAACATTAAAGCCATTTAACGTCAAGTCGTCTTCTTAGTCCGCATTATAATGATGGGCAACTTCGGAAACCTACATTGCGCGTGGCCCGACACGCACTTTACCAAGTGGGTGATGAATCAGCAAATAAAGAATATCTACTAATAACTTTGTTCCAAATTTCGGCTAATTATTCTCCAAGAAATTAATTTTTGTTTTATTGATTTTTTGCGTTATAAAGAAATAAATTTTATTACCGTTACTTTATAAGGAAAGAAACGCAGATGCACTCCATACCTACTTAATAAAATACTGGCTAGATATAAAGCAACGCCCAAAATACACGTTTTTTAGGGTTCAGTACCTCATAAGGAAAATTGGATTTTTTAGGATCACTTTGTTGTCCCTCTGTCTATCCGTGTGTCCGTCTGCCAAGACCCTTTTGCTTACTAACGCGTAGAAGTATCAAGTTTAAATTTATATCATACTAGCTTTTGCCCGGGGCTTCGCTCGTGTTAAATTCATTTTAGGGAAGGGTTAGAAAGAGACAAAAAGTAGCCTGTGTCACTCTCCATCCTTTCAACTATCTCCACTTAAAAAATCACGTTGATTCAATTGCTTCGTTTTGCCGTAAAAGTCGGACAAATAAACACACATGTACACTTTCTCATTTATAATATTAGTTTAATATGGATATTTGGGTTTATAGCCCCTCTAGCTGTGAAAAAATCAAACTTGTGAGTTAACACGATCAAAAAGTATGACTATTTTTGTCGCGTATTTTGCGATTTTTTTGCAATTTCAAAAGGGACTCTAAACCTATGGATTACTTCCCGTTGACCTAGAATTACAAAAATAATAATACTTTATTTCAGATAATTAAAACATCCAACAGCTTTACAACAGTTGTAGCTTACATACGTAGGTCACACTATAAGTTTTGCGTAACTTAAAAAAACAACATGTTATAACCAAAATATTATGTTTATTGATTTTCAAAATAATCTCTTTTATATTTTAAACATTTTTTCATGCGATCGAACCATTTTTTAAAACAGGAGGACCACAGATCTGAAGGCATGTTTTCTACGTGCTGATTGAACGCTATCACTGCCTCCTCGGAGTTCGTAAAAGTAAAACCTCTCATCAAATCCTTGATTTTGGGGAAAATACAGAAATCACAGGGTGTTAGGTCGGGGCTATGCGCAGGATGAGTGACGACATGTGCTTTTTCGGAAGCTAAAAATGACATTGTTTTGCTAGCCGTGTGTAAAGAAGCGTTATCACTGTGTAGGAGAATGCGGCTTTTGGGTCATCTTTCGCGAACTTTTTCTAACAACCTGGGTAAACAAATGGTAGAATACCACTCGGCATTAACATTTTTTTGCTCTTCAAGTGGAATTGTACAGATGGGACCCGTAGCTGAGAAAAAAAACGCGATCATTTTTTTTTAACAACGTTTGTCGCCTATCTCACTTTTGTTGGCCTGTTCTAATTTTCAAACACCCATTCACAAGATTGCTGTTTTTTCGGGTTCAAAAAAATAAATCCACGTTTCGTGTCCTGTGACAATATCATAAACAGCATTAGAATGTCCGTGGTCGTACTTCAGTAGCATCTGTGAGCACCATTCAACGCGAGCCCACTTCTGCTCCGCTGTCGGTTCATGAGGGATCTAACGACAACAAAGTTTTCGAACTTGAGAAAGTGCTTTTGGAAGAGATTCCAAAAGCATTTTGAAGACGAGCGGCGCAGTGTTGCGGAGAAACAGAACTTTTAAAATCATAAAAAATCGTCGCTCTAAAATCTTTTCGACTTAATTCCATTTTCGTCGCGTACGTAGAACATTGATGTGTGATAAAAAACAATTGACAAATCATTTCCCGCAAATTGATTTTTTTTTATTACCAAGAAGGTTGCAACGTTTTAAAAATATAAAATTCGAAATTCAAATAGTTCCTTTTAGCTAGAAGTGCAAACTTTTAGTGTGCCCCATGTACTAGTTAGATTAGATAACGTTCAATTATTATTAAATTAGCTATAAGCACTATTCCCAATCACCCTCTGAATAAAATTCTTCCACAGTAGAGAGATGTGATATCTATCAGAAATCAAAATTGACCGCCGTGTTGGTCCCGGCCTCCTTTGTAGAATAGGCCAACTGCCGTTCTGCCAGGCAGGTCGTAAAAGGCGACCGATTGGCTATCGAGTCACTACCATCGTGGCTACTAGGTGGTAGAGTTCTGCATTGTCTCGCCCTGGTCTAGTACCACCGCCTTACCTATTCCTGCCGCAATAGCGTCAATGCTTGTCGCTGTCGTGTTTCGGTTTGGAGGGTAAGGTAGCCGGTAAACTTATGCATGTGGCATTAGACCTCGCCACAAGATAGCAACGCACCATTAACATCTTTGGTGTCTATAAGCGATGGTTGACTCTTTCCATCAGGAGACCCATCTGCTTGTTTGCTATATAGTATAGTTTTTAGAATTTTTGTCTGTTTGTCTGTATGTCTGTTTATCCATTTGTCTGTATGTATGTCTGGGGTAAACTCAAAAAGTACTGCATGGATTTACTTCAAATTTTGCATGAATATTACTAACAGGTCGGGTCAACATATAGGCTACATATTATCACGCTATCACCTACGGGGGAGGAGCAGTGCGGAATAAACGAAGTCCGCGCATACGAAGTCGCTGGCAACAGCTAGTAATAAATAAATTATGAGATTTGGCGAGAAGCAATGTCTTACAGCACATGTAAATGATCAATCTAAAGATATGACTTGATGTCGCATAACTATTAAGCGATTTCACAAGAGAATCAAAACTTATAAGGTACATTCCATTAACCTAGAATCTGTTTTTTTCGGAATGTCTCAATTACCGTCACAGCTTCACCGGTCGCGGGGGCGAGCAGAGTGCTCAGCCAGAATTAAAAGGTTTGGAGCTGTACGCCCTCCGCCCTAAGGGTGTCTCCTGCGAGACCGAACCTCGGCTTAGGGTGGGGTCGTGATTTGCGATAAGAGGGCTAGTGACATTGTTTTGTCCATCGGTTGATCCTTGCCCTTAGGCTCGGTTCGCCGATGGGCGAAACAGGGTCCTCGTCACCGCCGGCGGAGACGGTGTCACATAAATAGGTGTGTAGTGCTTTCGTGTGTACCGTTGACCAGAATTATCGGGTCATCGGGATCGATGAGAACCTGGTGGGGCCTACGTAATTTGGGATCGGGATTAGGACCTGGAATGTAGTCTGTCGCGGTTACCACCTAGAATCTTGAATTATATGTGCAGTTAAGGTTACCTAGTTTGTACGAAACACTAAGTGTACGAGTCAAACTCACACTTGACCGGTTTTTTTATATAATGGCGTCACAAAAAAGCTTACGGTTTTCCTCGTGAAAAGAGGTGAATAACATTTGCCTATAAACCGCAAATACGGTAAGAGCGTGTTTCACTGTCGTGTTCTGGTATAGGAGGTAAGGTAACTTGTTGTTATAGGTACATTTGACATTTCAATCATCACACGAATAAAAAATCATCTTTACCGACTGTCTGTAGGTGATATTTATCACTTTTTAATAAAATATAATTTGTTTAAAACGCGTACATATATATGTACGTAGACCTAACTTGGAAAGCTCGACGTTTCGGCCAAGTTACATTGACCGAGGTCACGAAGAGAGTCCGTTCGTGACCACAGTCAATGTAACTCGGCCAATGTAAAATGTAAAATGATAGTACAATGCGTTAGGTAGTTTAAAAATTGATATTGCAAATCGATACGGGCCAGACATTGTCAAGCTGATACTTATCTCCTTTATCATCTACAGAGTTCTGCTTGTTTGCTATCCTATGATATAAAAATAAGTATTCACGTAGCAAAAATGTAATGATGCACAGACAATATATTTTTGGGCTACCTTACCCAATAGAATTTGAAATGTATGTTAGTTTTTAAGTTTACCAAATACGTAAGTTGCGGAAGTCTACCACCTACTATGTGATCACGAGGTAGCGATACCTCTATCCTTCTCACGGGTTTTAAGATTAGTGGCAGGACTTAAAGCCGGTTAAAAATACCAATTAATACAGACTTTTAGCGGTTTTTATAAAATTTTCGCTCGGAGCGTATATAAATGAGAGATTTTATAAACAAATAGGCAAAGAATAAAAAAATAAGACAAAACCACGAATGGTATCTGTGTCACGCGCAGTGCGGGTAAAATTAGGATGGGAACGGCGAATATTAAAGAAAGTTTTAAAATACTTAAAAAGTATCTTCACGCCCATATCCTCGAAGGGGTAGGCAGAGGTACAACAAGTGCACCCACGATTAGCCGAAGATACTTGGTCCCACAAATGTGATAGGTGGCAAGCCTATCGCCAACCGGGCATTTCCAATCCCGGGCAAATTTGTGTTTCTCAGAAAACTGAAAAAACACTTTTTTTTATGTGCCCGACCCGGGAATCGAACCCGGAACAACGCCAACTCTGGACCACTAGACCACAGAGACACTAGACAAACTTCTATAAGCCAATTTATTCATTCGAAACCCTTATAGTTTTGCTCCATATGCAAACCGGTAATTTTGAGGTTCAGCAGGCCTACTCTTGAAAACAATATAAATCTTAAACCAATATTGATAAAAACAATAAGTTTCGAATATCGTCAAACAAACTGTACTTGAAACCAATAACTATTGCTCACATTGATTCAGTATAGTAACGACCTAATTATTGGAAATAGATGTCATCGTTACACGTCAAGCTAGTGTTACAAGTGGAAATTTTAAGTACCATTTTAAACAAAATAACGAATAAAAGCAACAATGTCTTATAGCACACGTAAAAGAAAAAATTCGAAAACCGTAAATTTTTAATTACATCACAAAAAACGCGATCAAGAGATGTGACTTTAGGTCGCACATTTTGCGATTTTACAAGGGAATCAAAACCTTCGGGGTACTGAAGTTTATTTATTTTTAGCTAAGGTTAGGTACAAGTTTGTACGGAATCCTCGGCATGCGAGTCCCACTCGCACTTGACAGGTATTTTTTGTTGAGTCGTGGAGGCTGTGTAACGGCTTGGACTTACAGTAAAACGTTTATTTTTTCGTAGACGAAAGTGAATTGAATCGTGCCAACTGTTGCTATATCGTGTTTTGATTGGGTTTTAACAGTTTCGCTTTCGGTGATTAGGGACAGTTTTTGTGGTGCTCAATAACGACAGCATTTTAGAGACTTAACAAATATATCTATATATATAAAAATCAATTGTTGTTCGTTAGTCTCGCTAAAACTCGAGAACGGCTGGACCAATTTGGCTGATTCTGGTTTTGAATTAATTGTTAAAGTCCAGAGAAGGCTTGAAAGATGAGAAAATATTAAAAAAAATTAGGGTTGTTAAAAAGGCAGAACAATGTTTGCCCGGTCTGCTAGTATCTATCTATATATATAAAAATCAATTGCTGTTCGTTAGTCTCGCTAAAACTCGAGAACGGCTGAACCGATTTGGCTAATTTTGGTTTTGAATTAATTGTTGAAGTCCAGGGAAGGTTTAAAAGGTGAGAAAATATAGAAAAAAATAAGAGCAGTTAAAAAAGCAGAACATCGTTTGCCGGGTCAGCTAGTATCTATCTATATATATAAAAATCAATTGCTGTTCGTTAGTCTCGAAAACGGTTGGACCGATTTGGTTGATTTTGGTTTTAAAATATTCAGGAGGTTCAGGTTCGGTTTAAAAGGTGGAAAAATGTGAAAAAAACGGAAAAGTAGACACAAAGTTGGCAGAACAACGTTTGCCGGGTCAGCTAGTGTGGTCCCGGCCTCCTTTGTAGAATAGGCCAACTGCCGTTCTGCCAGGCAGGTCGTAAATGCGACCGAATGGCTATCGAGTCACTACTATCGTGGCTACTAAGTGGTAGAGTTCTGCATTGTCCCGCCCGGGTCTGGTACCACCGCCTTACTTATTCCTGCCGCAATAGTGTTAGTGCTTGTCACTGTTGTGTTCTGGTTTGGAGAGTAAGGTAGCCGGTAAACTTATGCATGTGGCATTAGACCTCGCCACAAGATAGCAACGCATCATTAACATCTTTGGTGTCTATAGGCGATGGTTGACTCTTTCCATCGGGAGACCCATCTGCTTGTTTGCTATCTTATGATAAAAAAAAATATATATAAAAATCAATTGCTGTTCGTTAGTCTCGCTAAAACTCGAGAACAGCGGAACCGATTTAGCTAATTTTGGTTTTGAATTAATTGTTGAAGTCCAGGGGAGGTTTAAAAGGTGAGAAAATATAGAAAAAATAAGAGTAGTCAAAAAGGCAGAACAACGTTTGCCGGGTCAGCTAGTCTTAAATATTTGGTTACAACTGGCATGCAAAATTATTTATAAATATTTTTGCATACCAGTTTTCATTATAATTATAATTAAATAATTCTTCTTTTTTAATTATAAAAATTTAATTAATTATTTTTTTGTTAAATAAATTTAATTTTATTAATTTATAATTAATTGCATTAATTATAGTTAGGTTATACTTACTCGTCCAAGGAAATAAGGTTTTAACATACCATCACCAGACTTCGAGTACAAAAATTAAGTAAAGTAAGTAAGTTGTTGCTGGTTGCTATCGTATTTTGTTTGGTAAGGTAAGGTAGCCGGTAAGCTTGTGCGGTAAGTAAACAACCCTGGCGGGGTTCTCAAGTGTGTTTGGAGGGTAAGGCACCGGTAAACTTATGCTTGTGGCACTACCATGCCGCCACATGGATGGAAACACACCTTAACAGCTTTTGTGTCTATAGGCGATGGTTATCTTCTGGAGAACTGTTTGTTTACTATCCTATGAAATAAAAGTAATTAAAATTATATTTTGAGGAAACTTTGACTATTACCTGAGATAGTTCTGAGTGGGAGTGTGAGAAGAGAGTGAGGTAGTAGAGGAGGACTCACTCTTGGATTTAATCCTGGTGGCATCCTTAGCTCATGTTGTTGATCATGGACAGTTGCTGGCTCCGGGATTTTTAAGACATGATCTAGTTTACTTTTCTTACAAGGTCAAACCGCCCAAACTACGTCCGAAAATGTTGAAAATGCGTAATTTTGCCAGGATAAATCAGGGTCAGCTGGAACATGATGCCTTTTTAATTAATTGGTCAGCTGTGTTAGATGGCTCTACTCTTGATACCATGGTAGATAGCTTCAATAAAAATATTCTTGCTCTCTATGACAAGCATGCACCTATTCATACGGTATATCTAAAACGTCCTCCGGCTCCTTGGATTACCTCCGACATTCGTACCGCTATGGCTAATCGTGATAGAGCCTTTGCTCGCTACAAAAGAAATAGGTGTGATATGAACTGGTGTTCATTTAAAAAGTTAAGGAATCGCTGCAACCAGATGGTGAGAGCAGCCAAACAGCGTTACATTCATAACAATATAATTAACTATTCTCAAAGTAATATTTGGAAGTTTCTGAAGTCCCTTTGTGTAACTAAGCCACCCCAAGTATCTTCTAATATTTTTTCGCCTAATCAATTTAATCGCCACTTTTCTTGTACACCTGTCATAGATAATGTTGTTAAATCTAACACGATCTCATTGTTGCGATCTCAAGTTTACTCGCACAATGCTACTTTTAATTTTTCACCTATTACAGATGAGGAAACCCTAAGTTTAATTAAATCATTAAAATCTAAAGCAGTTGGATGCGATCAGCTGAGCAGGGACATGATACTCCGCATCAAGGATTTTGTCATTCGACCCATCACTCATATCATGAATTTCTCTTTGTCCTCTGGTATCTTCCCTACCTTATGGCGTAAAGCACACGTTCTACCCCTGCCCAAAATTTCTAATCCCTGTACGTTAAATCAATTCAGACCAATATCCATCCTCCCTTATCTCTCTAAAATCCTTGAGGCGGCTGTTCATAAGCAAGTCATTAACTTATTGACACAGTCTAACTAACTAAGTCCTTATCAGTCTGGTTTTCGCGCAGGATATAGCGCAGCCACTGCTCTTTTAAAAGTCACTGAAGATGTGAGGATCGCTATGGAGGCATCAGAGTTGACAGTCTTAGTTATAATTGACTTTTCAAATGCATTCAATGCTGTCGACCATGACATCTTGTTAGCTATTCTGGCACGTCTTGGCTTATCTTCATCTGTATTGGACTGGTTTTCGTCGTATATCCGAGGACGACAGCAAGCAGTTTGTGCGAATGACAGTTTTTCCATGTGGTGTGATTTATTAGCAGGTGTACCTCAAGGTGGAATACTTTCCCCGCTTCTATTTTCCGTGTTTGTAAATGTTATCGCGGATTACATAAACTGCTCTTACCATCTATATGCTGACGATCTGCAAATTTACACCCACACTGACCTCGGTGACATAAACAAGGCGGTGCAGCGTATTAACGACGATTTAAGCAACGTACTGGATTGGTCCAAAAATTTGGTATCTCAGTTAACCCTAATAAATGCCTCATTGCCTCATTGAAGTGGGATTCTGTTTTGCCCGTAGTATTTGACAATACCCCAATCCCTTTTTGTCACCACGTCAAGGATCTTGGTCTTATGATTGATAACACACTTTCGTGGTCTCCACATATTACTAAAGTCTGCCGCAAGGTCAATCCGGCTCTGCGCTCACTCTATCGCCATAAAAACTTCTTACCTATCGACACTAAGCTTTTATTGGTACAATCGTTGATGCTGCCGATAATTGATTACGCGGATGTGTGTTCTTCGGACTTTAGCCAAGCTCTCCTTGACAGATTAGAGCGCTTGCTCAACAATTGCATACGTTTCGTGTATAGTCTTCGCAAACACGATCACGTATCCCAATTCCGTACTAAACTAAAATGGATTCCAATTCGTCAACGTAGACAGTTGCGAATGCTATATGCACTCTCTTTTCTGTATTATATGACCCAGCAGCACCGCGTTACCTTAAGTCAAAATTCAAATTTCAGAACACAACTCATTCTCGTAATCTTCGCTCGAGCACCATCCCTACTCTTCAAGTTCCTTTTTGTCGTACCGAATTCGTCTCTCGTTCATTTGTATCCCAATCTGTAAGGTTCTGGAATGCTCTTCCGGTTGAACTTAGGAATAGTCCCTCCAAATTCTCCTTTAAACGTTCTGTTAAAAAATATCTTTTGAATTAACATTATCAGACATTATTTTATTTTATTTATGTATTTAATCGTCGTATTTATACTTATTTCTCTATTGTATGTATAATATCTATGTATGTTATTTATTTAGGTATGTATGTGTATATAATATGTGTATAGGTATAGTGTATAAATAAGTATGTTTTATGTGTATTTAATGTTTTGAGTTTTTTTAGTATTACCAGCAGTTATTATAACTAAATTTTACTAATTTATCTTATCATGCACCCCTTTAAATGAAATGTTATCTAATTAGTTTGGGTTGACTGGTAGAGAATGCCATGTAGCATTAAGTCAATGCACTCAATTGTGCATAAACTTTGAAATAAATAAATAATAGTTGGAATATACTAGACTTAAATCATTTAGGATTATCTTATATGACTTTTAGTTTCCGAGAAAGTTATGGACAAACATACAAACGCTTAAGAAATTTAACTTAGTACACGTGCTTGGAAACCTTAAAAAAGATAATCACACTCAAATATTATCCAATTTCAACAATATCACAGGTACATACAAGTAAAATTTTCCTCTCCTCTCTTCCTCTCTTTTCAAGTCGGTTAATAAAATATAAGGCCTCTCCTTTCAAGTCGTTTAATAAAATAAAAAAAATAATAAATCTCCGTGTAGGTCGAGCTCCTTTGAAGAATAGACCAACTGCCGTTCTGCCAGGCAGATCGTAAGAAGCGACTGACTAGCTACACGTGTCACTACCATCGTGTCTGCTAGGTGGTAGAGTTCTGCAACGTCACGCTCGGGTATTGGGTACCACCGCCATACCTATTCCTGCCGCAATGCCATTGTCGTGTTCCGGTTTGACGGGTAAAGTAGCTAGTAGACTAATGCATGTGGCATTGTTCCAGCCACACGGATATCGACACATAATTAACATCTTTGGTGTCTATAGGCGATGGTTTCTCTTTCCATCAGGAGAGCCATCTGCCTGTTTGCTATCTTATGATATAAATAGCTGTATATATGTATAGCAGTTTTAGAATACATAGCAAACCTGAAAGCCGATGACTAGAAAGCTTATTGTGATATAAATTAACCGGAGAATGGAACGTGACGAGTAAGGCGACCTACCTACCTAATAGACCTAAAATTCACTCAATAAAATTGACAAACCAGTCTGATCAATATTTTCGTGCGAGCAACATGTCTGACGACGAAGTATTGGCGGCAACCATGCTGGTGATTTTATTAAACAAACCTCTATACAATTCTATACCTCAAGAAAACTCCCGTTCTATATCTTTTATAGTATTCTTGCCCGCAATTTTGCTTAAATTTACGACACGACCATATATTAAACACCATTACTGACCAAATGCGACCGCTTCAAACTCAGAAGTGAAAAATATTGTGCAATATTAAGTCTACACAGTGAAAGAAAAAAAACATTGCACAATAAAATTTAAATCCGCTCAAACTTTCGTTCAATCATTGTGCAATCTTCAATATTAACCCTAAACAGCCAATAATATTGCACATATTGCGCAATATTTTGTAGGTCTACGGGGCACCTAACACTATTAAATTATTGATTATATTGATTTGACCGCCCCGTTGGTCAAGTGGTTGGAGACCCTGACTACGCAATCAACGAGGCTTGGGTTCGATCCCCGACGGGGACAAGCATTTGTGTGATGAGAATAAATGTTTGTATTTCCGGGTTTGGGTGTTTATTATATATATTCTAGTATTTATATATGTATTTCTATGTATTAGTATCGTTGACTAACACCCATAACACAATCAAATAATTTGCTTACTTTGGGGTTAGATCAGTAAGTGTAATTTGTCCCGTGAATTATTATTATTATTATTATTGATTAGTCATCAAAAATCTGCCGGTTCAAACGTTACGCGAGAGCAATTAATCTTGGGTTCTGGCTTAAGTGTATGACCTTTACCGGTTAACGGTGAACCCCGCCTTGTGTTAGAAACACGCTCTATAAATTTTATTAAAGGAGAGTCTCCCGGCAGTAAATGTTTCTCGTGACACAATGTTTTCCTCCGAGGTTGTTCATAGCCTGTGTTTCATGGCTAAAGTTAAAATGAGGATCCTCTTTTATCGTGTTAAAGATTTGAAATTTCAAGAATTCAGTAACTTTGCTAATCCGTGTAAACCTTTTTTAAGTATTCATTAAAGAAACAAGTTATCTATCCAATTTCGTGAATAGCATGAAGTATATTATAAGTATAAATAAATATTGCTGGCAAATTACCTACACGAGTAGATCAAATGTAAGCAAATTTGTTTGCTTGTGATATACTCGTCTTATCATTCAGCAATACAAATACGAAGAAATACATATTATATAAATACTATTATATATATATATATATATATATATATATATATATATATATATATATATATATATATATATATATATATATATATATATATATATATATATATGGTAGTTTGGATTGTTCTGTACCTTAATAATTGTATAAAATAAACTATTGTTGTTTTAAAAAAGAAAAACATTTTGTGTGATATGGAAGAGCGGATTTGACCACAACAGGTGTTAAACACTTAAAAGGCAGTTCCGGACACGTAAATTAAAATTGTATCAATAATTAATGAATAAAGAATTATTATTATTATTAATTAATTTTACTAGCGATCACCTGTGGCCGATATTCGACCATAGACTAAAGCTAAACGAGAAAATCTCTTTAAAATTTTACAACTGACTTCAAATAAAATAGCATAGGTAGGTAGGTATATGTGTGTATATTATCAAGCATGGAACGATTATCTATTTAACTTTTATTCATGGAACTATATTATTCATCCGAGCTGTAATCAGAGTGCTAAGTATGAGTTTTTCTTTTCGCATTCGATCGTGAGCGCGTTTGGAGTTTACTAGGAATTTGTATGTGATTTGTACAGCGCCATCTAGTGGTAAACGTGAGAAACCAGATGGCGCTGTACAAATCTCATACAAATTCGTAGTAAACTCGAAACGCGCTGACGATCGAATGCGAAAAGAAAAACTCACACTTAGCACTCTGAGTTATGTAGGTAGATATGTCACATGAATGTAGTGTGTGTAATGTTTATTTTCATTAATCAATACATTTCAGTCCGCCACAATGTAAACTTTAACTATGACTTTCATACTCCAACATTCGCGCAATTATTTTAAAATGGGTCCAAAGTTTTTCCTCTATTATAGATACTAGTTGCTGCCACCGACTTCGTCCGCGCGGACTTTGTTTACTCCGCACAGTTCCTCCCCCGTAGGTGATAGCGTGATAATATGTAGCCTATATGTTAACCCGACCTGTTAGTAATATTCATGCGAAATTTGTAGTAAATCCATGCAGTACTTTTTGAGTTTACCCCGGACATACATACAGACAAACAGACAAATAGATTAAAATTCTAAAAACTATATTTTTGGCTTCAATATCAATTGTATATCACGCCCCAAGTATTCTTTTGAAAAAATATTCAATGTACAGTTTTGACTTTCCTACGATTTTATTATATGTATAGATATTACATACCCTAAAATAAAACAAATCGATATTAATTTACTAAATTTTTTATTACACTTGAATATCTGCCACCCACGGCGGTGGCGTGAATTTAATGCCATTTTGGCTGCGTGGAAGGACAATCCCGTAGTCTTATATAAATTACGTGTCACGTTGTTTGTCCGCTATGGATTCCTAATATGTAAGGCAAAACAACGTTTGCCGGGTCAGCTAGTTATAATTATGATTTAGAAATAAGTACCTAATATTATTAACCGGTTTACTTGCGAGGTAAATAGAAACACAAGTAACCGGTTATAGATATCACAGGTAATCTCCATTAGCCATAAGGAAGGCCGGACCAACACGTGGGAAAATGTATATACATTTTCCCACGTGTTGGTCCGGCCTTCCTTTGAAGTATAGACATCTGCCGTTCTGTCAGGCCAGGTAAGAGGCGAACAATTGTTTATTCGAGCCACTACCATCGCGTAGAATTCTGCAATATCTCGCCCGGGTCTGGAAACACCGCCTTGCCCTTTGTTCATGTGACATTAAAACCCAACCACTAGGATAGCAACGCACCGATAATATCTTTTCGTGTCTATAGGTGATGGTCGTCTCTTTCCAAAAGGAAAGCTATCTGCTTGTTTGCTATATAATGAAGTAAAAAAATTGTTTTTGTTAAACTTACTTAGAAGAAGCCTTCAATCCAAAAAGAAGCCTCCATAATTCCATTTCAAGAAACGGGTAACACGTGTTACTTCCTAAGTTTACTCAACACTGGCAGAATTCTCTAATTGCCATTCGTATAATGAAGAAGAAGAAATAAAAAAACCAATAACAACAAAGCCTTTTATCTTGAGATAGCCGGAATTGGCAGCATGACGTGGTCATACAAGGCACGAACTATTAACAAACACACCTTCCGATCTGCAACTATTTATTTCGACTGTCCATCCATCCAATCCATAATTCGTATAAACTATCACAGTAAAAACATCGTAAAATAAAAAAAAACTTAATAACCCTTATTTCGACCCGAAGATGGAATCCGCGACCTTATAATCTGTGCTGAATAGGTCAATCATTAGATTATGTTTTACAATATATTAACTCAAATTCTACTAGACTAGAGTTAATACATTAAGCAAGACGTTAGAAAACCTACTTTAAAGAACCGTATCTAAATCGTGTCATCCATTTAAGAGCTACGGTACCACAGACAGAACAGACACACGTAGTGTTCAAACTTATAACACCCTTTTTGCGTCGGAGGTTAAAACCCACCACCACACATTTACCGGTGAGCTGTGCCGCGCTCCCGGCTGCATGGGTACCATCATCTTGCTTGTTTCTCCCGTGAAACAGCTTTGCTGTGTTTCGGCGAGAAGGGCAAGACAGGCAGTGTAATAATTATTGGCACCAAGACTTAACATCTATGTCTCAGGATAGGCAACACATAAATGAATTACCTAGGCTAGTTCCAGGTAAACTAGATTATGTTCATTGGCAACGTCAACCACTTACTATCAAGTGGCACGTCTGCCAGTTTGCCTATCCAACTATCTAACATAAAAAACACAACTGTATTTCAAAATCCTCACAGTGAGTTTATTAAAAAAAATATTTGTCTCTATAGTAAAATTCTTCAACTACATTAAATTCTATTGATTTAAAATGTTTACCCAAGTAAGCCCAAGTAAGTTCTCAATACGGCCAATAGATTTCCAGTTTAAACGGCCAATGCACAGATTAAATACTCAAGAGTGTGTTGGCATTCTAGCTCGTATGTCCTGCGTTTGCCGTACTTGGAGTCAGGCCAAGCCGATTACAATGGCAAGTGAGACGTTGGGAATTGTTTGCACATTCACGTTTGTAAACTGTTAGAAATCCACGTAAGCTTCGTTCAGCGCGGTCCCATTCCTTAGGTAGGTACACGACTGGTAATTTTATTAACCGACTTTCCAAAATGAAGGAGGTTTACAAATGAGTTGTTTTTTTTATGTGCGTTACTTAAGAATTCGGTCATTTATGAACTTATTTGGGAATATTTTTTAGGGTTTTTAAAAGGATAAAATGGGACCCTTTTTTATGTCATAGGATCAAGCAAATGGATCTCCTGATGGAAAGAGTCACCAATCACCTATAGATACCAAAGGTGTTAATGGTGCTTTGCTATATTGTGGCGAGGCCTAATGCCACATGCATAAGTTTACCGGCTACCTTACCCTCCAAACCGGAACACAACAGTGACAAGCACTGTCGCTATTGCAGCAGGAATAGGTAAGGCGGTGGTACCAGACACGGGCGAGACAATGCAGAACTCTACCACCTAGTAAACTATACTAAGACTGTCTGCCTATCTGTCTGTCTGTCTATCCTGTATCTGTCTGTCACCAGGCTGAATCTCATGAACCGTGACAGTTAAGACAGTTGAAATTTTCTACACCAAATACTAAAAACAGAATAAATAAACATTTAAGGGGGCTCACATACAACAAACTTGATAGGGAACCCGTCGTGCGGAAGTCCCACTCGCACTTGGCCATTTTTTTTATTTGATAGGGTATAGTTTCCGTTAGGTCCCATATTTGTTAAGGAGTTCATGCACAGTTCTGAATGTAAATTAGAAGTTGGATAGGCATTGCAGTTTTTCTGCGTTTAAATTATTATTTATCAATATTTGGTAAAATTCTATTTCACTTCATTTTGATAATCAAAGAATATACCATGGACTTTAGATAGTAGAGTTCTGCACTGTCTCGCCCGGGTCTGGTACCACCGCTTTACCTATTCTTGTCGCAATAGCGTCAGTGCTTGTTACTGTTGTGTTCCGGTTTGGAGGGTAATGTAGCCGGTAAACTTATGCGTGTATACAAAACCTCGCCACGAGATAGCAACGCACCATTAACACATTTGGCGTCTAAAGGCGATGGTTGACTCTTTCCATCAGGAAACCCATCTGCATGTTTGCTATCTTATGATATAAAAAAAACGCAAGTGGCGTGGAGCATGCCTTGTCCAATAAATTAGTACAGATGTCTTTAGCATTTTACGAACTGCTTCTGGCAGAATTCTGCTGCTGGCAGAATGGCGGATGCTCTATCCTTCAAAGAGGGCCAGACACGATCTACTGTAAAAACCTAATCCTTTCAATTTTGATTTTAAATAATGATATGTTTTACGGTGCGTGCAGCTAACCTATGGAATTCGCTTCTTCATGCATACGCTCTAGCCCTTCACTGCCAGTTTTTAAAAAAACGCCTAAAAGAGTTATGAGTGTTAGCCGAAGATACTAATACATAGAAATACATATATAAAAACTGTTACATGCATAAAAACACCCAAACCTAGAAGTATAAACATCTTTGTTCATCACACAAATGCTTCCTGTTAATTTATCTGTTAAATTATCTAACACTTTCTTGATTTTGATAGTTTTTACTACTAAGTAGTAATGTTCGATTTCCTTTAATATGTATGTGTTTTATATATAAATGTTTAGTGTATGTGTGCGTGTGTATATTCATCTATGTATTATTTTATTTGTTGTGACAATGCCTTCCCATTTATTAATCCCATCTCCACATTTCGGGTTAGCTAGAATAAATCTCCGCCAGTGGAGATAACCTCACCTTTTGTGCAAATTGTGTTATTCTTTTTCGTGTGTATTTTTCATTTAGTGCACAATAAAGTATTAAAGAAAATTAAATAATTTGTTACTTCCTGATGTCGGTACTCTGTGCTAGTTGTACGTCAAGTTAAGATCGAGAGCGTAAAGCCCCGTTTTCACTTTGTTTAGTGGGAGTGCGAGTGTTTAATGCAGGTGCTTAGTATTAAGCAAAAAAATACGTGAAAACAGCCGTTGGTCAGTGCGAGTGATCGATATTCAGCGTAGTAAAAGTGAATAGACGCTGATTACTAATCACTCGCAGGGATCAAAGGCTGTCTTCACGTATTTTTTGCTTAATACTAAGCACCTGCATTAAACAGTCGCACTCGTACTACACAAAGTGAAAACGGGGCTTAAGTCTATGTATAACGGCAAAGTCTATGATATATAATCAATGTTGAAGTAAATTCAACAAAACACCCTTGCTCCCTTGATTCAGTTTCCTTAAATACCTAATCTAAACATAAAATTAAATATATATAACTAGTGATCGCCTTTGGTGGAAATTCTAGCATAGACCATAACAGACAGAATCCTAAAGGGAAAATAAGTGAAATGGTGATGGCGATTTTATCAAAGCTACCGAATAACGGCTATTTCCGCCACTTTAAGAGGTAATTAGTAGGGATGGGCCGAAATTCGTTTTACATTCGGTTTAACCGAATTTCGGCAGCTTAAACCGAACTTCGACATTCGGCCGAAATTCGGTTTAAATGCCGAACATTCGGCACTAGAAAAAAGTATCTTCTTGCACTATTTTGCTTGAAATCTACGCTAATGTTATAAAGAGGAAAGATTTGTATTCTATATTTTTATATATTGCATCATCTAAACTCAAAAACTACTACACCGATTTGAAAAAATCTTTCACCATTAGAAAGATATGAAATCATCCCCGAGTAACATAGGCTATAACTATACTTTCGTAAATAATCCGTAAAACGGTTGACCCAGCAGGCCATCCCTGAAACATCCCGGTAAATAAAAAAATATTAAAACAAAAATGAAAATACTTCAGCATAGATTTTTGAGTTCGAAGAGTTCAAAAAATATGTAAAACGGTTGACCCGGCAGGTCATCCCTGAAACTTCCCGCTAGATTTTTATCTATATCTTAGCATATCACAGATTTTTTCAGAGTTCAAAAAACTTAAATTTGTTACAAATATTCGTTAGTACATAGAAGTCGTTGTAAATGACAGTAATTTCAAAATTTTTGAAATGCTATATATTTTAGAAACGATGATTGATTTTGGTCTTTCGAAGGGCATTCAATGTAATTTTTGGCCTCTAAAATTTTTTTTATAGCTACGTAATCTACAGTCTCAGAAATGTCGAAACAATATCAAAAAAAATTTTTTTCGAATTTTCAATATTACTAAATCCCAAAAAAATCGACCGATTTGCTTATTTCACGCAATTTATAGAAAGAAAAGCTGATTAGACTTTTAAGTCAATCGGTATATTAGTCTGAAAGTCATTTTAAAAATGCTAAGTTTGCTGTAAACAACAAAATATTAATATTTCAAAAGCCGTAACTTTTGAAAACTTGATTTAATTTTGATTTTTGAAACTGTATTTGAAAAAATTTCGAATTTATGTCTAAAAACACTTCCAAATTTTTTCGTCAACGATAACTTCCGAGCGGATTAACCGATCATGATACAATTTATGAATTAGTCGCAGTTTTTTAAGAAAAAGAGCTGATAAAATTTTATACTCAATCGATACATGAATCTGGAAGTTATATTAAAAAAATATGTTTCGGCAATTTTACTGCGATTTTTTCAAAACTTCTCAAAATATTCTAGTCCGAATTGGATAAAATTTTTGGAAGTCTAAGTTGAGCAGAATCTAATTTAATGCCATTAACCGCATTTCGATCGGTCAAGCCGTTCAAAAGTTATGAAATGTTTTCATACACACATACATACAACCATACACTCTCTCTCATACACACACACACACATACATACAGACATACTGACGTCACGAAACTAGTCAGAAAATGTTCCATACGTAGCGGGAAGTTAAAAATCTAAAGTTTGATATAGATGAAGATGCATATATTTTAAAACATAATGATTTAGATCTTTTTAATTGCATTCAACGTAATTTTTACCTTTAAATAGTTTTATTAGCTCCGAAATCGGTAGGTTAAAAAATGTCGAAAAAAAGCCGCGGCTCTCGTTGAGTGTAGTAGTGCTCGTGTCTCCTGAAGATGCTTCGGTTGCGAAGTGAAACGTGCGTTGAGTGCGTCAATTGTGTGCTTTTGTGTTTGGTGCTGTCGTGGTATAAAGTGTGGTGTAAAGTGTGGTGGACGAGGTTGGATAACTGTGCCGCTGGGGTCTTCATTATTTTCAGACCTACGAAAGTTTGTTCCATTTCTTACACCGCTTTTATATGTTTCCTTTTCAGTAACATCACAAAGGTACACTTAAAGTTCGCGGAAAATTGCAAAATAACTAGTTTTCTTCGTCTTACTAACTTATGTCAAAAAACACTTTTCTAAAGTTTTTCGTCAACGATAGCTCTTGAGCGGAAAAACCGATTTTGATGCAATTAATGCACTGAACGCAGTTTTTCTAGGAATAGAGCTGATTAGATTCTGTACCTAATCTATACATTTATGTACTTAGATTATACAAAGTTATTTATTTATGTATGTTATTTATGTACAAAGTTATGAGATGTTTACAGATACACATATATACAGACATGCTGACCTCATTATGAAAATAGTCGGAAAAGATTTCTAGGACCTCAAAACGTGGAGATCAGGTGAAAACTCGATTTTCAAAAATCGGGGCAAAATCAGTAACTTCCTTATCTATATACCTACATAGCAGAAAGTTAAAAATAAAAATCCATGCCCAAATTGGAACAATGTAACTCAATGTATCAAAATTTTGCTGTTACGTCATTAATTCACGTGCGTTGCGAAACCCATTAACGATATCCTATATATTTATACTAATATTATAAAGTTGTAGAGTTTGTTTGTTTGTTTGGTTGTACGCGGTAATCTCGAAAACTGCTGAACCGATTTGAATAATTCTTTTTGCGTTGGATAGCCTGTTTATCGAGGAAGGTTATAGGCTATATAACATCTTGCTACGACTAGTAAGAGCGGAGTAAACAAAGTCCACGCGGACGAAGTCGCGGGCAACAGCTAGTCCATACTAAAATTATAAATGGGAAAGTGTATCTGTTTGTTTGTCCGTCTTTCACGGCAATACGGAGCGACGAATTGACGTGATTTTTTAAGTGGAGATAGTTGAAGGGATGGAGAGTGACATAGGTTACTTTTTTCTCTTACTTTACGAGAGCGAAGCCGCGGACAATATAATAGCTAGTAGTAAATAGTAAAATAGGTAAATAGCTAGTATAAAATAATTAAATTTTAAGCAAATTCGTAAAAAAGTCACGACGTGTCGCTTTTAAGGAAGCTTCCCAAAATTAAACCGAAGTTCGGCCGAAATTCGGCCGAATTTCTTATTTTCACCGAATGTTCGGCCGAAGTTCGAATTCGGTTCAAACCACATTCGGCCCATCACTAGTAATTAGTGATAATTTTAAATTATTATAATTATAATAAATAAAAATTAAAAAAAATATCGCCACTGTGGTCTAGTAGTCCAGCGTTGGCGTTGACCACATGAAGCCCCGGGTTCATTCCCGGGTCGGGCACATAAAAAGTGTTTTTTCAGTTTTCTGATAAACACAAAGTTGTCCGGGATTGAAAAGTGCCCGTTTGGCGATAGGCTTGCCACCTATCACATTTGTGGGACCAAGTATCTTCGGCTAATCGTGGGTGCACTTGTTGTACCTCTGCCTACCCCTTCGGGGATACGGGCGTGAAGATACTAATAAATAAAAGTATCTTTGCACCCGTATCCGCGAACAGGTAGACAGAGGTACAACACGTGCACCCACGATTAGCTGAAAATTCTTAGTCCCACAATGTAATAGGTGTATCGCCAACCAGGCACTTTTCCAATCCCGGACAATATTGTTTTTGTCAGAAAACTGAAAAAACACATTTTCGAATTGCCCGACCCGTGAATCGAACCTAGGAACTCATGTGGTCAACTCCGACACTGGGGCACTAGACTATAATTCTATAACATTTACAAATTACATAACCTAGCCTCATTTTAACTATGTCAAGTGCAGATGCGGCAATTTTTTCGCTGTTGCCTCAATACGTGATATTAAGCAGCTACTTCTGGTCTATGTGGATGACGATACGCATTTTGTACTTATGCTGACATAGTTGCCTTGATTTTACTATTGTGATGATCGTGTTGGTGTCCCGCTTTTGGCCTTAACATTGGCATTTGCATTTGGCAAATGGAGGTTGGTTAACATTGGCAATTGGCAAATGGTTACCTATTCCTTACCGCCTTACCTATTCCTGCCGCAATAGCGTCAGTGCTTGTCACTGTCGTGTTCCGGTTTGAGGGGTAAGGTAGCCGGTAAACTTATGCATGTGGGATTAGACCTTGCCACAAGATAGCAACGCACCATTAACATCTTTGGTGTCTATAGGCGATGGTTGACTCTCTCCATCAGGAGACCCATCTGCTTGTTTGCTATCTTATGATATAAAAAAAAAACTCCGAACATTGGCATAATCTGGGGTAAATTATGCCAATGTCAGAGAAGGACGGATCCAGCCTTCGGGGGTCACATATTTGAGGTTCAGTCACAATAGGCTCTAATCCTTATCTAATTCTAATAAATCCATACCTAGACCCCTGTCTAGGGGGTGGGGGTCATGACCCCCATGGGTCATGACCCCCATGACCCCCCCCTGGATCTGCCGTTTATATCAGGTGGGTGTTGGTCCGGGTCCCCTTTGAAGAATAATTCATATTGCCATTCTACCGGACAGAAAAAGGCGAACGTTTGGGTGTATGTGTCGCTACCATCGTGGCTATCACAGTGGCTATTATGTGGTAGAGTTCCGCAACGTGTTACAGCCTTGCCTTTTTCTTCCGTAATAGCGTCAATGCTTGTCATTACCGTGTATCTGTTTGAAGAGTAAGATATTCGTTAGACTATACTTCTGACATTCTATCCCCACTACACGGACCGCAACACAATTGATGTCATTGGTTTTTAGAGACGATGGTTTCTTTTACCATTAGGAGAGCCATCTGCTTCTTTGATATCTGATGATATTAAAAAATACTTGAAACTTTTTCACTTCAATATATAAAATATTTCGTGTAAAAGCAGATATATCGTTACCAAAACTGTCAACCCGGGTACCTACGACAATCGAACACAATCTTTTTTTATATATATTACCAATAGTAATTACTCCAATTAATACATTGTAGCGGCTCAAACAATCACAAACGCTACAAAAAAAAATAATAAATAGAAAATGATGAAATTCAAAATAAAATCCTGAATCGCGATATCACAATTATTTATCTTGTAACACTATATACAAGTTTCAACGCTTCTCAAATGGACTTCGATCCCCAGGCATTACACCTTGCCTGGCTGGGAAGATCTTCCTTTTCCCCTTCCTTGTCCTTGTGTGACGTCATCGACCTCCACAGTTGTGACGTCATCCTGACAAGAAGCTGGCCCGCTGGTACCATCACTATGCCGGTTTATGGAATTAGTATATAAAGAATTATTAACAGCCTGTTTTAGTTTTAAAATGTTCCGGTGCTGTTTGAAGGTAGCGTCAAGAAACTTTAAAACTGGCGTGTTTGTATTTTGTGGATGCGGAGAACTTGATTTCGCAAGTCTGTCTGGACCGTAATGTATGACACACAATTTTGTATGCCTGCCCTAGTAGATAGATACTTGATTTGGCTAAATGTATTTTGTAGGTTTTATCATTAATCATTTTAAAATCACGTAGGTCCTGAGTTCAAAATACCCAAATCAAAATTGACGAAAAAAATGAATCAGTATTTTCTATTTAGAATAAAATTACTTACGGCTAGAACACATTCGTGCCTCATATATAAACTGAATATATTGTTTTTAGTTTAAAATGGGAAATTAAGTTGATGTGAAACACGCAAACAATAGATAAGTAATAGCAATGATGTCTGTAGGATGAAAACGGGACATTTTCACATCCCTGAAATATACATGGGGCACAGCAGAACAGAATAGTTGAAACCGGGACAGTCCCGTTCATAACGGGACGTATGGTTACGTTACTCATACTGCATATAAAATTGAATACCTTAGTTATTGCTACTAGCGAAGTATAGTTGTTAAGCTGGACCACTACCCTAATTACCAGCCGACCAACTGTTAAACCGTAGTGAACTGAAATATCAACACATATTCTTTACTCAACCTACCGCGCAAAGCGGTCGGTTTGAAGATATTTAAAAGATTTTTGCAAATAATAGTGTAAGACATTATTTCCTTTCCTTTGACAAGTGGTACATGATATTGTAATCCACTGTATCATTTTATTCTGTAATCTACGAATTATAATAATAGGTATTGTTTTTCGTAGATTAACGTATTAAATGTCAACTCGTCAAATGTGCCTGAAGGTTTATTTGAATAAAGCATTTTTTGAGTTTTTTTTAACTTCCCACTACGTATACGAAAATTGAGTTTTCACCAGATCTTCACGTTTTGAGGCCCCAGGAACCTTTTTCGACTATTTTCACAATGACGTCAACATGTATGTATGTATGTAAATTGTATATGTGTGTGTGGATGTAAACATCTCTTAACTTTTTAAGCGCTTAACCGATCGAAACCCGGTGGACTGCATTCGATTGGATTCCGCTCAACTTAGACTTCCTAAAATTTGATGGTTCAAATTCGTCTCTGGAGATTAAAAAAAATTTGAAACCTGAAAAAATTTTTGGCGAAACAGTATTTTTTTAATATACCTACTTTTTAGATTAATGTGCCGATCGAGTACTAATCAACTCTATTTCTCAAAAAACTGCATCCAAAACTAAATTTCATCAAAATCGGTTTATCCGTTCGGGAGTTATCGTTGACGAAAAATGTTGAAAAAAGTATTTTTTCGACGTTGCTTCAAAATTTTTTAACTAATAATATTTATACCTTGTACAATATTATAGTACTTAAATAACACATCCAATGCAGTTTTAAAAATCAAAATCGAATAAAGTCCTCAAAAGTTTCACTTTTTTAAATATTAATATTTTGTTGTTTTTAGCAAACTCACTCGATGTTTTTTAAATAACTTTCAGGCTAATACACCGATTGACCTAAAATCTTATCAGCTTTTTTTTTCTTTAAAAACATCGTAAATACCGTTAATTTGATTTAAATTGGTTAATTTGTTTGGAATTTATCAATGACAAAATTTTTTGAAAAAAAAATTTATCATTGCTTCTTAACTTTTCAACTTATCGATTATATGTAGCTAAAACAATACTTTAAGATCTCAAAAATTTAGTTGAATGCCATTCGATAAATCAAAATTGATCATCGTTTCCAAAATATACAGCTTATCAAAAATCAATATACTGTCATTGTTACCTGACTAGATGTTTGAATAGAGAACATTTAGCTTATAGTTTTTACTCCTTTGAGCTTAAATAACTCAAATTAGCAGGAAGTTTCAGGGATAGCCTGCAGGGTCAACAGTTTACACATTTTTCATATTAATTTTGTTTTAGTAGCTTGTTTATATAGCTTTCTATGTTGCAAATAGTAATAAATACTTTCATGTTCGTTGCATTTTATATAGGTAATAGTTTGTTTAAAAATTCATTTTTCTAATTTGTTTGGTTGGTCATAAATAAATGAGTGTTGAACTTTATGGCAGAAAAGAAAAATCTTTGCTTGATTTAGAAATAAGAAAAAGCGTACAATTCGGATTAGTTTCATGCCTTTCCAACTATAATCCTTTTTAAAATTTACTTTGAATTCTAATATGGGTTTATTGTACATTAAATTAATTTGTAATTTCGGCTGACGCTATAATTTTGTAGCACTTTGAGGCTGATCTCATGAGGTTGATGAGATTGGCCTCAAAGATCTTCCATTAAATATTCAAATAAACCTAATTTTTCCATATAAAAGCACCAAAATCTGAGTTCTGTAATAAAAATACGATGTTTAATGTTTGTACGATGAATAGCGATCTTATAGCATAATGGAGAGATAAGAAAGTGAAACTTTATCATTGTTAACTTTTTTTAGTTCCGTTAACACGGCCTTCACGGTTTAAACGTTTAACCATGGAATTTTTCTAAGTAGTAGTCCGTAGGCTGCGCAAGCCCCGAATGCTTGAAAGTTTTTCACCCCAGACTATTTAGAAATGCAAGCATGTTTTCACATACTTTTATAAAACTAGCCAATGCCCGTGGTTTTGTCTGTGTAAACCGGATCTCACATTGAAAGAAATAATGAATATTGTTACGTACTCGGGTTCGCAATTGTAAGAAAACACCACTTATATTAAATCCGTGTATTTAGTATACAAATACACAAAACAACACAATGTAATACTAAAATACACTTTACACACTAGTCATTCACTGTACTATCACTGAGTACACAATAAAACACTTCTCGCTTCGCACGGGTCACTTGATGTATCGCTCTCGATCGCTTGATAAAAACTACCCTGTATTTGTCAACACATCTGTGTTTATAGCCAGGGTAAAGTTCTACCTGGATCCAGAAAAATCTAAATGTATCGGGAAACAATGAATCACTTCTTATCGTAAACATGTTATGAGTCATAAATCCTAGTACACGCTACTTTCAACCTTATTCCATATCCCACAAAGTCCATTATGGCATAGCCCAGGTCACCTATTTGTTTGTCAATAAGAGTAGCTATCTCTTTCTTTTATTTCTAGATCTCTCCAGCGCTCCAACTCTACACGTTTCTAGATTATTCGTAACAATATTTAAATGATGTAATCTTGTATTAGCCATATTTTTAATATCTTGGTGTTTATGTTAAATACCACTGTACAATTATACAATAATACTCGATGATACAAAGTGTTGCAAACCTCTTGCAGATTAAAAAATCTCATTTGCATTATCAACAGAGAATGTTGCCACTAATGCCATTCGTCTAACCGCCGCTCCAATAAACAAGCTATTTACTGAATGCTCTAAGATTATAATGCGTAGAAATTCCACTTTAAAGTTGAAAGTGAGCAATGTCGTGTTTATTTTATTTAGTGAGATAAAAGCCGTGAAGCAGGTTTAAGTAGGACCTGTGACATGCAACTTTTACGATATCCTCGTTCGAGATTGTGGCTTGAACATCGAACATCCTCACTCGTGTATATCCGCGCTACGACTTTGCCCGATTTGAGAATGTTTTACATATTATAACCTCGATCCTAAATCTCTCGGCATGATATCTTCTATGCGCATTTAAAAATATCTGTCATCATTGGTCACCCGGTCACTGAATAAAGTTATATGACTTTGAAAAAAAATCATGTATATAGGTATATATAATAAACATCACTGAACAAATTTAAGCAATTTATTTGCTTGTAGTATGTGTGTCAGTCAACGATACTAATACATAGAGATACATAATATATAAATACTCAAATAGATTTAATAAATACTCAAACCCATATATAATACTAACAACTATGCTCATCACGTAAATGTTTGTCCCTTTGAGTATAATATATCTATGGATTATCCCTTTTGGGAATCGAACCTGAGCCTCTTTGATGGGTAGTCAGGTTCGCTAACCACTCGACCAACGGGGTGGTCAATTTTTTTTATATCATAAGATAGGAAACAAGCAGATGGGTCTCCTGATGGAAAGGTCAACCTTCGCCTATAGACACTGAAGGTGTTATCGGTGCGTTACTATCTTGTGGCGAGTTCTTATGCCACATGCATTAGTTTACCGACTACCTTACCCTCCAAACCGGAACACGACAGCGACAAGCACTAACGCTATTGCGTCAGAAAAAGGTAAGGCGGTGGTAGCAGACCCGGGCGAGACAATGCAGAACTCTACCACCTAGTAGCCACGATGTTAGTGACTCGTATAGCCGATCGGTCGCCTTTTACGACCTGCCTGGCAGAACAGCATTTGGCCTGTTCTTCAAAAGAGCCCGGGACCAACACGGGGGGAAAAATTATTAATTCCACACCATAAATAGTGGGATTCAATGGCGTATCCATTCCGAAGCCTATTCCTATGTATTGTCATCACATAAATACCCCGGTGGGAATCAAACGCTAACCTCATCTCGATAGGAGTCGTCACCGTATACAATAACTACGAGACCAACGAGTCGTCAGCGGTTAAACGACTACAAGTGTGTTAATTACTGGCCACGACATCTCGGTTTTATCTAAAATTGTAATTTCTACTCTCTTAATTAAATTAATTGTTTTAAATTAAGACACTTGTACTGTTTTAAAATTCATACACTATGTAATTGTTATTAATTAAATAGCCAACCGGTTTTAAATTCTACTGCGTCTTCAAGACTAAATTTTAATTTTCCAAAAATTATATCGACATGCCGTGCCGCTTGCCATGCAGATTCGACAGAATCAAACAAACATACATAGACACTCAAATTTATCGCGGTTCATCAGTTAGTTTTCTAACATTTTAGATGGGATTAACCATCGCTACAATTATCAAATTTAATGGTGGAATTGCGATTTTTTTTCATGGCAAAACAAACATCGAAATGGCGCTCCTGATAAAAAAAAATATCCATCACCTATAGTTATTCAGTGAAAATGTTAATATTGTATTGCCGTCAATGCGGAGGATACAATTATACATGCATTACCTTACCCTTAAAAATGGATTACGACAGTGATCATTTTTTTTACGGAATGTCTGAATTACCTGCTGGCCTTAAGGGCCTTCACAGCTTCACCGGTCGCGGAGGCGAGCAGAGTGCTCAGCCAGAATTTAAAAGTGTGGGCCTGTTAGACCGATCTTCGGCTTTGAGTGGGATCATGGTTTGCGATAAGAGGGTTAGTGATATTGTTTTATCCGTCGGCTGATCTTTGCCCTTGGGCTCTGTTCGCCGACAGGCAAAACTGGGGTCCTCGTCACCACCGACGGTGACGGTGTCATGTGTGTAGGTAAGTAGTGTTTCGGTGTGTTCCGTTGGTCAGAGTAAGCAAGGACACTACTACGGTAGAAAAAAGCATGTAGGTACGAAGTACAAGCGAAGCGTTACAAGATTTTAACTTAGTAGTCATTCTGGTAGTCATACATTTGGCCAGTCGTTCCTCTTTTATTAACTGCCTGATAAGAAGACACACAGTCCATTCTTCAAAAAATGAAATTTCGTCTTCTTACACCAGGAGAGCTACATATCTGCTTGTTTGCTAACGTATGATGCAAAACAGATCCAAACTAAACTGACTGAACACTAATTTCAATTTTATCCCCTAAATTACATTAAATCGGGCCCCAGCAGGCCGATCCGCATTGCAAAAATCCGCCTAGATCATTCTCATATATTTTATACTAGCTGTTGCCAGCGACTTCGTCCGCGCGGACTTCGTTTACTCCGCACAGCTCCTACCCCGTAGGTGATAGCGTGATAATATGTAGCCTATATGTTGACCCGATCTATTAGTAATATTCATGCAACATTTGAAGTAAATCCATGCATTACTTTTTGAGTTTACCCCGGGCATACGTACAGACAAACAGACAAACAAACAGACAAAAATTCTAAAAAATATATTTTTGGCTTCGATATCGATTGTATATCACGCCCCAAGTATTCTTTTAAAAAAATATTCAATGTACAGTTTTGACTTTCCTACGATTTTATTATATGTATAGATTATGAAGTATCGTACATTTCGGCGCGGCGGAGTGCATCGGGCCTCATTGCTTGGCGGATTTAGGTGGCTTTCGCCGCAATGTGCGATGGCAAACGGCATTGTGAGCGCATATACCTTCGTGTTTTGATTATTTACGTAAGTATGGATAAAGAACTATTAATAATTTTGTTCAAGGCTACAAAAAGCTACATCATTTGTACGATTCACGTTATGATGATCAACAAAGCAGAATGACATTTAGAAAGAAATTTGGAAATGCGCTGCGTTACGATGTGGCCCGCTCCACCCCGCTACGGCTCCTCTTAATGTGCTATGCTGCATTTTTCGTTGCGACGCGGTTCGTCTCAGTGAACGATCCTTTAGATGTACAACGTTGTCATTTTTAATGACTAATTTCCAACATAGCTAGGTACTTACTAAGTTATTACTTAAACAACTTCCAAGTAGTTTTTGTGGTCAGTGTGCTAGACAAGCATTCAGGAAGCCTGATGATTCACTGCCGCTAATAGGCATTCGTATGTACCTCCATAAATTATAAGCACATTAAATACTATTTAACTTTGTACCTAACTGTTAACCTCTTCGCAGTTTAATAAATAATAGCTGTGCATGCGACTTTATTGGCATGATTCTGAGTGCTAAGTGCATTGATATAAAAAACCCTAGATGCACAGTCCCGAACAAAACTGACACTCAAAAGTGTCCCCAATTTCTTTTAAGTAGTTATAGATATGGCAAAAACATATGTCTTTGCATATCCAACCTTAAGTGCAAGACTTATAGTTGTTTTTATAAAGCAATGTACAAAAATAAATAAAATTGTCAGTGACGCGGCCGACGCGATTCTATTTGAAATGAGGGCACAATTTAAAATTGTGCACTCATTTTTGGAGGACGTTTTTAACACACTGGTTGTGTATCTTGGGTTTTTTATATCAATGGGTAAGTGTGAGTTTTTCTTTTCGCATTCGATCGTGAGCGCGTTTCGAGTTTACTAGGAATTTGTATGTGATTTGTACAGCGCCACCTAATGGTAAACTGGTTTCTCACGTTTACCACTAGGTGGCGCTGTACAAATCACATACAAATTCCTAGTAAACTCCAAACACGCTCACGATCGAATGCGAAAAGAAAAACTCACACTTAGCACTCAGATACGTAAATTTATTTTACTGGTGAATAAAAACGTAGCGTCATCAGTCATAAATAATAATGTATGATATAATGTATGTTAATACTGATGAAAGAATTTTAAAAATTAGTCCATTAATTTTTGATTTTACAACAATCAACCAAACAATCAAATCCTACAATATAATGTTATGGTAACTGTCAGTAACAATCAACCAAACAATCAAATCCTACAATATAATAGGCGATGGTTGACTCTTTCCATCAGGAGACCCCTCTGTTTGTTTGCTATCTTATGATATAAAAAAAAAAACAGTAGCAGTCGTGGGACTGCCGATAGAAGTGAAAACGGAACTATTAAGTTGAGAGTAATTAAAACTATATGCAAAACATAGCTATAGATATACTATTATCATTAGCATGTCGGTGACGCGAACCGAGGATTTTACCCTCTACCAAAACGCTCAACGCGCCTAAAGAAGTTTTCACTTCAAAAACAAATCCTACAATATAATCTTAGTGTAACTATCAGCAACAATCAACCAAACAAACAAATCCTACAATATAATCTTAGTGTAACTATCAGCAACAATCAACCAAACAAACAAATCCTACAATATAATATTAGTGTAGCTGTCAACAATAATCAACCAAACAATTAAATCCTACAATATAATATTAGTGTGCCGGGTTCCTATAGTCAACAATTCTTACTATAGTCAACTATTAGCTAACTATAAAGCAGTATCCATTACCAAAAAATTTGATAATAACGAGGCGTACCACAAGTTGTTTAGACATTTGGCAGTTTGACATTTATAGAACAGATTAAGCTTACGCCTCGTAGAATATGTTACCTACTACTCGTAACTAAAACTAGACGTTTGTTTGATATAGAAACCGGGCATAAAAAAGTGATACTTTCTTAAGCCTGGTTATTTGTCGCCTTATTATTTTATTTTTATATTATGTTACTAGCTGTACCCGCGACTTCGTTCGCGATTGCCATCCCTGCAGACTAATTATTCGTATTTGACCATAGTAACTCTCATATTCAGCAATACTTTGGGTGGTGAAGCCTTTTATCAAGAAACGATTTTTTTACTATGGATTTGAAAACGTGTTGACTTTGACATCTACCCTTGTACCTTGTGGGACTTTAAGTAATGTTTAACTGAAGTCACCACAAAACAACATTGGAACGCCTAACATAGGCTTGTCGTAATGCCTTATATTTTTTACAGTCAAGCTTACAATTTTCTTTGTGGCCATTGTATACTCATTCCATATTTGACTAAAGAAAATTTTTTGCAGAACCTATTTTTTTGTTGAGAAAAAAGTCACACACCATTGCATTGATGCAAATGTCTCAAACTGTATTGTAATCTTAAACATGATTAAAGGCTGTCCTTCGACCGGGTAAAAATGTTGCAACTAAACGATGCTACTGTCAGGGCAATCATAATCAACCTAAAGGCTACGAATTCGATCCTTATTTGTAAAAAAATGTTTTCTTATACATCCAAGTCTGTGAAAGAAAAACATTACCATACCAAGTTGTTTACGACGTTATCGATAACTCCATTGAAAGCTGTCCGCTGTTTCCTGTAAACTTATAATGAGTCGTACGTTCAAAGGTTTCAATACACACCGGGTGTCACGTTTAACTGGATTTGCCACCCGGAAACCTTTGAAATTGTGATGTCTGTAACTTTTGAATTACAAAATTGATGACCTTGAAATTTTTGAGGGACAGTCTTTATAGTACCTTCTTTCGAACAAAAAAATAATGAAGGATTTTGGACTACATGTTGACGAATTAAACTTTAAAGCTGTTTTCCTCAAGCAATAAGTGTAACTGTTTATTTGATTAGATTTTATGTTGGTTTGAAAAAATGCCTACTAAAAATAGTTTTTGGTCTATTGCCGAAAGTTAGTAATTATGAATTCGGCCGTTGTTTTATTACGAGTGCGAATTGTAGTATTTACATTTATAGCAATAAATAACAAAACTAAATAATCTATACATATAATAAAATCGTAGGAAAGTCAAAACTGTACATTGAATATTTCTTTAAAAGAATACGTATATAATATGTATACGTATATAATATAATATATATAATATGTATATAATAAAAGAAGTCGTGATCTACAATCGATATTGAAGCCAAAAATATAGTTTTCAGAATTTTTGTCTGTTTGTCAGGTTGTCTGTATGTATGTCCGGGGTAAACTCAAAAAGTACTGCATGGATATACTTCAAATTTTGCATGAATATTACTAACAGATCGGGTCAACATATAAGCTACATATTATCACGCTATCACCTACGGGGAAGGAGCTGTGCGGAGTAAACAAAGTCCGCGCGGACGAAGTCGCAGGCAACAGCTAGTAATAAATAGACGTCAAATTAGGCGATTCACAAGTGATATATCCAATACGAATGCCTGAGCCGTGACTTTTTTCACAAGAGTTATTAGCTTTTCACAAATTATTATTATTTTCCCGATATTTCGGCGCTACTACAAGCAACACGATAACAGCGCCGAAATATCGGAACAATAATACAATTGACCGTAGTAAGATCCCATATTTTTTAGTATTTAACACCTAAAGCAAAACAGAAACATCTATGTTTACTAAACAAACGTTGTCTCTATCAAATTCGAGCCCGGGTCCAATCGATTGCGCAGTTTGACTCGCTATCTACTTGACTAAAGGGGCGCTTGTTATTCTTGAATGCAAACCATCCAAAACTATTCTTGTTAAATTCTAATGAATTCAATAAACATTTATTTATAAACAATATTACAGATCAATCGCACAATAATACAACACAATAAACGAACCGTAAAATAAAGCTTTAATATTTTTACTTTAAAAATTGATAATAATAAATTTACTTATTTAAAGAATATGTTTTTTTTACATTTATAAATAATAAAGGAATAACTTACTGTGTGGAAGAAATCCTCTACTATCGACTTTCGTATCATTGTTCCGAAATGTCAATGAAATTTTGTTTGTTCTATAACTCGAAAAATCCACTTTTCTTTTATATTTTGTTTTGTTTTTTTCACAACCAACACTCAATAAACACAAAAAGACTAAACTTATGTAAAATTTCGTACACATTTTTGGCAAGTCATAATTATTATTTTCACACAACTTTTGTAAAATAAACTTAATATTTTTTATTTTTGTAAACATAGATAAGTTACTCCAATTAAATTATTCTCTCGCGTAATTTCATCGGCCATTTTTGCGGGCTACTGCGCACGCGCGGTCTTGGACAAGACTGAATTAAGCGTGATTCAGACTCCGGTCGCGGCAAAGAGAAAAAAAGTAAAACCTCTTTAATGCAACTCAGTTAACATACAAAATTATTAAATCAGTCGTCCGGTTTAAATGTAGGTTAATGTCAGAATGTTTGGCTGAGTATGAATTTTTACATAAATTAAATAACTAAGTAATGATACATATTAAACGTATGTGACTTAGGTTGCCTCAATAGTCTTATGATTAGCCTATTCAGATGACGTTCAAGAGTTCTAAGTTTGATTCCCAAGTAGGTATAACAAAATACAGTTTTTTTTCTAACTAGAACATCCTCAAAAATTCTCTGGTAGTGTAATCCATACTAATATTATAAATGCGAAAGTAACTCTGTCTGTCTGTCTCTTCTTCACGCCTAAACCACTGAATTTATTTGGATGAAATTTAGTATAAAGATAGTTTGAGACCCGAGAAAGGACATAGAATAGTTTCTATCCCGGAAATCTCACGGGAACGGGAACTATGCGGGCCGACATTTCTGTGTATATCCCAATATAGCAAGCTCAAAGCTGAGAATCGCCTTGAATTTGAGTGTCTAATGAACTAAAGGTTTGAGTTTTTAAGATAACCGCAAAGAAACATATATTTTCATGAAACATCTAACTAAATAAATACCAAAAATGTTATCTTAACGTGAATATGAAGTATTTGTAAGTTCCTGTATAATTTAATCGCAATAAAACTGGAGAAAACCGACTTGAACTCCTGTATTTCTAGAAATACTCGTATAAATCAAATCTTAAAGATTTAACATATTCAAATTTATACGGAACCACAGCCAAAGTAAAGAATGTTGAAACAAAAGAAAAAATTTCAAAATCGGTCTAAGCGATTTGAATAATCGAGAAGCATCCATAAAAAACTTTTGAGTATATAAACACTCGAATGAATAATATTCGTGGTTCCATGTATAAACCTCAAAAGATTCCGACGAATTGACAACCTTCTCCATTTGGCAATTGAAAATGACTTGATGTTAATGACCTCTAAACTGATAATAGCTTTAATGTTTCTGTTGCAATTTCGTGAAATTTTGTATTGAATGAGCTGACCATTGACATGTTATTACGGCACCAAGCATTTTTTTTTATATCATAAGATAGCAAACAAGCAGATGGGTCTCCTAATGGAAAGAGTCAACCATCGCCTATAGACACCAAAGATGTTAATGGTGCGTTGCTATCTTGTGGCGAGGTCTAATGCCACATGCATAAGTTTACCGGCTACCTTACCCTCCAAACCGGAACACGACAGCGACAAGCACTGACGCTATTGCGGCAGGAATAGGTAAGGCGGTGGTACCCAGACCCGGACGAGACAATGTAGAACTCTACCACCTAATATGTTTTTAACTTTTATGTGATGAGCATAGTTGTTAGTGTTTCTGGATTTGGGTGTTTATTAGTTACAGTGTTTATATACGAGTATTATGTATTTCTACGTATTAGTATCGTTGAGTAGCGCCCATAACACAACCAAATAATTGGCATACTTTTGGGTTAGATCAATTTGTCGAGTGATATCTATTACTATTATTATCAAAAAGTATCTTCACACCCGAAGAGATAAGCAGAAGTAGGCAGAAGTACAAGTGCACCCACGAAAACTGAAAAACATATTTCTGAATTGCCCGACCAGGGAATCGAACCTGGGACCTTATATGTTCAACACCGACACCAATAGACTACAGAGGCGATCGGTATGCAACAATATAATTATTGTATATCAGTTTGTGATTGAATTCCCGTGTATATTGTAGCCGGTAAACTTATGCATGTGGCATTAGACCTCGCCACAAGATAGCAACGCACCATTAACACCTTTGGTGTCTATAGGTGATGGTTGGCTCTTTCCATCAGGAAACCCATCTGCTTGTTTGCTATCTTATAACATAAAAAAAAGAATACCTATTCATTGGGTTTTGGAACATTGGCTTTGGGTATTGAAAAATGGATGAATTGGGCTGATTTTAACGAGTATCATTAAATATTAGCGAGCTTTACGTGCGTTTTGTGATACCGAGGTGTTAACAAATGTTAGATATTATAGAAGATTAGATAGATATGAACCATCATTGGACATTATGGTTTAGTTCTGCAACGTCTTGCCCGGGTTTTAAGATAATATTGTCCGTATTGCTCCGAGATATTTTAAAGAGAAGTCGCGGTCGCTTCTGACGAACTGCCAGGCAAGAAAGCTAAAGCAATTCGTAAGAAGTGAATGTTTTGTCTACCATCGTAATTACTTGGTGCAAATTAAAGTTCGGCAACATTTCGCTTGATACCAATGTTTTCTTTTCTCAATAACGTCAGCATTTGCTACTCTCCTACACTGGTTTCGAAGTTAACTAGTAAACTTACGCATGTGACATTACGTCTTGGACCTTGCTATATGGATGGTGAGACATGTGGTTCACCTCGATGTCTTGAAATTGGACATTCTAGGCACTTTTTACCCCACAATATTTTTTAAGGATTCAGTTTCTGGCGAAGATGTTTTCGAACGATATAACGCATGAACCTTCAAGAAAAGAATTTACTCCTCAAAAAGCCGGAAATGCTTGTGCTTGACGTCCGGTGTTAGTGATGTATCTACTTTTATACCTTATTACTTACCATCAGGTGAGCTCCCTCTTCTATAAATAAAAATCGCATCGTTGATTTTCCATCGTGCGTCTATTCCTATGCAGGTTAAAAAATTACGGACCTTTATATTTGCTACTGTAGAAGGATTTCCAATTTATTTTTAGTACTACGTGTAAAAATATCCTCAATCAAAGCGAACATTTTTAAAGCATTTAACGTAAGACCGAATAGCTCACTAAGTTCACGCTCGCGCGCCCATGAAACCTCATTATTCGGCCGAAGGACAAAGGGACGTCTGCGGTCATTAAGTCCAAAACGCGGAACGATCGTAAACTCTATATTGACTAATTTTAAAATAGTGTCCCATCGCGTCGCCTGGGTTTTTATCGTGATTTAGTTTGTATTGTTTCAATAGAAATAATAAATAATAATAAAGTAAGCAAATTATATGCTTGTGTTATGGGTGTTAGTCAATGATACTAATACATAGAAATACATATTATGTAAATACTGGAATATATTTAATAAACACCCAAACTCGGAAATACAAACATTTATGCTCATCACACAAATGCTTGTCCCCGTCGGGAATCGAACCCGAGCCTCGTCGATTGCGTATTCAGGGTCGCTAACCACTCGACCAACGAGGCGGTATGAAATATATTGTACTCTTTTGAAATTACTTTGAAATAGACTTCTTTATTGCAAAGAAAAAAATATATAAAACGAAATGTAATGCTTAAGTATTTTTTAAACGCAGTAAAACTGCAGCAACCGACTTTCCATTTACTACATCTTCAGAACCCTGCATCAGATCTTCACTAAATTAAAATGACACCACACGAAAAGTATACTCTACCAAACAAAATAATAATCTGAGGTAACAAACATAAAAAACATACAGCCTAATTGATAATCTGCTTTAAAATATTGCTTTCACGAAATTTGGTAGATGTGAATTTATTAAATTTGAATTTACGTGTCGAAGCAACATCCAATTGCATATGACATAGCAAAGATGAATTGGTTTCGAACAAACTGGACTGAATCGTATACCTGATGCTTGACGTCTGGCCATGTGTTTATGCTTTATAAAGTACAAGTTCAACCGCACATGGAGTAGGTACTATTCGTACCTTTGAACTAAAACATTTGATGCTTATACCACACCCTCCATTCCCGCTTCCAATCTGATAAAAATCAACGCAGAGCAGTCGTCATATCAACAATCTTACTCTTAGCAACCGTCTAAGTCCGTAAACCTACGGATAGTCGTTAGACCTCTGTGTGCATTCACCGTCTTTATAACAGGAATTGTTTTGACTGAGCAATACCCACACTAGATGGTTAATGCGATCACTCACTAGGCGTGTAGTACACTACACTACAAGCTATAGTGAGAGTTCGCATTTACCATCTACACCACTTTGCCATTTGCCTCTCTACAACATACCGATTTGCTCGTCCCTTCCTTATTCAACCCAAATTCAACCAAACAGTCAAAGTTTGAGACCTTTTCTTAATAAGTTTTCTCCAGGTAGCTTCACCGGTAGAATCCTGAAGATGAGTATTAACAGATTTATACCATTTGCTTTAGTGTCTAACACTTTTTGTTGTATTACAAAATATCCATAAACAATGGTGAGAGCTTTTAACATGTCACACGTTTGAAGTGGCGTACACGATCGCATGTATGTAGTTTGCAGATACAATAAAAATCGCTTACTTTATAAAGTCGTGCGAAATAATCGGATTATTATACTCGTGCGAAATAATCGGAATATGAATAAAGAGGAGTTCTGATGATGATTCAGTTGGAAAGCGAAACGTGCATTGAATATACTATGTGATTTTTTTTGAGCGAAATGTCGCAACGAAAAGTGTAGTGGACGAGTTAGTTCCGCTTGAGTCTCCTTCGACTGTTAGACCTTTGGCAAATTTATTTTAATTGTTAACTGCTTTTTATGTTTATGTAACATTACTGTACGGTTACATACATTGGTGTACAACTAACTACGTGTACAGGTTACTAACTGGTAGCCCGTACATTTTGTGGCAATAGTGACACTTAAAATTAAATCACTTTTCTTTATGTAACGAATTCTCAAAAAGTTGCGATAGAATTTACTAATTATTATTTTTTATATTTAGTAATATTTTAGTAATGACACTTAAAATTGAATAACTTTGTCTTAAATGACGAATTCCATTAACTTATTGGTTGGATTTAAGGGGCGGTTGTGGTTTGTGACTTATTTGCATAGGAGCAGTTCGATGCGAATATACCTGCGTCTATGCGAATAAGCCATATTTAACACAAGAATTTGGCTGATATTACAATCCGCGCGCGCACCGGCCGCTGCAGCCAACGGCCCTTCCACTAACGTTCATTCTTGCCGGAATCTACAATCTTTATGGAATGAACGTCAATGGATTTGCAAAAGCAAGAAAGAATGACGGTATTAAAACCTCACGTTCCCTCCCGTCGTGAAGTCGCGGCGCGGTAACTGGTCAAGTTAGTGCCTGTTTATTTATCCGGCATTTCGTATTCGTCTCCATCCCGGAAGGATAAAATAGACTTGACTCTAACAAAAATTAGCACTTTAAAGCTTAAATTTTACAAACGAGTCCCTTTATTCAAAAACTACATTTTTTTTTAAACCTATTCAAAGATATCCCATACTCCATAACAAGAGAAAAAAAATTATCATGCCCACCCTGCATGTAGAGGAGCTACCCAAAAAATATTTTTTAAAATTTTATGTAATCACTTTGTTACTGTGACTAATGTATATAGCAGATTGAAGTTTTTTTAGACTCTTGTAGTCATGATAATAGTGACTCGTTTAGTCAAGCTTTCGCCTCTTACGAGGAACAGGTAAGACGGTAGTAATGTAGAGACGGGAATCATCAAGGATCTCTGCGCTAGAGGGACCGTCGAATATAGCAAAACTGTAGGTAAGCTTTCCTAGTAACTCCGGAACCCTAAAATTAAAGATTTTTATCTATAAAGAAACATCCATTCTTAAATAGTTTTTAAAATCGTTACATTCATTGTATGCCAGATCTTTTAAAATTCTTAAATCACTATATTTTTCCTTTTCTAATAACCACTTTTTACCTACATTCTATGTCTCCTTTTAGGTTTTAATAGATGTTCACTCGCAATAAGACTCAGAGCAATAGCAATCTAGTCAGCAGTAGAGCAGAGCAATAGCAAATAGTCAGCTAGTCACTATATATTTTTACAAACATTGATTATTGTATATCGCATTTCTTTACATTTCATTACTTCCTAACGTACAAAATTTTTTGATGATGACAGATTAAAATTATATTTCAATTCTAGTTTTGTACCAGTATAAACACAAAAATAAAAAATTGCTCAACAAATTCAAGTCTTTTTGAAAATTTAACATGTACTTGTAAAGCAACATTTAAATTTAATTTACTAAACTTGTGTGCTTATGAATTTATGTCATGATACACGATACAATTACAATACACAACAGGTACCGTAAAGGATTCCAAAGATATATTTACTATATTTATTTATTTATTTATTTATTACACAGTACATGAAAAAATCATTGTGGAGCTCTAGCCTCTGTATTAGGATAATCCGTGTTATACAATGATTAAGGATTACCCCACCTGTATAAATGTTGTGGAAGAGGACACAAATTGCGTTCTCGTGGCTGCTTATAATTCACATACCAATGAGCCGCGATGCGAATTTAACGGTTCATGGCGCAGAAATTACTTTCTCTTATTAGTTCGCGTCTCGCGTGCTGAGAGCACCGCACAGCCGCGAGGATGTGGGGTGGCAATTTGTGGTGCGATTGTCTGACAATCCGTCTGAATGACGCGCCATTAATAACAACCCTCGGGAATGCAGAAAAAACTTACTGAGATATTCATTCATTGTAATAATACATAACTTTTGAGATCTAAATGTTTTGAAGCTTTATACTTAGTGCGCTTTAGGGAAGGATTTACACACGTATGGGTTATAGGATAAAACTTTTTGAATTAAACTTACAAATGACTGCATTGTAATCTAGGGGTTAGCCAAATCGACTCAGATTATGAGATCCCAGGTTCGATTTCCGGATCAGATCCGTTATTGTACCTATCATTAGGGATTTTTCGAGGTTATACTTGAAAATCTAATTTATTTTATATCATTAGATAACAAACAAGCAGATGGCTCTCCCGGTGGAAAGAGAACCATCGCATATAGAAAACCAAAGATTTTGATGGTACGATGCTATCCGTGGAGGATTGCAACGCCCCATGCATAAGTCTACCCGCTACCTTACCCTCCAAACCGGAACACGACAATGACAAGCATTGAAGGTATTGCGGTAGGAATTCGTAAGGCAGTGGTACCAAATACTCGGGCGAGACGTTGCAGAAATCTACCACCAAGTAGTCACGATGGTAGTGACAAGTATAGCCAATTGGTCGCTTTTTCCGACCTGCCTGGCAGAACAGCAGTTGGTCTATTCTTCAAAGGAGGCCGGACCAATACGGAGGTGGCGTATAAAGTTCGAGATCTGATGATAGGTTTTTTTAGTGGTGCACATTCAGATGATTCATGCCTCAGGGCATGAATGGGCTAATAAACCACCACCATATTTTAGCTATCGGTCGCAGTTATCACAAGAAAAAAACGATAATCATTATTGTGTCGGCAAATACGACAGTAAGAATCACTACGCTAACGGATCGCCTACTGTCATGAGAGCCACACTGCCTCCCCTACAAGAGAATCGGCGTCATGATACTACTGCTAGTATGGGCTATTCAAGTATGGACATTCAGTAGTCATTCAAGTTTTGACATTACTTGAGATTTATTCTACGTTTTCATTGTGTACTTGGTGAAACTCCATTCTAATACAATATTTATACACTAGTAAACTTTGCGTTTCACAATAAAGCAATTATAATTAGCTAACTGTGCCCGTGTCTAATCCGTGAATTTTTAAAATCGGTCAGTAGTTTTTAATTTTTTCCGTTACAAAAAACAATGAAAATGTCCTATTATGATTTTAGTATAAATAAAAACTGATCTCAATACGTATTAATTACGTTCCTATACAATACAATAAGGCTGTATACGGCAGATTGCATCACAACGGATAGCCCATAATAATTTTTAATGATAAAATCCTTTATTTGAAAAGCCATTTCAGCGGAATTATTACGCAGGCCATTACTGTGTGTTGTGGTTCGCCGGAAGAACCAAATATTTTGAAAGCTTTTCATTATCCATTGTGAGTGCGCGGTACTCCCAGCTGTACATTTTTGGCAGTCGATTTATTTAGGTCGTCTCAATAGTACAGCGGTCCTAGCTTCAGTTTACGAAGTAACTATTTAGTAATCTATGCTTCAGTATAGACGCATGATTTTTTGGGTAAATCCTGATTCGAACAATTTGTTTTAGATAAAATTTTCAATTTTTCTAGAAAAATACTTGCCCGAAATGAGATATGTCATGTGTACGTTTTTTATATCATAAAGATGGCAAACAAGCAGATGGCTTCCCAAACGATAGAGACAAACATCACCTATAGATACCAAAGTGGTTCATGGATGGATGGCAATGTCACATGCATATGTATACAGGCTTGCTTACACTTCAAACCGGCCAGGTGATTACATAACTTGCAATAGCAATAACAAAGCAATCCTTAAAATGGCGGCAGAATCGGCAATTTTGTTTGATTTGACATCAAGTATAATGGTTAGCAAAACGATAATAAAAACACGACAGCGCTGCCTCTATCGAGCTATCGATAAATTAACTAGTGCATTATCTATATGGTTTATAATTGACCGCCGATTGACAGCCCCGTTGATCGAGTGGTTAGCGACCCTGACTACGCATCAACGGGGCTCGGGTTCGATCCCCGACGGGGACAAGCATTTGTGTGATGAGCATAAATGTTTGTATTTCCGGATTTGGGTGTTTATTATATATATTCTGGTATATATATATATATATATATATATATATATATATATATATATATATATATATATATATATATATGTATGTATGTATGTATTTATATGTATTAGTATCGTTGACTAACACCCATAACACAAGCAAATATTTGCTTACTTTGGGGTTAGATCAGTAAGTGTAATTTGTCCCGTGAATATATAATGAGTGTGTTCAGGATAACTGCTGACCTAAGATAGTCAGACTGATCTATTCTGAGCTTTTGAGTTCGGCCCGGTTTTGGCCTGGACACAGAATTATACAATGGCATGACTTACAAAATAATAGATATTTAGATATATTTCAATGCCGCCAGTCATTGAAATGTTTCTCTATAGCTACAAGAGAGCTCTAGAGCTACCAGAGGCTCAGTTCATAACACATTACAGGCTCTCTAAACGTTTGTTAAATAAATTGGGCCAAGAACTAGAGCCTCATGTATGTCCAGGTCGGGGAGAAACATTAATATCAGTAGTAATGTAAGATAAGAAATGCACAATTAGCACAGACGCCATTCCGGCACGAATACGTAAGGCGATGGTAGTATATAGCCGGGTGAGAGGTTGCGGAACTCTACGTAGTTATGATGGTAAAGACACGTATTGCCAATCGGTCGCCTTTTACGACGTGCCTAGCAGAACGGCAGCTAGCCTACGCTAGGAGGTAAATTAAATATTCTCATTGATATAAGCCTCATTGATATATTGATATAAGAATATATACCAATTTTCCCGCGAGATCAGAATCTAGGCGGGTCATACCGCGGGAAACGGGTAGTCTTTTTTTTATATCATAAGATAGCAAACAAGCAGATGGGTCTCCTGATGGAAAGAGTCAACCATCGCCTATAGACACCAAAGACGTTAATGGTGCGTTGCTATCTTGTGACGAGGTCTAATGCCACATGCATAAGTTTACCGGCTACCTTACCCTTCAAACCGGAACACGACAGCGACAAGCACTGACTCTATTGCGGCAGGAATAGGTAAGGCGGTGGTACCAGACCCGGGCGAGACAATGCAGAACTCTACCACCTAGTAGCCACGAAGTTAATGACTCGATAGCCAATCGGTCGCCTTTTACGACCTGCCTGGCAGAACGGCAGTTGGCCTATTCTTCAAAGGTGGCCGGGACCAACACGGCGAAAAATAAAGATAAAAAAAATTATTTATAAAATAAAAAATATCCGTAACCCTGTAGCCTGTAGACCATCCCTGAAACGTCCCGTTTAATTGAGATATTTTAAGCTCAGGCAAACATTATACCGAAGCATAGATTTTATAGTTCGATGAGTTCAAAAATCTAAAATTTGTAGAAATTATAGTTCGAAACATGTATACTTTTTAATTTCGAGAAAAAAAAGATCGATTTGATCTTTCGAATGGCACTCAACGCAATTTTTGAGCTCTAAATTATTATTTTTTTTGCTACAAAAATAAATAATAATTTAGAGTAATAAATAACGAAGGTAGGTTAATAAATAACGAAGAAATGTAAAAAAAACTTTTTTAAACTATTTTTTTTTCATTGATAATTTTCCGTTAAATTCGTTAAATTTGTAAATAATACTGCAGAGTGCTGTGGTAATAGCAATTTGTTAGCTGACGCAGAAAGATAAACATTGCATTGCGATATAGCATGTAATAATAGTAGTTCAAAAAAAATTAAACCGACTTCAGAATATATTATACTCACTATGACCACTAAAAATGACGCTAGACATATCTTCGGTCTCTTTCATGGCGACAACGACATAAAGGAGAACGAAGTCCGGAATGCTAAGTGTGAGTTTTTCTTTTCGCATTCGATCGTGAACGCGTTTCAAGTTTACTAGGAATTTGTATGTGATTTGTACAGCGCCACCTAGTGAAAAACTGGTTTCTCACGTTTACCACTAGGTGGCGCTGTACAAATCACATACAAATTCCTAGTAAACTCCAAACGCGCTCATGATCGAATGCGAAAAGAAAAACTCACACTTAGCACTCTGAACTCAGTCGTGTGGCATATCTTCCCCACCATACCAGAAAGAGTGACAAACACTGGACGCTATAACGCAAGAAAACGTAACACAATATTACCACAGAATAATGGGAACTAGAACAAAGCCCGTGTGACATGTCGCAGAACTCTACAACCCATTATTCAATCTCTATTATAGTGCCCTATTTGGTACAACATTCGCCTACTACATATTGCCTAACAGGAAGGCAGATGGGGAAGTATCAGCGTAGAAAGAAAGAAATCGATATCGATAAAATATGTTACTGGATCGAGAATCTCCCTAATTTATATGCGTATAGTTAATGTGGAGAAAGCAATGAAAGTTTATATAGATCGATATGTACGGCAGTTTGTTCTCTTTTTTTATCTGACAGATTTATGTGTGTGCACCAGTATAATGGCGTGGCTACATATATCGGGCTACGGCGAAGGTTCGCGCATCGGCCTGTCGCGCAACTGTATCGCGAAGAGCCTTGACGCGTCACTGCAGTGGCTGTCAAACTGCAGTCCGCGGGTCATATAATATAGCGCGGCCATCACAATAGATAATATAATTATGATAAACAATAATAATAATAGCAAACTGTAATTTGCACATAAAGTTAACTAAATATAAATACTTAGATATACCTATATAAATTTCCTCGTGTAACCCGTTTGCTTGCATTACGATTATGATGACCAACCCACCCCTGTCGTTCTGCCAGGTATTTAAATATATTTTATTATATATGATATTGCACGCTTCCGCGAATTGAAGTAGTACTCACTCTCGTCTTTTCTACGACGGTTTTAGTAAACCAAAAATTTTCTGAAATAAAAATATCTCTATTTTATCTGTATTTCAAAGTTAGAATCACAGAACAATGTGAATATTATGGATACACGTAGGTATGCTCAGAAAAACACTCGTTTTGTCATATTTGATATTTTTATAAGACATGTATTATATTTGATGTAAAAAAGTGATTGCTTGATGAAACTTAATTGGGAATTTAAAAAAATATATTGTTTCGCCGAAATTTTATTGAGATTTTTTCAAAATATTCTGGATCGAATCGGTTCAGAATTTCAGGAAGTCTAAGTTAAGCTAAGCGGAACCCAATCGAATGCCATCAACCGCGTTTCGATCGGTCAAGCCGTTCAAAAGTTGAGATGTTTGCAAAAACACAGAGACACAAACACACACATACTCATCCACACACACGCGCACACACACACGCACACACATACATACATACTGACGTTATCATGAATATAGTTGGGAAAGGTTCCTAGGACTCGATTTTCGATATTGGGGGAAAATTCAATGATTTCCTTATCTATATACCTATTTAGCGAGAAGAAGACCACTTTGACCATCCATTAAATCATCAAATTGAAAAACTCAAAATTCAAACACTTTTATTTCTGTGGTAGTAGGTGAAAGAGTTACATATGAATATACATAATAAGAACTTTACTAACTGCTTTTTTGCGTACAGGTACAGGACTAAACTCACACTAAACATGAAACTTTTGCAAACGTCGAACATAGGTCCGGCTTGTGACCCGCAATTGTGGCCCCTGTATACAAGGACTCCGTGTACAATTATTTCGCCAGTAATTTTCTGGGCGAATGAAATAAGAAATAGTTACATAAAATTAAAGAGTTTAATGAACGGCCTCTTGTAATTTGTTTGCTTTGTCGCGGGGCACACAAATATAACCTGCGGGCCGCGGTTTGATGTCCAGTGCTAATACGACATCATTATGACGTAAGCAGGTGTCACGATATAATTCGTGCTAGCGCGAACCTTCACCGTACCCCGATATATGTAGCCGCGGTATAACACGATTTTTTTTCAATATGCCCGTATAATGGTCAAGGCTCATCATAACGGCACCGCTTCTACCAAGTAAATAACTTGCCTTTCAAAGCAGATTGATGTGATTGGAAGATTATAGCGGCAGCCGAAATTATCAAATTAATTTAATGTACTACAATAAGTTCATATTAGAATTCAACGAACATTATTCAATAGCAAATAAATTTTAAAAAGGAATATAGTTGGAAGACATTAAACTAATCAAACTTGAACGCTTTTTCTTATGTCTCAATGAGGCAAGATTTTTTCTTTTCTGCCATTAAGTTAACACTTTCTTTTATTTATGACCAACCAAACAAAGAAAAATGTCGGATTAATATGACGCAAAATTTAAAAAAAAAGGTATGTGTGCGATTCACACACGATAGAAGTGAAACTTCAGTAAATCGAGAAAAGAATGAGATGACATCTTACTAAAAAGGTGTAATACGCAGCCGCATACAGTGTAAAGTAGTATTAGCTCACGTACTTTTCACATATACTAACACACGTTAAATGCTCAAATACAAGCAAGTATTAAACAGTGTGCAATATACATACACACCGACATTTGCTCTCTAGCATTGGCTCACTAATTACAGGCGACTATGCTTAGAAGACGGGAGTGGGGACGCTACGAAGTATGGAACAAAGAGGAGAGACCGATAATATAAAATAGTATGTATATTTCTGTCTCATTCTTTACCGGCTTCATTCTACACATTTTTGTATTTGTGTCTCTTACGTGTCGTTTTTTCCGTTGCATCAGGTTTGAAATCACAACGATTCTAAAGAAGTTTCACTTCAAAAACTTTTATATAAAATGCAAAAAAAAATACTAATACCCAGGCGAGACGTTGCAGAATTCTACCACCCAGTAGCCACGATAACAATGACATGTACATATAGCCAACTACTTCCCCGTGTTGGTGTAGGTATATAGCCAACGACTTCCTTTGAAAAATAGACCAACTGCCGTTCTGCCAGGCAGGTCGTAAGGGGCGATCGATTGGCTATATGTGTCACTACCATCGTGACTACGTAGATGGTAGAGTTCTGTAACGTCTCGCCCGGTTATTTGGTACCACCGCCTTACCTATTCCTGCCGCAATAGCGTCACTGTACTTATTCTGGTTCGGAAGGTAAAGTAGCCGGTAAACTGATGCATATGGTATTGCCATCTCACAACACGGATAGCTACGCACCATTAACATCTTTGGTGTCTATAGGCGATGGTTTCTCTTTCCATCAGGAAAGCCATCTGCTTGTTTGTTATCGATGTAAAAAAAATTATTCACCTTTTACGAACAGCCTAGCACGCCGTTACCTTTGCCAACTTCGTTTGTATGTTCTTGTGTATATAGCGTTCTGGCTTAAACAGTAAGGTAGCCGGTAAAGTTATGCAAGTGGCATTACCATCCCGCCAAACGGATAGAAACGCACCATTAACATCTTTGGTGTCTATAAGCGATTGTTTTCTCTTTCCATCAAGACAACCAACTGCATGTTTGCTATATTATGATATTTAAAAAAATACGCTGGTTGCGAACACATTTGATACCACCTTCAGACAACACCCGATCAAATTGATCACGATATGTCAGTCTTTTTCTGCTGCGGTACATACATCCCTCCACATTTTATTAGTCTTCCATCTTCCATTTAGCCCATGCCTATTTTCATTTTTAGACTAACGCTTTCATTCAAGCCCAACCTTCCTTACTTAAATAGAATGTTTTCATATTGTGCCAGTAATAAAACGAAAAAATCACGCTCAAGCTCCATATCCTCTTGCCTTTATGGCCACCACCATATGAATATCGAAAAAATGTAGGTGGTCGTTATGGTCATGGTACGACCGTTCACTACCTTGTCTATTAACAATTTACGTTGATTTGGGTGGGCGTGCTGTGAAGATTGGACCCGGAATGTCAGCTTTTGACAGCAGCTTATGACAGTTGGCGAACGCTAAACGTGTGTTAACACTAAACACTATCTTCAAGCCAAGGTGACAATGTCCTGAAACACCTCGCATATCCTGGCCTACATATTGTTGCGAATAATCTACATAAGTGAAGAGTTAGAACGCTGAAAAATCTAGAAATAAAAGAAAGAGGTAGGCTATTTCTGTTGATAAACAACAGCTACCGTTACCCAAGCAGCTATCCCATAATGGATCTTCTGTCATAATTCATAAGGGTGAACATGGCGTGTACTAAGACTTGTTTACATAAAATGATTGTTTTCGCGATATTTTCGGAACGTTCGGGAACAATGTCGAACTTTACCTTGGGTACAAATAGGGATGTGTTGACGAATAGAGTTGAGTTTTATATAGCGATTCGGAGCAACAGTACGGGCGACAATTGTGAAGCGATATAGTACAGTGAATACACGGAGTGTTTTAGTTAAATGATTCAGTGTAGTCGGTTAATTCTAGTGTTAATATAGTGAGTGTTATTAGTGTTTTACGTATTGCATTGTGGTGTATTTTATCTTAGTGTTGTAAATACACGGCTTTAATATAAGTGGTATTTTATTGCACAATACGAAATCGAAGCACGTAACAATATAAGTCAGCGCTTGACGTCAAAAGGTAAAAAACAAATATATACACACAGAATACAGTAACAACCACCAAAGGATACTATGCATAAAACATTTTTTTATAATATCTACTAATTCACTATTTTTATTCTAATGATTTGGTCCCAGAAGAGTATTTCATAGACTTTTTTATCGTAAATGTAAATATCAGTGATTCTCTAGTCTGGGTGTTGGAACTAGTCAGTATAGTCAGTCAGTAGTAGTAAAAACAAAACAAACAAGCCATGAAATAAAAATTATGACTTGTTTCACTTTTTGTTTACAGAACAGAAATGCTTAAGCCACGAAATTAGTAAACGAATGTTGAACGCGTACTAAACGTTTCCTTCCCCAAAGTAACCTTTATTGTATAGAAAATTAAACCTAACTGCAGCTAAGCTGAACACAGTAACCAATCTAGCATTTATGCGAAATACAATTACTGAACCGTAGAGAACGTTTTGCGATGCAGGATATTAGCCTCAATCCCACGGTTAAATTATATTGTAACCTTTGATCGCGATATTTCAGTATGGTTAACTATCATTTCACATACATAGATTTATTTATACACTAGCTGTTGCCCACGACTTCGTCCGCGCGGACTTCGTTTACTCCGCACAGCTAGAATAATATAATAAATTTATTTATTTTCATTAACCATAATTTTAAATTACAAAGGTAGGCTGGAGACCACTTTTAGGCAACAATATGCCGGTTCCAGAAGACTCCGCTCTTCTATCTTACAATTTTATTATTAACTAGCTGTTGCCCACGACTTCGTCCGCGCGGACTTCGTTTACTCCGCACAGCCTATATGTTGACCCGACCTATTAGTAATATTCATGCAAAATTTGAAGTAAATCCATGCAGTACTTTTTGAGTTTACCCCGGACACACATAACATACAGACAAACAGACAAAAATTCTAAAAACTATATTTTTGGCTTTGATATCGATAGTAGATCCCCAAATATTCTTCAAAAAATATTCAATGTACAGTTTTGATATTTCTACGGTTTTATTATATGTATAGATTGAGTTATATAACAACAAAATCTTAGTGCCTATATTATTTTACAACTTACATATTATAATCTATACATATAATAAAATCGTAGGAAAGTCAAAACTGTACATTGATTATTTTTTTAAAAGAATACTTGGGGTGTGATCTACAATCGATATCGAAGCCAAACATATAGTTTTTAGAATTTTTGTCTGTTTGTATGTATGTCTGTTTGTCTGTATGTATGTCCGGGGTAAACTCAAAAAGTACTGCATGGATTTACTTCAAATTTTGCATGAATATTACTAATAGGTCGGGTCAACATATAGGCTACAAATTATCACGCTATCACCTACGGGGAGGAGCTGTGCAGAGTAAACGAAGTCCGCGCGGACGAAGTCGCAGGCAACAGCTAGTTAATAAATAAATTATTATTTAAACAATAAGTATCTATGTTAAATTAATATAAAACCAATCAAGTCGACTAAAATGTGATACATAATCTACAGTCTGCACGCTCATGCACCAAAATTTTTCGTAAATTTTAATTGTGTGTGGTCTAAGTACAAGAGTTAAAGCACATGAACAAATAAACATGGTCGATCTTGGGTAAGAATTTTATAATGCTTTTGTAAATGCAAATTGCATTATATTTACGCCAATTTCAGGTAATGAAAAAGTATTACATTAATATTTTTTAAATTAACAGTTTGTAAAAGAATGCTTACAAAACGTTCCCCTCAGATTTGCCTTCCTCTCTTTAAACAGGGCGCTTGTAAAATAGATATTCTTGACACTACTCGATCGATCAGAGTGCTAAGTGTGAGTTTTTCTTTTCGCATTCGATCATGAGCGCGTTTCGAGTTTACTAGGAATTTGTATGTGATTTGTACAGCGCCACCTAGTGGTAAACTGGTTTCTCACGTTTACCACTAGGTGGCGCTGTACAAATCACATACAAATTCCTAGTAAACTCCAAACGCGCTCACGATCGAATACGAAAAGAAAAACACACTTGGCACTCTGATCATGGTACGTCAGTCTTAGTCTTCCCCGGTACCTACATCCTTCACATTGTCATTGTATATCTATTTTATTTTGTAAACTTTTATATTTTAAAAGAGTATCGTAAGACCCAGATCCCTTGCGGAGTAGGCGGAGTAACCCGAACGTCTATGGACTTTACAGTTCACCGATACTCACCGATGTGTCAGCTGACGAGATTCGCCGCATTTTACCAACTTGACTAACGATTATTGACTAGTTCTAGTGATACCCGAGACCGACAGCTTTACGTGCTCATCCGAGGTACAGGAGTGGTAATACACCACCCGCTAGACTCCGAGCTGCTACTGAGATTATAGATTTTTAAGAAATTCCTCAATAACGCTTGTGCCCGACCCGGGAATTGAACTCGGGACTTCAGCACCAGAGCCGAATAGTCTATCAACATTGATTTCGCTGTCTATCACATAGACAACGAGGCAGTGAAAATATTATAAAATTATTACAATTAGCTAGTAAGTACCTGAGTTCGTTTAACCCTGATCCTACTTTTATCAAATAATGTTCAGCATAATTAACCGGAAGTCAGTTTTAAATTGTTATCATGCTTTTGTCTATTTTGTAAAACGCACTCTGTCTTCTGTTGCTGTACCTGTTTCTAATAAATAAAACCATACACAGAGATAACTCCTGTTCAATAGAACTCTACGTAGTGAATAAACATCAAGTCAATCTATCGGCTAGAGTTTTGTATACACAAACATACGCAAACATTTTTTTGTGTATAATGAAATATAACACATCAAATAGATGTATTATAAAAGAGAAACCCGACTTAAAATAAACATTTGAGTAGCGTTCCCAAATAATTTCTAATACTAATAGGTAGGTACGTATCTTCTTGCGCCTTTAATTTCTATGAAGATTACTTGCATCTTGGCAAGATATTGTGCTCTCATTACAATTTCAGTAAAGGAGAATGCCCATTTTCAGTCACGATTGCACAACTATTTTCTAATAATTATATTTAAAAACGCCATAATTAATTAATTTTTACTTTCGTTTATACAAACAAATATGCCACATACATAGAGGAAAAAATACAGAAAAGATTTATACAAAAATTCATAATTAGAAACGGTTCACCAAATACCTACAAAAAAATATTAAACATAAATTTTTTGTAGGTCTTTGCGGTTCACTATTATTTTATAGAAACGGTTCCTTGATTATAATTATTGGATTATACTATTAAAACGATACTAAATAATCCTAATGAAGAAATGAATGAATGATGCAAATGATTAAATGATATAAAATGATAATTAAGATTAATAGGTACGTGTTATATTATCTAAAAACTAAAAAATATAATTAAAATTTTAAATTATTTTAAAAACTGTATTTTCGAATATCAAAATTTTATTTATCTGAAAAACCCGAACTTTTATTATATTCTGCTCCTCTACTTAGGATTAGTGAAATTGCAATCTGTAATTTCCATATAGTTTTTAAAGTGTACACCGTGGTCGAAAGCGGGTATAGTCATAACTATTTATTTAGTAATCTGTAGTATAGTGCATGAGAATATCCCTTTTAATTTTTACGCAGCCGAGTGTACCCACACTGCGGCACACCGCAATGCTCTGCTCGCTACGTTTAATTACCACACTACGGCGTTCATCAATTATGTGCGTATTTTATTGGTAACTCAAACAATAATTACCGCTTGTGTACCTATTCCACCCGCCATTTCGATGTTTTACTAAAAATAAATTAACTTTTACAGCTAAATTAAATACAGGCATAATTCTGAAAACTGCAATTATCTGAATTATGCTTTTTTACACTTTTTGTCTCTTTTAACCCCCAACGCGAAAATGAAGGGTGTTATAAGTTTTCGGCGCGTATTTAACCCACGACGGAAACACGAGGGGTGTTGCCGAATTTTAGGTGTGTATACACATACACACGTGTGTGTGATGTGTGTCTGACGTCTGTCCATGGCATCGTAGAGCCTCGGCAGATGGTCCGTTTTTTTTAATTATTTCTATTGAAAGGCCTGTTTTGCGAGATGGTTCTTAGCATGATTAAATAAAATTTGTTCAGCCGTTTCAAGATCACCAGCCCTTTTCAAATTGATGAAAGGAATTAAGCAACTTGTAAAGATATTGTCGATGGGTTTGTATTCTCTTTTTGTATTCTCTTACTTTTGTATTCTCTTACTTTAATGATATTGCAATGACATGGTAACCTTGATCTCATTCTGCAAGATCCCCATTCCAAGATGCTTCCAAGAGCTTATCAGGGTAATCAATTGTCGGCACTTGGTGAAATTCCATTATTTTAGTTGAAACTAGTTTACCACACACTTGTACCTTTATTTCTCTAAAAAATATTATATTAAAGTATTTAATTTTATCGATTGGTTTCGCTTTTTAAAACATCTTTAGGACGCAATATTCTTTACCTTTTTTTGATGGTACCTTTATTAATGGTAAAAAATATTACGTCCTGAAGATGCTTTAAAAAGCGAAACCGGTCGACAAAATTAAAGATAAAATTAAATATTTTAATATAATATTAGTGAAATAAAAGCACAAGTGTGTGGTAAATTGTTACAACTAAAAATATTGAGTATGTATTTCATTCATTTGTCATTTGTTTTAAAATTTGGCGACAAATTGAAAATTTTCTGTGTTACGTCAGCATGAATTTAACGCGAGCAAATTTTCGTACCATGATTTTTAAGGACTTTTGAAGTCGTTTCAGTCAACAAGAAAGTTATAATAGACTTCGATTGGCGTTTCATGATGAAGCTCACATTCCTCTGTTTATAACTGGTTTAATGAGTTAAAACGTGGTCGCACTAATCTCACCGATGATCTGCGTGAGGGACAGCCTTTTACGGCGACGATTAAAAATTACATCAGTGTTGTGCGGCGTATGATAAAGACTGACAAAAGAGTGACCTATCAGCAGATTCGGACAAGCTTAGGCATCGGTATGAGTCAAGTGCACAGAATCTTCCGCGGACATTTAGCGGTCAGGAAACTTTGTACCCAGTGGATACCTCATAATTTGACCGAAGACCAAAAACTTTGTTGATTGACGCCGTGAAATGCTCAAAGATTTAGGGAACGGAGGTGACTTAAATGATGGGTTGGACATACATATGGGTGACGAAAGCTAGATTTACTGTTATGTAAAGGACAGTCAGATCAGTGGATGTTTCATTCCGAGGAGTTGCCAACCAAAGTGAGAAGAGGTCTAAGTGTGAAAAAAATATGGTGGCCTCGTTCGTCGAAAGGACATGTCATTAATATATTATCAGTTACTGCATAGTGGCAAGTACACTAACTATTGTTTGCTTGTCTTGCCTCGCAGTAAAATCCTCCTTCAGCACGACAACGCTCTCGCACACTGCCGAGCGAACAATCGAATATTTGGCGAAGTCAGATGTAGAATTACTGGGTCACCCGCCAAATAGCCCCTACTTGCGATTTTTATTTACCCCCGAAAATAAAGAAAAACTTCGAGGAAAACGTTAATGGACGCCGAGAAAGCAGTAGCTACGTTTCAAAAGGCCGTCGGAAGGACATATGGGTAAAGTGCTTTTCACAGTGGTTCCACCGGATGCAGTGACGTACCGATGTGAGTGGACACTATTTTGATTTTAATTACAAAACACTTCTGCTCATTTTACTAGGCATTTAAACCTACTTTTATCAAAATTTTAAAAATCTACCGGTTTCCCGTATTAACAACACATAGTCAGGAATTCAAAAGTATAACATGTCATAAAGGAATTTTTTACGCTGTTTTTTTTTAAATTCATCATCTTGATGAATTTAGCCTGACTTTTACATTCAAAATTAGTGGGATAGATATCAAAAGTTCCACACTTATTATTATACGCTAAGTTCTAGTCACTTTTCGCCGTCAAATGTCTACATTATTGCAATCAATAAAACTATTAACCGCATGCTTAGGGCCCTAACTGACCGGGACGCCATGGCGACGGCGCCAGCCACAAATTCCATACAGTTTTTATTGAAGTGTTTGGCTCCTAACTCACTTGGCGATGTAGCCAATTCGTAAAATTCCGTACAAATTATTTGGATACGTGGCCGGCAATGTCGCCATGGCGTCCTGGTGAGTTAACGGCCTAAAAATATTCAGCTAGGTACCTATTTATTATACATATTCACTAATTAGAGATTTAAGGATGAGGATGGGAACCAGGTGGGCTCTCCATAAAAAAAAGAAAAGTTCGTTTATCTTTTCGTTTATTAATTTATTGCTTCGTTTTTAATAATAAACAATTCGTTGAATTTTATAAACATGATATATATAATAGGAAATCGAAACATAACATATACAGAGTACATATCAAAGGGATTATATACAAAATGCAATTGCATAGAAAAATAATAACGATAATAAATATTCAAAACAAATATACCGAAACTACATTTATAAATACTGATTATTGTCAATTTCAAAATACATTTAGGAATTTTACAATTAATAAAGCAATTGTAGTTTTTTAACCTACAATATCAGATCAAATACTATAAATTAAATTTTTAAATATTGCGTTAGTTTTGTGCAATCCGTTATCATTTTTATGGTAACTAACTATTATATAAAATGGCCACGACTATGTAAATATAATCCTTGTCTGTCAGTGATGACATTTCACAGTAAATACAAAAAACAACTTGTCTGATTTGAATGATGCAAAGGATTGATATTCGTGCAGCCACTTCTTGTAAATATTGCTTAGAAATAGTGCCATTGCATCAAGTAACAAAAAATGCATATAACGTAAGCATACAGCTAAAATAACGGCAAAAGCATTAACGCTAACATTACATAAACATATTAATCTGTACAAAAAACTTAACCTCTAAAATGTGCTCAAAAAATCATAAAGCCTCATCACATGTGAATATCTTTGAGATCTTCGTTATAGCAAATCAATTTGAACATTATTATTTTGAACCAACGCTATGGCGCTTACATATTATTCAGTTTGTTATCAGCTATGCGGCGTCGACTTGATCGTGCGATGGAACCTGATGGAATACTCGTGATGGAGCCGGAGCTTCACGCAGGTTTAGCTTTGAGCGATTTTTTATTCGTAACCCCCTGGTTAAATTTGACATAAAGTGATGCAGGTAAAACAAAGACAACACAAACTCTTTACAAAGATGACAAAAATTGCAAAATGAGAATTCTTGAAAGTAAAATAAAAACCATGCAGTTTAATTATTTTTATTTCATTTGGCCCTGGAATCAACGATATATACAAGATGTCACTAATTTTTCAGAATCAGTAGTAGAATGGATTACAACAGTTTTTGAAGTTACATTTCGTTCAAAAATGTACAAAATTTTGTATTTATGTAACACACTAGTTTTTTGTAAAACTTTGTTTAATTATCTAATTATTCTTCGCTTAAATCGCCAAAATTCTTACCTCTGACAGCCCGAAGCCTGTAGTGTGATAGGAAATGTTATCAGCACATATTTAATCCCACTTACTGTGTGTAGGCAATCGATTCTGTTGATTTCCGCGTAGTGTAATAATAATTTTGCGACATCGTTAATACAATTAAATCTACTGATAACTCAAGAGTATTTGTTATTTCTGTTTTATCTTATATTTTATTAATTGTTCATACAATAATACAGTCGGAGTTTCTTATCAAATAATAATCACCGTGTGTAAATGATTGTGCTAATTATCAGTTTATTAAATTGCTCATTAAAGTACTATTATATTAGTAGCATTATAAAATTGCTCACAGAATTATTAAATTGCTCATTTTAATTAAACAAGAACTTTCACCAGTTCCATTACAAATTTTTTTACAATTTTAATAAATGGTTGAAACATATAAAAAAAATAATGTCAACATTTACCCTAAACAGTAAATCTATTGATTTATATAGTAGATTGGACATTTAATTTGTCAGAAGCAATAAAATAAATATTATTTTTAAATATCCATTCTTTTAAATATTTGTCGTGAAAAAATCTACACAGAGACAGTCAGTAGCAGTCCGCCATTTTGAAATAAATTTTTCGTATTTCATTTTAATCTGAGTTTCCAAAAAAGTAAAATAGTTTCAAAGAATAGAAGTTTTTATTTTTAACGCCAAATGATTGAGGTTATACGAGTATTCGCGAAATCTTTTTTTGCCCCGCCGTCTAATAAAAACATCTTGCAATATACAGTGTGTAAAAAAAACCATGTCCTCGTCATCGTCAAAGGTGTTATCTAGTAGCTTAATACAAACATATTTATATCATTATTTTATGGATATTGATACATAAATTTTTAAAATATTTGCTTGATTTAAGGGGAAGTTGAATTTCAATACTAAAAAATGAGGCACTTCAAACTACGATATTCTTCGTATTTTAATAAAAATAATTATTTATTTTTTCTGATAATACCATTGACCCACCTATATACCTCTTTCGGATCGGACAGGGCTTTCTTTACACCCTGTATAACTACTTGGACTCAACTAAATTGAAAATAGTTTAATATATGATTAGTAGATTTTTCTAGTTTATGGAGAATTAATTACATGTAGGCAGCGTCAAATAGGACTACATTCATCAACACTTTAAAGACCCTAGGGGTATAAGCAGGGTGATTTTGCCCTTGAAAGATATCGGGACGGTACTGGGAGGATTTTTAGGTACTAACAAGATAATAAGATCCTGAGAGTTTCAGACCTCGAACTCAAGTAGGTATCGAGAAAAAGCAAAATATGTAATAATCAGAAAAAATAGATTTTCTCAAGAACGCGTGAATCGATTGATCTGAATTTTGGATATGTTTTGGGGGCTGATGGTACCTTCTAGGAAAAAAATTAAGAGCTATATCGGTTGATAAGAACCTCAAAAAATGGCATTTTAATTTTAATTTCGATTTTTTAACAATGATACGAATTTAGTACAATTACGAAACCATTTTTTTTGGATTCCTCATTCATTTTTCTTTGAACTTATGTACTTCTAAGATTTTTAAAAAATGCACGCCATATTAAAAAAAATAAAAACCAATTGGATAAAATAAAAACCACCAAAAACGTGGATATTGACTTTATTTATGTTTGTTTTGAGCTTCAACCTTGATTTGTTGTTTATATACGTTTTATTAGTCATATTTAAAATAATTTTTCTTATACTTAGAACAACAGTCATTTTTTCTGCCTTAAGTCTAAAGTTAAATCTTCTAATATCAAAGGATATTAACTAATTATATAAAAAATGTCTAAACACAACTTTTATTGTAATCCAATATTAATCGTCATTATATTGCAATACTATTGAAAGTATTTGTAAAAATTGCTGATACTATCCATTATATGCGGTATGTTACCGACTCAGTCCTTCTACTTTAACAAAAAGTCACGCGACCGATGCGCTCACGAGTGAATGTGGCCGTAGATACAACAACTGTCACAAGTGTAGTTTCTGCTCAGAGAGTTAATGTGGTTAGGTTCCATTTATTAAACTATTAAACTATATGATTGTAAACTTTCTGTTAAAATATATTTTTTAGTTATTTTTAAATGTTTATTTATAATTGATTAACTATAATAAGTATCTTATTTTATAAGTTTATAATGTTTATAATACTGCAATTGATATTCATTGATATTTAAAGACTTGACTTCTGACTTCAAAATGACTATTATTAACTAATATAAAAAACATATATAAACGACAAATCAAGGTTGAAGCTCAAAACAAACATAAATAAAGCCGAAATCCACGTCAAAATTGGTTTTTTTTTTAATATGGCGTGCATTTTTTTTAAATCTTAGAAGTACATAAGTTCATAGAAAAATGAATGAGAAATCCAAAAAAAATGGTTTCGTAATTGTACTAAATTCGTATCATGGTTAAAAATCGAAATTAAAATTAAAATGCCATTTTTTTGAGGTTCTTATCAACCGATATAGCTCTTAATTTTTTTTCTAGAAGGTACCATCAGCCCCCAAAACATATCCAAAATTCAGATCAATCGATTCACGCGTTCTTGAGAAAATCTATTTTTTCTGATTATTACATATTTTGCTTTTTCTCGAAACCTACTTGAGTTCGAGGTCTGAAACTCTCAGGATCTTATTATCTTGTTAGTACCTAAAAATCCTCCTAGTATCGTCCCGATATCTTTCAAGGGCAAATTCACCCTGCTTATACCCCTAGGGCCTTTATTGTTGCATTGTTCATCAAAATTTTCAAAGTGTGGTCGGCACAATGCAATGTAGCAAACATATCAAAATTTTGACTAATCGTATATAGATGAGTTAACAATTAAAACTTTATTCCTGTAAATATTATATAATTTGATATTTATCTTGAATTCTTCTAGTGTGTATAATTAAAATTTTCTAACAAACCGGTTTACATAATTTGGTCCTACTGATAATCTTTAATAGTCAACTACTTTCATATACGTCATCTATATTTCTATAAAACTCCTATGATAATATTTTGTGTATATTACATGAGTGTCCATTTTTTATTATGTTATAAAAAGTGCATTTATTGAATACAGGCTGATTAAACATGCTAAAGTCCTAAGAGTAAAACGGTGTATAGACATGAAATTAGAATGTATAAAACCTGTAACATTATAATATAGTAAGAGGTCATCCACTTATTACGTTAAAATTAGAACACTTTATTTGAGAGACCCGGTGAATTCCTGTTAAACACAAAATGCCAATGAAATTCTCACGTAAATTTACACTTAAAATGTAATGTACTTCAGAAGCAAATGACATTGTTATTGTCTATACAGAATTTCCTTATTTTAAGCAAGTGACGTAAGATGAAATTTTAAAATTTTTCGTCCCATTCCCGATTTTTTAATTTGAAAGTCATTATAGATTAGTTAATGTAAGGTGTGACAGATTGACGCGTGACCAGAGAAACCCGAATTAATGGTTATCCGCTAGTCACATGTTGGCTCCCAATGTTTTACGCCAATGCAAAAATTTTACCGGAGACCTGTCATGCGGGATGTGACATCGAAGAGGACTTCGACAGAGATTGACACCAAAGTCATTTATGCCTTATTTTGTCAATGTCAATGATTTAAAAAATACTTAGATACAGTGAATTTCTCGCTACGCCAATAGTCACCTCAGACGTTAATTCCTTCAGTATTATTGCGTTCATCCTTTACATATCAGTCTTACACGAGACTCTACCGTCTACAAGAAATGGTACGTAATAAATGAATTTCCTTCGTATATGTCTCTTTTATTAAAACATTTCTTAATAATTCAATCCTAAAATCTCATTGTTTTATATTTATTACTAATACGAAAGTGTATCATAAAAAATGTTTTATATTGCGAAGCTATTTTGCCTTATCGACATTAAAATAGTAGTAGTAAATTGAAAGTTTTAAACAAGTCATGATTAGCAACAAATCAAAGAAATATCTTTTCTTTATCTAATTGAAAAATATACTTAACGGTTTATAGAGCTATAAAAGTTTTCTTGCGTGTTTTATTCAATGTCCATCATTAACAACCCGTTTCCAATATCGGCTAGTCACCGACACGTTCGTGATATAATTTAAACACATCGTATGTGCTCTCATCTAAACAATAATGCCAGAGACCGAATTCGGCGCTAAAAACTAATAAGTAAAACTCAAAATAATTTTAAATTTTAAAAGAAGTATAACTTTTTATATTTAATCAAGTCTTCTATAATTTCACTTCCATATGAAAATGTATGTGAGTCTACCCTACAGTCGAACAGTAGAAATGTCTACCTGAAAACACCTACATTCTATGCATTACACCTAACACGTTACTCGGGGTCCCTACTTATCTATGTCTAATAGTTGCATCCTGATTAACCTAGAATGAACCAGTGCCTTGAATCAGGTAAATCCAATATTATTAAATATAATTTTTTTGTTTACATTGAAGCTTAAAATCGTAAAAACTTTATATACTGTAGAAGAACGTTACATACAAATCGGCTAATGTAAGAATATATTTTTAAAATTGATTATCATAAGAGACTATTTAAAAAATATTTATAGGGCAAAGACAGCCTCGGAGAAACCTGTTTACATAATAAAGATTGACAGCAAGACAAAAATAGTAAAAAAAAATAATTATTTGCAATTAGTTCACTGATAATTAAATATGTATTCACGAATAATTGCGGTAATTAGAAAAATACGCTTCAAATATTGTGAAGAAATGTAGCAAGAAAATACTTGATAGCACAGTTTATAGGAAACATTAGAATACATAGTAAAATATACTTAGTTAAATAAATATATTTACTTACTATATCTTTTTTCTTCTTTAACACAGCAACATATGAAACGAAATATAAAATAATATATACATATACACAAAATTACATCATCAGTAACTTAATATTTTATAGTTTAATAAGGCTCATGTCAATAGAATAGGGATGCAACAATATTCGTAAAAGACAACAATATCGATATTATATATCGAAGCTTAAGCGACATTTATTCAGCTACAAAATATTAGGCTTTTGGCGCTAAGACACTAATCCATTGTGATATAAAATAAGTTTTTCAATAAATATGTTTAAAATATATATTCTATAGTTAAAGTATTTTTTTAGAAATGTGAAGATATGTTGTTACTAAAAAAAAACTTTTACTACTAAGAAAACTTTTGTTACTAACCTATTTTATTGACTATAAACAAACGTGTAAGCTGTAAAAACTATTAACAAATAACAGCGTACCGACATTTTTTATTAGCTTACCTATTTTTGTTTGCTTTTAGATTATTTTCAGTATTTAATAAAGATTGATGTACTGATTGTATGGAAGATTCATTTCGTGTTTTGAACTTCAAGGTACCTTTAATATCATATGTTTTAGTAGACAACTTTTTATTGTGTATGCCTTTGTAATTCCAGACAACTGCAACTTCAAGAATAATGAGCTAACACACGCCACTTAAAAAAAGGCAAACAATGTAGCTAAAAGATACGCAATTATGTTTGATGATACTAAATTATACAGACAAATTCTCTTTTATAAGAAGTAGCATATGTAATGACAATACTATTGAGAAAATAACACTGCCGCAAGATAAAAATGATAAATTTCGTATATTACAATGCTTCATAACAATGGCGTCCCTAACACATCGATAAATATTATATAATATTGTATGCATCCCTATGGATTGGCTTGATATTTGAGAATATAGCACCTAATAGTTATATATATTTAGACCATTCTGAACACATTTATTCCTATAATATATATGTACAAAAATATAACAGTTTAAAACAAGCACCAAAGACAAGGAAAAGATTGAGACGGAATCAGACGATTGGAACAAAGTGAAACATTTACTACACAGTCAGACATTTTCTCACTGTACTGTATTATTTTATTATTCAAAAAAATATTGCCAGGTTTCATTAAAAATTTTGATGAAATGAATTTATCTGTCATGTTTATCACTGTAAGGCCTATTTAGTTTGAAGTTCTTTTCCATTGAATCATTCCGAGCAAATGTCACTAAATATTGAATTACGGAAGGCCTCTAATTGCCACATATTATGTACAGTGAGTAGTAACAACCCTGTCCGACCCGAAAAGCGCATATAAATAGGTTGATGACATTATCAAAAAATAAAATATTTTTTCTTATAAATATGTTATGGCATTTTAAGATGCTCATACTTATTCCCCAATTTGCCTAAAAAATAGCAAATGTTTTAAAGTGGACATCACTACGTTGACATCAACGGCGGCAGCGTCTGGGGATTATAGCCGCCTTTGTATTGGCCTTCGTACAAAGATTACATGTGTTACATTATTGTTGCCATCAGCCATCGACCACAAAGCCCATAGACGCCTAATAACAGGCGAACGGCTCCTGACAACACATCGACTTATAGTTCCGATATAAGTGTCCACGCGGAAATGCTCAACCAGTGTCGACCAATCAGATCCTCTATATATCACTATCTTTCACTGTGGCCTTGAGTTATCCAACCACGGCATTGCAACCCCGCTTCGTCTTACCTCAGCTAGTTGCCAGAATGCATTCAATACGGAAAATATTATGCGTCTATGGGCTGTATGGTCGGTGCCATCAGTCGTAGCTAATGCCTTAGACGATCGCACAGGGTTTACTTATCTGGTCTTAAGGACTATTCAGAAGGGTACGATTACTATCTGTATAGTAATCGTGCCCTTTTGTCTGTATGATAGTTCGATAAAATTTACAAGATAACGATATTTCCAAAATATACTCCAAAACATTTTCGATGTCAAACTTGTACAGAACAACATAAAATTTGTCCTAATGAATTTGGAGAATACAATGTTAGAGAATACATAAAATATTTTAAATTGGATCTAATGGGTTATTTGAGCCGAGTCATAAAGCGAAGAATGTTAATATACAACCGATCAATAATTAAATTTAATAAGATTTCCAAAGGCCCTTTATAGCTTTAAGCTTGGGCGACTTTTTAGTAGCTTCAAGCTCTTGTTTAAAACTAATAATGAACTTTTCGCGTAAACTCAGACGAGGGGAGGAAGGTTTTAGTAAAAACTTTTTTAAATCATTGGTGAAACTCGTTGCAGTATAATTCGGTTCGTCTTTCATCGACTCATTACTCGATCCTTCGAGAAACGACACTGATTTGTTTGATTGTATGGAATTTTTTCTCTCCCTCCGATAGCTTTTAGACATTTTGCTCGGCGGTAAACTATAGCTTTTGGATACTAGAGAGTATTCGTCTTCCATTGAGTCCAGTGTATCCGTGGACCTGTTACAAATTTTACAACAAAACCGACAATGCTCCCGTCCAGTGTGATGTCTTCCATCGCATCGGACATTTTGACTGGTTTGATCTTGTTTCGTTCTGTATCTATGAGAATCAGAGTTCTTTTTGGATCTCTTTCTTCGACATTTTGGACAATTATTTCTTGCGATCTTCCGCAACTCTTTGAGAAACTGGTAGTCGATTTCAAAGTATTTAGCGTCGGGTTCCGAATAGTATTTAATTTCGCTGTCCGTGGAATCGTTGATCGGTTTCGTCTTTTTCTTTTTTGGTTTTGGTTGAGATTGTCGTCGGCCGGGATCGGAGTGGTATCGTACGTCCGTGTCTACAACGACCGGAAGTCGACTGTACTTGCAGTGTGCACAGAAGGTAACGGATTTGGGGCGAGGGGTGCGGGGCGAGAGGGGCTCGTGCGAGGGGCGAGGGCGGGTGCGGGGGCGGGGGCGGGGGCGGGGCGCGGGGGTGGGGGTGGGGGGCAGGGGTCAGGCCTGCGCGGACGGGACCCACAGGGTTTTGTTTTGCTCCTCCTCGACCGCCTCCTTTATTTGTGTACACATGTAAGCAATGTTCACACCCGCTGGAATTTCAGCTGTGGACAATATTTCGAATCGTTTAAACCTATACCTTAAATAACTTATATGGGATAAAAACTACAGTAGCGTAAGCAAGTTTTGTATTAAAGCTTTAGTAATGTATTGTTACTAAAAAAACACTTTGTTTCTACTATCGTTTATTAAACAAAAAATCTTGGAACATATTACAAATACGGTCAGCAGTTGGCAAAGTTTCAACACACTACTTTTCCATTCGACATTTATTATTGTACTGCTTATTAATTGCTTATTTATCCAATTTTCTTTAATCTCACCTATGAAATTTGGCAGTACTACTTAGCCATTATTACTGACAGTATCTAGTCTACTTCAGATGTCCTCACTTTCCTTTTGTAGGTGGATTAAATGTGATCAAGATCAAAAAGAATCCTACTATTCTTAACAATAAACTGTTGTAATGAGTGTTATTAAAAAAATAAACAGACAGTCAAATTATGCAAATCTCAGAAGTCTAATAAAAAAAGTTTAACTGTATTGACGATTGTATCAACTGGCACTATAGAAGTTGGCATGTTATCACTAAACAATCTATTTAAATGTGATTTTAAAAAAAACTTACCTGAAATATAATTTCTAAATTCATTTTCAATTTTGAGACCGTGTTCGTACATTTCCTTAGCTGCCTTCGCCGATACTTTGTCGGCGGGGAATCTCGTATCTTTCACTTCCTTTATCTGCTTGAAAGACTTGAACTTGATGAAGAGCACGATGGGATAGATCTGATGCTTGTGTAACCTCTCTAAGACGGGAACATTCACATCAATTATGCAATGGATACCCTGGAATTAAAAATTCACTTGTATTAAAATACGAATTATTATTTCAGCTCATGGTGGTTGTTTATGGGAAACCATTATGGTTGTCTATTTTTCAGCACGAAATGGTAAGTCAAATGTGATATAAGCAAAATTAATAAGAGTAGACAGATATTTCTTTAGTGTAACTGGGTACAGAGTATTATATTTAAAGCTGAAATTAACTTATGTATTTCAGATATATTATTTCTGGGTCTTTGAAGCGTTGAGTATGTATTTCAAATTATAGGACCCAGATTTGAGATGCATATTCAAGGTTACTTCTTTCGAAGGCATAGTGTTTTAAGTGTGATAAAAATTTTAGATGGCCTATAAAAAAAATTCTTACTATTTTGATACTATGACTAATATTTTCAAGTGATTAGCGAAGAATAAATATTTTGAGTTGTTAAAGTATCAATGTCAAGTATAACAATAAAAAATAAAGGTCTTAGCAAGCAACCTTGAGGTACTATACTGGGGGTACACTATAGCGATGGAATGGAAATATATATATAGCGACAGAATAATCGATACAGTTTGTTCGCCGTAACAATGTTTTGTAATAAAACGTATATAGTTTTATTAGACACATAGGCAATGGGGATAGTATTGGACTTTAAAACTGATACAGCTGGTCGTATACAATGCGTAGGACTTCACAGTGCTTATAAATTGTTTTGTGTCACCGCGAGAGAGAGGTCAATGTACAATGAACTAAAGAAATTATACTACATAGAAACCGTATTCTATATCGTAAACAGTGAAAACTAATTTGCGTGGACTTTTGTAATATACTGGTAGGAAAAAACAGTTTGAATATTTGGAAAATGCAATGCGTCTCATCGCGGCCCACAGGGGAACGAAGCATGTGCAGTCCATGGACTCCTCTTTGGCCTACAAGTGGCGTGGTACATGGCTAGTGTCGGTGTCGTCACGTGTGTGTGTGTGTGTGTGTGTGTGTGTGTGTGTCCGCGGCGTCACCTTGTCGGCGAGGTCGGTGAGCGCGCGCGTGTCGGGGCGCGCGCTGGCGAACACGTGCGGCCAGTCGGAGAGCAGCTTGTGCGCCACGCACTCGCGCAGCGGGCCCAGCACCGCCACCGGCCGCCGCGCGCCGTCTGACACACACACGCACATCACCGTCACCATCACCTCACCACCACCACCACCACCACCACTGCCGCAACCTACCCTACTTCCTACTGATATTATAAACGACAATGGATGGATGGATGTTTGTTACTCTTTTACGCAAACACGACACACTCATTTGGATGAACTTAGGTACACCAAAAAATTGCACTTGGGATACTTTTATACCGGAAAAACAAGTTATTCCCGTGGGATACACCGAAAAACTTTTATAATGCAGCGGGCTGCAGGGCGCAACTAGTCTAATATACAATAACAGATCATTAACTAATATCTAAATTCTTATAAACCGTGTTATCACGTAAGCGACAATTTGTTTTTGTGTAAATGTATTGAAATCTAACCTAATAACCTCGAGTTACTGTCTTTGTGGTCGCAATCCTCCAAAACAGCTCGTTTGTGCATCTAATGAGTATTGAATTAGTCATAAATTATACCTCGTACCGCTAAGTGATTAGCGATTTTCTTATTTAAAAAAACTACTTATTTGGCAAAACAGCATAATATATTCTCGATTCGATTGGTCTAGTTTTAGTGGTTTTACGCCGTGTTGGTCCCGGCCTCCTTTGTAGAACAGGCCAACTGCCGTTCTACCAGGCAGGTCGTAAAAGGCGACCGATTGGCTATCGAGTCACTACCATCGTGGCTAGTAGGTGGTAGAGTTCTGCATTGTCTCGCCCGGGTCTGGTACCACCGCCTTACCTATTCCTGCCGCAATAGCGTCAGTGCTGTCGCTAGTCACTGTCGTGTTCCGGTTTGGAGGGTAAGGTAGCCGGTAAACTTATGCATGTGGCATTAGACCTCGCCACAAGATAGCAACGCACCATTAATATCTTTGGTGTCTATAGGCGATGGTTGACTCTTTCCATCAGGAGACCCATCTGCTTGTTTGCTATCTTATGACATAAAAAATAATAATAACAAGACTCTAGTGGATAAAAGACGCTCACAATACGCGCGGTCTGCAAACTGGTTTTATTAGACCGCCCCGTTGGTCCAGTGGTTAGCGACCCTGACTACGTAATCGACGGGGCTCGGGTTCAATCCCCTATGGGGACAAACATTTGTGTGATGAGCATAAATGTTTGTATTTCCGAGTTTAGATGTTAAATATGTATGTAAAAGTATTTATATATGTATTTCTATGTATTAGTATCGTTGACTAACACCCATAACACAAGCAAATAATTTGATTACTATAGGGTTAGATCAGTAAATGTAATTTATCCCATGAATATTTATTATTTACTAGCTGACCGGCAAGCGTTGTTCTGCCAGCTTTGTGTCTCCATTTCCGTTTTTTTCCTACATTTTTTTTCACCTTTAAAACATAACCTGAACCCCCATGAATATTTTAAAACCAAAATTAGCCAAATCGGTGCAGCCGTTCTCAAGTTTTAGCGAGACTACCCATCTGCTTGTTTGCTATCTTATGATATAAGAAAAACACTTTTATTTTCCGATAAATAACAGTATCCTTTAACCACATTATTCTGCATAAAAAAACATAATAATGTTATGTTTTTTTTTTCGATACTATTCTATATTGCCCCCGCACCCATGTATGTTAAAAGGTTAGCATAGATTTGGCATAAAATATAAGTAGGAAATCATATTCTGACTTGGCACAAGGTTTACTTGAAAAAAATAAAAATTCTTGAGGGATTTGAAAAATATTATACAATATAAGGTCATTCCAAAATAGGTGAACATATTTTAACACAGCGTTTGGTACGTCTCACCAAAGATATCCACCCACAAACTAATGCAATTCAAGGGACTAAAACATTTTGATTTTTACGAATAGAATAATTTTGTCTCAAAATACTTTACGCCTTTCTGCATAAAATCATCCGCTTTTAATGTTCTTACATTGTGAGTAGTAAGGCAAATAACCTCGCGCCATATCTGTCGGTGTGCGTCAGAGCCAGATGCACAGCCACATATAGTCCACGCTTATCAGCTGACAGAACTGCCTTGTGCAATTAACTACAGGCCATAACAGTTATTATTTACTCATGGCTATTAAGAGGGAACATTAAGGGCGAGAGAATCGAAAAATAGATATTTGTAAAATCTAGCGATCTATCGCCTTGCAGTTTTCTCTATCCCACACTAAGAGTATACCGTGAGTGCGATAGACAACTGCAGCTTGGACCGAATGTATCTGTTATATTTGTCGTTTCTGACGAGGGCGACGGGAATTTCGGCGACGGGGTCCGATTTCAAATGTTCTCGTTATTATTGTAGCTAATTACTTTTTTTGGTGTTTTCAGTTAAAACATTGTTTTAATTTATTTTCAAAAGTATAAGACGTTTTCTCAATAACTAAAATAAAATATGACTTATGTACAACAAATAATAAACCTAGGTATGTTTCAATAAACTTAACGGGGCCTCAAAGACCTTGATCGTCTGCCAGCCGGTCTCACTTTTCAAGGTTCCAGATGCACAACGCGTGCACAACATTAAATGACGTAAGCTCTGACGTAGGCTCTGTTGCACACCCATAAAATGTGAACGAAACGTTGAATAAAATTATCACTTCACAGATATGGCGCGAGGTTGTTTACCTTATTACTCAGGTTAACGTAAAATTGGATTATTTATGAGACAAAAATATTTTATTCGTAAAAATCAAAATGTTTTAGTCCTTTGAATCGCGTTATTTATTGGGTGGATATTTTTGGTTGGATATCTTTAGTAAGACGTGCCGAACGCTGTGTTAAAATATGTTAAGGTATTTTGGAATGACCTTATACAGGGTATAACAAAAATAAGCACTAATACTGAAGGAGCGTTCAGGATGTGTGGTTAGCTCTTTAATTATACATTTTTAATAAATAAAAACTATGAAATTTCTGAGAAAATGAATGTCAAAGTTTTTTTTCAAAATGATCTGTGGCAGCCCTGAAGTATAGCACGCAGTAACGTACGCGCACGGTTTACGCAGCTATGAAAGGTCACAATCATATGATAGATGTCAATGAACTGCTAGACGCACAACAAAGTACTAATTACTTGACAGAGTAAATAATGTAGATATTATTTAAAGAGTTTTTTTATATTTTTTTCTACCAGGACTGATGTTGGAATAAACCCATGAGGGTCCTTAGTTTGATTACCAGGCTGGACAATTTGATTCATAGGTAACTTAACTGGGTTTTGATAGCCATAATTATTACATTATGTTAAAAAAAACACTGTCCGACTATTGGTGTCACTCGATAGCATATTACGATCATATTAAAATAATTATTAATTACTATACTCATATTCAATAAAAAAAATCTCATAAAATTTTATTAATCGTAAATACCTACCTAGTAGTCTCATACCTAGTTTACGTAAGGCAAACCTGCGGCTATTAGGCATTTCATGCAGGAAAATCTCCCGCCTGGCAACAAAATTATATCAGCTGTGTACCTAAAATTTATTGTGACCTGGATTATTATTTCTAACTCTGAGTGAAACTATTAGTTTGGTACATACATTCTAAAACAATCGTGGCAAATAATCCAATATAACTAATTAAGGTATCTTTTTGTTATGAAAACACATTACATAAATTACTTCATCACACAATATCCACCTTCAAAGTCAACTATTCACATGTGTTTTCAGTGTAGGTACCTAAATCTATTCCGTGATTCATAGGCATTTTACAATGTATTATCTGGCATGGTTTCAACTTACAAACTGTTTTAATGGCATAATACTTACCTCTAGTACCTACCCTGTTTGCTTCTAACTTCACATAACAAGGTGTCTAAATAGGTAATTAGTTTTTGAGCAGGTAAATCATAGATATTATCACTTTTTTTACACACAATTCTAAAAACTTAGTAAAACTTTCTCGTTGATAACACGACACTTCGCAAAATAAATATGCATTATCATTAAGAATTAAGACACAACACAACCTTTTATAAGCATTTTTGACAAATAAACCTACGCATTGATTAGCCTAGAAGTCCTTTGATTTGAAGTATTACCGACATCGCGCTAGGCGTCTCAACACCAAGCGCCCGACTTAAGGCCTTGCTCACACACACTACTGAATATTTTCCGCGGGAATTTTAATTGCGCAAATTAATTTTCGTTACATATGAAATTTGACATGGCTAGCACTGCTAAAAAAATGTCAAGAATCGGAATGTTCCCGGTGAGTTGATAGGCTCGTTTGTCACTATCACTACATGGCTGATGGAACTTAGTACCAACCTAAAGTTTGTTTTATGTGCGCCTCTTCTTACCTTTTTTTATGTTATTGAGATAGGCAAACTAGCAGACGTGCCACCTGATGGTAAGTGGTCGACGTCGCTAATGAACAAAAATGGGATACCTGGGCTGGAACTAGCCCAGGTATTCCATTCATGTGTTAGAGACATAAGATGTTAAGATCCTGAGACATAAGATGTTAAGTCTCGGTGCCAGTAATTACAGTGCCTGTCTTGCCCTTCTCTCCGAAACACAGCAAAGCTATTTCACGGGAGAAATTGGCAAGACCTTTCTAAGTAGTAGTTATTTCAGGAAAAAGATAATTTTTGACTACGTTTTTTTGATTACATTTTAGATCAAAGATTTTATAAAATACTAGCCGTTGCTCGCGGCTTCGCACGCGTGGTTAGAGTTTTTTGTGAATGTCAAAAATAAACCACGCAAGCGAAACCAACGAAAACTATTGCTAATTTTAGCGATTGCCGGGATTACATATCAACCTGTTCATTCATTCAGAAAAATTAATCTTTTTCATCAAAATATTGTTTATCATACTGGAAATGAAAAAGTATTAAGTTAACTTTAAAGCCGCCGCCGGTCGTTTGTACAGGCCTTTAGAACTTACACGTGTTTTGCGGCTTATACAAAGTGCAACGAAACGCTTTGATTGGCGAAAAGACCACTTTCGGAAAGAGACAAGACACTCCCTTTTTTCTGCCATTTTGTTTTTATGTAAAATCATACTAATATGTAGTTCCGTATAGTTTTAGTCAACATTTTTGTCACTTTTATGATAAGAGTGATGCCGGTTTAGGCGTTTCTTCGTAAGGTACTGGGTTCGATTCTCAGTTCGCCTGGTAGAATGGAGGGTAATTCTTCTTAAGGCACTCAAACTAACACGGGAAATGATTTTTTTTTATTTATGGTGCAAGGGGTCCCACCACCACCTTCGGGACCCAAGACAACCTGACTGCTGTACAATGAAAGAGGTCCTGGCACCGGCTTCCTCCAGAGAGGTTCGGAGGTTAGACGACAGTCGCTACGGCAAACTCAAACTCGTTCCTAGCGCAAGCGTGGAAAATAACCGGAATAAACTCTAAGATGAAGAAGATTATTTTTAAATTTGTTTCACTGAACCCTAATTAGTTCGGAAAAGTACCTAGATAATTGTAAAGGAATTTTTATTTTTTTATTCAGTTGCCGTTTGTCTTTGGAGAGCGTAACTATTGCTATTATTGCCGATTTTTTATGAATCTTACTTAATACCCATTGATTGGAAATCGCGATTTTAAAAATGCCACGTAGAAATAATAATGACCGTCACCTTTACACTAATAGTGAATTTTACGAAATGATGCTATGTGTTGGTGCTGCTAGGAATGGTAGCATTAATGAAGCGAGGGAGATTTACCGACAACGGTTTATTGATGGAAGGCCACCAGCAGAACAACGTCATTTACCTCCGTACTCAGTATTCCGTAACATGTGTTTACGACTTCAGCGTACTGGTTCCTTCCACCGCGAACGAAACGTTGGACGTCCTAATTCAAGAGTAGGTACTGCTATTGAGACTCGAATTCTAAATCATTTTGACGAGAATCCTCGGACCAGCACACGCCGATGCAGTGCTATGTTAAATGTAAACCATATGGTGGTGTGGCGTACTCTGCAGGATGATGGACGACATCCCTACCATTTTTCAAGGACTCAGGAGATAGGACTTGCAGACCATATGCCCAGAATGGACTTTTGTAGGTGGTACCAGAACCGTGCTGAAGCAAATCCCGAATTTGCTTTTAATATTTTATGGACAGATGAGGCTTCTTTCACAAGAAATGGTGTGCTCAATTTGCACAACGAGCATGTGTGGGCACATAATAACCCGCATGCCTCGAGTGAAAGTAGCTTTCAGCACCAGTGGAGAATTAATGTCTGGGCAGGCATCGTTGGGGACTATGTTTTGGGGCCGACTATTTTACCTCAGGGTCTTAACGCTCAAAGGTACCTACAACACCTGAGAGAGGATTTAGAAGAACATCTGGAAAATCTTCCACTGAATGTATACCGTAATATAATTTTTCAGCACGATGGAGCACCCGCTCACTTTGCACGCCCTGTGCGTGATTATTTAAACGATCGATTTGCAGAGTGGATAGGTCGAAGTGGCCCGGTGCCTTGGCCACCTCGTTCTCCAGATCTCACGTGTCTAGACTACTTTTTATGGGGTTATGTGAAAAATAAAGTTTACTCTGTGGAATGTCATACACGTGAAGAGATGGAAGGTAAAATTAATGCAGCATTTAGGTCCATAACCCCACATATGTTGCATAATGTAAGGTTATCAATGTTACGCAGAACTGCTCTTTGCATTGAGAAGGGTGGTGGTCATTTTGAACCTTACTTATAAATTAATTTGAAGACAGTGTTGTTTTATTATTGCCTGTAAATAGTGAATTTGGATTAATGTATAATAATTAATCAGTGACGGAAGTGATATGTAAAAAATTGCTTATTAAATGTGTGTAAGTACAAGTACGCGGTATTCTTCATGTCTATGTGTGCGTCACGCTATTCATTCAACGTGTTGCTGACGTCACATCACTTCCATCTTCAAGGTAGGGGTGTGAAAATAAACTTTAATTTCTTATTTTACTAAATTTATATGAAACAAAAAATGTGTGCCTTTTGGTATAATATTTTACCAGGTGTTTGTTTAGTTCATGTACACGTATACCCTTGAAAGTTAGTGCTTATTTTTGTTATACCCTGTATATAAATAGTATACTATATATATTAATGTTATGCCTGTTGTGCTTTCACATCTAAACCACTAAACTGATTTTGATGAAATTCGGCTGGAGATAGTTGGACACCCACCGTCAAACATAGGAAACATTTATGTTTAAAAATCAACCACTATGGGGGTGAAATAAGGGAACTGCAGCCGCTCCAGCTGCAGTGGCCGGTGCTGTAACGCGCGCGACACACTACTCACAGTGCAGCCGCTCCAGCTGCAGCGGCCGGTGCTGTCACGCGCACGACACACTACTCACAGTGCAGCCGCTCCAGCTGCAGCGGCCGGTGCTGTCACGCGCACGACACACTACTCACAGTGCAGCCGCTCCAGCTGCAGCGGCCGGTGCTGTAACGCGCGCGACACACTACTCACAGTGCAGCCGCTCCAGCTGCAGCGGCCGGTGCTGTAACGCGCGCGACACACTACTCACAGTGCAGCCGCTCCAGCTGCAGCGGCTGGTGCTGTAACGCGCGCGACACACTACTCACAGTGCAGCCGCTCCAGCTGCAGCGGCTGGTGCTGTAACGCGCGCGACACACTACTCACAGTGCAGCCGCTCCAGCTGCAGCGGCTGGTGCTGTAACGCGCGCGACACACTACTCACAGTGCAGCCGCTCCAGCTGCAGCGGCTGGTGCTGTAACGCGCGCGACACACTACTCACAGTGCAGCCGCTCCAGCTGCAGCGGCTGGTGCTGTAACGCGCGCGACACACTACTCACAGTGCAGCCGCTCCAGCTGCAGCGGCCGGTGCTGTAACGCGCGCGACACACTACTCACAGTGCAGCCGCTCCAGCTGCAGCGGCCGGTGCTGTAACGCGCGCGACACACTACTCACAGTGCAGCCGCTCCAGCTGCAGCGGCCGGTGCTGTAAAGCGCAAGACACACTACTCACAGTGCAGACGCTACAGCTGCAGCGGCCGGTGCTATAACGCGCGCCACACACTACTCACAGTGCAGCCGCTCCAGCTGCAGCGGCTGGTGCTGTAACGCGCGCGACACACTACTCACAGTGCAGCCGCTCCAGCTGCAGCGGCCGGTGCTGTAACGCGCGCGACACACTACTCACAGTGCAGCCGCTCCAGCTGCAGCGGCCGGTGCTGTAACGCGCGCGACACACTACTCACAGTGCAGCCGCTCCAGCTGCAGCGGCCGGTGCTGTAACGCGCGCGACACACTACTCACAGTGCAGCCGCTCCAGCTGCAGCGGCCGGTGCTGTAACGCGCGCGACACACTACTCACAGTGCAGCCGCTCCAGCTGCAGCGGCCGGTGCTGTAAAGCGCAAGACACACTACTCACAGTGCAGACGCTACAGCTGCAGCGGCCGGTGCTATAACGCGCGCCACACACTACTCACAGTGCAGCCGCTCCAGCTGCAGCGGCTGGTGCTGTAACGCGCGCGACACACTACTCACAGTGCAGCCGCTCCAGCTGCAGCGGCCGGTGCTGTAACGCGCGCGACACACTACTCACAGTGCAGCCGCTCCAGCTGCAGCGGCCGGTGCTGTAAAGCGCAAGACACACTACTCACAGTGCAGACGCTACAGCTGCAGCGGCCGGTGCTATAACGCGCGCCACACACTACTCACAGTGCAGCCGCTCCAGCTGCAGCGGCTGGTGCTGTAACGCGCGCGACACACTACTCACAGTGCAGCCGCTCCAGCTGCAGCGGCCGGTGCTGTAACGCGCGCGACACACTACTCACAGTGCAGCCGCTCCAGCTGCAGCGGCCGGTGCTGTAACGCGCGCGACACACTACTCACAGTGCAGCCGCTCCAGCTGCAGCGGCCGGTGCTGTAACGCGCGCGACACACTACTCACAGTGCAGCCGCTCCACACGCTGGTAGGAGAGCGGCACGGCGTCATCGGCGAGCGTGCCCGAGTCACTCCAGCAGCCCAGCTCCGTGTTAGAAAACGACGCCAACTCCTTGCTGTCACGATGCTTTTTTCTTCGGAAGAAGGATCTCCTAGCCGTACTCGAGGCACGCCTTTGAGCGTCGCTATCCAGTGTACCCATTGATCTTCTTAGAATCTCTTCCACTCTACAACAAAGTATTTAAAAGTAAGAATTTCAATTTTCGAAAATCGAGTTTTCACCAGATCTCCACGTTTTGAGCTCTTAGTAACCATTTCCAACTATTTTCACGATGACTTCAGTATGTCTCTATGCATGTTTGTGTATGTGTGTATGTAAACACCCCATAACTCTTAAACGGCTTGAACGATCAAACGCGGTTGATGGCATTCGATTGAATTAGACTTCCTGAAAATTTTAACCAATTCATTTCTAGAGTTTTTTTTAGGTTTTTTTAACATTTCCTCGAACCTCGAAAAAATTGTGTGAAACAGTATTATTTAACTTCCAGACTAATGTAGCGATTGAGCACAAAATCTAATCAGCTCTTTTCCTCAAAAAACTGCGTTCAATGCATAAATTGCATCAAAATCGGTTCATCCGTTCGGGAGCTATCGTTGACGAAAAATTTTGAAAAAAGTGTTTTTTTGCCATAACTTCGAAATTTTTGATCTTTTACGATATTTTAGTAACTACAAAAACTACGTCAAATGCATTTCAAGAATTGAAATACAATCAAATTTTCAAAATTTACAACTTTTCAAATATTAAAATTACGTTGTTTACAGCACTTACTTCATATATTTAAAACTAGCGGTTGCCCATGACTTCGTCCGCGTGGACTTCGTTTACTCCGCACAGCTCCTCCCCCATAGGTGATAGCGTGAAAATATGTAGCCTATATGTTGACCCGACCTATTAGTAATATTCATGCAAAATTTGAAGTAAATCCATGCAGTATTTTTTGAATTTACCCCGGACATACATACAGACAAACAGACAAAAATTCTAAAAACTATATTTTTGGCTTTGATATCGATTGTAAATCACGCCACAAGTATTCTTTTAAAAAATATTCAATGTACAGTTTTGACTGTCCTACGATTTTATTATATGTATATAGATAACTTTCAGGCTAATATACAGATTTATTTAAAGATGTAGTCAGAAATTAAAAACACTTCTTCAAATACTTGATTAGGTCGATATTTATCAACGATGAAAATGTTTGAGAAAATTCTTTTAAAATTTTTTCGACATTTTTAACCTATCGATTTCGTAACACATAAAACAATAGAGCTCAAAAATTGCGTTGAATGCCATTCGAAAGACTGAAATCTTTTCCAACATTAAATTACTATCATTTTTAAACTTCAGATGGTCGATGATGGTCTCTATAGGGACCAACACTAACTTCATCCAAAAAAACAACATTTTCACTATTTACCAGTTTTATCGTTTTCGAACGAAACATTGTTCAGAATAACATCCAATTGGCATTCTTTTTTCAAATACGCTCTTGGGGAAAAATAAAAGAACTTAGTTCGCCATTTTGATTCGTGCTGTGTGTTATGTGTTGGTTGCACTTTATGATACAGGTTAATTTAAAAATGTTTTGGCGTATTAATCAAGAAGTAAACTTTATTTATAATCAAGATTAGTTCAAGATTTAACAGTTTAGATAATAATTTTGTCTAAAAACCGTAAATGTCAATTAATAAAACATATATTTCGTTAATGACCAACTTAATGATATCAGCGCTTTGGGTATGACGGTACCTATTTTTATTTATTTTCGTAAATTTTAGTGTTGATATCTATGATCTCAAAAAAATCATATGATGTGAATGTGAAATATCCTAAACAATATTCAAAAAAAATTAACATAGCTGTAAAATTGAAAAAGAAATAAATTATTTAAAAATTACGAAAAAAATTACGTATTAATTATGAAAAAAAAGATATTTATGTAAATAAATATTTTTGTACTATAATATATGTTGTTTATTTTTTTTCCGTATGTATATCTTTACCAATTATATAAAAAAATATAAAAAGCATAGGTCATCGATTTACTTTTTGAATTAAAAATCCTCGACTAACAAGTAGTCATATTTTTCTCAGTGTCGTGTTACACCTGAATTATTTTGTAGCTTATGCCATTTAAATTAAACAATTCTAAAACCAGTGTATTGCAGTGCTCAAGATCTCTTAAAAAATATACGCTTTACAATATCGGATTCAATCCAAACAACTCATAAACCATTTTTGTGACCACAGTCCACCGGAACGGACTCGAAACGCGTGCGCGTAACGGTACCGGGTGTTTTTAGAAAAAAATACGAAAATGGCTGGTGGTGTGAGTGGATAAACAAAAAAATAAAGAATGCAAACATTGCATCTTGTAAAAATAATAACAATAAATATCACGGGACAAATTACATGGATTGATCTGTCCCCAAAGTAAGCAAATTATATGCTTGTGTTATGGGTGTCACTCAACGATACTAATACATAGAAATACATATATAAATACTCTAATATATTTATTAACACCCAAACCCAGAAATACAAACACCTGTGCTCATCACACAAATGTCTGTCGGGAATCGAACCCGGACCCCATTGATTGCGTAGTCAGGGTCGCTAACCACTCGACCAACGGGGCGGCCAAAAATTTTATATCACAAACAAAAATTGCTATTTGTAAACACGTATATGGACTTTCCAAAAAATAATAATAATCACTGCTTGACGAGTATATAGAAAAGAATAGAAAAATATTTATTCCCAAAAAAATTATTCACAAAACAATGCAAAAAAAAAAAAAAAGTATTATTTTTATATGATAACATGATAACCACTAATTGCGTGTGAACTGAAAGATTTATAATACACTAGCTGCAGCGTGCAACCCGCTGCATTATAAAAATTTTCGGCGAATCCCGCGGGATCACCTAATTTTGCCGCGATAAAATGTAGCCTAGTGTTATTCCAAGTCATTACCTTCGTATTAAATTTCATTCAAATCCATTCAGTAGTTTTTGCGCGTTTGAGTAACAAATATCCATTCATCCAAACATCCAAACTATCGCATTTATGAAATTAATATAGAAGATTTATATAACTTGTTCAACAAATGGAATAGAAATATTTAAATGACGTTGTTCGAAATCAATTGAACTATACATAAATACTTACTTAAATTTACTAGGTATCGTCCCCCACTGCCGCTTCACGCCCTTGCAGTCTAACTGCCAAGCTCTCCAAAGCCCTGGCGCACCGTTGAACAAGGTGTTGTCTACAAACAGTACTTCATCCTTTCTAAACCACAAGGAATATTCATCTATAGTATCCATGCCTATAGATGTGATTTTGGCACAGCGGTCGAAACCGGATCGTATATAAAAAGCATCGCCAGGCTTGTCTTTTATTTCATGATACTGCTGTATATCGTGTCTGACCAGTACACTGACCTGCAAATGTATAGTATCAAAAGTATATGAACAGGTACAGACAACATTAAAAATGTATTGTATTGTATTTTTTTAATCTTGAAAAATGTTAGGAACTAAGATTCTATTGATAAATTTTCAAATATCCCGTGTTCGTAGTGCAAAGTTATCGTATTTAGCTGTAGTCATAATCATAAAATTTGAAATTCAGCGTTAGGTTTAACGTCAAATTATGACACTCGTCAAAATATTGAGTCGCATAAAACAAACATGTCTGAAGATATAATAATACTTTATCTGCCATGGAAAGGATTCAATGTAATTTTTTTTATTTTTGACGTGAATACGTCTTTAAATTTGTCATCATGTGGAGGTACAGTTCAAAAATCTTATGATAACAAAATTGAGGGATACAGTTTGATGTTACAGCTACATTACTATTATTAATATTCAAAATCTAATTATATCCGCTGGATAGCTACAGAATCAAAGAATTTGATAAGCTGAGTGCGGATTTTTACTAAAAAAATGACAGACTATTCTATTGATCGTTTAACGTCTTCATAAAATTAAGTAGGAATTTGTTTACGATTAATTAAATCGTACTTATTCTTTGTTGTGTGTACGAAATAAAATCTCATTATCTACTTTAATTCACTAACATAATTATGTAGAAACCTTAAATTCGGCTACTTTATGAATAATATTCAGAATAAACTAACCTTGTCTGCTGGTTTTGCCAATTCTAAAGCTGCCTGTTCTGCGGTAGCTCGTCTTAGATCTACGTTATTGTATTCTAATATCTGATCACCAGTTCGCAACCCCGCAATAAACGCCGGCGAGTCGATCTGAACGCTGTGCACGAATATACCAACGGCATTTCCGCCCACTAAACTGATCCCCAAATCTGAACAGTTACGCATTTCAATCAACAAAAACCTAGGGAGATCTTTGCCTTGAGATTGTCTTAAAGTAGAAACGTCAGAAGGCATATCCATTCTCAAAGACTGCTGTGGACCTGGAGAATTTCGCGGGGTTGGAGAGCCTGAAAGTGACACCTCTTCCTCCCGAGAACTTCCAGGTGAAGATGAGGAACCGATCACTTCCATTTCATCCTTGTACTTGTCAGGACTATATTGCACCAGCATTGTGATCGAATTTCCAATTTGCCTCAAAACACTCGCTGCGAGAGAATATGTCGCAATACGCATGTTAATCCCACAGACTTCGAGTAATTGATCACCAACTTGTAAGCCAACTTGGCTGGCCAACGAATTTTCATTGACTGTTGACACGAATACACCCCCTCCATTAGGAGGACAGTAAATTTGGATGCCTAGCGGTTGTTGACTTTTATCAATGTGTACCCTTCGTAATTCTCCCGGTAGTGGCTTCGTCCAACCCAATCCACAGTATTCTGGCATAGAGTTTCTAGTATTTTTATGTGTAATCTGCTTAGCACCTCGTCCAGGGCTTAGAACCTCAACATGAAATGTCGGCATCGGAGAATTTCTTTCGGAACTTCGCTCTATTGAACCAGTACTAAGTTTTCCGGCGGAATTTTTTGATGTTACACTTGGGTTGGACGGTATTCGAAATCGCTGATTCTCTTTTTTCCTTGGAAATGTTCCTCCTTCATACATAGTATGATAGTCTCGATTGGTTCTTGGGACAGGATTGAGATCAGATATATTATGTGTGTGTGAGGTGAACGAATGCATGTCATAAGTAGTTCCAATGCTCTCTCCAGACTGGCTTTGTGGTATATTTGTTGGACTGGATAAATGTGAGTATCGACTCGAAGTGTGTGGATTGGAGTTCGTAAAAGGTCCCCTGTAATACTGGGATTGGAGACGCGACTGTGATGGCAATGTACCCGTCAAAGGAAAGTTTCCATTGCTATTTAAACTGTCCGGGCCAAAACTGTCACTATCCGATGGATATTTGTTTACCGTTTTAGGAGACGATGCTTTCTTTGATGAATAATACTGATCAAGAATATCTTTTCCCGTGTGATTTTTTATTGAATGATCTAATGAGCTCGGTGATTTTCTCGTTACGAAGTCAAGAGAGCTAGGTCCTTTGTTGACCATGAAGTCTAAAGAGTGTGGGCTTTTCGTCCTATTTCTTGAATTTGGTTGATAGAACAAAGAATCGTCGGATGGGTTTAATACTAGGCTTAGGCGGTTTGCAGTAACGTCTTGTTCATAGTCACTTATAGAAATTTTATCTTTTTCTAATGTTCTATTTTTATCAAAGTTCATACTACTAGGTCCGAAAGGGTTGTGAATAGCTAAAGGGGCAGGCTTTGGAAAATGTTCGATGGCAGGACTTGATTCTATTGATTTATATACAGAATGCCTTGCAGGAGCAGTCAATTGTGTCAGAGGGACATGTCCGAGTGGTATCGGGTTCGAGTTCCGATTCGTGTTAGACCGTTGTGGTTCCGGAGGTAACTTTGTTGGAGGACTGAGTAGAATAGATAGTGGCGGTCTTTCTTTTCGAGATCTAGGCTGAACAATAGTTCCAGTCGCATTGTCTTCTAAAATAAAGTTGGCCCGTGCTTTGGGCCAAGTGCCACCGTTTTTAGAATCATTGTGTGGCTCCTTGTTTTTTCTTCGAGATCTTTTTAATACACTGCTAGTTTCTTTTACTGAAATAGAGACATTAATACTATTAATGATTTTACGTGTATTTTCAAAAAGGAGTTTGTTACGTACGCAAACAACAAAAAAGTAAAATTTCTTAGATACCTAACCTTGATACCTGATTGTTTTCAAGAGAATGTGGGGGCACAGTATAGAAGGCGCTGACACATATACAAAATATAAGGTTATATTGCATTCAGGGTTAGGACTTTAGGGTTGTCTGGTCACTTTCGAGGTTCGGTTGTCGCAGTTAGGTAGTGCTGAGTTAATTAATAGAGTTTATAAGTAATGCATACTCTGTATTGTGACACATACATAAATTACAAGTTACATAGACTGGTATATCGCGTGAGGGCGAGCGGACGACTGGCATCTCACAATACCTAATATGTATAAGGTTTACGTTAGCGCATTCTATACTGGGTCCCCATACAAGTTATTAAAATTAATAATTTTGTTTATTTGGGAGTTAGAATTAAAACTTCAATGTCGTATTGTCTGTTTAGAATCCCGTGTCATATTATTAAAAAATTTTTGTTGCAAATGATCAAGAAAAATGGCAACTACTTAATGTCATATGGGCTTTTTATTATTATGAAGTTATGTTTAGGACTTACTTGTTTTGCCATGATAACTGTCGATAACAGAATCCAGTTCAGCGATCGCGTCGGATTCTGGTACCTGTAACAAGTGCATTTTTTATTATTGATTGGGATAATAAAATATAGACGACCTTACACACATTTGTGCCAGCGAAAGTGTTACTGATCCATTAGTGGCTTTAAACCTGAGATTACCATTCCTCTTCACCATTCAAACAGAAACAAGACAGTAACAAGCACATTAGGGCGCAGAAATAGGTTAGATAATGAATATCTACCGATATCACACTACTGCTTTGCCTAACGTCAATTTTTTTTTGAAAATAGTCCGTCCTACATTGTTACTCCTTATAAGGATACATATGTTGGTCATAAATCTAATAAATATTCAAGCTCTAATAAAATATAGCACTTTAATTGCAATTAAATATTTAAATATATCTTACACTAAAGTGTAAGATATATTTAAATATTTAATCTCTAGAAGAATTTTAATCTTATATTTAATTTTACTTACATTTACTAATGTTCAAAGTATTCGTATTATAACAGTCATCTCGTATCACATTAAATATTCTTGAAAATCACAACATATGTGTTTACACAATTTATTTGTATACATAGCAGAAATAGTTCGCTATCAACGTTTACAGATATTTAAAGTACCTGGCCATTTTAATAGAATTTAAATATACATAATATCAAATAATATGAGCACGTACCTTCTGTTTGTCCTTAGACTTGCTGCGGCCTGTGACTGCTTCTATTTTCCCCCGGATCATGTCCCAGGTGCCTGCCGATCAACGTAACTTTAATGATATTACACACTATCAATAAGGCAGCGACTACATCGGAGTTTGCCAATGTATATATTTTAACTTTTAAATTGTTAAGGGTGTCCTTCATTTACACTATATTTCTATTGAATGTAGTTCGACAACCAAAACAATCACTAGCCACATGTTGAAATGTAACGACAGGGTAATAAGATAAACTTAACCGTTTTTACCCGGGAATCGAACTCGGGACCTCATGAACTGAACCGAACAGGCTATCCCCTAGACCATAAGACAGTTAAACTATAAATTCTGGTTAAATTGAGAACCCTATTATTTTCAAAAAAGCAATATTAAGGTCCTATTATTTATGGAAATTTTAATACCCCTTCCACCAGCCTCGATGACGTTTTTAGGTAATACCGAATAAAATATGTTTAAAAGTTGTGATTGTGTTTAAAAGTTGTGATATCTATACATATAATAAAATCGTAGGAAAGTCAAAACTGTAAATTGAATATTTTTTAAAAGAATACTTGGGGCGTGATCTACAATCGATATAGAAGCCAAAAATATAGTTTTTAGAATTTTTGTCTGTGTGTCTGTTTGTCTGTATGTATGTCCGGGGTAATCTCAAAAAGTACTGTATGGATTTACTTCAAATTTTGCATGAATATTACTAAAAGGTCGGGTCAACATATAGGCTACATATTGTCACGCTATCACCTCAGGAGGAGGTGCTGTGCGGAGAAAACTAAGTCCGTGCGGACGAAGTCATGGGCAACAGCTAGTTTCAAATAAATTAACAGAAAGACATAATTATGCTTTCCTGTATTTTGAGTATTTTTGGAAAGAGCTAATAAAAAAATTGCGACATATTAATACTAGTATTGCTAGTACTGTTACAATCTTGTTTTATTAAACTTGGCGACCTATGCAGGATAATACTAAAATATTTCTTCCGAAAATATTATGGTAATCAGATACGAAATCTGGAGTTATTTTTCGATTTAAAACCTGTCATTAAAAATAAACAATTTTAATTACGCATAGGCAATTTTTAAAATACGCGTGCACTTCTTAAAGTGGTCTCTCTATAAAGTCTCATCAAAAATAAAATAATTTTTTACATGTTAAACCGTAAAGAGATATCTTCAACGAAATCATCCATTGTACTTACATCTTTACACTAAATTGTACGTCAGCTGGCAAGATAACTTAACTTCCTTAAGGCGAACTTAACGTCTAAAGACATTTTCTACCAGTTAACTTAAGGTTAACTGGTAGAAAATGTCTTTAGACGTTAAGTTCGCCTGTTGTATATTTTGTGCAATAAAGAGTTTAAATAAATAAATAAATAAAAACTTCCATACGCAGGATTGACAGATTAACGTGTTTTCCAGGGTACCACCCTTGTGTCCTAAATACGCCAGACCAACACCAAACTTTCTAAATAAAAAAACTATTTTTTTAAGATTCGAGGATCGCACATGACACAACGACCTAAGTGCTAGAATTCTACATTGCTTGCCCGGGTCTGGTACGACCGCCTTACCTATTCCTATCGCAATAGCGTCACTGCTAATCACTGTCGTGTTCCGGTTTGGAGGGTTAGGTAGCCGGTAAACTTATGCATGTAGCATTACACCTCACCACAAGATAACAACGCACCATTAACATCTTTGGTTTCTATAGGTGATGGGTGACTTTCCATCAAGAGACTCATCTGCTTGTTTGCTTATGAAATAGAAAAACTTGACAGGTGTCAAGGGACACCCGGATGGAACGAAGTTCCTTTTATTATTATTTACAAAAAACCTGTATACACTCAACAAAAATAATCGTCGCGACACCACACCGTTCAATGCGAAATAGAAATGAAAATATCTGGCTTGCTTTCTATAAGAGAGAGAGAGAGACACATACAGAGAAACATGCACACGCCGCACAGTTTACAATAGCTTACAATATCAAAAAGTGTCGTGACAACTTTTCGTAAGAATTTTTTCCGTCTAGCCCCCTTTCACAACGCGCGATAAGGAACTTCGTTCCAAAAAAACCAATGAGGAAGACTAGACTTTTAATGTTAAAAAATATCCCTATAAGTGTGTCCCTAGCTTAACATGTACCGATGTATTATCACAACGTTATCAGCACGCCTGTCGATTACTGATAGCGATAGCGTTTGAGAGTCGATCGTGTGTTATGGGTTTGTTTGTTTAATGACACGAATCTTTCTCAGAGAACAATGGTCAGAGCTGCCGTGAAGCATATCGTCAATAGATACTAACTACTGTGTTTTGTTTCACCTTAATATAAATGAAAATTCCGTATAATATACTTTAATCTCTTTATAGATTCAGGCGTTACTTTGCGGAAATCCATTGTTCAGACAAAGAAAGCTAGTTACATACCCGTGTTTGCCAAAAGCTAAATTATTTTTAGTGATTAACATGCAAAATGTACAGGATACAAATGACGAGCTTAATACATAAATTATGTGTGTGTGTGTGTGTGTGTGTGTGTGTGTGTGTGTGTGTGTGTGTGTGTGTGTGTGTGTTCACCTCTCTCGTGCGGTATCTTGCCGTGGCTGGCGGCGGCCACGCGGTACACGTACCGCCGCTCCAGCTCGCCCGCGCCCGCCTGCACACAACACACCATGCGATAGAAAACCACCGATAATAGTCGCCTTCTTTCCCAACGTGAGAAATGGGATGCGGGCTAAGTGAGTGGAACCAGACCATGTCATCGCACATGCTGACTGGCCATGGCCGTTTTCGGGGTTCTTTGCGGGACATGGGAAACGGATTCCGGATAAACGGATAATGAAGAGAAAACAAGGATGCTCAATTTATTTATTTATTTAGTGGATCACCAACATAAGATACAGTGATATAATTCTTAATTAATGGACATTTATTAAAACTTTTAACTTTTCTTACAATTACAAGTAATCACATCGTGCTTACAGATAAGTCGGGGCAAAAGTATTTTCGTATTTTGAATGTTTTATTAGTAATCAAACCTATTTGGCTGTACTGAATGTAACTGACTCGTTTTAATACCACTAAATTTGACATTCTAAAGATGCAATAAATAAAAAAAAACTAGTTCCCGCTATTTTGAATTGATTTTCAAGCAAGCAAAATGAACGTATGTGACGAAGAAGTTCGGTATATTTTAAAGTTTTATTACAAAAAAAGTAAATGCGACGAATGCCGCAAATAAAATGTATGCGGTTTACGGACCTAATGCGGTATTAATTAGAGGAGCACAGATATGGTTCAAGCATTTCAAGTCTGGAAATTTTAGTGGGAAAGATGAGGTTCGCTCTGAACGCCCTGTCACAGATAACATTAGTGCCATCTTTGAGAAAGTGGAGCAAGATCGACATATTAGTAGCTACTACATTGCTGAAGAACTGGATGTTGATCATATTGTTTTACGTCATTTACGAAAGCCTGGTTACAAGAAAAAACTCGAAATTTGGGTACCACATGATCTCACTGAGAGAAACCTATTGCAACGTGTTTCCATTTGCGATTCTTTGTTGAAACGTAACAATTCCGAACCATTTCTCAAACAGTTGATTACGGGTGATGAAAAATGGGTAACTTACGATAAGAAAGTGCGAAAAAGATCATGGTCGAAGCATGGTCAAGCCCCACAGACCGTGGCAAAGCCCGGCCTGACTCGGAACAAAGTGATGCTACGTGTATGGTGGGATTGGAAAAGAATCGTCCAATATGAGCTTTTGCCACCGGGAAAAATCTATCGATTCTGACCTCTATTGTCAGCAACTGATGAGGTTAAAAAAAGTTATTGAGAGAAACTGCCCGGAGCTGGTGAATAGAAAGGGCGTGATGTTCAACAATGACAACGTCATACCGCACTCATTTATAGCTACGCAGCAAAAATTGAGAGAGCTTGGCTGGGATGTGTTGATGCATCCTCCGTATAGCCCTGACCTTGCTCCATCAGATTTCCACCTGTTTTGGTCATAGCAGAACTCTTTAGGAAGCATAAAGCTAACCTCAAAAGAACACTGTGAACACTACCTGTCAAATAATTTTAATTAAAAATCTCAAAATTTCTACAGGAATGGGATCATGGCACTACATGGCATCTGTCGTGACAAGATGGCAACAAGTCATCGATCAAAACGGCACATAAATATTATAAATAAATAAAAATTTTACCTAGAAAAATATTTTCCTTTGTATGAACAATAAGAAAATACTTTTGCCCCGACCTTATATATTGGTGTTCAATATTAAAATGAACATTTAAAAAAAATTAAGATTATAACATAAAAATTGAAATTAAATTTGAATACATAAAATTGAAAAATGGTTAAAACAATAATAAATGTCAAATATCAATAAACAGTAGAATAAATTAATTTACATTACATAACATGTCAATGGACTGGAAGGTGTGGAAACGGGGCCTGTTTACTTCGAGGAGCTTGTAAGGACACCAGCGAATTTTAAGCTACGCGCGGGATTTGTGCATACGTGGTTTAGGAGGCGTAGGTCTCTAGAGATTGACCAATTAATACAATTTCAAGGCTACTGGTAGACGAAACATCCTAATTGTGCCGTTCGTCTAATTGGGGAATGCTGTCATGACCGCCCCTCAGATAAAAGGCGTCATAGGGACGAGATGAAATGACAAATGATGTGATAATAATAATAGTTTCCCTGATGCTGGAACCGTGTCTTGCGTCTATGCTCTATCTTCACAAAGCTTCGTTCGGTTTAATGATGGGCTCAAAATATAAGTTTATGCAAAAGTACATTTTAAATTATTTACCAAAGAGTAATTGCATTTCACCAAGTGTGGACGACGTTGTAATTGTGTGTGAATTGTAAAATATAACGACCAATGCAGATGTGACCTCTACATTTATCGTGTCATTGCACGAAGCTTTGTGACAATAGACGCAAGTGCGGCTTTATACACCTTTAAACGAAAATTCCACGAATTGAAATCTGAGGAGTATAAAATTTGACACCGATGACACTTTTATACTATATGCCTGAGAAATAAATACAAAAAAATTAAATATATTACACACACTATTATACATTTGACACACACCTATATGCTATATTGTTTATACAGCATATAGGTGTATATTACAAAAGATTTTAATATTTTATTCTCTATGACAATTAATAAATGGCGTTCATTTGAATGTCCACAATAGGATACAAATCTTTTATGAATTCTTAAAAAAAAGTAAAGATACAATTAATAACGACTTAAAAATTAAACGGTCAATACTTTAAATTTAAAACAAATTACCTTAGGGTCTAACTGCGGTGGTACGAACTGCGGCCAGGTTTCTTCGGTTTGAGAACAAATATTCTTCTTGCTATCACTGTAGGTCTGTTCAAATATTGACAATCTGTAGAAAGGAACAAAGTATTATTCTTTTCATTATTTACATATACCTTATCCACACTGATTTATTAAATGGTCAGTTTAGTATATTATGTCCTAATGTTTTAAAACATGAAACTGGTTTAGTCATGTGCTAAAATATATGTATATGCAAAAGTACATTTTAAATTACTTATCTAAGAGTAATTGTATTTCACCAAGTGTGGACGACGTTGTAATTTTTTTCTTTTTGTTAATTTTAATTATATGTTAATAGTTGTAATTGTGTGTGAAGTGTAAAATGTATTATAATCCTCTACAAATGACTCGGTGAAGTTTGTGTTTTTGTAAAGTTGGATGTAGAAAGTAATTTTAAAAAATATTCATCAAACATAGAAATTATTTCACCTATATTTAGATGGACCTTCACTTATCATCGTGGATATAGAGAGAATATTATCCTATATAAAATAAGTCGAAGAAAAAACAATCAAGACGATTTGTTTCTTATGAACGCTGTCTTACTATATTTTTGTATATAGAAAAATTATGGAGCTTAGTAAGGCCTTTGAAATGTGAGCAACACCGTACATGTTAGCACAAATTAATATTCGACGAACAAATACGTAATCCACATCCCCATTAGACCACTCACCGGCTATTTAATAAGCAGATAAAATTATTCCCTGAAAAAATACTTTATCTTAGTTCCTAAAGAACAGAGTATAAATATAACATAATACCTATATTGACTTTAGACTTATTTTAACATTACCATTATTAAATTGAGATAAAATTTTCAAACTAATAGAAACCTTTTAATATTTGAAGAAATTAAAGAAGAAATAGTAAACTGTCAAACCAGGACAAGTTTAAACATTCGTGACACTGCCAGACTCCCAAAGGCACTAGCTTGACACTGTCATTTCAACATGTGTCAGGCCCACCACGGAGAACACTATTTCAAATAATAAAAATAAAATATAGAAATATATTATTTAAATCACTCAGCCTCTTTCTAATAATTAAATAAATGTGACAAAATAGATTGTGATTCAAATAAAAAATATTTTATTCACTTTAATTATGTAACTACATAATATTATCAATCGACATTTTGGTACTATCGGATGGGAGACGCGACCAAACTCAACGGTATTGGCCCTTTCCGTTCAGCTTTGCTTGTGTATTAAACTTCTAAATCATAACACGACTCTGGGGCAAGGAACAATAAACCGTAGAAGTTTTTGTATTAAAAATTCTAACTACTATTACAAAAGCTAAAGAGAGTAGTTTATTAATTTGTATGTGATAATATCGAGTTCTAACTGATTAAACGTTTAAGAAATTTTACGTACACATTCTCAAGGCATTCATTCTGAATTCTGTTGGCAAAACTTGAAAAATATGGTATAAGAGGAAAATCATTAGAGTGGATACAAAGTTATTTAGAAAATAGAAAACAGTGTGTAGAAATTTCAAAAATTTCTGGGACACATAAAAAAATATATACTTCAAATTATAGTTGTAGTGACTGTGGAATACCACAGGGAAGTGTTTTAGGACCCTTGCTCTTTTTAATTTACATTAATGATCTTCCAGAGACTATGCAACATGAGTCATTCTTATTTGCAGATGACACTACACTCCTTATTAAATGTAAAAATAAAAATCATCTAGTAAAAGAAACAACTGAAACCTTACTTAAAGTTTCGGAATGGTTAAAAAGTAATAATTTAAAAATTAACTTGACTAAAACAAAGATAGTTGAATTTCAAACATGTTATAGCAATAAAGTTCAAAAATCAAATATATTATTTAACAATATAAATATAGAAAATACTGAATACACTAAATTTCTAGGAATATTTATTGACAACCATTGCAATTGGAAAGCGCACATTGATTCTCTTTGCAAAAAAATTGACAGATTTATCTATGTTTTGAGAAGAATAAGAGAAGTAGCCAACTTAAATGCTGCATTGCTGGCATATCACGGATATGTCTCATCTGTATTGCAATATGGAATCTCTATTTGGGGAAACTCAGTTGACTTAATTAGGATTTTCAGAATTCAAAAGAAATGTATACGTGCAATATGTAATGTTAATCAACTACATTCATGTAAACCCCTATTTAAAACTCTTAAAATACTACCTTTACCTTGTCTTTACATACTGTCGGTATGCGTATTTGTAAAATAATAATAATAATAAATAAATATTCACGGGACAAATTACACTTACTGATCTAACCCCAAAGTAAGCAAATTATTTGCTTGTGTTATGGGTGTTAGTCAACTACAGACTACATACTAATACATAGAAACAACATATACAACTAGATACTAATACATAGAAATACATATATAAATACCAGAATATATATAATAAACACCCAAACCCGGAAATACAAACATTTATGCTCATCACACAAATGCTTGTCCCCGTCGGGGATCGAACCCGAGCCACGTTGATTGCGTAGTCAGGGCCGCTAACCACTCGACCAACGAGGCGGTCTAACAACATTTGTTTAAAACAAATGCTCAAGTATTAGGGAACTCATATTTTAGAAACAGTGAAAAGCTACATGTGCCAAGCCAAAGACTAAATATTTATAAAAAAAATGCCTATTGTATGGCAATTAATATATACAATCATATTCCTGATAGTCTAAAATTATTACCTATAAATAAATTTCGCAAAAAATTGTTTGATTTACTGTTAAATAAAACATACTATGATATTAGAGAATTTTTAGCAGATAAGATAAGATTAAATGTTAATAAACAGAAATATAAGCTTGTAATAAAAACTGAAGGCAAATTTTGTAATATGGTAAATTTTTTGTAAATTGTAAAAATTTGGATTGAGCATAAGATAAGATCATATTTTGTAAATTGTAAAAATAACTTTTGATGTGAAATAATTCTAGTAAATTGTAATACATACAATTGTAATACGTGAAATAGAAAAAAAGAAGCCCGCTGAGTTTCTTCCGCCGGATCTTCTCAGTGTGTGGCCGCGTTCCGATCCGGTAGTAATTATAAAGAAATCGACCTAAATTAAAATGTTTGCACGCCATATTATGGTAGAATATGATGGTAATTTAATTTATTTTAATAACTTGTGACACCCATATTCTTGCAAATAAATATTTTTCATTTCATTTCATTTCATTTCAAGGGTACACAAAAAGACAATGAGCAGCTTTCATACCGAAAAAAGTACTGTTCCCAAAGAGTGGAAAAATAACGTGGTGGCAATTCTTGTATTTTATAGTGACTTATTTTATATTTTTATTTTAATTACATGAAAAACACATTATATAATTCACGAAAAGAAAAATTATTTTAAATGAGTTTGTTTATCACTCGAACACGTCTGTAGCTATCTAGGTATTAATTTTTTTTTCTATTATGAAATTAATGTGAATACAAAGACCTATTAAAAGTTGTACAAGGGTTACGTTTACACCGTTGTAATTTTTCAGAATTGACACTTGCAAACTTAATATTATTTCCGACTATGGCATTCTGGATTAATATATAAATTTTAAATTACACCTTATAATTAATGTTCCCGAAATCTTTAAAATATCCATAAGTTCGATATAATAAAAGAAATTATAACAGTAAATGGTAAGAAGTACAAAAGTTTGAATATAAATTACGCATATAATTATTTAGCTCCTCTATTTGTCGCAAAGCCTATCCAATACACGAGATTAAATCAAACACCTTTAGCGATCAACAAAGTAATGCAAACAAAATCTCCAGATTTGTCAACACAATTTACTAACAATGAACATGAAAACACTTGATGGAAATTTCTTGGTAAAATCTTTGAACAGTTCGCGGAAAATAGCAAATTAATTAATTTCACCTTTCAAATCTATGCATGTCTTGAGATCATTTATTATGTTAGATATATAGAATAAGAATATAACTCTCCCCGTGTAGGTTCCGAGCTCCTTTGAAGAATAGACCAACTGCCATTCTGCCAGGCAGGTCGTAAATGGCGACAGATTTGCTACGCGAGTCACTACCATCGTGAATACTAAGTGGTAGAATTCTGCATTGTCTCGCCCGGGTCTGGTACCACCGCCTTACCTATTCCTGCCGCAATAGCGTCAGTGCTTGTCATTGTCGTGTTCCGGTTTGTAGGGTAAGGTAGTCGGTTAACTTATGCACGTGGCATTAGACCTCGCCACAAGATAGCAACGCACCATTAACATCTTTGGTGTCTATAGGCGATGGTTAACTATTTCCATCAGGAGACCAATCTGCTTGTTTGCTATCTTATGATATATAAAAAAAACAATATTGTCAGCGAAATTAAGCTAGCGATTAGTACAATCGAAGGAATCGATCACAAAGCAAAGCAGAATTTCACCACGTTTGGCCATCGATTCGTAGTTCAGCTGGAAGGCCGCTGCCTGGCCTCAAGGCAATATAGTCGCTGGTTCTATTCTAGTCATGTCAAAATTATTCTTTGCTTAAGCAAGTTTTTATTGCTTTAAGATTTCACTATATATTATAAATATTATTCCGTCATACACTATATAATTTATTTAGGGGTAGACAGCCAGTTTAATTATGTCGGGTTCCTATAATCAACGATCCATCATTCGTAGCAGTATTCACTAACAAACATTGTAATAATAATGAGGCGTTCCGACATTTATACGAAACAATTTTAGCTTGCCTCGAAGATAATTTTACTGATATAGGAACTGGGCAATAGTAAGTTTTATTAAGTACAACATATTCCAATTCTCCTAAAGATGTTTCGGTTGTAAAGTTAAATATACGTTGAGTTGAGCAGCAAACACAAAACTACATAAATCTAAGTTTAAGAGAAAGTTGTAAGAGTTCTTAAAGGGCATCAGGCGCACTGGAATAAACAGAAACAAAATTGCGGCCAGACCTAGAAATATTTCCAATAGCTAGGTCATATAGTATTATTTAAGTTTTTGTACGAAATTTATAATAAAAATCTGTAAACGTTTGACCCTGCAGGCCAAATTGAGGTATTTTAAGCTTAAAGGAGTAAAAACAATAAGCATTTTTATTATTAATTAATTAGCATTAGCATTAATCGGACATCGTGGCAAAATTCAAAGTTCCATCCTCATTACTTCGATGTCTGGAAATCCATAACCGTGCGATTTTCTAGACACTTCTTACCACGCACTACTCCTCTGTGGAATCAATTACCGGCGGGGCTGTTTCCAAACGGACACGGCTTGGGGACTTTCAAGAAAAGAGCATACTCCTTAAAAGGCCGGCAACGCAGTTGCAAGACCTTTGATGATGTGGCTGGCCATGGGCAGTGGTAATTACTTACCATTAGGTGAGCCTCCTGTTGGTTTGGCCCTTTTTTCTATAGGCAGGCATAGATTTTTGCACTTCAAATACCTAGTTAGTTAAAAAATGATAGTATATTAATTTGTGATAAGCTGTATATTTTGGAAACGAATTTTCATCTTTCGAATGACATTCAACTAAATGTTTGATCTGATGTCAAACGATGTCGACAGCTGATGTGCATTAGAGCCCAGTAATCCTGTTTGTTGGCAACCAAGAGATGCATCAAAGTTTATCGTAGTTCTTGAAATGAATTAAGACTGATATTATATATATAAAAATCAATTGCTGTTCGTTAGTCTCGCTAAAACTCGGAAACGGCTAAACCGATTTGGCTAATTTTGGTTTTGGATTAATTGTTGAAGTCCAGGTAAGGTTTAAAAGGTGAGAAAATATAACAAAAAAAAATATAAGAGTAGTTAAAAAGGCAGAACAACGTCAGCTAGTATTTTTATATAAATTTAATATATTTTCGTTACAGAAAATGCAGTTATAGATTTAAGTCCATATATTTTTAGGTCTCAAAATTAACTGGACATTGATTTTGGCTGCGCACTTTTTACACAACTGTGTATAAAATTGCCTGATGTCTGTGAAGCGTGTGTCGGTGGTGTGGTGGTGGCGGTGGTGGTGGTGGTGTACCTGCAGCGCGGGTGGCAGGCGGGGCAGAGCGGGCGCAGCACGGTGAGCAGCGCGGGCGCGCCCTGCCCGCCGTTGAGCCAGCACATCGCCTCCGACACGCTGCGCACGCCCTCCACCGACCGGTTGTTGATCTGCGACACACCACACACCACACACCACGTCACAAATGCTGTTTTATACACCTACACGGGTAAAAGCCTTTTAAAATGACTATTCACTGTCATATACAGTAGGACCTCTATAAGTCGAACATATATTTGCGCCTCATAAAACGTTCTACTTAATATTAAAAGGTTCGCTTCTATCGTCTCCTAGTATAAAATAATAATACCACAGTAAAGAGAAAGGAGTCCGTAACATATTTTAAGTTTAGGTTTAAAGAAAAACTATACTTTTATAAATCATATTAACTATATCAGTGAAAAAGCTAAACGGAGTTACTTGTCCTTTGCCGGCATATCTACGTCAACGTGGGGTTTAACCTTTAACACTTTAAAGATAATTTATAACGCAACTTATTTAAGTTGTATTACTTATGCATGTTTAGCATGGGCTGATAAAGTTACAAGCGGCGCGACCCGGCGTAAATTACTTCAAAATCAGCGTTTGGCTTTAATATTTCTGTGTAAAGCATATCGCACGAAAAGCTCTGAAGCTTTACCCGTTTTATCAGGTGTCCTTCCATTAGATTTAGAAATTCAGCGTCGGGCCTCAAGTACTATAATTCTAAATTCTAACAACTTAGTAGCCTAGAATTTATCAATGCGCAAGCTCAAACAAAAATACGTCGCCTTTTTAATCCCGTGATGGATGTTACCAATAAATTAATAAATGAATGGCAGTCGCGTTGGTGTTGCTCACCTAAAGGACGGCATTTCGACATCGATCGATCTTTTTACTGCCAGACGGAAAAATGCTTGAGCGTACTTTAATAATTTTCTCGTTCTTGTTATACGAAATTAATTTTTGAACATATCACGATTAATCTTGATTAAAATATCTTTGCTATGGTATATAAGTTAAATACATTCTATTTTGTAGCAAGAATACTACAATTTAAAGAGTTGTAGAAAAGAGGTGTAAACTTATTTTCGATCGTAGATCTAATGTTTCGCACAATGAGTTGTGCAAAAGATGAAGAGAAAATTAATGACTTCGCCGTTTGTCCGTGTTAAATTTATATACTTAAATTGACGATACCAAGGTAAAACTGCATCCTCGCGTCTCTGAGGCGACGCGGACGAGTTAATTTTTTTGTGTTCGATAATATGTATTTTAGGAATCAGTAGATCCATATATATAATATTAAAGTAAAAGCACATTATACTCACACTTATGACGCGGTCCCCGACATACACGGCGCCTTCCTTAGCCGCTGCGCTGCCGGCGGCAATCTTACTTATGAAAATACCTGTTCAAAATAGTAAGAAGTTAATTCAATATTAGATTAAAATAATTTTCACTTGTAATATTCTGAGGCCTTAAGGTAAGAAAAGCAGTATGTAACTTTTACCTGCGGTTTTATTATCACCGCCTTATCTTTTGTCGTGTAAGTAATTGCCAATGTCGTGTTCAGGTTTAAAGTCGGTGAATTTGTGAATGTGGCATTACATCAACGTCATACGGATGATCACAAAACGTTTGACCTATTTGGCACTTTTTGGCTATGGTATTTGGTGTAAATATTATGCTAATATTTCCATTAGGAAAGGTATCTGTTTGTTTGATATCCTGTGATATTATCGTTTTGAATTTGTTCAGAATTGACCTAACTCCAACCACACATATTAATACTTACCACTGCAGTCGTTTGTACCGATGATGAGTGGGTGTGTACACGTCGTGCTGTCCTCGCAGCGGTGTGTGTGCGTGCGTGTGTGTGTGTGTGTGTGTGTGTGCGCACTCACCGTGCTGCAGCGCCAGTCCGTCGGGCGGGGTGCGTGCGAGCGCGCGCGCGGCAGTGTGTGTGTGTGTGTGTGTGCGCACTCACCGTGCTGCAGCGCCAGTCCGTCGGGCGGGGTGCGTGCGAGCGCGCGCGCGGCAGTGTGTGTGTGTGTGTGTGTGCGCACTCACCGTGCTGCAGCGCCAGTCCGTCGGGCGGGGTGCGTGCGAGCGCGCGCGCGGCATTGTGTGTGTGTGTGTGTGTGTGTGTGTGCGCACTCACCGTGCTGCAGCGCCAGTCCGTCGGGCGGGGTGCGTGCGAGCGCGCGCGCGGCATTGTGTGTGTGTGTGTGTGTGTGTGTGTGCGCACTCACCGTGCTGCAGCGCCAGTCCGTCGGGCGGGGTGCGTGCGAGCGCGCGCGCGGCATTGTGTGTGTGTGTGTGTGTGTGTGTGTGCGCACTCACCGTGCTGCAGCGCCAGTCCGTCGGGCGGGGTGCGTGCGAGCGCGCGCGCGGCGCGGGCGCGCTGCACCCGCAGCGGCACGGGCCCTCGCGCCAGCGCCGCCTGCAGCGCGCCCGCACACGCGCCCGCGCGCGCCCACCCCGCCGTGCCCAGCGCCTCGGAGATGCGGTCCAGCGCCCTGCACACACACATTATAGCTATCACTGATATGATACGAGCTGATGTCTACGACTCACTATAATAAATTGCGGCCAGCGAGATGAGCATGATGTCTACGACTCACTATAATAAATTGCGGCGTATCAAATCTCATTGTCTTTTATAGAAATAATTTATGACAGAAACCGTTCCACCAGTGCAGTCTTCATCGGACGTAACACCCGTTGATGCTGAAGACGGGTTTATCGGGGCACGTTGTGTACGTCAATGTGTGTATCACTCACTGCAGCTTGCCGTCGGCGAGGCTGCCGGGCGCGACGGCGCTGACGTAGACGGCGGGGTCCCCGGGGAAGGCGGGCGAGTCCCGGCCGCCGCGCAGCTCCAGCCCCAGCGCGCCCGGGCCCGCCAGCTCCACCTCCAGCGTCTCCCACTCCAGCTCCTGCGCACACCACGCTACACTACACCAGTGTCATACGATACGGCAGTGTCTGATAGGCTTTGATAAGAGGTAGTTCGCTTTGTCTTATATCACATTTATCATCTAATCCGAACAGTCCCCACGTGTTCTGAGAATTAGCTTAGATTGATTCCACCCACAGAAATCCATCGTCGGACATCACGCCAAACCATAAAATCATCCCACATAATATTAATGTCTTGAAATTCTTAAAATAAATATACTTAAGCCATTAAGAATTTTATTTTAAAGTCGTGCTAGATTTTACCTAACACGACTACTTTAGGAAACTATTTGCCAGCGGATGCGTTTACAGACAGTTACGACTTAGTTGCCTTCATCAAAAGATCTCACACATTGCTCACTGTGAAGCACAGGCCAGTTACGCACCTGCAAATCCACTGGATTTTCAACGGTTACTGCCGTCCGATCATCCGTTGATGATCGGACGGCAGTAACCGTAACTAGTATATAATGGTAACCACTTATCATCGAACAAACCTCCTGTTTACTTACCCCTGAATTCTATAAATAAAAGGTAACGAGAGTAAAATAAAAGTATCATAGGAAGAATAGACAGGTAAGAATATTGTAGTAAGGAAAAAGTATAAAGGGAGGGGAGAAAGACAATAATACCCTGTGTATCACGGCCCACGTCAACTGTAGCTGATGTCATTGGACGTTCAATAGCGTGTTTATTGCCACGGCTTCGGCCTGTCAGCCAGATCTCTTACCACAGTGCCCCACGCCCCATGCCCTATGCCATACGCCCCGTAGCCCAGTTACCTGCACATGCGCGATGGTGGCTGGCGGCGGCTGTCGGTCGGCGGCGTTTCTCTGGCCGCTGTGCCCCGTGCCCCGTGCCCCACGCCCCGTGCCCCAGTTACCTGCACGTGCGCGATGGCGGCTGGCGTCGGCTGGCGGCGGCTGTCGGTCGGCGGCGTCTCTCTGGCCGCTGTGCCCCGTGCCCCACGCCCCGTGCCCCAGTTACCTGCACGTGCGCGATGGCGGCTGGCGGCGGCTGTCGGTCGGCGGCGTCTCTCTGGCCGCTGTGCCCCGTGCCCCGTGCCCCACGCCCCGTGCCCCAGTTACCTGCACGTGCGCGATGGCGGCTGGCGTCGGCTGGCGGCGGCTGTCGGTCGGCGGCGTCTCTCTGGCCGCTGTGCCCCGTGCCCCGTGCCCCACGCCCCGTGCCCCAGTTACCTGCACGTGCGCGATGGCGGCTGGCGGCGGCTGTCGGTCGGCGGCGTCTCTCTGGCCGCTGTGCCCCGTGCCCCGTGCCCCACGCCCCGTGCCCCAGTTACCTGCACGTGCGCGATGGCGGCTGGCGTCGGCTGGCGGCGGCTGTCGGTCGGCGGCGTCTCTCTGGCCGCTGTGCCCCGTGCCCCGTGCCCCACGCCCCGTGCCCCAGTTACCTGCACGTGCGCGATGGCGGCTGGCGTCGGCTGGCGGCGGCTGTCGGTCGGCGGCGTCTCTCTGGCCGCTGTGCCCCGTGCCCCGTGCCCCACGCCCCGTGCCCCAGTTACCTGCACGTGCGCGATGGCGGCTGGCGGCGGCTGTCGGTCGGCGGCGTCTCTCTGGCCGCTGTGCCCCGTGCCCCGTGCCCCACGCCCCGTGCCCCAGTTACCTGCACGTGCGCGATGGCGGCTGGCGGCGGCTGGCGGCGGCTGTCGGTCGGCGGCGTCTCTCTGGCCGCTGTGCCCCGTGCCCCGTGCCCCACGCCCCGTGCCCCAGTTACCTGCACGTGCGCGATGGCGGCTGGCGGCGGCTCTCGGTCGGCGGCGTCTCTCTGGCCGCTGTGCCCCGTGCCCCGTGCCCCACGCCCCGTGCCCCAGTTACCTGCACGTGCGCGATGGCGGCTGGCGGCGGCTCTCGGTCGGCGGCGTCTCTCTGGCCGCTGTGCCCCGTGCCCCACGCCCCGTGCCCCAGTTACCTGCACGTGCGCGATGGCGGCTGGCGGCGGCTCTCGGTCGGCGGCGTCTCTCTGGCCGCTGTGCCCCGTGCCCCACGCCCCGTGCCCCAGTTACCTGCACGTGCGCGATGGCGGCTGGCGGCGGCTCTCGGTCGGCGGCGTCTCTCTGGCCGCTGTGCCCCGTGCCCCGTGCCCCACGCCCCGTGCCCCAGTTACCTGCACGTGCGCGATGGCGGCTGGCGGCGGCTCTCGGTCGGCGGCGTCTCTCTGGCCGCTGTGCCCCGTGCCCCGTGCCCCACGCCCCGTGCCCCAGTTACCTGCACGTGCGCGATGGCGGCTGGCGGCGGCTCTCGGTCGGCGGCGTCTCTCTGGCCGCTGTGCCCCGTGCCCCACGCCCCGTGCCCCAGTTACCTGCACGTGCGCGATGGCGGCTGGCGGCGGCTCTCGGTCGGCGGCGTCTCTCTGGCCGCTGTGCCCCGTGCCCCACGCCCCGTGCCCCAGTTACCTGCACGTGCGCGATGGCGGCTGGCGGCGGCTCTCGGTCGGCGGCGTCTCTCTGGCCGCTGTGCCCCGTGCCCCACGCCCCGTGCCCCAGTTACCTGCACGTGCGCGATGGCGGCTGGCGGCGGCTCTCGGTCGGCGGCGTCTCTCTTGCCGCTGTGCCCCGTGCCCCGTGCCCCACGCCCCGTGCCCCAGTTACCTGCACGTGCGCGATGGCGGCTGGCGGCGGCTCTCGGTCGGCGGCGTCTCTCTTGCCGCTGTGTCGCCGCGCCTCCGCCAGCTCGCCCACCATCTGGTCTCGCTCCTGCACAATTATCAATATTCTTTATAACATATTCCTCTATTGCGATACTTAATATATAACACTAACCGAAACATAGCCCATGTATGAACTTGACCACCATACTCCGAGCCACCTTTGAAGAATAAATTTTTTGAAAAATAAATAAATTTAAAACGTATATAAAAAGGGTGCTTTGTAAAAAGCCTATTACAATATTGATGAATATTTAAATGACAATGCTGCGTGGATGACGTAATGACTAAAAATGTACTATAAGTAAATATTGTGATATCAGTTTTATTTTAAATTATTCTAAATATATTGTATCAAATTTTGTGTATCTGACCTTCAAAAAATATATGTCAATACTTATTTTTAATAAAAATGTATTCTATTCTATTCTAATAGATACTTTACTACTACATTCTAGCAAGCAATTCGGAAAAGGAGAACGATTGGCCGAACGTGTTTAGTAGGGTGAAGTAGCCAGATGTCCAATTTTTTAACTTTTTACTAGGTTTACTAGGCTTAATCCGTTACTGTAAATTCTTTTTTTATCCGCTCACTTCACTTTGGTAACTAATGAGACTTCTGAGAGAATGTTTAATACCGTTAATACACTATGGTCTCTATAGGGACCAACGTTAACTTCATGCAAAAAACAATATTTCCCCTATTTACCAGTTTTAATACAATACTCTATGGTATTATATCGTTTTCGAATGAAACATTGTACAGAATAACATCAAATTGGCATTCGTTTTTAAAATAAAATAACTTAGTCCGCCATTTTGATTCGTGCTGTGTGTTATGTGTTAGTTGCAGTTTATGATACAGGTTAATTTAAAAGTGTTTTGGCGTATTAATCAACAAGTAAACCTTATTTATAATCAATATTAGTTCAAGATCTAACAGAGTGCTAAGTGTGAGTTTTTCTTTTCGCATTCGATCATGAGCGCGTTTCGAGTTTACTAGGAATTTGTATCTGATTTGTACAGCGCCATCTAGTGGTAAACTGGTTTCTCATGTTTACCACTAGGTGGCGCTGTACAAATCACATACAAATTCCTAGTAAACTCCAAACGCGCTCACGATCGAATGCGAAAAGAAAAACTCACACTTAGCACGCAGTTTAGATAATAAATCTGTCAAAAAAACCGTAAATATCAATTAATAAAACATGCCAGCGTATGACAGTACCCATTTTTATTTATTTTCGTAAATTTTAGTGTTGATATCTATGATCTCTAAAAAAAATATGACGTGAATGTAAAATATCCTAAGCAATATTTTTAAAAAATTAATATAGCTGTAAAATTGAAAAAGTAATAAATTATTTCAAAATTACGAAAAAAATTACTTAATTTTTTCGTAATTTTTGAAGAACTTAATAAAAATCATCAATGTTCTAAGAATGGAGAGTTAACCTTGCATTTTTTTTATTCTAATATGATAACGGCGATAGCGGAAATAGTGCGTGCTGATTGGTCAATTGAAATAGCGTGTGCGCATTGATAAATTCCTGTTACACACTTCCGTCGCATTTCACGAAATCAATCCCACAAATTGCATGATCCATGTTATACATCAAAAATATTGACAAATAATAGGAAAGAAACAATAATATCTCACTCACCTTGCGTAATCGGTTGCAAAGCGCTTTCACGCTTTCTCTCTCTTGCAACAGTTTATCTCGCTCTGAAAACGCCCAATCCCTTCTTCGTTTCGATACCTGTCAAGTATATTATTGATTATAAGCATCGACATAGAATACCTCTAGACTCGTAACTGCAAACAAAATGTCTTTCATAAACGGCCCCACGACGTTTCTTTAAACAGCTAGTTTGTTTTTTATTACCATCAAGTAATAATGATTGGCGGCATGACCAATGCTCGTCCCTGATTGGGTAAACATCGCATTGTTATATTCAAATCAGTGGTGCGTGAGAATTTAAAATAAGAACAACAATTTGACGGCCTGAAATAGTAGTTAGGGAGGGTGCTATATGAAAGGTAGCAATGAAAGATTTGACTTCATTTTTTAACCAGTCGATTTTCAATATTTTACATTTTTTTAAATATGTACTTAAAACTGCTGAAAATCGAATTATTTGTTTAAAATATTTATTATAATAGTTTTGGTGTTTAATATGTATGTAACAGTATTTATATATGTATTTCTATACATCAGTATTGTTGATTGACAACCATAACGTAACCAGATAAATAATATGTTTAGTTTCGCGTTAGATCAATTCGTGTCATTTGTCCAGCGATATTATTTATTATTAATTTATTTATTTATATAGAACATGAATATTATGGTTTATTCCAAAAAACAAAAGAAATTTATGAAAAAACTTGTAAATTCTATATAGTAAGCTTACCTCTGCCTCCCGCTGTGCGTCGGCAAGTTCAGCTTGGAGGCGGTCCGCTTGTTTGCGAAGCCTCTCTATCTCTTGATTGGCTTGCTCTAAATTGTCCACCCTCTCTTTGTCTACTCCGTCCACCACTATGCCCACTAAACCTACACAAAAAATTATCGATGGTAAATGTCAGCAAAATCCACAAATTTATAAATCTAGCATCGGCTGTACGGATGGTAATACGCCATTAACATATTTTGTGTATACAAATTGTAGCAAAATCTTTCCATCGGGAGAGCCACCTGAATCTCTTTTATTTGATAATATATAAGACACAAACATATCTTCACGCCAGAATTCTTATGTAGTAAGCAGATAGAATCGAGTGCCATGTCACAATACTTGCAGATTTATCTTGCATCTACGCATTTTTGTCTTCATACAAACACGGCGGGCGCGAAGACTTGACAACACCTTCGGATAGCACCCGATAAATCTGATTATGTCATCTGATATGTCAGTCTAGATCTATATCTGTTTTGTTAGGCTTTCTTCTAAAACTCTTTCTACATGTCTAAGCCAACGAGCATGCGCTTTCTCATTTTAACACCAACACTTTTTCCAGGTCTAACCTTATATTTCGCAGTCTGAGCTCAACCGATTGTGCCAAATACTAGTAAAACCACAGCTGACTACATTCCGGTGGCATCCCCGACAACAAACGCAGCTCACGTCACGTCCTATCCAATCCCCCATCACAACCTACATTTTGCAACACGCGCCAAAGTCGCCGCCGGCGGTGACTCGGTCCACTATTTCGGCCCGCTAACACTCGAGACTCCGGTCAAGAGCCATCAACGAGTCGAATTCCTGATGCCACTTACTCACTAATCGTCAAAATACTGCCCTAAGCCGAGGTTCAGTCTAACAGGAGATACACTTAGGGCGGGCTCTTAACCCAATTAAACTCTGCCTGAGCACTCTGCTCGCCTGAAATGCCCGGTTTCGCAGTAGCGGTCATGTGGACCAACTGCTTAAGTTCATTGCGAAAAAAAAGGCCTACCCTTTCTGACGCCACCTATTTCTAGCGAAACCTAGAGTCCAGTTTCATAGTAGTAGCTAGAAAATTATTAACGAGTCAAAATAACTTGTAAATAATTTTATTGAATATAACATTTCTAATTTCTGACTTCATTTCAATATTAAGAACCCGGTCCACGAGTGTTACGCCACATATAAGACAGTAAAAATAATAATGTACACTAACTTGGCAATGTTATAGGGAGCGTGAACGCCGTGAGACGTTTACTGTGAAGTAAAGGCTTGATAATCTGACTTTAGAAGTATGATGGCCGGTTTTTGGAAGGTAAATTAATTTTAACAAGCTATCAATCTGTCTTTAACAGATCATTTGCTTGTAAAAATTATACTAAACACAGATAAATTGCTTGTTAAAATAAATTTGCGTTTCGAAAACTGGCCGTAAGTTATTTCTTGACATGTACTTCAATTTTACGATAGGAAATTTCGTCGTATTAAAAAAAAATTCAGTTATCACATATGAAACAAAGACATCGGAGTTACTCAAATTGAATCGCTGAGAGACACACCGACCGGTGGCCGTGTTCCGAGCGGGTAGTAGTTTTTTAAATTTCATCTCGTCAAAACTGCCTGTAAGGTTAATTTAAATAAAGCATTTCTGATTTTGATCTTTAATTTTTTGGTATCGGAGATGTACGCTGCTTACTTTGACGGAGTGTTTATTTTCTAAATTCTCGACCAATTGTTAGTCTCAAACAATAGGCCCATCGATTGCCGGTTTTTTGGTTTAAAAATATTGGTTCACAACATAGAAATATTCGGCGCTAAAAAACCCCACACTAAATAAAGCAGAGGAGAATTAATAAAAATTCTCAGTAATATTTTCTGTAAGTAGTTCTAGTACTCCGTATTGGAGTTATTGAGAAATGTTGTATTTTTCTGGCTGAGCACTCTGCTCACCCCCGCGACCGGCGAAGCTGTGACGGCCCTTAAGGCCAGCAATAATTCTGACATTTCGAAAAAAAACACGATTGCATTTGTAGTTCTCGAGACATTTAAGTTCCAGTGAACCTACTCAGAAGTTTTCGGCATTGCGCTCATACTGCGAAAGTTTAGAGGCGACTGAAGTGAGTTATTAAAATACTCCATCACATGACACCTGGTTTACTAGAATTGGTTGAACGGTTCTCGAAGCAGGGGAATGCGGAAAGTACATTTGAATCATAACCGCCGGCATTCACGAAAAGTACAAATATGACAGTCCATGGGTTCCGTGTCAAAAGGTAATATGATTGTGTTAATACAAAAGTCATACCTTGTAATTTATCCATAGTAGGGTCGTTGGAATGCTGCCCGTTGAGGAAACCATCATTGCCTACACCGCTGGACAATCCCAAGTGATGGTAAGCTGCGTTATCTTGCCTATAAATAGATTATATATAAGGAAAAATAATTACATTCACTACTGTTACATTAATAAATAATTAATAAATATTCACAGGACAAATAAGACTTAATGATCTAACCCCAAAGTAAACAAATTATTTGCGTGTGGTATGGGTGTTAGTCAACGTTACTAATACATAGAAATACATATATAAATACTAGAATATATTTAATAAACACCCAAACTCGAAAATACAAACATTTATGCTCATCACACAAATGCTTGTCCCCATCGGGGATCGAACCCGAGCCCCGTTAATTGAACGGGGCGGCATATTACATTATTTGACTTATTTTAGGTTCCGTATTAATCGAAACATAAAGAATTCGGTGTCCCCTTACCAGATAATTTATTATATTAAAGCATATTTTGAGGTTTTTTATATTTAGAAGGTTCTCACAAATAATATTTTCTAAACCTTCGTTAAATCATATAACACCTGCTGTATACATTTTACACAATAAGAAATTCTGAGGAACTAATTACATTTTCTCATTTTTGAAAAACAATATGCATATAAATATACGAAAAAGTATTTGTAGATGAAAAATAGTGTAAATTATTTCAAATCACAGATTCAAGTAATATTAAATCAATCAATAGTAAATTATATGATTTTTTTTCCTAAAAATTGAGTTAAATGTTCATATAATTAATCAAGATTTATCAAATTAACTATGTACATTAAATATTTCTATCAGGTTTTAAAGACCTTTAAAAGAATATTTAAAAAGTAATATAGATGCAATTACAACCATCAGTAAAACAATGGTAAATTTGATAATGGTTAATGGTAAAATAAATAGTGTGTGGTAAAATAAAGGTGAGAATGATTGTCGCGATGATATCTCGCGACGTATTCTAAAACTGATTGAATTAAACATATAATATAATGGAATATAAAAACGCTGAGCTGTTCGATTGCGTAGCGCTCGAATATATGGTTTTTAATTCGGCTATCACAGTAAGTAAGCCTTGGCATTGCGCCTCGCGACGGGTTTGGCCCGGCGGTGACGGTGTGTTCGTCGGTACAAAATTTAAAAAAAAATGACAAGCCGCGAAACTATTTATGACGTTTATGACATAAAGCAATGATCATAAGATAGCCAACAAGCAGATGGGTCTCCTGATGGAAAGAGTCAACCATCGCCTATAGACACCAAAGATATTAATGGTGCGTTGCTATCTTGTGACGACGTCTAATGCCACATGCATAAGTTTACTGGCTACTTTACCCTCCAAACTGGAATACGACAGCGACAAGCACTGACGTTATTGCGGCAGGAATAGGTAAGGCGGTGGTACCAGACCCGGGCGAGACAATGCAGAACTCTACCACCTAGTAGCCACGATGTTAGTGACTCGATAGCCAATCGGTCGCCTTTTACGAGCTGCCTGGCAGAACGGCAGTTGGCCTATTCTTCAAAGGAGGCCGGGACCAACACGGTGGAAAATTGGTTCAACTGTTTTTAAATTTGGAATTTTGAATTCAATAATTGAATTTGAAAAATGAAACCGACTTCAAATGTCGCCATGGTAACTGAATTTTGCAACCAGCTGCAAAAAACGAATAAATAATCGTGTTATAAAACCAGTTGCCAAAAACGACAGTATCATCTTGTTACACAATAATTACCGTTCATTTTACAGTTTCAGACTCACTCGCAAAAAAATAATTCTAATCAACCAACACTACCAATCCATAGGATTCAAAATGTAATCAAACTTTTTAACTTTTTGGATTCTTTTTTTTTTTGATTTGGAGAATTGGGTTTTCCAGATCCCCACATTTTCAAGTCCTAGAAACCTATTGATGAAAACGAGACACTCTGTGGACGTGTAAATTAAAACATTAATATACACACCTTGTCTTGCCCAGCGTGTTTGCATTTTGTGGAGTCTTCAGGTCGGTACATTCCTTGATTGCGCGATCTCTATCTACAAGCGCCGATTCGATTTCCCGACGCAAACTCTCCGCCTACAATAAAACAAAATACACTTGAATAGTATAAATAAATTAAGTAATATTTTGTCAGTATTTCAGTAACTTACAACTTCTTATCTATTTGTTTACAACAATATTTTGGTACCACAACCTAAGTAATGCGGCTCAGCTAGAGGTTTCTAAACATAATGTAATTATTGCGAGAATACGTAAATCCTGTACTTGTCTGATAAGAGTAACAATATGTAACGGTGGGTAAATCAGCCCTGAGCCGGTTCAAATATTCAAATTATCAACATCACATTATCAAACAAAAATCACAGTATGGTACACACAGGTACACAAACTTGGACTTACACAGGAGGTACTTGGCACATAATATTAAGAACTTTTTATAATTTGAAAAAAAAAATTCTTGTGGTTGTGTATTTATGTACACAATTATCTCAGAATCAGTCAAGTAGTTTTTTAGATAGAAAAATATGAAAATATGGTACCTTTAAAAATGTTGCATATTATACTTTAGATTTTAGTCTGTTTTATTTTATATATAGCTATAGTACAGTGAGTGAGTGTGTGAGTGGGTGGTGTGTCGTGTACGTGCAACGCGGCCGCTCTTTCCAGTAGAGTGAGTGAGTGAGTGGAGTGTCCTGTAGTGTACCTGTAGCACGGCCGCCCACTGGGCCCCACGCGGGGCCTGCAGCGTGGCCCCCAGTTTCAGTAGAGTGTGTGTGTGAGTGAGTGATTGAATGGAGTGTCGTGTACCTGCAGCGCGGCCACCCGCTGGTTCCCACGCGCGACCCGCAGCGTGGCCCCCAGCTCCGGTAGTGTGTGAGTGAGTGAGTGAATGGAGTGTCGTGTACCTGCAGTGCAACCGCCCGCTGGTCCCCGCGCGCGGTCTACAGCGTGACCCCCAGCTCCAGTAAAGTGAGTGAGTGAGTGAGTGAGTGGGGTATCGTGTACCTGCAGCGCGGCCGCCCGCTGGTCCTCACGCGGGTCCTCCAGCGTGGTCCCCAACTCCAGTAGAGTAAGTGAGTGAGTCAATGAGTGGGGTGTCGTGTACCTGCAGCGCGGCCGCCAGCTGGTCCCCGCGCGCGGCCTGCAGCGTGGTCCGCAGCTCCAGTAGAGTGAGTGAGTGAGTGAGTGGGGTGTCGTGTACCTGCAGCGCGGCCGCCCGCTGGCCCCCGCGCGCGGCCTGCAGCGTGGTCCCCAGCTCTAGTAGTGAGTGAGTGAGTGAGTGAGTGGGGTGTCGTGTACCTGCAGCGCGGCCGCCCGCTGGTCCCCGCGCGCGTCCTGCAGCGTGGTCCCCAGCTCCAGTAGAGTGAGTGAGTGAGTGAGTGTGTGGGGTGTCGTGTACCTGCAGCGCGGCCGCCCGCTGGTCCCCGCGCGCGTCCTGCAGCGTGGTCCCCAGCTCCAGTAGAGTGAGTGAGTGAGTGTGTGGGGTATCGTGTACCTGCAGCGCGGCCGCCCGCTGGTCCCCGCGCGCGTCCTGCAGCGTGGTCCCCAGCTCCAGTAGAGTGAGTGAGTGAGTGAGTGTGTGGGGTGTCGTGTACCTGCAGCGCGGCCGCCCGCTGGTCCCCGCGCGCGTCCTGCAGCGTGGTCCCCAGCTCCAGTAGAGTGAGTGAGTGAGTGAGTGTGTGGGGTGTCGTGTACCTGCAGCGCGGCCGCCCGCTGGTCCCCGCGCGCGTCCTGCAGCGTGGTCCCCAGCTCCAGTAGAGTGAGTGAGTGAGTGAGTGTGTGGGGTGTCGTGTACCTGCAGCGCGGCCGCCCGCTGGTCCCCGCGCGCGGCCTGCAGTGCAGCCTCTAGTGCCGCAACCCGCTTTAACGCCGCCGCCAACTCGTCCGCCAGCTTCTCCATCTCCTTATGAACCGTGTCCCTGCACACACACCCAGCTGTATTATTCATCTGTATTTTAAAAATATTGGTGCACAAGATTTTATCGCGAACTACGCGGCTTCATAAAGCTCAAAAAATATACCCTTTCCATCGTATTATAAAACGAACAAACGAAATTAAAGAGTCCGCCTTTACTACATAATTCCGGCAGTAATAACTGCCGGAATTATGTAGTAAATTTTACATTAGCCCGCAGAGGGACTGTGTTTTTAAGTTAAAATATTTCGTCACGAATTCTCATGGAGAGAAACGTAATTCGACATTCTTTAAGCGGCCCATAGACCTACAATAATATTGCACAATATTTTTAGTGTGCAATAATATTGAATATACCCATTTGATTCCAAACATTCAATAAATTTACTCAATAAAATTGACAAACCAGTCTCGTGCGAGCAACATGTTTGACGGCGAAGTTTTAGCGGCAGCTGATGATTTTATTGAATAAAAAAATGAATATAGGTTAAAGAATGGTTGAAAAAATAATTAGACAACGATGTTCCGTAAGCAGCTATTTTTTTCTTGGGCCGTGCTATTCTTTGTTCTTAACATTCCACATACACGGCAATTCTCTATACAATTTGATAGATTCGACAATAAACTCTCTTAATTTTTGGATTCTCCTTTGCCGTTATTTTTGCGCGCGTGCGTGTACTCGTCATTAAAGCAAAACACACACTGAAAAATATTGCACAATACTGACCCTACATGATGCAATGGAAAAATGTGGTGCAATAAAAATTAAACCGGCTCAAATATTATCGACCGACCGACCGACCTACAACATAATATTTTTGTAGGTCATAGGGCGCCTTAGGATGCTTCGGATTTTTTTTTGTTTTTTTGGAACGAAGTTCCTTACGGCAGGCTTGGAGGGGATAGGGATTTTGCTGCGCGACCGAACTGAAAAAAATGTGATAGTAAAACCGTAAGAAAAATGCGTGGAATAAAAGCGTTAAATGAGACGTGCGCAGGCGCGACAGTCGCGTACACAAGCGAGTAGTGCCGTTTAGCCGAAGGAAGTTCGTTCCTACCTGGTGTCCCGCGACACCACATCATTTTTTATTTTAAATATAAACGCTTGTACTCTATATATGACGGTACTTAGCAATTAATTATTGTTCATCCACTTTATGTACTCGCATTTTAGTTGTATTGCAGTCTTTGTGTATGTAAAATATTTAGGTTTTAAAATAAGTTAATGTGAAAGAAGCCCTGATGATGCTTTAATAGGTGAAACCGGTTACCTGTAAAATTAAGAGTGATTGTGATATAAATAAAATGTAAATTACATTTGTGTAACAATACAAGTGTTTATATTTAAAAAAAATCAATTATTGTATTAGTGAAATATGAATACAGTTTAAGTTTAGCAAAATGCTTAACCTTGTCAGGTTGAAACTAGAGCACTCCCTCAACGTTTCGCGTATGAGGTGTGCCTAACATATTTTTGGAACGAAGTTCCTTACGGCAGGCTTGGAGGGGATAGGGATTTTGCTGCGCGACCGAACTGAAAAAAATGTGATAGTAAAACCGTAAGAAAAATGCGTGGAATAAAAGCGTTAAATGAGACGTGCGCAGCGCAGGCGCGGCAGTCGCGTACACAAGCGAGTAGTGCCGTTTAGCCGAAGGAAGTTCGTTCCTACCTGGTGTCCCGCGACACCACATCATTTTTTTGCCACCTACATGTTTAATTTATATAAATTGACAACGCAGGGTTAAAACTCCATCCGTTGGTCCCTAGATCGACGCACTCGTTTTTTTTTCTAAAGTTTTAGTAACTTTATTCCATTTCTAACATTACTTTTCATGTTTCCGTCGCATTATAGAAATCACGTTTTGTATCATAACGCTTCACATATTTTTGCATAAAATAATCCACTTTTAACGTAAGAGTTAGTAGTAAGGTCATAAAAACAACCCCGCGCCATATCTGTGGAGCGATAATTTCATTCAATATTTCGTTCACATTTTATAGGTCTGCGTCAGAGCCAGTGCATAGACCGTCCTACGTTATTTAATATTAAGTGCGCGAGAGAGATCTTGAACCTTGAAAGGTGAGAGCGGCCGGTAGGCGGTCAAGGTCTTTTACACCATTTATTAGAACACTAGATGAAAACCCGGCTTCGCTCGGAAGTCTCATAATACGCAATCTTATATACTAACCCAAATAGTAGACATTAAAAAGTAGCAACACTGTAGTGACGTTTTCATTCAACTACTACGTTAGTTTAATAAAGGCAACACTATAAGTGTTGCTATTTTTTATTTTCTACTCTTTTATGAACAAAGAGAAAATAAGTTTCACGATAATCTGCGCTCCATTCTACGATACTTTAATAAATTCTCACGCCATCTACACCATATATTTGTAACCTTTAAAGAAATATGGCCGATTTGTCTGTCAACACCGTTAGCATTTTTAATCACTATTTTAACAAACTCGACAATCCAAATTTTGCGGATATATGTTGTCGACTCAGTTACTATTTTTTTATGCTTTATAATTTAGGTAAGGTTTCGATTGAGTCTACCGTAACCCTTGACGAAATTATTGATATAGATACCTGCATTTATTATTTGTTGTACATAGACATACAAACTTTTAAAAAAAATCTCAAGATAATGTTGAAATGAAAACTATTTATTTGCAAGAATATGGGTGTTACAAGTTATTAAAATTAATCAAAGATACCAGTATATTCTACCATTATATGGTGTGCAAATATTTAAAATTTTAAAAATTACATATTCTATGTATGTTAAGAATTTTTATAGACATTATTTATTTACACATTACTATACATTTAGATTACATAAAATAAATAGAAAAATAAATATTCAGTTCAGTCAGCTGATAAGCACACACGGTATTTCTATGACGTTTAAGTACCTACGCACTGGCTCGGACGCACACCCAAATATGGCGCGAGGTTATTTTCCTTACTACTCACTACGTAAGAACGTCAAAAGCGGATTATTTTATGCAGAAACGCGTAGTGTTTTGTGGCAATTTTTTTTTCGTTAAAATCAAAATGTTTTAATCCCTTGAATCGCATTATTTTTTGGGTGGATATCTTTGGTTAGACGTACCGAACGGTGTTAAAATATGTTCACATATTTTTGAATGACCTTATATATGTATATCTCTGTTTCGTTGTATAAGCCTTGGATTAAATTATATTTAAAAATGCACGCTTCTCGATCAAGTCAAGGTTAGGATACAATGTTTGGCAGGTACATTTGTGTAATGAGCCTAGATGTTTCTAATGCAAGGATTGAGTTTATGTGAAATACAATATCATTGACTAACAATATTCATATCATTACAATAAATAATCAGCTTGCTTTGTTGTGAGTGCAATTCGTGTACTTATTGCGTAATAAAGTTCCATTCATTTCATTCTTATCCCTTCCGAGGGAAAGGATTTTGACGCCCACGGGGGGAGGTCCGGTTTGCTCCAGACCCCCTTTAAGGATAAGACTAACTGCCAAACTTACCAGGCAGTTTGTAAAATGCAAATACGTGTCACTGCCATCATGACTACTAGATGATATGAGCACTGCAACGTTTCGCCCGGGATTTGGTTCCACTAACTTACATATTCTTGCTATAATAAAGTCAATGCTTATGATATATAACGTGTGTGTACGTGTGCGCGCGCGCGTGTGTGTGTGTGTGCGCGCGCGTGTGTGTGTACGCTCACCGCTCGCTCATGATGAGCGTGTACTCGGCCATAGCGGCGTTGCGCTCGTCGGTGAGCCGCTTGATGTCGGCGCGGTCGCGGTCGCGCGCGCCGCCCTCCCACTGGCGCACCACACTGCCCACCTGCTGCTTCAGCGCTGCGCGCTCGCGGATCTACAACCACACTACACTTACACAACCACTCCCTACATCTTAAATTTCATCGTTCGGCGGTGATCACAAAAATGCATTTTATACCATTATACATGTGTTAACCGTTATTGTAAATACAAAAATAGTTTTAGCATAAAAACAGATGCTATAAAATACAGTAAACATACTGAAAAGCCATTTCCACATGTTGCTTCCTACCTGCCTGTCAGGCAGTTCTTAAAAGGCAAACGATTGGCCAAATATTTCACTACCATCACATCTATTATGTGGTAGAGCTCTGCAACTTCTCGCCTGAATTTGACAACCCCTTCTTTACTGTTCATGTTCGTGTTCAAAGGAGATTGATGAGGTCCCATACAAATTTGGCCTAAAACTCAACACATGATGATGACTGCTTACCGTATTGTAATACATTATTAATTTCTTCTGGAATGTAAATTGTATCACGGACACTTTTTATAATACTAAAATTCACAAAACTCCTTCAAAGATTAATGTTACTTGAATTTAAATTATTACATTCCATTTTAAGCCACTCACATCGCAATATATCGTTGACACAAATATAATTCATTTTTGTATTACTTATCATGAAGATTATTTGATTTTAACCAAAAGTTAAAAAACAATATAACTTATAACTTTTGTTTACATTAAAATATTTATCACTCGTTCACACTTCACAGTGTAAATAGATGACACTGACATGACTTGTTTATACAGCCTTGTTTCGACTACAATAATAAATATTTCAATTTTTATTGCATTTTATACAATAGTTTGTTTAAATATTTACGTCTTACCTATCCGACGGGTTTATAATTTATTTTGGTTGGTCAGAAATAAAAGGAAGTGTTAATTTTAAAGCAGAAAAGAAAAATCTTTGCTTGAATTAGAAATAAGAAATAGCGTACAAGTTTGATTAGTTTCATGACTTTCCATCTAAAATCCTTTTAAAATTAACTTGCTATTCAAAAGTGTCCGTTGAATTCTAATATTGACTTATTGTAAATTAAATTAATTTAATAATTTCGGGTGACGCCATATTCTTGTAGCCCTTTTAGGCCGATCTCATCACTCTCCTTTGGAAAGAAAGGTAGGCAGCCACTAAATTTATGCACGTGGTATTACCATCCCGCCACACGGATAGCAATATACGATTAACCTCTTTGGTTTCTATAGGCAATGGTTGTGTTTCCGATTAAACGAACCATATGTTTGTTTACCATCCTATGACATAAAATGAAATATTTTAAAAAATACCTACTGCAAAATTACCACCATTGACGATAAACCTTTGCAACATAGGAATATAATAAACATCCCAGTGCCAAACTCTAAAATAACTTATAATTCACATATCAATGAACCTTGGTGAAGGCCTTTAAGAAAGATTGTTATGAGGTGTAACTGTAAACAATTATAGTAAAAATTTTCCCTGCATTCAAACACTACAGATAAAATATTTACTACGATGCGTAATACAATTGTGAAACCAGATCACCTATAAAATTTACATCATATATTGAGATATCGTGTTCTTGAAATTAGTTCGCATTACACAAACATAAAAACAAGAAAAAATTAAGAACAGTGAAAAATTAAAAAACCACTTACGACAGCATTCCTCTCTTGAGTCAACTCATGGCATTGAGTTTTAAGTCTACTGTTTTCTTCCTGAACTATTCGAAGTTTCTCTAGAGTTGTGTTGTGATTTTCTATTAAGTCGTCATACCTAAAATCAATGTTAAAGTATGTATTGTTAGACTTCAACAAAAATATAGAACAATATAATGCGCGTGTGGACTGAGAGATCGTTTCAAAAACCTCATCTCACTACAGCCAAATCATGAGAGGATTTAGGAAAATGACTGTGAAAACTTCATAGTAAGGTATGAAATTTGTGAAACCTAAACAAAGAAAGTTAGAAATAATTAACTGGATCACTCAATCTGGACACCTGAAGAATAAGCCATAACGCGTATCCAAGAATATACTACCTGTGTGTTTATAATTTGCATTTGAAATAATTGTAAAGAATTTGTGAAAGCTTCTAAACAAATTTTCGATTCGTTTTAAGGCCACATTTAATATTTAGCACGGTTTATATGGATCACTCAGAATGCACTATGTTCAGTTGAGTGATCTTTTAAAACACCACCTTATACTGAAGAAGTATGAAACATTATCATGTTTTTTAGAACTTAAGCTTCTGGGAGAATTTGTGAAACAAAGATCAATCTTACTGGCATAAGAGAAAATGAAAATCTTGTTTTTTCTCGATCGTCCCAACTGAGTGATCCTTATATTGAACTATATTTAATAAATCGAAACTTATAGGTAGAAGGTAGTTACACAGAAATTGTTAAAGATGTTGTACTAAAATTTGACGAACCAATCTTCCCTGAGGTGTTATATTTTTAAAGATAACTCATTTTTTATTTTTTAACGAAGAATAATTTATTAGCCGAGCTGTACCCCAAACAAAAAGCTTATTACTTAGTATAATAAACAAAATATTCATTAACGCCTCTCCACCATATTCCTGGAAAACACAAATAATTTTGCCCATCCTGGCCCCTGGAAGTAATGTTTCAGATTCAAACAGTTACAGACCTATTGCCCTGTCATCAACACTGTCCAAAATATTAGAACACCTTATAAAGAACCGATTAGAATTGGTGGTAGAAAGTCAGAAGCTCTTGGCCAGATCACAGTTTGGGTTTAGAAAAGGGTACTGTACATTAGACAGCCTCGCAACATTTACAACTGATGTTAGATTAGCATTCTTCAGACGGGGTAATAGGAGTTTTCTTAGACATAACAGCTGCCTATGATAATGTCAATCTCCCACTGCTCAGGCAGAAAATACAACAGCTGAGCATCCCTGAGAGGATTGTATCTTCACGCCCGTATCCCCGAAGGGATAGGCAGAGTTACAATAAGTGCACCCACGATTAGCCGAAGATACTTGGTCCCACAAATGTGATAAGTGGCAAGCCTGTCGCCAACCGGGCACTTTCCAATCCCGGGCAACTTTGTGTTTATCAGAAAACTGAAAAAACACTTTTTTTTATGTGGCCGACCCGGGAATCGAACCCGGGAATCGAACTCATGTGGTCAACGCCAACGCTGGACCACTAGACCGCAGAGGCTAATAAAAAGCTATTCTAAATTTAATACTTCTAACTGCCCTATATTCAAAACAGATATTAACCCAATATATCTTAACACTTTTGATTCCTTATTGCACAGGCTTGAGGTAACCTTGAACTTCGGTATAACAAAAATGACAGTTGTGCTTATACCAAGTTTAACCAATTAGTCCATGAGAACCGGCCAGACTGGAATTTAATATTCACTGATGCCTCCAAAACCTCAACAGAAGCTGGCCCAGGATCTGTGGTGTGGATGACGAAGTTAAAGGTTATTTTAAGCTTCAAATTGCTCCCAAATACCTCTGTTTTTACAGCTGAAGCTGGAGCACTCCTAGAAGCTGTCAAGTATGTAGAGTCACACAAACTTCCAAAATCTGTAATCTTTAGTGATTCTAAAAAGTGCTTACAAGCCCTATTGACTAAAATGGTCTACTAGGTGGTAGTGTTCTGCATTGTCTCGCCTGGTTCTGGTACCACCGCCTTACATATTCCTGCCGCAATAGCGTCAGTGCTTGTCACTGTCGTATTCCGGTTTGGAGGATAAGGTAGCCGCTAAACTTATGCATGTGGCATTAGACCTCGCCACAAGATAGCAACGCATCATTAACATCTTTGGTGTCTATAGGCGATGGTTGACTCTTACCATCAGGAGACCCATCTACTTATTTGCTATCTTATGATATAAAAAAAATGTTTTAATGTAAAGAAAACTCTCCAATTATTTTGGAAATTAAAAAATTATTACATGAATACTTCTTGAAAAACATTGATGTAAGATTAGAATGGATCCCTGGGCACAGTGGCATACATGGAAATGAAACCGTTGACCAATTGGCAAGAGAAGCTATATCGTCGGGTATTACAACCCACGATAAGTGCTACCGTCATGATCTACTTTCTTTGGCTCGAGTAAATTTATTCAGATCATGGAATCAAATGTGGCAAGAATCAAAATTAACAAGGGGGTAAACACTATGGTGACATTCAAAATACTATTCCAAGCAAACCATGGTTTTTTAAGCATCACACAGCCTCAAAACATGCAACTTCTGTTGTATGCAGGCTTCGACTTGGACATGTTTGTACACCTGCCTTCCTAAATAAACTTAGAATTAGGGACTCTTCACTTTGTGAATGTGGCCTAGAGGAAGAATCGTGGATCATATATTCTTTAACTGTACAACACTCTTCCCTTTATGACTACGTACCCCAAAATGTCCCTCGTCCTGTCAATTTAAAATATATTCTAACACAAGTATTTACACCTAACATAGAAATTATCCTTAATTACATTACAGATAATAACATTAGATTATAATTCTGTGTGTATAACTGGTGATGGCAATAACACATGTTTGTGACGTCCTTTGTTTTAGACAACTTAACTGAAGCAGAAGTCAGTAAAAATGTGGTGCCATAAACTGGTAATGTATCACTTCCATGAAAACTTGACCAGAGTTTTCTGCAAACTGGCATCATCCAACCTCAATAAGAAACGTGACACTGGCAGAGTTCACTGAAAGTTGCCATTAAACCAAGAAAGAAAGAAAGAAAGTATTTTATGGTTGTGATGGATAATTTCACAAAATTTCCGGAGGTGTTTGCAATTCCTAATTCAGGAAGCCACGATTGTTGCTGAGAAATTGGTCAATGAGGGGATATGCAGATTCAGTGTTCCTCTGGTGATTCATTCAGACCAAGACAGAAACTTTGAATCTAATGTATTCCAGGAAATGTGTAAATAATTCAGCATATACAAAACAAGAACCACACCATACCACCCCCAACCTGACAGAATAATTGAACGATTTAACCAAACTTTAGAACGACACTTAGCTAAGCTGATAGAAGATCACCAAAACAACTGGGATAAGTACATGCCATTTTTCTTACTCGACTGTCCTGTTAGTCGATTGGTTAGCAATGGGGACAAGCATTTGTGTTATGAGCATAAATGTTTGTATTTCTGGGTCTGGGCGTTTATAAAATATGTTCTAGTATTTATATACATATTTCTTTGTATTAGTATCGTTGACTAACACCCATAAAACAAGCAAATAATTTGCTTACTTTGGGATTAGATCATTAAGTGTAATTTGTCCTGTGAATATTTATTAATATTTATATTTACTGGCTTACCGAACAGCGGAACATGAAAGCATAAAAGTGACGCCAGCCTATGCTAACTTCAGCAGACAGTTAGGCATACCAGCAGATTTAATGACAGGGGGCCCGCCGCCAAAAGATAAGACTCAAAGAAGTATACCGGACTATATTGAAGACATGCGAGAGAGGTTACGTGAAATACACTCATTAATAAGTGAGAATGCATTAGAATCAAGTCAGCGGATGAAACAAGATACAACCAAAACGCTAATCACCATAATTTTCAGGAAGGATCTCTTGTTTGGCTACATAATCCGATTCGGCGAAAAGGAAAATCACCTAAGTTACAACAACATTGTTATGGGCCATACTAAATATATAACGGATCAATGACTTAAGCTATCGAGTGCAGAAGCTGCCACGAGAGAGCATGAAGATTGTTCATGTTGATCAATTAGCAGTCTATAACGGAAGTTATGATGTTCGGGACGAACATAGCTAAGAGAAGGGTAGTGTTGCGAATAAACTACAAAAATGAAAAGTGAGAACACTGGAAAAATATAGAAATAAAAGAAAGAGATAGCTGCTCTATTGATTAACAATATCCGTTGTTACCCATGTGGACCACCCTTATGTCATAATGGATTTCTATCATATGACATAAGGGTGAAAATAGCGTGTACTAGGACTTGTTTACATTAAAATTATTGTTTACGCGATGATTTTGGAACATTCGGGAACATAGTCGAACTTTACCTTGGATATAAATAGGGATGTGTTGGCAAATAAAGTTTTTATAAAGCGATCGGTAGCGATACTTGGGACGACCAGTGTAAAGCAATATATATTCTATACTTTCCATCGTCGTTGCTTGGTGAAATTCCATTATTGTAACACAATTATTGTAGTATTTGTACTTTAACTTCACATTAAAACTTTTATTTTTATATATCACTCGACCGGTTTCACTTTTTAAGCATCTTCAGGATGTAATACTACTACGAGCCTGAAGCCTGAAGCTGAGCCTTACATCCTGAAGATGCTTAAAAAGTGAAACTGGTCGAGTGATATACAAAAATAAAAGTTTTAATGTGAAATTAAAGTACAAGTGTTACAATAATTGTGTTACAATAAAGCAATATAGTACAGTGAGTACGGGAAGTGTTTTAGTTTAGTGATTCAGTGTAGTGGGTTAATTCTAGTGTTAATATAGTGAGTGTTATTAGCGTTTAGCAGTGTATTTACATATTGCATTGTGGTGTTTTGAATATTTGTGTTGTAAATACACGGAATTAATATAAGTGGTATTTTATTGCACAATACGAACTCGAAGCTCGCAGCAGTATTAATTGATAAATAAAATAAAAACAAATAATTTGGGAGGTGGTACCTCTTTTGGAAACAGTCGAACTCTTCCTTGAGAGCCTCGTATTTCCTGAGGGTGTGAACAAGAGCATCTGAGCTGCCCTCAGCACTGTTGTTCTGTTGCAGGTGCTGAACTTCACGTTCGAGTCTGAAACACCACATTTATATAAAAAAGAGGCTACAAAATGAAACTTGTAATATGAGTATGTAAACATGAGTGATTTTATATTATACTTGCTGCAGTGTGGAGCCCGCTGCATTATAAAAGTTTTTGGTGAATCCCACAGGATCACCTAATTTTTCTAGGATAAAAAATATATGTGCTATTCCAGATCATCATCTACCTGTGTGCCAAATTTTATTCAAATCCATTCATTAGTTTTTACGTGATTGAGTAACAAATATCCATCCATCTAAACATCCAAACTTTTGTATTTATATTATTAATATAGAATAATTTAATACAACCATGTTTAGAATAATTCTTTTAAAAATTATTGACATGACGGGTTAATGCTAATTTATGCCAATCCTAACGTTAATGCTACCAGCTAATGTAAAGTATGCAAAGTGAGTTATCCTGCCTTATTTTATTCTTAAAACTAACCATGCATGCTATATGTTTATAATGTTGACGTAATGTATTGATTAATATGCCAAAAAGATTCATTTTTAAATAGATGTAGAGGTGATCATAATACACAAAATGTGTCAATATAATTCTCATATAATTCACATCTTTCAGATACAGGATTAGAATACACATAAAATTGCTACACACATGACAGTTCTAGTTTTAAATCCAAGCATTTTTTCTTTAATAAGTTAAAGCAAATATATATATATTATTGTGTGAAGTACTAAGCATATACTAAAATGTGGCTTACCGTTGATTATCGCTCAATAAGTCTCCATACTTGGCCCGGAGACTATTGGCCTCTTGAGCAGAAACTTCAAGCTGGTTCATCACAGCTCTGTGTTGTCCACGAAAGTACTCCAATTCCTAAATAATAATCTACATTACCTATCATATTATTAATCAAGTAGTGTCTTTTTTAAAGCATTTTCAGGATTTTATAAGCAAAACCGGTAAATTATTTTCCTAAATATGTATATGTATAATGGGTAATAAAAATAGTGCTAATAATAATAAAATTTCACCAAGCCTATGATGAAAAGTGTAAAATACTATATGTAATGCTATATTCAATGAACTAACATATTTTACTTTCCATCGTCGTACACGTTGCAAATCATTTGTCTTTTATGAACTACCTGGCAAGTCTGCAAGACTTTTGTGAAGTTTTGAATGTGAAGGCAAGTGTGCTTGAACTGTGGTTAGTGGCACCCAATTCTCTCTAATTACCCTATAAGCCTTATAGGGTAATTAGAGAGAATTGGGTGCCACTTCTCTATAACTAGAAATTAGAGAAAATTGGGTGCCAAATTGATTACTTGAAAAATATCGATATACCTAATGGAGTAAAAATTTGTTTCGAAAATGTCCGTCATTGATAAGTGCCAAACAGATAAACCGATTTTGATGCAATTTGCGATATTTCACGAAATTTTAAAGGAAACTTCTTTATAATAATTGTAATTTGTACTCGAAAAAAAACGAAAATGCGCCACGATAAAAAAATAAACACATAAATGTATAGAATGAAACCGGGCTCATGCATTCTCATGAATGAAACAGAATACCTACATTGCACAGTATTTCATATTTAAAATATTATCTAATTAATGGTTCCAACCACGGATTAAATGGATAAGCCTTTCAAGACAATTTCTCAGATTATCAGTGTAGCTTGCAATTACATAATACTTACCAATGGAATAACTATTGAGTTATTCCATTGGTAAATATTATAACTATTAGAATTGTCTAATTTTTAAAAATCACTTCAAGAGTAATTTTTAAACCTTGTCATTTCATTCCGTACGATGAAACAGTACAACATGGTTTATTTCTATTTTTCACAATATAATATAACCAACAAATGTATAAAATTATTGAAATTAATGAGCGTTGCTCATATGTGCGGCGACACGTTTCCCTCCCAATGGCGTGTTTATTAGTACTCCTGTGGTCTGTGGTTCAACAAAATATGAAAAACCTTAGTCTCAACTCCTTCAATTTATCTATCTCGTTCTTTCCTATTTCAATTATTAAAAAATCTGGAGAAGAGCGAGTCGTACTCGCTTTCAAAATGTTCCATAGCAGGGAAACTACATAATATTATGTGTATACATGTATTGTAGTATAATATAGTATACACAATCTTTGAATATATTATTTTGACAGCAGCAAAAATAAGTTTGTATTTCTCAAAGACGCCATGAAAACAAATTTATTTTGTACAGCTACCAAAACATTTTATGCAATTATCGTAATGATCCTATATCTTATAAACTACATGATCAATATTGTTCAAACCAATTTTCGTTTGAAGCTTCCCAATTTTTATCTTCCCGCTATGTATGTAGATAAGGAAGTTACTGATTGCCCCGATTTCCGAAAATCGAGTTTTCACCAGATTTCCACGTTTTGAGGTCCTAGGAAGATTTTCCGACTATTTTCACGATGACGCCAGTATGTCTGTATGTATGTGTATGTGTATGTGTGTATGTAACCATCTCGTAACTTTTAAACGATCGAAAAACGGTTAATGGCATTCGATCATCGACATAGTCATTCGATTGGATTCCGCTCAACCTAGACTTTCTGAAAATTTGGACTATGAGATTATGAGAAATTTTGAAAAAGCTTCAATTTTTTCCTGGAACAACAATGTTTTTCTAGTAATTTACAAATTAATGTACCGATGGATTACAAAATCTAATCACCTCTTTTTCTCGTAAAACTGCGTCCAATGCATAAATTGCGTCAACATCTGTTTATCCGTTCGGGTGTTATGGTTGATCAAAATTTTGAAAAAAGTGTTTTCTTGACATGACTTTTCAACCAATCCTTTTTTACTCGTCTAGAATACTTCAGTACTTAAAAAACTACGTCGCTTGCCTTTTCAAATACTAAAATTACACTATTTACAGTTAACTGTTACAGCAAACTATTTACAACTATTCAAAATAACCTTAACTCTTATATACCGATTTTTTCAAAAATCTGGTCAACTCTTCTAATTAAAAAAACTGCGTCAAATACTCTTAATCGAATTGAAATGAATTAATTCGTTCGGAACTTATCAATGGTGAAAATTTTTTAATTTTTTTATCAACATTTTGTCAACATTTTTTAAACTATCGATTTAAGCTAGTAAACGAATTTAGAGCTCAAAATTGCGTTGAAAGCCACTCCAACGATCAAAATTGATCATCATTTTGAAACTATACATATTAGAAAATTTAAATATATGTATTGTATTTTTTTATGACTGAGACTGTAATTAAAATAAAAAATAACCTATATTTTTTATTTGAAATAAAAACAATAATTATGCCAACTAATTAATTACAATATCACCTCTGTTGTCTAGTGGTCCGGTGTCGGTGTTGACCACATGACCTCATGAAGAGGGTACGATTCCCGGGTCGAGCTATTCAAAATGTTTTTTTTTTCAGTTTTCTGATAAAAACAACGTTGCCCGGGAATGGATAAAGCCCGGTTGGCGATATGCTTGCCACCTATCGCATTCTGAGACTATGTATCTTTGGCTAATCGTGGTTGCACTTGTATCTCTGCCTACATCGGGGACATGGCCGTGATAATACTTTTTGGACTAATACTGAGTAATAAATTGCTCAGAAAATCGAATTAGCTATAAGAAAAAACTGAAATGAACACGACTGTCTTTAAATAAAATAATTAAAATAATTTTTAATGTCTGTCTGTCTTCATGGCTCTGACCGCATTCGGGTCTTAATTCATGAATAGTAGCCGCGGCAGATTACGTCATCGACGCAGATGCCATTCTTAGGTACAGAAGGCCGCGCAATGAGGTACTAACCGATCCCGACGATCCCATAATGTTAGCATCACCGCCAACCCACTACAAAACAAACGCACTATCACACCATCGCTGCCGCCGGTCTCAACGGCGACGAAGACCCCTAATCCGCGCTGCGCGAAATGCCACTACTCCTCCCCGCCCCATATACTTAGTTAAAACGACGCACTAAGCTAAGGCCCCATCTCGCAGGAGTCAACCCTTAGCGCGGCCATTTATTGCCCAAATTTAAATTTACTGACTGAGCACTCTGATCGAACTCTAGTACGATATCGCTGTTACGGCCCTTGGCCTTAAGGCCTTAAGCTTCTTTCATACTGAAAAAAATACATTCGGGTCGAGCACACACGGCGGTATCGCGCCATTGCTTGGACGCCTGTTCTTCGTCGGTTTGCACTCCACGCAGCATAAGAGGCTGCATTCTAATCGTGATAACTTTTTAATTATTCGTCCGAATTTCTTAGTGTAAAAGGCAAAGTTCATCTATATAAAATGTTGAAAGTGGCAAATGTATTAATTTTAATAAAAAGTTAATAAATACTCCAAAATACGTTTTGTAAAAAAGTATAATAATTTAATTGTATTTATGGATCACTATTTTGGATATTATGGATTCCACATATTATGCTGTCGCTGACTTTTATTTAGAACTATTTAAGACAAACAATCCTACTATACATTATCTTCATGTAACTTCAGCAGTTTTGGCAGCGCACGCCAAGATAGCTTTCAGAAGGCAGGAATTTTTCCAATTTACTCGATACTTATCGTTATATTACCACCAAATTAAACAAAATCCTTATAAATTGTAGCCTATGTGTTATTCTGATGTATAATCTATTTTACTGTAAAGTTTCATTCAAATCCGTTTAGTAGTTTTTGAGTGATTAACAAACATCCATCAAAACATCCATCCAGACATCTATCCAAACATCCAAACTTTCGCATTTATGATATTAATAATAATAATAATATACATTAATATAGATATAGATAAATTTTTATTCCAGTTGCAATCTCTAAAAAATATTTAACAAGTGGCCTATCAGACAAAAAATTAAATCTTCCAAGTAATTTGGACTTTCTTCTTTCCTTTTATGGTTACCTAATCATAATATCTTAACAATACGACACATTTGATACAATTTTGTTAAATGTTGCAGATACCTTCGTTTGTATATTACATGCTAATAAATTGTTGTTTCTCTGAGTGAATCCCAACATCATTCTTTTGAGAAAAAAAATCTTAAATCATACCTTCATCACATGTTCGCATCTTCGGGAAGTCTCTGTATGTTGTCTTCTCAACTGGTTTAAATCATGCATTGCTTTTTCACATTGCTGCTTCAAACTCTCGTTAGTCTGTTTGTTGATCACATCATACTGGCCCAACTCATATGGAGCACTCATTGTGTGCGTGTGACTTGCATATTTTGGTTTTTCATAACATTGAGTTGTGGTAAGTACCTCATACTCAATAGGCAATGGTAAAGACGATATTTGAGAGTTATTATGCCTTTCATTGCTTGAATAGCCATGGGATATGGACTCTAAAAAAGATAATAGATGTTTTATCTTATTTTGTAATAATATTTTAATGTCATTCAGTTCTCTCTGCCTACCACATAAAGGATCGGGCCTAATTCATTCATTTTTTTTCATCACCTCTGTGGTCTAGTGGTCCAGCGTTGGGGTTGACCATATGAGGTCCCGGATTCGATTCCCGGGTCGGGCACATTAAAAAAAGTGTTTTTTCAGTTTTCTGAGAAACACAAAGTTGCCCAGGATTGGAAAGTCCCTGGTTGGCGACAGGCTTGCCACCTATCACATTTGTGGGACCAAGTATCTTCAGATAATCGTGGGTGCACTTGTTGTACCTCTGCCTACCCCTTTGGGGATATGGGCATGAAGATACTTTAATTCATTTTTTTTAATAATTCAGGTAACAGATATAGATAGCGTGGACGGATATTGCTATTAGGGGAAGCCAAGAGTGTTATATGTAGGTAAATGTGGTGATTTTGTGAGGTTTACCTACCTAATAACTCAAAGACTTTGTAGGTATATATATGACATACATTTATTCACAAGCACACACGATAATTAAATAAGACAGAACAAGAGATATATAAATATATATATATATATATATATATATGTATATATATATATATATATATATATATATATATATATATATATATATATACTTATATTTTTCGTTTTTTGTATATATAGTATGTACTATATATCGTATATATATAGTATATACTAATAAATTACACATATTAGTGTAGTTTAATAATGCATAGGTACCTATGCAGTGAGTTACCCACATTGTACCACAAAGAAATTCATTAGGTGGCATCCTATGGTGATGTCAATCAATAGCCCCCAAAACTGACATATGCAAATTAAAGAAAAGAGAGTAATGAATGTAGATGATACAAAGCAAGTCAATCCTGTTAGAAATTTAGCATGACAATATTTATGAATATGTGTAATATGTCTTATGTGCATTGTCATCATGAAGTGTAATCACATGTTTCAATATAACTTAATCTATTCAGAAAATTAATATGATTTTTTAGCAATCAACTAAATACAAATTTATATATTTTATGGCAGTGCCTGTAACTCTAAGTGGATTGTAAATCTAAGAAAAATTATAACACTTCTTGTAAGTAAATTAAAAATAAATTATTATTTTTAAAACTATCTGTGAAACAAAATAAAGATGTAGTCTGTGTCATATGGAACTGTGTATTACTGAGTAACTCCTAAAACTCACCATTGCTACCATTGCTCTCTAACGATGATGTACCTGATGCCATAATATATCTGAAATTACATTTATATCTTAAGTTTGATGCACATAAAAATACCACTTTAAATTACCAACACCATAATATGGTAGGTACCTTATAATTTCAGACCCAACATCTCTCAAATACAATGGATAGTATACTTATTTATATTATTTGTAAATGCTTTATTTACGGCCAAATACTTGATGCCGAGGCTGTGAATCTGACACGATTTTCACGCTCTAATGATGGTTGCAAAATTGCTAAACCGCGAATGTTCATACTGTTGTAACATTTCTGTTTACATAGAACAACTGTATATGTAAAAGTATTTACAACACTAATAAGTCACATCAAATGATTTAATAACTAATGTATAAATAACAATCACTGAAACAACACTGGATACTAGAATTTATAAAAGTACAAAACCTTTCTCTACGAATAAGCTTTTTACGATATCTCTCGATTTGTTCTTCTCACTATGTAAACAGTACTATCACAAAACTTTCTTTTGAATTGGTATTATTATAAACAAAACTAGGTAAAACAATACGCAACAATAAATTATAGAACGATTAGGTACACGTATTTATCTGTTTTAATTTGCCAACATTTCCCGTTTACTCTTCAGTCTACCTTTTTTAGCAAATGAGTGAAATGACCAGTGTTGGCAGACCTGTGAAAAATTATTATTGTATTAGTGCAGTAAAATTATTGTATTTACAATAAAATTTTGCACATTTCAAAATTAGATTTTTAACGTCGTCTGAAAGTTTGTTTAAAAGAGAATCACTGAAATAATAATTTTATTCAAATATTAGTCTGGCAATTATCAAACATACTTTAATGCAATTTTTTTAGTCAAGTGGTAAGGCGGGAAATATGACTCAAAAATTTCAGTAACAATTATTTTTTAAAGAAAATAAAAATTTTATATAGAAAATTACTATTGTCCATAATTATTGTATTTTTGTCAAGATTGTATACTTAAGATTGAGGAATGAGGATTAAATAAATATAAGATTATGGTATATAAACAATAATTATAGTACGTCTGATGTGCTGACACTGGAAATGACAAATGGAATGATTACCTAGGTACCTTCCTATAGAATGAACGTCCGATAAATTAGTGCTGCCATTTGTCTACAACGGATTTGAAAATGTTCAATACTAAAATGTGAAATTATCGATTTTCCCGTGTTGATTCGAGCGACGAGTCCCTTTTCAACCGACGAAATAGGGGAGGTTATCAGTTTTGAGTTTAGACATGTACGAACCTATGTAATAAATACCCTTTGAGTATATTAATCTCATAATACTGTTGGAATTGGATAACATTTGAGTATAATAAATGACCGCTCCTTTGGTCGAGTGGTTAGCGACCCTGACTATGCAATCGACGGGGCTCTAATTCGATCCCTGACGGGGACAAGCATTTGCATGATGAGCATGTTTGTATTTCCGGGTTTGGGTGTTTATTAAATACTAGCTGTTGCTCGCGACTTCGTCCGCACGGACTTCATTTACTCCGAACAGCTTCCCCACCGTAGGTGATAACGTGATAATATGTAGCCTATATGTTGACCCGACCTGTTAGTAATATTCATGCAAAATGTGAAGTAAATCCATGCAGTACTTTTGAAGTTTACCCCGGACATTCATACAGACAAACAGGCAAACAGACAAAAATTCTAAAAACTATATTTTTGGCTTCGATATCGATTGTATATCACGCCCCAAATATTCTTTTAAAAAATATTCAATGTACAGTTTTAACTTTCCTACGATTTTATTATATGTAAATAGATATTCTAGTAGGTATTTGTATTATATGTATTTCTATGTATTAGTATTGTTGACTAACACCCATAACACAAGCGAATAATTTGCTAACTTTGGGGTTAGATCAGTAAGTGTAATTTGTCCCGTGAATATTTATTTATGTACGATGTTATCCAAATCCAACAATATTATCTTTTAATTTGCCAAATTAATTATGACTTTTAATATATATGTATTCGATTCTTGTCTATGTAGTATGATTTAATTGAATGAAGCTTATATTTTATTCTGCTCTGTAATTTGTTTTATCGTAAATGTATTTTTTTAAATTTAATAATATTTTTTGACTTTCATTTAGCTACTGTTTTGACATTAATGTAATATTTAAGCTAGTTTTATCTTTTAATCTACCAAATTAATTATGACTTTTAATACAAATGTATTCGAATTTTAATAATAATAATAATAATAATAATTTACGGGACAAATTACACTTACTGATCTAACCCCAAAGTAAGCAAATTATTTGCTTTTGTTATGGGTGTTAGTCAACGATACTAATGCATAGAAATACATATATAAATACTAGAATATATATAATAAACACCCAAACCCGGAAATACAAACATTTATGCTCATCACACAAATGCTTGTCCCCATCGGGGATCGAACCCGAGCCTCGTTGATTGCGTAGTCAGGGTCTCTAACCACTCGACCAACGGGGCGGTCAAGTCAATTTTGTTTTTATTTTGAGTGAGTTGTCATATAAGACAATACCTGAACGTAATTTCTTACGTCTTCAATAACTGGAAGATTTTTGGAATTAAAATAAATGCTATAATGATAATAATAATAATTCTTTATTTGCATGAAATAGGTTACAAAAGATCTTAATTAGCTAAAAAAAATACATTCCTTACTACTTCACCATTAATTAGCATGTAAATTTTCGTTTCTTTGTTATTTAATGTGTACTTTTATTAAAAATATATTAACAAAAACATGCAAGTCTTTATAAAATACTATTTAATAGTGAGCAATAAAAAGCAACTTCAAGAACTTACACAGTTTTAAATTTTACATTTCCAATATATAAAATATAATTAAAATAAAATTTTCTAAGTTCAAGTATGTTTAAATCTTTGAGTATATACCTCCAGGGAAATTATTATATAGCTTCATAAGTATTCCTAAGCAACTGACAATTAAAAAATCTGCTTGTGTGAAATGTCAATGAGTGTCACTGTCCTAGGTATTAATCATCGAGCAAGGAACTTATATACTATAACTGGAATTGTTACAAAGCTATATTTGAAAAATAAAAATTTACTTTATTTCGTTACTCATAAAGTTGACATTTGTTTCTTTTTTTTTTTTTTTTTTTCTTTTTGGCAACATTTGTTTCTTACTTAACAGAGGGGAAAAACGTTCTGAGCAAGACAACGACATGAGTGGATGTTGTTCCTTTCTTGCAATTGCCAGTATAAATAAAACTATCTAGATGGTAGATTTTTACATATTCAGTAATCATTAAATACTTTTTATTCATACACGTTGATAAATAAATTAGCATAAAATGTATTGTAATTAACACAGTGAGTTTTAAAATGTGCTTATTTTAATTATTACGTATTACTTATGCAATGCAAAAACTGTTTCTCAAATTAGTAGAATTACTTAGTAGTAATTTGCAAACTACGCATGGCCGCACTTATATATGGTGATTGGCGCTTTATTTAGTAGAAAGAGACACACTCCACTCGTGTCGTGGTACTCTTCGGAACGATTTTGAAGCGCGTGTAAGCATTCCGGGTAGAATATAACTTCCTTGTCATCGAGTAAGTAACCAGAAGAGTGGCCATGTTGTTTGTTTTGTTAGAAAACAAATTCTGCCAAAACACTACGCCAGTTGTAATACTGCGATTGGCCGACTCAAGGTTAATGTGATAATGACGCAGTAATAGTAAACGCTTATTGAATAAAATGAGATAGTTGATATAGGTTACACCTAGGCAAGAGCAAGGCGCATAAACAAGTGGCCACGTGTTTCGTGTTATCTGTCCAGTTTAACTTGAGCCATATTATATGAAAGTAAATTAAAATAAAATCAATGTTTATTGATGCCGATAAAACGTAATTCCGTCTGTTTTATAATTCGACTTTTTGCTGCTTTTTCTGCACCATCTAATAGAACAACACGACATTATAGGGTATAATATAACAAACTTTGAATATTTTCAAGAGTATTGGGGACGTACACACAGGTCACTTATTGGTGCGGTCCTACTTTAGTGCGAGCGTGAATTGTTATTTATCAGTGGCATAACACTGATCAGTTTCGGAATTACCATCTAATTCCTTTTATTCATACGCTTTCAAAAATACATTAGCATAAAATGTATTGTAATTAACATATTGAGTTCTAAATTGTGCTTATTTTAATCATTACGTAATTATTTATGCAATGTAAAAACCGTTTTCACAAATTAGTAGTAATTTGCAAACTACGCACGGCTGCACTTACATATAGCGCGTTATTTAATAATATGGCTAATACTTTATGTAAGAGTGAGTTAAAGTTGCCTTTCTGCTTGCTACGATAAGCTTTTCTATTGCAAAATGGTGAAAAATTGTAATGTTAAGTACTGTAATAGTCAAGCGTATGCTGGTTGTGGAGTTTCATTTTAAAGATAAGTTTTTAATTTTTTTTATAAATTTTTTGTGTAGAGTAGCAATAATAACACAAACTTTCGGAAATAGTTATATATTATTCGTTTGTTTTTATCCCGCTCAGCGTGGTAAAAGATTCGTTTATTTGCCAGAAAAAAGCTCAAGGCTGTCTAATTTTTGTATCAGGAATAAAATGTATTGAAGTTGGAAATAAAAAATAAAACAGAGTTTGGGTGAAATAAAATGTTTTTAAGTTTTTGTTCAGAACCCTTCACTCATGCAGTCACTTTTAATTTCTGGAAATTAGTCTTTAGTTAGTTATGACGCGTTTCCAGGTATGAGTTAGTTTAAAAACGGAAATTTTATTTATCTTTTTAATTCAATGGTTTAGTTATTTATTTAACACTTTGTTGTACCCAAACAAATTAGTTTGTTACTAGAATGGGCCAAAATTAATTTTACATTCTGTTTAAACGAATTTCGGCAGCTTGAGCGGAACTTCGACATTCGACCGAAATTCGACATTTGGTCGAAATTCGTCATTCGACTGAAATTCTGCGTAAATGTAGAACATTCTGCACTTTCTAGTACTTCTTGTCTAAAAAGTACCTACTTGCACTGTTTACTCGAAAACAATTACTCTTCCTGTTTGAAAAATTCTTATGCCATTAGAAAGATAATAAATGTCCCGAGTAATATAGGTTAACTATTTACAAAAACACTAGAGATCCCTATCTACGTTGGAACAATGTAACCCAAAGTATCAAAATTATGTCGACAAGTCATTATTTCACGTGCGCTGCGAAAACTATTAACGATATCTAATATATATAAAACGCATAAGTGACTGACTGATGTATATGTATGTGCGTTGGCACAGGCCAAATCCTTGGGCTAGAAAATTTCGCACACGTATTTCTCTTACGATCTAGGCATCCGCTAAGGAAGGATTTTTCAATATTCAACCCGGAGGGGGTGAAATAGGGGATAAAAGTTTTTATGAAACTTTTTATTCTCTAGACATATTTGCAGGAAATTTCGTATAAAGTGAGTACAAAAAAAATGAATAACGTGTTTAAGCGTTTTTCAAAATTCGATCCCTAAGGGAGTAAAATAAGGGATGTAGCTTATAAAAAAAGGTTAAATAAGTTTTAAAGTAAATATGCGCAAGCGAAGCCGTGGGTTTTAAATTAGTTTATATGTGAACAGCTAGTTCACATATAAACTAATTTAAGTAAACAAGTCACGTCATGCCGCTCTCGAGAAAGCGCGCCAAAAATGAACTGAAGTTCAGCCGAAATTTAGTCGAATTTTTTATTTTCACCGAATATACGGCCAAAGTTTGAATTCAGCTCATATCACATCCAGCTCATCTCTATTTATGACACACATAAAAATAATAAAAAAGGAGACAGCAAGTAAAAATAGTACTAAAAGTGAGCTTATCACTAAAGAGAGATATCTTACAGCTAACCCAAAACAGAGGAAACTTAGTACATAAATAAAAAAAAATTGTACTGCATTATGAAGTATAAAAGTAAGTGTATTTAATGAATCCAAAATTTCTATCAAGCGTAGTAAAATAAGCGTTATACGGACGTACGAGCAGATGAAGAAATGGATAGACAGACGGAAGGATATGATGAATTTAATAGAGTTCCGCTTCTTGGCTTACGGTTACGAAACCCTAAAAATCTATTAAGATGTACATTATAAAATAATCACTAATCAATATAATAAATATCGAAATCAATATTTCGAATATCGAAATCAATCGAAACAAAACCAATCAATCGATTGCATCGTATCTCGTGACTCGTGAGACTTGTGATCTGAAATCACAACCCATGTTTAAATTGAAGTGTTAAACTATATCAATCATTCAATAGAACGTGTCATAAGTACCGGGTATTTTGACGACACGTCAGTTTATATACGGTTCTTTCTGATCGAACGAACGACATATGCCTATTCGAAAACAACAATACGAAGAAATCACAATTCATTCTAACATCTCATAATACGTTAATAACGTTAATAAGGAAGGTCATTATAATCAAATAAGAGCCTAATTTATGTAATTTTCTTCTATAATACTAAAATAGTTAAGTGTGTTGTAGTAACTGCTAAATACTGATATGTACCTAATCTATTGTAATATTTTCCTTGCAGCTTCCCAAGAAATGAGAATCTTCGGCAACGGTGGCTAAAAGAAAAGCTTGAGCAAGTCATAAAATTTGCTTGGAGGAATTTAAATAGGTGGTGAATTTGTGGTGCGGACATATTCATCATTGACGTTAAATAGGTTAAATGTAATGTAATATGACAGAATAAAAGTCCTCTTATTAGCCCCATTATAAGATGGACAATTCTGAAACCTTGCATTGTACGTAGCCCGACATTACCATTTACCATTTTATTTTAAACTTGTTTGGAATGATATTATCCTATCACTCAAAAATTATATATGGACACCCTAGTAGAAAGAGACACACTCCACCAATGTCGTTGTACTCTTCGGAACGATTTAAAGCGCACGTGAGGTAGTATGTAACTTCCTTGGTATTAATTTACTTTTTGGTGTCACTTGTGTACTTACAGCAATCAAGGCACGCAACATGGTTGGTTGGTGTGCCCAACCTACATTTTTTATTCCTGCTTTTAATATAAATCTACAAAGTGAAGGTTAAAGTAATTATTATAAAAATAATTATTATTTCAAAATACCAAGTACATTTTTTTTTCAGTATTAGGCGCCCCATAGACCATAATATTGCAAAAAAAAATTGTTGTGCTATTGCACTATATTGAATACCCCCTTTGATTCCAAACGTTCAATAAATTCATTCAATAAAAAATACAATCCAAAACAATCTCATCAATATTTTCGGGCGAGCAACATATCTGACGACGAAGTTTTGGCGGCAACCATGGTGATAATTTTGTTAAATAAATCTCTATACACTCAAGTAAAAACTCCCGTTCTTTATCTTTTACAGCATTCTTGTTCGCCATTTTGCTTAAATTTACGATACGACCATACATTTAATACCGTGATTGAGTATGATATTCATATAAAAAAATTGTATTGCAGTGTATGACCTCGCGCAATGTTTACTAACTCACGTTTACATAACAACTAATCACATCGTTTGCTCACTCTCTCTTTCGTTTTTTTGCCTCTCACATTTAGCCATACTATTTAAGATAATACATATCTGTAATGCCACAGCCGCACTTACGTCTAACGGCACAAAGCTTCGTGCAATGACACGCTTGTATATTACTATTTTTCTCTGAATAAGGAAACCTATGGAAATGTTACAATGTCACGTAGATACTTAGATATGTAATAGTTTAAAAGACGAAATAATAAACATAATGGTGTCTTTGTCTAACATATGCAATGAAAACAAGCCAATTCTTATACGCAATGATTTTGATTTATTCACCACATTTTACGGGACGTCACGAGTGTGCCGAGCCGCCATTTTTCGTCGTTGTGTACTTACGTTGTAAACCATAAATATACTCTCTGTGGACAGTACTAAACAGGCTAAAATGTAAACGTTTATAATCTATACATATAATAAAATCGTAGGAAAATCAAAACTGTACATTGAATATTTTTTAAAATGAATACTTGGGGCGTGATCTACGATCGATGTCGAAGCCAAAAATATAGTTTTAGAATTTTTGTCTGTTTGTATGTCCGGGATAAACTCAAAAAGTACTGCATGGATTTACTTCAAATTTTGCACGAATATTACTAACAGGTCGGGTCAACATATAGGCTACATATTATCATGCTATCACCTACGGAGGAGGTGCAGTGCGGAGTAAACGAGGTCGGCGCGGACGAAGTCGCTGGCAACAGCTAGTTTTAATATAATTCAGTAGTAGTTGTAGTAGTAGTTGTAGTAGTAGTTGTAGTAGTACGATAGAATCGTCACAATTATCTACTGCTACCGAAACTGAGTCTTAATAACAAGGTCTCATTTTACCTTTAAATAAGGAACCCTAAAAACCTATTTTAACTAAGATAAATTCAAAGTGGACTTTATTACGAAATCAATAAGCTTCAAGGATAGTTTTGTAGATAAGTATATACTGTGTATGGTAAAATACAAAAGCATAGAACAATAATATTCTTTTTTTTTATATAGAAGAGGGGGCAAACGAGCAAGAGGTGCACCTGATGGTAAGTGATCACCGCCGCCCATGAACATCTGCAATACCAGAGGTCTTGCAGTTGCGTTGCCGGCCTTTTAAGATTGAGTAAGCTCTTTTCTTGAAGGTCCCTATGTCGTATCCGTTCGGAAATACCCCTGCCGGTAATTGATTCCACAACAGAGTAGTGCGAGGCAAAAAGTGTCGGGAGAAACGTACAGTTGTGGATTTCCAGACATCGAGATGGTGAGGATGGAACTTTAAATTTTGACGCGATGTCCGAAGGTAGAATTCGGCGGCAACAATTATTCCAAATAACTCGTCGGAACACTTCCAATGACAAAGACGATAGAAGACGCAGAGTGAACCTTCATCTCTGCGTAATGCCAAAGAGTCGAGCTGTTCCGAAATAGCCTGGTCGTCAACGATTCGAACTACTCTACGCTGTATGCGATCAAGAGGAAGAAGCTGGTATTGGGGAGCTCCGGCCCAGAGATGAGAGCAGTACTCCATATGAGGCCGAATCTGCGCCTTATAAAGTTGAAGGCGATGGGCCGGCAAAAAGTATTGTCTCGCTCTGCTGAACACACCGACCTTTTTAGGGGCTAATTTAGCCTTGCCTTCCAAATGACCGCGAAACTGAACGTAATTCGATATGTCGACTCCCAGGATTCCGACACTAGCTGAGGCTGTCAGGAGAGTATCCCCAAATCAAGGTGATACGACAAAGGGTGTCTTTTTTGTCTTTTTTGTCAACATAGAACAATAATATTCTCCTGATGGAGTACCACACGGAGTATGTAATCCGCCATGTTTCGTTGGGTAGGTATGCACGTTTTTTCGTAGAAATGGCAGTTCCATAGGTTTCCTTATTCAGAGCTATTTTTATACACTTTGGTAAGTGTGTTAGGCAAGGAAGTTACATTCTACCCGGAATGTTCACACGTGCTTCAAAATCGTTCCGAGGAGTACCACGACATCGGTGGAGTGTGTCTCTTTCTACTAAATAAAGCGCCAATCGCCATATATAAGTGCGGCCGTACGTAGTTTGCAAATTACTACTAAGTAATTCTACTTATTTGAGAAAAAGTTTTTGCATTGCATAAGTAATTACGTAATAATTAAAATAAGCATATTTTAGAACTTACTGTGTTAATTACAATACATTTTGTGCTAATGTATTTATTGACGTGTATGAATAAAAGGAATTTAACGATTACCGAATATATAAAAATCTACCATCAGATAGTTTTATTTAATCTGGCAATTGCAAGAAAGGGACAACATTCACTCTTGTCGTTGTCTTGCTCAGAACGTTTTTCCTCTCTGTTAAGTAAGAAACAAATGTCAACTTTACAGGTAACGAAATAAAGTACATTTTTATTTTTCAAATATTGCTTCGTAATAATTCCAGTTATCGTATATAAGTCCCTTGGTGTTAGGCGCCCCATAGACTATTCGCAATATTACGTAGGTAGGTATTGTGCAATTAGATTTTAGGTATGTTGCAAAGTACTCTGTGAATTAGATTACCTACCTATTGACCGTTTAGGGTTAATATTGAAGATTGCACAGAGCTTGAATGAATATATAAGCGTGTTTAGTTTTTACTGTGCAATATTTTTTGCGCATTGTGTAGACCTCATATTGCACAATATTTTTAGACTCCAGAGTCTGGAGCGGTCGCGTTCGGTCAGTCATGACCACGTCATGACTCATGGTGTTTAACCCGTTCACTGTGTATAACCCATCGATGGGTTAGTTTGAAATTTTCGCCGTGCGATCGATGTCTCATGAGTCTCACACACCTTTCATGACTTTTAAATCTAAACACACGCAAGGTAATTATCTTTTCTCAGCTTACACGTACGACTAAAGATCTAAAAAAGTTGAATTTAAAACCGGTTGAAATTTAAAATTAGGGCTGCCAGTATTCTACCTTAAAAAATTGGTAAAAATTGAGGTAAAAATAAAACAATGTTTTAATTCAAGTATATTTATTTAATGACAATTTTTATAACAGTTCAGGCAAAAATCTTTTTTGAAACTCTGCAACTTAATAAAAAACTGCATGTCCACTTTTGCCGCTGCTGCCGGCCGCCACTGATAGGCCTTCTTCAATTAAAACTTCTCCTACCCAACAAAAATAACAATTCACTCACAAATTAATACAAAATATCACTTTGCAAACTTTTTAGAATGTTTGACGATCACGACGTGATTAAAACTGATATGATTTTGACAGTGATGAGAATGTCAAATATTAGAACCATCGAAGTAAGAGCACCTAAGTGCATGCCATATTGCAGGGGCATGCAACAAAGAACTCATACGTGTATGACCATGAGGCACTACCATCGTGGCCATGGGCGTACCCAGGTTCTGGGCCAGGGGGGGGGGGGGGCACTCGTAACATTTTAAGCCCCAGATTCTGGGCCAGGGGAGGCCAACCGTAACATTTTAAGACTATATTTTGATGTTATTATATTTTCATCTACAACGAAAGTTAGTAGAGAGGTAAACAAATTCCATGGGGGGAGGGCAGCTGCCCCTCCCTGCCCCCCCCTTGGTACGCCCACGATCGTGGCTACTAGGTGGTAGAGTTCTGCATTGTCTCGCCCGGGTCTGGTACCACCGCCTTACCTATTCCTGCTGCAATAGCGTTAGTGCTTGTCGCTATCGTGTTCCGCTTTGAAGGGTAAGGTAGCCGGTAAACTTATACATGTGGCATTAGACCTCGCCACAAGATAGCAATGCATCATTAACATCTTTGGTGTCTATAGGCGATGGTTGACTCTTTCCATCAGAAGACGCATCCGCTTGTTTGCTATCTTATGATATAAAAAAAAACCATGGATGGTCATTCACTAATTTTTGATTTTTGGGGTTTTGAGTTTTAAGGTAACAAAAAAATTTATTATTATATTACATTTATACCTAACGCAACAAACCTTCCACAATCTGAACACACATAGGGGCTCGACACCAATATTTTGGCTACACAATGAACGTGTTAATGTATGGTCGTGTCGTAAATTTAAGCAAAATTACGAGCAAGAATGCTATAAAAGATAAAGAACGGATGTTTTTACATGAGTGTATAGAATTGTATAGAGATTTATTTAACGAAATCACCAGCATGGCTGCCGTCAAAACTTCGTCGTCAGACATGTTGCTCGCACGAAAATACTAATCAGACTGGTTTATTAATTTTATTGAGTGAATTTATTGAATATAATTGGACAATAAAAGTATTGCGTAATATTATTATAGGTCTATGAAGCACCTTAAGCTATGGAGTTCTGGACCAGTGAAAAATGTTATTAGACATTTTTAGCAAGAAAAATCTCAGTATCATTCAGAAACCCGCTGGTGATACATCATCGTCAGCATTATGCAAAAAAATAGTTTTCAATTACGTCACTTTTGGTTTTTCTTTAGCTCAAATCCGTTACATCTTGCGTAAAAATTTGTTTTGCTTGTAACCCTACTAGACATATTTGACACTATACCTACCTAGGCATGAAGTATTAGGTAGGTATCAGCTTCATGTACCTAGGTACCCGTGTTCCTCTGAGCTATATGATTTCTGTGTTGGTAGGTACCTATTTGATATTTTTATTTGCAGTATTGTTATTTGCTAATTGCTATAAAAATTTAAGGCTTGTTCCAGGTTACCTAATTTATCCTATTCAGTACAATTGTGAGTATAATTAAAACATTTTAATAAATATATAAATTTTAATAACATGCAATAATTAACATATTTATACTAAATTGTAAATCTAGTTTTATTTTGGTTTAGAAACATCTTCATATAGATACGTGCGAAAATATTTTTTGATACTTGAATACATAGTTTCATTTGCTAGCATGAAACCAGATATTAGTAGGCAATAAAAAAGTAATAAATTGCTTGATGGAATTTAAAAGGACTATTTATGAACAAACAACTTCTTAAAATAAAAGAGAATTTCTTTATTTTTTATGTAACTGCTGACCTGCAAGTAAAGTTTTTGATAAAGTTTAATTGACAATAATTAGTTCCTTTGACCATTACTGTATACGATAATATTATATTGTGAGGTTTTCCGTTTTAAGCATTTACAAATTATTTACATGTGTATATATGATTTAATTTAATTTGACATGATTTGTAAAAGTTTAAAAATAATATATATAATTATATTGCTATCTCAAAGCAGAAATATTATGGTAAAACTTAAAAATAAAAGTTATTATATTTTCTATTTTCCAATATTCGTCGTTCTCGTCAAAGGTTCTCGGTTCTCGACGAGATAGTCGTCTTACGTAGTATTGTATACTCTTTGATAGTCGTTCGAATTTTGACACGCAATAGCGATTAGCAATGAACCAATAAAAAACGACGCGCAAAAACGGGAGTTGTATAAATCAAGTGCATAACACAAGAAACGTGTTCGTGTATTTTGTTGTTTTTATTTCCCTAAATTGGAATAACTTGTAATTGTGTGAGTTGCCTTTGAAATGGATTGTTTTGATATCGCGTGAAGGCATGACCACGGCGTGACTTCCATGCCCTGCGTTCCTACGGAAGGGCGTGCAGATTACGTTTACTATGAATGATTTTATCTCTTTCTAAACTCGTGTATCTGTGAATGACCGAGTGTAATAGCGAGCGTACCAAATTATGGATTGAAACGCGTTTGTTATTGTATTTTGATATTTGCACCGCTTAACTGCGAAGTTTTTGCCGTTATCTCGGTTAAAGATTGTGGTTGTTTAACTTTGGCAGTCATATGGCGCCTATTGGACTATTCCAAATGCGAATTAGTTACGCTATTCAAATTGTTGAGCACTTTACTTTTTACGCACTATTGAAAAGAGATAGTACGTATTTTTAGTCGCGTCGGCGGCGAGACGAGTGAGTGACTTTCATCACTGTTCGTAAACAACTTCAAGGTTATTTGTTGTGTTTGAGCCAGTGCTGATGCGGAGGTGCTGACATGGCTGCGAAGGCGGAAGGTGGCGCTGTAGCGCGTCAGGGCTACCTTCGAAAATTGAAGACTATGAAAAAGAAGTATTTTGTGTTGCGTGAAGAAACCGCAGATTTACAGCACTCAGCCAGACTCGAATATTATGAGTCTGAAAGGAAATTTCGGTCTGGTACAGCACCAAGACGAGTACTTCCTTTAGCAAATTGCTACAAGATAATAAGAAGATTTGACCTTAAGCAGAAGCATGTGATAGCATTTTTTACCAAGGAAGAACAATTTTGTGTAGTGGCTGAGGATGAAGAGGATATGCGGAATTGGTTCACATCAATTCTGAAACTATATCGCTCTGATCAATTCAGCAGAGAGTTGCAGCACCCAATACGTAAGTTTTTTACTTTATATTCATTGTAATCTTGGACAATGTTTGTATGATAATGACAATATAATCTATTCCTTTCCATAATATTGAAGAAATTTTATAATAATATATATGCCGCCGTGAAATTGTCAATACCGTTAGATTATCATCTACCTAGGGAGCAATTCCTTTACATTATAATCTAGCTAAGTGGTATTATAATTTAACTGCTAACCTAACCTAACCAAATTATAAATTCTTAGGTAGATTATAATCTAACAGTATTGACAATTTCACAGCGACATATACATATTATCTTCAGGCTGGGATCCCTTTTGGGTAGGTAGAGAGAACCGAGTCACACATGCCATGATTCTAGCAGATTTGTCATGTTTGTTTTTACCAAATGAACACAAGTATTTTTCTAGGGAAGTGTGTTCCATCTTAAGCCACATCTTAGCTTATCATCAGCTGAGATTGTGGTCAAGCACTTCCCAATCGATACTAACAAAAAAGTTTCTCTATTAACTTTGTTGCTTTTGACTTATGTTAGATGTTTTAATTTCAGCCTTGTAATCTTTTTTATATTGTAAAATAATAATACATTTAATTATAATCTAAAAGTCCAAAATAATATACAAATAAATTTATTAGGAATATAAGCCAACATTGTAACAGCAACTGAAGTTGTCAAAAATTATTGATTTAAAAGTTATGTGATGGTTGCCTCTTTCTAATAACAGAGCCATGTGCTTGTTTGATATACAACAATTAACAAATTCATAAATTTAAATATTTTTAATGAAATGTACATAAAACTGTAAAGGTCCTACCATAGAGTAAATGGAGGAGCCTTCTTGTGACGTTTCTAAGACATCAAGCGTAGCAAAATTTTACATGCACACAAATACTTCAGTGTATGCACATGGTATACTACAAATAAAAACTCAATTGCAATTAGTGTTTGCCCATTGGTGATTGACTATTGATAGCTTAATCTATGGCACTACTAAATATCGAATTAATCAGCATTTACCTATAATTAGACAATCCCTGTATACAATACAATACAATCCTTCAATCAATAACCCTAACGATAATATCAATACAATCGATAGTACCAATACTATTGATACATAAAATGTGACAATACTATTGACACACTACAATCCTATTGGTAATATCAAGAGAACTGACACAAATCATAACCATCACGGTCTTGACTTTATAGTGAAAATACTGTGGAAGTCTCTCGCAGAACCCACTGCACCCACAAACCAAATATACAGTCTGTGCGTGTGTGTATAAATGTACAATAATATCATATCCACAAAATATTAATAATAATTTAAAGTAAATAGTAATGTTATATAGTAAGTGTATTTTGTGAAACACTACAAGTGCAGTTACATAATTACAAATGGAGTTACACCAAGCGCCGACTACAAAAAGTATGAAATATATAGTAATGTAAGGGTTTTTTTTTTAGCTGAGTTATGGCTCCGCTAAACTTTTAGCGATTCTGCCAATGTCAAGGTTGATGTATGCACGTTTATTATCAGAAAAACGATTTTAGTGTTTTCATATATTCCTGTCAAACATAGAGAGCCACTGGGAGACAAAACATAGCAATATTAGTATAATGTTAAAATTAACATACACATAAAAATGTTAGTTAGGAGGAATATTTTACAAATATTCACAATATAGGGATAACAAACAAACTGGACAAACAATGTTATGCTAGATAAAAGTACATATTGCTAACTACAATCTAAGTTTGTTAATTTTGATGAATCTGGCAAGAACTGATACTCGGGGGAGTGGACTTGAGATAATAAGTAATTTAGGTAACAAATAATTGAATTTATTTACAAACTGGGTGACAATTCTCGGCCCAACTTAAAGAATATGTAACAGTGTGGAACACAGGAAAGGGAGAATCTGCATTTGGTGAACCACTGCATGCAGAAGACCACACCACAGAATACATAATAGTACAAGTACAGAAGAGACACTCCGGAAAGTCGTTTAAAGAAATAGGGACTCTTGATACAATATAATTAAGTTGAATTCAGATCTCGCGGCACTTGATGATATCACCAAATTCTCTGTGCATGCCTAATGAATCCTCTAAAATTGCACTTGTACCATCCATTGATGGAAATAGTGTATGTCTATCGATGCGAGATTCATTGCACGTCACGCTCATAATGCTTTCAATGGCTGCAGTTACTAGTAAGCAATGTATGTCAATACTGTAGCATTAACAGAGTCAACAAGTTGCCATACTTTTGACAGTCATATGAGCTTTTGTTCATATGCACGGCTACACTATTTGTGTAAAATGCCGTGTCTATTAGTATTCATTTTTTCGGTGGGTGGTGAGGTCATTTTATTTTAAAACAGCTGTGCTTGTGTCTTTGTCCTTGTGTAAAAATTTCTAAAATAAAAGTGCCGGGGCTTTACCCACATAGTTCCTGTTCCTGTGGGATTTGGGGATTCAGTATAAAAACTATCTTATGTCTTTCTCGGGTCTCACTTTATCTTTGTAACAAATTTCATCTAAATTGGTTCATTGGTTTTGGCATAAAGAAGATACAGACAGACAGAGTTACTTTCGCATTTATAATATAAATATTAGTATGGATAAATAGTATTTTATTACCAAACTCCTAACAATATTTGTTATTTGGTTACGTAGATGTTGTTTTTAGGTAATTAATAACCTTGAAACATTGTCATTAACATTTGCCACTAGCTATTAAAATACAACTCTTCTTTATGTTATTGTCTTCTGTTGAAAAATTACTGCTACAAATTATTTTCATTTGAGAGGTTACTGTTGGTAGGAATAAGGAAATAATAAATTGAATTTTTTATCTACATAAACATTTATTTAAAAAAACTCTTTGTAGGTATGTAATTGTAGGTACAGACAAAGGTTATTATATTTTTTTATAATTAGATAGCAAACAAGCAGATGACTCCCCTGATGCAAATAGGAACTTTGAACATTGAATATCGTTGTTTATTTGCGACTGTCTAATGGTCTGGTGGTTAGCCTATTTGGCTTGGATCGTGAGATTTCAGGTTCAGGTTTGTTTTCTAAAAAATCTGAAGTTTTTTGATTAAGGATCGCTGTAGCGGCTCCGTGTGCCCACAAGAGCTTTACAGCTTTTTACTAAAATTGATGTCTTAGTTATTTCAAGAAACTAATGACAGTTACAGATTGGTAGAATATAGTGATGGGCATCCATCTCTCCAACCTGTTGAACTGGAGTGTCTATTAATATTTACATGACTCTGACCTCTCCGCAAGGTAATTGGTGTGTGGATATTAATTTTTTCATATATTTATGACGTTATCCATATTATTTTATAATATCAATCACAATAATATGCAATGATTATGAATGTAGAAAAATTTGTAAAAACAAAATAACACCAATCACATGACAAATTCCAAAAAATTGATGTAACCCCAAAATTAAGCAAATTATTTGCACATATAAATAATGAAATATAGTTATTCAACTAGCTGTTGCCTGTGACTTTGTCCGTGTGGACTTCATTTACTCAGCACAGCTCCTCCCCCGTAGGTGATAGCGTGATAATATGTAGCCTATATGTTGACCAGACCTGTTAGTAATATTCATGCAAAATTTGAAGTAAATCCATTCAGTACTTTTTGAGTTTACCCCAGACATACATACAGACAAACAGACAAAAATACTAAAAACTATATTTTTGCCTTCGATATTGATTGTAGATCACGCCCCAAGTATTTTTTTAAAAAAATATTCAATGTACAGTTTTGACTTTCCTACGATTTTATTATATGAATAGATAAACACTTAAGTCTATAGAAATAAAGAGCTTTATACTCAACATATAAATATTTGCCTTTTGGGAATTGAATCCAAACACTACCATCACATAGTCAGGATCCCTAACCATTTGATCAGAGGGTTGGGAGAATTAATTACTGGTGGGGCCATTCCCGAATAGATATAAATTTGTGATCTTCAAGCAGACAGCACGAAAGCATACCCAATCTTGAAAGGCCTTCGAGGTCTGTAGTTTTAATGCAACTCTCTGATTGTACTTATTAGTGTTGATTACTTACCATTGTGTGAGCATTGTGCTTGGTAGACTCTTTTGTAAATATAAAAAAAAACTCAGAAATTTAATTTTTAAAAATGCTTTAGTTATTCTTATTATCTAAAATTGTAGGAAAGTCAAAACTGTACATTGAATATTTTTTTAAAAGAATACTTGGGGAGTGATCTACAATCAATATCGAAGCAAAAAATATAGTTTTTAGAATTTTGTCTGTATGTATGTCCGGGGTAAACTCAAAAAGTACTGCATGGGTTTAATATTACTAACAGGTCCGGTCAACATATAGGCTACATATTATCACGCTATCACCTACGGAGGAGGAGCAGTGTGGAGTAAACGAAGTCCGCGCGGACGAAGTCACTGGCAACAGCTAGTATTTAATATTGTTGGAATTAGATAATATTTGAGTATGATGATTTATTTAGGCATCCAAGCTTGTGTATTAAATATTGTAAGTGTATGTATCTTTGTATATTTGTATATTTGACCACAAATTTCTCAGGAAGCCATATTGAAATAATTCTTATTGATTTAAATCTATATACTATTATTTAAGATCTATATATTATTATTTATATACTATTATTTAAGATACATGATGCAATTCCTGCAACTATATGGTAATATGTACATTATCAATGCAAATAAGCACTTTCATATTTTAGTAATAAAGTTTGTATTCCTTTATATTGTCTGTTAAATGAAATCAATGTGTCAGGTTATGGAAACATACTCATGGGTACTCAAGGCAACTCAGTCATTGACCTTATTGTGGTTGTAAATTAACAGGTAAACAAATCATTGTAATCAATTACTTTCAGTTTAATGTAATAGATTTAATTAATATGGTACTGTTGAAGATTACCCATAATAATAGAACATTTATAATTATATTTAAAATAAATATTAAATAGATAATAATATGCATTTCTCAGATATAGATTACTGTGATTTAGGATATAATATTGCTGCTTATTGATTCTTAATAATGTACATATTTTCAAATGTTACTAGACAAATTGAAATTATTCTATTGCATTGTCTCTCTGGTCCTATTTGACCATTTGGCTTGCTCGCCACTCACTAGGTAACTTGTAACAGGTGAGACTAGGCTATGATTATCACACTCTTAGTTTTCTACATCCAGAAGATATAATTATGTAAATTGAGTTTCATATGAACTTTTAAACTAACACGTTCCAATATAATTTTTAAAATATACAGGACAAAAAAGCGTACATATATAGAACTTATAGTAAGGGAGCCCAAGACGCTAAATGGGTAGTCACTCTAGCGTCGAAGGGACTTATTGGATTTTGTAGATTAAATTATAGGAAAATCAAAAGGTTATATAATGTCTTTCATTTTAATGGTGGGAAAAAAATCTACAGATAAAAAAATGTTTTAAAAAAAGCTGAGACATGGAAATACTAAATCTCGTCAGATTAAGGTATGGTGGGTTAATTGCCACCAAAAATTTAGAAAATGGAGTAGGAGGAACACAGTCGCAAAGAAAACATTGTTTTGACATTCTCGAGCGCATCTGAATTTTCTTTTATTGTATAGGAAATTAAATAAGAATAACGAAAAAAATTAAATATGACAATTCACGATGGTAGTGACATGTATAGCCAATCGTTGACCTTTTACGAACTGCCTGGTAGAATGGCAGATGGTCTATTCTTCAAAGAAAGCCCGGAGCAACACGGGAGGCCTGCAGGTTCAATCGGTTTACATACATTTTTATTGTATGTGTAATTGGTTCTACTAATTTCAACATTTGCATCATCATCAATCAAAATTTACTTCATCATTAATCAACATTTGCATGAAAGAAAATATTTGTGAAATAGTAAGAAATGAAAATTTTGATTTTCAATACCGATTGTTTAAAAGAGAAAATGGTCGTATTTTTTTAATTAGATAGACGGGTAATTCCGAATTGGAAAGTTGGCATTCTTACTTGTGTTTTGTGTGACGCCGCTGGTTCGTACCGCCGAAGGGTCATAATGATGGAACCAGCGGGCCAGCTTCTTGTCAGGTGACGTCATATCTGTGGAGGTCGATGACGTCACACAAGGACAAGTAAGGGGAAAAGGAAGATCTTCCCAGCCAGGCAAGGTGTACTGCCTGGGGACCGAAGTCCGAATGAGAAGCGTTAAAACTTGTATATAGTGTTACAAGATAAATAATTGTGATATCGCGATTCAGGATTTTATTTTTAATTTTTTCCGTTATTGATTTTTGACCATTTTTTATTATTTTTTCTTGTAGCGTTTGTGATTGTTTGAGCCGCTACATTTTGTTTTATTGATATGCAACAAACTTATAAGGGACCATTCATAAATTACGTCACACGAATTTCATGTTGGAACGAAGTTTTGGAACGAAGTTCCTTATCGCGCGTTGTGAAAGGGGGCTAGACGGAAAAAAATCTTACGAAAAGTTGTCACGACACTTTTTGCTATAGTAAGCTATTGTAAGCTGTGCGGCGTGCGCATGTTTCTCTCTCTCTCTCTCTTACTCTCTCTCTCTCTCTCTCTCTCTCTGTTATAGAAAGCAAGCCAGATATTTTCATTTCTATTATTATTACGAAAATTGAACCTACTCATTAAGTTTATATTACATTATATTTGTTAATAATAAAAAATATTATTATAAATTAAAAAATAAAAATTTTATTACAATTCCTTCACTAATTAATCGAAAGGAACTTCGTTCCATCCGGATGTCCCTTGACACCTCTCAAGTTTTTTATTTTTTTGACCCCTCCCCTGTCCTTGTCACAACTGGTCACATTTGTGAGACATCTCAAAGTGTGATTTCACATATTTTACACTAGAAAAAATGATCTCATTCGATTATTTTTATCTATAGTGGTGGCTTTTTAAATTGGAAAAATGCGATGTCACATTTAAGAGCCCTCCCTACCCCTTGTCCCACAATGTCACACTGCGTCGACCCCTTCCCTCCCCCTTAACCTGTGACGTAATTTATGTATGGCCCCTAATTATTCAAGACTATGAGCGTAAAAAAAAATAAAACTGTATGAATTTGCATTTAGAAATCGATTCACTGTTCTGTTCTTCATTTACCTGTGTTCATCTTAATCCTTATGTCTATAGGCTGTCGAATTAGATCTGCGTGCTAAGTGTGAGTTTTTCTTTTCGCATTCGATCGTGAGCGCGTTTGGAGTTTACTAGGAATTTGTATGTGATTTGTACAGCGCCACCTAGTGGTAAACTGGTTTCTCACGTTTACCACTAGCTGTACAAATCACATACAAATTCCTAGTAAACTCCAAACGCGCTCACGATCGAATGCGAAAAGAAAATCTTACACTTAGCACTCTGAAAAAGAACGACTCTGTTAACTTCCCATTCATTTTAAATATTAAAGGGGCCAAAAACGCAAGCATATAAGTTATATAGAACTTATTGGTAAAGCTCAACGTTTCGACCAATTTACATTGACCGTAGTCACGCCGTCCGCTCGCGACCACGGTCAATGTAACTTGGTCGAAACGTCGATCTTTACAACGCGTACATAATATTATATACGCGTTTTTGACCCGTTTATATTTTAAATTTGCTTGTGGAACGCGTTAGTTAGTAGTTTATATCGTTGCATTAACTTAAAATATTTTGATTATCAAGTAATGCTAATAAATATAGTATACATGACTAATACATGTATACACATATGTTGACAATCTTATCACACGTATATCTGATGTGTGTATTGCGCCGGATTTTCCTTGAAAAATATATTTCGCAACAGTTCCTTTAAATGTATTATCGTTACATACTTGTTTTTATTTTCTAGGATTCCACATTGACGTTGCAATAATACTTAGAATGTTAAGGGTTTGTTCACATTGATATTGCGATTTTTGCGTTACACCAGTTCATGGATGGTTTAAAAGAAAACTAAGCGTTTACTAGTAATATGATTTTTTAAATCTTATTAAATGTTTTTTTTTTGTGTAAATGTGATTCCATGAGTAATTTGCGCAAATTGTTGCTTTTAGAGAGAGGGCACACATGCTACTTTTAGCATCAGCGATCGGCGATTCAGTCGCTTTTAGTAGCTGGATGCAGCGATAGATCGCTCCACCGGGCACACTTGCAAACGCGATCGCGGCGATCGAGTTGCTAGTTGCCGCGACTAATCGCTACACCCGTAGGCGTATCATCTAACGTTTGCAATTCGCCAGCGATTAGCGATGACTCTTAAACGTAATGAAAAAATCATCAAAAACGTCGCAAATTGCTTGCTGGTCACTAGATGCACTTTTTGCAATGTCACAGCATCAAAACTAATCAAGCGGCAACGACTACCACTAATGCACAAGGCTGTTATGTGTCTTACAATAACTAAACAATGACGAAAATTTCGCATTGCGAGTTACGTGATCACCCTGCCGGCACACGTGCAGATGCCGATCGCGGCGATTTGCTTCCGCGGTTTGAGAGTTTGTGTTGCACTTAATATCGACGAAGCTACACTCTTACTATAAACGTAATATAAATAGTGTAAATATAAAGAATATTTTTTGTTAAAAAATAATCTTAAGAACTAAATAATTTCTACCACTTACCTATGATTAAATATCAAAATTTCAATGCTGCTGGTAAGAAATTTTACAATAATAAAATAGATTCCCCATATCTCAAAAATTACTAAACCGATTTTGATAAAACTTGGACAGTTACCTAAGTTGAACTTTATTTAAATCAAAAAGATTTATCTCGATATGACATTTAGCTCCCGACAAGTTTGTGGACAAACATACAAACATGTATGTATATACATTTACGAAATTTAATACGTATGCTTGGACACCTAAATAGCAATCAAAACCATACTCAAATATTATCCAATCCCAAAAATTATATACATGCGTATATTATGTCAAACTGATAACTTCCGTTTTCTCGTCGGTTGAATTTGCCAATTTGCGATACTATTCAGTATATTTTAACAGCAATGTAATTTAAGAAAAACCATAAAGTTAGATCATTACCTATATTTTTATATTTCTACCAATTTGGGTTACTATTACTGTTTTATAACAAAAATGAAAGATATATCAGCATAAAATTTATAATTTAATATCAGCAAATAATCGATAGTCGACTATCGAACGGCAACACTACTGTCGACCGGTCTGGCATCGAAGCAGTCGCTGAAACGCGCTATTCCGCGTTCGATCGCTAAAACACGATGCAGCATCGATGCAGTCGCTAAAACGCGCGATTCGGCTACCGCGACTGATCGCAGAGAGTCGCTAAAACGCGATGCAGCATCGACGCAGTCCCTAAAATGCGCGTTTTGGATGCTAAAAGTAGCATGTGTGCCGTGTCTGTTATATCGCGCGCGGTCTGAATTCGGATGCCTCATTACGTCGATGTGAGGCGGCCCTAATGGGAAAATTACATTGGTTGGGTATTATCTCGCGCCTTGGCGCCACACACTGAACGTTGCCAATCTAAACACAATATGTTGTAGTCAACATTATCACTGACTTATTGACTTATTTCGACTCGGTATAGTGGGAACAAACTGAAAGATTTAACAGTCTAAAACACTGAAAGATACGTTAGGAATCGCATATAGGAACAAAAGCACATGGGTAGTATTGATTAATGTTTAAGCACTTAATTATATTTTTTGCTCCGTATGCGCTGAGTCCGAATATATTGGTAATTTTTAATAACTAGTGACATCCATATTCTTGTAAATAAATATTTTTCATTTCAATTCACATTCAATGAAATTGTACATAGCATAATGAACTTTGTGTCAATTGTATGATGTACGAACTAAATAATAAATTGGTAATGTGCGTGTCGGGCCTCGGACCACGCGCTTTGTAGGGTTCCAAAGTTGCCTAACACAATAATGCGGAATAATGCGGATAAGAAGAGAGCTTTTATTGTTTCATATTATGAAAATTTATGCTATTCAACGTCAATGACAAATATCTATCCGCACCACAGGTTCACCGCTTATAAAAACTTCTCTATGTACGTTTTATAGGTTCGTTGACTGTTACTCAAAAACTTGTAAACCCTTCTAAGCCGTGATAGTTTTCCTTTAAACTTCATTATATTTACTACTACCGTGATTTTTAGCTTGCAGAGGAGGGACACGACTCTAACAAAAATTAGCCCTTAAAAGCTTCATATTTTATAAACGAGTCCCTTAATCGAAAACTTGTTTTGACAACCTGTGATATTTTTTAAAAACCTATCCAACGATTTAAAGGAGAAAATATGGTATTTAATTTGCAAATTTTCCGCGAAATATTATATGGAGCTGCTGTGATGCAACAGAAATGAAAAGTAGTGTGAGGAATGGGCTAAACTTATTCAAGGTCTGAGATTATAGAAGATCACAGTTACACAATAGTCCACCCACTTCCACGACACTTTGTTCCACGTCAGAAGCAAAGGCAGTACACACACGTTATGTACTCAACGCACATTTTACTTCGCAACCGAAGCATCTTCAGGAGAGTCGAATAGCACTTCACTCTATGAAGGGTGAAGCATTAAATTAATTTTTTACTCTATGAAATTTCTCGCTTTAGCGAATGGGGATTCTGGGCGACAGAAAAAAGATATAGGCATGCTGATAGATATATTTGCTGTAAGCGATCGAGAAGTTAGGGTCGAAAGACTTTTCTGATTGCATCATCCTAAAAACAATCCTGTTTTCATAAACTTTTATTAAATTGGTTTGGCTGTAAAATTGTAACAGACAGACTTTCCCATTAGTATGAATACGTACTGTGCTGTAAAAACTAAGTTTTTAGGGTTTCGTACCTAAAAGGTAAAAACGGGACCCTTTGTGAACTGTTTGAATGTTGCCGCTATAACAACAAATACCAAAAATTAAAAAAAAATAAAATACGGGGGGGGGGGGGTCCTCATACAATAAACGTAGTTTTTTTCGTATTCTTTTGCTCAATATTAATAATGGTAATAGGTAGACGCTTAAAATTTTTACGGAATATTCGGATTTAGTTGTATATTACCTTTCAAAATAAATAATTAAATAAAAATAAAGTAAACTTTAAAGGGGGGCTCCCATACAACATATGTAATTTTTAAGCAATTTTTTACTCGATCTTAATAAACAGGTACAAACTTGAATAGGGATAGTACGGAACCCTTCGTGCGCGAGCCCGACTCGCACTTGGCAGGTTTTTTTGATAGTTTACTAAATTGTTAGTTTGTTACATTGCTTATTGTGTATGCATAATTATGACGTATTATAAAAATATGTATACGTATATATGAATTAGTGAGACGTATTTATTTTTATGTATATATTTTATTCAAGATCAACAAAAATGCTGAAAACAATCACGTTTCTTATGTAGGAACCATCTTTTATTATTAACTTTATATTTTTATATGACCACCCCGTTGGTTGAGTGGTTAGCGAAGCTAACTACGAATCAATGGGGTTTGGGTTCGTTTCCCGACAATGACAAATATTTGTGTGGTGAGCATAGATGTTTGTATTTTGGAGTCTGATTATTATTTATGTAACATTACTTCTATATGTATATAAAAGTATTAATATCGTTGACTAACACCCATAACACAAGCAGAAATCAGAAATACTTTACTCATTAAAACTTTTTACAAGTTATTTTGACGTGTCAACATATTTTTTTAAACTACTACCGGATCGGAAACACTGACACAACGCACTGAGAAGATTCGACGGAAGAAACTCAGCGGGCTTGTTTTTTTCATATCATTTTTTAAATAAGATATTACATAAAGTTTAATTAGTAAGTATCTAATTGTTACTGTAATAATAAAGATTGCTGATATTAGGAACAGTTAATACCATGCTTTCCTGTCATCAAGGTACCGGAATTCCTCCAGAGAAGAATTCCATATTCCATAACACTATGAAAGTAACAAAAATAAACGAGACGTGCAGTGTCAACATCAGTAAGCAGTCTCATTTTTTTCACTGCAAATGCATAGTCTACTGGCCAATTTCTCGATATGTAGTCGCCAATGCAATTTTTTATCTACAGTAACTACTAAAAATGAAGTAGAGTCCACAAGATCCATTTTTTTACCGTTAAGTTGTACATTGGTATCTACATGCCTTACATTAGGAGTTGAAAATTTAACACACGTAGTTTTGTTACTATTTAGAAGCAGATTATCAACACTGAACTAGTGTACAACTTTTGAAATCATATTGTTAACTTCGTCATACTTACCAATTTGTCTTTTCACTTTAAAAAAAAGTGAAGTGTCATCCCCACTCAATCCCAAAGTAAGCAAAAATTTGCTTAGTTACTTTGAGATTAGATCGATTTGTGTAATTTGTCCAGCAATATTATTATTTTATTATATACAAAACTTGTCTTTTCAGGCGGGCAGAAGCTCAACCAGAAGCTTGGTGAGCTTAGAACCCGCTGCAATGGTGTCTCTTGTCAAGTTTAGTTAAATTTACGTTTTTTTTTCAACTTTTACATTGTGTTACGTTATGTTCAAATTTTACGTTATTTTTTAACTTTTACGTTATTTTAACCACTGCCTAGTTAATTAAATTTATCAGTGGATGGAACATCATCCTCGTTAACCTCAACTGCGTTAACTGGATAGGGATTGTCTGTATCTGAACTGTCGAAATTCAAAGTCCAATCTTTTGTGTTATTTTTTTTATTTTTGCTGAGTTATGGCTCCGCTAAACTTTTAGCGATTCCGCCAATGTCAAGGTTGATGTATGCACGTTTATTATCAGAAAAGCGATTTTAGTGTTTTCATATATTCCTGTCAAACATAGAGAGCCACTGGAAGACAAAACACAGCAATATTAGTATAATGTTAAAATTAACATACACATTGGGGTTAAAATGTTAGTTAGGAGGAATATTTTACAAATATTCACAATATAGGGATAACAAACAAACTGGACAAACAATGTTATGCTAGATAAAAGTACATATTGCTAACTACAATCTAAGTTTGTTAACTTTGATGAATCTGGCAAGAACTGATACTCGGGAAGAATGGACTTGAGATAATAAGTAATTTAGGTTGATGGGTCGAGGGAAATTTTTTGGCAGAATGTCATAAAGTGGCACTGTAATTTTAGGGCAGAAAAAGAATATGTGCTCAAGAGAGCCTTCCTCCAATCCACATTCGCAGAGGGAATGATCTTTTATATGAAGTTTAGCAAGAAATACAGGAGTTACAACATGCCCTAAACGGAGGTGAATAATTGTGGAGGTAGTATTCTTGTCAATACTATTGAATTTAAAGAACCATGGTTTGTTGGGGATGTTGGGTTGTAAGGAAGCATAATGTTTCCCTTTTTCTTGGCTAGAAATTTGCCACTTATCCATCCAGATCTTATCCAATGCAGGTTTTGCTAACGCTTGTAAGTCACGAGAGTGTATAATATAGTGGTCATCCAGGCCTATTATGGTAGCCTGTTTAGCCCAACCGTCTACCACTTCAATGTCTGTAATTCCTGAATGGCTGGGGATCCAAGCCAAAACAACTTCAATCCCTGCATTATGACATTTATGTAGTAGTTCTCTTATTTGAAGAGTCAAACTGAAATTGGATTTAGCATGAAAGGGATGTTTTATTATATCTTGCAAGCAGCTGTAAGAGTCTGTGTATATGAGGCTTTTATTGAGCCTATGAGAATAAACTAGTGAGACTGCTTCCCAAAGAGCAACTGCTTCTCCCGTGAAAATAGAAGACTGAGGCGGTAGTTTCTGAGATAAAACAACATTATGTTTGGGAATCCAAACTGCTGCCCCTACAGGTTGGTTTGTCATTAACTTTGATGCATCCGTATAGATATACAGCCAGTTTTCCCAGTGTGTAGCTAGTGTTCCGTAAAACTTTCTATTAGCTTCTAGGGATTTTTTCTTGACACCGAAGTCAAGAATTACCTGAGGCTGGTATGTGAGAGATTCGTAGGTAACTTCATATAATGGATTTTTTGTATGTTTATTAACAGGAATTTGGATAGAGTTTATGTTATTATAGCTATTAATAAGGAGGGGAGATTTTTTATGGATCCAATACCTTGAGGAGGGAATGGATTCTGACGGAGGTTGTAATGTGAGTAGCAAAGGATGAGTGGGAAGTTGAGTTACTTTAGATAGAAAACGGTCGGCCAAATACTGTCTACGTAATTGCAGAGGAGGGTCTAAGCATTCAACCTGGAGTGCATTAACAGGAGAAGATTTCATCGCACCAGTGATGATTCTAAGAGCTTTATATTGAATTTTATCTAATTTGTTTAGGGCTGTTTTGCTAGCTGGTTCTAATAGAAATGTGCCATAGTCAAAATGGCTTCTAATAATAGCATTATAAAGTAGCTTCTGGCTATAAGGATGGGCTCCCCACCATACACCAGCTACAGCGTGTAGAACATTAATCCCTTTTTCACATTTGTTGCAAATATAATTTAAATAATCAGATCCAGACATTCTGTTATCCAATATAACACCCAGGAATTTTACCTTATTGTCAAAGGGAATATTTTGGTTATTGACTGTGAGATTTATTTGAGGGATAGTTCTTTCGCGTGAAAATGTAACTGCTTTGCATTTTTCAACTGATAGTGACAGGCCCATGATCCTTAAGGTAAGAGTCCAGATAAGATAATGCTGAGTTTAGCTTAGAGGAGATTTCAGAAATGTATGTAGAATTTGCATAAATGGCTATGTCATCGGCATATTGTAGAATTTTGCAAAAGTTATTGACAGATTTGTCTAAGTCCCAAGAGTATAGGTTATAGAGCAATGGACTTAAAACCGAACCTTGGGGAAGGCCAGTCCACACTTGTCTAGACGGTAGGGATTTTCCTTGGACTCTAACAGTGATTGTGCGGGACATAAAGAGATTGCAGATAACATGGACCAATCTCACCGGAATGCTAAACTATAGCATTTTCTGCCTTAGCAAGGGAAGTTGGACACTATCATATGCAGAGCTGATGTCAAGGAATACTCCTACTAAGTGTTCATTCTTAGAGTATGCAAGACGAGTTGCTGTTGTGAATATGCTTAGGCTGTCCATAGTTCCAAAACCTCGTCTAAATCCGAATTGAGTATTAGACAGAATACCATTGCTCTCTAACCACCACTCCAGCCATTTTTTAATTAAATATTCCATTACTTTTGAGAGAACAGAAGACAGAGCTATTGGCCTGTATGAAAAGCACTCACTGGGGTTTTTGCCTGGTTTTAAGATAGGTACAATAATTTGTGTTTTCCATGTGTCTGGAAAGATTCCTGAGTTAAATATTTCATTAAGAATGTTTAAAAAGTAAATTTTTGTAGATGTAGAGGAGTTATTATAAAGGAGTATGTTATCCCATCTATGCCTGGGGAAGAATCTTTTAAACCGTCAAGGGCACAGGTTAATTCAGCATAAGAAAATATCTGATCCAGATTATTTGAACTAGGAAGAGGTGGTAAATTTGTAGGTAGACAGTCTATATTGGTAGCATAAGGAGGGGATAATTTATCAATAAAATCAGATAACCACAGTTCATTTATATTACAGTTGGGATTATTATCATTGAACGAGTTTCTAAACATTTTAATTTTTTTCCACACTAGTGAGGAGGAGGAGCGTGGGGATAATGTTTTGCAGAAAGACCGCCATCCATCTGCCTTTTTTTGACAGCAATTTCTTACAACGGGCCGATATCTCTTTATATTTTTTGTGTTATTATTTTTTAACTTCACCTTTTTTGTTGATACATAACACAACAAAAGTTATTGAGTAGGTTTATTGACTGTAAGTTCAGTCAAGTACGGCACACGACGACGCAGGGAATCTCTCGCTATTGACCTTAAATAGCGCGTGTTCCAATACATGCAATCATTGGACCATGAATGTGACAAATAAACCAGTACCTAGCAAATATTTTCGATTATACTTATTAAAGACAATTATCAACCTACATTTTTTATGATGATCATAATCAGTGATAATTATCGCTTCTAACTCTGCTAACTACTACTTATATTTAAGTAACATTTCGGATAGCGTGAGCGACTGACTTACCACTTTTGTATTTCGAACCATGTACCTATCTAATAATATTCCGCAACTTTTGGCAGTATAAACGATAGCAGTTGACTAGCGATAACGGCAGTCGTGTGTACACCGAGAAAAAGGGGATTCCCCGGTTTAAAAATGACTGAGTAAACAAGTAGGTACAACAACTTATTATATACTGAGTTCTGTCAAATGCATCACACTGATGACATAATATTTATTATTTTCACAATCAACCGAACACTATCGCATATTACGCATTGCCTTGTTTATGAAGTAAAACTATAGTGTTGTTAAAATAATATGTTATTTCTACATTGTATGCTGAATTTTTAAATATAGGTTTAGTATGATAGTATCGCAGTTTATAGAGATTTTATTACTTCACGTAAATTATGAGAAGAAGGATACACAGAGACGTAACAATACCTATATGCCTCGAAAAGCACAAAAAGTTATAAATTCTGCTTGCGTAGGACGTGTAATGTGAGAATATTTTACCCATTCCTTTTCTCGTCATTGTAGATAACACTTTTACTTGTTTGTAGTTAACAAGGTTGCTCATAGGATTCGACTTGAATGTTTTTTTTGGAACGAAGTTCCTTATCGCGCGTTGTGATAGGGGGCTAGACGGAAAAAATTCTTACGAAAAGTTGTCACTTTTTGCTATAGTAAGCTATTGTAAGCTGTGCGGCGTGCGCATGTTTCTCTCTCTCTCTCTCTCTCTCTCTGTTATAGAAAGCAAGCCAGATATTTTCATTTCTATTTCGCATTGAACAGTGTGGTGTCGCGACTATTATTTTTGTTGAGTGTATACAGGTTTTTGTAAATTAATCGAAAGAAACTTCGTCCCATCCGGGTGTCCCTTGACACCTCTCAAGTTTTTTTATACAGAAGAGGGGGCAAACAAGCAGGAAGTGCACCTGATGGTAAGTGATCACCGCCGCCCATGGACATCTGCAATACCAGAGGTCTTGCAGTTGCGTTATGTCAAAAGTTATATATGTATAATTTATTTCATAGGATAACAAACAAGCAGATGGTTCTGATGGAAAAAGAAAACCAGCGTGTATACACAAAAGAAGCTAACGGTGCGTAGCTAGCCATATGGAGCGGTTAGAATGCCACATGCGTACATTTACCGGCTACCTTACCCTCCAAACTGGAACACGACAGCGATAAGCACTGAAGCTATTGCGGTAAGAATAGGTAAGGCGGTAGTACCTATCCCAGTCGGGATGTTACTGACTACGTAATCGAGGAGCTAGGGTTCGATTTCCGACTGGGATAAAAATTTGTGTTTTTTGCATGTCATCCTTGTCGTCATGATGGTATGTCATGTCGTTATGGTGACATGTATAGCCAATCGTTCGCTTTTTACGAACTAATGCTGTAATACCTAAGTGTCTGTTCTATAAAGTTCATTTTTATTTGCTGATTATAGGTATTTTTTTGTTTGTATATTTTTTTTGTTTATAATGGATAAATTCAAAAAGTATTTTTTAGAAACTTTTAGGAATATGAAGCCACATTATCACTGTGTAATGTAGGCTATTGTCGATTTGTCGTCTAATGGTCCGGTGTCGGAGTTGATCACACGAGGTTCTGGATTCGATTCCCGTTACGGGCAATCCAAAAATTGTGTTTTTCAATTTTTTGACAAAATCAACGTTGGCCGAGATTGGAAAAGGTGCCCTGTTGACGATAAGCTGGTCACCTATCACATTGTGGGACCAAATATTTTCGGCTAATCGTGGGTGCACTTGTTGTACCGCTACCTACCTCTTCGGCTATACGGGCTCGATGAAACTTTTTTTATAACATAGCCTTTTTTTACCCGACTTAGTAATAGGAAGTAATTTGTATAGATTACGTGACCCCGCGACTACGGGCATCGGTATTGAATATTTCGTTGCTTAATTAATTGCTTATTATTTGCAGAAAACGTGTGGCAAGTGAACATGCAAAAGAAGGGTCTCGGCGCCCTGAAGAACATACTGGGTCTGTACAACTTGTGTCTCACCGACGAAACACTCACCCTCGTCAAGATTAAGTCTCACAACAATGTCATCAGCGACCTGGTTATACCGGAGAGGCTGGAATACTCATTGAAAAATATACGAAGGTAAATGTTTAGTGACTATCAGGGCTTATTAACCGGTAAATTTTCAGACCTAAATCAGCGCAGGTAGATAAGGAGCGTTTTGTTAAGGTTTGGCTCTACCTTTACTTCAAAAATACCGGTTTCCTTATGGAGCAAAATTAAAAAGGTTTTGACTCAATACATTGATTTATACAGGTTTTTAAATTGTTCTTTGAAATTCGCTGCTCCCAGTTTTTATCCGCCCTGTGCGGAGAGGAATTTGGAATACTCATTAAAACATATACGAAGGTACAGTACCCGGCGATAAATATTGCACATCGACCTTTGGAAAGAGACAATCGGCTAATTTCGGCTTCGTAGAGCGTTATCTCTGTCGCACAAAATACAAACAGTCCGGTACCTATTAGGAGCTGTTAAATAAGTGATTTGCTTCTTTTGATATTTTTATTCTTTGTATAAAATACACTAATTTTTCTATAAGTGATGGCTTTAGGTTGGGGTAAAATAAAATAAAAAAACATTTTTACATTATGTTTACGTATTTAATTATTTTGGAACATTACAGCTTTAGTGTACATAATAAACACCATTATACCTATTGCTAAAATGAGACATTGCAATAAAAATAATAATAATTCTAATTCTCAATTACTTCCATTTCACTATCTGTGCTCTCAAAGAGGTCAATATCACTGTCACTATCAGCCGTATTTATTACTAATCTATCAGTGTAATTGTCTAAACTGTGTTGAATGCTTCTATATTCATTCTCACATTTGATTGCATGATCGCAAACCTTTTTCCACTCTTCAGCGCCGATCATGTTTACTTTTTCAGTCAATAATGTTTTTACTGTAGTTAAGTTCATACCCACATTTCTAGAGGCTACATAGCCTTTCAGTTGAGACCATATATTTTCAATTGGATTAAAATCCGGATGATATGGTGGCAATCGCAACACAGTGTGCCCATGTTCGGCAAGTATTTTGTCCACAGAAAACTCTGTATAAACCTCTCCTTGTGCTGACATATAATAGCGTAAATCTGGGTTTTTGTTAATTTTGGATCAACTGGAATTTCATGTCTGTTTAACCAGTTGATCATTTCCCGTTTAATGGTGTTTGAGTTGGGGGGTCTCTCAACATACTTGTTGTGATAGGGTGCGTTGTCGATAACTAGAACAGAATCACTGGGTATATTTGGGATTAATTGGTTAACCAGCCATTTCTCATAGTTATCGTTATTCATTTCATTGTGATAGTCACCTGTAGTGTCCGTGGATTTATACGTTAAAAAAGCACCGGGTACAAAGCCTTTTTCATTTCCCGCATGAACTATTATCAAACGTTGACCTTTTGAAATTGGCTTTTTTACTCCTTTTTTCTTATCGTCACTCCAAGATTTCCCTTTAGTGTGGGATGCATGTATATATGACTCATCCATGTAGACGATTTTTTTTCCTGTTTCGCGAAATTTGCGTATTTTATCAAGGTATTCCATTCGTTTGAGACTAACGTCGTGCTTTTCCATTAGAATTTTTCGATTATCTTCCATTTTAGTGAACTGAAATCCCATGTCATGAAGTATTTTTCTCAACGTTTTTTCAGACCCATTGTAATTAATAGCTTCAGATAACTTAGCTTTTAATGATTTTATTGTTGGCAGTTCATTAAATCGTAAGTGAAAATCATACACCATTCTTCGAACAACATCGTAATCAAAATCGTCCATATCCAAACGAAATTGCTTTTTTGGTCTCCCTTTTTTTGGAGTGCTGAACTTAATTTCAGTCGAATGTGTTTCAGTACTGACTTCGTTTAATATATTGTTCAAAGTTCTTCTTGAAATTTCAGTGGCATTTGCAACTCGCTCTTGAATCTTCTTAAAATAACAACTTACATTTTCATCTACTTTTTTTTTAAATCTATCAGCTTCGCTTACAAAGTATTTATAAATATTGTAGATAATTTCACGTGACTGACCTCGTAAAGGTTTCCCTCTTTTTCCGAAAGATGCCATATTACAACTTTAAATTATTTAAATTTGTGGGTGTTACAACTCTAAATATATATTTTTTTTCGAGACGCGACTACACTCTATCGTACTTGAACAACGACTGACTAAACGTCACATAGGTAGTATGGGACAGAGATAACGCTTTACGAAGCCGAAATTATCCGATTGTCTCTTTCCAAAGTTCGATGTGCAATATTTATCGCCGGGTACTGTAAATGCTTAGTGATTATCAAGGCTTTTAACCGGTTAATTTTTAAACCTAAATCAGCGCAAGTAGATAAGGAGCGTTTTGTTAAGGTTTGAATCTACCTTAACCTCAAAAATACCGGTTTCCTTATGGAGCAAAATTATAAGGGTTTTGAATCAATAAACTAGTTCAAATAAGTTTTTTAAATACGTGTTTGATGTGCGCCGCTTCCAATTTTTGTCCGCTCTATGCGTGATGTACCATTGCGCGGTTTTGGCTTAAACCGGTTTATATAGGCTTGTGAAACACCTGTTTATATAGGCTTCGCCTCAGATATGCTCCGCGCGAAACCTTTTATATCTTTAACCTGTTAATATAGGCTTCGTCTCAGATACGCTCCGAGCGAAACCTTTTCTAAAAACCGGTCAAGTGTGAGTTGGGCTCGCGCTATCTAGGGTTTCGTACAAACTTATAACCTTAGCTACACATTCTACGTAAACGGGACGTGAAAATGCAAAATATGCGACATAAACGGTCATATTTTTAGTTTACGTGTGCTGTAAAACATTGCTTCTTGCCAAGTTTCATAATTCTAGATCAACGGGAAGTACCTCATAGGTTTTGATTCCCTTTTTTAAATCACGAAAAATCCAAAATATGCGACAGCGTTTTAGGGATAATGTACCGATAATTTTAATAAAAATAATTCTTCCGTTACTTTCATGACGATTTCTTTTCTTATGGTAAAAGAAAAATTTCGGTCTATGATTTTTTCGCATCGTCATCGTCGACGCGTCGCACCTACAAATATCTCTCGAACTAGCCGTTTATTTCGCGCAGTGTATGGGTAATGACCGGTGTTCCTTAGTATGTTTTATCAAAAACAAAAAAAAAATGTTTATTTCTACTAATTTAGACATAGCGAAGGCCTTTGATCGGGTATGGCACAAAGCACTTCTCTCCAAGCTCCGTTTTTATGGGCTTCCCGTGAAAATCTGCAATTGGATCATCAGTTTTTTGGCAGATTGGTTGTCGTTGTTGATGGCGCATGCTCTGAACTTAAACACGTCAATGCTGGCGTTCCTCATGGCTGTGTGCTATCGCCTACACTGTTTTTTCTCTATATTAATGACATGTTGCAATCAAGCAACATTCATAGCTATGCGGATGACAGTACGGGTGATGCTTTGTACTCCGGCCGCAGTGAGGTTTCTCAACAACACGTCAACGAGTGCCAGAACAAACTTGTGTCAGAAATCGAAGAACAATTTTGCACAGCCTCAAAGTGGGGTCGACTAAACTTAGCCCACGTTAACCCCAAGAAGACAAGTTTGCGCGTTTTCCACTAAGAAATCTCCCTTTGTCGTATCTCCTCGCTTCGAAAATACATACTTCCCTAACAGCCACAGCCAGTCTTGAAATCCTTAGAGTTGAAATATCAAGCAACGTTCGTTATAATTTATTAATTTTATTTAAAACTTTTAACTATAATTTATTTTTATTATTTTTGAGTAATTGCGAAAAATATATTTTTTCCACTCTTGCCGATGGTTACCGACCAAAAAACTATTACTTATCGTTTTTATATTATTAATAATTAAGACTACATTATATCCAAAATGCAAAGAAGAGTGACATATTTTGATTAAAAACTTTATAACTGAAGTATTTCTAATGTCACGATAGAGCAGAGTCAGAAACAGGTTACTAGGCTTTAGATTTATTTGATACAAGAAATTAAGGTACTTAAGTGAATTTGCAAAATTATGTTTACATAAAAATTGTGAAATACCTATTTTTTTCTTATTATATGTATAAAATAATTAGTGATTACGGATTTGAATAATCAATAATCATACATTGATTGAAAAACTGGTGGTTTATTTATTAATAGCCGCTGGCAATTCCGTTAAAAACAAAGTTGATGACGCATAACAAACGGGACGGATTTCCGCGGATGTAATGACGCGGCCTCCGTGTCGATGCTAAGAACTCAGTCTGACAATATTTTATACCTATGTACTTCACCTGTAGCTATGGGTAAATTAGCAATAGAATGGGAGTTCTGTGTGATCGATAGTGTCATTTCCAAAATAGTATTTTTCTATGGTTGATAAAAATCATCATTTAATCAAAAATTTATTTAAATCGGTTTAATTTGATTTAAATGTTTTTTTATAACTATAATAAGTTATTATTTTTATTATTAAGTGATTATTTTTTTTAACTAACGCGTTTAAATTTTATTTTTAAAAATAAAAACGGATTAAAAACGCGCACACACACACACACACACACACACACACACACACACACACACACACACACACACACACACACACACATATATATATATATATATATATATATATATATATATATATATATGACTCGTTTATGTTTTTAAAAATTAATTTAATGAGAAAATTTATTCAGAAATTTACGCATTACATTATTTCTCTTAAAGTCTTTTTAAACACGTAACAATATTTTATAGATTTTCATCAAATAAGAAAAATATTTAAGACAGTGTACACATATTTTAATCTTACTAATCGTTTGTGAATGATGGAGGAAAATGTTTTCGGGCGCGAGTATATTTATGTTTCGAGGAACTATGCAGGTAAACAGTATTGCTAATTGCACCGTGCACGTGTGTGTACAGAGTACTTTATGTTGGGGGAAGTCCTTTGGCACATTTTGCTGATTTAGTTGCAATAAAAAATGTTGACTTAACTCATGGGTGTTTTGAAACGGATATCTGATTCATTGTTTTAAACAAAAATCTGACACCGTAATTTTAAAATCAAGTGATTAAATCATCTGAACCCCTTTTTTCTTTTACTCCTATATTATGTCGATTTGTGTTCTTACACCATAGATACACAGAAATAGACCGTGTGAAGTTTAAACGAAATTTGACTGTCTATACGCTCAAAAATTTCAACAAAAATTCATGAAACTTTAATCTACGAATCCAAAATCTTTTGTTTTAGGTATATAGAAAAAAAACAAATTTCCGCTCTTCCAAACTTCAGAGTTACATTATTGCGGGAAGGCATAATATGAAGACATGAATAAGTGGACATATTAAGAGAAAAAAAATTAGGTCTTTCTTTCTTCAGTTTCCGACTCGTACCAATGCAAGCGAGATTAACGTAATATTTCTAGGTGTTACTTTAGAAAACCGACAGAAGCATAAGCGCTTCGTAATAGCAGGATTATAATAATGGGTGTGTTCCTGACAACTGCTAGTCTCAGAAGTCTAAACCAGAATTATAGAATTCTCAACTTAGATTTGTCCAGGAGTCAGAGCACTATAGATAGCAGATACTTAAGGTTACGCCGAGCTAATTTTGAAATACATGTTTTCGGTAGATAGATCCCTTGCTATATTGTTAGTACTAAAGATTTAAATATGCAATTCATAAGTGAGATACTAAAAGTAATATATATATATATATATATATATATATATATATATATATATATATATATATATATATATATATATATATTATATATAATAACTTGTTCAAAAAATTCAAAGTTACTTTTGAACAAAAAGAAAACTTAGTATGGCGTAAATACTTAACGGAAGGTCATCAGTATTTCAAATAATAGCAAAACAACATGTTTTCTATAACTTATACACACGTTTTTAAAATGTGTACAAATTTTAATGATAAAAAGGAAATATATATATATATATATATATATATATATATATATATATATATATATATATATATATATATATATATAATATAAAATCCGCACTCGGCTATCGCATCCTAGTCAGAACCACCGCGCTTCCCCTCGTCCTGTAGAAGGCCAAAATATCGATTTGCTCTAAAAAAAACTCGGTGCCCTCTTAAGACATGTACCATTGCCACCATTTTACTTTGTATGTATAATTGTGCTATTTTTTCTATAGGTATTGCCAACATTCAAAGGTAGAAAATATGCCCAGGCAGAAAGGTGTTGGAAGGCGCTACTCGCCTGAGAAAATAGAACTAAATAGATTGGCTTGACTAAATTATGCGTTAATCTACTCGACTAAATTTTCAACATTCAGACATGTTTACTTACTATATCTTGATATCATAAGATAGCAAACGAGCAGATGGTTCTCCTGATGGAAAGAGAAACCATCGCCTATAGACACCAAAGAAGTTTATTGGGGCGTTGATATCCGCGTGGTGGGATGGCAATGCCAAGAGTATAAGTCTACCGGCTATCTTAGCGTCCAAACCGGAACACGTCAGAGATATACATTGACGTTATTGCGACAGGAATAGGTAATTAGCGGTACCAAATACCCGACGAGGCGTTGCGGAAATCTACTGACCTGCTAGTATAGCCAATCGTTCGGCTTGTGGTAGTTGGTCTATTCTTCAAAGGAGCCCGAAACAACGCTAGTTCTAAATTACTAGTAGTCCGGAACTACTACATTATTAGTTCTTCGATCAAAACACTAGCCTAGTCAGAATGATGTACCGGATTCACATATCAACTAAACAAATTATTAGAGAAACTATCTATGAATCAATTTTATCATAGACTATATTTAAATCTCTTATGGACCCTCTTCACAATGGGCCATGGTGGTCGACTAAAGGCATACGTTATTATAGAGGGCACAAATGTGATGGGTAAAGATCGGGTATGATTCTTTGGTCTCTGGTACATTCTAGGTGGTGTAGGCATTAAGTAAATGGTTGTAAGAGCTAAATAAAAATATTGCCGCAACCGCGATCACATCTTATACACTGCAATCCGAACAGTTTTCGTACAAAGGGCTACGAGTTTTTGCTTCACGTATTAACCTATAGATAATTCAAGTGATGTTTGCTAATTCCCAGGTGCGGTGATTCCGAGTGTTTCTTTTACATGGAGGTGGGTCGTCAGACGGTGACGGGCGCGGGCGAGCTGTGGATGCACTGCGAGGACGCCACCATCGCGAGGAGCATGCACTCCACTATATACCTGTGAGTGGAAATCGTCTGTTATACCATGCTGTAGTTTTTCTCACAAACAGGCCTTACCGGTTAATTTTCACATTTTCAGTTCAACGTTTTTTTTAAGATTTGGCTTTACCTTAACCTCAAAAATACCAATTTACTTCTCGAGCAAAATTATGAGGGGTTTGAGTCAATAAATTGCTTCACTATGCGTTTCAACTAAGAAGTAGGACTATCAGGATTCCATATTTTTATTAGTGATGAGTGGTGATGAGATGATAAAAACTTTATTAGTTATGAGTATGGTGGACAAAAAAGTACTACTAACAAAAAAATCATCAAAAAAATGCGTTCTAATTGCATATATTACCTAGTCAAGTTCCCATTCGCACATGCAAGTATGTGTTAAAGTAAGGTGTGCAAAAGAAAAGAAAATGTAAAAATACAAATACAGTGATTTTTATAAACAAAATACTTAATCAAATGTGTCAATCGGATTTTAAATTCTCTACACCGCTTATAAAGACTTTTTCGCCGACATCATTGGTGTATGAATCTTCTTTATCACATATAATATTACATAACTCTAAATTAATTACGTGTTTCAAATTTTGTTTGTAATGACAGTATTTAAATAGGTACATATATTCTATTCTTTCTATCGTCGGCACTTGGTGAAATTTCATTGTTATTATACGATTAAATTATCGCATGTACATTAATTTCATTTTTTGACTTAATTTTTAACATGTCACGGTTTTTTAATCATCTTCAGGATGTTAATATACTTAAGTATAATAAATAGGTTCACTTAGGTAGGTACATACAGAATGATATGGAACATTAATATAGAATTATATGAATGATATTTGTTTTTTAATAAATCAGTCCTATTTTTTGAACAAATATATTTTTGCTGACATTACTAATTTCACACTTGTGATATGAAGTTGACAATGAGTTCGATCATATTCTGAGTGGAACGCATAGTAAGAAGTCTTTTTTTAAATCTCTATTTGATGTTCGCCACTCTCAATTTTGCACGCACTCTGCGTGTCTTTACCATTCGTGGTTTTGACTTAAACTGTTTTTTAGGCTTGTGACTCTTTCAATTTAGATACGCTCCGGGCAAAACCATTATGAAAACCGCTAAAAACTTCCGTTAACCGGTAGTTTTTAAACCTTTTCAAGCTCAGCTCGCAATTTGTAGTTCTCAACTTTTTTTATATCAAAAGGCGTACGATTGGCTATACGTGTCACTATTATGGCCTGCGCAGACGAGGCCTGGCCTGATTCGTGAAATAATGTCCGCCGAGATCTCGCCACCGACTCAACGCACACGGTGTGCGAACATTTGTTGTCCAGTTGTCGTGCATATGTACGGTACTCTCGAGCGCTCATCGCAGACAAAAAGTTCGCAGTGTGTATTGCTACTCCTAGTCACGTTAGATCTATTTTTTCGGGGACTCTTCCGTACTCCGGCTTTTCGGTGTCCTCGGCTATTCGGGGGACTTTTAGTACTGGGTACTTTTAGTCCTCTTGTGGTTATTTGATACAGTTTATAAAGGATCTATATTGATGGACAAAAAAGTACCCCATGGATAGCCCCTCGTCTGTGCAGGCCATTATCGTGACTACTAGGTGGTAAAGTTCCGTAACGTCTGGCCTGGGATATATAGTACCACCGCCTTACCTATTCCTGCCGCAATAGCTCAATGAACTACTTCAGTGCTTATAGGCGATGGTTGTCCCTTTCCATCAGGAGAGCCATCTGCTTGTTTGCTACCTTATAATATAAAAGGCATAGTTAAGTAAGTTCAAAATAAATATTCCAGTGATACATTTTTTCAACGTCAATCTTGAAAAAGAACATGTGATACAAATAAAATTATAGTTATATAAAATTATAGTTAATCATTAATCACAAAAAATATGTTCACGCCCGTATCCTCGAAGAGGTAGGTAGAGTTATAACAAGCCACCCACATGAGAGGTGCACCAACGATTAGCTGAAGCTATCTTCGGATGACACCGGACCATTAGACCACAGAGGTGATCAGTCACAGTAATAAAAAAAATCAATATAGTCCTTCCGGATAATTACCCTTTTTGACGGTCCCTACGTAGACTAATAGAAAGGAGTCCCCAACTACTTTATTAGTTAAATGTAAAAAAACTTGTAATTTTTCAGTTTCATGAAAAAATGTATATCGGAAAACGACAAAGATCATGTAGTGGTTACAAAATCGACCCTATTGGAGGGATCGAACCCACTCCCCGCCAGGCGGCAGACCTACTCCGACGGAAGGGTGGGCCGGGCTGGACTCTACAATGGTATGTACAAACACAAGTATTATACCTTTATGTTTTTTTGTGTAACTACCGGTATAAAGTTCTCTATACAGACTCACTTAAGGTTTTTTTAAATTATTTAATGTCAATCTATCTCTTTCACGCTTTCCATTTATTCCAAACTTATATACTTGTGGTGGTGTTAACCATAACGAGAAACACATTGTACTTTTTAAGTACTAGACGCAAATATTACCATAAAATGTTCCACAAATATATTTTGAAGTTTGCCAGCGTGATGACCTCTATAGAGGCTTATATAGGTTTTCATAAAAAATAAAATCGTAATGATAAAAGGCTTATTCGATTGTTGTCGGAATATTCAAATTAAAATAGAACTTTTTAGAGTCTGCTTTTTTTACACATTTTATTTGAGATTATATTAAAGTATCTTGTCTGTTTTTGGATATTATAATAAAGAACCTATTTACTGCGTTATTTAAATATTTTTATATGATATAGAACCTATTTACAGAAATAAAATAATTATATAATTAAAACTATAAAGTCTACAGTTGTGTGTACATTACGCAAAAACTATAAGACTTAGATAAAGTTTTGTTAATTTTATTTTTTTAGACACCATATACTTATTAAAAAAGCTCGATATCTTCGTGTGAAATGAAAAGTTACTTAATAATTAATTGACTATGATTTTTTGCAAGTGCTAAGCATTTAAAGGTGTATCTTAATTGCCAACGCAGTCGAAATCTCGGGTCTCAGCTAGTCCATGATTCTATTTTAAAAATGAAAGACATGTCTTTACTTATTACGCTTGCACACGGCAAGCTGTGGGCAACAACTAGTAAGTCAACAGATCTTGTCTGCTCGAAAGTGGGTTGAACTTCTATTTAACCAATAATCATAATTATCATTATATATAATAAAACTAAGTTGATAAAATGTGCGTGCCGATAAAACTTGAAAAGGAGTCCCGGCACGATAAAGGGTTTTATATAGTGTGATATATAGCCCTTTATCCCCCATCGAACAGGAAAGTTTCCGTTTTAAAAAGGGCGTGTTTTTAAAGATATAAGGGCTTTTTCAACCCATCAACTTGGAAATTAAGTGTAGTATTTTAACTTACTAATTTTTTGTAAGTTAGTTGTCGAGTATTTGAACTTCATTCAGAGCAACGATTATTTGAGTTGCATTTCGAAAGGTGCTGCGAGCGATTGCAACATGTGTAGTAATGGTGCGAAATTTAAAATTCGAATTTCAATAGTCTTAAATTACATTTGTTATATTTCAACTACCACATAATCTCATCAACACCCGAGCGAAGCTGGGTATCATAGCTAGTAAGCAATAATAATATAAATGTAACCAATAAGACCAACTATTTTGCGTAGTTGAAAGAATATGGAAAAAGGTTTTATATACATATCTCAGATAAACCACTTTACTTCGATAAAAAATAACTAGATTCAAGCTCGGGGCCTTAAAAGTGACTAATGAAATAAGAGCACGAGCAAATGTGTGGGCTTATTTCGTCTAATAGCAGCCTTTTACGCGTCACGTCACGAAAACGGCTTACGAGTGGCATGTGACCAGCAATCCTAAACATTAAAGCTATGAGCTTAAAGTTGAATTTTCTAAAAGCCTAATAAAGACTACTTGTCGGTAAAGTGAGTAATAGTCGAAACTTAATCATAACTTACACAAATAAAATTGATATTATTAAGATACTTATATGACGTTGCAATATTTTTGTGTTTTTCTCGATATATCATTCTCAAGCCATTTTTGATGTGTTGTGTTGACTTTGTAGACAATGCTGAATCTTGTTATATTTGATGGAAGACCAGTTTGAATAACTTTACAGCAGTAAATAATTTCTGTATTATATCTGTCCATAGAACTTGTAATGCCGCGTTACGATGTAAACTAGATTATGTGAATAATTAGAAGCACAATTGCAGACTAAAGTCAAGTGCATTCGTTCTCTTCGTGCTATAAAATTGTAAACACTACACAAATATGCAAGTTGTGCGTCTTAATTTTAAATTTACAGTTTACATTGGGTTTCACTCATACTGTCAGACTCACGCTTAGTTTCATTTCAACGGTTTTATAATGTTTGTGCAAAGAAATTTACACCTAAGATTAATTTACACTTAACTTAAACTTGAGAATCTTTTCATAACTTTTTGTAAAAATCAAAATTGTTAATATTTGAAATCTATAAAATCAGATTTAAACATTTTTTTTTATAGTTCCCTAAAGGGACTTGGTATTTATTATTTGTGCTAGACTCTTGTATCTCCATAGTAGGTTCTCATTTCTCTCACCACACTTTTCCGATTTTTTCAATGCATCCGTAGTTAGTGTTTTCACTAGTAGTTAGCAGTCTGCTTTGTAGTAGCCTTATATGACAAACCTTTTAATTTGGATCTTTAAAAAGTAAATTTAACATATAAAATTTGCATCTATGGTGTGGGATCTTGCCAGCCATCAGCTGTTTAGACATGTGGTCAGATACAGAGCACATGCTAAATAAATTTGAACTTGGATAACAATTTGGTTGTCGCATCTGAACAAGGTACAAAAATATCTTATTATATGTTTTGTGTATTTGTATGTGTCAACTAAACAGATATCTTACCTAATCCGATTTCTTGAAATGAAGCAAAACAAACAATTGTTAGGTTTGTTTTTCTTAATTTCAAACTTCGATTTCAATAGAATGTACAAATTAAAAGGTTTGATTACTAACAAATAGTATAAGTAACATAGTATGTTCTAAACTCATAGAAGGGACGTAGTACTTGTAGTTTTTAAACTAATAGATATTTGTGTTGGTGTTTAAAATTGAATGAATAAAGTTGATGGCCAATTTTTGATGCTAGACTGTCAATTGATCCAGGTGAATGATATTTCCGATTGGCCATTACCTTTCTTCTTTTTAGTACATAATTGCAACCCTAGTAGATAATTCATACATTTGCTGTTCATAAATAGCACAAAACTAAAGAAAATGGCTGAAAAGGGCAAATGAAACACGCCTGAAAGACAATGTAATAAGAGCTACATTGGCGTAAATCTATTACAGACAAGGGCCTCTGTGTTGGCTTGTGTATAAAGCAATGCGTGTGCGCAGCCACGTACTCTATAGACGACTCGGCAGCGGCCATCGCGCCATTGACGCCTAAAAACGGTAGGACCCAATGAATATCATGCAACATTGCAGATAATGTGCTTTTGACGGTGTAATATTTTAGAATAACAATATCCTGTATCCTTCTGGATGCCGTGTGGAAGGTAATGCATGAGAAACTCTCTAACCATGCTTTCGTCAGAACATGATGCTTTTGTATTTGTAAGTCGTGGAATTAGCAACGGGTGTTTGTGGTTGTTTTCCCTCATCTACATTGAATGTCTAGGTTCATTTGTAAACAAGTAAATGCAGAAGTTTTGTGCTTGCTCTATAAACATTCTGGTTGTTTTCTAAGCAAAGTTCATCATTATATGTTGTATTTCTCTTTTCGGTCAATTATTTCTAACATTACAACTGTTCATAGTCGGGATCTTAATTTATAAAACTGTAAAAAGTTAGACTATCTTGGCCTTTTTTTGTCAGCTGTATTCATTTAATTTATAAAACATTTACCTACTTATGAAAAGCGTAGGGCCAGCTCCTGTTTAAATACAAATATTGGATTGTATCTACATATTATATTCGCTATTGTAAATTCAGGTCGATATATTAAAGTTTCAAACTTTGAATTTTAGTACTCTCAGAGACCGAACTTTGCTCCGTATTCAACAGATGGCAACCTTATTGAAACTGTCAGAAATACATGAAACTTAAATTTTCGAAATATGAAACTGTGCTAAATCAATCCCTTTTTCAGAACTGCACTGAAAAACTTGCCTAGTAAAAGAAGCCTCTGCCATATTGTAATGCGTGATCAAAATATATTTTATTAACCGCTCACACCACCAGCCATTTTCGCATTTTTTTTCTAAAAAACACGGACCGTTACGCGCACACGTTCCGAGTTCGTTCCGGTGGACCGTGGTCACAAAAATGATCTATGAGTTGCTTGGATTGAATCCGATACTGTAAAGCGTATATTTTTTAAGAGGTCTTGAGCACTGCAATAAACTGGTGTGAGAATTGTTTAATTTAAATGTCTTAAGCTACAAAATAATTCAGGTGTAACACGACACTTTGAAAAAAATATGACTATTTGTTAGTCGCGGATTTTTAATTCATAAAGTAAATCGATGACCTATGCTTTTTATTTTTTTTATATATAATTGGTAAACATATACATACGGAAATAAAATAAACAACATATATTATAGTACAAAAATATTTATTTACATAAATATTAATATATATTTTTTTCATAATTAATACGTGGTTTTTTTCGTAATTTTTAAATAATTTATTTCTTATTCCATTTTACAGCTATGTTAAGTTTTTTTAAAATTTCTATATGCTATGTTATTTAATATATTTAATAGCTATGTTAATTTCACATTCAAATCATATGATTTTTTTGAGATCATAGATATCAACACTAAAATTTACGAAAATAAATAAAAATAGGTACCGTCATACCCAAAGCGCTGGTATCATCAAGTTGGTCGTTAACGAAAAATATGTTTTATTAATTGATATTTGTTTTTTTTTTTAAATATTATCTAAAGTATTAGATCTTGAACTAATCTTGATTATAAATAAAGTTTAATTGTTGATTAATACACCAAAACACTTTTAAATTAACCTGTATCATAAACTGCAACCAACACATAACACACAGCACGAATCATAATGGCGGACTAAGTTCTTTTATTTTTCCCCAAGAGCGTACTTGAAAAAAGAATGCCAGTTTGATGTTATTCTGAACAATGTTTCGTTCGAAAACGATAAAATACCATAGAGCATTGTATGAAAACTGGTAAATAATGAAAATATTGGTTTTTTGGATGAAGTTAGCGTTGGTCCCTATAGAGACCATAGTGTATTAACGTAGTTTTCTCAGAGGTCTCATTAGTTACCAAAGTGAAGTGAGCGGTTAATCCTACGAGAACAATATTTCATTTCCGCGATGATCGCCTTTGTATTAAATCTGAATATATTCTACCCATCATACCCTGTTTTACGATATCCGTTCAGCCTTTCTTCCCTGATTGAATAACGAAGTTTTGCATTTGTTATATATTAGTGGGGATAATATTTCTTAGTAATTTTAATTCAGTGGTAATAACTTACAAATATCTTATTATCAAGTTTTATACTCTGCTATCCTAAGAAGCATCTGACTGCTTGTAAGAAGGTTTTCTTTGGTCTAATAGACTTGAGAAGTCATCTTTATTTTCAAGCACAGATTGCTGTCAAATATTGGACTGTATGCTGCAGTAAATAAACAAGCCTATGTTCGGGCCATATTACACTATAATATGACACCGAACACCTTAACTTGTCCAAGCGATGGGTTCTCACACGCATCGCGGCAAGTTAAGGCAGTACAAATTCTAACATCATATGCAACAGTAATCATTTTGCATTTTTAATAATATCATAATCTGACAATAAACATATGAATCATTATTTTCATTTAATAAATTGTAGAAAACCCCTACAACTAGCAGTATCTCAAGCCTTCGTCATCTGTTAAGAAAGATATGATAATAACGGACAAAGGATGGACAATTTTCACACTTGATAATATTTTTTTGTAAGAAAAACAAAATTGTATTTTTAAAGTGTTCTCCTTTTAAAATTTTATACATTCCCGTCGTCCAAGGCTTCGTTCGCGTGATTGTTTTTGAAAATTGATTTTTGAAAAAGAGTAGGGAATCTGTCTCCATATTAATTTTTACAATTATAGTTTTTTTCGGCGTTAAGCTATTACAAGCAAGGATTTAAAACGTTATGATTTTGATATATTTGCGCCGTTGTGATTGGTTATGGTATATGATATTATGACGTTGTGTTCTAGCGCTAGTTGGGGAACCAATTACGATACAGCATGAAACGCAGGGAACCAATCACGAAACAGCAAAAATATCGAAATTATATCGTTATAAATCCTTGATTACAAGTAATACTTTGGTCATATAATACCAAGGTAATAGGGAACCCATGAAGTATAAGGTATAGGCGGAGCTAGCACTCGTCATAATCACTTGAAACAAATACCTACATTATATCTTATTCTATGAGGTCTTGCCATCTCTTTTTATACAGCTGTGTTAGAAAGAGCGAATGAGACCTCAGAAGATGACAGCAGTATTTGAATTTGTGTTTCAAGTAGATATTAGATGTGCTGCCTCCAAATATAATACAGCTTCATGGGAAAACCCATGTAAAGTTAACAGTTAATATTTGACGTTGACAGATAATATATTGTTTAGAAAATCTGTTGTGAATTTGTATTGAAAACCTGAAAAGACGCGCCAAATAAGGAAAGACAGTGATTTAACTCGAGAACATTCTTTAAGTTTTTGCATAAACATATTGGTTAATAATACAAAGATTGCAATTCTGTCCTCCTTGATTTGGCTTGTATGTTGAGGTTATTTTGCATATCAAGGATACATGATATTGCTAGTGTAGACATACGCATGAGTCTCATCCTGGTACGAAGTGTTTGTCGTCGCATTATCTTCCTCATCATCATAATTCATGGTAGAGTGAAATAACATGACATTTATTAACTGCTGCTAATGATTTATTTTTTAAAGATTTTTTTTATAACACTTTGTGTTTGATGTTCTCGTAAACTTGAAATAACGATAGCATTTTTAATTTATAACGTCTGTGTAATCTTATGTACATCTATAGGGTTTCTATAGGTTCGTAAAAATTTGTTTTTATAGAAGAAAATTTTTGAGGGAGAAGTTGAAATATGAATTATTGACCGCCCCGTTGGTCGAGTGGTTAGCGACCCTGACTACGCAATCAACGGGGCTCGGGTTCGATCCCCGACGGGGACAAGCATTTGTGTGATGAGCGTAACTTTTTTTTTATATCATAAGATAGCAAACAAGCAGATGGTTCTCCTGATGGAAAGAGTCAACCATCGCCTATAGACACCAAAGGTGTTAATGGTACGTTGCTATCTTGTGGCGAGGTCTAATGCCACATGTATAAGTTTACCGGCTACCTTACCCTCCAAACCGGAATACGACAGTGACAAGCACTGACGCTATAGTGGCAAGAATGGGTAAGGCGGTGGTACCAGACCCGGGCGAGACAATGCAGAACTCTACAACCTAGTAGCCACGATGTTAGTGATTTGCATAGTCAATCGGTCGCCTTTTACGACATGCCTGGCAAAACGACAGTTGGTGTATTCTTCAAAGGAGCCCGGTACCAACACGAGTTAAATGTTTGTATTTCCGGGTTTGGGTGTTTATTATATATATTCTAGTATTTATATATGTATTTCTATGTATTAGTATCGTTGACTAGCACCCATAACACAAGCAAATAATTTGCTTACTTTGGGGTTAGATCAGTAAGTGTAATTTGTCCTATGATTTTTTTTATTGATACAAACTTTTCGCTAGTCTAAATTAAAAGAGAAATCAAAGTCGTTAATTTAAAGCGAACATTAATTTTTGCAACGCAGTTTAAATAGGAAAGGAGGCGCACATTTATCGGCATGGACTTACTGTTCGAGAGATTGAAGATCTCGATGGTGTATTCAAATAGTTTAATTCTCATAAAGTTGCAAACTTTTTATTAATATACCTATATGTTGTTATAGGTATTTAAGACTACTTTTAAACACTTCAATTAATTAACGTAACAATATTTAAAGGTTCCTATGCCTTCTCATGTAAGTTTAGGAATGTTTTTTATTAACGGATAGAAAAATCATTCCAGTTTAAAATCAGTATGGAGAATATTAATGCTTGAAAAACTTTAAAAACAACACAGATAATTGAACCTGCCTCCCTAAAGCCGCACGCTCTACCACTGAGCCAGTGTCGACAGGCTCGACGTTGCGAAATTATGCTTTGCTATATGATCGACTCCGTCGATTGTACTGATCGCTAGGTATACATACGTATAGGTAATTAGTTAAATGAGTTCATTGTTACAGATGAAATTCACATTTATAATTTTGATCAGTACTTTCGAGTTTCTAATTATTTTGGTGTTATAGCACTCAGCCGTGCTTGGGAAAACTTGAAAAACTTTAAAAAAAACAAAGAAAAATATCGACACGCAGGAATTGAACCTTTGACCCTCTCCCTAAAACCGGGACGCTCTGCCACTGAGCTTGTGTGGAGCGGTAGAGCGTCCCGTCTTTAGAGAGAGGACCGCAGGTTCAATTCCTGCGTGTCGATATTTCTAGTCTTCGCTTGTAATATATTTATTTTACTCATGTCTGAGTGCTAAGTGTGAGTTTTTCTTTTCGCATTCGATCGTGAGCGCGTTTCGAGTTTACTAGGAATTTGTATGTGATTTGTACAGCGCCACCTAGTGGTAAACGTGAGAAACCAGTTTACCACTAGGTGGCGCTGTACAAATCACATACAAATTCCTAGTAAACTCGAAACGCGCTCACGATCGAATGCGAAAAGAAAAACTCACACTTAGCACTCTGTTAAATTCTGTCATATTTGGATGTCAATTTACGAGTCGAATTCTTTTTTTGCATAATTTATTAGTAGCTTGCGTGTTACAAAATAGCCTTCACCCTTCTCTAGGTTCCAAAACCATCGCCGTATAATTTTTTTAACAATTGACACAGACAGCAGCTTATCCTAACTTTTGTTTTAAAAATCTCTTATATAATAATTTTTTACTTTTTTACTTTGCATTATTTACTTTGTTACTTTGTATACGTATTTACTTTGTTGTATACATATACTTAATGTTTTTGCAAATATTCTAGAAAAAGTGAAGTGAGAATACTAGAAAAATCTAGAAATAAAAGAAAGGAATAGCTGCTTCTATCGATAAACAATAGCTGCCGTTACATGAAAAGCTATTCCATAATAGATTTGCTGTTTCCACGGAAGTAACATTTTTGACAGTTGTAAATAAATATTTTTGTCTAATGTGTTATCGGCTGTGAAAGTAGCCCCTTTTATAGAAATTAACTGTAAATTAAATTAATATCGATTTTATACTCCTGTTAAAAAAAAAATCTCCAAACGCAATTTATACTTAAAATTAATCAATAAAACTCGAACCCATCGCGATAAATTGGAAAACATACTTATCTATACATATAATAAAATCGTAGGAAAGTCAAAACTATACATTGAATATTTTTTTAAAAGAATACTTGGGGCGTGATCTACAATCGATATCGAAGCCAAAAATATAGTTTTTAGAATTTTTGTCTGTTTGTCTGTATGTATGTCCGGGGTAAACTCAAAAAGTACTGTATGGATTTACTTCAAATTTTGCATGAATATTACTAACAGGTCGGGTCAACATATAGGCTACATATTATCACGCTATCGCCTAGCGGGGAGGTGCTGTGCGGAGTAAACGAAGTCCGCGCGGACGAAGTCGCTGGCAACAGCTAGTATTTGATAAAAGAACTTCCAAAGTGGTAAGGTTAATGCTGATTTTGAAACGTTGAGACCTAATTAAAAGTTGTTCGCTTCTGAATATACCTAGTCTTAACAGATCAGATGTAAGTCGTGGCAAATACAACATTAGTCTCTCTACTTGTTGCTGAAGTATCCATTATACACATATATTTGCATAAACTCGTAGTAAGTAACAAATTAACATAGGTATTGAATAAATAACTTTCATTGTACTTTAAACATGAATTTATATGCATGCATATACCATAGGTGATGGTTTTAACCTGACGTGATCGAGTGTGATTGCACTGAACATATAAAAAACATAATATAATACTTATGTAAGGATGTGACATACGAGTTGTATTATTGCATTTGTGACAAAGCTCAGGAGTCTTCGAGATGTTGTGGTCGGTTTCTGGCTTACTGAGTTTACAGTGGAGGAAACGAAAACTACTATGTTTTTAAAATTACTACTGCATAGTATTTTGCAAGCGATTAGATATAACATATATTCTCTCATTCTTTCGGTCTTTTTTTGATGGCGACGTAAGAGACCCCTAGCATTTTTTGTAAGCTTTTATTTCTTTGTCAACACTTTTACTGAAATATTCTTTATTATGTATTGCTTCGATGATTTAGCTAGTTTTTGGAGATTTTCATGCTTGGCATTTATCTCTTATTTCTACGATGAAAACAGGAAACTAAAAAAAGACGCGTGGCACTCGGAGACTGCCGCGGTAAAGCTATTGCATAGCATTTTTTATCAACTTATGCAGTATTTTTTTTCTTTGTTTATTCATATTGAAAACACTTTGTACACAAATTATACGAGTACAGATATTCACTGTTGTACGTAGATGATAAATACCTATACACCTATATACTTTCTCACAAACAGCTGATTACGGTAGTTTTCCAATACAACCAATGCCACCTAAAGGCGGGTTGCTGAACTAAAGAGACAAGCGTGATATTTCAAAAAGTCATTAAAAGTTCTGGTATTTATCGATAGATGGAAAAACTAAAAAGTATCACCGCTGTGCTGTGCTGTGCCGGTCGGAGTGGGGGGTGTTAGGTTTTTTTCGTTACGGAATTTCGGGATTTGGTCTCCACGCTCAAGGCCCGCGATAGAAGCTATGCAATAGCTTAAAACTGCATTAGTTACACCCTAATTATTGGCCACTGAGGGGGCAATGATATTGATAGCGTAGGATGCAAACAGGTGCTTTACCTGATGGAAAACGGTAATCTCCGCCTATAGACATCCGTCGGTTCTTAAGCCACATGCTCGAGTTTACCGATCCTCTCCCCGTCTATATGAAAACAATACAATGACAAGCACCGAAAATACAGCGGTAGAAATAAGAGGGTGCAGCCATAAAGAAAAACATTTGCTGAATACGAAAGGTATATTTTGGGATAATTTTTACTATATGAAATACATTTGAACGACTTGTCTAAAAATTTTACTACATATAAATAACATTTGGTTATTTGAACGTAGAGCGGTCGGCCAGCATAATTATAATTCGTTTGCTAAGAACTATAGAGATCTTCTTAACAACCGAGTTTCTTAAAGGCCTGTAAACTCTACACTGAGTTAATCCTGTGACGTGGGTTAACAAAATATCACCATAGGAGACAAAAAAGCAGCAAAAAAGGTCAGATGACATTGTACACAATAAATTAATTTTATTTTATTTTGTATCAAAGAGTACTTCAAAAGTGACCACATAACAAGATTTGGTTGACTAGATGATTTAGCCCAATCTGGATAGTGTAGACTAATATACTCATGCTTGATGTCAATAGGGCAATAAAAGATAGGGGCGGAGACTATTACCTCCAATAAATACATTTAATATTTCGGTTACAACTTTATTAAACGAATGAAACTACCAGCATTATGTATATACACCATTTGCAATTCAAATACAGCATCACAGAGCGGCAATACATCTGATGTCACTTCCTTTGTGTAACGTAATCTTGTGAGACAATGATACCTTGTAAACATTTGTAAATTTAACGCCGATTAACTTAACTCAAGTAAACGAATAAGTATTATGTAGATTTCTGTAATATAATTTATTAAAATTCTTAGAATATATGTCATCGGTAATTATATTCCGATGTTATATATTCTAACATTGGAATATCATTTCTGATGTTAAAATTAGGAATGAGTTTTCGTAGGTTAATTAAAAAAACGTTAGTCAATAGTCATTATTGACTATTGCAAAACAAAGTACTACAGTTCTCGTTATACTACGTGTTATGTGAAAGTACGCGTCTCATCACAAGGTAACATGGTCTATAATTACCATCACTTAACCAACCATTGCACCGGGTGACGCTTGGTGCCATATGTTTTACGTGTCGCTTCTCATTGTTTTTTCCGCAGCTGACAATCAGTCAACGTATAACACACTAACGAACGAAAAGGCAGACCATCCAGTGCTGTTCAAAAAACACCATCGTACAGAGTCCTTGCCTACTGGCTATTTGCTATTCCAAGAACCACCCAAAATAGCACATACAAGGACCCGTTCCGAACCTCTAACTGGAGACGAGTTAGATAGAGCAATTTTAGAGAAGACGGCGATGCATTCGTCGTGCAAGGCGGTCAATGGAACGGATGTATTGTCGAGAAAGACGCCATGGTGCAGGAGAGCAAGTACTGGTACAAAGTTTACGAAACTGTCGCCGGCCCATACAAAGTGTATGTATACACGAGCTTGCATTAACCCGCATCGCATGTCCGTACTAACTACCAGTGAACGTGATTAAGTACCAGCTTGAGATGACTTTTAATTTGTTGATATCTTTAGTTATGATTGCGTTGCTTTTGTTGCGGCTGAGAATGTCATATTGATGTTATGCTCTATTTTTTACCGCTTTTTGTATTATTTGTTAATAAACTTAGCATAATATTTATTAGGAGAACAGCGCTAGAGCTAGAATAATATAATTTTAATTAATAAGGTTTTAAATCACTGCAATAGACTGGCCGGGGAGTACTTAGCAAGTTCACGGCGCTAACTCTCATTTCCAAACCTTTTAGATTCCCAAGAAAGGTGTATGAAATATACAAAATCAAGAGCACTAAGAAGCTAATTTCAATATAACAGTATTTGTTAATTAATTTTTTTCTATTATAAACAAGTTCAAAATTAGCAGCAGTTAAGCAAATGGCGTAGCTAGGCCTTTAAGCAATATTTAAACAGCAAAATATCTCTACCTCGAAACTGCTCTAGCTACGTCCATTAGCATCTTCACCAACATATCTGACATGAATCAGCTTGAATTCAAAAGCTCATTTAAATGTAACTTATTATGTTTAGTTGGGTTCATCATTAATTTGCCTGACCATAATGCTTATTAATTAAACATACTTAAACGGAAAATTCTCGCCATATATTCCGAGATTTGCACTTGGCAATCTATTCGAGCTTTTTTAATTCCAAATTTTTTCATTTTATTTTTTTCTTATGGTCGTTTCTTAAGGAATCAATACTTTGGTTGCATTAACAATTTGTAATATATGCACTAATAAAAATACCTGAATTGATTGTTATATGTGTGCAACAATCGAGATTTCGTTTAAAATGAATAAATGTGTATTTGTTGACAGATCAGCGATTCGCAGAGGCGAGCACGTTCAGGAACAGATGCGTGACGATGCCGTCGAGCGCGAGCTCCGCCTTCGAGCCCGAGCGGCCGCCCGCCGCCCACGCCGACCTCACTGAAGGTACCCTTATACATAGCGTGCCACCGACACCGTCTAATATGTAATGCCCATCTGAACATTTATTCTTCTTAAATCACATCTTCCCATCTTCCGCTTAAAACAAATAAGACTAAACGTTCGGTTTCAACAGAAATAGATCGAAGTCCCGGGTGAAACTTAAGAACTTGGACGAAGATTAACTTAATCTTAGACGCCATCGTCATTTACCATTATTGTATTATAGATATTGAGCTATCAATAATATAAAGTCGTGAAAATAAATTAATCAGTTTTGCTTTGCGGGGGCTATTTATTGTAGATTTGTTAAAGATTTTTTGGTTTGATAGTCCCACCTGTGTTTGCAGGAAATTCATCATCTCGGGATGATATCGACTCGCTGTCAGATTGGTACAGAACGCCAAGAATACCAGAAGAACCAGATGGCTGCGATGTTATGTCTAGAGAATTTATGAGGTTTGTACACATGCAATGTATTATTTTTAAAAATGATACTAAGCTTTTTAAACCTCGTCATTGTAATTTGAAATAGTCACAAATCGAAAGACACCAACTCAAAGTGAACGACTTACAGTAAGAAACGTTTAGTAATAATAGATTTGTTATTGTTAGGCGTACTATGAAGAAATCTACTATGCGTTCCAACTAAGAATAAGACTGTCAAGACGCTATTTTAAAACTTTATTAGTGATCAGTATGGTGAGCAAAAAAATACTAACAAAGAAATTCATCATCAAAAAAATGCGTTCTACTTGGTAGATTTGCTAGTCAAGTTCCCATTTGCCCATGGTAGTATGTGTTAAATAAGCTGTAGAAAAGAAAATATAATACAAATAGATTCATTTTTATAAACAAAATACTTAATCAAATCTGTCTAGCGGATTTAAATTCCTCTACAACGCCTATAGACTTTGATGCCGACGTCATTGGTGTATGAGCTTTTTGGCTTGAAACAAAACGACTTTTAATTAGGAAAATAAAAAATTTTTGAATGTCTATCACCCTTAAGTTTATGTGAAATTTTTGCAAATCCAAATTGTGAAGAGGCATTTAATAATTTCCATGACATATTCTTATTGTTTTTTGAGCTATGCTTTCCAAAAATTCGTATTAAGGTATCAAATAAACCAATAAAGAATCAATGGCTATCAAAAGGACTTCTTAAATGTTGTAAAGTAAAACGACAGCTATATTCAAATTATCGTTATGGTAAATCTAATGAGAATAAAATGAGAAGAAAAATAAAAATATTTACTTGCGTTACAAAATAATTTTATCAAAATGTATACTAGAATCGCAAAAGCAATCATCTCTGAAATTTATTGAGCAATCTTCCAATGAATGCAATGCATCGTGGGATTTAATTAAAAACACATTTCAGAATAAAACAAATATAAAACAAATTGAGAAAATTAGAGTGAATAATTCAGAATATACAAAATCCCAAACAATTTGTTAACTATTTAATAATTTTTTTATAAACCAAATAAAAGCAAGTATTAAAAATGACAAATTTACAAATAATTCAAAAATACTTGGGTTACCTAATAGCAGTAAAACCATGTTTCTAATACCAGTAGATGAGCATGAAGTATTTAAGATCATAAACTCCTTACAAAATACAAATGCAACTGGTTATGATAATAGTACAGAACTACTCAAAAATGTTGCTGCTGTAATATCAAAACCGCTCAGTCATATCATTATTTGTCATTTTTAGAAGGGAAGTTTCCACAACGGCTAAAAAAGTCTATAGTTAGACCATATAGAATAATTATAGACCCATTACATTAATTCCAATTCTCTCAAAAATTTTTGAAAAAGTTATGCATGGTAGACTTTATAATTACTTACTGAAATGTAATATATTAAAAAATAATCAATATGGATTTAGAAAAGGTAGGTCGACAACCTTAGCATATTTGGAATTGGTAAAGAGTATAACGGAATGTCTGAATACAAAAAGTTACCCACTTTGTGTATTTTTAGACATGAGTAACTTTGTTTTACATAGAATTCTGTTGACAAAACTTGAAAAATATGGTATAAGAGGAAAATCATTAGAGTGGATACAAAGTTATTTAGAAAATAGGAAACAGTGTGTAGAAATTTCAAAAACTTCTGGGACACATAAGAAAATATATACTTCAAATTATAGTTGTAGTAACTGTGGAATACCACAGGGAAGTGTTTTAGGACCATTCTCTTTTTAATTTACATTAATGACCTTCCAGAGACTATGCAACATGAGTCATTCTTATTTGCAGATGATACTACATTTCTCATTAAATGTAAAAATAAAAATCATCTAGTAAAAGAAACAACTGAAACCTTACTTAAAGTTTCAGAATGGTTAAAAAGTAACAATTTAAAGATTAACTTGACTAAAACAAAAATAGTTGAATTTGAAACATGTTACACCAATAAAGTTCAAAAATCAAATATATTATTTAACAGTTTAAATATAGAAAATGCTGAATAAACTAAATTTCTAGAAATATTTATTGACAATCATTGCAATTGGAAAGCGCACATTGATTTTATTTGATGTTAAAGCTTCAGTAAATTGATCCTTTTTGTGGTTAGAGTACAATATCAAGTATTTGCCGTGTCCGTTGTGACAGTTTCGGCGTGTCGGGCGCGCGGGGCGGGTCGGTGGCGCACTCGCGCACGTCGTCGGTGGGCGTGGACGAGGCCGACGCGGGCTGCGCCGGCGCCGGCGCGGCCGACGGGTACCTGCCCATGGCGCCCGCGCCCGCGCACATGTCCTCCAGCGGCTCCATCTGCAGCGGCACGCCCTCCACCGACCCGCGCTTCAGGTGACACACACACACATGCACGCACCAACGGAGAGAGAGAGAGGGCAAACAGCTCGCAATAGACGAGCTAGCAATCAATGACAAATATCTCATTACTGTTATATAAGGTCCTTACAAAATGGGTGATTATATTCTAACACAGCGTTTGGTACGTCTAACTAAAGATATCCAGCTAAAAATGAATGATTCAAGGGTCTAAAACTTTTTGATTTTTACAACTAATATAATGTTGTCTCATATCGCTTTACGCCTTTCTGCATAAAATAATCCACTTTTTACGCAAGAGTGAATAATAAGGTATAACCTCGCGCCATATCTGTGGGTGTGTAACCTTAATATATCATCATAGCCTACGGACTCGTCGGTTTTCAGAGTTCAAAGCTTCTAGATGATACTTCGCAATGAATGAGTTAACCCAGCGTTCGGTACGTCTAACCAAAATATATCCAACAAAAAAAAAAAGAAAATGATTCAAGAGCCTAAAACTGATTTTTACGAATAAAATAATTTTATCTCGTAACACTCACGCCTTTCTACATATGTGGATGTGTAATGTGAATTAATTATTTATCCACTTTTTACGCAAGAGTGAATAGAAAGGTAAATAACCTCGCGCCATATCTGTGGTTTTTTTTTATATTATAAGATAGCAAACAAGCAGATGGGTCTCCTGATGGAAAGAGTCAACCATCGCCTATAGACACCAAAGATGTTAATGGTGCGTTGCTATCTTGTGGCGAGGTCTAATGCCACATGCATAAGTATACCGGCTACTTTACCCTCCAAACCGGAACACGACAGCGACAAGCGCTGACGCTATTGCGGCAGGAGTAGGTAAGGCGGTGGTACCAGACCCGGGCGAGACAATGCAGAACTCTACCACCTAGTAGCCACGATGGTAGTGACTCGATAGCCAATCGGTCGCCTTTTACGACCTGCCTGGCAGAACGGCAGTTGGCCTATTCTACAAAGGAGGCCGGGACCAACACGGAGAAAAAATAAAAAAAAGCGAAAAAATGGGTGTGCTTACGTCATATAAATACTGCGCGCGTTTATCAGCTGATGGCTTGTGCAATTAACTAATGGGTATTAAGAGGGAACATTAAGGATGAGAGAATTAAAAAATAGATATTTGTAAAATGTGGGGCTCGATCGCCGTGCAGTTTTCTCTATTGCACTTTACGGGGATAACGTACTTACTGTACACAAACTTCCTTATTAAGATTATAGTTTCACTATTGTACAATAGATGAGTCTATTTTGAATAGACTACAAAAGGACGTAAATACTCCTTTTTTTGTAGCAAAATCGCAGTTTGGTATGTTTTTAAATGTTCTGTTTGTGTGTTACGGATTATTGTATATGCAATAATGCTTATTTTACGTGTGAGTTTGGCGATCGCGGTCCTGATACAAATGTTTGTACTTTTCACTTCCGCTTGTTTTCTGTGTTCCATGGTGCAGACATACTGACGTCTCTATACGGTGTGTAAAGACAACCTTGTCCGATTGGTTAGAGCATTATTTGGTAGCATTATACAATCATATCTATGTCATTATTTTATGGATATTGATATATACATTTTCAAAACATTTGCTTGATTTAAGGGGAAGTTGTTCAATTTTAGTATTAATATGAGGCAATTTTAATTACGATATATTTTTTATTTTAATAAATAAATAAATAAATATAGTAGGGGTAGGATATTAGGAATGTAGGGAATAAGGATTTGGGGCCTCAGGTTTTATAGGGTTAGTAGATTATTTAAAGTATTCCCGCCGTATTGTCACGTGCCGCTAAGTAGCACAAGGTATTGTACGATAATGTTATAATAAGGAAGAGCACAGGTAGCGGGTGTACAGTGGTTCCGGTTCCCCCAATTCACGTGATCGAGTCGATGCGCTTAGGGCTCTCACACACATAAATATGATAGAACGTCGAGACGCGCCACGACGCGCCATATGTAAGAAAATGTATACGAGTTTAAAACGCTTCAAGTCGGTTGCCGTTGAGGTGAATCGGTGCGTATTCAGTGTGGTGATGTTCGGAGGGGGCTGTGTTGCAGCGAGTACCCGCTGGAGCCGGCGGTGTCGCACATCAGCGCGGAGCGGTGCCTGCGCGCCAACAGCGTGGGCTCGCGGCCGCCGTCCGCGGCGCGCCCCGAGCCGCGCACGCGCGCCTACAGCGCGGGGGCGCGCGCGCGCCCGCACCCGCCCTCTCACCCGCCCCCCCACCCGACCCCTGCCGCGCACACCGCGCCCACGCCGCCGCGCGCCTCCGTCGAGGACCTCATGGAGCTGGACTTCTCCGCCAACTCGCCCAAGGTAAACTATACCTACCGTTTCGCTACTTCTTCAAATGAAAACTTAAACTGCATTAGATGATTTTTCGTAGGGTAAATCGTATGGGTTCGCATCAGCGACATGCTAATGTTTATAATATATGTATAGCTATTAAACGTGACGTGTAAGTAATGCGCTTGTATTAAAAGGAAATATTTATTACTTGGGCGGCTAATATTACATCAAACATCACGCGAGATACAGAAACATTACACATCACTCGATACATTACCCGGTCATCGCGCGCTTTTTATTTTGTTCCATTCGCATCACGCGTAATGTACGAGCAATGTTTGCACGAAGAAATAGAAAAGAAAGAACTATCAATTCAATATATTTCTATCTCTCTTTCTCGGGAATGTTCATTCTTCTCTGTGTATAATGTGTACTTGTACATAAAATCAAACTATAAAATGGACTGTATATTTTTATTGCTCCACTAGCTGTACCCGCGACTTCGTTCGCGTTTGGCCATCCTTGCAGAGTAATTATTAGGAACTGACCACAGTATTTCTCGTATTCAGCAATACTTTGGACGACGAAGCACTTTTATCAAATGAGAAATATTAAGAAAGGATTCTTTTATTGTGGATTTGAAAACACGTTGACTTTGATAACGAACCTTGTGTCTTGTAGGGATTTATGCAGTGTTTAACTGAAGTCCCTCGCCTTTTATTTTCTACAGTCATGCTTACAGTTTTATTTGTATGCCATTATATACTCATTCCATATGACTATATTTAAATAAAATCATTTTTGCAAAACCTATTTTTTATAGAAAGGAAAATTGCACACCGGTGAAGCAAATGTCTTCATCTGTATTATAATTTTTAAACATGGCTGGGGCTATCCTTCCACCGGATAAAAGTGTCGCAACTAAAATACGCCACTGCCAGGGCAATCATAATCAGCCAAGAGGCTGCGAATTTAATTCTTATTTGTAAAAAAATGTTTTCGTCTACCTTGAAGTGAGTCCAAAAAAACTTCCACCCAGAGTTATTTACGGTATTATCCTTACTCCATTGACAGCTGTTCGCTGTTTAACGACTGCACGGTTTAGTTTATATTTGTTATATTACGTGCAACGTTTGTCACATCATAGCCGGTTTCAGAGCAGAAGGCTCGGTCAATAATCCTTCAAGAGTTACCGCGTACGAAAAAATTAAAAAAAATGTGGTTAGACATAACTTTGAGATTTTTCAACCAGTTAATTTTTTCCCAAGACAACGTTTTTCATCTTGCTAAAACTGCGTTTAATGCTGTTTGAAAGATTAAAATCGATAAAATCGCGATCAAAAGTTATAACATTAAAACTTCAAAATAGACATTTTTGGTTTCAACAACCTTAGATATTATTATCATAACAACTTTAAGATTTTTTGAGGGCAAAAGATTAAAGGTGAAAGTATTGGCTTGTACCTAGGTTCCTAATGGGCAACGATGATATTTAAGCTAACTAATTTTAAAATCCATGGTGTATGTCTGATAATTAACAATATCTGACTCCATTGCAGTAGTATTAGTCAAGACCTATAAGTCAGGGCGAAATAAATAGTATTTGCTTCCAGTAAACGTTATAACTGCAATGTTATTATTATTAAGCATAATATCTTGACCGTGGAGGAGGACGTGTGGGGGTTAGGAACATTTTGTTTAAAACAATTAAAATACGGCTTTTTGAAATTTTTTGCCAATATTTCGTAAAATACGCGTGGAATCGACATGTTTTTTATTATCAATAGGGAAGCGCTTGACTACGATCTCGCCTGACGGTAAGCTAAGATGCGGCCTAAGATAGAACGCGCTTCCCTAGAAGTTCCCTAGAGTTCGAAGAGTTCAAAAAATCTAGTTTATATAAATGATACTTAGGAAATTAATGTTTGAAAAATATACATCATATTTTTTTAAAATTGATGATTGATTGTGATCTTTCGAATGGCATTCAACGCAATTGTTTAACTCAAAATTGTTTTAATCGATAGGTTAAAAAATGTCGAAGAAATGTAAAAAAAAACTTTTTTTAATTTTTTAAAACTTTTTTTTATATTGAATCGTCACTGACAAATCCCAAATAAATCCAGTTTTGAACCAATTTCCAGTATTTAGCGCGGTTTTTTAGAGGGCAAACCTAATTCGATTTTTATATCAAACGGTATATTAACCTGAAAGTTTTTTCAAAATCTGTAATAAGTTTACTGTAAACAACGTAATTTTAATGTTTGAAAAGCTGTACCTTTTGAAAATTTGACTCGATTTTGATTTTTGAAATTCAATATAGTTTTTTAGTAAGTACTAAAATATTGCAGAAGATTAAAAATGATTAGTTAAAAAAAATCGAAGTTATGTCGAAAAAAATAATTCCGAACGGATAAATATATTTTAATGCAATTTGTGCATTGGAGGCAGTGTTTTGAGAAGCAAAGCAGATTAAATTTTGTACTATATCGGTTCATTAATCTGGAAATTGTATTAAAAAAATATTGTTCCGCCAAAAACCTTTGTGAGGTTTTCCGAAATTTCTCAAAATCTCCTTTACTCAATTGGTTAAAATTTTCAGGAAGTCTAAGTTGAGTGGAATCCAATCGAATCCCATTAACCACGTTTCGATCGGTCAAGCGTTCAAAATTAATGAGATGTTTACATACACACATACACACTCACACGCGCACACACACACACACATACATACATATGTCATCATGAAAATAGTCGGAAAAGGTTCCTAGGTCCTCAAAACGTGAAGATCTGGTGAACACTCGATTTTCGAAAATCGAGGCAAAATCAGTAACTTCCTTATCTACGTAGCTACGTAGCGGGAAGTTAAAAATATATACCTAATTAAAAAGATAAAAAGTTATTTATTCAGGTTTATTTTTTGAATAATTTTTATTTAAAGCAAATTTCGTAGCGGGAAGTTAAAAATAAATAAATTAACTTAATAAATGTCTTTGTAGTTTGTTATTAATAAAAAACAAAGTAGCCTTTGACTAAGAAGCTATTCTTTTTCATTGAAAACTATTTGCAATAAAATAAACACCTAGTTGCACTTTTCTTAAATTTATTAATATTTTCATTCTCTAAAAAATATTTTTAATGTAAATTTGTATCATTTTCAATAAGCAAGATAAGCAGTCAAGGGTTTTTTTTATTATTATAACAAACTACGCTGCCTCGTGGTCTGCCTATTTGGCTCAGATCATGAGGTCCCGGGTCCAATCCCCGGGTCGGTCAAAGATGTTATTGAGATATTTTCGAGGATTTTCTCGAAAATCTAAAATCTCAGTAGCAACACGGAAACTGGCGGAGTGGTATATATACTACCACTGCCGTGCCTCGGATGAGCACGTAAAACTTTCGGTTCCAGTTATCGCTAAAAATAGTCGATCGAATATGCGGCGATGAGGATTACCAATTATCTCACCACCGACAAACTGGTGAACCGCGGTGAACCGGAAAAGTCTATAGACGGTCGGTTTACTCTGCCTACGTCGCAAGGGAACCGGGCGTGATGATACTTTAATGAAAAACAACAACGCCACGTAATTTTTTCTCACATTTTTGATTTTCGATTCTCACAAATAAAGAAAAGTTAAGTATCTTTTGATAGAATTTGTTTTTATGAAGTTATATGTGTGTAATTTTTTTCTGTAAGATGTTTTTTTTTTGTAAAGTATTTTGGAGTCCGACGTTAGTCAGTATACTAAGTGGCTTAGGCACTTTAACATCTACACTTGCAGAAGTTTCATTCATTTTAAAAGATAACTGATTGATGTATCTAATTTTGAAATATTTACCGTGTTGTCTTAGCGGTCCGGTGTCGTCGTTGACCATATGAGATCCCTGGTCCGATTCCCGGGTCAGGCAAAACAAAATGTACTTTTTCAGTTTTCTGATAAAACAACGTTGCCCGGGATTGGCTTGCCACCTATCACATTGTGAGAGAGTATTTTCGTCTAATCGTGGGTACACTTCTTGCACCTCTGCCTACGTATTCCAGGATATGGGCGTGTAGATACTTTTTTATCCTTTTTTACGTTATGCAATGTAAAAACAAAATAGTGAATTTTCCCAATAGCCTATCCTTACGTTAAATTTTATAAAGAACAAATTCTATTAGTATACTTAATTTCGATTAGATGCATCTTTTCTGAGATATTAGCAAAAACCTGAAAATTGACCTGTTATATTTTCAAATATATTATGATTATTCTTATATAAATAAATAAAATGTTTAGGTTTATATTTTACACATATTTTACTAATTTTTAAGCTAGTAAAATTGCATTTATAATAACTTTAATAAAAAAGTATACATTCTAGAACTGAATCTCTCGTAACACTATGAAATGATAATGCTAACTTATATTGAGCCGTGCGTTCAAAGGTTTTGTATACACTCCGGGTGTCACGTTCAACTGGACTTTCCACCCGAAACCGTTGAAACTTCTGATGTCTGTAACTTCTAAATTATAAAACTCATAAACTTGAAATTTTTAAGGGATAATCTTTATAGTAGATACTTACTTTTGAACAAAAAAATAATAAAGGATTTCGGATGACAGGTTAATGAATTAAACCTAAATATACGTTTTTATCTTCATCCCCTATCCCACGGGAACCATACTGAATTTTGGGATAAAAAATATCCTATAACCTTCTTCGGAGTAGTAACTCTAATCATGCTAAATTTCATTTGAATCCGTTCAGTAGATTCGGCGTGATGCGCGGCCTTGATACAGACAGACAGACAAAAATTAAAAAAATTACATTTTTCGCTTCAGTATCGATTAAAGAGTATCTTCTAAAAAAAAATTTTTAAAATATCTTCAATGTACAGAATTCGACCTCTTACAGTTTTATTATATGTATAGATATCCGCTAGTGTAAATTACGAAGTAGTAGCCGGTGAGCCTAAGTGCGCGACAGCCGTTGTTAAAGATGGACATGCAGACGTAACTTATTATTGATGTGGATTGTTGGCGGCAAGTGATGAAAGGCGTGCGTGGCGGACCGCTCGCCGCCTGCGCCTGCTCCCCCATCATCAGCATCATCTGGTGTGCTAAGTCACAACAACTGTGTTGGTAACATTACTTGCTCATACTATGTATGGCACGATGTATATCCGACACAAGAGCAAGAATGAAACCTTGTGGGATACCTAAGGTTACAGCAGCGCCCCGGACTTTATTCCAGTAATATCAACCATCTGAATTCTTTCATTTAAGTAAGAAATCAGAAGATTGAAAGCCTTATTTCGCACTCCATAATAGTGTAACTTCCTAATTAAGATTTATTTCATGATCGGTACAGTCAAATGCCTTAGACAAATCACAGAATACTCCAAGTGCATTTTGCGAAGTCTCTCAGGCTTCATAATTTTTTTTCAGTAATTTGATACCAGCATCTATGTTTGAGCGACCCTTCGTAAAACCGAATTGTTTATTGTGAAATAATCTAAATTTATTAAAATGTCTAAGCATTTGGTCTAGTTTAATTTTTTAAAATATTTTATTTTACTAGAGTTAGCAAAACCGAGATAGGTTGAAAATTGAAGGGATCACATTTAGAGCCAGACTTAATAATTGGAATAACTTTTCTGAATTTCATCAAGTCAGGAATTACACCATGTGTTACAGAACAATTAAAAATTACATCTAGATATGGTGTAATAACATTTATTACTTAAGCAGTGATTTGGTTTTTTCGGTTTCGGTAAGGAATATCATTAGTTTTTTATAATAACTACTGAGATATATCAATATCACTAGGTGGTATGGTTCTGCATTGCCTCGCCTTGGTCTGGTATAACCGCTTTACTTATTCTTGCCGCAATCGCGTCAGTGCTTGTCACTGTTGTGTCGTAAGGTAGCCGGTAAACTTATGCATGTGGCATAAGACCTTTCCACAAGATAGCAACGCATCATTAAAACCTTTGGTGTCTATAGGCGATGGTTGATTCTTTCCATCAAGAGACCCATCTGCTTTTTTGCTATCTTATAACATAAAAAAAATTAACATTACGCACTCGCATTAAATTTCACTGCTAGTTTGATTACTGTTCATAATTAATGTATTGATTTAACAATATTTTAATCAATCCAAGAATGATAATAATAGCGAGTATTAAGTTTTTTAACTCTAACGAAGGTGCATATAACGTTAACAAAGGAATGATTTATAAAATAAACTTATAAATGACAAGCTGACCCGCTCAGCTTCGCCTGAAAAAAAATTTCATCAGCCCCTATTTCAGTCCCGCAGGGCTTAATTTTTGACAGCCAGTTAGTCAACGTTAGACTCAGATTCTTCAATTATCTCCATGCCAAATTACGTCGAAATCGGTTCAGCGTGTTAGCTTTGAAAGCGTAATAGACAGACTGATGATAGACATGCTTTGCAGTTATAATATTAGTACGAATAGAATGGATATAGGTGTTAAGTATAGTTGATCAATGGTAGGTGAGCGTCGCGCGGACGCCGCCGAACCCCGGGTTCATGGAGGCGCGGCGGGCCATCGGCGAGCAGTACGTGGACATGTCGCCGCGCGCGGGCAGCGGCGGGTACCTGGAGATGCGGCCCGGCTCGCCGGCGGGCGACGGCTACGTGGAGATGTCGTACCAGCGCGCGCCCACGCGGCCCATCGCCATCGCCGCGCCGCGCCAGCCGCCGCCCGCGCCCGCGCCCGCCTGCTCGCCCGACGACAGGCGCCGCCGGCCTCGGGAGCCGAGGACCCCTCTCGGCTCGCAGACCCTCTTCCACATGTCCATGGAGTCCCCCTCCTCGCCGCCGGACTCCGATATCACGGACTTGGAGGACGACCATCACCACCTCACCACCGTTCGGGAGCTCTCGGAAGACGGCAGGCGCACTCCGGACGGGAAGAAAAGTGCAGACCTCTCGCCGGAAGAAGCTTCCTCGTCACCGCAGTATGTGACGCTGCGGCCGGGTATCCCGATAGCGAACCACAAGTCGGATCCGGACGAGTTGCCTAATAATCCGACGGCCAAGAAAACCGTGGTTCGCCCTGAAGATGCCAAAGGTCAGTCTCATATGTTTTTTGTATTTTGTGTATCGTCCCTTATCGTCTAAATTTGTTTTAAGACAATGTTTTGTTTAAACAAAAAATTCTCATTAAAATGTAAAAAGAGGCTGGGGCTGTGTCGCGGTACACAATGCCAATGTTTTTAAACCTTAAAATACTTAACAAAGAAAAAACACACATAATATATTTAGAAATACAAAAGTATTGATCAATGCGAATTTCTTCTACAATATTAAACACATTTAACTTATATATACGTATATCTAGCCACACACAAATCTGTAGAGACCTACCACCAACCCATAGCCCTACCAACGGATCTCGGTTACACGGGTCTAAACGCGAGAGATGCACAGAGTCTGCTCTGAAACTCTCTTTGTGCAATTCTTGACTCTCTACATGTTTTTTCACCTTGTCCTCTAGTCCCTATGACTCCTTTCACCTGAAGAGGCGGTTATGACACACGACACAATCACGATGACTCGCCTTCGCCAGTAGCCTTCTGGTTGTAGTTATTGGTATATCTCCAGAGGCTAACGCCTGTAAACCACGCATTCGTGAATCCCGTGAGGAAACCTATAGTTCGCTGGCGTCCTCGCATCATCCTCAAAGTAAACAGGCCCGGCTCCCATACCCTCCAGCTTGTCGGGCATTCCTGTCCTCTCTTCGTTATACAGTGGACAGTTCCACGAGACATTTCGCACAGCGCTATGTCCCGAAGTCTACCCCGAAAACAACCATGGCCAGTCAGCATTTGCGATGTGACATGGTCTGCCTCCACTTATTTTGCTCGTATCCTATTTCTCACGTCGAGAAAGAAGCGATATAGGTCGCGACCTTTATCACTATTTTCCTATCATTCCTGTCATTCAGTTTGTATCTAGTTCAGTACCCTCCTCTTGAGCGCATTTCTTCCGCTTTATCGAGCTCACTCGCATCTTGGGTGATCTCTCCAGCAAGTTTGACTTGCAGATCTGCCTGAAGCACACTCGCGAGCACTGGAAGGGCTACCGTACTAACGGATCTATACGCTTTGGTCAAAAGTATGAATGAAGTCCGCTCCTTTAATAACACGTTCCGGACCAGATACACCCCAAATAGGATAGCGCGCAATGCAGTGCGGTCGATTGCGAACATATTAAAACTAGGTAGTTCGCTAAGTTCTAGACGCTAAGCAAACCGCTTTCCTGTGTGGACGTAGCTTTAGACAAGTCATACAACATTCCAAGTGCATACTGTGAATTCTTTACGGCCTTATAGATGTATTTTAATAGTTCTACACCAGCATCTATAATTGAGCGACCATTCGTAAAACTAAATTTTAATTATAGAATAATTTCCAATTATCATAATTTAAAAGCATTTGGTCTAGAATAATCGTAATCTACAATCTATAGGCATTCAATATAAAATAAATGTACGTGATTGTATAGTTCCAGAGGGTGTAGCGAGTGGCAGCGGCAGCGGCGTGTCGGGCGCCATCACGTACGCGGCGCTGGACCTGCAGCCCGTGCGCCCGCTCGCCGCCTCCCCGCCGCCGCAGTACACGCAGATAGACTTCCTGCGGCTCGTGCGCCCGCCCGGCGACTGCCCCGCCAACACGTAGGTCAGTGCCCCCCGCCGCAGTACACGCAGATAGACTTCCTGCGGCTCGTGCGCCCGCCCGGCGACTGCCCCGCCAACACGTAGGTCAGTGCCCCCCGCCGCAGTACACGCAGATAGACTTCCTGCGGCTCGTGCGCCCGCCCGGCGACTGCCCCGCCAACACGTAGGTCAGTGCCCCCCGCCGCAGTACACGCAGATAGACTTCCTGCGGCTCGTGCGCCCGCCCGGCGACTGCCCCGCCAACACGTAGGTCAGTGCCCCCCGCCGCAGTACACGCAGATAGACTTCCTGCGGCTCGTGCGCCCGCCCGGCGACTGCCCCGCCAACACGTAGGTCAGTGCCCCCCGCCGCAGTACACGCAGATAGACTTCCTGCGGCTCGTGCGCCCGCCCGGCGACTGCCCCGCCAACACGTAGGTCAGTGCCCCCCGCCGCAGTACACGCAGATACACTTCCTGCGGCTCGTGCGCCCGCCCGGCGACTGCCCCGCCAACACGTAGGTCAGTGCCCCCCGCCGCAGTACACGCAGATACACTTCCTGCGGCTCGTGCGCCCGCCCGGCGACTGCCCCGCCAACACGTAGGTCAGTGCCCCCCGCCGCAGTACACGCAGATAGACTTCCTGCGGCTCGTGCGCCCGCCCGGCGACTGCCCCGCCAACACGTAGGTCAGTGCCCCCCGCCGCAGTACACGCAGATAGACTTCCTGCGGCTCGTGCGCCCGCCCGGCGACTGCCCCGCCAACACGTAGGTCAGTGCCCCCCGCCGCAGTACACGCAGATACACTTCCTGCGGCTCGTGCGCCCGCCCGGCGACTGCCCCGCCAACACGTAGGTCAGTGCCCCCCGCCGCAGTACACGCAGATAGACTTCCTGCGGCTCGTGCGCCCGCCCGGCGACTGCCCCGCCAACACGTAGGTCAGTGCCCCCCGCCGCAGTACACGCAGATACACTTCCTGCGGCTCGTGCGCCCGCCCGGCGACTGCCCCGCCAACACGTAGGTCAGTGCCCCCCGCCGCAGTACACGCAGATACACTTCCTGCGGCTCGTGCGCCCGCCCGGCGACTGCCCCGCCAACACGTAGGTCAGTGCCCCCCGCCGCAGTACACGCAGATAGACTTCCTGCGGCTCGTGCGCCCGCCCGGCGACTGCCCCGCCAACACGTAGGTCAGTGCCCCCCGCCGCAGTACACGCAGATAGACTTCCTGCGGCTCGTGCGCCCGCCCGGCGACTGCCCCGCCAACACGTAGGTCAGTGCCCCCCGCCGCAGTACACGCAGATACACTTCCTGCGGCTCGTGCGCCCGCCCGGCGACTGCCCCGCCAACACGTAGGTCAGTGCCCCCCGCCGCAGTACACGCAGATAGACTTCCTGCGGCTCGTGCGCCCGCCCGGCGACTGCCCCGCCAACACGTAGGTCAGTGCCCCCCGCCGCAGTACACGCAGATACACTTCCTGCGGCTCGTGCGCCCGCCCGGCGACTGCCCCGCCAACACGTAGGTCAGTGCCCCCCGCCGCAGTACACGCAGATACACTTCCTGCGGCTCGTGCGCCCGCCCGGCGACTGCCCCGCCAACACGTAGGTCAGTGCCCCCCGCCGCAGTACACGCAGATAGACTTCCTGCGGCTCGTGCGCCCGCCCGGCGACTGCCCCGCCAACACGTAGGTCAGTGCCCCCCGCCGCAGTACACGCAGATAGACTTCCTGCGGCTCGTGCGCCCGCCCGGCGACTGCCCCGCCAACACGTAGGTCAGTGCCCCCCGCCGCAGTACACGCAGATACACTTCCTGCGGCTCGTGCGCCCGCCCGGCGACTGCCCCGCCAACACGTAGGTCAGTGCCCCCCGCCGCAGTACACGCAGATACACTTCCTGCGGCTCGTGCGCCCGCCCGGCGACTGCCCCGCCAACACGTAGGTCAGTGCCCCCCGCCGCAGTACACGCAGATAGACTTCCTGCGGCTCGTGCGCCCGCCCGGCGACTGCCCCGCCAACACGTAGGTCAGTGCCCCCCGCCGCAGTACACGCAGATACACTTCCTGCGGCTCGTGCGCCCGCCCGGCGACTGCCCCGCCAACACGTAGGTCAGTGCCCCCCGCCGCAGTACACGCAGATACACTTCCTGCGGCTCGTGCGCCCGCCCGGCGACTGCCCCGCCAACACGTAGGTCAGTGCCCCCCGCCGCAGTACACGCAGATAGACTTCCTGCGGCTCGTGCGCCCGCCCGGCGACTGCCCCGCCAACACGTAGGTCAGTGCCCCCCGCCGCAGTACACGCAGATAGACTTCCTGCGGCTCGTGCGCCCGCCCGGCGACTGCCCCGCCAACACGTAGGTCAGTGCCCCCCGCCGCAGTACACGCAGATAGACTTCCTGCGGCTCGTGCGCCCGCCCGGCGACTGCCCCGCCAACACGTAGGTCAGTGCCCCCCGCCGCAGTACACGCAGATAGACTTCCTGCGGCTCGTGCGCCCGCCCGGCGACTGCCCCGCCAACACGTAGGTCAGTGCCCCCCGCCGCAGTACACGCAGATAGACTTCCTGCGGCTCGTGCGCCCGCCCGGCGACTGCCCCGCCAACACGTAGGTCAGTGCCCCCCGCCGCAGTACACGCAGATAGACTTCCTGCGGCTCGTGCGCCCGCCCGGCGACTGCCCCGCCAACACGTAGGTCAGTGCCCCCCGCCGCAGTACACGCAGATACACTTCCTGCGGCTCGTGCGCCCGCCCGGCGACTGCCCCGCCAACACGTAGGTCAGTGCCCCCCGCCGCAGTACACGCAGATACACTTCCTGCGGCTCGTGCGCCCGCCCGGCGACTGCCCCGCCAACACGTAGGTCAGTGCCCCCCGCCGCAGTACACGCAGATACACTTCCTGCGGCTCGTGCGCCCGCCCGGCGACTGCCCCGCCAACACGTAGGTCAGTGCCCCCCGCCGCAGTACACGCAGATAGACTTCCTGCGGCTCGTGCGCCCGCCCGGCGACTGCCCCGCCAACACGTAGGTCAGTGCCCCCCGCCGCAGTACACGCAGATAGACTTCCTGCGGCTCGTGCGCCCGCCCGGCGACTGCCCCGCCAACACGTAGGTCAGTGCCCCCCGCCGCAGTACACGCAGATAGACTTCCTGCGGCTCGTGCGCCCGCCCGGCGACTGCCCCGCCAACACGTAGGTCAGTGCCCCCCGCCGCAGTACACGCAGATAGACTTCCTGCGGCTCGTGCGCCCGCCCGGCGACTGCCCCGCCAACACGTAGGTCAGTGCCCCCCGCCGCAGTACACGCAGATAGACTTCCTGCGGCTCGTGCGCCCGCCCGGCGACTGCCCCGCCAACACGTAGGTCAGTGCCCCCCGCCGCAGTACACGCAGATAGACTTCCTGCGGCTCGTGCGCCCGCCCGGCGACTGCCCCGCCAACACGTAGGTCAGTGCCCCCCGCCGCAGTACACGCAGATAGACTTCCTGCGGCTCGTGCGCCCGCCCGGCGACTGCCCCGCCAACACGTAGGTCAGTGCCCCCCGCCGCAGTACACGCAGATAGACTTCCTGCGGCTCGTGCGCCCGCCCGGCGACTGCCCCGCCAACACGTAGGTCAGTGCCCCCCGCCGCAGTACACGCAGATAGACTTCCTGCGGCTCGTGCGCCCGCCCGGCGACTGCCCCGCCAACACGTAGGTCAGTGCCCCCCGCCGCAGTACACGCAGATAGACTTCCTGCGGCTCGTGCGCCCGCCCGGCGACTGCCCCGCCAACACGTAGGTCAGTGCCCCCCGCCGCAGTACACGCAGATAGACTTCCTGCGGCTCGTGCGCCCGCCCGGCGACTGCCCCGCCAACACGTAGGTCAGTGCCCCCCGCCGCAGTACACGCAGATAGACTTCCTGCGGCTCGTGCGCCCGCCCGGCGACTGCCCCGCCAACACGTAGGTCAGTGCCCCCCGCCGCAGTCACGCAGATACACTTCCTGCGGCTCGTGCCACATACTCTCCCACTTATTGTAAAGATACTGCCTTACACCGAAATTCGGTCTTACAGGAGACACTCGTAGGGCGGGCAGCCACCAAACTTAAAACCCTGACTGAGCACTTTGTTCCCCATAAGTCCGATTTCGCAATAACTGACTGACTGACTTGTTGAAAATCTTGTGCCACTTCAAAATATAATTAAGACTGTTATAATCCCGGTTGTATTTCTCGCTTGCATAAGAATCATGAGGGCAGTTAGGATTTTGTATTTTTACTTAATAGTTGTAAATGACTTGAAGATACTAATGTAAGCAAAACCAGTTGGATTATAATAATGTTAACTTTAGTGTCTAAGTGTGCGAGTGTGATATGAATAAAATGTGTGCATCTGTGTTATATTAGGTATTGTGTTGTTCCAGGTATAAGTAGTGGGGGGTCACACCAGTGCGGACATATGCGAGCGCGCTACGGCTAGCCCACTTCACTCGGTAACCATTTACCAATTTTTTAATTATTAGCCAAAGTCAAAAATGTATCAGTTATACAGAGTTCAAAACTCAACACGCTTTAACATTTCAAATGCTTCAAATAGGTACCAACGTATGTATAAAGAGATTTCAAAACGTCACCAGACTTATCTACATTTGTTCATCCGTGTATTAATATAACCAAATGTGGCACATATTTTTGACATGAAATTTGATAAGTTTTCGTTGACTGTCTCTTTTTGACTGTTGGTACATATTAAGGTGTAATTAAGAAATTAGGCTTCCATTACAGTTTAAATGTTTTTACAGAACATGTCGAGGAAATTTATGTAACCAGAACAATATCATTAATTTAAGATAGTGCCAAATGTGGCACTGTTATATTTAAAGTTCTAAGAGTGGTGATACTTTGACGTAAAGCCAAATTTAATGACATATTGTTAATGGAGTTAATACAGTGTGGAACCAATCAAAGCTTAAGCGACTCTTTTATGTTAGTTATCTGAAGTTCAAAATTCGTTAAAAGTGAAGGCTATGATATAAATACAGGCAATTGAATTCTGCTGTCTATTTATAAACTTTAAATAGGCTGTTAGACAACGCTCTGTATCGAAATAAATGCAAAATATTACGTAAACTTACAATGTTCTGCATCTTTCTCTCGTTTCATTTGTTGAGACGGTGGTGGAAGTATGCGCTTATTAATTTCAGGCTCATAGGTTTAAAAGAAATACTCATTAACTGTATTTTATAAAGGAATTTTACCTTCGTAATATTTCCATCCGGTTTAATATGGTCACCATTAGGAAATAAATGTTAAATCCTTACTTAAAATGAATAGTTTCAGTGTGACTACGTATGGAAGTGCAATAGTATCACATATATAAGCTACGTGGGTGTGGTTAGACATGAGCAAAATCGTTACTTTTCATTCGCCGTGACTGTCATTCCAGTGACAAGAAAGTAACGTTAAAAAATAATCGTGACTTTTTCACGTCGTGTCGGTTACGCTCAACACAATACATATTACCTAGGTTAAAAAATTCTTTCATTTAATCGATATCGCCACAGTTATCACTCCGATCACAATTAGGCACACGATTCAGGAGTTACACTTGTCTTCCAAGTTACGTAATTCCATTTAGCCAAATTTTTAACAGACTAAAAAAGGAGGAGGTTCTCATTTTCTCAACTTGTTTGAATCTTTTTTTTTATTTTTTATTTTATGTATTTTTCAATTATACAAGAGAGAGCGTTAATTCAAAATAACCTTCACACAATCTCCTCTGTGGTCTAGTGGTTCGGTGTCGGCATCGACCACACAGCCTATAGACGCCTAATGTTCGATTTTCCGTATTGAATGCATTCTGGCAACTAGCTGAGCTGAGCTGCAACATCGTGATTGGCTTACTCAAGGCCACAGTGAAAAATAGTGATGTACAGAGGATCTGATTGGTCGACACTGATTGGGTATTGGTGCATGGGCATTTACATCGGAACTATAAGTCAGATGTGTTGACAGAAGCCATTCGCCTGTTATTAGGGGTCTATGGGCTGTGTGGTCGATGGGTGTCGGAGTTGACTACATGAGGTCCCGGGTTCGATTCCTGTGTCGGGCAATTCAAAAATGTGTTTTTCAGTTTTGTGATAACAACAACGTCGCCCGGGATTGGAAAATGCCCGGTTGGCGATAGGTTTGCCACCTATCACATTGTGGGATCAAGTATCTTCGGTTAATCGTGGGTGCACTTGTTGTGCCTCTGCCTACCTCTTCGGGGATATGGGCGTGAAGATACTTCACAGTTTTACAGGCTTAGGAGTGTCGCATTTAAATTAATGTTCATATTAATAATTGAAAGTACATAGCTACCTACCTCCTGTCGCTCGCGAGAGACGCCGCTGTCTGCAGTGCGGTGCGCGCCGGCCACACGGACCCACTCCCACACTCCCACACACACACACACCCACCTCTACCTACCTTTTTTTTTTTTTTATATCATAAGATAGCAAACAAGCAGATGGGTCTCCTGATGGAAAGAGTCAACCATCGCCTATAGACACCAAAGATGTTAATGGTGCGTTGCTATCTTGTGGCGAGATCTAATGCCACATGCATAAGTTTACCGGCTACCTTACCCTCCCAACCGGAACACGACAGCCACAAGCACTGACGCTATTGCGGCAGGAATAAGTAAGGCGGTGGTACCAGACCCGGGCGAGACAATGCAGAACTCTACCACCTAGTAGCCACGATGGTAGTGACTCGATAGCCAATCGGTTGCCTTTTACGACCTGCCTGGCAGAACGGCAGTTGGCCTATTCTACAAAGGAGGCCGGGACCAACACGGCGGAGGCCGGGACCAACACGGCGGAAAACCTTGCTGTTGGAACATACTTCCATGCTGACAGATCACAGCGGCCACTTTAATCAGCGAATCACAGTCACTTATTCACTTATATATCACCCATCTCTAGGTATGGTACAGTTCTAAACCTATCAAACTCTTTTGTGTTTTGTTATTATGAAGGATCAGATAAAACTGTTTGTTTGAGCAACATTTGTTGAAGTGTTCGAAAATATTTAAGCCAATAATTTGGCAGTTCAATAGTACAATATCTGTAGTGCTGATTGGTGGAACGTGTGCGCGCGTTTGAGTTGCTTTTAATTCTCCTACTTTACTTGCTTATTTAATAGTATTAAAACATTTAATAATACAGAACTATATAAAAATGATATGTTGCTTATTGTGGAAACATATATTTAAAATGTTGATTCCGGGCTCCTTTGAAGAATAGAACAACTGCCGTTCTACCAGGCAGGTCGTAAAAGGCGACCGATTGACTATGCGAGTCACTACCATCGTGGGTACTAGGTGGTAGAGTTCTGCATTGTCTCGCCCGGGTCAGGTACCACCGCCTTACCTATTCCTGCCGCAATAGCGTCAGTGCTTGTCGCTGTCGTGTTCCGGTTTGGAGGGTAAGGTAGCCGGTAAACTTATGCATGTGGCATTAGACCTCGCCACAAGATGGCAACGCACCATTAACACCTTTGGTGTCTATAGGCGATGGTTGACTCTTTCCATCAGGAGATCCATCTGCTTGTTTGCTCTTATGATATAAAAATAAAAAGAAAATATGAGCCTTAAATTAATGAGAGTCACACTTCCATGAATACTACGACTGCACCAAATGTCCAAGGGGCAAGACTATGACAGGCAAATTACTATGTGTAGAATAGTAGAATTGATTGATGATTTTCTTAGACGTATTTAGTTATTCGAAAAAATCACAATTGTAAGGTTTCATGGTTAAATCATCTAATTTTTTTTTTATATGATGCCTGTGAATAAAGAATGCCAGCTGCATCCATATAAATACTTTTCTAGGCAACAATAAATAAATATTTTGCACATTTTAATCGTATGAGACGACTAAGTAAAAATAAATCTTGAAGCCATAGTAATGTAATTTATCTTGCATTGCCTTTCAGTATGTAACTTTATAAATAAGTACAACTAATGTTCATAGTACTTAAAACATATTTATTATGGTAGAGAAACGTTGAATATTTCTGACAAGATATACAATTGAAATAAAAATACAAGCTAGATTATCTACCTGGCGTGATATATATGAAGTTATAAATTTTCTAAATATTCATATAGATTTGTGAATTCTAATAGGACTTGCATCATAGAACTGTTTTAGTAGAAATCAGAAATGTGTATTACTTCCAACCCGTGCGTACATTATTGTAATCAAATTTCGTTTTTAATGAATAAATATGTCTAATCCGTAACTTTATTAATATAAAATAGGTAATATTGAACACTGACTGAAGAATCTGTTAGAGGTGGCAATGATTTACTTATTAATAAGATTTTTCATTGTGCCACCTTTAGGTGATTCTCGTCTTCGATGCAATGGTTGTGAAAGGGGCCTGTAGTAGTCGACTCAGATTTTCGTTCCGTGCTATACCTGTTGTGTTCCTAGAATACTCTATTTACTAAGGGTGGTTATATCGCAACACTGGAGGTATTAAGGGGTTATTTCGGTAAAAATTTGTTTTGCTTAAATATTTTATAATATTTTCCTAATATTTTGTTTTTTTGTGTAAATATTATTTTATAAAGATTCAAGGTGTAAATGTAATATTTCAGTGTACGTATGGCCACCTTTAAAACAGTGCAATTTTTACCGATTCAAATAAATTTATGTCTACATTGTTATAGTTTTCTTGTTATAAAACTTGACTGTTCGTGATGCATCTTTTTAGGATATTTTTTTGTTATTTCACTCAATACATGCGTCCTGAAATATTGTGTGTATTTAAATACCCATCTTTTATATTGATATTAGCTATTGGTAGTAGTTTTCTTTAAGTGTTGTAATGATATCGATTCGAACAGTCAAGCAATAAAAGCCTGAGCTTGATCTATGTATTGTGTATATATCAACTACATTCGCAAATCGCGACAATCAACTAAAATTCTCTTAGCTTGCGCATTTACTAATTCCCGAAAGTTTTGTTATTTATTTTTTATTTTCGGTCGGTTTAAACATATATTTGGGGGGAGGGGGGGGGAGGTTTTAATAAATATTTATTTATTACGTTATGTTTGATTGTTCTAATTGTTTAATCAAAAGGTATCGTTGCATGGCCCATCACTAGGGCTATAGCTTATCGTTGTGAAGTGTTCAATTATGCCGTGACTGAGATCTGTGACAAAGAAATTCCAAACGTTTGTGTAGAATGTCACATGTCTTAATAGTATCGTAGATACTAACACCCTCTTGCTTTTGATTTAATGATGCACCAAAACGGTACATATTCTTTTTAACAAGTATTGAGGACGATTTTGCTTAATGAAATCAAACATTTATATCTAAATTAACCTACACAGTCACTTTTGACTTTTCAACAATTTTATAGCGACAATCGAATCGAAAACGCTAAATTATTGTTAATGCATTGAAGTATTTTATATCAGCTAATAATTTCCAAAAAATAATACATATGCTATTTAAGATTACTGAAATAAAATAAAAAATGAGTCATGTTTTGTTTCGGTAATAAATAAAACTTGGCATATTAGATGAACCTGTGTCTCTTATGTTTATTTTTGATATTAATGAAAAAATATTCATATTCATTAAAATGTTAATATAAGCAACATAAAGTTCAAGCTGAGGCAGTACGCAAATTGTGTTCAAATAAGAAAATAATTAGGTATAATTTGAAACCGTTATACAAAATAGGTATCACCGAAATTATTTTCATAAGTAACAAAGCATTTGTTGAAAATCTAAAACATGTATGATGACTTCAATTATATCTTATACTGCTAAATTATTATATTTATGGAGTATAGAGGTAAGGAGGACCTACTAAAAATAAAGTTTCAGAATGGTGCTGGCGTACGATAAACTACGATATGAAATTAGCTATTGTAGATGGAGTGAAGTGCGCTGAACTTGAGTATTCAACAGCGCTTGTAGTGCTGTTTTAACACGTTACTTGAAATGTATTTAAAATCGCTTTTACCGCTTTTTTTAAAATTCTTATGCGAAGTTTGCGCGGTCACTATTGGATACATTTTGATGAACACTTTTGTCTACAGAGTTGTTTTCCTTACCTCTCCATGATTATATTGCTGTAGTATTCCATTATATCATTTATATTACACCCAGCAAGTTACAGTATCAATGTTTGATACATTTGGTTTCTAAGCTTTATCAAAACAAAAGTACCAACATAAAATTTTGATTTAAATAAAACATGCCTGTTGTTTGGAAATATACGAGCTAACAGTATAAGGTAATATTGAAATAATCTTAATTATGCAGTTTCACCAAATGCCGACTACAGAAATTAACATAAAAATGACAACTGATTCATATGTAGTAAACACCTGTCTAATACATTTGGTAAATAGTGAAACATATTGTTTGCCAATTTTGAAAACATTTAATTCCTAACATGCCATTTTGTATATAAATATATATTATTAAGACAGCAAAATAGTTTTATAATATATTGAAACTAAATTTAAGTAATACGCCTTAGTTCCCTAAAATATTAAAAGATGTTATTACCCATTATACTGTTCACTTCTGCGCAAGTCAAGGTCAGCTCTCAAGAAACATGCTGGGAACTATAAAAATATATTCTGTCTGTCTCACAATAATTTAATCCCAACTCCAAATTGAGTGGAATTTTGTAAGCGATTTTTAAGTAACTTCTGGACGACCTTAAGAGTTGAATGAAAAAAAAGAAGAAAAACGTTGAAATAATCATTAATTGCAGGTAGTTAGGTAAAACGAAGGACTTGTTTAAATAACACATTTCTTACATATATGCATTGTGCGGTTTATAATACATGAATAAAATGCATTCACTATAAAAAAAATAACTTACCGCTTTGAGAACCTGTATTATGTATCTGCCATATGTACATGGCGCGCGATTTAAATGTTTCGGATTGTTTTGTATTAAATAAACAAGAGCGAATGTTTGAAAAATTGCTAAAAAGTAAAAGAATAGTGATTCATCCTGTCTATTTCAATAAAACGATCAGCTATATACACAATTCCACGTGCATATATACCATCAGCACAGAGATATATCAAGATATATGTATACCTGTGAACATTAGTCTGTTTAAAGTTATACAGTGTGTAAAGAAAACCCTGTCGGATAAATAAAGGTGTTATTACGGTAATACGGTCACATATGAGTAATTATTTTATGGATATTAATTAATTAGTTTTCCCAATAAACAAAAGTAATCTTAAATGGTATTTTCATACATTAAGTAGGACAACACCTACAAATAAGTAAATTCTATTATCAAAGAATGCTTTGCAAGTTCGGATGCTACCGAAAGGGACGCAGCGCGTTTAAAGTTCCTTTGTAAAAAGCCGAAAAACGAACACCGCGCCTTCGCGCGGTGTTTGTGCGAAAGCCGTGAAAGCGAAACAATGAAACAAACAGCGACAAGGTGTTGTCATTTTTAAAATATTCGCTTAACTCTAGGGAATTATAAGTAACAATACGAATATTAAAAAACGATATCTTTTTTATTTTCAGAAATAAAGTAATTTTAATATTTTTTTCAGTAATGCCTTTAACCAACCTATATGTCTCTTTCGGATCGGACAGGGGTTACTTTACACACTGTATATTAATTTAAGACAGACAATACGAGTGTATTAAAACTGTCAGCCAGTTATTACAGCAAGTACAGTAATGGTTTATTTCATATAAATATTGAGTTTCTGAACATTTAGCTTGCATGTGTGTTAGACATGGTGGCTAACCTCATGAGAGTAAGCTGCGTCTGTTTAAACGTATATCAAATTAAATTTACTCAGGGTCATAAATATTGTCATGACCAATAATGTCACAGAGCTGCCAAAATGAGTTCCATACTTATAAGCCTAAAGCTATGTAAGTGAAACTACTCTGCTAATGAACGCTTCCAAAAGTTACCATACCACATAACCCCGCCGGATTACATTTATATTAGTGCAATTACTGTTATATCGCGATATAATGGCAACATTCCGACAAAAGCGATTTGACTAGTCTCGTGTGTTCAATTCCTAAAATAGATTAGTTCCCTTTGTAGATTATAACGCTTTTGCCGCGCTCAACATGCAACCAGTGACGGGACCTGTATTATAATGCCTGACTGAGTTAACACCAAATTTTTATATAAAAACTATTTATTATGCCTCGTGTACGCGATAGCGTGAAAGCGACTTTTTTTTTTGTAAAATATAAATTATTCATTGGATTATAGACTTTTGTATGTTGTAAATAAGCTTTAAATTTATTTTTTGCGTGTAATATTTCCCAAAATGTTTTAACTTTCGTTATTAACAGTTCAAAACTGAAATCGTGTATTGGTATTTTAACGTAGTACAATTCGGCGAAGCCATTGATTTGTTTATGTATTTAGATAACTGCTTTTGATTGTTATATAGTATTACGGGGAGTTGTGACTTCACATTTAACTGTTATAGATGATAAATAACAATGTTAGCATAATTAACAATACGTCTCATAAAACAGACTTTAAAACGAGCTAGCTATACGGAATCCAGTGGGAATAGGGAAAAATATATTAGTAAAACATTATACACAATAATAGGTTATTTAATAACTAATGACTTTGATTAGCTAATTGTTGTTTTTTTATAATTGAGATATTTCTGTATAATATTTAATGATAGAATAAAAGTAATTTTCCACAAGAAAAAACATTTTTTTTTGCAAATTGTGGATTTGGTAATAAAAATGTACTCGTGTGTTAATCGATTCTTATGGTATTATCATACGATTGTCAAGCGCTAGGAGAGATTCGATGATTTTGAAGAGGATCACATTTAAAGGGTTTGACTCATCAAAAAACTAAATCCAGCATGACATTTGTAATTTTATTTAGGATTAGTTTACTGTTGCTGTACAGTTACGATAGGAACGTTTAATTGTTAAGAATTTGGTTGTGGTCTAAACACATAAAAAAATACTTTGACGTGGTCTGCGTATTAGGTCTAGTTGTTAGTACGAAATTGCACCAGTTCCATCTAGAAAAGTTTTTGTAACAGTATGGAGTCTAGAAAATGGCTGTTTCAGAAAGCATTGTGTGCCCCAATAAGTTATTGTTGTTAGGGATTTCGCTTAACTTTTTTCTAATATTTGTGGCCAAGGATAAAATATGTTGAAAATATTTTGGAACACTAGTATAGAAAAAAACTATCACACGATTATTTGTAATACAGTGTATTTTAGAAAATATGTAATGCATATCCCAAAGCATTTATGCAGTCATACCATAAAAAAGTTATAACATTGTACATGCGCAGTTAATTGAAAGGGCCCGAAATTTTTTGAGTCTTTGGGTAGCAATGCGTTTGCGAGGTTAAAATCTGTGTCGCACATTGCTGAACGTGTGCGTGTTTTGAGCAGTCCACCATTTCTATTGCTTTTAATCGGCGCTTATTTGCATTCGTCTTCGTCGACAAAGTATCCCGGTGTCATTTATTTTTATAGTACAATACCTAGACCTTGTTTCAAGAGTAGCAAAGTAAACATCTCCACAATCTTTAAAAGAAATTAAAGAAGAAATTCAGGTTATTTACAGTATGACTAGTTTGCGGAAAGTTATTAATTAAATTACCTATGATTTCTTCTTTAGTTAATGAAATTCCGTAAAGTAATGTTTGAAACTATAAAATATTAGAAAATTTTTCATTAGTATATTATGTACAGGATATATGTTTGTACCTACTGTTGCCGCTCCCCACAATAGTTAACGATGTTCTATGCTATTTGCTAGTTAATATAATTACAAAAAAATTATTATAATTTTATATTAAATGGGCAAAAAAACGTTTAAATAAATTTTAATAAAAATAACTAAATCGTAACAAACATAAGTGTGGCCTGATGTGTGGGAGCACCGTTGGCAGGTGGCCAGTCGTACAAGAGAGTCACAACTCCCCGCGCTATGGTTTAGCCAGTGAGCAGATATTCGTGCCACCTCGCAATTATTTAGTAACACTAGATTATTACGTTGTTTAACATAGTATACATTTACTTCTATTCCACTTAGTCAATAAGTTGAATCGATACACTAGGTGTAAGTGAGAGAGGGAACGGAAACGATGTTATAGATTATACTTACGCAGTAGGGTCTCCTTTTAAAATATGCCCATTTAGATTAAATTATATATTTAAAAGTCAAGCACAAATATTTTTGGCGTTGATGCAACAAGGTCACAAACCACGCGAGCATATTCTAAAAGGAGCTTAGGCTCATTTGCATTGGTGGGAAATTGCTTAGACATCGAAAGCTAGTGTAAATGCGGCCTTATTCGATCGTTATTATTATATGTAAATGATGTAATTATAGTACTCCATGCAGCGGATTACATGACAACACGTGGAGTATATGTAGTAGCCATACTAGTCCCATTGCAATTAAATAAATTTTGCATAAAATGTTCCTGTAACGACGTAAATAGTGGTTTTTATAATGTTATTTGTAAGGTATTGTAACGGCTAGTTCGTGTCGTGTAGTACGTGTGGATAAGTCACGCTACGCTGCGAGTTCGGTGCAGTACAGGCCAATGTGACGTTTGCAGCAGCATCACCGTAAGAGATAAATTACTCTGCACAGCCAAGGTTATTCGCTAACGGAGCCAAGGGAAGAATTCTGTTACGTTTGATAAAAAGATTATATTTTTTTACAAATGGTGCTACTGTTTTGTGTCGAGTCGCAGTCGCGCCTGCGCGTGTTAGCTTTTGTACCGCCGCGTGGTGACCGCGCTGCCGTTATCTTAAATTGTACCATTCGCATACACATATTGTGAAGACGCCCGATGTTATGTTTATCAAATTTCTAAAAACTAATATTTCGTATGTTAAATTTTGTTTACTTTCATATTATTATATCGTATTATTATATTGTAAATATAATAAAAGCTTTGGATTTGATCATGTAGTTTTATTTCTTAGATTTATTTTTTGTTGGACATTAATCATCACTCCCCCACCGCCTTCACTCTAGCCAGAATTAAATCATAATACATATCTATATGTATTAAGTACCGGGTTTAGTAATCTTAGTGCCGGGTTTGGCCACTCAAGTTGAGTTAATATACAAATAATACGAATTAAAAATGAATAATATTATTATAATATTATAAAATTTTCGCACTAATTGATTCACCCTTATAAAAATATTGTATATGTAGCGTTTCAAGCAATCTACAAACTCTACAAGTAATAAAAAATATCGTAAAATACTAAATCGCGAGACTACAATTCTCATAACACCATATGTTATATTGAAATGTACCTAAACATATGCATTAAACAGCCTACTATAAGAAATTATTATTTGTATGTTCAGTTGAAATTAAATCGCCGTAAAGATAACACAGTGTTTCAGTTTAACTAACTAATAAAATCAAATAACTAAAAGTGAACCTAATCACAAAACCACCATAGTTTGAACGCTTTTCAGATGGACTTCGGTCGCCAGGCGGTACACGTTGCCTGGCCGGGAAGATCTTCCTTTTGGTCGTCACGAGTGTGACGTACAGCAGTTGGCAACCGTGTTCAATATGGTTGTTTGAGACTTAGTAAATATCGCATTTTTGGCAGAGGAAAAGGAACATGAAAAGTATGTAAATAAAATGAGATCAGTATGGGTAGAAGAAACATAGCGGGAAAAATGTACTTTAGACGAATATTAGGTATACTTTTGTATAAGAATTACATAAGTTGAACTACGAGAAATTTGAAATTTTAGCTAATTTGCTACGCCCGCATATTCAAACATACAATACGAAGTCCCAGGTCGATCCTAGCATTTCTGTTGTAGAACGACTTTCTGTATGTTTAAGATTAGTGAAAAAAACTCTTAATTTACATAGTTATATATATTTTAGTAAGCTTAAACATGTGGTAAGTCGTTCCTCAAGAGAAATGCTAGGTCGATCATTCGTATTGTGTTTTTTAATTTGCGGGCGTAGCAAATGAACTGAAATTTTAAAAATCTAAAATTAAAATCTTCTTGTGGGCGAGCCCGAGGCCAGCGTCAAAGTAAAGGCTAAGGAGTAAATCTACATGTAAATGCCATTGAATAAATCTACATGTAATGACTAAGGAGTAAATCTACATGTAAAGGCTATTGAATAAACCTAAATATAAAGGCTAAGAAGTACATCTACATGTAAAGGCTATTGAATAAATCTACTTGCCAACTGAGAATAGGACTCTCGGGATGACATATTGCTCCGCATTTTGCAAAAACTTTCATTTTTTATTGATGAAAATAATGTTTTTAAAACGTTATTTGTACTTTAATAAATCAGCAACATTTTTTGAACAAATATTTTTTACTGACATTACTAATTTCACACTTGTGATAATACTTTGTGCTTGTGATATGAAGTTGATAACAAGTGCGATCCTATTCTCAGTTGGAACGCATAGTACATGTAAAGGCTAAAGAGTAAATCTACATTTAAAGGCTAGGGAACAAATCTACATGTTCTACAAGGCTAAGTAATAAATCACAAAAATTAATGAATTAAATTTATATGTAAAGGCTAAGTAATCAAATCTACGGGTAAATATTATGGGATACGCAATTTTGTACTGCCTCCGAATTAAAACTAAGGTACTTGTCAGAGTATATTATAATCACTACCTTTTAGGATCTACGGGGAATATTCGTAAATATATAAATTATGTGTCATGTTGTTGGTTGATTTCGGAACTACTGAACCGATTACAATAAAATTTTGTAGATATCTAATGTTTGGTCCAACTTAAAAGATAGGATAGCTATTATCTTAATTAACACCCCCCCCCCCTCCTCAAATACCCCACCAACATATTCAACACAAGTAATTTGTATGGAAAAACGTTTGCTGGGTTAGCTAGTTTAATAAAAAAGCTGTACGAAGATGAAGCTGTTACTTTTAGGTTCAACTCCATCTGAACTCCAAACACTGATCACTGTTATGAAAGATGATTTTAAGAACATGGGATTATAATTGAATGCGATAAAAACCAAGGTTCTGATATTGATAAGGAAGTAACCAGAAAAGATGTTAGAGTAGTGATAGATGATGTAGTGTTGGAACAAGTAGACGAGTTGTACCTGGGGAATATGCTAAAGCAGGGATTGAGAAGATACACCGCTGATATCGAAAGAAGAGTATATGCAGGGAACGGAGTGAATGGAGCGTTAGGGGAATATAACCCTTGTCCTGCATAATTCTGCGCTTGCCCCAACGCTATTGTATGGAAGTGAGAGCTAGGTATATCAGAAAGAGCATGAAAGTAGAATTAACAGTCGATATGAGCGTTACGAAAAACTGTGGTATAACACTCGCGGATTGCTTCCGTAATGCCGAAGTGAGAGAGAGAGAGGTAGAGATTGAGACAGTATCGATGTAAAAATGAGAAAAAGCATTGATATAAAAAACCCTAGATGCACAGTCCCGAACAAAACTGATACTCAAAAATGTCCCTAATTTCTTTTAAGTAGTTATAGATGTGGCAAAAACATATGTCTTTGCATATTCAACCTTAAGTGCAAGACTTATAGTTGTTTTTAAAAAGCAATGTACGAAAATAAATAAAATTGACAGTGTCGCGGCCGACGCGATTCTATTTGAAATGAGTGCACAATTTAAAATTGTGCACTCGTTTTTGGGGGACGTTTTTGACACACTGATTGTGTATCTTGGGTTTTTTATATCAATGAGAAAAAGCAATGCTCCGTTGGTTCAGACATGTTGAAGTAATGGTAGATGAACGATTACTGAAACAGATATATAACGCGAATGTGGAAAGATGTAGGTATCGCGGAGACCAAGACTGACGTATCATGATCAGATTGGTCGGCTGCTGTCCGAAGGTGGTGTCAAGAGTCTTCGAAACTGGCGTGTTTACATGAAGAGAATTATGAATGTGCTGTCTGGACCGTGACATATGGCACTCAATTTTCTCTGCCTACTCCGTAAATCCCTTACGGAGAATTTACGTAAATCACTTGGCGTGAAGATTGTTTGTATGTTTGTATTTGAAAAGTTTTAATGTTTAACATTAACAAATTTTCTGTAAAGTATATATAAATAATCCTAATTATTATCATCTCATTGATTAATATTCCGTTTGTTGCTGCATGCACATGATTATTATTTATTACTCTCAAATATATTAGCTATAGCTTAACTATTTAATAATATATATCAAGCTCATAGGCCTTATTACCCTGCTTCATATTAAATTCTTAATTTTGTCTTTGTTTATAATAAAAGCGCTAGTTTTTTTGTTCGTGTTTTATAGAAAATGTCCTTAACTTCGATTAACATTCAAACATGAAGTTAATTTTTATTATAATGTTCTTTAGCTAGATTTTTGTATCCGTAGATACATTATTGAAATTTTCACAATTTTTCCATCCATATAGAGTAAATAAAATAATAATTAAATTCAAATACTTTTATTTCACAGAATATAAAATCACAACAGATTAAAAGCGTCCACTTTAAATGCACACAATTCATACATAACAATAGCAAGTAAGATGAAACCTGTAGTATAGTCAAGTCATTAGCAAGTGGTTTAATCATTTATACTAAAAAGTTACAATGGTCGGTGGTGTTGTTTTTAAGATTGCACTAAGGTCTCAAATATTATGAGCCTCTCGGCACGTAAGTAAATTGGCTTGAGGTCACAATTACCTAACAGAAGTTTCCAGTTGGACATAGCTAAACGAAAAGGATCCAATCCACAATATGGTCAAAAATGAGTTAAGTGCATCAAACTGATGCTAAACATCAATACAATTGGCCAGTAAAAAACATCTAAGCAAAAACAGCTCTCTATTACTTTATTCAACGTCAGAACTAGTCCCCATGTATGGCACGTTAAGAAATTAAAAAAATATCTAACTTCTATATTTCTAAACTGATTTTGTGTGGATTGAATCCTTTTCGTGAAACTACATCCAGGTAAAGTTACGCTTGTACCTATTGTTTTAGTTTGGTTTTATTTAATTTACACAAACCGAATATTTTTACTTTTTGCAAGTACATTCAGGGAGATGTTGCGAATGGGATAATCTTTATTGACTCGGCCAATGATACAGCCAGTGCTAGCCACTGTCCTGCTTTATTTTTAACATCTAGAGCCTTGTCTGCTTGTTTTCTATGTAATTTTAAAAACTTTCTTAAGGGTAGCAAACAAGCAGATGGTTCTCCCGGCGGAAAGAGATATTTATCGCCTATAGACAAAAAATTAATGGTGCATTGAACAGACCACATGATTACTAAAAGACACGCCATTGGGAAGGAAAGGTGTCACCGCGCATATGAGTAAACGCTCCTATCACTGTCAAAAATGTCATAAATTTGTCGATATTTATATCGTGAAAAAAATATAAATAAACCATGTACGGTTTTTGAATCCCAGCAAATTATCTTATGATGAAAACAGGCTTTATAACTGGATTAATAGAGTTATTTCGAGGTTTTGATAAAAGGTTTCACTTGGAGTGTTACTGAAATGAGAGCGCTTCATAAACCTATAAACCGGTTTTAAGCAAAAACCATGGAACTGTCACGCATAGTAAGCAAAAACAGTGTGAACAAAAATTGGGACGATAAACATCAAAGAAATATTTTTAAAAAACCTCTATAAATTGGTTTATTGATTCAAAACATTTATAATTTTGCTTCAGGAATACGGTATTTTTAAGGTTTAGGTACAGCCAAACCTTTTTAAAATGCTCTTTATTTTATGTACTTGCAATGATATAGCTTTGAAAATTAACTGGTTAACAAGCCCTGAAAGAAACAATAGTTTATTGACCTTCAAAAATCTTATTTTTACGAGTCAAAAAGGTCCTGCACATGTAACCTATTATAGGTTATATACATTACATAGAAAATGCATCTATACAAGTTAGCCTAACATTACTATTGTACTAATTATTTGGGTGGTGATCGGCCATTCACTACAGTAGGAGCATCTTTCCATGATTTGCCTTTTGGCTTACTCTTGACCGTCGTAAGCTTTTTCTTAACTACCTTCTTTACAGTCACTTCCTCATCTGCAAGTAATCTTTTTTTAGGTTTAATTTTTTTACCCTCAATTGTAAAGGAATCATCGAATATATCTGCACTAGAATTAGCCGAGTCCGTGCTTTTGTGTTTTAAATTATTTTTCTCTCCAATTATTTCACATATTGGGCTATCAAAAGACACTTGACGTGGACTCCGTTTTGGTCTGTCCACTGAAGTTTGTGTCGCAATATTCGCATGATTCTTCTTAGCAGGCGGTGTGGCTTTGGGTGCCATTTTTGTCTTTTTTAGTTTGACTACAACAGTGGGTTCCATAGATTTCCTTTTTCTTGTTTTATGTGAAACATCCTCACTGACTGGATCTTCGTTTTCACAGTTTTCATCATCACTTGTTTTACCAATGTTTCTTTTACGTTTAGCTAATGTGGATGTAACATTCTCTACTTTCTTTTTTGGTGTCCGTTTAGTAGTTTCTAATGAACTGTCTGCATCATCTACTGTTACGTTTAATTTGCTGTTTTTCTTCTTTGTAAAATCTAATTTGTTGTTCTTAATACCCTCTGATTTGAGATAGCTTTGAAAAATTTGGCGACATTTTGTATAATCCACTGCGTCCTTTGGTTCTAATGAGTTTATATATTCAAAGAACTTGATCAAAGCTTCTGAAATTATTAAATACTGTATAATATAAAATTGTGCTAATAAAATCGTGTACTGTGACAATTTAATAAATAATATGAATTGGATGATTGTTTTATAATATGTATAAATGTACGTATGGACATAAATATGTCATCACACTTTCTGAGATAGGGAGAGAATTTACCAAGTTTATTATTGTCACTAATTTCTTACTAGCTGTTGCCTGCGACTTCGTCCGCGCGGACTTGGTTTACTTCGCACAGCTCCTCCCCCGTATGTGATAGCGTAATAATACGTAGCCTATATGTTGACCCGACCTGTCAATAATATTCATGCAAAATTTGAAGTAAATTCATTCAGTACTTTTTGAGTTTATCCCGGACATACATACAGACAAAGAGACCAACAGACAAAAATTCTAAAAACTATATTTTTGGCTTCGATATCGATTGTAGATCACGCCCCAAGTATTCTTTTAAAAAAATATTCAATGTACAGTTTTGACTTTCCTACGATTTTATTATATGTATAGATTACTTAGAAGTGTTAATAGCTCTAAATGTTTTTTCAATGTAAGGGTGTGTTAGCACCATTTTTTTAAATATTAGTGTATATTTGTCACCACATATGTTTAAAATAACAATTAGGGCATAATTCCAAAAATAGGACATTTACTGCGTAATTAACAATGTGTTACATTATTTCTGCCCCTCTGTAGTTCTATTGTTGATGGTTCCTGCACAAAACCCTAACGTGACATCACTAAAATCAGATACCATCATAATTTGAATGTGCAGTTGGTTTTCTAAATTCTAAGATCGAAACTGTAATAGATTGTAAGCAGCATCTGAATATTTGATTGGTGTTTTAAAAGTTACACTGTGTTGATGTGTGTATGATATATTTTTACCTGGAACATTAGGGTAGTTCTTTTTTATTTCACTTTTGACATTTTTCATGAAGGACTCTTTCATTTTTTGAACTGTGTCTTGGTTTTTTAAAGATTTTTCCCAAGGTAGCTCGCCAATGAGCCACTGCAGCATGTTATAGCCAAGAATTTCTAGATCTCCCCGCATTGTTGGAACTGAAAATTAATAAATACAATGTATATTAAATAAATTTGGATAGTTCCCCGATCCTTCACTGCTATTCACCGATTTGTGAGCTGGCTAAATAGGTGAGTACCTGGATTTGCCAACTGAAATGAACCTAACATTATCATCAGTATAATAATGAAAAAGATAATACTTTTTCACTACAGGGCAATGAAAAGCATTAGTGGTGACACAAATAGCCATTACCTTACTACTATATATATTCGCCTTTTGTGAACTATCAGAAATCAGAAATACTTTTTTCAATAAAACTTTTTACAAGTTATTTTGACACGTCAACATATTTTTTTAAAAACTACTACTGGATCGGAAACGCGGCTACACACTGAGAAGATCCGGCGGAAGAAACTTAGCGGGCTTGTCTTTTTTTCATATCATTGATTTTTTTTACATTATCACAATATTACAAAAAATCTATATGAGATCGGTGTGAGGAGCAATTAATCCCAGGCTTTTTTGTCTTCTAAATAATCTGAGATTTTATAATATCCTTTTTTACAGTTTTGTTTTAACACATTTTTTAAATTTATTGACTGGTAGATCTCTTATAGTTTCGGGAAGTTTATTGTAAAAGCGTATACATTGCCCCATAAAAGAGTTACTTATTTTGTGGAGACGAGATGCATGCACAACAAGATTGTTTTTGTTCCTTGTATGAAGTGAGTGTACTTCACCATTTCTTTTTAAAAAAGCAAATATTTTTACTAACATACATCAAATTCTCAAATATATATTGGGATATGGCAGTTAGAATATTGATTTCTATGAATTTTTCTCTCAGGGAAACCCCCGGGCTAAGATTGTAAATTGCCCTAATAGCTATTTTCTGCAATACAAATATAGTATTTATTTCAGCAAAATTTCCCCAGAGAAGAATTCCATATGACATAATGCTGTGGAAGTAACTAAAGTATACAATTCTAGCTGTGTCGACATCAGTTAACTGTCTCATTTTTTTAACTGCATAAGCTGCTGAACTAAGTCTATTTGCTAAATTATTAATGTGCGGTCCCTATTGTAATTTCTTATTTAAAGTAATATACCTAAAACACAGTGGAATCCACCAGATCCAGGTTGTTTCCATTCAGTTGTACGCTGGTTTCTACATGCCTTACATTAGGCAATGAAAATTTAACGCACTTAGTTTTGTTACCACTACTTAGCAGAATAGCTGATGATCTATCCTTAGTGCGCTCATACCATACCATAAAAACAAGTTATATTGCAATCTGTGGCAGAGTTGCTGCCATCACTCATGCAGATTTCTACTGACTCCTGTGCAGGCCGGCTTTACGATGATCATATCAGTGTTAGCAAGTTGTTTCAGATCCCTATTTTGAAGAAATTAGGCTGCCTTTTTGTCAAACATTTCATAAAAGGTGAAAGATTGATGAATGCATTTTTAATAGAGTTCTTCAACATAATTATATCCATTTTGGATGGATGCAACACACCATTAACATCTTTGATTTCTAGAGGCAATGATTATCTCTTTACTTTAGAAGGATCATTCTTATATAAAAGTAATTAGAAGGTTGGTAATCACCCTACAAATAAGCATTCATCAATACTACCTTTTGTATGTCGCTTGCTTTAGTTACAATTTTTCATAAATTATTTTCACTTGAATTGAAAATATAATTTAAAACTTAAGAAAGCACAAGTACTTAATACTTATCAGCGCCGGAACCTGTTTATTTTAGAGTCATAATAGCTACCTCCCAAATGTGCATCTCGGCTGGTGTACTCTATGGTCCCATTGTGAGCACACTTCTTGTCCGGTTTGAACTCCTTCTCATTGACCCTAGTGGCTAATCCAAAATCAACAAGGTAAGCTTGATTCTCTGTGCCTTTTTTGAGACCTAACAAAATATTGGCACCTTTTATATCAGCATGTACATAGCCTTTGCTGTGAATATATTCTAGTACATCTAACTGAAACAAGAACAATAATGAACAAATGTTATTTAGCAAACTGGCTCCCAAGTGCTTTTATACAATTATATATTTTTCATAACATGGGAATCAAATTCTGGACCTAATGATGTGAGATGAATAGGCTAACCAGTAACTCAGCAGGCAGTCTATTAATATTAAATTTTATAATAGCTTAAGCATAACAAATAATATAGTAAAACTTATGTTTGTAATGATTAGCACCTAATTTTGCTTGGTAAACAAAGCTTGGTTTGACATACCAATTTTGTCTAGTAATGATACTGAAAGTACATATATTTTTTGCAATTGATGTAATATAGTAAAGGGAAATTTTGGTGAGTTGAAACAATGACACTATTCATTTTAATATTGTATTATTACCATCTATATAGTGTGGATGTAATGTTACGTTCAGAAGTATGTCAGTTATTTTTTGTCCTCCAAACTGGCTGACTTTGCCATATGTTGATGTTCGGTCCATTTTGTCCATGGATATATGTTTATATTGCCTACTAATATGTAGACAGTTTTGCCCACAAGGAAAAAGGCATGAAGTTTTTAATTAACTATAAATTGTACAGCTAAATATTAAGTTTACAGATGTTTTATATTATTGATATTTATTGTGATAAATTAAATGTGCTGTGAAGTTAATTGTGCTGACTATTAACCCTTCTGAAAATGAAAGCAACAACTGAAGTTTCATCCCAACTATCTGAACTGTACAAATATTTATTTTCATGTATGACTTACCATTTGTGCACCAATCTGGAAGACAGTGACTGGAGAAAATGAACGACCATTGTCCTTAAATAGACTCCATAAATCCTTGCCATATCGCTCCAACACCAAATACCTGAATTTCTCTCCCTTGTACTCATGAGAGCCATTACCAAAATATAGAGGCATTCCAAAAGTTGTGAGTTTTTTAGTTTTCATGTAATTAGCAACTGGAAAAAATGAATTTACAAGCTTAATTTACCTTGGAATCTGAATGAGGTCAGTGTTTATTATAGCTATCTCAATGATAAATGGATATCTAAAGGCAGTGAACATTTGACAATCTATACATATAACAAGATTGTAGGAAAGTCAAAACTGTACATTGAATATTTTTTAAAAGAATACTTGGGGCGTGATCTACAATCGATATAGAAGCCAAAAATAGTTTTTAGAATTTTTGTCTGTTTATCTGTTTGTCTGTATGTATGTCCGGAGTAAACTCAAAAAGTACTGAATGGATTTACTTCAAATTTTGCATGAATATTACTAACAGGTCGGGTCAACATATAGGCTACATATTATCACGCTATCACCTACAGAGGAGGAGCTGTGTGGAGTAAACGAAATCCGCGTGGACGAAGTCGCAGGCAACAGCTAGTAAAGTATAAAGTAGTTTTATTGTTACGATTACAAGAAATTACTCCTATTTATTACTTTTGTGATTTTATAATTATTATGTGTTGTTTTAATCTCCCTTTGAAGAATATACTATCTGCTATTCTGCCAGACAGTTCGTAAGAGGTAAACAATTGGCTATGCAAGTCACTTATCCATTGTGGCTACCAGGTGGTAGAATTCTGCATTGTCTCACCTGGGCCTGGTACCACCGCCTTACCTATACTTGCTGCAATAATGTCAGTACTTGTCACTGTTGTAATCAGGTTTGGAGGGTAGGTAGCCAGTCAACTTATGCATGTGATTTTAAGACCTCACCACAAGGACGCACTATTAATACCTTTTGTGTCTATAGGCAATGGTTTCTCTTTCCTTCAGGAGAGCCATCTGCTTGTTTGCTATCTTATAATATAAAAAAACTTTATCATTAGTGATTTAGCAGCATCCACTTCTGCAGCAGAGTTTGTAAAAATATCTAGATAAAACTTATAATTCTTCACTCTTTTTATATCACAGGACAGCATTTTTTATATCATTCATTGTATTTCCTTGATAGAAAGAGATTTTTTATAGACACCAAAGGGGCCGCTCATCTCTATCTAATCAGGGGATCTAATGCCTTATGCGAAAGTTTGTTGTCACTGTCGTATGGTAATCTGGAACACTGGAACAGCTCTGCAATATCTTATTTGAGTATGGTACCACTGCCTAGTACCAAATTCAGATGGGATATTGCAGAAATCTACCACCTGGTATACATGTTTTGCCAATTGTTTACCTTTAAAGAATTGCATGATGGAGAAACATGTTCGCTCATATGATATACAGAGTGCTGGAAACTGTATCTATTTACTAGATAGGGTCTTGAGAATAATTTTAGACTGTACACAGCTACAAGCTGTTACTGTAGGAAAATAAGTGTTGTTTCTATTATTTTACTTGCAATTTTTCCATTACAACCTTTTTTGGACCTCATCAAATATTTCAAAAAAAAAATTTCAGTGTGTGTGTATGAAGAGAGTGATGAATGTGGAGGAAGGGAGACAAGCCTGCAAGGATTGTGATGTATGGCACTCGGTTCTCTCTGCCTACCCCGCTAGGAAACTGGCGTGAAGATATGTATGTAAGATTACTTACCTTCATCTCTATTTGCATTTCTGATGTAAAAATGTTTTTCAACAAATAATGGTCCATTATCATGTGGTTCCTAATAAAACATAATAAATTTTCAGTTAAAAGCAATTTTGTTTAGGTTTACGTATATAAATGATGTATATCATACACAGTCATTGTTCACATAAACTTAGTATCATAAATAAATAATGATAAAAAACACTAAAAAAATTACACAAATTGACAACTCAAAGTAAGCAATTTATTAGCTTGTGATAATATCACTCATGCTCATATTATGAGCATAAGACAACAATGGTAATATGTAGAAATACATATATTAATACTTAGTAGTGACATTTGCCAGTGTCGAGTGAACTTAGGAAGTGGCACATCTTATCCATTTGTTGAAATTAGAATTAGGAATGGTTTACGACTGTAGGCTTGAACTAAGTACGGTTAACAAAATCAACAAAAAATATACAATAACATAATGAAGCAACAGTAATACTCTATAAACTATGTTAAGTGAATAAATAATAATAATAGTTATGTAAAATTTAAGTAACAGGATTAAAACAAGCACCAACAAATATTTTATGATACAAATGTGATAAGTTTATTTCTCTAAATCTAGTTAAGTGCTTTAATGTAAGTTATGCTAAAAATCGCAGGAAGTGCACTTGATGGTAAGTGATCACAGCCGCCCATGGACATCCACAATACCAGAGGTCTTGCAGTTGCGTAAATTATTTGGCTTTATGTCATAAATCAAATTTTAAATATAATTTATAACTCTAAATGCATTTAAATTGGAATGACATAAAACTGTTTTTCCTAAAACATATAACAATTTCGTTTTGATTAGAACTTAAATTTAAAAGATAAACTTACAATTTTTATCACAAATGGATAATTTGTTACTTTCTTCGGTGAACTGTCGTGTTCACAAGCAGAGTAAATTACACCAAATCCACCAGAACCGATTGCAGGTCCTATTCTCCATTTCTTTTTCGCTATTGTATCGTTTATAACTTCTCCGACAGGAATAGGGGGAGGCTTCTTATATCCGTTTGCTTTTTTCTTAGGGGCTGGCGTTTTCTTAACTCTCCCGCTCATTTTTCACTTTATAGGTTATTTGACACTAATTAGCGGGATTACTATGTTAATTGTTGCGATTTTATATATTTAAATATGCTATTGTAACTAGAATTACTTTGTAATTTTTAAAGATAATTCGTAAACACAACAAGCGTCTTCTGTTGCTAACCGTTGCTCGAGAGTGGTGACCACAGACTAATTAGAGTACTGTGGTGACAGATGCGACAGACAACAACGACAGCACTTGACAGCAGTGCTGCCAAAGCCGTATTATAAAAGAGAGCTAGCAGCTCCGTTAGGAGTATATTGTTCTGTGGCATGAAGCTGTATTATATCTGAAGGCAGCACTTCTAAATTCTAATACCTGCTTGAAACACAACTTTAAATATTGTTGTCATCTTCTGAGGTCTTATCCTTTCTTTGTAACACAGCTCTATAAAAAGGGATGGAGAGACCTCATAGAATGAGATCTAACCTCGGTATTTGTTTCAAGCAAGGTTTCAAGTGATTCGAATACGAGTACTAGCTCCACCTATACCTAATACTTCATGTTCTGTGGCTAGGCTGTTGAAAGAAACCAAAAAAGAGCTAACTTTTTTGTTTTTTTTAGGTTTCCAAAAAGAAAAAAAGATAAATAACTTTTTTATGTATGAACAACATTTTATATTATAGGAACATTACTGTTGTTGAAGGATTGAAAGAAAGCAGAAATATTTAACAGTGCTTGTAGTGCTGTCTTAACAATTTACTGCCAAACGTACCTATTTAATAGCGCTCTGCCGTTTTCTTTTAAAAATTCAAAAGTTGTCCCTGTGGAACGTTAGTGCAACCACTTATTGCTTTTTGACGGTCACTTCTTGTCAATAGAGTCGGTGTTTACCTCTGCCCTCCAAAGTTTAAAAATCAGTGTCCCCGCTGAAATTTGAGCTCAGAATTCTGAGTAACAAATTTAAATTTTCAATTTCTTACATTCTTTCTAACTTTTGCCAATTATGATTCATAACATCCATTTTGTGTAAGTTGGGAACTTTAAAACTGTGGTAGGCAGGTACCCAATAATGTAACTGTTATAAATACTGTAGATTAACACTAGATCATGTTTGTTCTTTTGTCTTGTGACACAAACTATGGATTGGGCACTCCTTGGTTTTTAGGGTTCCAAAGTAAACTAGAAACCCTTACAGTTTCGCTGTGTCCGTCCGTCGCGTCCGTCCGCTAGCTCAGAGATCCTTAGTATTAGAAAGCTGTAAATTGGCATGAATATACATATTAGTCACGGCAACAAAGTGCTAACATAAAATCTTGAAAAATATATTTTTTAGGGTAGCTCTCTGCTCTTCTAACACATAGTATGGGGTATCATCGTTGGATAGGTTTTTAAAAAATATGTCAGATTTGTGAAATCAAGTTTTCAATTGAGTGACTCGTTTGTGAAATATTATGCTTGTATAGGGCCGAGCTTAGACAAAATAAAATGGAAACAAAATATTTTCAACGATTATTTATTTTAGTCTCTGAACAATAACTTTTTAAATAATTATATAATAAACAATTTTCACTAGCCTTAAAAATAAGTAATAAATATTTCTTAAAACTACATAAATTTAACTAATTAATAGATCATTTGTAATTAAGGGATGCTATAAATTACATATTGTAGAATCAAAATTGTCTACGATTATAGTTCAACACCAGAGTTTATGGTGACGATTTTTTCAGTCTTGCTGGTAAAAAAAGAAAGTTAAGTTCTGCAAAGCTGTTTCAAACACACTACATATTGAAATAATTTAATAAACACATTTGATAAGTAGTAACATTATTTGCGGTGAAAATTAGTTATTAGTCTAAAGACAAGTTTATTTAAAATTGATATGTTAGGTGGGTTGGGACTTAATTTAAATTTCAATACAAGTCTTCATCGACATCTTCTTCATCGTCATAAGACATAGTATACCAATCTCGTGCAACATCTTCATAAATTATTCTTTTCACCTCCTCACCATACTGTGGATGAAGGATCCTTGGAGATCTTGCTCGGAATTCCAGCGGCACATCGTAACATTTGCAGATACAACAAGCGGGAAATTTAAACCAGTCGGCAAAGATGCCCCTGCATTCGTTGCGAGGATCATAGGCGAGTAGGCGATGAAGCCGGTATTGCTGTTCACATCTGAAATAGGAAATTTTATAATTTATTTTGACAATAATCATATTTTCTACATTTCTCAGTATGGTTGGGAAAATTAATAAAATATTTTGAGAAAGTTTTGTCTTTCTAAGGAGCCCCATAGACCTACAATAATGTTGCGCAATGTTACGTATTGGGCAATATTATTGACTGTTTAGGGTTAATATTGAAGATTGCACAAAGATTGAACGCAAGTTTGAGCGGATTTAATTTTTATTGTGCAATATTTTTTTCTTGCATGGTGTAGGCTTAATATTCCACAATATTTTTCACTTCAGAGTTCAGAGTTTGGAACGGTCGCGTTCGGTCAGTCACGGTGTTTACTGTATGGCCATGACGTAAATTTAAGCAAAATGGCTAGTAAGAATGCTATAAAAGATAAAGAACGGGTGTTTTTACTTGAGTGTATAGAACTGTAAAGAGATTTATTTAACAAAATCACCAGCATTGTTGCCGCCAAAACTTTATTGTCAGACGTGTTACTCGCACGAAAATATTGATCAGACTGGTTTGTCAATTTATTAAGTGAATTTATTGAACGTTTGGAATCCAAGGGGGTATTCAATATTATTGCACAATAAAAGTATAGCGTAATATTATTGTAAGTCTATCGGTTGCTTAAGATACACTGATAAATATATCCTTTTGTTTTATCAATTACGGAGAGATATGGTATAACGATACAAGGGGCCATATATACAAATACAAGGATTATTTGATTTAAGTAGTGATATTTCCAAAAACAAAAACCTAAACTTGCGAAATACAGCCGCAGCTGATGAAATTAATTTCTCTAACTCAAAAAATGTTTTGTTCAACGAAAGAAAAACCTCAGAAGTCGGTTATTTAAAAACAGATTTTGAATTTTTCATTTTTTTTAAAAGGAAAAAATAGCGTTCCTGCGCGCACAAACAGAAATATGTACAGTACCCGGCGATAAATATTGCACATCGACCTTTGGAAAGAGACAATCGGCTAATTTCGGCTTCGTAGAGCGTTATCTCTGTCGCACAAAATACAAACAGTCCGGTACCTATTAGGAGCTGTTAAAACAAGTATGATTTGCTTCTTTTGATATTTTTATTCTTTGTATAAAATACACTAATTTTTCTATAAGTGATGGCTTTAGGTTGGGGTAAAATAAAATAAAAAAACATTTTTACATTATGTTTACGTATTTAATTATTTTGGAACATTACAGCTTTAGTGTACATAATAAACACCATTATACCTATTGCTAAAATGAGACATTGCAATAAAAATAATAATAATTCTAATTCTCAATTACTTCCATTTCACTATCTGTGCTCTCAAAGAGGTCAATATCACTGTCACTATCAGCCGTATTTATTACTAATCTATCAGTGTAATTGTCTAAACTGTGTTGAATGCTTCTATATTCATTCTCACATTTGATTGCATGATCGCAAACCTTTTTCCACTCTTCAGCGCCGATCATGTTTACTTTTTCAGTCAATAATGTTTTTACTGTAGTTAAGTTCATACCCACATTTCTAGAGGCTACATAGCCTTTCAGTTGAGACCATATATTTTCAATTGGATTAAAATCCGGATGATATGGTGGCAATCGCAACACAGTGTGCCCATGTTCGGCAAGTATTTTGTCCACAGAAAACTCTGTATACCTCTCCTTGTGCTGACATATAATAGCGTAAATCTGGGTTTTTGTTAATTTTGGATCAACTGGAATTTCATGTCTGTTTAACCAGTTGATCATTTCCCGTTTAATGGTGTTTGAGTTGGGGGGTCTCTCAACATACTTGTTGTGATAGGGTGCGTTGTCGATAACTAGAACAGAATCACTGGGTATATTTGCGAATAATTGGTTAACCAGCCATTTCTCATAGTTATCGTTATTCATTTCATTGTGATAGTCACCTGTAGTGTCCGTGGATTTATATGTTAAAAAAGCACCGGGTACAAAGCCTTTTTCATTTCCCGCATGAACTATTATCAAACGTTGACCTTTTGAAATTGGCTTTTTTACTCCTTTTTTCTTATCGTCACTCCAAGATTTCCCTTTAGTGTGGGATGCATGTATATATGACTCATCCATGTAGACGATATTTTTTCCTGTTTCGCGAAATTTGCGTATTTTATCAATGTATTCCATTCGTTTGAGACTAACGTCGTGCTTTTCCATTAGAATTTTTCGATTATCTTCCATTTTAGTGAACTGAAAAATTCTAATGGAAAAGCACGACGTTAGTCTCAAACGAATGGAATACATTGATAAAATACGCAAATTTCGCGAAACAGGAAAAAATATCGTCTATATGGATGAGTCATATATACATGCATCCCACACTAAAGGGAAATCTTGGAGTGACGATAAGAAAAAAGGAGTAAAAAAGCCAATTTCAAAAGGTCAACGTTTGATAATAGTTCATGCGGGAAATGAAAAAGGCTTTATACCCGGTGCTTTTTTAACGTATAAATCCACGGACACTACAGGTGACTATCACAATGAAATGAATAACGATAACTATGAGAAATGGCTGGTTAACCAATTAATCCCAAATATACCCAGCGATTCTGTTCTAGTTATCGACAACGCACCCTATCACAACAAGTTTGTTGAGAGACCCCCCAACTCAAACACCATTAAACGGGAAATGATCAACTGGTTAAACGGACATGAAATTCCAGTTGATCCAAAATTAACAAAAACCCAGATTTACGCTATTATATGTCAGCACAAGGAGAGGTATACAGAGTTTTCTGTGGACAAAATACTTGCCGAACATGGGCACACTGTGTTGCGATTGCCACCATATCATCCGGATTTTAATCCAATTGAAAATATATGGTCTCAACTGAAAGGCTATGTAGCCTCTAGAAATGTGGGTATGAACTTAACTACAGTAAAAACATTATTGACTGAAAAAGTAAACATGATCGGCGCTGAAGAGTGGAAAAAGGTTTGCGATCATGCAATCAAATGTGAGAATGAATATAGAAGCATTCAACACAGTTTAGACAATTACACTGATAGATTAGTAATAAATACGGCTGATAGTGACAGTGATATTGACCTCTTTGAGAGCACAGATAGTGAAATGGAAGTAATTGAGAATTAGAATTATTATTATTTTTATTGCAATGTCTCATTTTAGCAATAGGTATAATGGTGTTTATTATGTACACTAAAGCTGTAATGTTCCAAAATAATTAAATACGTAAACATAATGTAAAAATGTTTTTTTATTTTATTTTACCCCAACCTAAAGCCATCACTTATAGAAAAATTAGTGTATTTTATACAAAGAATAAAAATATCAAAAGAAGCAAATCATACTTGTTTTAACAGCTCCTAATAGGTACCGGACTGTTTGTATTTTGTGCGACAGAGATAACGCTCTACGAAGCCGAAATTAGCCGATTGTCTCTTTCCAAAGGTCGATGTGCAATATTTATCGCCGGGTACTGTATATATAATAGAATTCTGTCGGACAGTTCGTAAACGTTGAACGACTATTCAAGCATGTCACCACCATTTGTTACTAGGGGGTAGAATTCTGTAACATCCACCCGGCAGGCGTATCACCTAACGTTTGCGATCCGCCAGTGATCAGCGATGACTCTTAAACACAACGGAACAATCATCAAAAACGTTGCCAATTGCTTGCTGGTCTCTGGATGCACTTTTTGAGATGTCACAGCACCAAAAATAATCAAGCGGCAACAACTGTCACTAATATACAATGCTATTATGTGCCTTGCAATAACTAAACAATTACGATAATTTCTCATTGCGAGATACGTGATAACCTCGCGGGTTTGGTACCGAAATACGACAGTGACAAACACTGACACTTGCGACCGTTAAGATGATGAGTGAGATGTTATAGAACTTTACCACCTAGTAGTCACGATGGTGGTGACAGTTTGGCCAATCATACAATGTTTCCGAACTATTCGGCAGAATCCTATTGTTCTATAACATGAAAGTGATGAATACGACGTTATTAAGGCGGAAATAGATAAGGCGGAAGTACTTAATTCGGATGAGACGTTGCGGAACTCTTCTACTGAGTAGTCACGATGACTCATATCGACTCATATAGACAATAGCTCACTTTTTATGAACTCACAGTTAGAATGGCAGATGGTATATTCTTTAAAGGGTACCCGGGTCAACACGTGGAGAAAATGAAATTGGTCCAACAATTGGCGTGTAAGGTGCTTCATAGACCTACAATAATATTGCGCAATATTTTTATTGTGCTATAATATTGAATACCCCCTTGATTTCAAACGTTCAATAAAATTGAAAAATCAGTCTGATAGACATGGGTAACTCAGCGAAATTTCTTGCGTTAACTCAGTAGTAACTCAAGCGCAGTGTGCTGCGCCGGCTCATTGCGCTAACTCAAAATTGCGCCATGGCGCAACAAATCTGGCGCAGCCCGCGGGTAAAGAGAAGTGAGCAGCGAGCGAAACGTGCGCCGTGCGCCACGTTACAGATTCATAACACAAACAGCACACAGCGCATGAATTGCGTTGGTTCATTGGTAACTCAACGAGTGAGTCGCGACACATAAGAGTCATGACTTATGATAATTGTGCACATGAATGAGAGTTTACTGTGTAGTGCGTATAGTCTCTAAGTAGTCTGTGGTATAACTATGCTGCGCCGTGCGCTAACACATTTTGAATAAGTGAGTTGACACACCCGCTCAGTGAATAGAGTTAGCGCAATTGCGCGGCGCAGCGCAGTGTTACACATGTCTACAGTCTGATCAATATTTTCGTGCGAGCAACATGTCTGACGACGAAGTATTGACGGCAACCATGCTGGTGATTTTGTTAAATAAATTTCTATATAATTCTATACAGTCAAGTAAAAACTCCCGTTCTTTATCCTTTACAGCATTCTTGCTTGCCATTTTGCTTAAATTTACGACACGACCATATATTAAACACGGTGACTGACCGATCGCGACCGCACCAAACTCTGAAGTGAAAAATATTGTGCTATATTAAGTCTACACAGTGCACGAAAAAATATATCACATTAAAAATTAAACCTGTTCAAACTTTCGTTCAATCATTGTGCAATCTTCAATATTAACCCTAAACGGTTAAAAATATTGCACAATACGTAATATTGCGCAATATTATTGTAGGTCTATGGGGCGTCTAATGCGTTCACTAATTATTTCTCTAAAACTTAACACACGCAGTCGATTTGAAAGCATTCTTTTTAAACAATACTGGGGGCTTAAAACAGTTTAACCCGTATTGGCCCGGGCCTCATTTGAAGAATAGACCATCTGCCATTCTGCCAGGCAGTTTGGGAGAAGAAAACGATCGGCTATACGAGTCACTATCGTGGCTACTAGTTGGTAGAGTTCTGCATTGTCTCACCCGGGTCTAGTACTTATCTATTCCTGCCGCAATAAAATCAGTGCTTGTCACTGTCATGATCTGCTTTGGAGGGTGTGCTAACCCGTAGACTCATGCATGTGTCATTAAGATCTCACCATAAGGATAGCAACGCACCATTTGATGTCTACAGGCCATGGTTGTCTTTCTCCATCAGGAGAGCTGTCCCATTGTTTGCTATCGTATATTGTATATTGTTTGTTGTATGATATAAAAAATACTGTTTACCTGCACCCTTCCCTGCAATACATTTGTTTATGCTGGTGGACACACGTCTCCAAGTGTATGTATTGCTCAAACGGGTACATATTCAGAAGAGCAAGAACTTCGCCACGCGTGCTGTTGGCCCAAAATGGAGCAGCCATCTCTTCTTTTGACTCACATGCGTTCCTGAAAAATGAAAATTAAAATCAACTAATTAAAAAAGTAATGGCAGCATGCGAACATTGCACCTACTTGATTATGTATCGTTATGGTAGAGATAGATACATAAGAGAACAAAAAAATTCTGATGAGTGTAGAGACCAAGAGAACAATTTCATTGTAAAATAAGTGTTTCTGAAACAGCCTTAACAAAAATGGCGTTGATGTACAAGACTCAGAGGAATTATACTCTGAGGTATAATTCCTCTGAGTAGGTAAGCACAAAAATAGATTATAATATTGCGGCAGCCAATCAGCAAGCTCACTTTAGATCATACTTGATCATAGCCTCCATTTTGCCTCCATGTACTATATGAGCGCCATTCTGGCTTTTGTATATATAAAATGGAATAAAGCTTCTTAGTGGACACTTTAAAGCAGTATCAGACTGAGCTTGTGACCTCTATACTCCAAAGAAATTATCCGCTTTTATTGAATTAGTACTCTGCAAAATTTAGAAGTAAAGCCAGTTTGTTGTCAGAGAAGAAATGTTCATATTTTATATCTCCATATTTTGGGGTTATATGTTCGATAAAATGAGCTGATTTTTTTATGTTAGTGGGCAAAATCCAACAATGAAATAGATATTATTTATAGACCATATAAGCGATGGGAAATGGGTGAAATAAGAAGTCTTGATCAGGTTCCCATTTAAATATTAGAAAAGTCTTCCTGTCAGCAAGTTCGTAATTTAAGATGAAAGATTGATCAGAGTGTCACTGCTATCATGACTACTTAATTAAGTTGTAGAGTTCCCGCCTTACTTTTCCAGACTCAATTGCATCAATGTTATCATGGTCGATGTAACTCATGAATCCAATGATCAAATTAATCGTTAGTAACCATTATATACATAAGTACAAAATAAGTTTTTAAGGTCCATTCAATTCCGTAAAAATTGTTTTTGTCCTACTAATAAAGACAGATGCAGAAAGTTTCATATTTTACCATTATGTAAGCGTAGAAAAGAAGCAGATTAGTGTTTTTATATAAAATCGTGAATAGCATAATTGATGTCCCTGAGTTGCTCAATCAAATCAGCCTACGAGCTGCTTCAATTTTTCTAAGAAAGCGAAATCTACTTCAACTACCCAAAGCTAAAACCAGGTATAGGCAAAAATCCTTTCTGATAAATGGGTGCCATACACATAGTGTCAGGGGGTTTTGTTCAATCTTACGACTCATAGGATGAAAAAAATGTTTAATGCAAATTTCTTCATATGATTGCTTACATCATCGTAAATGTCGCTGTCTGTTTTTATGTACTTAGTTAAGTTACATTTCAATTTTATTGGTGAAAATTTATAATTGGCTTTTTTTCTTTATATATTCTTGTTTATCGATTTGTATAGCTGTTAGTTTTGCATTGACATTAAAATAAAATAAAATAAAAATAACGCTCCAGTTTGGGGAGCAAAGTAGGCGGTAAACTTATGCATATGGCATTACACGCTCGTCACTCGGATAGAAACGCACCATTAACATCTTTGGTATGTAAAGGTAATGAATATTGATTTTGACTAGAAAAGCCTTCTTCTCTGCTTTCGGCATTTTATAATCCAAATAAAAAAAAACTTTTAGTTAAATAATAGGAATACATACGCTCCCCGTAATTTTATGACTGCCGGACGTATTGTTTCTTGATGTTGATGTTGAACTGGTTTTACATGTGCTTCTTCTTTCTTTTCTGTTTCTTTTGTATCGATTCTATCAATTTTTAGCTTATCATGTTCAGAAAACAACAGCGTTGGAGGCAGCGTAGATGTATCAGCATTCTTCCAGGCATCTTTTTCTGTTTCTGTTGTTATGTCATCGTATTGTTCATCTGGATTATCAGTACTATTCATTATATTTTCGGTAGTGGTTATGTTTCGATCCGTGTTATTTTTGGAAGAAACAAAGATGTCACTTTTGGAATTTGGAGAGAAATTAGAGAATATGCTATTTGTTTCTATACTTTGTTTGATGACTGCCTCTAAGGATAAACCATCTTGATCTAAATGATTTATTTCTATATTTGCTATACTTTCTAATTTTGTTTTGTATGATATTTCATTCTCTTTATTAATATCATCGTCGGTGTCAGTCTTATTTTGAGTTTTAGGTTTTGTATTGTTGGATTTGTCTAATGGTCGAACTGTTAATGTGTCGTTGTCTACTTTTTTTTGTTTGTCACTGTTTATTGGTCTAAAGTGTGGTTTGTCTTTAATGGCACGTCCTTTACTTTTCTTTGTATACATTAATTTTGTTTTTATTACATCCTCAGAAAAATCCGGCGGTTTTCCATTATCTTCATCTTCTATAAAATTTTCTAATTCTGCTTTTAGAACTGCTATATGACGCTCTTCTCCATACATCCTTCTCATGAGGCCCTGAAAATATAATGACACGTTTTTAATGAGTTAGTAAAGTTTATTGTCCTCCAAATACTGTTTCAGCTCAATAAATACTATACCAATACAGAAAACGATAAAACGTGATAGTGATTTTATATTCTTTGGAAATCGGATCACAATGTCAATCACAGAGGAATAACACTCAGAGTGCATTCAACGTTTCGGTCATATTTTAAACTAAAACCGTAACGATGTATGCGTGAGCTTCGTATAATTATTTGCGTTGAAACGCACACAAAGATTCGAATAATGTTGCAAGTAAATAAATATTTTCCCCAGATGGTATTTAAAATATGTCTACCTTACAGGTATACAAATAGTCTTTTTATTACACTTTTTATTCGTTTAGGTAAAATATTTTAAATGTTGGGAAATATTGTCAAGATTATATTTTAAATTATATTTTTATTTATCTTGTACTTGTGTTGTTTATGTTGTATATAGTGTATACAAGTTTCAACGCTTCTCAAATGGACTTCGGTCCCCAGGCAGTACACCTTGCCTGGCTGGGAAGATCTTCCTTTTCCCCTTCCTTTGTCCTTGTGTGACGTCATTAACCTCCAAAGTTATGACGTCATCTGACAAAAGCTGGCCCGCTGGTTCCATCTATGTCCCTTCAGCGGTACGGACCAGCGGCGCCACAGTTACTGTTACGAATGACGGATCATTAATTATTATACCCATACAGCATAAATAACAAACATCCAAAACATTTTAATTGAAATTAAACGTAGTTGAAGTACTGTACCTGGTTTTCCCTGACGAACCGTCGTATTGCGTGCCAGGGGTAGCTGTCCCCCGGGGAGGTACAGTAGCTCTGCTTGCTGAAGTCGCACGGCGTCTCCGGTAAGCTCTTAGCCCGTTTCGAACGGTAGGGCCGCGCGCATGCGGACGCGTAGTCGTAGCCCGACGTGCCAGCAATCCATGTTACCTACTTACAAACAATGGAATATCATTATCATCTTAGCATAATTATTGTTCCCCGTGATGGTCTTTTGTAGTATAAACCATCTGCCATTCTGCCGGGCAATTCGTAAGAGGCAAACTATTATCTGAGCGTGTCACTACCATCGTGGCTACTAGATGGCAGAATTCCGCAGTCTTGCCGAGATTATGTACTCTGCTTTATTTATTCCTACTGTAATAGCGTCAATATATGTCATTATTGTGTTCCGGTTTGGAGGGTAAGTAGCCGGTAAACTTATGCATGTGGCATTATCATTCTGCCTAATGGATAGCACCACACTGTTAACACCTTTGGTGTCTATAGGCGATGGTTTTTCTTTCCATCAGGAGATCCACTTGCGTGTTTACTATCTAACATTACATTGATTCAGGCATTACCTTGCGGAAATCCATAATTAAAGGTAACATTAATTAAATTGGTTATTTCCCGCGAACTGTTTTGTGTGACCTCCGACGCCTCTGAACTCACTTCACTTAACGCAAATGTAATATGTATTACACTCGCGTTGAGTAAGGTAGTGTTTGTTTCTCCTGAAAATGCTTCAATTTCGAAGTTGAACGTGCGTTGAGAGCGTAAATTGTGTGCTTTTGTGCTGACCACCGACGTGGGTGATACTTGAAACTGTGGTTGTTGGTTGTGAGTGGATAATTGTGCCGCTGGGGTCTTCTTTTTGTCCGGACCATCGGTGAGTCTTATCCATTTATTAAACCGACGTTTTTTGTTTCGATGGCATCGCGGAGGTCACATATCACAGTTTGAGTAACATGGCAGCATTTAATTAAATTCCCTTTTTTCTGTTTAACATTATGTAAGTGTGTGTATGTGTATTATACAGAGAGAATGTCAACGGAACTTCAAGTGGGTACAGTGTGAAACGTATAAAAACGCAACAGGTAAATTACAGTTATTGATTTAAATATTTACTTTCTTAATTATAGTGTTATCTAATACTAGATCCAATTAAAATATAATAATATAATATAAAGTTATTTTTTCACTCAAATATGTACAATAATGTACTGTATATATTTCATGCAACTAATTATATTCAATGCCACATAATACACAAAATCCGTGTGGATTTTGTGTATTATGTGGCAGTGAATACTTAAATTTAATAAATAAAGCCAGGAATTAGAAAAAAAATAATCTTTACGTCTGTATTCCCGAAGAGGTAGGTAGAGGGACAACAAGTGCACCCAAGATTAGCCGGATACTTAGTCCTATAATGTGATAGGTGGCCAGCTTATCGCCAACCGGGCACTTTTCCAATTCCGTGCAGTTTTTTTTTATTAGAAAACTGAAAAAACACATTTTTGAAGTGCTTGACCCAGGAGTCGAACCCGGGACCTCATGTGGTTCAGTTCGACACGGAATTACTAGACCACAGAGGCGATTAAGGCTAGCTGGCTCCTATAAAACAGTTTTTTACTATTTTAGGTGACTCCTGTAACTGTGCTATAATGAAATGCAGGAGTCAGTGTTTTAGATACTGTCTATTGTACAAGAGTGAGATAAGATGTATTATTATTGCTATAACGGCAGTATAACAGGGTGCACAATTCAATATTAGGTACACTGGCTGTAGTCGTTCGTTACTGAAATAATGTTTCGGTTTACAGTTACCTGGCCTTTGTCTATCCTAACAATAAAACATTGACTTAGTTTGAGGCCGCAACAGTGTCAGGATGTACATTGTATCATTCTAATTGTTGCATATTTATTAATTATTAAGCTATAATAATTAATTTTATTAATAAAGGGAGGTTGGGATAAAAAGAAAGTGTCGTCGCAAAAATGTGAAGGGGCATACTCCGTTAGTTTGGACGTATAGAAAAAAATGGTAAATGAAAGATTAAAAATACAGATATAAAATGCGAATGTGAAAGGTACTTGCTTTCACATTTGCAATTTATATTGTTATTTTTATGATGTAACGGGGAAGTTCAAGAATAACAGGTGCTGATTGGAAATAGAGTCAAGAGTCTCCGTATCTGGTATATTTGCATGAAGAGAACAGTATAAAGAGTGATCAAGTATTTTGCCTACCTCGTAAGGGATCTTGTGTAGGGTTATCTTTTTTATATCATTAGATATCCTATAAACCATCGCCTATAGACACCAAAATGGTGTTAATGGGGCGTAGTTATCTGTGTGGTGAATGGCAAGGCGGTGGTACCATATACCAGAGCGAGACGTTGCATATCTCTATCACCTAGTTGTCAGTTGTCAAGATGGTAGTGACAGGTATATCCAATCGTTTACCTTTTAAGAACTGCCTGGCAGAATGCTAAACAGTCTATTTTTAGTCTATGTAGCTCAGATCATGAGGTCCCGGGTTTGATCTCCGAGTTGAGCAAAAGTGCCCCGCCTGCATATGATGTTATCGCTTATAGTATACTATCAAAGCAAGTATAGTGCCATAGTATTTCAGCCATTGTCGTGTTCTGACTTTAAATGTAAAGTATTATGAAAAAATGATTAATTTACTGCACGTCCAAGACGCTCGACTAGAAGAGCATCGCTAAAACATTGTTTTGTCGGAAGTCTGCTGGTTTGCTTTGTTTAGTAATAAACTGAGTTTTTCATAGGGTTCTGTGTTATCGAACTACTACTAACTGAAGTTATTTGTATGTGGTCGTGCTACCTTTGGATTTTTTTTTATTTTTTTACTAGCTGTTGCCAGCGACTTCGTCCGCGCGTACTTCGTTTACTCCGCACTGCTCCTCCCCCGTAGGTGATAGCGTGATAATATGTAGCCTATATGTTGACCCGACCTGTTAGTAATATTCATGCAAAATTTGAAGTAAATCCATACGGTACTTTTTGAGTTTACCCCGGACATACATACAGACAAACAGAGAAACAGATAAACAGACAAACAGACAAAAATTTTAAAACTATATTTTTGGCTTCGATATCGACTGTAGATCACGCCCCCATTATTCTTTTAAAAAAATATTCAATGTACAGTTTTGACTTTCCTACGATTTTATTATATGTATAGATTATTTGTTGTGGTTGCGGCTATAGTAACAAACATTCTTCGACCGTTTTCGGTGTATACTTATTACCGTTCAAGAAATAGAGCCCTGTGACAGATGGACAAACATACAGACAGCGGACAACTCAAAATCTATCGAGATATTAAAGATAGATTACATATTATATTTAAATCGATTCATCTGTTCATAGATACTTAAAAATGTTAGAGACGAACAAATAAAGGCATTATTTATAGCACAATATGGCATATACAATTTTTTACGATATAATAGTATATCTAAATAAGGATGCAACATCGCTTATAAAAACATCGATATCAGGACATCGATGTTTTCTATAGTAAAACATTGGTGTTAAAAACGTCGGAGTTTATCAACGATATTTCGATGTCGATCATGGTCGATGTTTTGCCATACAAATTACTTGCATTGAATATTTTGTTAAGGTACTTGAGAGCAGGGGGTAGATGGTACTATGATAAAACGTCGTTCATAAGACATCGCTCATGAAGAACCGATGTATCGTTGATGTTTGTTGTTTCAACATCGATGTTTATGAACGATATATCGATGTTTGAAAACATCGATGTATCGTTTGCATCCCTATATCTAAAAGCGTTTTACACTTGAGCGGCTCATATGAGCGGCTGTGCATTATCTTATATAGACGATAATATATAATCATAAAGTACGGGTGGCAACCCTATTATTGACGGTATTTATAGTTTAGTTGGAGAGTAGAGACTCCTATGCTCATTGAAACATTTATTTATTTATTTAATTAGATTGCAAATAAGTCACTCATAAGTGAATTGTAAATTCTTATCGAGAAACTTTGTTGATCGGTCATGGATTTCGTTACTCACTGTATATATAAATCATACAATATTTTCACTGTAGATAACGAACTGCGCGTAATGGGTAACCATATCGAAATGTAAGTGCACCCAACCGTAAATTAAAATATAATGTGAATCGGGGCCGACGCTCTCGACGGCGACGACATCAGACCGAACGAAAGTGAACGCCGCGACACCACCCGCCACTGTTGGACCACAATTATATACCTAGGTTTCACTTTCCTGATCGCACTTTCTAACCACATGCGGACAAGGGACAGTCTTTGCCAATACCTTATATATAAAATTCTCGTGTCATAATGTTCGTTCCCGTACTCCTCCGAAACGGCTTGACCGATTTTGATGAAATTTCGTATGCATATTCAGTGGGGCTGAGAATCGGCCAACATCTATTTTTCATCCCCCTAAATGTTAAGGGTTGTCCACCCCTAATTTTTTTTTTATTTTGTGGTCAAAAATGTTTATTTTTATTTTTTATGATTCAGCATTGAAAAATATGTACAACCGTTAATTTTCGAACCTCTACGATCAACCCCTATTTTTTAATTAAATAGTTTATATGGCAAAACAACGTTTGCCGGGTCAGCTAGTTAAATAATAAATATCTGGTTGACCGAGCTTTGCTCGGTTTTTCACATATTTTTGAAACCGATCTTTTCTTGGACCTTGAAACTTGATTAATCGATTCCTCTAGAATATATAAAAAAAAATGGAATCTTGATAAATCGATTCCTTGACCCGAAAAACCCCTAATTTGTGACTTTCATGAAAATCGTTGGAGCCGATTCCGAGATTCCAATTATATATATATATATATATATATATATATATATATATATATATATATATATATATATATATATATATATATATATATATATATATATATATATATATATAGTTTATATATAGTTTTCACGAAACCCAATCGAACGCCATCAATCGTGTTTCGATCGGTTAAGCCGTTCAAAAGTAGGAGACGTTTACATACACGTACACACACATACACAATATATATGTTGAATGACGTCATCGCGAAAATAGTCGGAAAAGCTTGCTAGGACATCAAAACATAGAGATCTGGTGGAAACTCAATTTTCGAAAATTGGGGCAAAGTCAATAACTTTCTGATTATGGCTACTGACGTAGCGGGGAAGTAAAAAATATTTGTTAAGGCTGCTTACTACGTATAACAATGAAATCTGTGTTCATTTTCAAAGTTTCGTTGATTTATCGGTGCTGGTTTCCATATATGGACACATGAAGACCTGAGTTCAAATAAGAGATTGGATAACTTGTAAAAGGGAGAGAAATAGGTCTTTACTCGCCTATTACAAGTGACCAGCCATAGCCATTAATATCGTCACTAGTAACTAGGTGGTAGAGTTCTATAACACCTGGGTTTTGGTACCACCGTCTTATACAGGTATTCCTGCCATAAAGGCGTCGGTGTTTGTTGCTGAATTCGGAACGAATTGAAGCGTAAGGTAGCTTGTAAACTTACGCACGGAATGTCAAATTCCATCCCAGTCACACGGTCAGCAAAGCATCGTTAATGTCTCTGGTGTCTATTGGCGATGCTTATCTTATTCAAGCCCGCTGAGATCTTCCGCCGGATCTTCTCAGTGTGTGGCCGCGTTCCGTTCCGGTAGTACTTCTAAAAAATCGATACAATGTTTTAATGTAATATTATCACTACGTAGTATAAAACAAAGTCGCTTTTTCTGTCTGTCCCTATGTCCCTATGTATGCTTAAATCTTTAAAACTACGCAACTGATTATGATGCAGTTTTAATTTTTAATAGATAGAGTGATTAAAGAGGAAGGTTTACATGTATAATAACATTCAATGTATTGTAGAGAAATACTACAATTTTTGAGTTTTCTGATGTCATGTCGTGAATAATTATATTTTTTTCCGCTTACATTGCAAACGCAGGCTAAACCCTACGAGATTTATCAAAATAATAAACTAAGTATTTGTACACCTTAAAAAGGTCTACAGAAAACTCTGCGATGGTATATGTCTATCTCTTATGGATAACCCACAATAGCATTTATTGTCATTTACTTTTTACGAGAAATAATAGCTTTTTTTCGAAGCAATTTTAAGCAAAACAGTACTAATACTTATCCAATTAAATACCTTAAATATATTGTTGATTTAACATAGATCAATATGGCCGTTTACAGCATGTAATTTAAATGAATATTTTCGAAGATATTACAGATTTAAAATGCACTGGCATAGCGGTTCCGGGTTTACGGGCCTGTGGCGACGCGCGCGCGGTATGTTCACGCTGGGAAACGTGTTAATTTTCGGATAAATAAATATAGGACTGCAGCTGAAAACCAAAATTTAGTACATTCTTTTTTAAACTAAATAAAAAAAAAGTATCTTCACGCCCATATCCCCGAAGGGGTAGGCAGAAGTACAGCCAGTGCACCCATGATTAGCCGAAGATACTTGGTCCCACAAATGTGATAGTTGGCAAGCCTATCGCCAGCCGGGCACTTCCCGGGCAACTTTGTCTTTCTCAGAAAACTGAAAAACCACTTTTTTTTAATGTGCCTGACCCGGGAATCGAACCCGGGACCTCATATGGTCAACGCCAACGCTGGACCACTAGACCACTAAATATCACCATATAAAAATCATGTCGAAGATTAGAAATAGTATTAACAAATTATTTGTTTTAGAAATTATATCGTATCATTTTTGTAAAATTGTTATTTAACAATTAATGTAAAAAAACGTGATTTAGCAAACCAGTAAGTTACTGATTTTACCCCGATTTTCGAAAATCGAGTTTTCAGCAGATGCCCATGTTTTGAGGTCCTAGGAATCTTTTCCGACTATTTTCACGATGACATCAGTATGTTTGTATGTATGTATGTGTGTGTGTGTGTATGTGTGTATGTAAACATCTCATAACTTTTTAACGGCTAGACCGATCGAAACGCGGTTGATGGCATTCGATTGGATTCCACTAAACTTATATTTCCTGAGGATTTGAAAATTTGAACTGATTCCGCCGCGTGGCCACGTTTCCGATCCGGTAGTAGTTTAAAAAAATGTTGACGCGTCAAAATAACTTGTAAAAAGTTTTATTGACTAAAGTACTTCTGATTTCTGATTTCTGATTCGGTCCAGGAGATTTTGAGAAATTTTAAAAAACACCAAAAAAAAATTGACGAAACAGTGTTTTTTTAATATAACTTCCAGATTTATGTATCGATTGAGTACAAAAACTAATCAGCTCTATTCCTCAAAAAACTACATGTAATACATAAATTGCATCAAAATCGGTTTATCCGTTTGGGAGTAATCGTTGACGAAAAAATTTGAAAAAAGTGTTTTTTCGACGTAGCTTCGAAATTTTTCAACCAATTATTTTTTAGTGTTCTACGATATCTTTGTACTAATAAAAACTACGTCAAATGCCGTTTTAAAAATCAAAATCGAATCTAATTCTCAAAACTTATAGCTTTTCAAATATTAAAATTACGTTGTTTTTAGCAAACTAACTTAAATTTTTTTAAATAACTTTCAACTTAATTTACCGGTTGACTTAAAAATATTATCAGCTTTTGTTCTTTAAAAACTGCGTCAAATACCGTTAATATAATTAAAATCGCTCAATTTGTTCGGGATTTATCAATGAAGAAAATTAAAAATAAATTTTTTCGACATAGCATCCAAATTTTTCAACTTATCGATTATTTAGCTAAAACAATATTTTAGATCTCAAAAATTGAGTTGAATGCGATTATCGTTTTTAAATATACAGCTTTTCAAAAATTAATAATACTGCCATTTTTAACAAAATAGATGTTTGAGCTGAAAAATCTATGCTTATAGTTTTTACTCTTTTAAGCTTAAAATACCTTATTTACACATTTTTTCCTGTTTGCTCCGATGCCTCGCCTCGCAGGGCCAAACCTTCAACGTTGCAGGCTTAGATTATTACAGAGGCTTGGTTTGAGCGTTGACTGTTTTCACATGGCCAACTATATATCGCTCTTTCAAGAGTAATCTCTAAAGAAAACATGTTTGTATTGTCTAATGGCAAGAAAGCTGTGAACGTTGTATGTAAAGACATTCTGTAATATATAAATTGTAAAAATAAAAGAAATAGGTAAAAATGTAAAAACTAAAAATGTAGTACCTATATGAATTTAGATATTCCAAAGATAGCAGGAAATCTTCATGGTATAGGGAAACATGTTTGTATTGTCTAATGACAAGAAAGCTGTGAACGTTGTATATAAAGACATTCTGTAATATATTAATTGTAAAAATAAAAGAAGTAGGTAAAAATGTAAAAAACTAAAAATGTAGTACCTATATGAATTTAGATATTCCAAAGATAGCAGGAAATCTTCATGGTATAGGGAAAGGGGAATTGTTTTACTCCAAATTTAATGCGTGCGGGTCACGGGCAGTAATGAATAAAACAAAACTACTGGATCGATTTTAATCATTTTTTTCCCGTGCGAAGCCGGGGCGGGCCGCTAGTATAATGATAATTTTTAAATATTTGCACACCATATAATGGTAGAATATGTTGGTAACTTATTTAATTTTTAACAACTTGTACCACCCATATTCTTGCAAATAAATATTTTTTTAACAATATAAATAATAATGTAGTGTTTAAGATTAATATATTTTTTTCAAATGTGCCATATATGTATAATATTACAATTTTTTAATTCTTTTTTTTCTTTTTTGACATTCGATATTATAATAGAATATTTGATTATTATAAAAGTTAATAAAATCTAATGACTTAAACATGTTCTTATATAAATTATTTAAATCAGAATATTAAGAGTAAGAATGTTGAATGTTATTTTAAGTAAATATGTATGGAAACAAGAAACAAGTAATTTAAAAAAAAAAAATAATAATAATATAATTTGTAAATTTTAATATTGCATGCCGTTTGATAGAATACGTGGTACTTTTTAATTTTAATAACTGCATATTTTTTGCTGTAACCGTATTCTGAGCAATAAATTTTATTTCATTTCAATTTTATTTCATTTCTTCTTTCTTCTTCATAAGGAGAACCATCGACTTCTTTACTATTCTATGATATAAATACCCTAAAGGCTCTGGTAATTCTCACAGAGATCTTGTTTAAAATTCTGTGGTATAGTTAAGAATAGATTTTCAACCGATGAAAAAACGGAGGTTATCAATTTGGCAATTTGCAATATTGTTGCAATTACATATAATCGATACTAATATTATAAATGCAAATGTAACTCTGTCTGTCTGTTACGCTTTCACGGCTAAACCGCTGAACCGATTTGGATAAAATTTGGTACAAATATAGTTTGAGACCCAAGAAAGCATATAGGATAGTTCTTATCCCGGAAATCCCACGGGAACGGGAACTATGCGGGTTTTTATTTTAGTATTTTTTCCACGCGAACGAAATCGCGGGCACAGCTAGTAATTGAATATGATGATCTATTTAGACCTCGAAGCACGTGTACTAAATTTTGTGTTACATATGTTTGTATGTTTGTCCCCGAATGTTTTAATGAATTAAAAGAATGAATGAATTAAAAGCCATATCGAGATAAATCTTTTTGAACTAAATAAGATATATTCCAATTTAGGGAACAGTCCAAATTTCATCAAAATTGGTTTCGTAGTTTTTGAGATGTATGTATAGTCGTTATTTGAAGGCCGTTTAACTTTTTTAAACACTAGTGTTATTATTGCGCTAGTTTTTAAGCTCAGAAATATTGTGTAATAAATTGTTAAATCGTGTGCCCCACCTGGCCCCACCCACATAGGCATCTTCCTTTAGATATCTTTTTCATCCACATCCACTAAAGTTTTGAATCTGCCGCTTTGCCACACTAAAGTTGGCAAAACGTCACCTCTAGACCGTATTATGTTTGGATTTAATTTTATCAGTGCCAAAATACCGGATGTGGACTTATTTAATGACTCCTCCATTAAACTCAAGTAAAAGATTACGTATTTGACTAGGCATAATGTGAGATAACGGGTTTCTATACTTAAAAATTTAAGTTTAGTAGTTATTATTGCTTATGGGTTATTTGTTTTGTTCGCTGTTAGTTTTGAAGTTATACTTCTTTTGGCGCATTAGGGAAAAATGATGAGAGTAAATTTTTACGAAGCGCGCACACCGTCAAGAAAAACCGACACTATGAATTTAGCTAGTTAACTTTTTAATTTTTTAATTATTTACAAATAATTCTTGTATAATATTATTCAAATAATTGTTAGAAGTTAGAACTTAGAACTCATCTAGTCAATTTATTTTACTAGATGAGTTCTAAGAAAACTTTCTTTCAATGTATTAAACACCTCTTTTTTTATTAATAGTGTCGTTTTCTCTCCAAAAATAGGTTAACGCGAAGGATAAAATTTTTAGAAAGATTTTTATCTTGTTACGTCAAAGAAGTATAACTTCTTACGTGCGTATTTAAGTACACGCACGTTTTTTTATTATTTAGTTGTTATCAACCAACTTCTCAAAAGAAGGAGGTTATCAATTCGCCTGTGTTTTTTTGTTACCTCAGAACTATCATTTATGAACTGATTTTGAAAATTCCTGTATTTTTTTTGAGAGGGTATATTCCCCATGTGGTCCCATTTTTACTGCGTTTAACGTAAACCAATAGTCAAAATTCAATGTTTGACTATTGGTTTTGGTTGGGTTGTATATTATGTTTGACTACTGGTTACTGATAATGCTACACAGTCTTACTTCTTTGTTTTAAAACAGCAGGGGCCCGGCGGGCCCGTAAATACTGCGAGCTGTAATGAAGTAAGGATTGTAAATTTGGCGCCCAGTTTGTAGAACAGCTTTATCAGGATGTTTTGAAACCCAGAATGCTGCTTATCCAGGACATCACAGGACTCTACAAACCTGGATATGTCCTGGGAAAACAGGACGATTGGCAACCCTAATCTAAACTAAAATAACACCCGAATTGATATTTTCATATAGTAAAATCAGTGTAGGTATCATCTTACAGTTATATGATAAAAACAGTTATTTCGGCCAGTGATTTGTGTAGAGCATCCATATAAAGTCTTAGAGTGTTTTGTGCCAAAAACATGTAGGCTGTTCTTACTGGAACTTTCTTTTCAACCATCTACCCAAAAAGGAGGAGGGTCATAATTCGGATGTGTTTTCTAAGTTTATTACGCCAGTATTTCCCCTGATTTAAAATGTTATTTTTTGACACACATACCTAAGTACTTTTCGTTTGGTACCATATAAATTTAGTAGAGATCTAATTCAAGATTCCAGGTCTACAGAAGATTGTAAGTTGGTTGATATAGCTTCATTGTGATTAAACTATTATAGACTAGCTGTCACTTCGTTCGCGTGACGCAAAATCATTACTTACTTTTGCTCAATTGCGACAAATTAGCCTATGTCCTTTGATCAAATATAACTTTTGATCGAAGACTATGTCACTCTTAGATAGTGTAGTTTATAATATTAGTATTAATACATACCACCTGCCAGGGTTACATAGACATTATATCTCTTTAATTTTATTTATATAAGAGATGATAATTTAATTACATTATACATTATAACATAATTAAAAATACAAATTAAGCCTCAGTATCATTTAAAAAAAAATCCTCTTACGTATGCATCGCAAATTAGCCAATTTAGCAAGCTATTTTGTATTCGTACGTTATTCAGAGAATTTTTTTTTGTATCTTATAAGATAGCAAAGCAAATGGCTCTCCTGATGAAAAGAGACAATTATCGTCTATAGACACTAAATATCGGTGCGTTGCTATCTGTGTGGTGGGACGTCGATGACGTCAATGCCGTCAAACCGGAACACGACAGTGACAAGCATTACGGAATCAATGTAGGAAGCTGTGAGCATTGGTGTTAGAAGTAGTCTTAGCAAACTTGATACATATACACACATATATATATATATATATATATATATATATATATATATATATATATATATATATATATATATATATATATAGTGTAAGTGTATATGAAAAAATATGCTTGATCTTGTCCACGATGATGCGTTACAAATGGTTAAAATTTGCGAAACTTGTCGGCTTCATACAATTAAAATTGTATTGAAACCAGTACATATAATTATTTTTATAAAAATAAAGTAATTAAAATATAGTTTCACCAAATGCCACCGATTTATAATAGCATAAGACCGTGGTCCTACGAACAATCATTTTCTTGATTAATAGCAAGCTGATTTTTTGTAAACAGCTTCGTTTTGAAGAGACAACTATCTTTTGTATCTTTGATAAATTTCGAATTGGGTAACTAATAAAGATAGGTAAAAAAGTAAAGTTTAGAGTGTCAAACTAAGAAAAGTTTCCACTTTACGTGAAGAATAATGTTACCCTTGAATTACAAAAATAATTAACAAACTGTTGTGAGAAAATTAGGTTTTTTTTTTATGTTATAAGATAGCAAACAAGCAGATGGGTCTCCTGGTGGAAAGAGTCCATCATCGCCTATAGACACCAAAGGTGTTAATGGTGCGTTGCTATCTTGTGGCGAGGTCTAATGCCACATGCATAAGTTTACCGGCTACCTTACCCTCCAAACCGGAACACGACAGCGACAAGTACTGACGCTATTGCGGCAGGAATAGGTAAGGCGGTGGTACCAGACCCGGGCGAGACAATGCAGAACTCTACCACCTAGTAAAATTGCTTTTAAATTGATTAATATCAATTTAAAAATCTCACAATTCAGAAACTTTAGAGTGGAGGACTCGTTAGAAAAACCATCAAATGTGTGGGTCAAAAGTTTCATCGTGTTTTTCATAATATAATCAAGCGATTAAAAATCGAAAAGTAATTATTGTTATTAATAAAAAAAAAACCTTCACTGAATCAAATTTTTTATATCTAATACCTTTAAACGAGCAATTCTTGTATATATATAATTGGAATCTCGGAATCGGCTCCAACGATTTTCATGAAAGTCACAAATTAGGGGATTTCGGGTCAAGGAATCGATTTATCAAGGTTCCAGGTCCAAGAAAAGCTCGGTTCCCAAAATATGGGTATGTGAAAATCCGAGCAAAGCTCGGTCAACCAGGTACAGGAAAAAAAATATATTTATTCTATAGGAATCGATTTATCAGGGTTCCAGGTCCAAGAAAAGCTCGGTTCCCAAGATATGGGTATGTGAAAATCCGAGCAAAGCTTGGTCAACCAGATATTAATTATTAAATTACCATTAACCTTATTAGTTATCCGATTTGAGATTTTTCGAAGACAGAAAAGATTTTTGTCTCGTCAAAACTAAGCTGTTCACAAAAATTTAGCTTGTTGCTCGTATTAATCAAAAAAAGTTTGTTCGTAGGACTACGAATAGTATGTCGAATATTTTCATTTAAAGTTTACCTTTCTCGTAAAAGCACAATTTTCCATAAAAATGGTTGTTGTTTGCTTTGTAATACTTTGTTAGTAAGGAAATATACTAATAATATAAAACTCTACCTACTCTGTAAATATACATATAATTGGTATTATAGCATCGCGCAGACGTGCTGACGCCCAAGCAACAAGTAAGACTTTAACGGTTTTACGTTAATGGGGCCAACTCTAAACTTGGAAAATATCACGCGTGGATGTGTTTTTAGATGACACACTTATTCTTCTTATTTATAATATCAAGAAAACAAAGACACCAAAAACACTTATAAACAAAACGATTATAAACTTAGTAGAAAAAAAACTAGTACTACATTCTATGTACTAACATGAGTTGCAGAAAGAAGGCGTAAAAGATTTTCCCATAACAATATTTTGCAATAGTTCTCCACAGATGAAAGGATTAGGTAAGGTTAGGTATGTTGAAATTATGTAGATTATTACCTTACACGATATCTTGAGAAAAAAATACTATTTAACCAATTTTTTATATACTCGTATTGCTCTACAAGGATTTTCTATTTCAAATGACTAACTCCGTGTCGTTTATCATTACATAGTATAAAACAAAGTTGCTTTCTCTGTCTGTCCCTATGTCCCTATGTCCCTATGTCCCTATGTATGCTTAAATCTTTAAAACTACGCAACGGATTTTGATGCGGTTTTTTTAATAGATAGATTGATTCTTGAGGAAGGTTTAAGTGTATAAACCTTTCCGATATTCCTACGGGAACAAAAGCTGCGCGGGTGAAACCGCAGGCAGGTCGCTAGTTTATTATATATGAGTACATTATTTGTTATGAATTATTTGTCATCCGGTCGGGAAAATTTTGGCTTATTTTAATTATTTTCTCGTTTCTGTTAAATTAAATTATTTTTTAAAATGTCATAATTAATCTCGTTTTAATTATCTGTGTGAATATAATTAATTAAGTAGATCCAGCGCGGCGTACTCGCAAGAATTGCAGAAAGAAGACGTAAAAGATTGTCGAGAAGTTGAGAACTCTAAAGCTTTCGTTCAATAATATCTATGTTTGTAACAATACCTTTTTATTAATGTAATTCAGAAGTAAATATTTTTGCAAGTTAAAATTTAGGAAATTTTGATTATTTGTAATTGTTTATTAAAACTAGATGTTAGAGTAGAAATGAGAGGGATGACTAAGGTGAAATAAGATAAAGAGTTCATTAATTGGTAGATATAGCTTAATTTTATGAAAAAAAAAGATCAAATGGATAAATTACCTCGTGTTTATTTCAGACAGTCTACCTTCTACCAGGAACGATTGACTGTATATACCTGTCACCACTAGTAGGTGAGATAGTTCCGCAACGTTTCGCCTAGGTTCGGTACCACCACTTTACCCATTCTTGCCCCAATAGCCTTAACGAGTGTCATTGTCATTTTCCGGTTTGATAGGTAAGGAAGCCAGTAAATTTATGCATATGGCACTACCTTCCCGTCACAAGGATAGCATTAACATCTTTGTTGTCTATAGGCGGTGATTTCTGTTTTCATCAGGAGAGTCGTCTGCTTGTCGGCTATCTAATGATATAAATATAATAAATGTGCACCGAAAAAAATGTAAATGCAGACGAATTGCAACATCCGCCTTCTAACCTCTTTTGTCTTTGTAAACCCTAGTCAAAACTTTATTAAATTGTATGAGTTGAAGGAAACGTAAAGTATAATATGGATGGTATTATACAAAGAAAAAATCAAAATTGATTTGTAAATGGTCAAAGCCTGAAGTAACAAACATAAAAGATACAGTCAAATTGAAACACTCTCCCTTTTTGAAAATTGGATTGATAAATATAATAAGTAAGAATGTTTATTAGAAAAAATATTGATGTTTTAAACTTGTTAAATTTCTATGTTACATAAAATGTTACCATAGTAGGGAGCCTAAGATGCTACATGGAAATTTCTTGAGCGTCGTTGAGACCTGTTGGATTTGTAGATGAGATGACAGTGAAAATAAAAATTTACGTAATGTTTTGTATTTCAATGGTGGAGAAAGCGTCGAGAGATAAAACAAATGTAAAAAATAGTGACATAGAAACACTGAAGCACATCAAATTAAGCCTGGTTAATTGCGAGTTAAAATTTAGAAAATCTGACGATTTGAATCTAAGACATGGGAGTGGCAGAGTTACATAGTTTCAAAGAAAACGTTCAGTATTCACCGATCAAGCACCCAGTGCGAACGAGTATTTCGTAAACACCTGCTTGACACGTGTTCACGCGTCGCGCGATGTTTTGTTTACACAAACATCTGGTTTTAATTGCTATCTATTGACAATGAATGAAAAAAATAAAAGCCCGGTATTAGGCCGGGCGCCGGGTGTTGTTAATAACGAGGCGAAAAATGATTCAGAATACTTACAACTAAACGAGTGTTTATCGACATCAAATCAAAGCGCCAGTTTTATTATGATGGAATCCAGCCAAGCGGTAGAAAAGCGGCCACGACGAGAGAGTGATGATATAGAAGATGAAGAGTCATTTAGTACAGTTAATAGGAAATGTAAACAACTACGACGCAGTTTCTCGACATTAGAGAGTGAAATAATTTTGAGTGAGAATACCGACAGTGGTCAGAATAAATACGAGGTATGTGTAAGCTCTAAGGAGATATTGCCTAGGCAGATAGCACTTGCTAAGCTTCTAAGAAAACAAAATATACAACATATACATAAAATTAAGTTTAGAAGTCCTTACAAGGTCTTAATAACATTTAGTTCAAAAGATGAGGCAGAAAAATTGATTAAATGCGACAAAATGCGAGAACTCGATTATAAATGCTACATGACATCTGAATTACATTTCTGCTATGGTGTTGTTAAAGGGATAGATTTAGACTTGGACATAAAAGAAGTTCAGGAATTATGCTGTGAATCTGAAATTATATCAATAAGAAGATTAAAACGTCAGACAAAGGAGCATCAGTGGGTAGACAGCGAGGCTGTACGAATATGTTTTAAAAGCAGTACCTTACCACAGTATGTTCAAGGCTACGGCTGCCGATTTGACGTGGAGATTTATAATTACCCAGTCACGCAGTGTTCAGGTTGTTGGAGATTTGGTCACTTAATAAAACAGTGCCCAACTAAAAAGATATTCTGTCCTAAATGTGGGCTAAAACATCCAAATTGTACGACTACAGACTTTTGTTGTATAAATTGTAAGGGTAGTCATATGGCTTTAGATAAAAAATGTCCAAAATTTTTAAAAGAAAAGCAAATTAGAGAAATCATGAGTAAGGAGACCTGTTCTTATAAAAAAGCGTTGCTAATATACAAGGAAAAAGAAAACACAGAACATAACATAGATTTAGCATCTATAGATAATGTCTCGTTCGTCACTCCTCAAGTCAATGACCGAAAAGAGAAATCATATAGAGATATATTAGTGACAGATGTGATAATACATCAAGAGCATGAGGATACGGAAGGAGATTCGGATTCAATGGAATCAAACAACGAAAGCGAAGTCCAACTTGAGCAAAATAATACACAGAAGATAGGAACAAATAATCGTAAGAAAAAGAAGAAGAAGCATCCTAACACTAATCTAAGTAAATCAGCCAAAAAATTATCACGCGAAAAACAGAATGAATCCAAAAGTATTCATACAAACAAACTAGGAGACAACGACAATAAAAAAGAAAATAGACATTGGTTCATCAAGATGTATATGAAGATAAAAGAAATTATTTCGTTAGATAACAAGCTAGAAGATAAATTAGTAATATTTGCAAAATACATCATTGGAGAATTACAGGTATATTTATTAAAATATTTAGGTGACGAGGGTCTAATAGGCAATCTATTGTCTAGGTTAATTAATGGATAGGTATCCAAAAATACAACATCTCAATATGCTGCAATGGAATTCTCAGAGCTTAAAGCCTAAAATTGCTGAATTTGACTCATTGTTAACTCAAGAAAAAATTCATATTGCCTGCATAAGTGAAACTTGGCTGGAGCCAGGCACAAATTTAAACATAAGTGGCTATACTATATTTAGGAGGGACAGGTCTGATTCTTATGGTGGAGTAGCTATATTAGCCCACAAATCTGTTTTAGTTCAAGAATGTTTAATATCTCTCATAAATCCTAATATAGAAATTTTGCATTGTAAAATTTTAAATTGTAAGCTTCTAGAAAACATAGTAGCAGTGTATTGCCCATCATCAGTTAGGACAACAAAAACCCACTGGGATGACGTATTTTCCAAATTTTCTAGTAAAACATTAATTTTAGGTGATTTTAACGGCCATCACTCCAATTGGTCATATAAAAATGATACAAGAGGTTTTCAGTTATTAGACGCTGCATTAGATAATTCCTTCATAACATTAAATGATAACAGGCCTACTAGAATCAAACTTGTGAACAATAATTTACAAAAGTCGTCTCCTGACGTAACATTTATTTCCTCCGACATAGCGGTTAACTTTTCATGGAATGTTTTGTCAGAAAACTTGGGAAGCGACCATTTATTTATTAAAATTAAAACTAGTTATAATGTTTACAATAAAGTCATTACAAGGAAAAATTTCAAAAAAGCAGATTGGCTGAGTTATAATAAATACATTGAAAAACATTCAGACTTACTAATACCTTTTACTGATAATGTACAGTCCTTATATGATAACTTTATTAAAAATGTAATTAATGCAGCAGACAAATATATACCGGATATAAAGATTTGTAAAAGTCTACAAACCAATTTTAAACCAAAACCGTACTGGTCTCCCAGTCTCTCAGAAGCTGTAGCTAAACGGAGACTTGCATTAAAACAGTTTAGAAAAAATCCTACACCTTTTAATTTAAACATATTAGAAGAAAAATCAGAAGCTGCAAGAAAATTAATCAGAAAAGCTAAATCAAATCATTGGAAGGAATTTTGCAATTCGGTAGATGTAGCTACAACTTCTGCAGAGATGTGGAGAAAAATGCGGTGGGTGAAAGGTCAGCGTCAATCAAAATCAGTAATACCAACCGAAATTATGATGACATTAATGCGAAAACTTACCCCGGATTCTGTAACATTAAAAATGCCAGACTTAAATTCTAAAAACGATATGTTAGAATCTAAATTTTCATTACAAGAATTAGAAATATGCCTTAAAAAAAAAGATACCGCACCTGGAGCTGACGGGATATCATTTTCCATGATCTATAATCTACCTGAAAATGCTAAATTAGCCTTACTTCATATTTACAATATAGCCATTTCTTCTGGAGATATTCCAAACCAGTGGAGAAAAATACAGATTATTGGTATCCCAAAAGGAAACAACAAACCTAATACAGCTGCGAATATACGACCTATTTCACTTATGACATGTATCTGTAAAATATTGCATAGTATGCTCGTAAAAAGGATAGAGTGGTTCATTGAAAACGTTCTATCTTCTAGTTCATATGGATTCAGGAGAGGGCGTTCATGTTTAGAGTGCTTGGTTAATTTGGTTACAAATGTACAGAATAGTTTATCGGAAAACAGGCGAACAATAGCTTGTTTTCTCGATATTGATAATGCTTATAACAATATTGACATTAACATGGTTATAAACACATTAGATAATTTAGGAATAGGGACAAAAATATGTAAATATATCTGGAATTTTCTGAAAGAAAGACATTTATTCAACAAAAATGAACTTGGAGATGAATGTGTAGTAAGATGGACCAATATGGGCTTAGCACAAGGCGATCCACTTTCTCCCTTATTGTTTAATATTGTTACTTTTAAAATCTGTAAAGAAATTCATAATGTAAAAATTCTTCAATATGCAGATGACTTCGTTATTTATGATGATCAAATGCATCTGCAGAACAGTGTTAGTCAAATTCATATAGCACTGCATACTTTTGGAAAATTAATAGGCCAATTAGGTTTAAACATTTCACCGACGAAATCTAAAGTAGTCATATTTAGTAGAGGGTTTAAAAGGATCCAGGAAGTGGAAATAAAATATGAAAACTCTTCCTTAGAAATACTCGACAGCATAAAATATTTAGGCATGTGGCTTGATAGAAACCTTAAATGGAATAAACATATAAAGGAAACATGTGCTAAATCTCAAAAACATTTGAATATACTGAAGGTTTTGGCGGGACCTGGGTGGGGTATCCACCCAAAACATTTACGGCGACTGTTTATTTCTATTGTGAGAAGTAGGATGGATTATGGCAGTTTTCTGTATCATAATAGTGCAAGTAGACACACATATATGCTGGATAAAATACAAAACCAAAGTTTAAGACTAATAGGTGGATTTATTAAGACCACCCCAATACATGTAATGGAGAGTGAATTAGCTATCCCTCCCTTATATACACGAAGATTATATCTAGCTTATAAATTCTGCGCCAAAGCTTTATCTTGGTCCAATTGCGGATGCGTTTTAACCTGGCAGCGCTTAGTTGCTTCGTGCTGCAGTAGTGCGTACTGGAGATCGAGAAAGAAGCCGCTATTTAGTGAAGTTTATAGCGATATGAAATCGGAAGTCGTTAAATCTTCGAATCGGCTAGATATGTTTAATATGTCAACCTGGGTTTCAAATATTAAAATTTCATCTGTGGTGGAAATAAACTTGGACACAATTAAAAAAGCTAAGCGACTATATGAACCAAACTTATTGAAATACAATATAAGTAAAGAATTATGTCATAAATATAGCAACTGGTACAAACTCTTTACTGATGGTGCAAAGACAGCAGAAGGAATAGGCGCAGCTTATTACGACCCTCAAAACAAAACAAACAGAAAATTTAAAATTGAGTCTGATATCTCAATTATGTCAGCAGAATTGTATGCTGTATCTGAGGCACTGTCATATATCCATTCAATTGGCTGCGATAGGGTTGTCATTTTTTCCGATAGCAAAAGTGCTCTGCAGCACTTGGCTCGATGCGCCTCTGGCCTCAGAGGTGTTTCGACAGCCTATACAATATTGGAAAAAATTGTTGACCTCAACAATACGGGAGTTAAAGTAAAACTACAGTGGATACCATCTCACCTAGGTTTAAGGGGTAATGAAGAGGCTGATCGTTTAGCAAAAAATGCTGTGTCATTTGGGGATAAAGTTTATTTAAAACCACATTACTCGGAGGTATTTTCTAAATTCAAACTCAAATACAAACAAATTTGGAAAGAGCATTTTGATGAGAGATCCAAGCTAAAAGGCATTTGGTACAAAATTATACAAAATGAGCCTCTTCATGTCCCATGGTTTTTGAATGGTATGAGTCGTGCTTCGGTTACAGCAGCAATAAGACTTCGTTCAGGCCACATTCCATGCAACAAATTTACCTATTTAATGAGAAAAGTTGACTCACCTAAATGTACATTATGCAACCAAGTGGAGGACATTTATCACGTATTGTTGGAATGCGGCCGGAACGCAACGAAACGAGACTTAATTTTGTTAAAATTAAAAATTTATAATTTAGATATAGGTTTAATGTGTAGCATTTTGGCTGAACCGCTATCCGATTCAGCCAGAATGTTATATGATCTAGTTAGTAAGTAAATAGATAACTAAGATGTAAATGGACTAGACTAATTAAGACTATTGTATAAGTACATACATATTGTATAAGATGATTACAGGACTGACATGGATATTGCATATCCAAAAGTCCTCTTGAAAAATAAAGATTAAAAAAAAAAAAAAAAAAACGTTGTTATTTTTGAGCGCAATTGAATTTTATTGGGTAGAATGTGATGTAAGAATAATGAAAATATATAATTTGCTAATTTCCACAAGCCGAAGTTATTGGATTTATTTAATTAATTGATCTAGATGCACGGCTCTATATAGACTTATATTTTTGGTGCAGAGCCTCAACAATATGCAAGGTAGTCCCCCTATGTTAATCTGACGCATTCAAGTAAATCTCAAAATCTCTTTTGGGTTCCCTTCCAATAAAATATGTATGTTAAAAAAAACCATCACCTATAGATACCAAAGATGTCAATGATGCGTTGCGAATGTAGTCTACCAAAAAAGTTTCAAATTACAGTAAATAGTAATTAAAGTTAGTTAATATGAAACTGGTTTGCAGAGAACAGAAGCAGGTGTTATATAAGCAACAAAAGCGGTGGTAGCCCTATCGATGATCTGACGGACGGACAGGCATGCGAGTGAAAGTGACTGGTGTATTTGGAAGCAGGTTGTGTATGGTCGTCACGATATCTAATGCTTCTTTAGACGCCGATCTATTTACGATGGAACTTTTCTTATTAAAGTCGTGACAAGTTAAACATTTTTGATACGTTTAGCTGCCGCATGGTAGTTGTTATCCTACTCAGTGCTAAATATTTTGTTGGTTTCGATTCTCTGGAGATTTCACAAGAAAAACAAAGTTTTTTGAGAAAGTATCATATGTCAGTTGATGAATTTTGGTGCTTGCGAGGTCGGCTTTCTTGGTTATTGCAAGAACCAAGTGGTGTTGTTACAGGCTAGTAACATTCGGCTATGAAGTTCACCAACAATCCCACCGACTTATATACCGGTGAATTTGTTTGGGCCAAAGCATCTATTGATGGATAGATCCTGCAAGGGGACCGGGGTGGAGGTTTCACAAATTGATTAAACTATAAAGTGAGCAAATTATTTTTTTATGATTCGACTAGATGTAGATGATGTTGATTAGGACAAGCACCCAGGTTGTTAACTATAAGTAACATAGCAATACACGCGATACCGTCACCTTGAAATACAAAAATCAACGCTTATTACTCATCAAATAAATGCTTGTTTCAGTCAGGAATCGAACTCCAGCCTCATCGATCTCGTAAGGTAACTAATCGCTTGACTATTTCCTCGACTATAAATGAAAATAAATATTGCTTCAACTTTATAAAATAAACTTATCCCACAAAAAACATATTGCTCGCACTGTCAAAAAGTTATTAGCCCCCCAATTCATGTAATTGAGCAATGAGCTTAGGGCTCTCACATACATAGATATGATATAACGTCGAGACATGCTACGACGTAGCGTACATGTAAGAAAATGTGTAAGAGTCTTAAACGCTTCGACTCGATTATCGTTTGATTACGTGAATTAGGCCCCAGATCTCATGTATAACTAAGCTTCTATCTCTTCACATCCTCACTCTACGAGCCCTAACTTCACAAACTCTACACTTTTATCAAATTATGGCTTGGCCATTTTTATACTACAAAAACACTAAGACATGATAAATTATCTCTGAATCGCCTTTGTAAGTGACGAGGATACTACTCTGTCAAGAAAACGATCAATAATACACAAAATGTTATTCATCCAAATTTATTTTATCGCCTTCGAAGTACTTATTCTCCTTCAGAAAAGATACACTTACAACAGCAAATAATTCAATCGTCAAAACATTTTTTAATGCCTTTTCCGGGACTGAGTTCAGTTCAGTAGTCGTCTCTGTGGTCTAATGGTCCAGTATCCAACAGTATCGGTGTTTTTTTTATATTATAAGATAGCAAACAAGATGGCTCTCCTGATGGAAAGAGTCAACCATCGCCTGTAGTCACCAAAGATGTAAATGGTGCGTTGCTATCTTGTGGCGAGGTCTAATGCCACATGCATAAGTTCACCGGCTACCTCATTCTCCAAACCGAAACACGACAGTGACAAATACTGACGTTATTGCGGCAGGAATAGGTAAGGCGGTGGTACCAGACCCGGGCGCGACAATGCAGAACTCTACCACCGTAGTGACTCGCATAGCCAATCGGTCACCTTTTTCGACCTGCCTGGCGGTGTTGAGCACATGAAGTTCCGGGTTCGATTTCCAGGGTGGGCAATTCAAAAGTGTTTTTTTTTTGTTATTTTTATACAAATAAATTTGCCCGTATGAGAAGTGGCCGGTCGGAGATAGGATTGCCACCTATCACATCGTGGGACAAAGTGTATTCGGCTAATCGTGGGTGTACTTGTTGTACCTCTGCCTACCTGTTACAGGATAGGGGCGTGAAAATACTGAGTTCAGTTCTCGCCGTGAATTTTCCTTTGTCTTCTACCGAATGAAAACGGGTGCTACGTAGAGGTATTTGAGTTAAGAAAAAAAAGACGGCTGAAGCCATATCTGGTGAATAACGTGGTATTTGTTGAGTTTTTGGTCAAAAATTTAGAATAATGGTCTTGTGAACGAATTTTTGACCGTAGCGAAAGCGCATTCCAGTGGTGAAAAATCCAAGAATTGAAAATAATATTCTTCATTTACCGTTTGATCTTCGGAGAACAATTCAGAGTGCAAAACACCGCAATAGTCAAAGAAAACAGTCAACATAACTTTGACTTTTGATCAGTTAGCACGCGCCCCTCAGCTTTTTGAATAAATTTCCTTGTTAACTTGTTAACCCACGTTTTTGCACCAGGAACAAAGCGTCCATGAATGTTAGCTCGGAACTGACTCGTTCCAGCATATCCTAAGCAACTCGCATAGATTAAGTTTTTGGAAAAATTTCAAGTTTTTGACACTAGTCGAGTGGCAACGTGTTTCATACCCAAGTGATTATATTTTAAAACAGTACAGATCGATTGATACAGAGTGATACACAGCAAGTTCAGCGTTTATCTCCCATAAACTTGAATGAGGATTTTCCGTCACTATTTCCTTCACTTTTGAAATATTTATTTAGGTTGAAGACTTTGATAGCCTATCAGAGAAGGCAAATATTCTCGACGCTTTTGAACGCTTTGTATCTTTCATAAGCACATGTTTTTGATAAAGACGATTTACCGTGAGCCTTCTGTAAAATTTTTAGAGGCTCCGAACACAAACATGGGCGGTGCAAAATTTAAGACAGACTATTTTATATTTTTGTCCATTATGAAATTCGCAATATCCTGTCTATGATCTAACCAAAAGTAGCGCTGTTTTTTATCTAAATAACAGATGCAACTATAACTCCGCGCCAGAATGGAAAACAAGAGAAAAAAAACAAAAATTGAATTTGGAACTGTAAACAAATCATCCATTCTCGATACTTTTTTGACTGAATGAAACCACAATATATACATGATTCTTCTGAAGCATTGAATCTAAAGTAGCTTACAACCGATTTACCTTGAAGGATCACAAAGGAAAGGCCACAATTTAGCTGTATTTTTTATTTGGTATCTCAGAACTCGGTTATTTATTAACTAATTTAAAAACTTTTTTGATTGCGACATGTGTCATTGACATATCATTACTATGGACATTGGGTCTCATACATTGACGTGTATAATATTACGTCTCATACTAAAATCGCGGAAAAATGTCACAGTTACACATCACAAGAATATATATGTTAACAAGGTAATTTAAACTCTAAATATCAAGGTTTAATTTCGACTAACGCGGAATTGTAGCTCTTTTTGCGTTTTGTAGCTCATTTGCTTCAGACATTTTTTAGCGCGGACCCGACGTCCATAGTAATATGTCAATGTTAAGAGTATACTTCTCATATGTTACTATATAAATTTGATGAAGATCTGATCCAGCGTTCGTAAGATACAGGAGATCGGAAGTCGGTTATTGCAGTCTTACGGCGTGTAAATTATTTTACTCGTTACAGTAACTGTTATTCGTTACACATTGCTGATTAATATGGTAATTAGTTAATTTAAACTGTACACACTAAACACTAGCATTTTGATTCAAAAAGATTATTTTGTCTATATTTTTAGTATACTTGGCAAAAATGGAGATACATCTACATGCCTAATTGGAAAGAAAGAGAGAGAGAAGAGAGATCAAGATCAGATTTTTTTGTATCCTACATAAAAATACCGAAGAGATAGATGGTACATTGCTATTCTTGCGGCAGAGATATTATGGCATATACTATCTACTTTAGTTTCCAAGAATAGGTAAGACGGTGACCATGTCGTAGGATACTTTACAGGACTCTACACGTAGATGTCACGTTTAGTTTTTTATATATCATAAGATAGTAAACAGATGACTCTCCTCGTGGAAATAGACAAACATCGCATATAGACACCAAAGATGTTAATGGTGCGTGATGAGGTATTAATGTCGCATGCATAATTTTACTGGCTAATTTACCCTGCAAAGCGGAAAACAACAATGACGTGCATTAACGCTATTTTGGCAGGAATAAGCAAGATAGTGGTGGCAGACCCTGGCTAGACGTTGCAGAATTCTACCACCTAGTAGTCACGGTGACTCGTATAGCAAATCGTTAGCCTTTTACGAACTGCTCGGCAGACTGTCATAAGGTCTATTTTTCAAAGAGTGTTAAACCGACACTTTCTCTTGCTCGTACGAACTGCATTGCAAGAAGGTAGGTGTTATATTTTTGTCAGGTGTTTAGTCAACCTACGGGATTATATTTTAAGCTTTAAGGCCCATACGTCTGTGTTGGTCAGAGCCCCTTGTAAAAATAGGTCAGTTGCCTTACTGTCAGGCATTTCATAAAAGGCGAGTGAAGGCTAAGCATGTCATTATCATTATGACTAGTAATAAACAAGTGGTAGATCTCTGCAATGTCTCGTCCAAGTTTTGTATTGTTTAATTATTTATTTATTCAAAATTTATGAACAAATATGTACAGAGTTGGATTTAATGCTACATGGCGTTCTCTGACTACCAGTCAACCTTAATCAATGAGAACAGTATTGAGGATGGTATTATCACTTTGCGTTTTCCCGGCGCAATAATATCGGTACTTATCACTGTTGTTCTTTTGTGAGAGGGTAAGGTAGCTGGTAATCATCCCTGTCACATGAATAGCATGCTAGCATATTTGGTGTTGTTATGTTTTTTAAAGGGCATTGGACCCACCTCTCGTTCCCACCACTGTAACTTCTGCAAACCAGAATCAACAGCGGCAACCGTCCTGATAACCTCTGAGTTGCGAGCTCAGGGTGCCCTGGGGAAAAGCTAAGCTGTCTTGGAACCCGCATTGAAATTAATCAGAAGTGTATAGAAGGAGTAGGAAAATACATTCAGTTTCCCTCCCTTTACAGCAGGAGACAGCGTAAAGGTAAAGCAAAAACCTGCTAAGAAATGAGACGTTTACAATCAGGTAAGCCTGATTCCTATTGCACCACAGTGTTGTTATTTCTAAAAGGTTAGTATTCTTCATATCCTAAGTAAATAAGCAGATGGTTGTCCTGATGGAATGATAAACCATCGCCTACAGTCACCAAAGATGTTAATGATGATTTGCTATACGTCTGGCGAGAATATAATTCAACATGCATAAGTTTATCGGCTACCTTACCCTCCAAACTAGAACAAGACAATGACAAGTAAAGACGTTATTACGGTCAACGACCTCTATGTACTAACGAACGGTAGGTAAAATTACCACTGCGAATCGACAGGTGAGAAATTGCAAAAATTTACCATCTAGTAGGCACCATAGTAATACATTTCGTTAATCGTTCGCGTTACGTTCTCACTTGAGAGCAAATAGTATCTATACATATAATCAAATCGTAGGAAAGTCAAAAATGTACATTGAATATTTTTTTTTTCAAAAGAATACTTGGGGCGTGATCTATAATCAATATCGAAGCCAAAAATAGAGTTTTTAGAATTTTTGAAGTGAAAACTTCTTTAGGCGCGTTGAGCGTTTTGGTAGAGGGTAAAATCCTCGGTACGCGTCACCGACATGCTAATGATAATAGTATATCTATAGCTATGTTTTGCATATAGTTTTAATTACTCTCAACTTAATAGTTCCGTTTTCACTTCTATCGGCAGTCCCACGACTGCTACTGTTTTTTTGTCTATATGTCTGTTTGTCTGTATGAATGTCCGGGGTAAACTCAAAAAGTACTGCATGGATTTACTTCAAATTTTGCATGAATATTACTAATAGGTCGGGTTAACATATAGGCTACATATTATCACGCTATCACATACGGGGGAGGATCTGTGCGGAGTTAACGAAGTCCGCGCGGACGAAGTCGTGGGCAACAGCTAGTATTTTCTAAAAGAATCAATTTCCCATGTTAATTCCCTCGAGGATTGTCAATCCGCTCTACTCGTCCCGCAACTGAACTGGAGTGATGGTATTTACTTGTATTTATTTTGCTACATATTGTCTTTGCTACATATTTCATTCAAGTCTTAATTTTCTAAGAAACTCTCTTATTAAACAATGATTTTAAACGTAGAAGCTGAAGCAAAGTCGTTTACATCGTAAACTTGACGAAACGGTTCAAACTTTCTCTTGTTGAGAGGATGTAAATTATTTCGTGTTTTATAAAATAGTCGTAACTTATGTCATCATGTCGCGTGTGCTCGCTAACGAGATTGAGAGAGAACGCCGTCTGTCGAACCAACTAAGTAGGTGTTTCTGTAACAGTTATTCATGATTTGAGAATATAGTGTAGTGCTGACTCGTGCTGATTCGCCCGCAAGTAGTCAATAATATAATCTGTCATACAAATTGTTATGGACCCCATCAGTGGCGGCGCAAGATCATACATTTTTTTGGGCAAGATACATTTTGCGAGGCCCTCTGCTCGCAACGCAAGTTCGGGGAATACCCTATTTTAGCCAAGCGCGGCGGCGACGCGTTGCGGGGATTCCTCGCGAGCGATAGCGACGCAATACATAAATCATAAATACATAAATCTCCGTGACGCGAGACCCCTCGACCGCGAGGCCGTGGGTTATGGCCCACGTCGCCCACGCCTTACGCCGCCTCTGAACCCCATGAAGTATTAGGTAAAGGTGGAACTAGCACTCGGATTTATCATTTGAAACACATACCTACGTTATATCTCTGTCTATGAGTCTCGCCATCTCTTTTTATACAGCCGTGTTAGAAAGAGAGGGTAAGACCTTAGAAAATGATAACAGTATTTAAAGTTGTGTTTCGTTATTAGAAGTGTTGCCTCCAGATATTATAATACAGCTTCATGGTTACCCCCTATTTCAGTAGGGGTTGATGTTGGTATAGGGATTACAGTATGGATATAGATATAGGTATTACTTGATTTCATGAAATAAATTTAACATCGCTGTACACATCACACAAAATAATCTAACTTTAAAGTAAGCAAATTTTTTTCTTCCATCCCATAAAAGTAAAGTAAAAATACTGTGATAACATATAATTTATATTTAATAATTTAATAATAAAAAATAAATCTTAAGAGAACTAAGGTAATTCGTGTTACTAAATTGTTTCAATTTCCAGTGTCATAAGTTATTAGGCCAAGTACTATCTTTAGGATAATGTCTTATGGTTCAACAATTTAAATACGTATCTATGGACTCTATATTTTTCTAGGACTTCCCAAAGACGGATGTTTTTATTTGTGTTAATCAAACTGTAGTTTCGTCGTATCGTTTCGTCTCAATTCAGTATTTTATAAATATCTTTCCGTGTAATGCCATAAAAATTTAGTGAACATCTGACTCAAGGTTCCAGAGACACGATAAGACAATTTTGCTGCAATTAAATTATGGTATCTCGACTTGGCCCGTCATTCTTATACAATCATCTATAAGGGGGCGTCCACAAATTACGTGAGATGTTTAAGAGGGAGAGGGGCTCGAGTCAAATCTCATCTAATCTTACGTTGGAGGGAGGGGGGCGTCTAGGCAAATATCACGCAATTTTTTTTTGTGATTGAAACTAAAAAAATATACTATTTTGGTCCATTATCCAGATTGGACATGCTTAAGATTTAATCTTAAGCGTAATCGTGATACGATTAAGATCAGTCACTAACTCGTTCGAAAGAAAATAATTTCATTCATACTTCGACGTTATACAGCCTTAACTAGTCGTAAATAAAAGCACGAAGATTTTTTTTTCTTTTTCTCACAATAACAATGCAACGCGTTTACATATTTAAGAAACCCACATTTTGAAAAATCTCACATGAGATTGGGGGATAGGGGAGGGGGTTGAATAAAATCTCACGACATCTCACCAGGGGGGAGGGAGGGACAGAAAATTTAAAAAACACCTCACGTAATTTGTGGACGCCCCCTAAGAATATGTTATTTTATCTTAGGGGGGTATTTGTTTAGGTACATTTGTTTTGATTTTTAAACGTGTTTACTTTGGTAAAATAATCATTTCTTGTGGATTGTTAGTAGTCTATTCTTTGTTCGGCAGAGTACTTTGTATTCTGTTAAACAACTGTGTTTGTGTTACATATTAAACAAGGATCGAAAAAAATATACAGAACTTATTATCACAACTAGAAGGTTAAAATATAGTATTTAGGTTTGTTATTACAATGTTTCACCAATCATCAGTTAAGAACTAAAAAATGGGTGCCAACTTGTTTGACCCGCTTCCCACGTTCTTGTCAGTCGCCCCGCTTTCGTAGATGGTAACCAAGCTATACCATCGCGGGATGATGTGCGAGAATTGCGGATTCTCACGACAATATCGGTGCTAACCGGTTTTTTTTTGTAGGATCAGCTGGTACTAGTCGGGTGTGTAGTGGTCATTAATCTCATTCATTACATATGTTTGTAATTTAATGACATTTTTGTCTGTTTACAAGTATGTAAGTTCATATCCATTATGAAACATAATATAAGATGACATCTCGTCATTATCATCTATACATATAATAAAATCGTAGGAAAGTCAAAACTGTACATTGAATATTTTTTTAAAAGAATACTTGGGGCGTGATCTACAATCGATATAGAAGCCAAAAATATAGTTTTAAGAATTTTTGTCTGTTTGTCTGTAATTCTGTTTGTCTTTATGTATGTCCGGGGTAAACTCAAAAAGTACTTCATGGATTTACTTCAAATTTTGCATGAATATTACTAACAGGTCGGGTCAACATATAGGCTACATATTATCACGCTATCACCTACGGGGGAGGTGCTGTGCGGAGTAAACGAAGTCCGCGCGGACGAAGTCGTGGGCAACAGCTAGTCATAATATAAAATGTCATAACTAATATTATAAAGAGGAAAGATTTGATTTTTTGCTTGTTTGTTGTTATGATTTAACTCAAAAACTACTCAAGCGATTTTAAAAATTCGTTTACCACAAGTGACATAGGCTACTTTTTATCCGACTGAGCAAAGGGAAGTTATTGAAGATGCCTATATAAGAAGGTAAGTTAGGTACCTATAAATACATGAAAATTTTACAATTTAAAATATTAAATTATTTTATGTTCATATTAAATTAATTATGTTCATATTAATTGAAATATTTTATATCACAGGGTAGCAAATAAGCAGATACCCCTCCTGATAGAGACATCCATCTCTTACATAGCAACACCAAAGATGTTCATGATGCAAGCCATGTGGCGAGATGCTGATGCCATACAATTAAGTTATTGCGAAATTTTATTTTTAAAAAGTAAGTACATTTGCGATGAGCTCATTGAAAGAAGAAAGTACAATTTGAAATTCTAGAAGCATTTCGAAATCTCTTACATTACCGATGCGACCAAAAATGAAAATTAAATTAAAACGGTCTGGATTTGCTTGAAGGCCCTCGTTGAAGACTATACACCTTTGTTAGCACTTTTAACGTAATTAGCACTCACCACAAACAGAAAGCCAATCGCGAAACGCATTTCTCTAACGAACTTTCACTGTGAACGCGCTCGGCAAGTGCATTGTGGCGACCACACGCCACCACGTCTTGGCACCAACTGGTACGTTCGCAAACCCACTGCCAAGGACTGCAATCATCTTTGCAGCTGACTTTTTTAATGATAATCAGATGCCCTAAGGAAAAGTTACCGCTTTCCGCTACACTTGTATATGCCGCCGAGCCTGTTGGTGAAAACGACACTAGTTTATGAACAAAAGTAACTGTATCTCATACAACGTGATATATTTCTTGTTTTACACGTTAAATTGTCATCTCTTAATTCCATACGTTGTATTTCTCTCTATTAAAAAGAACATGTTCAGTAGATTATTCTATCAATATTTCTGTTTTACGCCAATTCAAGAAGTTACGCAAAAGCTTTTTATAATTTTTGTATTACTGACTAGCTGAGCCCGCGACTTCGTCCGCGTGGAAAAATTTCGAACCAAAGTAGCCTAAGTTACTCCCTATCACATTAGCTATCTGCCAGTGAAAGACAAACAGACAAAAATTGTAAAAAATATTATTTTGGTATATGTATGTATACATCCATATGCATTTAGTAAAAAGCGCTTATTTTAATATTACAAACAGACACTCAGACAATTTTATTTATTTGTATAGATGTACCAATAGATTAAGATTGAAATCTCATTTTATTTTACCTAAGTTGATTCGACCATATCATTCATTAATACTTGTAAAGAGCGAGGGAAGGTAGAAAATGACACTGTCATAGTCGCTAATGAATACTGATAGCGTTCTGCGAAGACCTCGTTAAAATATCGCATGGTTTCCAAAGTTGTTTTCCGGTTAGTGGTAGAGTACTCCGTAACCTAGAGCTTATGGTTTTAAATTTTAGCCATAATATAAGTAAGTATAACAGAAATGTTAAGCCACGAGCTTTAGCAGCTCTACAAATTACACAAATCGATCTAAACCCAAATTAAGCAAATTATTAGCTTTTGTATTATAGGTGTTAGTCAACGATACTAATACATAGGAATACATATATAAATACTGTTACATACATAATAAAAGCCAAGACCTAGAAATACAAATATCTGCTGTGTTCAACACACAAATGTTTGTCCCCGTCGGGAATCGAATTCGAACATCATTGATTCGTAGTTAGTTCGCTAACCACTCGACTAACGGGCGGCGACAAGGGTGTTAACAGTAAAGGTACGTTTTAACTTGAAAATAGTAATGCCTGATTACTACTTTTCCGCCGCGTTTCCGATACGGGAGTAGTTTTAAAAAAAATGTTGACATGTCAAAATAACTTGTAAAAAGTTTTATTGAATAAAGTATTTCAGATTTCTGATTTCTGATTTCTACTACCAAGTTGTTATGCTTAATTTTGTTATACTTACTTTTACCTCGTGTTGGTTCGAGGCTCAAACTCTTTAGCCGATCTGATTTTCTGCCAGGCAGTCATGCGAGGTGAAAGATTGGCTACGCGACTCACTAGAATCGTGGCTACTAGGTGGTAAAGTTCTGCATTTCTCGCCCGGGTCTGGTATCACCGCTTTATATATTCCTGCCGTAACAGCGTCAGTGTTTGTCACTGTCGTGTTCTGGTTCGGAGAGTGAGGTAGCCGGTAGACTTATGCACGTGGTTATTGAGAGCCCACCACAAGGATAGCAACGCACTAATAACATCTTTGGCCTATATATCGTCTATACACTCGTGTGTCTTATGCGTTAAACTTATGCATGAGCCATTAGACCTCGCCACAAGATAGCAATGCACCATTAACATCTTTGATGTCTATAGGCGATGGTTGTCTCTTTCCATCAAGAGAACCATCTGCTTGTTGGCTATCTATGATAAAAAAATACTGACGTTAATATTGTGTGAATAGAAACCAATTGGCTCAGAATGTACCTACAATATGGAGACGAGTGATAGAGGTGACTATCACTATCGGTAAAATACATTCAAGCGTAAACACGTAGCTTACGGCAAATTCCCCGTGTTGGGTACGGGCTCCTTTGAAGAATAGGCCAACTGCCGTTCTGCCAGGCAGGTCATAAAAGGCGACCAATTGGCTAGGTGAGTCATTAACATCATGGCTACTAGGTGGTAGAGTTCTGCATTGTTTCGCCCGGGTCTGGTACCACCGCCTTACCTATTCCTGTTGCAATAGCGTCAGTACTTGTAGCTGATGTGTTTCGGTTTGGAGGGTAAGGTAGCCGGTAAACTTATGCATGTGGCATTAGACCTCGCCACAAGATAGTAATGCAACCTTAACGTAGAATTTATCAAGTGTAATTGTTGTGTCACTTACAAGTTTAGATGAAGTCTTATTCGACGGCCGCAGGGCTCCTTATTCTAGGTGTGACACTTAAAGGCAACCTAACAAAATATTATAAGACTAAATATTCATGTAACAAGTCGGGAAGGCGGTAGTTTAAAACCTCTTTTGTGTTACAATCTTAAAGGTCAGTAGCTGGTAAGTGTTTTTTTAGTCCGTAAAAAATAACAAAGAATATATGGTCTGATTGAGTAGAATATGAAAATATGTTGCTTAGGATAGACACCAAGTCTACATCATGTAATATTTAAAAGTAAACAACAGTCTGTATATAAAATCTTTCATTGTTAAATACTAAAGTAGAAGACCTCAGCACCGGCATCGAATTATACGCTGCAAATGCGAGAAAACCCCATGAGATGGACGAAGTCTCTACAGTAGCACCTAACTCATAGCTTTTCGAGCTACATAATAAAGCTAATGTTATGCAATTATAGCACTATAATTTTCCTTTGTACTGATCCGGGCTCAGAAGTAAAAAAGTCAAAACTCACATCATTTTTATTCAAATTATCCTTTAGAGGCATTTTTGACAAGTCAAAATTTTTTTCAGTACTACCAGTTCGGTAACTAACTGCCGTTCTGTCAGGCAGGTCGTAAAAGGCAACCAATAGTCTGTACATGTCACGTCACCACCATCGTGACTGCTAGCTAGTAGAGTTTTGCAACGTCTCGGCCGGGTATTTTGTACCACCGCCTTACCTATCCCTACTGCAATCCTATCAATGTTTGTCAGTGTCATGTTCCGGTTTGGAGGGTAAGGTTGCTGGTAGACTTATGCAAGTGGCATTGCTATTCTGCCACACGAATAGGAACGCACCATTAACATTTATTGTCTGTAGGCGATTGTTTCTCTTTCCATTAGGACAGTCGTCTGCCTGTTTGCTATTTAATGATGTAAAAAATGATAAATTACCACTAGCGGCACTCTACACATTTTCTAATATAAATGTAATAGTGTGAATAGATATTTGACACAACTCATGTTTCAAAGTTATTTCTTCGTACTTTTAAAAGTAATCACATGTGTTTTAAATATTTATCAATTAATCATTGACTATCAAATCATTGACAATGATCAATGACTCTATAAAGTTTCGTGAAATATTATTTAAATAATTTTATGAAGAATGCTCCTGATTAATGAGAAATTATATTCTCAAGTGTCGTAAGCTCTACTGATTACAAGTATTATACCACAGTCATCACACATTTTTTTCGAATACCTACCATCTTTAGTCTGAGCAATTAAAAATGTCCGACTCACTGCTTCCTGAGTGCAAGTGGATTTTTTTATAATAACAATTTTGTAGGTCTTTGTAACAATGATAAAAAAAAATTCATTCATCACAGTCGGTAATTATTGTTTCTCCATTAGGAAAGTCATCTGCTTGTTTAACAAGTTTTTTTTATATCTTAAGATAGTAAATAAGCAGATGGGTCTACTGATGAAAGAGTCAACCATCGCCTATAGACGCCAAAGATGTTAATGTTGTGTTGAGGTCCAATGGCTCATGCATAAGTTTACTGGCTACCTTACCCTCCAAGCCGGAACACGATAGTGGCAAGCATTGACGCTATGAGCGGCACGAATAGGTAAGGCCATACTAGACCGGGCGAGACAATGCAGAACTCTACCACCTAGTAGCCACGATGGTAGTGACTCGCGTAGCTAATCGGTCGCCTTTTAGAACCTGCCTGGCAGAACGGCAGTTGACCTATTCTTCAAAGGAGCCTGAACCAACACCTAGGGGGCCGGGCGGGGGAAAAGTTAAAAGTATCTTTCTAAATTGTTGTAAATATTCATCTGAATAGTGTGAAAAATATCAGAATATATTATTGATCAATAATGAATGAGGAAGAAGCGAGACAAGTCCGCAAGGATCGTGATGTGCACTCGGTTTTATCTGCCTAATCCGTAGGGGATCTGGCGTGAAGATATGTATGTATGTATGTATTTATCAGAACCAAATTCAGATTGTCAATTTGCTAGCTCTTGTTATATGAAGAATAGAGTGACGTTTAACAGTAGGTAACTACAGCAACTGATCGACGAGACAGCAAATTAGGTTCCGCTGGCTGACATCAAAGACTACACGATTGAGTAGGTCAGTCGAGTAATCGTTTGCCAGCGTCGTCGATGTACACACATACTGTCTCTCTCTATTCTTGTTTCATTTGTCTCGTCCGAGTAGGATGCAAGGTGCGTATGCGCCGGACCGTTATTCCACAACGATATCTTGAATGAAAATAGTAGTTTCTCTCGCGCCAAAACAGGCGCCCACAAATCGACCTGCTACTTAAAAATCGAAAGGCAAATGATTTACATTCATTATGCTAATGAAATTGATTACGTTTCCGTATTTAATGGCAATTAACAATTAATAGCAGTTTATTTGTAATTTTCTATTTCAAAATATCACTTTGGTAATATTAGATGGATTTAGATCGTAAAATATATTCCCTCGTCGGAACGCTCTTATCGAAATTTGATAAAATTTGAATTTGATAAATTAAGGAAGAAATAAAGGTTCAATAACTTTATTTTTTGCAACTTTCTGCCGATAATAAGGATATCCGATAATTATCGATTAATTTTTTACAAATTAAATTAATTACTTTTATTACTATGTTTTGCAAAGTAACACTAGTCGCTCGTAAGAAGCAAGCTAAGCCTAAATAGGTCACTTTCAAAGAGGCTATTTAATGCTTAAATATTATATAAGTATCATTTTTAACCCCCGACGCAAAATGTATAAGTTTCAGTTGTGTATCTGTGTATGTGTGTATCTGTGTGTCTGTCCGTGGCATCGTAGCGACCTAGTGGATGCTCCAATTTGGTTGCGGTTTTTTTAATTGAAAGCCTTGTTTTGTGAGATGGTTCTTAGCTATGACTCAATAGAATCTGTTCAGCCGTTTCAAGATCACCAGCTCATTTCTAATTGATGAAAGGAATTAAGCAACATGTAAAGGCTTTATCAATGCTAAATTTTGTATTCTCTTACTTTATTAACCCTCGTCGCTGAACGAGGGGTGTTATAAGTTTCACGTGTGTATCTGTGTGTCTGTCCATGACACCAAAGATGTGCGTGTGCGTGGCTATCTTGTGGCGAGGTATAATGGCACATGCATAAGTTTGCCGGCTACCTTACCCTCCAAACCGGAACATGACAGCGATAAGCTCTAATGCTATTGTGGCAGGAATAGGTAAGGCGGTGGTGCCAGACCTAGACGAGACAACGCAGAACTCTACCAAATAGTAGCCACGATGGTAGTGACTCGCATAGCCAATCGGTCGCCTTTTACAACCTGCCTAGTAGAACGGCAGTTGGTCTATTTTTTAAAGGAGCCCGGAACCAACACGGGGAAACGAAAGCAGCAATGTGGGTTTGCTTTCGTTTGTTTTGGCATATTTTTGGTGCTAGATGATTTTTTTAAATTTAATACTAGAAATTGAAGGTGCCTATGGAAACCTATTAATTAAACAAGATAAACCCATCGAGTTTGGACTCATTTTTCTGTTTTGAGAAATACCCAGATAAACTCATTGAGTGTGGGCTGATTGGATTAGTTTTGACATACACTTTGGTGCTGGATAATTTTTAAAATCTGATGATGAAACAAGAAGGTGGCCATGATAATTTTTAACCTAAACAAGATAAACCATGGAGCTTAGATTTAATTGTTCTGTTTTGACAAATACCTTAATGCTAGATGATTTTCAGGGTCTTATATTGAAGCAGGAAGGAAGTTATGGGTACTTGGAATTTAAATTGAGCAACGCTGACTTTGGAGCAGAATTACTTCCAGTTTCTGAAAATAAAACTGAAAGAAGTATATGAGATCTCTCTACACCAGATAAACCCATCGAGTATGGACTAATTGGGTTTGTTTTGGCGTACTGTTTGTTGCTGGGTGATTTTAGGGATCTATCGATGTAACTGGAAGTTAGCTATAGGATCTTTTAATCTAAACGAGATAAACCCAGCACGTTTATACGATGGACGTTTATAGCGAATCTATAAGGGTTCCTAGTTTACTTCGGAACCCTAAAAAGGTTCTTTCTCACATACTCAAAGTCGGGAATGTCAATTAGATAAACAAAATCATAATTTTAATGAATATAGACCAAAATGTCGAAGTTAATATTAGAAAGTGGAAGCACACGCGATGGAATACATTATTTGGCAATTAGTGTCGAATTTGTTTACTATTTATTCTGGTTGTTTGACAAACACATCCGTTTGCGCTCGTGTCGCGTCATTGTCTAGGAGAAATTTGTTGTAATTACGATTTCTTTTGACTAATTCGGGCCACTTTTGAAGAATATGCTGATTCCTTGCGAGATAGCTCGTGAGACGTGTACGACAACAACTGACAGGAGGCTTAAAGAATTATGCCAGGCAATTCGTAAAAGGCATATAATTGGTCGAAATTGTTTCTACCATGATGGTTATTAGGCGGAAGAGATTGTGAAAACCATGGCGCAATAGCTTTGATGCTTGTCACTATCATGTTCCGGTTTGGACATATCGGTCTGGCAGTACCATTCGCCACACGGATAACAACGCACCATTAATATATTTAGTATCTATAGGCGATAGTAGATTTTCTGTACCTTTTAAACGTCGCCGGTTAATAGTGTTAATCACTATTTTGATCATTAAAAACTACTCTAGACTAGTTGCTTTCAAAACATAAAAGCGATCAACGATTTGACGTCATTCGTTGGTCACTAAGCATACGCAATACCAATTGTCAAACTACCTATACTAAAAGTGTCGTTCCAGTGCACGATAGTGACTTTCGACGACACCAAGTACTTGTGACGTCATTTTCGTTGATCACCCATATTAGTCAATACGAAATTAGGGAACTGACAGCTAATTGATGTCAACTTTGCACAGTGATCATCACTTTGATTGTCAATTTAAGATAGGCAATAGGCCCCAAGGTCCGTTCCGTTCATCTTTCCGACAGAAGAGCTTGATGCCAGCTTATAATTACTTAAAGAACAAGGCAATGTTATCTGTGATTTGCAACTCATAATCTTTTTTATGAGTTGCAAACCTTTAACTTTATACTGTAATGCCCGGTTTCTATTCAGTAAAACGACTCGTTTTAGTTACATGTAGTTAGTTACTCGTTTTAGTAACATTTTCTACGTGACGTAAAGTAAACCTGTTCTAATAAATATCAGATTACCAAAATACCTATGTCCAAACAGCTTGTCGAACGCCTCGTCGTTATAAAATTAGTTTGTAATAGTTACGGCTACATATTATGACGGATCGTTAACTATATGAACCGTGCATAAGATGATTATCAAATAATATCTTGAGGTGAATACCTAATAATAATGTACTGTTTAACATTTTAGGTGACTTTTTATAGACTATGTTTATTTCTTTCCATCAAGAGAGACGTCCTCTTGTTTGTTAATGTAGGATATAAAATGATCTGATTCTTATTAAAAATTATGTATTTGTATTCGTATTGTAATTGTGTGTAAATTACAAAATGAAGGCGAACAAAGACCTAAGGAAGTTCGCAACTCACTTTTGAGAATTACATCTCCATGTTCCAAGGTTTCTAGGTAATTCACCGAGCAGAATACCAATTAGAGATCACACGCACATCTCGACAAGAATATTTACTATTATCTTTTATGTAAGAATAAATTTTCTCTGATAAGTTATAATTTAAACAGTGGTCTGGTAAACATTGGAAACATAACAAATGCGTGAACCCAGAACTTATTTGTAAATACAATTGCTGTTTATATATTAAAATTTAAAGTAATAGATCCAGCACCGCGTTGCTGTGGCTAAGTTATATAATCTTGGTTTCTTATCACAGCACCATCTATTGGATTCCGTATTCAAAATTCAAATTTAAATACCTAACTAAAGAATTGATGCGTTAAATGGATACACCAAGGAAGTTACATTCTAACTGGAATGTTCAAATGCGCTTCAAAATCGTTCCGAAGAGTACCACGACAAGGGTGGATTGTATCTCTTTCTACTAAATAAAGCGCCAATCGCCATATATAAGTGTGACCGTGCGTAGTTTTGAAATTACTACTAAGTAATGCTACTAATTTGAGAAACAGGTTTTGCATTGCATAAGTAATTACGTAATAATTAAAATATTTTAGAACTCATTGTGTTAATTACAATGCATTTCATGCTAATTTATTTATCGACATGTATGAATAAAAGGGATTTAACAATTACCGAATATATAAAAATCTACCATCAGATAGTTTTATTTACACTGGCAATTGCAAGAAAGGGACAACATCCACTCTTGTCGTTGTCATGCTCAGAACGTTTTCCCCCTCTGTTATAAATGAATGAAATAAAGTGCATTTTTATTTTTCAATTATTGCTTCGTAATAATTCCAGTTATCGTATATAAGTTCCTTGGGATACACTGACTTAAATTGCCATCTTTTGTTAGCGTTCGGAACTCAAAGATACTATAACTAATGCCATAAATTACACTAAAAATACATGCAATAAAATATTGATATTGCAAATATTGATGTTACTTTTATAATTTAGATAAACCTTTCCTAGGACTGTCGTATGTTACAGTAAAATAGGTGGTTCTAAAACAGCCTTAAAGAAAGATGGCGTTGCTATATAAATGATCCTCTATTTTAAAGAAAGCTCTAAATTAGCTGAAGTTGACATGGGCGGAAAACAAGAAAAATAAAAAATTAACGTGCGACTCACCACGTTCCAAGGCCGTGCCTACTGCCTACCAATAATAATGGTTTAACGGGCCGAATTTTAAGGAGATTGCTCGCGTGCGACCCGCCTTATTTTATTTTTTAACCTTGCGGACTTTTATAGGTAAATTGTTGCGACAGGAAATTTAGGCTTGTGAATTGTGATACAAAACCATGTGGCTCATTATAGAACTCTACTAGATAGTAGTCACCTTTTACGAGGTTCCTGGCTTTTAAAGATTCTGAACGTATACAGAGATTTCACGTTTTCTATAATCACATCTTAATATTACAGCAGCAATATCATTTGGCTGTAGTTACCGCATTTCACTCCAGTGTTTTGAAAGTTGCGATATCGAGAAAGTCAAATATTGAGAAAACGAGACTGCATTAGTGCAAACATCGCGAATGTTGTGCGGCCGATACTTTCTATTCGCTCCGTTAACCAAACGTTGCACAATGCACGTTGCTGTCTAATGAGGAACACTTGTGCCGTGGTTTCATCTGTAAATCTATATAAACAAAAGTAATTAAAAAAGTTAAACCGACTTCAAATATCTGTCAGCTATACCCATATCTTAAAAACTACCTACTCTATCGTTTTTGTTGAAACTTAAACTGTTTCCTAAGTTGGAATATATCTGAATTAAATCAATTATTATACCCAAATATCAAATTTCAACAATCTATATTACATGGGGTACACTAAAAGTTTTGCACTTCTAGCTAATCGGAACTATTTTTATTTCGAATGTTATATTTTTAAAACGTTGCAACCTTCTTAGTAATAAAAAAAAAAACAATTGGCGGGAAATGATTTGTCAATTGTTTTTTACTCAATCACGCAAAAACTACTGAACGGATTTGAATGAAATTTGGCACACGGGTATATAATGACCTGGAATATCATATAGGCTCCTTTTTATCCTGGAAAAATTAGGTGATCCCGCGGGATTCACCAAAACCTCTTATAATGCAGCGGGCTGCACACTGCAGCTAGTATTATATACATAGTACCTACATATCAAACTGATAAGTATACCCATAGTCGACAGATCTTAGAAATCGTTCTTTTTATGAATTACTTTCATTACCTAATTATGTATATATGTGTTTAGCACTATTCCCATGAAAATAAACAAAGACAAATTTTCGACACAGATGCAATTAGATACCAACGATTACTAATCACAAACGATGTCATGCATAGCGAAATTTTCCTTTCGTATCGATTACGTTGATTTTAGTTACTCAAGTAAGTAGTAAGTAGTTCAAGTTAACTTACATTTACCTATTTGTACTAGTTAAATGAGTTGAGGTGCTAGTAGTTATATTGCTGCCAAGTAAGCGATACGACCCGTCTCCGCTTGCATTTTACAAACTGTCTGACTAGAACGCAAACAGTATCCTTTTCCCAACGCCTGAGCCACCACTGGGAAAAATCCTTAAAATAATCTATAATTACTTGTGGTGTTAATTATGACATAGAATTGTCAACACCAAAAATATATATTTTTGTAAACATGATAATTTGTAGGAAGGCGTGGCAAAGCGTCGTTTGTTTATTTCTAATTAGTTTTCCTGTGCGAGCAAATTTAACATGTGGTCGGTATAGTTTTATACAGACTTTTACTATTATTGTAGCTCCTGTTAGAGGTCGATTTTTGAAAAAAGTTAGTGTATGTTTGACTCCGGTCTCTTCAATTATCTCCATGACATGCCTTTCATTAAAATCGTTTCAGCGGTTTAGCCATGAAAGTATAACTGACAGACATAAATATAGACTTTCGCATTTATAATATTAAGTGTGGATGTGGATATTTATTGTCTTTATAAATGCCTGTGCAGTGTATACAGCTCAAGTCATTTATATCTGATGTTAGTTACTCGATCTAGAAAGTAGGCGCTTCAAGTTTAAGCAGCAAGTCAAATATGGTTCAATAAGTGAAATTATGAGAAAGTGGACATATCGAACTTATGTCTTAATGTTACCTAACTTGTTATTAACTTTATGAGGATATTTAAATAAATATTCGTTAGACAAATTATACGAATAGATTTAACCCCAAAATAAGCAAATCATTTGGCTGTGATATGGATGTTTGTTAACATTATTTATACATACTTATGTATACATGTTAACTGTTAAAAGATTGTATATAATTAAAGCACTGAACACTCTCAGTACTCGATTTTGATACCACAAAAAATAGGTACTTAAATTTTGACCTAATCTATACATATAATAAAATCGTAGGAAAGTCAAAACTGTACATTGAATATTTTTTTAAAAGAATACTTGGGGCGTGATCTACAATCGATATCGAAGCCAAAAATATAGTTTTTAGGATTTTTGTCTGTTTGTCTGTTTGCCTGTTTGTCTGTTTTTCTGTTTGTCTGTATATATGTCTGGGGTAAACACAAAAAGTACTGCATGGATTTACTTCAAATTTTGCATGAATATTACTAATAGGTCCGGTCAACATATAGGCTACATATTATCACGCTATCACCTACAGGGGAGGAGCAGTGCTGAGTAAACGAAATCCGCGCGGACGAAGTCGTAGGCAACAGCTAGTATTTTATAAAGTATTGGCGCAAAAATGAAAAAAAAAACATAATGAACAATCATAATACAATACATAATACATAAATATTGTGTCATTCAATATGTGAAAGACAGTAATGTTAAAACTCATGTATAAAAAACAGCAGTTTAGGATTCAATTAAAGGACTAAATATTTTGTAAAATTTTATTTAACGAAGAACAATAGCTACCTATTTTTTATCAATAAATTCCTTAGTTTCTTCCAAAATTCTTCTGAATGGTGCTCATTCCACGACAAATATATCTTCGTCTTCAAAAGGTATTTTAGAGTCGTTGATAAATACTTATTATCTAGGTGTCCTACTTTTACAAGTACTAATGGGTCGTAAGATGTCCCATCTTCTAAAAATAACCGGTGATATTCTGCTAATTGTGTCTCCCAGCGGCACCATTGAGATTTTGCAAAGTGCTCACTTATAATTAAAATAATAAATTTACTATCATTTATGCTACCTAATATAGATTCAGATATAAAAGAACCTATTTCAAAGTCTCGTTCATAGACACATAATTTCAAATATGGTGGAGTACATTCTAACTGTGATATCATCTCTGAAACAAACTCTCTATCTTCATTGCAATATGAAATAAATGCGTCAAATTTGTAAGTATTACCCTGAAGATTATCTGTTCTTGCAGACCTCTTTATTAATTTTCTCCCCAATGCTATCTTTGCTAAGAAAAACCAGTACCTTATATAAATTCTGTATTTGTAGACAGTTATTGCTACAACCGCTAATGCTAGGAAACTCACAATTGATGGAGCGGTCCAAACTAGGACCATAATATTAGAAATCTTTTCATACATCAAACACCTTAATGTCTTAATGGAAGATAAGTAGTCTGCTACTCTACGATCTTCCCATATGTCAGGACTGCTACACAGAAAATGTGAATTTGCAAAATACTGCCGTAATACATCAGATCCATTGACTTGTAACCACAAGTAAGTTTTGTACATCGAAATGCAGTCACATACGAAAACATTCTCCAACAGGTCTATTACAACTGAATAGTTATCTTTATTCTTCAGCAGATAGTTAATGTCTTGAATCATGCTTAAAGTGAATTGTGTGATTTTATTATTTGTTAAGTAAAGGTTCGTTGGCCTTACTCCTGATCCTAAAAATAAAGGTTTCCACCATGATACCAATAGATTACCACTTAAATCCAACACTCTTAAAAATTTCAGAGGCTTTAGAGTTTCATCTGTTATATAATAAAGTTGATTATTAGACAGTATAAGGTGAGTTAGGTTCGGCGTCTTTTCAAAAATATTATCATTATCATATAGATGTTTAATTCCACAATTTTTGAGAATAAGGATCTTCAACTCACTTAATCCATCAAACATAGCACTAGTTAAGTTTCCGTTTGCTGTAAGAGGATTATTGGCTAAATTTAGTATTTCTAAATATTTCAACGGCTTAAAAGTTCCATTTCCAATATAGTAGAGAGTTCCATTTTCTAAATTAAGAATTTTTAATTTAGTAAGCCCTCTAAAAGTATAATCATAAATTGCTTTTAGCCTGTTATATGCTAAGTTCAGAACTTTAAGTTCTCTACTTTGGGAAAAAGAGCCTTTATCTATATCATAATACATCGGCGTTGCAGAAGTACCTTTGTTGCCGGAAAGGTCTATAAATATGACTTGTCCATTTGAAACGTTTTTCAAGTGAATCCCCGGAAGGTTATTACCACCTAATAAAAGAATTTTCAAATTAGGAAACTTTTTTGGTTCAAACACATTTGGTCCAATAGACAAAGCAGATACTCTTCGTAAATCTATTAATTCTATATTAACCATTCTTGGAAAAGCGTTATCAGGAATTATTTCAAATTGGTTATCAGATAAAATTAGTTTTTGTATAGTCGTATTTGCTATAATATCTAGAAGATGTCTTGGAAGTTGTCTCCTAAACCCAAGGCCAGAAAGATCAAGTTTTGTCAAATTTATATTATTTCGATTAGTTATCAACAGAAAATCGCCAATTATGGAAGAATTTAAATCATTTTGTCCTATGTTAAGATCTTTTAGCATTTTTAAGGGCGTAAAACTATTTGAATGTATATAATCTAGTCCACACAATTCGATATTGAGAATTTCTAATTTCGTTTGTTCCATCGAACTAAAAGCGGATTCTGGAATTACCTCCAAAGGGTTTTCGGACAGGTCCAATTTTCTTAATGAAGGTAATATGCTCGGTGTCAATGCTATTGTTATTTGAGCAATGTTAGTAAAGCCATCGCTGACTAGAGTTAAGTCGCGGAGATTTACCAAACCTTCAAATAATTTTTTGTGCAAGGTATGTAATAACATACTGTAAGATATTGAAAGCTTTTGTAAATTGGTCAAATTTCTGAAGGCTCCTTCTTGTATGTTGCTAAGTTGATGGTTTGCGTCTAGTTTCAATGTGTTAAGATAATAAAGATAATCTAGCTCTCCCACTCGAATTTCTCGTATAACTGTAGTTCTGATCATAAGTAATTCACCTCTAATTTTTACCTGAAAAATAAATAAAAAATAACAAATTTATAAAATTTGATTTGCGTGTGATTTACGAGATGTAATCTGTATAAATAAAAAAATTACTTTATTGGAAAATGTTCATTATTTAAAAATTAAAAGGGATTTAAAAAAATTTGAGAATTTATAACGAAGAAACATGTTTATGTTCCTTCTTTTTTAATTTTTATATGTTCAGTAAAATAAATTACAACATTGTAAAACAATTCTTAAATTTATTTTCACTATTCAACAATAAAAAACTCGTTTAGGTCCAGGCCAGAAGAAACCTCTTGTTATTCTGCCAAGCGGTTCGTAAAAGGTAAAAGGCGAACCATTAGCTAAGCTGGTGTCACTACCATCGTGACTACTAAGTAATGAGGTTCTGCAACGCCGGGTTTTAGTACCACTTAAGCAGTGGTACCAAAACTTATTCCTGAATCTGCTAACGTCAATGTTTGCCAGTGTTGTGTTTCGGTCTGGAAGGTAAGGTAGCCGGTTACTTACGCAAGTGGCATCCATCGTGCCATACGGATAGCAACATAATCTTTTTCAATCATCTGCTTGCTTTCTATCTTAATATATATACCTATATAAAAAGGTAATCAGATAAGAATTAGATATCTTTAGCGTATTCATAACATAATATCTACATACATGTAATAAAATCGTAGGGAAGTCAATGTATGTCTGGGGTAAACTCAAAAAGTACTTCATGGATTTACTTCAAATTTTGTATGAATATTACTAACAGGTCGGGTCAACATATAGGCTACATATTATCACGCTATCACCTACGGGGGAGGGACCTGTGCGGAGTAAACGAAGCCCGCGCGACCGAAGTCGCAGGCAACAGCTAGCTATATTATAAAGTTAGAACATTTTTGCTAGTGAAAGCAGTTTAATCGATAAATTATTTAATCGAAGTTTATCGGTAAAAACTTAAATATTTGAAATTATATAATATTTAATTTCAACAATCATACATACATACATATCTTTACGCCAGATCACCAATCACTCCATCACAAATGAAAAAGCAGCTTATCGATCGGGACCTAGGGCGGTATCAAGGCTAATATTAAGTCCGCCATTGTACACAAGTGCAATTTCTTATGATATACTAGCTATTGCCTGCGACTTCGTCCGCGCGGACTTAGTTTATTCCGCACTGCTCCTCCCTTTCGGTGATAGCGTGATAATATGTAGCCTATATGTTGACCCAACCTGTTAGTAATATTCATGCAAATTTTGAAGTAAATCCATGCAGTACTTTTTGAGTTTACTCCGGACATACATACAGACAAACAGACAAAAATTCTAAAAACTATATTTTTGGCTTCGATATCAATTGTAGATCACGCCCCAAGTATTCTTTTAAAAAAATATTCAATGTACAGTTTTGACTTTCCTACGATTTTATTATATGTATAGATGAGTAACTATTAATAGTATTAAATAAGTTATACATAGCTCGTAAAAATATTCACTATTTGTTTTAAGAGCACGTGAAGCTGGGGGTCTCTGTTATTGCAAGCAATAAGGGATAGTCTTTGATGAAATGTGGTGATAGCGTGATCCCTACCACGCGCTGAACATCGTGACAGGTTAACTCTGTTTAACTTACAAAGGTACATTTAATTTGTAAGTTTTTGAAATACTTTAAAAACCTTCGATCAGAGTGCTAAGTGTGAGTTTTTCTCACTCTCAGTGTGCTAAGTTAACTCCTTTATAATTTTTTTTTAATTACCTAAGCTTATTTTACCTTCGGAAATTTCTTGCATTCATAGTTGCCAAAACATATGACAACCTTGAGGTTTTTTGACGCTTTGCACATGCAGCCAGACTCCGCGTCTTTTGCCAAATGTATCGGTAGCGCCACGGAGAACTTGTCCTCAGGCGGCGAAAGCATGTCTTGTGTTAGTCTTTCATAGTCATCCAGCAGGTGGCCTTTAGCGTACTGAGCATAGCACAAAAGAAGCCATAGGTAAGGACCAAACCACATTTCTCAGGGCCACGGCAATCTGAAACCATGAAATGTGATAATGTATATAAGAGATGCAAATACATTAAAAAATATTATAGAGGAAACTTTTGGAAGGCTAGTTTTACGAGGATGATACCAACAACTGGTTTCTCACGTTTACCACTAGGTGGCGCTGTACAAATCACATACAAATTCCTAGTAAACTCCAAACGCGCTCACGATCGAATGCGAAAAGAAAACTCACACTTAGCACTCTGTTTCTTTTATAATGAAACAAGTTTTTCATGTTTTTTTATATTATAAGGTAGCAAACAAGTAGACGGCCCTCCTAATATAAAGAGATAAAAATCGCCTGTAATGAATAAATGAATATTAAATATCGTTGGCCAAAATACACGAATTGACATAACTCCAAAGTAAGCAAATTGTTTGCTTGCGTTATGGGTGTTAGTCAACGATAGTATTACATAGAAATTCATATATATATATATATATATATATATATATATATATATATATATATATATATATATATATATATATATATATATATATATATATATATATATGTATATCAATATAATATAGTAAAACCTAGAAATACAATCATTTATGCTCATCACACAAATGTTTGCCGGGCTGTCGGGATCTAACTCGAGCCCTCTCGATTCGTAGTTAAGTTCTCTAACCACTCGACCAAAGGGGCGGTCAAATATCTATAGACACCAAAGATGTGAATGGTGCATTGCTATCCGTGTGGCAAGATTAGGTGTTACCATTTGCATAAGTTTACCGGGTACCGGGAAAATCTATATACATATAATAAAATCGTAAGAAAGTCAAAACTGTACATTGAATACTTTTTAAAAGAATACTTGGGGCGTGATCCACAATCGATATCGAAGCCAAAAATATAGTTTTTAGAATTTTTGTCTGTTTGTCTGTTTATCTGTTTGCTGTTTGTCTGTTTGTCTGTATGTATGTCCGGGGTAAATTCAAAAAATACTGCATGGATTTACTTCAAATTTTGCATGAATATTACTTACAGGTCGGGTCAACATATAGGCTACATATTATGACGCTATCACCTACGGGGAAGGAGCAGTGCGGAGTAAACGAAGTCCGCGCGGACGAATTCGCTAGAAACAACTAGTATATAATAAAACTAATAACTTGCTGATTTGCTCAGTTTTTGATTTTCTAAGAACTTTCAGTTTGACCCTCGTATTATAATTCATTGGTTTCAACCTTAAAATTTTGTTGTCTTTCTGTTTTAAATAAAATATTACATCTCATTTACATGTTAGCATTTATTTCTAGTGATTCATTGATATAAAAAGGGAAGATATGTTACGCTCTAATATCTCAATTGCTAAACCTAAGCTCGATCAGTCGAACGCAAAGTAATGCGACGAACGTAGCAAACTACGTTTCTCTCGCTTACTTTTATATTGTACTATCTCACTCTCGCAAACATGGCGAACTAAACAATAATTTAATCTTATTTTCAAAAAAAATTGTTTTAAGCGTACCTACTTACGAATGGAAAGTAATCCTGTGTGTCTTATTTTTTTTCCTTGAGTGATTATAACACTAGCTGAATATACAAGAAGGTATTTTGATGCGTGTTTAATGGTAAAAACAATCGGAAAATATAAGTGTATGATATGAGGTCCCGCGAGTGATTGATTGTCGCCAATTGTCACTGTGTCTACGGATCTAGTTTTGTAGGACCAGGCGCTGTGACTAGGTAACGTATCTTCCCCTTTTTATATCAATGTACTGATTATTTGTAATCTGAGCACATTACTATGGGGGCGGTGCCCGTCCATAAAGTACAATATTATTTGTATGAAATTGTAACTTATATAATGCTGTAGCGGTTCAAGCAATCTACAAACGCTACCAGGAAAAATAATAAAATAAAGAAAAAAATGAAATTTAAAAATGAAATCCTGAATCGCGTATCACAATTATTTATCTTGTACACACTATATAAAAGTTTCAACGCTTCTCAAATGGACTTCGGTCCCCAGGGAGTATACCTTGCCTGACTGGGAAGATCTTCGTTTTCCCCTTCATTGTCTTTGCGTGACGTTATCAACCTCCACAGTTATGACGTCATCCTGACAAAAAGCTTGCCCTTTCAATGTAAAATAACATAAAGCAACTCCTTGCAGACTGTACTAAAATCTCAGATAAAAGAGCAAAGGCAGGCTCTGTTGTGTCCAACACTGTGCGAGTTGTGTCCAAAACTGTTTCCCTACCATGATTAATTAGTACATTCATTAGCTTCAGGCGTCGAAACATGGACGAACAAACTCAATAATGCTAGACATTTATCGCTAAACAAATTAGGCACGGGAATTATCTATACATCTATACAAAGTAAGTATCTACACGCCCATATCCCCGAAGGGGTAGGCAGAGGTACAACAAGTGCACCCACGATTAGCCGAAGATACTTGGTCCCACAAATGTGATAGGTGGCAAGCCTATCGCCAACCGGGCACTTTCCAATCCCGGGCAACTTTGTGTTTCTCAGAAAATTGAAAAAACACTTTTTTTTTAAAGTGCCCGACCCGGGAGTCGAACCCGGGACCTCATGTGGTCAACTCCAACGCTGGACCACTAGACCACAGAGGCGATTATTATACATCTATACAATTTAAAAAAATTGGAGTGTCTGTAATATTAAAATACCCGCTTTTTACTGAATGCATATGGATTTATAATACACGGTACATACACCAAAATAATATTTTTTACAATTTTTGTCTGTCTGTCAGTCTGTCTGTCTGTTTGTTTGTTCCGGCTAATCTGGAACGGCTGGATCGATTTTGACGGGACTTTCACTGGTATATAGCTAATGTGATAAGGAGTAACTTAGGCTACTAAAGTCTCAGATAAAAGCGCAATGAAACGACTCTGTTTAATTAGTAGAGGAGATAGTGGGAGATCGTCCTTTACCGATCTGATAACCAGATGAGACGTATATTTTATCAAATATTATTTATAAATAAATATGCCTATAATTACTTGCCTATCCAAAAGTGCTCATGGCTATTTTTAATTAAATTAACTTTAATTGTTTTATTTCATCGCTTTCATACTTTTGATAACCAAATGAAATTTATTTCACTGATGATTTTTAACACACAGAATATGCCTAGGTAGACTTGCCTACTCATTTCTGTGTATGGCTAACTGGCGAGCAGGTGTGAACAGGTAAGTCAATATAGGTGACTCCATCGATCTGCTAACTTATCGAAAGTTATATCAAATTTTAGATTATTTTATTGCAAAATCAGTCACATATACTTGCCTGCAAAAAATCGTACTCAAAGTACTGTTGCCAAGCTAAAAACTTGCCATGAGCACTTTTGGATAGGCAAGCAATTATAGGCATATTTGTTTATAAATAATATTTGATAAAATATACGTCTCATCTGGTTATCAGATCGGTGAAGGACGATCTTCCACCGGCTCTTAGACCAAATCGGCAGTTTCCACGGGGTAAGACAAACAAATTGTAAGCGTGTGTAATCTCTATCTAAACTGTCATAAATACGTTCCAACACGAATGCACTAATATTGTGAAGTTGTTTTCTGAATAACACGTGAATAACAAAAACATTATATTACAATGTTTCAAATAGTACCAGTAACCAATAGACTGGGTTTACTCGGGCATTATGAAGAATAGATCGACTATTGATGCTAGGTATCTCGTAAAAGATAAAAAAAGGCGTGTCACCAACATCGTGAGTCGTGACTACTAAGTTAGGTGATAGAGTTATGCAACGTCTTGACCGGGTTTGGTACTACCCCGTACTTAACCTGTAGTGTGTAGCCAACCTATTGTGTATAACCAGCCTTATTTACTAATATTCTAATGTTATAAATGTTTTATTATTAATATTAAAGAGTCAGTATTGATCCAACTTTCGTGTTTAATTGTCTCTCCTATAGCCCGCCTTACATGGCGACCCTGCCAATGCGTGTGGCAGAGGCTCGGTTTGTTTGAAATTCCATGTCCATATTGGGACGAAATCAGACTACGATTGCGACGATGACCGGGAATTTTCCATACATATTGCGCGCTCTTCTAACATAGATTACGAGTTTGCCTTTTTATAAATTTTGAAGACGATGGGTACCTCTATATCTAAAGAGGAGGTAATCCTAGCCACAATCCTAGCTCAGAACGCCGCTGGGGGCAATAACCAAGCTTCAGTGGAGAATATAATTCTGCAATAATAATAATGTAATAATATATGGCATATACAGTATTTACCGGAGATGCCACCTGCGATGAATTTACCAGCAGATACACCATCATACCCTTCGGCGTACGTTCCTACGCAGGCCAACGCAAGGCCAACCATAAATGAGGGAGAAGTTTGACTAGACTACGGTTTTTTATCAAAGTGTATATAAAGTGCATATAAAGTGTTAAAAAAAAAAAAGTGCGTTAATAATTTTCGGTGATGAAAAACCATAATTCGGTTCGATTATTACGGTCTCGCGTCCAGTGATTCCTATTTTCAGGGACATACCTATTACGTTATATTTTCACTACGAACTATGAACATTATATTGTGACTTTTATATTATATTTAATTATTTACATAATAGGTATATTTTAATGGTATGTAAGTATCTACTAGTTTTATTACGAATATAAAAATGTATTCAGTTATAGGAAAAAGCAACTTATTTTATGGCTAGTAATGGCATCAGATTTAGAAATATTGTGTCGTAATATCGAAGCCATAAGAGTATATCTAATTAAAATTGGTCCAGATCGTAGGATAGGAAATATATTAACTAAGAAGCAAATGATGTTTTTATGAAATATTCTTATTGTGTTACTCAAGTTACGAATAATATAAAGAAAGGTAAAGTGTCACAGGAAGATACGGAATTAATTTATAAGTATATTGAAACTTTTCAAAAAATTTATGGCGAAGTAATCGAATTGTGTAAGGGTAGCAAAAAACTGCATTAAATTTATTGCCGCTCATGACTGATGAAGAGGCTAACACCAGACAATTAATCGATAATATTGAGTACTACAGCTCTACTCTCTCGGCAGCAGATTGTAAAAAACAATTGATTAATTTTGTATTAAAAAGTAGGTTATCCCAAACTGCTAAATTAAGATTAAGTTCAAGTTATTCTAATGTAGATATGTTATTAAGTGATATGAAAAATATATTATTACCACAAAAATCTGCTACGGCATTACAATCTAAATTAACTTCTATGAAACAGAATGAATTATCTATACAGGACTATGGTAAAGAGATATCCGAACTTTTCGTTCAGCTTACAGTTTCACAGGCCAACGGAAATTCTGATAATTATAAAGTTTTAAAACATTTAAACGAACAATATGCGATTAAAAAATTCTCCGATGGGCTGCGAAACCGTAGATTGAGCACTATACTAGCAGCTCGTAATTATAGCTCGCTCAAGGACGCGATCCAGGCGGCGCAGGATGAGGAAATCACCTCGGCTTCATGTTCAGGGGAAGTAATTGGTATGTATCATAATAACGGTAGATTTCAAAGGGCTTTTAGGCACAATTCCGCGCGAGGTCATCGTGGTCACACTAGCCAGAGATATGTGCAGCGTAGGCCGCACGGGGGTGGATACCACAACCACAATGGTCGTCGTGGTGGCTGGACCGGTTACCGCGAGCAACAGCACAGCCAGACCCCAACCCGCACCCGCCCGGCGCATAGAGGTAAGTTTTACTATAACACTCGTAATAATCGAAATCAAAGGATGCGTAATAGTAACTCTCATATAGTTAACGTCATTTCGGAACCGGAAGTGCAGGCGGAACCGTCTAATACGGAAAATAATAATATAAAGTTTTTTCGAGACTAAAATTTTATCTTGCAATAGTAATTGTTTAATTAGTTTGCCTATAAACAACCGTGCACTACATTGGTTACTTGATACCGATGCATCAATTTCTGCGCTAAAGTATAAACATGTTATAGAAGAACAGATTTCGTATTACAAAGAGAGCATCTCTATAAACGGTATCGGTGGCAAAGTGACAACAATCGGATATTGTTATTTAAACTTCAATGTAAATGGTTATCATTTGAGACACAAATTTTATATATTTGATTTCTTACCGATTAGGGCGAATGGCATCATCGGTCAGGACTTTCTGACTAAGTATAACGCGGTATTGGACTTTAGTCATAACGTAATAACGTTTTCGGTCGAAAATAGTAAGTTTAGTTTACCTATTAGTATTAGTAGTAATTATTTAGAGATCCCACCGAGATGCGAATCTATTCATTACATAACGACAGATTTAAAAGACGAATGCTTAGTTTGCGCGTCACATATCAGCGACGGAGTTTACTTAGCCAGTTCGTTAGTAAAACCAGTATGTGGTAAGATACCGGTAAAGATATTAAATACGACTGAAAATTATGTTTCACTTGAAAAAATTAAGCCGACTATCCATAGCGTTAACGATTACAACATTTGTTCCTTTTCACAAAGTGAAACGAACGCAACGCGGGTTAAAAAATTGTTTTCCTTATTACAATTAAAACATTTAAATGGAGAAGAACAAATGTCGGTAGAGAATTTATGTGCAAAATACAGTGATATATTTTATTTACCGGGAGATAGTTTAACCACGACTAATATTTATAAACATTCAATAACTTTAAAGCCTAACGTAACGCCTATATTTTCTAAACCATATAGATTACCACATGCTCAGAAAAAAGAGATAGATAGGCAAGTAGGAGAAATGTTACAGGAAGGAATTATAGAAAAGTGTCGAAGTGAATGGAGTAGTCCTTTGTTACTAGTTCCAAAAAAGTTAGATTCTAGCGGTGAGAAAAAATGGAGGTTAGTAGTTGATTATAGGAAGTTAAATAATTGTATTGAAGATGATAAATTCCCTCTTCCTAACATAACAGAAATTCTAGATTCCTTATCAGGTTGCATATATTTTAGTCATTTAGATTTATATCAAGGTTTTCATAATGTCGAGCTAAATACAGACAGTCGGAAGTATACGGCTTTTGGTTCTGGTCAGTTCCAGTTGACAAGGATGCCAATGGGACTTAAGACCAGTCCGTCTTCGTTTTCTCGGATGATGACAATAGCTATGACAGGTCTTTCGTATGATAAGTGCCTTATTTACCAAGACGATTTAGTAGTTTTTGGTCGAAATTTAGGCGAAAAAATGAAAAATTTACAAGATGTTTTTGAAAGGCTAAGGCAAGTTAAATTAAAGCTTAATCCGGTTAAATGTGATTTTTGAAAAAGGAAATGCTTTATTTAGGACATATAGTCACAAGCAAGGGCGTAGTTCCCGATCCAGAGAAAATTAACATAGTCAAAAAATATCTCTGCCCAAAATCCATTGACAAGGTCAAACGTTTTACTGCTTTTGTTAATTATTACAGAAAATTTATACCAAACTTTGCGGAAAAGCTTATCCTTTAAATAAATTATGTAGAAAAAATGTACCGTTTGTTTGGGATCAGGATTGTAAAAAATCGTTTGAAATGTTAAAAGAATGTTTAGTTTCTCCCGCGGTACTCCAATATCCCGATTTTTCAGATAATAATCAGTTTATAGTACAAACAGACGCTTCAGGTTACGCAATCGGCGCAATATTAAGTAATAAAAATAAAAAACCAGTAGCTTACGCAAGTAGAAGTTTAAATAGCGCAGAACAGCGATATCCAACTATTGAAAAAGAGTTATTGGCGATAGTTTGGGCTGTTAAATACTTTCGTCCGTACTTATACGGAAGGAAATTCAAAATATTGACGGATCATCGTCCTTTAGTTTACCTTTTTAACATGCGGGATCCATCAAGTAGGCTTATGAAGTTCAGATTGATATTAGAGGAGTACGACTATATTATAGAATATGTAAAGGGTTCAGACAACGCAGCTGCAGATGCCTTGTCTCGAATTTCTTTTACATCAGAAGATTTAAAAAGCATGAGTGAGCCTTATATAAATGTGACAACTAGGGCACAAGCGAGAAAATTGCAACGCCCTCCGGATAGTACGACTTCTGACTGCACTTGGCCTGATCAACCGAGTGTCGTGGGGAGTCATACAAAACCAAGAGAGGCAGTAGAACTAAGATTTATAGAGAAAAAAGACTTAGATAGTTTACGGAAACAAAATAAGATTACCATGGAAAAAAACGCGTTTTGTTATGTTGAAAGTAAGTTAACAATTTTTATTAATCCAGACTTCCGATCACAACTGACGCGAGTCGCTTTTGTGAGGGAGCTGAATAAATTTTGCAATCTAATAAACATCGACGAAATATGTATAATAAAAAATAGTAAAAATGATATATTTGTAGAAGAATTGCTAAGTGAGATTAAAATGGCAAATGATAGGTGCGCACCGCGATTTTATATAATAAATGACGTACGAAGAATTGAGGATAAAGATGACCAAAAAGTTATTCTAAACGACTTCCATCTCTTACCCACCAGTGGCCACGCGGGTATGAGAAGGATGGTGAATAACATTAAGAAATATTTTTATTGGCCAGGTATAGAACGAGATGTTCGGGAATTCGTAAAAAAATGCCCGAAATGTCAAAAAGAAAAATATAGTAGACTCGTTAAAGAGCAAATGGTCGTTACTTCGACGGCGAAGTCAGCTTTCGATAAAATATTTTTAGATTTAGTAGGACCGTTAGATAGGGATTATTATAACTTTTCTTATATACTTACCTTGCAATGCGAGTTAACTAAATATGTAGTGACTCATCCTTAAATTTCGAAAAAATCGGAGGAGGTAGCTCAAGCTCTAGTTAATAGTTTCATTCTTCGCTACGGGATACCTAAGGAGATCGCAACAGACAGAGGATCTGAATTCATGTCTTCTGTATTCCAAGAGGTATGTAAACTTTTAAAAATAAATCATTTAAGTTCTACCGCTTACCACCACCAAAGTATAGGCGCATTGGAAAATTCGCATAAAAATTTAAGTTCTTTCTTGCGTATACAAACTGATAACCACCCAGACGCATGGAGCCAATGGCTTCCATATTGGTGTTTCTCCTTCAACACATCTGTTCATTCGGAAACTAAATTCACGCCTTTCGAGTTAGTATTTGGTAAGGTATGTTCGCTTCCTAGTAATTTAAATACCGATATTGTAGAACCACTTTATAATCATGAAAGTTATCCTTTGGAGTTAAAATTTAGACTGCAAATGTCTCAAAAGGTAGCAAGGGAAAATCTATTTAAAAGTAAGTTAGCTAGAAAAAATGTTTATGATAAATGTATTAATCCTATAGTTTACAAACCAAATGATTTAATTTTAATAAAAAATGAAAATTGTAATAAAATGGAAAGCATCTATTCAGGTCCTTATGTAGTAGTAAAAGACATGTCACCAAATGTTCAAATAAACAAAAATGGAAAATTAGACATTATCCATAAAAATCGTACTAAATTGTTTACATCAAGTTAATTATTATTTTTTTAAACCATATCTTATAAATTCATTTGTATTTGTATTTTTATTTTTATGTTATTATAGTGTGTATCATTGTAGGTACACATACCTATGTATTCGTATAAACAATTTATTTTATATTAATTAGCTTAAGCTTTTACACTTCATTGTGTCTTATTTTAATATAAAAAAAGCAAAATCATAATGTAATTTCACTTTTTTTTCTCCATGGGAAGGAGATGTAGTGTGTAGCCAACCTATTGTGTATAACCAGCCTTATTTACTTATATTCTAATGTTATAAATGTTTTATTATTAATATTAAAGAGTCAGTATTGATCCAACTTTCGTGTTTAATTGTCTCTCCTATAGCCCGCCTTACAAACCCCTCGTGATGGCCCGGGTTCCCTTTGAAGAATCTGTCGTTTTGCCAGGCAGTTTGTAAAAGGCGAACGATTGGCTATGGCTATGCGAGACACTACCATCGTGGCTACTAGATGGTAGAGTTCTGTATTGTTATGCGCGGGTCTGATTACCACCGCCTTACCTATTCCTGCCTTAATGACGTCAGTACTTGTCACTATCGTATTCCGGTTTGGAGGATAAGGTAAACTTATGCATGTGGCATTAAGATCCCGCAACACGGATAGCAACGCACTATTAACATCTTTGGTGTTAATAGGCGATTTTCTCTTTCCATCAGGATAGCCATCAGCTTGTTTGCTATCTATATAAATAAAAATGAATCTCTAAATATGTTGTTCTAAAGCGCAAAACTTGAGAACGGCTGAACCAATTTGGCTAATTTTTGTTTTGAAATATTCGTTGGAGTCGAAGGAAGGTTTTTATGGAGAGAATAATGTAAAAGTTGTGAAGAAAATAATAAATACGACACTTTATTTCACTACAGAAACTGTTTCTACTACCAAATATTTAACCTTTTAAATCTGTTCTAAAGCGGTACGAGCGTCGGGTCGGCTAGTGATATAATAAAAAAAACCTTTAGCTACCTATTCCGCCGCAACAGCATCGATGCTTTTTGCTGTCGTGTTTCTGTTTAGAGGGTAAGGTAGTTTGTAAACTTATGCATTATGGCAAACCGGCCATGAATAGCAATGCAACATGTTTGATGACTATAAGAGATAGTTATTTCTTTCCATCAATAGAATCAACTGTTTGCTTGCTACCCTATGAAATAAAAATCACAGACCGTCCTAGGGACGGCGGGATCCATTCGGTGCTAACATCAAGGATGTTAGTGTTGAAAAGTTACTCACATACCAACTTGCTGAGGATAAGTAGTGTGATGACATTTTATCGAGTCGTTTTCTCGTTATTAAGTTAATGTCTTTACATTAACTTTACGCGGTTTTGATACATTGGCTGCCCTAAGCCTAGAAAGAGTGCCGCTTCCCTATTCGTTGCATGAAAAATTCAATGAACGAAATGAAAGAAAAAAAAACGATAATCAGTAAAGATTAATTTATCTCAATCAGTATTTCAGATACTAGATCTTACCATTTCTATTTGTGAGTAACAATCAATCGTTATTCACAAATTGTCGTTTGTCTGTTTTTCTGAGCAGCGAATTTGGTAATCTAGACTTCTTATAATCGTAATCGCCATACAATTAATTTTTATGCCAACGAACTCGAAAGTATGGAAACATGCCTAGCGCTCGAAAATGTCAATTTTGATTGTGCTGCGGTAACACAAGTGTGTCTCTAAAGGAATGGTATTATGCTCGATGAACTAAGTTAACTTTTATTGCTGATTTTTTACAGTTTGAAGTAAAATATGTTTGTGCGTTCTCTTTGCTACATTAAAAACTAATTTGTCCTTTAAATAGATTTCTACAAGAAACATGACAAACAGAAAAGTAGGCCCGAGCAGTTGGCTTGAAAGAGCAGAAAAAATGGTTTATAAGCAAATTTACAAGAATTGGGTCATCCTTTTTTTAAGATGACGATATTTATACATACCAATTATGTTGAACGCCTAGTATAAGGCACACAGATACCAATGTACAAATAATGACAATGTAAAAGCTTACTTTCCCGTATTTTTTTTATATTGATTCTGGATAAAATCACAATGTCCGCATATTGATTAGTTCCCTAGACAAGACCCTGCAGGCGATCATTACAATTCCTCGATAAATGTATGTATTTTAAGCTCAAAGGAGCTAAAAATTTCCCAAAACATCGATTTTTGAGCTCGTACACGCAGCGGGTAGTGGTTTAAGATAGTTGAAAGTCTGGGGTCACATAAAAGCTAACTTTTTTCAATTATCAACCCCTAAGGGGCTGAAATAGGAGATAAAATTTTGTATGAAAAACTATATCGATGTTATCTCGTAGCTTCACGTGTCAGCTACGAGATGACATGTTAATCTACTACTACTAGTTATTAATAAGAAATTCTATGACTATTGATATATAATTAATGAGACCCGACCAAGGGCGCACTGAACTGGGTTACGAAGGGTTCCGTACCAGCGGAAAACCATACATAACCATATACGTTTATATTTCTCCAGGACAACATAAAAACCATTTTAATTTTATAAAACTACCAAAATATTTTATTCAACTATTGAAATTATCCCATACCTCACAAATTAAATGATTGATTTTGTTCAAACCAATTTTCGTTTGATGTTTTTGTTGAATTCTATGTGTTATTTTTTTTAATAATTATTCGCTCGAGGATTCAAAAGTTAGATGTGGGGAGGGGGGCAACCTCCGTATCATTTACAAAGACCTATCGAATAATACCCCACACACCTATGCTTTTTATTTTTTTAAATTTAAATATACTCATATTTTTTAAATTACAACCATACAGCACCCATAGTCTTCGAGTAAAAGAACTGTGCCACAAGGACAGACGGGCAGACGGACATGACGACAATTATATAAGGGTTCCGTTTTTTCCAATTTGGCTACGTAACCCTAAAAAAGGTGAACTACGGAAACGACAGATTGACTTTCTTTTTAAATCATAAGGTAGCAAATAAGCAGATGGGTCTCCTGGTGGAAAGAGTCAACTATCGCCTATAGACACCAAAGATGTTAATGGTGCGTTGCTATCTTGTGGCGAGGTCTAATGCCACATGCATAAGTTTACCGGCTACCTTACCCTCCAAACCGGAACACGACAGCGACAAGCACTGACGTTATTGCGGCAGGAATAGGTAAGGCGGTGGTACCAGACCCGGGCGAGACAATGCAGAACTCTACCACCTAGTAGCTACGATGGTAGTGACTCGATAACCAATCGGCCGCCTTTTACGACCTGCCTGGCGGAACGGTAGTTGGCCTATTCTGCAAAGGAGGCCGGGACCAACACGGCGAAGACATAGTATTAGTACAAAGTCGTGTATTTATTATTTAAACACATGCTAATAGGTAACGGGTTCACGGCCCAGACGCTGCGGAATTGCCTTGAAAGTGGTAATTTTTACAATCTTAATTACGTGAAGATTTACTCGTACCTACTCACAAGGCAAACGAAATGATAACGCGCCAAATATTATGTTTGATAACATTTATGCATTAAATGTAAAACGACACTGGATTTTTAGGGTTCCGTACCTCGAAAGGAAAAAACTAAACTCTTATAGGATCACTTTGTTGTCCGTACGTCCGTCCGTCTGTCAAGATTCTTTTTCTCAGGTACGCGTGGATGTATTAAGCTGAAATTTATATCAAATACTCAGATCTGCTGTCCCTTAGAGCTGTGAAAAAATTAAACTTCTAAGCCAAAGCAATCAAAAGATACAGCCGTTTATGCCGCAAATTTCCGCAAATGTTCGAAATTCGTAAGGGAATAAAAACCTACAGGGTACATTCCGTGAACTCAGAACCTTGAAATTTGGTACGAAGTGAATTTTTAAATTTTTAAATTGAATTTTATATAACTGCATTTTTTTAAAATAATATTTGTTAATTTTTAATGTAAATGACATAAACTAACTAGCATAAGTGATTACAAAAGCAATATGGATTTAAATCTGAAATAAATTGATTATTATTATTGTTATTATTTAGTTTTGAATTTTTTATTTTCTCTTGTAGCTTTTGCAGATTGAACCGTTACATACTCCGTGGAATGTTACATTTAGGGTTGCATTTGGCAGAGAACGCAATTTTACTTTTTTATTGTGTAGGGGATGTCAGTATAAACTTAAGTTAAAAGTTGTGGGGTCACCATCCTTGACCCCCGGCCACCATCTTAGAAAAAGGGGCGCAAAGAGCTTTCGCGCTATATATCGTAAAGTAGCAACCCTACAGAAAATACTTTATAAGGCATTAATTGTAGCAAATAAATTGTCTATAACTCTATTAATTTTTGTCGTAAAATGGAAAATAAAAATGTTACACACAAAAATGAATGAATTTTTTAACAAATTTTTACTGGTCATTTTACAATAAGATAAAATTAAAAATTTCAAAAACCCCCGTCATATCCTCAGACCGCACTTCTGTTACATACCTATGCATCATTTTAGGATCAAAACGTGGAGGACCCTGATGATCTTCGAAAGGGGATCTTGTAGCATCAGGTTAAGGCTATCACGGTTCCTTACTCAATGAGCTTGAGTTGTTTTATTACAAAGCTCTCATGGCCTCCAGCTCCACTGTAACCCTGGAACTAATTTTGATTCAGAGTGTATGTAAAAATATAACAAATGAGACTACACTCAATGGGCTTATTTTGTTTAGTGCAGGAGTTCCATGGCCATTTCTAGTTCCATTATCAAACCCTGCGAATCTCCTAGTAATCAAGGCCAACTATATCAGTCTAGTCTAGTCTCTATATCAATCTCCGATGGCCACCTTCCAGTTCCATCATTATATCTTGCAAAACATCCGGCAACTAAGTGTTTGTCGAAATAAACCGAATCATCCTGCTCCAAAGTCCTTAAAAGAACGAATCAAACGATGGTGCTGCATAATTTTCATTCATTTGTTCGATTCGTTCCCACGACATTCTTCTTACTTTATCGTAAGAACCTGGAAATCATCTAACATCAGATTATTTGTCAAAACAGAACAAATAAGTCCAAACGCGATGCGTTTATCTCGTTTAGTTTAAAAAATCCTGTAGCCACCTCCTAGTTACATCAATAGATTCTTAAAATCATCCAGCACTAAACTTTAAGCCAAAATGTCTGGATGGAAAGATGGGTTTATCTGGTTTAGCGAGATCTCATGGACTTATTCTTGTTTTATCTTCAGAAACTTCAAGTCATTCTGTTCCAAAGTCCTTATTTTTATTTCAGGTTGATTCTAGCAACTATGAGCCCAAAATCGATGGCATTGCTCAATGTCATTGCTTGTTGCTCGTCATGAGACGGCGAGTGCAAAATATATTGCCTAGTCTAGTCGGTTCACTACAGTATATTTTTATCAATTTACGTAATACTTTTCGCGGAATAACCATCCTATGTGTTTATTACTTAATTAGCGATATCTTGACAAAATCGTTTGAGTTCTAAGTTTTTTTGTCATAAGATAGCTAACAAGTGATGGAAAGACACAACCATCGCCTATAGACACCAAAGATGTTAATGGTGCGTTGATATCCTTGTGGCGAGGTCTTACTACCACATACAAAGTTTACCGGCTAGCTTACCATCCAAACCGTAACATGACAGTGACAAGCACTTGTGTGGTAGGAATAGGTAAGGGGGTGGTACCATACTCAGGCGAGATAATTCAGAACTCTCCCACGTAGTAGCCACGATGGCAGTGATCTAATATTCAAGCGAAGGATATTATACAAAAGCGCTACAGCAATTCCTCTACAGTGTATTTGCTTCATTAAAAAATGAGACAGTCGCCAAAGTTTAGTTTCCACTTCAGTCGCCAAGCGAGTTTCAGTTGGATATATAATACATATGCGTACTGAATGAGGATGTAGATACGTGCTAGATAAACTTTAATGGAAGACGCTCAATGGACGTTAACTTTAGAAATACGAAGTAAACAAATCGTTATAATTGAACGTTCAATTCTTTGTTACTTCGAAAATAAGAGTATGTATAAAATATATGTACGTTATCTTTTAAAGTACGCAACGGATTTTATTGAGGTTTTTATCAATAGACCGAAAAATTCAATAGGAAGGTTTATATGGATAATACATGCATATTATAGTAGAGAAAAACATATTTGCAAATGGCTGGCTGGCTAAGCTTGACCAAATATATCAACACTAGATGAAAACCCAGCTTTGCTCGGGTGAAATGTAGAACTCATAATCCACAATCTTATATAGATACTATTTCAAATAGGTAGTAGAAATTTTTACTATTCCAAAAAGTAGCAACATTGATCTTCTCAGTGTGTGGCCGCGTTTCCGATCCGTTAGTAGTTTTTAAAAAATATGTTAACATGTCAAAAAAAATGTGTTGTAAAAAGTTTTATTGAATAAAGTATTTCTGGTTTCTGATATCTGTAGTGATATCTTCTTTCATCAACTATTACGTTGATTTGAAAGGAACTACACTATAGTGTTTTTTTAAATTTCTACTGTTTTATGAACGAAGAGAAAAAAGTTTCATGATAATATAGGTACGCTCCATTCTATGAAACTTTAACGAATGCTTACGCCATCTACAGCACATGTTTGTAACCTTTAACGAAATATGGCCGATTTGTCAGTCAGCACTGTTATTTTAATCACGATTTTACCAAAATACTTGACGATCCGAATTTTGCGAATATATGATGTCGACTCGAAATCCGTGAAAGATAGCTCAATGGACGTTAGGGGTTTTACCCACGTAGTTCCCAATCCTACTATATATAGAAACTATCCTATGGCATTTTTCGAGTCTCAAACTATCTTTGTACCAAATTTTAAGAAGAAGGGACAGACAGACAGACAGAGATACCATCGTCTATAGACATCAAATATTTTAATGGTGCGGTGCTATCTGTGTGGCGGGGTTTTAATACCACATGCACAAGTTTACCGGCTACTTTACCCTCCAAACTGGAACGCGACAGTGGCGGCAGGAATAAATGAGGCGGTGGTATCGGAATGCAAAACTCCACCAACTATAATAGCCTCATAATAGTTTAGACTCAACGGCAGTGACTCACATAGTTAATCGTTCGCCTGCAAAGAGATTAATGTACGTTAAAACCTTAAAAACAACAAAGAAAAATATCGACACGCGGGATTTGAACCTGCGACCATTTCCCTAAAGCCGGGACGCTCTTCCACTGAGCTAGTGTCGACAGGCTCGAAGCGGCGAAATTCTTCTTTGCTATATGATCGATTACGTCGATTGTACTGATTGCCAGCTATACATACGTATAATTAGTTAAATGAGTTCATCGTTACAGATAAAATTCACATTTATAATTTTGATCAGTACTTTCGTATTTCTAATTTATAGCTGGCGATGAGTACAATCGACGTAATCGATCATATAGCAAAGAAGAATTTCGCCGCCTCGAGCCTATCGACACTAGCTCAGTGGAAGAGCGTCCCGGCTTTAGGGAGATGGTCGCAGGTTCAAATCCCGCGTGTCGATATTTTTCTTTGTTGTTTTTAAGTTTTTTCCAGTTTCCCAAGCACGGGGTGAGTGCTATAACACAAAAATATTCTACGTTAGTATATATTGGTCATTGTTCGCCTCTTACAAATTGCCTAACAGAATGGCAGATGGTCGTTTCGTCAAAGGAAGCCGAGACCGGCATGGGGAAGTTACTTTTTCCTGTGGCTTATAGTATCAGAGCATCATGGTACTGTCGTGTTCCAATTTGAAGAGCACGAACTTATGCATTGTTGTTTAAATGTGATGTTTGTCTTTTTTATCAGGAGAGTTGTCTGTTTGTTTGCTTACTTATTAAAATATATTTTTACATTAACGATACAAACTATACACCTACTAGTAATGTTGCAAACGCGAAAGTATGTAAACAGGATTGTGTTTGTTGATGAATGGATGGACGAATAAAACTACATGCATGTGTAAACCTTGTCCTTAATTCTATTGGATAATAATTCAAGGTGTTAGGATAAAACTCATCACAACTTTAAAAATCTTAGGGCTGGATAACTAAATAACAATAATTTCTTTGGTAAACATGCAACACTTCGCGGAATTGATAAAAGCCGAATAAAATATAATTTGTCCGCCCCGTAGGTCGAGTGGTTAGCGACCCTGACTACGCAATCGACGGGGCTCGGGTTCAATCCCCGACGGGGACAAGCATTTATGTGATGAGCATATGCTTGTATTTCCGGGTTTGGGTGTTTATTGAATATATTCTAGTATTTATATATTATGTATTTCTATGTATAAGTATCATTGACTAACACCCATAACACAAACAAATAATTTGCTTTCAGTAAGTGTAATTTGTCCCGTGAATATTTATTTATTTATTATTATTATTGTTACTTTTCTTGTCCAATGGTTGAATGAAATAATCCAGTTAACTAAAGCATGTTAAACTTTAATCTAGAAAATGTCAGACAGTGCTAGTACATTTATTTTTAAGCCCCACAGTAGCATTAAGACGCTGCACAGTATTTCGCCTAGAACATGCTAGGTGGACAAAATTCATGTTATCATTTCCAGGAAATCTTAATTGCAAAACGTAAACAACACCCCTAATCTCCAGATTCCAAGAATCGGTTGTTTGTCAAATGCTTAACTGATAAGGAATAGTGGTTAGAAGTCAGGTATTGAGTTTAATGAAATCGTTACAGTCAATCAGTTGCAGTTTAGTGACACTTTCGTACACATCCATAGTGGCTTATAGTTAATATTTTGAGTGTTTGTGATGGATATCAACACGGAGGGTAAGTCCTATTATTTAAAAAACCTTTTTTAAAATCTGAATCTGTTCAAATGAATTTTAGGTATAATTTTAACATAGCTTATATATTTTAACGTATTTTTTTTATGAAAGAATAGTTTTAAAGAGTTAATTTTGCAGACATTCACCTTTATCCGGGCTAGTTCTTTGATATATCATAGGAAATACTTTATTCTTCATAAAAATACACAAATTGTTTAGCACACTTCAGTACAACATATTCTTTTCTTTTTTTTTTCAGAACGCTTATACTCTATTTCTAGGGTAGAATTTTTTGAAGAGTGGTTGAAACCCACAAAAAATGAAAAGAACTCGGGTATATATGAGTACCTTTCTTCAAAATTTCACTTTGGTAACATTACTGAATGTAGCCAAAAAGAAATAAAGTTGAAGATATCCAACTTTTCCAATAAAATTGGTGTCAAATGGTTGGCTTCAGGAAAATCGAAGGAGCGTTTTTTAATTAAAAATAAGACCTGGCTGGATGAAGAAGATATACAGTTTACTGTGAGTTCTTTTGAGCCACAATCATCAACTTCGAGTGAGGCTGTGATTTCAGCAGGAAGGCCTCGCAAAGAATTCGAAGAATCGTCGTTTAAAACCAAAAAACGTCGAGTCGTGGATCTCGTAGAATCGCGAAGTGTCAGTGAATTGGTGACAGCTGCCGAAATTGCTGCGCGTTCAGCAGGACAACGGAAAATTGCCAGCGTAATTAGAGACATTAGTGAAAGCTCAGTTATTAATGTTAAGTCTAAGGATACCAGTAATGTTAATCCTAGGCAGTTAAGTAGTGACGAAGCGTTAGCTTACTATATAGATTCTAAGTCAACAACACATGCGTACAAACAAACAAGAAAGTGGTCTATGAAGGCAGGACATAATGTGTTTCCATCATATTATAGTTTGACAAAATCTGAACAGGCCTGTTATCCTGCACAGGAGCACATTGCTGTAACAGAAACACGTGCTGAAATAAATTTGCAAGCATTATTAAACAAAACAGTGGAACGTTTAGTATTAGCACAGCATGAAGTTATCAGCAGTGTCCTCGCAACAAGTTCGTCTTTTACACTTGTAAGTAAATGGGGATGTGATGGAAGTTCTGGGCACAGCACATACAAACAGAGATTTGAGAACACTGAAGATACGGACGAATTTCTTTTCGTATTTTCTTTAGTTCCCCTTAGATTATATGATGGGGCCAAAATTGTTTGGCAAAATCCTCGGTCTTCATCAACATTGTATTGTCGCCCAATCAAATTAATATTTGCTAAAGAAACGAATGACTTCACGTTAACGGAGACACATAGATTGTTGGAAGAAGTTAACGCTCTTCTTCCAACACGTATCGACTTTGGTGATTCTCAAATCTCTGTGAAACACGAACTTTTGCTGACAATGACAGACGGAAAGGTATGCAACGCTTTAACGGAAACTCGTTCAACTCAAAAGTGTTTCATCTGTGGCGCCACCCCCAAGACGATGAATGATGAACCCGCGAACTTCAACAGCAACCAAGATCATTTTGGCTTTGGTTTATCTACACTTCATGCTTGGATTCGTTGCTTCGAATGCCTTTTACATATCAGCTACAAGTTGAATATTAAGAAATGGCAGGCTAGAAGCAACGAAGACAAAGCAGATATCAAGGTTCGTTCCGACGAAATTAAGTTAAAATTTAAGAACGAGATGGGACTTATTGTAGATAAACCAAAGCCAGGATTTGGTTCTTCAAACGATGGAAACACGGCTCGTCGGTTTTTTAAGAATGCTGAGATGAGTGCTCAGATCACGGGATTGGATGTTGAAATCATCAAACAGTTCGATGTAATATTGAGGACTTTGTCTTCTGGATTCGAGATAAACTTAGTTGAATTTAATAAATTTTGTCTTGAAACCAGAAGACATTATCTAAGTCTCTATTCGTGGTACTGTATGCCTGCTACTGTACATAAAATATTAATTCATAGTACAGAGGTCATCAAAGCTGCATTGCTTCCAATTGGGCAGCTTTCCGAAGAGGCTCAGGAAGCACGTAATAAAGATTGCCGCAGATTTAGGGAGTACAACACCCGCAAGTGCTCGCGTGTTGCCACGAACAGAGACTTGCTGTCAATGTTGGTTATAACATCTGATCCCTTGATCAATAGCCTTCGAGAGATTCCCCAAAAAAAGCCGGAAAAAATATGTTCAGAGGTTTTAAAGTTAATTTTAAGCCCTAGTATAGTAGAATCAAGACTGGAAACGTCATCATATTATCGCACAGTTCCACAAAATGATGACGATTACACAGTAAACGATTCATCAGAAGACTCTGATGATGATTATTAGGTTACGTTATGAAATATTATCTTTGCTGCTTAGTTTTAGTTTTCATGCATATATTTTCTTTTATTGTAAATAAACCTATGATTGTTTTGTTACTATTTGTAATTTTATGTATTTAGATTTATATTGTACATACCTCTTGATGCTTATTCGATCTGAACTGCATGCAATTTACAGCATTCATAGTACTCGCTAAGTTAATTGTTGCTCATATATTATTTTTGAAAATATTTTTTTGCTATCATAATTTTTTTCGTTTTTTATTACAAAAACATGACTACCCATATTTGAAATAAGTAAGAGCATCGTTATATAACATAAAATAATATTGTCCACCTAGCATGTTCCACGCGATACACTGTGCGCTGTCAACACCAAAAACGCGCACTCTGTCTATAATTTCTATCGGAGATGAGCCCCCATTATCAGTGTAACTGGGCGGCCATGTTGTATTATTAAGTAAATATTGAAATTAAAAAAAGTGTAGATTATTTGTCAAATATGATTCGCTAGCGATTTAGGTGTGAATATGATGACTTCATGTTTTTAATTGCAGACTCATACGTAAAAAAGTAAATATATAGACCAATCTTCGCAATTATTTTCTATCGACCCAATTTTTTTCAATTATGTATCGATTTCGACCACGGTCTTTGACATATGATGAATATTAAAATATATGTTTTTTGTGATGTGCTATAGCAAATAGTTTTCCTTAAAAACTGCTTAAATAACATAAATTTCAACAAATTAGGTCTTGTCAGCCTCTTAAGTTACTCATAAATCTCCTGTTTAACCACCGACACAAAAGCTAAGGGTGTTATAAGTATAACGTGTATGTATTGGCGTGTCTGGCTGTGGCATTATCAATACTGTTAAAATGGAACGATATTTTTAAGTCTTACTGTCATTGTTTAATAATGAATGTAGTAAAAAAAATGATTTATGAAAAAAATAAAAAAAAAAGTTACTGAGTTTTTTCGTCGGGTATTCTCAATGTGTGCCACGTCTTCGATCCAGTAGTAGTTTAAAAAATTATTGACGTGTAATGGTATCAAAATAACAGCAAAAAGTTCAGTTGAATAAAGAACATTTAATTTTTTATTTCTAGTATTATTTGCGATATTTTACGTACCTAAATGAATTTAGGTATTTATTTTATTTGTATGGTGACAGGAAATTGGATTCGACAAGCAATATTCACATGCTAATACTTTGTATTATATGTCAATAGTAAATAATAGTTTACGGACTTTCCATTCTGTTTTTCTAGAAGTTACTTCAAGATAAGAGATATCCATGAAATGCTTTTTTTTTATATAACATAAGATAGCAAACAAGCAGATGGGTCTCCTGATGGAAAGAGTCAACCATCGCCTACAGACACCAAAGATGTTAATGGTGCGTTGCTATCTTGTGGCGAGGTCTAATGCCACATGCATAAGTTTACCGGCTACCTTACCCTCCAAACCGGAACACGACAGCGACAAGCATTGACGTTATTGCGGCAGGAATAGGTAAGGCGGTGGTACCAGACCCGGGCGAGACAATGCAGAACTCTACCACCTAGTAGCCACGATGTTAGTGACTCGATAGCCAATCGGTCGCCTTTTACGACCTGCCTGGTAGAACGGCAGTTGGCCTATTCTTCGAAGGAGGCCGGGACCAACACGGCGAATCTACAATTTCACACAGTTAGTTGGTGAAAGACTAAAACGTTACTATCTCAGGAATAATTTTTATTTTGTCCAATATTGGCTACCTGTATATAAAAATAACTCATTCCTCTGAGGCACTAAAACACATTTAAATAATAAATGTCGAAGGATTTTTATTTCCTTTCATGTGTTCTAATTCATTATACCTATTGTAGATCTATCTTAGACAGGTGTCATTAAAGTTTTGAGTATTTGATCATATTTGTTACAAATTTATAATCATGAGTTTCAACAAACTAAGGCCTAACAATAAACTCTAAATAAAGAAAATGATGGTTTATAATAATTAAAACGCAGTAAAATCCATACTAATATGATAAATGCGAAATTAACTCTGTCTGTCTGTCTGTTACGCTTTCACGGCCAAACCACTGAACCGATTTGGATAAAATTTGGTACAAATATAGTTTGAGACCCAAGAAAGGACGTAGGATAGTTCTTATCCCGGAAATACCACGAGAACGGGAACTATGCGGGTTTTTATTTTAGATTTTTTTCCACGCGAACGAAGTCTCGGGCATAGCTAGTATTAATATAAAAGAGGGGAGTTATAGCGCCCCGTCCTACAATTTGTAGGACAGGGCGCTTGTAGGTTACAAAACTAGGTCCGTGGACACAGTGACACTCAATCACGCGCGGGATATCATATCATACGCTTATACTTTCCGACTGATTTTACCATTAAACACACATCAAAATGTCAGTTTTGCTATTCAACCAGTGTTATAATTACTCAAGGACAAAAAATAAGACACACGGGATTACTTTCCATTTGTAAGTACGGCTAAAACAAATTTGAAAATAAAATAAAATTATTATTTGGTTCACCATGTTTGTGAGAGTGAGACAGTAAGTGTGTAAGTGAGAAAAACGTTCTTCGCATTACTTTGCGCTCAGCCGACCGAGCCTAGGTTTAGCAATTGCGTTGTTAGAGCGTAACGTATCTTCCTTTTTAACATATCAATGTAATAAAACTTCAACAACCTTCGAACTTCAATATTTCATTTCATTTCATTTGAACCAACTTCCCATTTCCTGTGTCTGCAACCGTCCATCAGGTCTTCACCAAATTAAAATGACACCACACGGGGAGATACCCCAAGTAAAAAAAAAGAATTTTCATAGTCGGTTCATAGAAGCCGAAATCTGAGGGAACAAACATAAACGAAAACAGCCGACTTGATTACCTCTTCCTTTTGGCAAGTCGGTTAAAAAAAACAAACTGTTAACAATAGGAAAAAATTTCAGTCGCTTACCCTGAATTATTACTTATTTTTGTTTAGTCGGGTAAAAAGTAGCCTGTGCCAGTTTAAAACTATTTTTGTGTTATTGCCTTTCAAATGAAAAAAAAAAAAAAACATTTTCAACAAAATAAAACTGGGGCACATTCGTTGGATGATTTCAGTCTATAACGGACTGATAGGAAAAAATGTTTTATATAAACACAATAAAAATAGGTTTTATCAAATGATAGCAATTGCAAGGAAAAAAATTCAGTAGGAAGGAATTCTGGCAGTACATCTTTAATTTAAATTTTTAAAAATAGAACTAACCTTTGTGAGGAATATAAAATATCACTCAATCGTTGCAATCCTTTGTTCTGAGCAAATATAGTAACTGTATCTTCACTGGACGTGCCATTTATTAATCACCTTCTTATAGACACTTTTAAATCACTTTTTAACATTCTATAACTTTCAAAGTAGATATTTTCGAGATAAAAACGTATTTTCTGCGCACACCGATAAAATGTGTCGTAACATCAAGACTAATTCGCAAGATTTGACTGTGGTGATGCCGTCACGGCTTCTTCCAATATTTGCATGAGATAATTGTATTATGTTAGAAGGTACGCCACGTCGTGATTTTCAGATTTTTGTGTGTCTAAATAAACATTTCAAGATGGTATTATTTCATACAAAGTGTACTTGATTCGTTATCTGAAATGGGTGGGGGAAGGTGACATGGTATTTCTTACTAATTTGGTTTTTATATTTTAATCATTTAGCAGAACGACCAAGTATCCTAATTCGGAACTATATCTACATAGAATCCGAATCCGAATTAGGATACTTAATAAAATTCTGGTTAATTTTATTTTTGTGTTTATGGAATCTTAATTACATAAAATTGAAACTGATAGATGAAATGAAACTGATTCGAAATCTAGAAATCGTCAAACAATGTATTTAAAGAAAAAAGTAAAAGGTATCATCACGCCCGGTACCCTTGTGCTGTAGGCAGAGTAAACTGAGCGTCTATAGACTTTTCAATTCACCACGATTCGTCGGTTTATCGGTTGGCATGATGAGTGAGATGATGAGATGATCCCCATTTTACCTATCTGATAACGATTGTTGAATATTGCTAACGATTTGACGCCTTTGTGTATCTAATATGTGTAGAAATAGTCATGTAATTTGTATATTGTCATTTATTTTTGGTGCACAATAACGAGTTATTGTATTGTATTGTATTGATAATATTATATGTAATATAATATATAATATTGTCGTTAGAAATATATATAGTTAATATTGATTCCAATTTCATTCCAACCAATTTCATTCCAACAAAATGTAAAATCAGTAACTTCCTTATCTACGTACGCAGTGGGAAGTTAAAAATCATTTAAAAATTCAAAATTTCATTTTTGTCCGACACAAAAACAAAACACGTGGATATAATTTCAATTACGCAAAATTTGAAGTAAAATATTTTAGTGCCTTCAACCTAATTGAAAGTAATCGAGAAAAATGTACCAACTTAGAGCGACATATTACATAATAGTTTTTTTTTCATTCATTTATTTTACTATCGTACTATATACGTTACGTTACGTTACTATATACGTTACGTTACGTTACTACATACGTTATATTACGTTACTATATACGTTACTATCGTAATTGCAGGTAAATATAAAAATTTCATTCACAAGACTCGGTGCTTGCAATTTATGAATATAAAAATCAATCCCTATTTTCCTTGGTCACGACAACATACCTGAATGGCTGGACCACAATTTCGGTATTTTTTTTGTTGTGTTTGTAATTGTAAGGAGAAGGTCTTATAAAAGAAAATAATAAGAAAATTGCGCGGAAAATTAGAAAATTTAAGAATACTTAACCACCAAATAAAGTTTAATGCCAATTTGGCTGCGTGGAAGGACAATCCCGTAGTTTTATATAAATTACGAGTCACGTTGTTTGTCCGCTATGGATTCCTAATATGTAAGGCAAAACAACGTTTGCCGCGTCAGCTAGTCTATATATATAAAAATCAATCCTTATTTTCCGTGGTCACGACATCAAGCGTGAATGGCTGGACCGATTTCGTTAATTATTTTTTTGTTGTGTTTGTAATTGTCAGGAGAAGGTTCTTATGAAAGAAAATATGTAGAAAATTGCGCGGAAAGTTAGAAAGTTTAAGAATACTTAACAACCATATAAAGTTCAATGCGCTTTCGGCTGCCTGGAAGGGCAATCCCGTATACTTATATAAATTACGTGTTACGTTGTTTGTCTGTTATGGATTCCTAATGTGTATGGCAAAACAACGTTTGTCGGGTCAGTTAGTTTTGCAATAATAATCAAAACGCATTTTCAATTCAATATTTAGTTTCAAATTTAAACTTTGGCCGGGCCTTGAATATTTTAAAACGAAACATGTCACTCTTATCGTGGATCCTATGGTTGAAGCTCTATAGGTAACGACTTTCTTAAACCTATCATAAGATAGTAAACAAGCAGATGGCTCTCATGATGGAGAAATACAAGCATCGCCTCCACAGACACCATACATGTTACTGGTGCCTTGCTATCTTAGTGTCGGATTCCTAATGCCAAATGCATAAATTTACTGGCTACCTTGTCACTGTTCGGTTTGATAACCTCCAAACCGGAACAGTGAATAGGGAAGACTGTGATACCAGACCTGGGAGAAACAATACAAAACTCTACCACCTAGTAGCCGAGATGGTAGTGACTCGCACAGCCAATTGACCTCCTTTAGATGTTGTGGGCCTGCCGCTCGTTGTAATACAGCCCTTCTATTATCTATCTATTGAAGTCTATTTGAACAATATACCATCTGCCGTTCAGCCAGGCAGTTCGTTAGAGGCGAACGATTGGCGACGAGTAACTACCATCGTTACTACCAAGTGGCAGATTTCTGCATCGTTTCGCCAATGTTTGATACCACTGCCCTACCTATTCTTGCCGTAGTAGCGTCACAGCTTGTCATTGTCGTGTTTCGGTTTGGAAAGTAAGGTAGCCGGTTAACGTATGCATGTACTAAACCGGTAAACGTATGTAACGGTCCCACAACAAGACATGTCTATGTACACCAAAGATGATAATGGTGCATTAACATTAACATCTTTGCTGTCTATAGGCGATGGCTATATGGATAGATGGCTTTTTACAAGAGCCGTCTGCTTATTTGGTATCTTAAGATATAAATAAGGTAAAGTGCGTGTCGGGCCACGCACAATGTAGGATTCAGAAGTTGCCCATCACAATAATGCGGACTACGAAGAGGGCTTTTATAGTTTCGTACAATAAACATTCAAGCTACTCAACGTCAATGACAAATATATATCCGCACCACAGGTTTACCACCTATTAAAAGTTCTCTAAGTACATTTTGTAAGTTAGTCGATTATTACTCAAAAAGCCTTCTATGTCGTGATATTTTTCCTTTTAACTTCATTATATTTACTATAATCATGATTTTTTCCCACCCACAAAACCAACCGTTTAGCCTGCAGAGTGGTGGGGGGGGGGGGACAGGACACTTCACTCTAACAAATATTGGCACTAAAAGCTTAATATTTTACAAACAAGTCCCTTAATCGAAATCTTGTTTTCCCAAACCTACAATATTTTTTAAAACCTATTTAACGGTACCCACGCAATGGGGTACGTGAGAAAAAAAAAACATCCCCACTTTACATGTAGGGGAGTTATCCTAAAGAAAATAGTGTTAAGATTTTATTTATTTATTTATTTATTTATTTAATACTTTATTGTACACTTGTATAATGACAAAAAAATTAAACGATACTTAAAATAATGCACAAAAGGTGAGCTTATCCCTAACGACAGATTTTATGTTACTACCATTGATATAAAAATCCCAAGATACACAATCAGTGTCTCAAAAACGTCCTCCAAAAATGAGCGGACAATTTTAAATTGTACGCTCATTTCAAATAGAATCGCTTCGATCGCGACATTTCTTTCTATACATTGCTTTGTAAAAACGACTATAAATCTTCTGCTTAAGGTTGGATATGCAAAGACATATGTTTTTTCCGCACCTACTTAAATAAAATTAGAGACACTTTTGAGTGTCAGTTTTGTTCGGGACTGTGCATGTTAGGTTTTTTATATCAATGATTACTATTTTATTGACGTGACTAATATGTATGTTCCTGCCAAATTACAGCTTTCTAGTTAGGTATAAGGATTTCTGAGCTATCGTGCGGGCGGACGAAAGGAAGGACATAGCCAAACTAAAAGGGTTCCTAGTTTATTTCGGAACCCTAAAAAATGATGAGGTTTTGATTATTTATTAAGTGACAATAAGTAGTCCACATGTCTAGCTCACCCACGGAAAAGTCTCGATAGTGTTGCGTTAAGTCGATGTACCTGTGATAAATTGGCATCAATAAATCAGCCAAGTGACAGCTTTTAACCGTGACTTCTTAATTGGGGCAGCGGCGGTTCTCGGAATATAACCACCAGTTCTTAAGTGACAGTTAATTTCTCATTATCGAGCGTCGACTTGCCGAACACTTGTAGGCTATTTGTACTGGATACCTATACATATAATAAAATCGTAGGGAAGTCAAAGCTGTACATTGAATATTTTTTTAAAAGAATACTTGGGGTGTGATCTACAATCGATATTGAAGCCAAAAATTTAGTTTTTAGAATTTTTGTCTGTTTGTCTGTTTGTCTGTAGGTATGTATGTCCGGGATAAACTCAAAAAGTACTGCATGGATTTACTTCAAATTTTGCATGAATATTACTAACAAGTCGGGTCAACATATATGCTGATATTATCACGCTATCATATACGGGGGAGGAGCTATGCGGCGTAAACGAAGTCCGCGCGGACGAAGTTGCGGGCAACAGCTAGTATTAAATACATTAATTTGTCCAAAAGTAAAGTCGAATGGCTCGTTGATCTTGAGGTTCTGGTTAACCTAAACTTAAATATGAAGCATTTATTTTTAAAACGTATGCATGTACTAAAAAGCCGGCAACGCAGCTGCAAGACCTGTGGTGACGTGGCTGTCCATGGGCGGCGGTAATCACTTACGATCAGGTGAGCCTCCTGCTCGTTTGCCCCTTTTTTCTATAAAAAAAAAAAATAATTTAAATATTGTACTTATAGGTACTGTTATTTTTGTCGATATTAAATTTTCTTTTTTTGACTTCCAAAAAGTGTGTGCAAAATTAAATGAAAAAAATGTGCCAACGGTTGACCCTACGGGTCATCCCTGACACTTCCCACTAAGTCCAGGTATTTGAAAGAAAGAAAGAAAGAAAATATTTATTTGCAAGAATATGGGTGTTACAAGTTGTTAAAAATAAATTAAGGTACCAACATATTCTACCAATATATGATGTGCAAATATTTAAAAAAATATCATTATATAGTATTGCATTTAAAACTACAAATTGTATCGAAACGCGGCCACACACTGAGAAGATCCGGCGGAAGAAACTCAGCGGGCTGAAGCAGAAAAGAGTAAAAAATATAAGCATAGATTTTTCAGTTCAAACATCTCTTTTGTTAAAAATGGCTATATATTAATTTTTAAAAAGCTGTATATTCTGAAAAAGATGACGGCATTCTCCTCAGTTTTTGATATCTAAAATATTTCTTTAGCTAAATAATCAATAGGTTGAAAAATTTCGATGCGATATCAAAAAACATTTTATTTTTAAATTTCTTCATTGATAAATCCCAAACAAATAGACCGATTTTGATTAATTTAACAGTATTTGACGCAGTTTTTGAAGGAGAGAAGCTGATAAGATTTTTAAGTCAATCGGTGTATTAATTTGAGAGTTGTTTAAAAAAAAAGTAAATTTGCTAAAAACAACGTAATTTTAATATTTGAAAAGCTAAAAGTTTTCAGAATTAGATTCGATTTTGATTTTTGAAACTGCATTTGACGTAATATTTTTGAAAAATTTCGTAACTATGTTGAAAAAACAATTTTTCAAAATTTTTCGTCGATTACTCCCAAACAAACAAGCCTATTTTCATGCAATTTATGCATTAGACGTAGTTTTTTGACGACATACACACACTTATATACAGACATACTGAAGTCATCGTGAAAATGGTTGGAAAAGGTTTCCAGGACCTCAATACGTGGATATCTGGTGAAAACTCGATTTTCGAAAATCGGGGTAAAATCGGTAACTTCCTTATCTACATAGGTAGTGGGAAGTTAAAAAAATGGAGGCATCTTAATTTTGAATATATAGAACCTTAGCGCTTCATCCCGTTTCAATGTGATATTTTCACAATAGTTAGTTTTCGTCGCGTAGAGCGTAATATGGCATCACATCTCGAAGTAATATCACCCGAGTAATATTACGCGTATCACTTACACATGTCTGCTTCTCAAGTGGACTTCGGTCCCCAGGCAGTACACCTTGCCTGGCTGGGAAGATCTTCCTTTTTCCCTTCCTTTGTTCTTGTGTGACGTCATCAACCTCCACAGTTATGACGTCACGTGACAAGAAGGTGGTCCGCTGGTTCCATCACTATATGACTCTTCAGCGGTACGGACCAGCGGCACCACACCACAAAAACCTTAAAAACCTCAATAACACTTTTGCTCAACCCAAAAGTCGAATCCGAGACCTCATGTTCTGGGCTGAATGGGTTAACTAGCGTCATAATTTACCTTCAAATAGTTTGTAGTAGAATGTGCTGGTAGAATGAAACTATAAGTTAAACATGTGTTTACCTGTTGTTACAAATACAGGTAGACTGATAATTTACTTTCTAAATAAAAATAAAAACAAATAAACTTTGGTATATTTATTATTATTATCATTGTCAGCAGTTGTCAAAAGTCCTAGTATATTTTACAGAGGCGACGGTAGCGCCGCCGTCAGGCTGGTGATTAGTGCATCCATTTGAATGAGGTTCAGCTTAGCTTGGCGGGCGAGACGTCCTTCAGGCAACTCGGGAGGCTCGTTGGCTAATAATACGGCTGATTCCATCAAAATCTTTCGAGATTCCTATAAAAACAAATATATAAGTGCCTTAATGTATTTCGATGAAGTGCAGTACTTTGTACAAAATATAAGTATTTTTCTAGTCAATATATTATGTACATCCGAATTAAATCTGTAGTTTCTTTATTTATATTATAGATATTTAACTTAATGGTGGTTAATATAATGCATAGCGTTAAATTATAGCGCGCTATGTGTACCCAATGTATAGCGTACGCTATTAAGATTCGCATTCGGCGCTATAACAATTAACATAACGCCATGCTACATACCTAGCGGCTAGCGTATGTCGTAGTTATATTATAACCTACGAAGTTACGAACTACGTGATCTAACAAGTAACGTGCTAGACCTTCGGCGCTAGATATAACATAGTTTATAGCGTTATAGCGCTCAGTCATCGCTCGCTGTACGAGGTTGTGACGAGTCACGCGCTATCTCGGCCGGCTCGCGCGATCATGTGTGATTTTAGTCTATAAAGCGCTACCATAAAATAGTTTATTTGAACAATACTAAAATAACTGCTGGGCTAACTATAATAGATATGATTTATAAATACATTATTATATTTATTTCTGTATGTCTACGTGAGACGTCTACACGTTAAAACTGCTAGGCTAATTCGAATGTACACTGGTAGGATGCACCAACATAACACAAATACTGCATTTTATCTTGAAAATTCATATATAGTTCTCGCGGATTTTTTAAAAGTTTAATCACTTGGCTTGGTGGGTCTATAATAATTTGTATATAAAATATAGTACAAATATATTTTATGGAAATACCTATACAGCGGGCTTTCCATCCGGAGAAGAAACACGTCTATATTAATATTATAAATGCGAAAGTTTGGATGTTTGAACGCATTGATGTTTGTTACTCAATCATGCTAAAACTACTGAATGGATGTGGTTGAAATTAGGCATACAGGTAGATGATGATCAATAATTATAATTTTAATTATTATTGCACTCGTCATTTATTGTATGAAATCCTTTTGTTTTTGATGAAGTATGGTAACTACAGGTTTCGTCTAGTTTAGGATGGGAATCCCTGTTGATTCTAGAATTTATTGCTTCGTTTTTCTTCTCTAATTAAGAATAACAATTTGATGTACGTCTATGTTCTAAACTACGTCAAATTATTATTCTTAATTTGCATAAGTCAGTGTGAAAATTTGTAATTTTTGTAATACTTGTTTTATAACCAACGAATTATTGTTATTATTACATAGTCGTGTCAAAGTTTGCGTTGCGAGGCGTGTGCCGCGCATGCCTTGTAATGTGTATCCACCCTTATACGAAGCGTTGAAAATTCCACTCATTTGATTTTTTTTATCATTTTACAAGAGATTATTTGTACAGAACCAGAGTACCACTATGAGTAAAAGTGTGTTTAGAAATGTATGAAATGAAAGTGTTGTGGTGGCTCATATTATATGAGGTATGGCTGTACTATGCGTTAGTATAATAGTAGTTAGTGTGCTAAGCGTTAATATAATATAGTAATAGGATTGCACTGTTTGTCAACTTCATATTATAAGTGTGAAATTAGTAATGTCAGCAAAAATATTTGTTTAAAAAATAGGGCTGATTTATTGAAATAAAAACTACATATATTTATTTATTCTATCTATATTCATATAATTTTATTATCACAATATCAGTGTTCCATATCATACTACATGCACCTATCTAAGTGTACCTATTTAAATATTGTAATTATTATACACATAATTTGAAACACGTAATTAATATTAGAAATTTTTTTACCTATACAATATTACATGCGACAAAAAGATACACTAATGATGTCAAAGTTGTTTTAAGCGGTGTAGAGGATTTAAAATCCGATTAGACACATTTGATTAAATATTTTGTATAAAAATATATTTATATTTTTGTATTTTCTTTTCTTTTCTACGCCTTACTTTAACACAGACTATCACGGGCGGCTAATCTCTAACAAATGTAGGGGACATGTCGGTAAATGTATTGTTACAAGTAGTACTATTTCATCTTCCTATCCGTAGGACATTACATTGAAATATTTTATTTTGCAAATTTCCACAAAGTTTCGTGAGGGTCTTCCTTAAGGCGACTCTTCGAAACTTTTTATCTATGATTTTTTAAGAGCCGTGGCATTGTCATAAGAAACCTATCAAACGTCTGTAATAACGAAGCAAGAAATTTGTTCGATACTATGACAGCTTGATAACATTAATCATTATTAAACAATTTAGCAAAATTGTAAAGAAAATTATGTTTTTATTCATTCTTGCCCTAAGAAATGCAAAAAACGGCACGTGCGTGGTAATAGAGAAGCTTGTCGGTGCAATACTTTTGTCCGGCAAAACGATTTTCTAAATTCCTATAAATGTATTAAACAATGAAGATAAAAAACTTATGAATTGGGTATATTTTAATCATGGTCATTTGAGAAAACGCAGCACTTTCAAAACAAGTCGTAGATGAAAGTCATAAAAATACGTGCGATTGCTCATTCGATTCGGAATAATATCTAGAAAAAGGTGTTTAAACCGTATTTAAACCGTAAAAGTTATAAATAAATAAAAAGAAAACAGGTAAATAATTAAAAACGGCTGCACTCACGTTTTTTATCGCTACCGAGGGAACTTCAAACTCACCCTGAAGAAGGACCTCATGTTGGTCCATAACTAGTCGGAATCTACTCCGATAAAAAACGTGAGTGCAGCCGTTTTTATTTATTTAGTTAATAATGTCACACAAAAGTTTTAATAACTTTAAGAAAACAGGTGTTTAGATTTTTGCAAATATTTAAAAAAATATAAAAAATAAGTAATTTAAAAATAAAAGATTATTAAAGAGCTTAAAAGGAGGAACTTTCCATTAAAAATTCTAGCTCACAAAACTCTATCTCTATTATGTTTTTTTAAAGCCGAAAATTGGCCTCCGCGAGTCAATATCGGGATGCAAACGCGGTATATAGAGCAAGTATGTCACACCAAATATAATTTGAAAAATTAAACAGCAATTAAAATAAAAATTATGGCGTATTCTGAACACTTTTAGAGAGTTGATTCCCGTTAAAAATAATTCTTAAAGTGACTTTCAAAAAGCTTGGCCATTATCATAAAGTTATTACTAGGCGATTGTTAACAAAATTTCACTTTGTTCGCTTCTTCATTAAAGTCATCAAAATTTATTACAATATATATTTATTTGGTGAAGTTTTTGGAACGAAGTTCCTTATCGCGCGTTGTGAAAGGGGGCTAGACGGAAAAAATTCTTACGAAAAGTTGTCACGACACTTTTTGCTATAGTAAGGTATTGTAAGCTGTGCGGCATGCGGATGTTTCTCTCTCTCTCTCTCTCTTATAGAAAGCAAGCAAGAAGGTATTTTAATTTCTATTTCGCATTGAATAGTGTGGTGTCGCGACGATTATTTTGTTGAGGGTATACAGGTTTTTTATAAATAATAATAAAAGGAACTTCGTTCCATCCGGGTGTCCCTTGACACCTCTCAAGTTTTTTTGTGTATCTATGATGATGCTAGTGATACCTCAACGCTAATCTCTACATAAAAGGATTTTATTTGCAGTTCTGTGTACTGTGTACATTGGGTAACCTCGTGAAATATATTTGCATACCGTGAAATGATTTAAATAATTATAACCGCCGTGTGATAAAAAGTACACGTGGTATAACGACAATTTAAGCATGTTAATTAAATATACGAAATACGGTAAAAAAATATAAAACTAAATTACATTTTCTTTATAATTGACCTTGAATTATTTCCAATGTTACGTTCATTCCATTGTTTGTGTGTTACCCATTTTGTTTATTAATTTTTTCCCAATTTACGTGTACAATTAAATTAGATTTTTTTTATATCATAAGATAGCATACAGGCAGATGGGTCTCCTGGTGGAAAGAGTCAACCATCGCCTATAGACACCAAAGATGTTAATGGTGCGTTGCTATCTTGTGGTGAGGTCTAATGCCACATGCATAAGTCTACCGGCTACCTTACCCTCCAAACCGGAACACGACAACGACAAGCACTGACGCTATTGCGGCAGGAATAGGTAAGGCGGTGGTACCATACCCGGGCGAGACAATGTAGAACTCTACCACCTAGTAGCCACGATGGTAGTGACTCGATAGCCAATCGGTCGCCTTTTACGACCTGCCTGGCGCAACGGCAGTTGGCCTATTCTGCAAAGAAAGCCGGGACCAACACGGCGAAAAGATAATATAATATATAATTAGATAATAGATATAGGTAGTGCTACATACATACATATATTGGCTACTGTACTCTCTATACCGAAAAACGACAGTGACAAACACTGACATTATTGGGGCAAAAAAGGTAAAGCCGTGGGACTAAATCCGGGCAAAACGGTGTGGAGCTCTACCTCTTTGTAATCACGAATCACGATATTAACGGCCAACATGCGCCTTTTACGAAATGCCTGACAGGATCACAAAAAGTCTGTTTTTTAAAGGAGCCCGGACCAATACGAAGTAATAGTTAAATTATAGATCACAGTTGATCTCGTTTTAATGACCACTACGTCGAGTCGTGAATTCGGCGTAGTAGTTATGAAAGAACCAAATATTACGATTTCTAGAGAGATTATGTTAGTTTTTTCTGTAAAATAATAAGCCGGTCTGATTCGATATTCCGCTCTGGGTCTTTGAGCTCATACATGGATGATAAAAATGGTCTTCGTTCCTATACACGTAGCCAGAGAACGGAATGGATCTTCCCTTCAATAATGATAAGTCGTTGAATGTATATGTTCTCTGACGTAACCATACACTTCAGCTCACGGAGCAAAGCTATTTTCATAAAAACTCAAACACAAACTCAAAAAAATGTTTTATGCAAATAAACTTTTAGGGGTTCTTTTGACGAGTCGACATTTGACAAGCACATGTCTGATGTAGAGCAATTACATTTATTGGCTTGACACGCACAGGTTTGATGAAGAACAATTACATTTATCGACAAGCACAGGTCTGATATAGAGCAATTACATTTATCGGCTTGACAAGCACAGGACTGATGTAGAGCAATTACATTTATCCGCTTGACAAGCACAGGTCTGATGTAGAGCAATTGCATTTATCGGCTTGTCAAGCACAGGTCTGATGTAGAGCAATTACATTTATCATCCTGACAAGGACAGGTCTGATGTAGAGCAATTACATTTATCGGCTTGTCAAGCACAGGTCTGATGTAGAGCAATTACATTTATCGGCTTGTCAAGCACAGGTCTGATGTAGAGCCATTACATTTATCGGCTTGACAAGCACAGGTCTGATGTAGAGCAATTACATTTATAGGCTTGTCAAGCACAGGCCTGATGTAGAGCAATTACATTTATCGTCCTGATAAGGACAGGTCTGATGTGGAGCAATTACATTTATCGGCTTGTCAAGCACAGGTCTGATGTAGAGCAATTACATTTATCGCCTTGACAAGCACAGGTCTGATGTAGAGCAATTACATTTATCGTCTTGACAAGCACAGGTCTGATGTAGAGCAATTACATTTATCGGCTTGTCAAGCACAGGTCTGATGTAGAGCAATTACATTTATCGGCTTGACAAGGACAGATCTGATGCAGAGCAATTACATTTATCGACAATCACAGGTCTGATATAGAGCAATTACATCACTGGAAGGGGTCTGTGTTTCACTGAATTCAACTAACCGGTTAGGCTAGATGTTATTGCTCTGAGATCTATGCGCCTAAATGATAGGGATGATTATAGTTCTTTATTTAGGCATACCCTTTGATAATGATTAGCTGTTATAAATATGTTATCTCATCGGACTGATATTATCAGCCAACAAAAGAATTTAATGTTTGCAAAAGTAAATAGGTTCGATCATATTAATTTAAGTGTAGATAATATATGTATACCGTACATACGGTTATATATCCCAGCATCACGACCGGACCGTCAGTGAGGGACTTCCTGCGGCCTGTCTCCGCGACCGCAGCGTGGAGCTCGAATAGTAATGACCCACGTAACCGAGTTTCCGCTGAAATTAAATTTACAATTTATCAATATGAAAAACAAGAAACAAATAAAATATCATCACGGCAGTGTGTGGTGAAGAAGGCAGAGTGAGCGTTTATTGACGTAGACCTTAAGGTTTAATATAATGTAGGAATTAGTCGACTGGTTAAATTGGTGGTAATCTCCACCATTGTGATATTTTGCCTGATATTGACACCCGAGTCCTTAAATCAACACGAGGAAACCCTCTAAGTTTTGTAAAGGGTCGAATAAGATAAATTATTAAACAAATCAAGAAAATTTTAATCGCCGGCGGCGCGGCGATGATGTAAAGAAAGAAAGAAGAAAGAAAGAAAGAAACATTTATTTAGCAAGACAGTGAGACACAAATAACATATTAAAAGCTTTATTAAAAAAATAAAATCTAAAAAATAATAATGCTAAACATACTAAAAAAACACATACAAATAGAACATAGTCTCTGTATATAACCATGTGTGTGTCCCACAGTGTCGCCAAAAAGGATCTAATTCAGCGTATGCCAGACGCTGGCGCTGGTTCTCAATTAGACCTATATATTATGAGTCACGGATGGGAAATTACAAGTAAAATTTTAAATACCAATAAAACAAAACAAAAAATAATAATAAATAAATAATTAATTAATTATTAATTAATAAATAAATAATCATAATTAATAAATAAATACTTGTAATATGTATATATTTTTATATTGATATAATGTATATGCATTCTGTCATTCTACCCTTGAATTAAATAAAAGACGTGTTAGCAATTGCCCCATCCAGCTTTCGTTGTGCATCAATTAGGTACTGCCGCAGATGTTTCCTAAAAGTACCAATGTTGTTACATTGCCTTATAGGTGGCGGCAAGTTATTCCAAATTTTAGAGGCAGCGTAAAGGAAGCTGCCTCTAAATCCGGCTGATCTGTGTAGGGGTATGACAAGTTGCTGGGCACAACCCTAGTTGCGACCTCTCCATTGCTTGCTAACAGGCAAAGCTTATCACTTAAGTAAACAGGCTTGTTAAACTTGGTGATACCAAACATGAGACATGCCAAGTGAAACTTACGCCTTGACTTTACTTTTAACATACCGTGGTTGTTTAAAAACGGCGCCACATGAGTCCAGGGTGGTATGTTAAAAGAATACCGGGCGCAAGCATTCTATACCCTTTGTATTAGCCGATCTGTCCTGGATAAAAGTCGCGGACCATAAACAACATCGGCATAATTCTCTATATGTACGTATAGATACGGCGTTACACAGTATCTATATGTCGTGGCCCGATCGCAGAATTGCCCACATTATGAAATACTCGATAATATCATGAAATGGAGGCATTTCATGGTGTGGACAACTGAGGTTGACTAGATCGTTAACGTTTCACGATTTTATCGTTTACGATTGGCCCATTTGGCCAAATTGGATGCCCATAAGATAAAAAAAAAAAAAAAAAGTATCTTCACGCCCATATCCCCGAAGGGGTAGGCAGAGGTACAACAAGTGCACCCACGATTAGCCGAAGATACTTGGTCCCACAAATGTGATAGGTGGCAAGCCTATCGCCAACCGGGCACTTTCCAATCCCGGGCAACATTGTGTTTTTAAGAAAACTGAAAAAACACTTTTTTTATGTGCCCGACCCGGGAATCGAACCCGGGACCTCATGTGGTCAACGCCAACGCTGGACCACTAGACCACAGAGGCGATTTTCACAAAAACCTAGTACCTATATATTAGTAACTTGTTTACTGTTTTCGAGTACGACAGACATTTATAAAAACTAGGAACGGTAGGAAATATTAAAGTCTTTTAAACTTAGTATTCAGGTCATTACTAAATAACACCATGGCAAGGGGAGCCGCCTCGAAAGCGCTTTTAGCGCCTCTATACGCTTCTAGCGCTTCTAGAGACTCATCTGCTTGTTTGCTGTCCTGAATTTTGAATGCAATAAAACTGCTGCAATCGACATCCCGTTTCCTGTATCTCAGAAACTCGGCATCAGATCTTCACCAAATTAAAATGGAACCACATGGGAAGTATACCCTCCTAAACAAAAAAGTATTTTCAAAATCAGTCCATAAATGACCGAGTTCTGGAACAATAAATATAAAAACTATAAAGCCGAATTGATAACATTCTCCCCGTGTTGGCTTCGGGCTCCTTTGAAGAATAGACCAACTGCCGTTCTGCTAGGCAGGTCGTAAAAGGCGACCGATTGGCTATGTCAGTCACTACCATCGTGGCTAACAGGTGGTAGAGTTCTGCATTGTCTCGCCCGGGTCTGGTACCACCGCCTTGCCTATTCCTGCCGCAATAGCGTCAGTGCTTTTTACTGTCGTGTTCCGGTTTGGAGGGTAAGGTAGCCGGTAAACTTATGCATGTGGCATTAGACCTCGCCACAAGATAGCAACGCACCATTAACACCTTTGGTGTCTATAGGCGATGGTTGACTCTTTCCATCAGGAGACCCATCTGCTTGTTTGCTATCTTATGATATAAAAAAATTCTTCTTTTGGGAAGTCGATTGAAAAAATATAAGAATAAGAATAATAATTAAAAATAAAAGAAATTAAAAAATAAAAATTGGCTAGTTAAAAATTACATAGCATATATTGGATATTATATATACATATATATGTATATAGTTATAAATAATCCTGACATTTATATTAAACTTCGATTTTTTTCCAAGTTTATTAAATAACATAATTATATTTTGATTTAAAAGTTGATAAACTTATTTGTAGGTCACGAATTGGGGGTGATATATTATTCCAACACTTGCTAGCGTTATTGCTGAAACTATATGATATAATGGGCTTTTCAAAATGCAGATTTTCATCCATAAACCTAAAGTGCGAGCTTCGGTGACACGTGAATTAGGAGAACCATTTATCAAGATTAAAGAATTCTTATGATATAAATACTATATAATTACCTGGAGCTAATATTTCGAGAGTCTCTGTAATTTTCTTGCATAGCTGTGTTTTTATCAATAATCTGTCGTCAGAAACCGCTTGTAAGCCAGTGTCGTGTTGCTGTCCAATCATCTGAGCTAACGCCAGGCTGACGTCTGTCATGTAGAAGTGGTTGGGGTGTAGGTAGCTGCTGCAATGGCTTATAAACCTGCAAGATATGTTTAAGCTTTTGTAGTTATATGGAAAAATGAGTATTGTTTTCGAGGTTTTTCTCGAAATCCAAAATCTCGTTTGCAGCTCGGAATTTGGTGGGTGGAGTGTAACCACCCCCGTGCCTCAGATTAATACGTAAAACTGTCGATCCCTGTTATCACTAGCAATATAGTTATCGGGTTGGCAGAAATTTATTTCTACTTCCATTGCTAGTAACTAGTTACTTCCAGCGTTGGCGTTGACCACATGAGGTCCCGGGTTCGATTCCCGGGTCGGGCACTTAAAAAAAAGTGTTTTTTCAATTTTCTAATAAACATAAAGTTGCCCGGGATAGGAAAGTGTCCGGTTGGCGATAGGCTTGCCACCTGGCTATCACATTTGTGGGACCAAGTATCTTCGGCTAATCGTGGGTGCACTTGTTGTACCTTTGCCTACCCTTTCGGGGATACGGGCGTGAAGATATTTTTTTTTCCATTGCTAGGAGTAGACAAACTACCTTTCAAGCTTAAACATTTTTCTGTCTATTACGCTCGGTCATGTCGATTACTGAAGCAAATGCAATAGGAAAACATAAAGCGATGTTACCAAACATTCGAGCGAGTGAGACATTTCATACCACCTGGTAGATTTCGATTTTCTAAGATAAACTCGAAAAAACTCAATACCTTCTGCTCGTTCGAACCCGAAACTGAGTCGAAAATGCTGACCGCATGATCACGCGACAATACAGGATTTATTCTATTTTTTTTTAAATAGTAAACATGCAGCAAATGTTTAGGTTCCTTCCAAATAGTGACAAACGGAATCCTACTAATATACCGCCGCTGTCTGTCTATCTGTCACAGGGCTCTTCTTATCTATCTCTTAAATAGAAATAAGAAGAAATCTGATTTTTTTATAAAATATCTGTTATTGTGGCCACTAATACAACAAATAATAAAAAATTTAATTTTTGTATAATATAATACAATACAATTTTCATCCCCAAGAGCATCCGTACAAGTAATCTCAGTTAATATCGCACACTAGCATGGAACGTATGAATGTATTTATTGTACTGAATTATTTAATACTAGCTATTGACTGCGACTTCGTCCGCGCGGACTTCGTTTACTCCGCACTGCTCCTCCCTTGTAGGTGATAGCGTGATAATATGTAGCCTATATGTTGACTCGACCTGTCAGTAATATTCATGCAAAATTTGAAGTAAATCCATGCAGTACTTTTTGAGTTTACCCCGGACATACATACAGACATACAGACAGACAGACAGACAAACAGATAGACAGACAGACAGACAGGCAGACAGGCAGACAGGCAGACAGGCAGACAAACCGTTTTCGCCGTGTTGGTCCCGGCCTCCTTTGTAGAATAGGCCAACTGCCGTTCTGCCAGGCAGGTCGTAAAAGGCGACCGATTGGCTATCGAATCACTACCATCGTGGCTACTAGGTGGTAGAGTTCTGCATTGTCTCGCCCAGGTCTGGTACCACCGCCTTACCTATTCCTGCCGCAATAGCGTCAGCGCTTGTCGCTGTCGTGTTCCGGTTTGGAGGGTAAGGTAGCCGGTAAACTTATGCATGTGGCATTAGACCTCGCCACAAGATAGCAACGCACCATTAACATCTTTGGTGTCTATAGGCGATGGTTGACTCTTTCCATCAGGAGACCCATCTGCTTGTTTGCTATCTTATAATATAAAAAAAAAAAAAAACAGACAAACAAACTTTCTAAAAAGTATATTTTTGGCTTCGGTATCGATTGTAGATCACGCCCCAAGTATTCTTTTAAAAAAATATTCAATGTACAGTTTGACTTTCCTACGATTTTATTATATGTATAGATGTAGGTACCTTTCACAGGCATCTGGATCTTCCTTAGGCATGATGCTGAGCTCTTTCCCGATATCTTGTATCAGCTGTTGTATGATCGCGTCGGACACCTCGTCCTTGCACGCGCTGCACTTCCAAGATTTGTTATCTAGGCCTTGGGTTTTTGGGTCGGGCGCCTTAGTTTTATGGAGAATTGGGACGATAAATGTATCTGGTAGAAGGTAGCTTTTGCAATCTCTGTATAAATAAAAAAATCATCATGTATGAGAGCTCCATGTAACATTTTTATTCATCGTTCATCGGCAGTACTCGTGTTGGTCCTGGATCCTTGATAATTAGGCCATGTACAAATCCAGGCAGCCTTTTTTTATTCGAATTAACCTTTAAAGACACTTTCGACGAGTCGATATTTTAACCAGAATTACTACCATCTAATCAGGATTGGATCGCAGTCACGGACTCAGTAGATTGGGTGGAAGAAACTCAACCGGCTTGCCTTTTTCAGTTACTCAAGTGATATTAAATCCTTGCCATACGGATATCAATGCACCATCAACAATTTTGGTATCTAAAGGCAATGGTAGTCTCTTTCTTTTAGAGTGTTATCAGCTTGTTTACTATTTTAGGTATAATATAAATAAAGAATATCACACAATCTTTTGCATTTTTAATATTAAAAAAAACTGTCACTATACCAGTTTCTCAGAGTTAACTGAACATCGTGAGACGTTCCGATTCAGAACGATACACCGATTTGTCTATTGGCAAAGTGTGAATCTCGTGAAAACGGCTATCGTCCGCTTTACGTCATCACTGGAACCTGAGTGCCAAGTGTGAGTTTTTCTTTTCGCATTCGATCGTGAGTGCGTTTGGAGTTTACTAGGAATTTGTATGTGATTTGTACAGCGCCATCTAGTGGTAAACGTTAGAAAACAGTTTACCACTAGGTGGCGCTGTACAAATCACATACAAATTCCTAGTAAACTCGAAACGCGCTCACGGTCGAATGCGAAAAGAAAAACTCACACTTAGCACTCTGTAGCTTCAAATGCTTATCAGAGATCTAGTGCTATATATAGCCTATTCGACTCAGATAATGAAATTCGGGGTTCAATCCTAGGATTCAGCGTAAGCTATAGGTGGTAGAGTTTTGCATTGGCTCACCCGGGTCTGGTACCACTGCCTTACCTATTCTTACTGCAATAGCGTCAGTGCTAGTCACTGACGCTATTGCGGGTTGGAGGGCAAGGTAGCGGGTAAAGTTATGCATGTGACATTAGGCCTTGCTACAAGATAGCAACGCACCATTAACATATAGGCGATGGTTGACTCTTTCTATCAAGAGACCTATCTGGTTGTTTGCTATCTTATAATATAAAATAAAAATAAGTAGCTAGAATAGTAGTATTAATGTAACACGTAATATCAGATGTAACATAGAACATTCAAACTCACTTCTTTTTACATTTGACAGCGCTAAACATAGTCCCGAGCTCTGTGACATCGGAACATCTCTCGCAGGAACACTCGAAGAACTTAGAATCTGAGAGGTGATGGCGCCGCGCTTCTGTTCCCCACAGAGGGTCAGTGTAGCACACACTGATGTGGCTGCCTGGGGGGATGGTAACCCCTGCGGCCAGTATCTAGTTTAAGCACAAAATATGAGTTAGCTAGAATATTAATATCACTGGACAAGTTACACGAATCAATCTAACCCCAAAGTAAGCAAATTATTTGGTTGTGATATGGGTGTTAGTAAATGATACTAATCTATACTTACATATAATAAAATCGTAGGAAAGTCAAAACTGTACGTTGATTATTTTTTCAAAAGAATACTTGGGGCGTGATCTACAAACGATATCGAAGCCAAAAATATAGTTTTTAGAATTTTTGTCTGTTTGTCTGTTTATCTGTTTGTCTGTATGTATGTCCGGGGTAAACTCAAAAAGTACTGCATGGATTTACATCAAATTTTGCATGAATATTACTAACAGGTCGGGTCAACATATAGACTACACATTATTACGCTATCACCTACGGGGGAGGTGCTGTGCGAAGGAAATGAAGTCGGCGCGGACGAAGTCGCGGGCAACAGCTAGTACATATACAGTATATACGAGTAAATACTGAAATACATTCAGTAGACACCCAAACCCCGAAATACAAATATCTATGCTCATCACACAAGTGCCTGTCCCTGCCTGTCGGGCATCAAACCTGAGTCCCATTCATTCCCACTTCGTAAGAACTTCAGTGTGAATATATGTCCGTATGTGCTTAGATTTTATGTCTACTTACGATTTGGCCGTCAGATGTGAAACTTTTGTTGCAGTTAGCTCGACAGTTGTGCTCTACCATAGAAATTCTGTCAAACACCGCCACATATTCTGGCTCTAGCAACGGCACTTCATGGCCGTTTATCTGAAAATTGAAAATTTATTTACTGTAAATATCGCCCTCTGGTTGGAATTCGACCATAAACTAACTAAACAATAAAACCTCTTTTCTGTTTGACAACAGACTATAGCCGTAAAATAATAGTTATATAATATATTATCATGTATGTTAAATGAATGTAATCGATTGTATGTCACATGAATGTATTATTTATTTTTATAAATTTAATGTATTTCTAATGCATGTTATTTTAAAATATTACGTTTCTGCAGTCCTCTGCAATATAAACTTTTAATGTGCTGGAAGTCATACTCCACCGTTTTGGCGTGATTCTCGTAAAAAGGTGTACAAAGTTTTAGCTTCACGTATGTTAATTATGCACATTTGATATAGTATGAGTTATTTGGGTGTCGAAAAAAGTGGAATATAATACCTGTATATTAATAAGTGAGGTGAAAACTTTTTTCGACAATATTTTAATGGAACTTTTAATAAACCCTCTTCTCTTCTTTCCCTATTCACCCTCTCTTTCAACCCTTTCCACTCTGAGACAGATTTAGCAACTAAATATCACTACATAGTATAAAACAAAGTCCCTTTCGCTGTCTGTCCCTATGTATGCTTAAATCTTTAAAACTACGTTACGGATTTTGATGCGGTTTTTTTAATAGATAGATTGATTCTCCAGGAAGGTTTAAGTATATAAATCTTTCTGATGTTCCCACGGGAACAAAAGCTACGCGGGTGAACAGCGGGCAGGTCGCTAGTTTATACTAAAGAGTTTGTCTCGGTGGCTTGGCGAGCCGACGACGACGCCGGCCAAAAGATTCGTGACGGAAACTCGTGTCAGAAATACACTTTTTTCGCTTTGTTTTTTTGCTTTGTTTAAAAAATACATTAGTATTCTTTTGCAACAATTATTAAAAATTAGGCATTACATTCATTATTATATAATCATACCTCTTTAACAAATAATTTACCTGTAAAATTCCACAACATTTCATTATTTCTTCTTCACTAAAACTGTCTTTCAACTTAAAGAAATCCCATATGAAACTGGCAATCATCTTCTTATCATTGTTCCATTTGTCGGTGCCTTTGCGGTCTTCGTCGTGAGATTCAAGGGCCAACAACTTAGACCAAAGTTTCTGGTTATTGTCGCGCTGATACAAGCAACGTAAAACAGTGACGCATTGATAGTTTGGATGGGGTATTCCGAAAGTGGATATGGAGATCTGTAAGTGTCAAGAAATTGAATTTTTTATTTTAGACACTAAGTACTAACCACTAGCAATTGTCTGCTAGTCAACCACGACCACAAACTTGTGGTATATTAAAGTAATAAGTGTTATTTTAGTAGTTTGATTATTATTTAAAATTGTACCTGTGTTGTGAAAAATAACATCTGGGTCAGCTGGTATCGTATAGTTAAGACTGTTGTGAGTTAGGTCCACTTGTAACAATCTGTTACAATGACTATTACTATGGTTAAATTTGGTTAAAAGGAAAATGATTAAATATTAGAATAATAGACGAGCTGAATACGCCTCTATGCTGTCTCACTCGCGGGTTGCGCGACGCGGTTACAGCGTAGTGCGGCAAGGAAAAGCGACAGCCGCGCTCGTAAGCGGTTGCCTGGCAAAATCTACTTAAAAAATATAATTTGTACATTTAACAGATCTGAGTTACAACTGACATAATATATTAATAAATAAGAATAAAATAATTTTATATTTATATAATTTAAAAAAATTGAATTTTGTAAAACATTGTTTTTTTAAATAAACACGTACGTACAGGAATTAGGTACACATTATAAATGTGAAAGTTTGTATGTTTGGATGTGTGTTATTCAATCACGCAAAAACACCTGGACTGATGGATGAATTTTTGTGCACAGATATATGATTACTTGACATAGCACGTAGGGTACATTATCCCAGAAAAATAAGTTGTTTCCGTGGGATTCAGTATAACCTTTTAAGCTGCAGTGGGCAGCTATAGTAATTCATAAAAGGTGAGCCTTTACTGACCAAAGAAACATTGGTGACAACGCCGGAGAGATGAGAAATATTAGCACCATCTTCCATTTTTCAGATTTCCACCATTCGCCATTGATAAACAGGAAGTAAACTAACGGACTTTGTCTTTGTCTCCCTGCAGGTAAAAACTACCCAAACTAAATTTTGGGTTAGATTTATATTCTAATTTAAATAAATGCATTATGTAAATAATTGTCTGTTCATAATTTATTTTGGAATGTTGGATTTTTTGGAACTAAGATTTTAGGAGTTTTTTTTACAAAACTTGGTACCCAAATAGATCCTAATCCTTTTTTCATAGAAGGGGAACAAACGACCGGGAAGTGCATGTAATAGGAAGTGATCATCGCCCATGAACATCCGCAATACGAGAGATCTTGCAGTTGCGTTGCCAGCCTTTTAAGAATGTTGGCGAAGTCGACAGAGATGCATATTTTTATATAACTTGGCTCTCATTTCACATTTATGCGTTGATAGGATTCATGTTACCTTTTAGCTTTCTTTCAGACATGTATATGTTTTAAATTTAGATTTAAATTATATGTTTAGTATTTAAAGAAAAAAATTCTACATTAGCTGACCCGGCAAACGTTGTTCTACCTTTTTAACTACTTTTATTTTTGGAACGAAGTTCCTTACGGCAGGCTTGGAGGGGATAGGGATTTTGCTGCGCGACCGAACTGAAAAAAATGTGATAGTAAAACCGTAAGAAAAATGCGTGGAATAAAAGCGTTAAATGAGACGTGCGCATGCGCGACAGTCGCGTACACAAGCGAGTAGTGCCGTTTAGCCGAAGGAAGTTCGTTCCTACCTGGTGTCCCACGACACCACATCATTTTTTTTCTATATTTACCTTGCCTGGACTTCAACAATTAATTCAAAACAAAAATTAGCCAAATCGGTTCAGCCGTTCTCGAGTTTTGGCGAGACTAACAAACAGCAATTGATTTTTATCTATATATAATAAGATAAGATAAGTAGATACCTTTTCGCCTCTGTTTTGAGTATAAATACATTCAGGTTTATGGACATCACTGAGGGTGCACTCACGGGAACAAAATGGCCACCCACATTTTTCACAGGATACAATATTTTTTTGCTCTAATAATTTATAACATCCCAAACAAACTGGTGGGGTCACCTGAAATAAAGTATAACATTCATATAAACTATGAAAAATTTTGAGAGCTTCTATTCTTCTGTCTAGTATATATAGCATCTTGGATCATGAGTAGATTGCGTCTCTTCGGAAAAATAAATATCTTACACGTTATAACTTTCAATCCGATAGTAATTAAAATGTGCAATATTAAACAGACGTTGGTGAATGAAGTATCGCAACGTTAAGTCAAATTACTCGTATCTGGATAAATCTGTATAAATGCAGTCTACAGATGTTTTAATCAAGCAAGCAGTAATTTAATCAGTAACTTGCAAACGTTGCTCTGTATCCCGATCCTATCTGGAGCTCTCTTGTGTCGGAGATCAAGTCTCCTCTTGGGTTTCTGAATCAACGTAGTTACTGGTTTTATAAAATCAGTTAATACTGCCTTGTTAGTTTAGCGGTAAGCTTTTATAGCTGTATTTTAATTTTATGACCATGGAGTTAGATTTAATTTAAATACCAAATTAATCAAATTTCGGATTTTATATTGAGGAAAACCTCTGTATCTACGCGGAATTTGCTAGCTGCTCACTAAAACCACAGTGTCTCGAAAGCACTTAATTCTGTTAATTTCATGATTTAGCTAGCTAGCATTCAAATTTGGTAAATGTGGAAATGGGGAGCAATACCAACTTACCATTGAAATGAAACTGACTGCTAGGTAGTAGAGTTTCGCAATGTCTCACCCGCGTTTATGGTACCACCACCTTAGTTTTTTCTGCTGCAATAACGTCAATGTTTGACATTGTTGTGTTCTGGTTTGGAGGGAAAGGTAGCCGGTAGGCTTATGCATATGGCATTGCCACACGGATTCCAATGCACCATGAACATCTTTTGTGTCTATAGGCGATGGTTTTTCAGGGAGCCATCTTCTTGGTATTTTGGGCCTTTTTTCCTAGCTATAGTCAATTTAGATTCAAGGAATATGTCTCGTTTATATGCACCTGACATGAAAATTAAGTGGGTGCTCTTATTTTCTTTAGTTACTGGTTTGTAGTAACACTTTAGTTAGCTTTTACCTGTGCAGGACCTGTAATGAGGGGCTTTTCCTTCATAATTATTTCTCCAGGTTTGATTGATCTGATGGCTTCCAAATATCTTCCATATTTTTCATCTTCCTTGATTTTGGCAGGAGTGCATTGGTTCTTATGTTGCTTCCAATGTTGTTTTTGGTGCTCTCTTGAGCAGTAGTAAGTAGATTGACAGCTTGAGCACTTGTGTTCAGTGCTCGTGGAACACACTGCACAATCACCAGCTTCTGTCATTTTCTGGAACGCCAGTGATATAAATGAGTATTGAAAACTTGTGTTAAACCTATGAGGTATATCAGATGTTTGCGTATTGAAAAAAATCAATGAGCTAAAAGGTATGTTCATCTCGGTTTGGTTGATGCGATTCTTAACGTATTTTAAGTTCTTATTAATGATGCAACTAAATTAACACGTTTATTAACTATAGTTCTTGCTAACTAGGGTAGTTACTACATAATTTAAAATAATATAGTTATGATAAATTATCCCAAAGCTAAAATAATGGAAATTCTTTTTAATTTTTGTTTAATATGAATAAATTTTAATAGCATTATTTGTCGGTACATATAGTATTACTTATTTACAATCGCTCTAAATAGAATCTAATTAAAATGTTATATATTTAATTAGATTCTATATTTATATAATTTATAATTTGTTAGTATTTAAGAAGTATTCCTACTAATATTATAAATGCTAATGTAAGTTTTTTTGTTACGGTTTCACGTAAGAAGTACTTAAACGATCTTAAATGAAACGTTGTACACATATTGATGGGGGTATTTTTTCTTAAAATGAATCTTAAATGCGAGTGAAACTGCGGGTAAAAGCTAGTTTACAATAATTTTTTAACGCATTAAAACTGCAGTAACTGATTTCCCATTTTCTGTATCTCCAGAACACTGCATCAGATCTTCACCAAATTAGAATGGGCCTACACCCTCCCTCCGAGTATACCCTCCGAACCGACCAAACATTAAAAAAAAATAAAAGAACATACAGCCGCATTGATAACTTTTTCCTTTTGGGAGGTCAGTTGAAAAATATTTACCGATAGTTATAAAGTTATATAGTTCTAAAAATATATGGGATATTATTCATTTTTTGTTTTATTACAGCCACAATATTTTAATCGGGATTTTCAGTCCCTACTTAAAAATTAGACTTCACGTAATTTACCACGTAATATTTCAAAAAATGTAAGTAGGTAATCAAACTTGTAATATTGATTCAATAGGTTCGGAATGACCTTTTAAATATACTTAAAGACGACTTACCTCTGGTTATGTGAAATGGCTGTTACAATTAAATAAAATGCGTTTCATGAGAAAAATAATTCAATCTGTGCCACAGAACTAGTAACACTTATACACCTCGTGGCAGAAGCATGCTAAGACTGCGATAAATATAGAAGCCGGCTCCATTTCAGGCGGAAATAGACGTGTTTTACTTTGCGTTGTAGAACTACTGCTGTAGAAATAAAGACTAGAATCCAGTACGCGGGGAGTTGAAACAGTGTCTTATTTCTCTATGTGTAAGACACAAATTTTATAACTATTCAGGAGGTAGAAAATTCTATTAAAAAAACAGATACCGCTCCTGGGATTGATGAAATATCTTTTTCTATGATCAGACATCTACCATTGATAGCAAAAGAATTTTTAGTGAAGATATATAATACTTTATTAAACTCAGGATATGTACCCGCACAGTGGCGTCAGATAAAGGTAACGTTAATTCCAAAATCTGGCAGAGAGACTAACTTACAACCAGAATTTAGGCCCATATCATTAATATCTTGTTTGTGTAAAATATTTCATACTAAACTGCACAAAAGATTAGAATGGCACTTTGAAAAACAGTTCATGTTTTCTGATAACATGACAGGTTTTCGCAAATCTCGATCTTGTTATGATAATCTTGCTCGGTTGGTATCCCATATACAAGTAGGATTTGCCAAGGATTTGACAACGACAGCTTGCTTTGTTGATATTGAAAACGCCTACAATAATGTCGATGTAAGTTGCTTATTGTCGAAACTAGATCAATTGAGAATTGGGTCTAAAATATGTGTATATCTTTGGTCCTTTCTGAATAACAGACAGCTGAAAATTTCGTGTAAGAGCTCGGATGTTATTAGAAGTACTGGGCGAGGTCTAGCTCAGGGAGACCCTCTATCTCCTCTTTTGTTTAACGCAGCGACTATAGATATATGCAAACATATCCATAATGTAGAAGTGTCTCAGTATGCTGACGATTTCGTAATATATATATATATCAAAAAAGAAAGTTGAGTCTGCCGTAGCGGAGCTACGAGCAGCCTGTGAGAAGCTGAAAGACATGTTAAATAACCTAGGTTTGGGAATTTCAACAACAAAGAGTAAAGTGTGCATTTTCAAGAAAGGCCGCTACAGAGGCTCAACAGACCTGAAGATAAACAATCAGTCTTTACCTGTAGTAAATCAAGTTAAATATTTAGGTTTGTGGCTGGATGGTTCTCTTAGATGGGATAAACACATTAACGAGACTATAGAAAAAGTTTACAAATTTATAAATCTGTTAAAAGTTTTATCCGGACCTGGGTGGGGAATTCATCAAAAACATTTAAGACGCCTATACATATCAGAAATAAGAAGTCGTATCGACTATGCTAGTTTTCTGTATGATAACAGCTGTCAAACTAATTTGTTAAAATTAGAGAGAGCCCAAAACCAGGCTCACGTAGAGCCTGGTGGCTCTACTATTTTGGTGGTGGTTTTATTAGGAGTACTCCTATTCACGTAATGGAGAGCGAATTATATCTGCCGCCTCTTCAATTTCGCAGATACTATCTAGGCGGAAAGTTCTGATTGAAATCCAAATCTTTTGTTAATAACAGCACTATAAATATATTACAGGAATTAACTTCACTAGGTCGCTCTCGTTATTGGATGAATAAGAAACTACCTTTACTTGTCAAAATTACCAGTTCTTTAGATTCAATTGTTGTTAATAGGAGTGCTCTACTGGAAATGTACTCATTAAAAACCTGGGTTAGTAATATAAATGCAAATCACATAATTTATTCTTCTATTCCGCTAATTGATCGCGCAAAGCATTCATATACCTGTGACATTCTAAAAACAATTTGTATTCAATTTATTAACAAACAATACGAAGGTTGGTATAAAATCTTTACAGATGGATCCAAAGAAATAACTGGAGCGGGATCGGCCTTTTTGGACCCTTATCTCAATGTCGGAGCAAAATTTAAGATCGATTCTGATATTTGTATTATGCACTTAGAGTTGATTGCCATAGCAGAAGCCCTATCGTATATCGAATCTATCACTTTTGGACAGTTCGTAGTTTTCTGCGACTCCAAGAGTGCACTGCAGCATTTGGCTCGCTGTACCTCTCATCGGAGAGGCATGCCGATAGCCTACCAAATATTGGAATCGATTTTAAGGTTGCAGACTTGTAACAAAAAAGTTATTCTTCAATGGATCCCATCACATGTTAATTTACAAGAAAACGATGAAGTAGATATACTTGCAAAACAAGCAGCTAAAGACGGAGTACCTTTAGATGTGTTGCCTTATTATTCCGACCATATTAAGGCAGTTAAAAAACAGTGCAAAGAGATGTGGCAAGAATACTTTAACCTAAGATCTCGTGAAAAAGGTATTTGGTATAGAACCATCCAGCCACATATTCCACAATACTCATGGGTAGAACAAAATGTACTTAATAGAAATGTGACTCAGATGGCTCTCAGGTTGCGCTCAGGACATATCCCATCAAACAAATTTGGTTACTTAATGAAAAAAGTCCCGTCACCAAATTGTAACGTATGCGATGTAGTAGAAGATGTACAACATGTTCTGATGGAATGTACCTAGAACGCAACTTTGAGAAGAAGGTTATTTAGCAGTCAAGAATTAAATGTTGGGCTCGCGAACAGTGTCTTAGCTGAGCCGTTATCCGACAAAGCTAAGATACTTTTCGGTTTAGCTGACGCGGTGCTAAGTAACAGATAACAATATTGTGTATGTTGAATAAGAAATGTGCCTTATAGGACGATGTGGTCGCTCAGCGACAAAGTCCTTAAATTAAATTTTTTAAAAAAAACCCCTACGAAGTAAGTAAATTGATGTATATATACATCTCTAAGTAGTCTATGATTTATATAGAAACAAAAATAGGCCAAAAATGAAGCCCTACGCGACACACATGTCTACAGCAGTACTAGTAGACCTTTTTCCACTAATATCAACCATCTAAATTCTTCTATTTAAATAAGAAATCAGAAGATTGAGAGAACCTAGCTTCAAACTCTATAATGGTATAACTGATGTAAATGATAATGTAAAAATGGTAAAAATAAGAAAAGGTATTCTAATTTAGCGGATGATGATGCTAGTTGTCCAAATTCCTATTTGCCGCATCTGTCAACCTTTACGATTTTATGTGTGTTTTAAAACTGATTCTTTGTTAAGGAAAATTTAAAATAATTTTAAACAGAGAAAAATTTAAAATAATTTTAAACAGAGAAAATCCACTAAGCCCCTCGGTGGCATGTTGGCTTTATGGTCTGGTGTGCCCCAGAAAGCCCCATTATGCTGTCACCGAAGTAGGTATATTTCTATCGTTACGCTTAGTCCCTGGTGTAAAAGATTATAGTATGGTTGACCCGAGACATATCTGAGTCCATATCATACTCAGAATTACGAGGCTTTTCGGTCACATTATATGCACGGTTAAGCTGAAAAGTTTTGGAGAATTCCAAAACTTTTCAGCTTAACCTTAAACGTAAGGGATGTTGTGGATATGGTTGACGACTGTGAAAGAGTCATTTTGTGTGGAGATTTGAATGGATGGTTTGGGACTAAACGACCTAGTTTCGATGCCACACTTGGTCCTTATGGTAACAATAGCGATGCTAGTAAGCACATGGTATTATTATTATTAATAATATTCCCGCATAACAACATTTGTATACTTGAGAAAGGAATGACCAAAAGAGTTTGATAGATCTGATTTTGATTGATGATAGAATCAATAGGTTACATCAAACAGTTGTTTGATGTAACCTATTAAAAAAATCAATATGGATTTACAAAATGTAGGTCGACAACCTCATCATGTTTTGAATTGGTAAAAAGTATAATGGAATACCTGAATACAAAAAGTTATCCACTTTCTGTATTTTTGGACATGAGTAAGGCATTCGACTTTGTTTTACATAGAATTCTGTTGGCAAACTAGAAAAATACGGTATAAGAAGAAAATTTTTAAAAATTATTTAGAAAATGGGAAACAGTGTGTTGAAATTTAAAAAAAATCTGAGAAACATAAGAAAATACATACTTCAAATTATAGCAGTAGTGACTGGAATACCACAGGGAAATAGTATTTTTATGTGTAAAAATACATATATAAATACAAGAATATATTTAATAAACACCCAAACCCGGAAATACAAACATTTATGCTCATCACACAAATGCTTGTCCCCGTCGGGGATCGAACCCGAGCCCCGTCGATTGCGTAGTCAGGGTCGCTAAACACTCGACCAACGGGGTGGTCGAAAATAAATAAATTGTCTTTGTAAATTGTAAAAATTTTGATTGAACAAAAAAATAAATTTTGTAAATTGTAAAAATAATTTTATGTTGTGAAATAATCCGTGTAAATATTGTAATACATAAATTAATTGCAATAAGTAATATTGTAATACATTGTAATACATTGCAAATATTGTAATACATTAAATTAAAAAAAACAAGCTAGCTTAGTTTCTTCCGCCGGATCTTTTGTGTGTGGCCGCGTTCCGATCTGGTAGTAATTATATGGAAATCAACCGAAATTTAAATTTTTGCGCATCACATCATGGTAGAATATGTTGGTAATTTAATTAATTTTAATAACTTATCAGAACTATATTCTTACAAATAAATATTTTTCATTCCATTTCATTTCAATGGTTACAGAGGTCTCAATCTTGAAACGGACCACTGTCTGGTAGTAAGTCGATATGACCCCTATATCGATTTACTACCAGACAGTGGCCCGTTGACATGTGGAAACATTGGCGACTGCGCGTTTTATTGGAGAGCTTGAAGGAGCAAAAAGTTGCAAGATCTGAATACTACGAGACTGTATGAGATTCAAGTTCGAGACAAGTTGGCGAAAGCGATCCTACCGGACTTAGATATAGATGAATGTTGGAAAGTTTTGAAAGACAGTATGGTGGTTGTCGCGAAAGAACTATGTGGTAGTGCAAAACCGTGCAAGTCAATGAAAGGAGAATCTTGGTGGGACGATACACTAAAAGCTGCGATTGAGAGGAAGAAGATAGCATGGTTAGATTGTGTATCAAGTTTGCAAACCAATGATGGTTTGAAAAATATTAATAAAGAATTGTATCGTTGTGGTAAAATGCCGCTAAAACTTTAGTGAAAGAAAAGCGCAAAAGAAAATGTCTGGAAGCGAAGATAGACTGGCGAATGGGTTAGTTAGGTTGAAGTGCCGTACCCGGCCAATAAGTTGCAGAAGTAGAAACCTATCACCAGTGATCATAATTACAAGGTTCATTTTCAAAATGTTCCCGGACCAAACATCAAAAAATTACCATTAAAGCTCCTCATATCTACGAGGTATCAAAAGTGGATAGAGCTACATCATTCATTAAAGCTCTTCATAAGCTTGTAAATATGTTTAAAGTTGAATCAATATGTATGGAAAGAAAAACTCTTAATTTTTAATAACAAGATTTATTTCATATAAAATATTTTATTAGTATATACAGATTAAACTTTTAAAAAATAAAAACACACTATATTACAGTAGATTTATGAATAAGAAAATATATAATGCATATTTAATTATTAATTAGTAAGTACTATAAGAATAAATTGCCATTTATATTGTTTCTTTTTCTACCTCTAAAGATTTTTTATAATAATCCTTCACAAAATTACGTTATTACAAATACTGACAGATAACAATGCTTATTTCTTAAAAACCAATTTAGTAGGGGTAAGGAATTATTAATATTATTAATTGTCTTTTAGTAACAGGAATGAAAACCTTAAAACAATTTTTAATATCTAATAAAATAGTTAACACCTAAAGAATAGCTGTTAGAATTTATTTTTATTTACCATCTACTTCCCACAAGGTTATTTACCTCAAAGTCAGAACTCATTCATTTATGAAACAATTTTGTTTATTTTGTTTGATGGGGAGGGTATAAATAAAGTTCCGTGTGGTCCCATTTCGATTTAGTGAAGGTCCGTGTAGTGTTCCGAGACAGAAAATGATGAAAGATAATATTATACACAAATAGCTATTGTGATAAAGGTAACAGGCACCACGAGGAACATCTAAATAAATGATTCAATTCTTAGCAAGCATAACTATGAGAACAAAGTATTTGTTAGATTTTTTTTTCTAACAAATATTTTGTCTCATACTACGATATCATACGTACTTGCTATATTATCTAGTACAGTTTTATTAAACAAGTCACAATTTCTACTGAATCATTGTAAATTAGGGATAATTTAAAAAAGTTGTCAAAAGCTAAAATATCTATCATTAGTAATTATGGTGAACAGTACAAGTACTTTACTGTCTCCATTAAGTTAAATTATGACTATGGTTTAAAGGAGAAATTATGGTATTTAATTTGCAAATTTTCTTCGAACTAGCGAAAGAGCGAAAATATTCCTTACACTACCTTTCATTTCTGTTGCATTACAGTAGTTCCATATAACATTTCACGGAAAATTTGTAAATTAAATACCATAATTTCTCCTTTAAATTATGGATTTCCACAAAGTAACGCCTAAATTTATTAAATGACTATGGCTTCCTATTTGACTTATGGCTGTAGCCTATAAACAAAATTATGAGAAGAGTAAAAGTAAAGAAATATTATAAAAAAGTGTTAGGAAAGATTTCATTTATTGGACTAAGAACTTAATAGAAAATCACTCCATCAAGGTATAGGAAAGTGGATTGTTATCATCCATTACTTTTTTCAAGGGTTAATATTGATATTGTGAAAATTATTATCGAGATCGTTAAAAATAAAGTGGCAAATATCTATGTAGGTATTATACCGAACTCCTTCTTTCAAATAAAGACAAAAGTCTACAATAATGTGTACAAAAAAATTAAAATACAACAAATTTTACTAATATTGGTAGCTACTCGTAATTGAATCAATTCTAGCATACTGTATAAGTAATCGAGAAATAACAATCTGATTTGCAAAAATAGAATCACAATTTCATAATATATTAATTATGAAAAATATATTTTATATTTCTTGTGACCATAAACAAATAATATTTTCAAGATATCTTCCCTATAATTTGTTCCCAAGTGCGTATCTTCTTCAGCGCGTCTTTGGCGGCACTTGCCATCAAGCCCTCCGGCGACTGGCTCGGCTCGAAGCCCAATATCAGCGCAGATTCAGTCAGGTATCCCACAATCTGGAATTATCGAAATAATCTGTCTTAATAATTATCAGTATAAAGAAGAAACGTTTTTATTTTGTATGTTTGTAACAAATTAACACAAAAACTAAGTCTTAAAGTCTGATAACTTGCTTGTTGTTTGGTATCAATAATTACATATGGAAGTTCGAGATCAGATCAACCAAACCTCCTGTGTTTAAATTTTTTTTTTTGTGAGGAATGTAAAATGTTAGTAAAGTTTATTGCCGGTATATTGATTGGTTAGGTGGATAGTGATCCTCAGCGCCACATTTTCCAAAACCCTGATAGTTAAGAAAGGAGATGCATTCTCCATTCTTAATTGTCTTAGGAAGGTCCGCAGGAATGTTATGGAAGGCACAAGGGGGTTTCTAAGTCTGGAAGAGGATCTGCGGATCAAGTTTTCTTAATTCGCTACATCGTAGGAAAGAATCAAGCTACAGGCTCAACGGTTTTCTGCGGCTTGGATAAAGCATTTGATTGAGTTGCGCGGAAGAAAATTTAAGACGATATACCCCGTTGTGGGATAGATGGATCACTGCTGCGTTTTGTGCAACCCATATATTGGGATCACAAAGCATATGTGTGGGTGAACAGCTACATATCGCTCTGGTTCGTTGATCATATTTGTGTCAAACTAGGTTGTGTGTTATTAGCTCGCCTGCTTATCTCTGGATAAAGTGGATAAGTCTACTAGACTGGATAGTCTGAATAAGTGTCTCCAAAGATTAAGGTAATTGAAAATGCGCATGAGTGATCTCCTGCCTGCTTTATGCAGATAACGCTGTACTTTTAGGCACAAATCCACCTGAGCTTCAAATACTGGTCACAGTTATGAATGATGATTGCAAGAAAATCGATTTACAATCGAATGCTAAGAAGACTATAACTTTTAGTACTTGAAAAGAAAGTAACCAGAACGGATATAAGAGTTGTGGTCGATGATGTAGTTTTGGAAAAAGTGGCTGCTCTTTTAGCAAGGATAGAATGTACACCGTTAATGTCGAAATAATAGTGTATGTACGAACAAATCAAACGGAGCGTTCGGAAATTCGTGAAAAACAATATTAAGTCAGGGTGCCGCCTTGCCCTACATAATGTGCTTATCCCAAAGCTATTGTGTAAAAGTGAGAGTTGTGTGTATCAGAAATGGCTTGAAAGTAAACTTAACGCAGTCGAGATGAGATCGCTGCAGAAAATATGTGGTGTAAACATCGCATACTGAGTTCATAACATCGAAGTGAGAGTGATGTAAGGTCTGAAAGAAAGTGTCGGTGTAAAAATGAGAAAAAGCATGCTTGGATGATTACAAAGAACAGGCGAAATAAGAATAATGATGATCACGGATACATTCAATTAGTTTGTGTACATTTTGGATACTTTGGGCCATCAACTATTACAAAGCTATACCTACGCATATATTTTTACCTAACTATGAACTACAATAACTTTTTTCTTGCAATAATCGGGATAGATAACCTAACGTACTCATGTTAGGCATAGATGAGGTAACACACTACCTTTAGCCTTCGAGCTGATATTGAAATTAATTTTTTTAAGAATATTCTCGAAAATCAACCTCAACAACACTGTTGCCTGCTCTATGTTTCGAATTTGGTTCCTCATGATTAAAGATAAATAGGCTGACATCTATACCATGAGCAGGTATATTAAACAAGGAATAAAATATGCTGTATTGTTAGAATATCACTGTATGCTGTGCTTAGACTACAAAAGTCAATTACCTTTTTCAGCCGGTTCCGTAAGCTTTCTTTAGTGATGGCTTTCCTTTCGAAATCTCTGGTAGTCAGAACCATGAGGGGCGCGTGCAGCTCGTACAGAGTTATCCCTGAAACGTATATTTTATATAATATCTCAATATATACGAGTATGTATGTAGTTATTCTAAAGGTATGTTTTTTAAATAGTAGGAAAGAAAAGACCATTTGCCGTTCTGGCAAGTAGTTCTTAAAAAGGCGAACGGTTGGCTATACGTGTCACTACCATCGAGACTACTAGGCTGTAGAGTTCTGCAATGTTTCGCCCGGGTATATGGAACCATCGCCTAGGCCTAGGTAAGCCTGTCACAATAGCGCCGATGCTTATCATTATCATGTTCTAGTTTGGAGAATGTGTTACTATCCGCATAGTACAATATATTGTTACGAATAATCTAGAAACGTGTAGAGTTGGAGCGCTGGAGAGATTTTCTAGATCTAAAAGAAAGATATAACTACTCCTATTGACAAACAAATAGTTGACATAAGGTTGAAAGTAGCGTGTACTAGGATTTATGACTCATAATATGTTTACGATAAAAAGTGATTCATTGTTTCCCGATACATTTAGATTTTTCTGGATCCAGGTAGAACTTTACCCTGCCTATAAATAGAGATATGTTGGCAAATACAAGGCCGTTTTTATCAAGCGATCGAGAGCGATACTTCAAGTGATTAGTGCGAAGCGAGAAGTGTTTTATTGTGTAGTTCAGTGATAGTACAGTGAGTGAATAGTGTGTAAAGTGTATTTCAGTATTACATTGTGTTGTCTTGTGCATTGTGTGTATCGTAAATACACGGATTTAATATAAGTGGTGTTTTCTTACAATGAAGAATGTTACTAGGTATGCCAAATCGCTTGCAATTTTGTCTCAGTAAAGCCTGTATGTATACAAATACACTAGTTTTTGTTGTAGTAAAAAATACCTAGTAGTTTTGATTTTATAGGCATTCAAAGTTTCGAAAAATATCAAGTCTCGCTAACAGCCACGTGACCGCTTGTGACGTCATGACACAACGCGCCGCGCCAAGCTTAGTATCAAATCAAGTCTCCAGCGGTTATAGTATAGTAAGGTGTAATAGCTTGCGCAGTATTTTGTTGTTTTCGTCAGCGTATTACTTTAATAGTCTATTAATAGTAAATATTATTCGATTAATAAAATGAATGAAGGATTCGAAAAAGGGCAATCGGATATTTCACCTAAAATAGATGGATTAATGGTTGCGCATTATTTATCGACAAATAGTGATTAAATAAATAAATAAATAAATATTCACGGGACAAATTACACTTACTGATCTAACTCCAAAGTAAGCAAATATTTGCTTGTGTTATGGGTGTTAGTCAACGATACTAATACATAGAAATACATATATAAATAGCAGAATATATGTAATAAACACCCAAACCCGGAAATACAAACATTTATGCTCATCACACAAATGCTTGTCCCCGTCGGGGATCGAACCCGAACCCCGTTGATTGCGTAGTCAGGGTAGCTAACCACTCGACCAACGGGGCGGTCATTTCGTTGGCGCCGAAATGCGAGGAAGAAAAATGCAAAGGTAAGAAAACTTTCCTTGCTACTACTTATGCTTAATAGTTTATCTGTTCTAAATTATTTTATCTAAACAAAATACCCAACTAATGTCGTAATGAAAGAATGCAACTCAAATAATAGAAGGACCTACCTACCATTAAATTTTTACGTTAAAGACAACAAATATGTATTAGTTTTGTAGCTATAGGTAGGTACGTAGGACGTAGATATATGTACGTGTATAGGTACCTACCGTTCTTCTTAATTTAAATAAATACCTCGGGAATTCCATCCTTTCATACGCTTGCGTAGCGTTTGCCCACCTCCCCCGTACGGACTTGCATCCGTTGCAAGTGGTACAAAATAAATTCCTGCGTATAGCCACGGGAGCACCGTGGTATATGCGCAACGTAGACCTCCATAACGATCTTGAATTGCCGAGCTTAGCAAAGCATTTCAAAGACATCTCCGAAAGATACTTCGATCGTGCCATCTCGCATCCGAACCCACTGGTGGTAGCCGCGGCTGACTACATCCCAGACCCTAATCCCGATCCCAAACTACGTAGGCCCCGCCACGTTCTTACCGATCCCGATGACCCGATAACTCTGGCCAACGGTTTACACGATAACACTACACACCTACATTCGCGACACCGTCGCCGCCGGCGGCGACGAGTGAGTGTCTTGATCGGTTATATTTATAATTGTACCCCGTTGATGGTACCAAAGGTGTACCGGGCATAGAGATAATAACCAGATTATACATTTTCAAGATAGAGACTGTACATTTTCAACGGGCTATGGACACATAGCCCCTTGAAAATGTACAGTCTCTCGTTCTCAGCACTATAACTTCTGTAAACCAGAGTCAATAGCGGCAACCGTCCTATAACCACTGAGTTGCGAGCTCAAGGTGGCTTGGGAAAAATCCAAGCTGCCTTGGAACCCGCAACTAAATTAGTCCAATGTATACAAGAGAAGGAGTAAGAAAATACACCCAGTCTTGCTCCCTTTTCATCAGGAGACAGCAAATGCTAAACGCATAATGCTAGGAAATGAGATGTTTATAATATGGTTAAGTCTGAATGCAATTGCACTACAGTGATTCAGGTAGTTGAGGACCTACCTAAAGATTGTACATATCAAAGAAAATACCTCTCAATCTGGAGTAGCCCGGCTCAATGACATCGAACACAGACATGAGATGTGTGCAGATATCCAGTTTCCTGTGGAGCTGGTCCTCGGTCATCTGGTGTATCATGTAGTCGGCCACCTTGCCGTACAGCTGGCTAAGCGAGTGTTCGGCGGACAGGCACAGATAGTGGCCAGGTTGCAGTACGTTGCGGTACTTATGCAGGAAACCCTCGAAGCCTGCTACGTCGTTTGCGTCAATTTCCTCGAATTCTTCTGTTAACCTATGGAAAATATATAAATATGATCACGCGGTTTCCCAGTGATATAGACGATGTGAACTCAATGCCTTCAGATATTTGCTGGTTTAGCAATATGTTGCATCATTGTACTTTACAAAACCTTATTATTTATTTTTTTATTTTATGTCATAAGATAGCAAACAAGCAGATGGGTCTCCTGATGGAAAGAGTCAACCATCGCCTATAGACACCAAAGATGTTAATGGTGCGTTGCTATCTTGTGGCGAGGTCTAATGCCACATGCATAAGTTTACCGGCTGCCTTACCCTCCAAACCGTAACACGACAGTGACAAGCACTGACGCTATTGCGGCAGGAATAGGTAAGGCGGTGGTACCAGACCCGGGCGCGACAATGCAGAACTCTACCACCTGGTAGCCACTATGGTAGTGACTCGATAGCCAATCGGTCGTCTTTTACGACCTGCCTGGCAGAACGGCAGTTGGCCTATTCTTCAAAGGAGGCCGAGATTAACAAAATATTTAACTAAGCAAGTAAGTAACAAAAGTATTTAGTAATGTTTGTCTGTCGATAATTGCAATTTCCCTTGGATATTTGATGATTAATAACGCCGAAATCTAAGTGTTAAGATAATGGGTCGTCGATGCACGCTTGAAAGACCACTTTTCATACCACCAGATTTTAATATTTTATTAGTGTAAAAATGAATAAAGCGATCAAACGTACAATGCAGGAGGTGTTGTTTTGCATAACTTCTAAATACAAAGAAAAATAACAAGAGAAAGACGCCAGATTCAACAAAAACAAGATTGTTTTGTTTGTGTTAGATTGCGTAGGTTAGCATGGTGCTGTTATTTTGATACTTTGAATAAGTTATTTTTATTTCTCTTTCTTAAAAACAACTATTTCTGAATTTTCATCCTCCACGCTAGACACCTTAATAATAATTCACCTTTCAGATATTTGGATATTTTGTCATTGGTTGGTGAGTGTTGCCATGCTGATATTTTTTTTAATTTGCTGCTATTTTCCAGTGTCTATTTTTATAGTAGCGGGGTAAAACGAGCAAGGGGTGCACTTGATGGTAAGTGATCACCGCCGCTCATGAACATCTGCAATGCCAAGGATCTTGCAGTTGCGTTGCCGGCCTTTTAAAAATGAGTAAGCTCTTTTCTTCAAGGTCCCCAAGTCGTATTTGTTCTGAAAGACCCCCACCGGAGTAGTGCGAGGCAGAAAATGCCGAGAAAAGCGCATGGTTGTGGATTTTCAGACAGTGAGGTGGTGAGAATGAAACTTTAAATTTTGATGCGATGTCCGATTATGTAATAAATAAATAATCGGACATCGCATCAAAATTTAAGGTTGAAAATGATGAAGTTACCTCTTAAGCAACACGCGCACCGATCCCACGGGCATAACGTACTCGCAGCCATTATCGATGCAGGCCCAGGGCGCGAGCGCGTCCAGCGGCGCGGTGGGCAGCACGCGGCCCGCGCACCTCGGACACCGGAACGCGCTGGCGCACGTGCCCAGCTCCGTGCGGTCCGCGCAGCGCCGGCACGAGCACTCGAAGAACTTGCTCAGCCGCAGGTGCTCGCGCCTCCGGAGCGTGCCCTGCCCGACGAACTTACATTGTGTCTCATCTGAATTTTAGTAACACCGCCTTACCTACTCCTGCTACTATTTGGAGGAAAAGGCAGTTAATAAATTTACGCATGTGGCATCGCCATCTCGCCACACGAATAGCAATGCACCAATAACACATTGTCAGTGTTAAGGGTGTGTTAACAAGCGAGGTTTGCAATCCCCGCACCTGCAGCGTGTAGGCGTAGCACAGCGTGATGAGGTCCCCTTGCGCGTGCGGCACGGCGGCGCGCACGGTGAGCGGCCGCGAGGGCGCCAGCTCGCCGTCCGTGTGCGTCGTGCTCGGCGTGCACGAGTGCGCCAGCAGGAACGCCGCGCCGTACAGCGCGCGCGCGTTTGCGCCGCTCACGCCCACCTCGAACGCGTTCACCTAGAACACATTATTATAATCCCTAAATGAATAGCTAAGACACCTTTGGATATACTCGTGGCATAGCAATATTATCTGCTCCTGTACTTGTTTACTTTTTTGATACCTAATGTCATTACACTATTCCAGGAAAGCTTATAACTCTAGCCTTCGTGACAGGAAAATAGTGACCCGTTTAACCTATGCTTGCCTCATCTTGATCGCTCGCCGCTTGTTTTCTATCCAATTCCAAAAAAATAACGAAATACAAAAAATAAACCACCTGTGTTCCTGCAAGAAGATAATAAAATACGATTGAAAGCCCGAAGTTACACTACCTAATATTAAATGACAGAGTTCTACGTCATGTCACCCATGGTGATACCATAATCTAACGTTTTCCTATTGCCAGCGCCAGTGCTTGTCGCTGTCGTTTTGCGGTTTGATGGCTCGTTGTTCTCATCTTAGGTCCCCTCGAAATTCCCTGACTTAATTATACCTATATCAATAAGACCTTCAATATCTCCGCTGTGAAATTGTAAAATTCACTTTCAAATGAAATTCGCAATGGCCCTTTGTTGTTAGGTTTTAAGGAACTATTTAAGGATTATTAATTTTATATGGATATTTTTTAAATTTTCTTTTTATACATTATTGTCATCAGTTATGTATATGTGTTTTAATTTTTCTCCAATATGTAGTTTTATTCTTATGATGTAGATATTAAAATTTTAATATCATTTATATTATAACATTCATTTGCATTTTATACTTATGATAGGCATCTACTTTTAATCGTTTCCTAGCTTTAATTTGCAGATTAGCTGAAAAAAAATTCTTTGGAGATATGCTTCCTATTAATATATTACATTAATTAGTTAAGTTTTTGCCTGTGCACCTATAAATTAGCAAAACAGCATTAAACACATACATCTTTGGAATCTATAGGAGATGGTTATCGCTTTCAATCAGAAGAGCTGATTGAAAAATATTTCAATCATTAAATTCTGTTTGTTTGCTATCCTATAAAAAATTGATAAATTTTTATTATCTTACCTCCAGTATGCCACACACCGTATGTATCTCTTCGCTTTCGAAATCTAGTCCCCATTTCTTGAGTCTCTGCACCACAGTCTTCTCGTTCATCGGCCAGATGTCACCTCTAGCGCGTCTGAGATCGTTATGTGCTTCCATCTTTGATATAGCTGCCCACTTTTCTGGATCTTCTTTTTTCAGAAGTAGGCATCTGAGGAATTTTATTAGCTTTTTATTTCTTGCAAAATAGATACCCCACAATGTTGATAAGGGTGTAACAAAATTTAACATCCCAAGAAATTATCGATAAACACATAAAATATCCGATCTGAGACGTGTAGGATTGCAAGAAAAATTAAAGTCGATTTTTACAGTTTTCTGTACACAGTACAGTACACAACCAAAAATATAGTACACAGCCAACGCCTTTCTTTATTACATTTATAATGAAAAAGGGATTAAAATCGGTTTAGTTTTAGAGGAGAAAACAGCAGATAACGAAACGTTGTTTTATGTGTATTTTTGTCCAGGTTTTATTTATTTATTTTCTTTCTTTTAATTGTTTATTTATTTTCAGTTAGCACACACCAAATCCGCATCAATCCACTTACCATCTACAATCTACATTGTAGATGGTAAGTGTAGCGCCTGATTTCGGGTAACAAATACAAGTAAAATAAGTAGACTTGTAAAATTTGTGCGTCGTGCGGCTGCGACCTGAATGCTAAGTGTGAGTTTTCCTTTTCGCATTCGATCATGAGCGCGTTTGGAGTTCACTAGGAATTTGTATGTGATTTGTCCAGCGCCACCTAGTGGTAAACGTGAGAAAATCACGTACAAATTCCTAGTAAACTCGAAACGCGCTCACGATCGAATGCGAAATAAAAAAACTCACACTTAGCACTCTGTTTGCCAGCGCGATGAGGGGCTACATAACCCATTTCGCATGGACGGAGTGCACAGTGTCTAACATTATGGGACAGGTCGGATTTCAATCCACATGCACAATTTCTGTCTAGTCTCGTATACATTTTTCGCCGTCTTTACAAAAGGAGAACGTTTCAATTCATAAGAATATTTGTTTAGGGTTTCGAAATAAACCAGAAACCTTTATAGTTTCGGTACATCCGTCCGTCCATCCATACGCGCGATAGCTCAGAGATCCTTATTACTAGCTGTAATTTGGCACGTATATTCATATTAGTCACGGCAGTCGTCAACAAAGTGGTAACATAAAATCTTGAAACATTTTCTTTTCAGGGTAGTTCCCCTACATTATATATATTGTAGGCATATTGTTGAATAGGTTTTTAAAGAATATTGTAGATTTGTAAAAACAACTTTTCGATTAAGGGTCACGTTTGTAAAATATTAAGCTTCTAGTGCTAATTTTTGTTAGAGTCAATTGTCCCCCCCCTCCTCTGCAGGCTAAATGGCTGGTTTTGGTGGTGGGAAAAAATCATGGTAGTAGTAAATATAATTAAGTTAAAATCAAAATTATCACGGCTTAGAAGGCTTTACAAGTTTTTAATAAAACAGTAGACTAACTCACTAACTCATTAACTAAAAATATACTTAGAGATTTTTTTAAAGGCGGTGAACCTATGGTGCGGATACATATATGCATTGACGTAGATAGCTTGACTTTTCATAGTATGAAACTATAAAAGCCCTCTCTTAGTCTGTGTTATTGTGATGGGCAAATTCGAAACCCTATATTGCGCGTGGCCCGACATGCACTTTAACAATCCTTGATTACTCAAACACGCCTAAGCCGATTTAGAATTTTTTTCATTTGTTGAGGAGGGTATACTTTCCATTAGAAATGAAAAAATGAAATAAATGAAATAACGAAATAAAATTTATTGCTTAGAATACGGTTACAGCAAAAAATATGCAGTTATTAAAATTAAGAAGTACCACGCATTCTACCAAACGGCATGCAATATTAAAATTTACAAATTATATTAATTTTTTTATAAAAATTACTTGTTTCTTGTTTCCATACTTATTTACTTAGAATACGATTTAACATTCTTACTCTTAATATTCTGATTTAAATAATTTATATAAGTACATGTTTAAGTCATTAGATTTTATTAACTTTTATAATAATCAAATATTCTATTACAATATCCAATGTCAAAAAAGAAAAAAAAGAATTAAAAAATTGTAATATTATACATATATAGCACATTTGAAAAAATTATATTAATCTTAAATACTACATTATATATATATATATATTGTTATGGTAAAATGTCAGTTTGAGGATTTAAAATAAAAATAAATATTACAAAACACATTCCTATAGGCTATAATGAGATTTAAATTAGGATTATAAGTATTACCACTAAGTCTAAATATGAGGTTAACAAAAAAAATTTTACAGTATAAAACCCTTTCTTAATCAAAAATGAATGTAACATGTTTCTAAATTTATTTATTTCTAATAATCTTATGTCTTTTGGTAATTTGTTATATATTTTTAAACACATTGCATAACAGTTTTTGTCTAACATTGAACTGCTTATTACTGGCATTACGATCCTATCTTTATCTCTAATATTAAAGTTTGCAGACTCCCCTAGTCTAGGAAATATATCAGGATGTTTTTTTACAAAAATTGCAGCTTCATCATACATACATACATACATACATGCTAATGTTAACAATTTAAGTTTCTTAAAGTAGGGTTTACAAGAGCTTAACGGATTTAATCCACAGATTGCCCTAACACATTTTTTTGTGCTATAAAAACTTTATGAGCATGTATTGAGTTGAGAGTTGAGAGTTATATAATAAAACTAAGTTGATAAAATGTGCGTGCCGAAAAAATTCGAAAAGGAGTCCCGGCACGATAGAGGGTCTTAAATAGTGTGATAGCCCTTTATCCCCCCTCGAACAAGAAATTCCCGTTTTAACCTAAAGGGCGTGTTTTTAAAGATATTTTCCAACCCTTCAACAAAATTTCCAATTAAGTGTAGTGGCGCCATCTGTTATCAACTATTTGAACTTCATTTAGAACAACGAATATTTGGGTTGCATTTCGAAATGCGCTGCGAGTTTTGTAGTAATGGCGCGAAATTTAAAATTCCAATTTCAATAAAGTCTTAAATTACATTAGTTATATTTTCAACTACCACATAACCTCATATCAACTCCCGAGCGAAGCCGGGTATGATAGCTAGTTGGCTATAAGATTTGGCTGGTTTACTTTTTGAGTGTCATAATTTTTAATGATGTCCCACGTAGCTTTATTTTTATTTTTAGCATTCATTAACTTATATTTATTTATGTTTTTATGTGAATTTTCGATACACTTTTTTAACGCCTTTGAGTATGTGATGTAATTATTTTTATCCACAAGGGTTTTTTTTGTATAGTATTTGAATCTTAAGAATCTTTTTGTACGACAGGACTTTCTCAAACCCTTTGTTATCCAATTAGATTTTTTGTATAATTTTAGCCTTGTAGAAAGGAAAGCAAAGATTATATAATAAAGTAAAAAATCATGCAACTCACTAAATGCATCATTTACATTTTCACATAAAAATACCTCACTCCACGATAAACTTGATAAGTAATTACTGAATTTTAAAACATTTTCTTGGGAGATATCTCTACGGTTGACATACCAATGTTTGTAATGACCATTTTGCCCCTTAATTTTTAAATTGAAGTGTTTGTCCTGTGTTGTGATCAGGAAGACAGAGTTCATGAGTGGATCCTACAGCTTCAGTAATGTTGCTTAAAAACAGGTCTAAACAAGCTGGCTGTCTTATTGGAACATTAATATGAGACACGAGGTTGAAGTTTTTTAAAATTGACAGAAAATCTAGAGATTTTTGTGTTTCTTTTAGTAAGTCAATGTTAAAGTCTCCTGTGAGTATAATTTTCTTTTTCGTTTTTGTAAATTCATGCAACATTAATTGTAGTTTGTTAAAAAATATTTTTAAATTTGATGATGGTATCCTGTATACACAAATAATTAAAGAGTCAAATATTTCAACACCACAACATTCGAAACTCTTTTCTAACGCAAATTTATTTAAATTTAAAACCTTAAAATTTAAATGATTTTTTATAAATATGCAAACTCCTCCTCTCTTTTCTTGTTTCCTACTAAAATATGTAGCAAGGATGTAATTTTGTACATTAAGTGAATTAACCCCTGATTGAGAGATAAATGTTTCACAAAGGCAAATTACATCGATGCTACTTATACTATTTTGTTTATTTTTTACTAAGTTTTCTAAAGTCACAATAAGTATAGATTCCATATAAATTTGTTGAATATCTGAGTCATGGTTCTTAAACCAAAATTAAAAAATGTTTTATAAACCTTTATAGGTACTGTTTACGAGGCGACATTTCAAAAATTCCTACCGGATCTGATAGCATCGGGAAGTTTATTGTAAAAGTGTTATACCTTTCCCCATAAAAGAGTTACTTATTCTTTGGAGACGAGATGCATACACAAGATTGTTCCTTGTTCGTAAAAATATTTCCGAAGAGCAAATATTTTTACGAACAAACACATTATGTTCCTAAATGTACACGTAATACACAATAAAACTGCAGCAACTATCTTCCAATCTCCTGATTTTGAAAACTATATTGTATTGGTAAGTAACACTCGCTGTGTCGCAGTTCAAGTTACATTTTAAATGAGCTACTTTGAGTAGTGTAAGTCTTTATAAAACTTTAAAAACAACAAAGAAAAATGTGGATACGCGAGACTTGAACCCGCCACCATCTCCCTTAAGCCGGGACGCTCTGCCACTGAGCTAGTGTCGACGGGCTCGACGTGGCGAAATTCTTCTATGTTATATGATCAATTACGTCGATTATACTGACCGCTAGATATACTTACGTATAACTAGTTAAATGAGTTTATCGTTACAGATGAAACTCACATTTATAATTTTTTTGTTTTAGTCGTTTTTAAAGTTTATCAAGTTTCCCAAGCACAGGGTGAGTGCTATAAAAACAAAAATAATAAGTGTAACTCTTTGTTCTACAATTTCTCTTTTAAAATATATAACTCCAAATAAACTAAACTCAAGCGTAGCCCTAAGAGTCGGTTTAGTTTTTTCATAGGAACTCTTTATTTTTCCGGTGTCGAAAGTATCGGTTCATGATAATTAATAAATCAAGACATGGTGTACATGTGTGCCAATATTAATACAAATTCGTCCACCGATTGAAACTAGATAAAATAACGAACACGCGAATATCTTAATACTCTTTTGTATTGGGTAGCAGGAAGAAACGAGTTCCATATATCAAAAACGAAGGATATTTCAATTTTAAAGAAGTAACTAAATAGGAAAAACATTTGAGATATTTATAAAAATACTTAAAGTTTTACCTGCCTTAATGGCATTAACGCGTGATAGGAGTCCTTTAAGTCTTCCAGGTTGGTGTAGTCTGGTGGAACCGTCTTCAGGACATCACACTCGTACGTGGAGTGGCCGGTGTACCTGCCCACACCCACGCACGAGCTGCTGCAGAGGGGCCATTTGCATCCTGAACACCTGGAATAACGACGTTATCAGTTATTTTAGTAAATATCATCCTGATTGTCCCACGAGATAGAAGATCCGACTAATGACGTTTGGTTTATAGATTGAAGAGATGGGCTATGATCCTCATTGCCACCCAGAACTATCGCTTGTTTCTTGTAATAGCCGAGATCGACCGCATTACATAGATACTTTATTCGCCTTTTGTACCAAACATATTTTATGATATACTGTAGTATATCATAAAATATGTTATAGTAATAGTAAGGGAGACACAAAACCTAATCCCATGCACGACAACCTAGTCGCATAAGACTATCATAGGATAGGATGGTATGTACATAGTTGCGTAATGTATGCTGCAATGCGAAAAATCTGGAGGTTCTTAAACCATGAATTTAATTAAGTAAATACATAACCACTTGAGTATGGACAGGACTTAGTTCGAAATGTACGGAGATCGTAAACGGAAACTGATGTGCCGATTGGAGCACGCGTGGAACAAGTTATTTTATCTACAGCCATCATTACGCATTAAATAAATTTATACTGGAACATTGTACATATCTAATATGTTATTTAAAAACTAAGAAAAGTACTGGATAATTGTTTCAAGAGAAATATTTTAGGAACAGAATATACGGCTCTAATCAACAGAAGGTACAAAGAAACAATTTCCGTTTTTTGGAAAATTGTAATAATAAAACAAAAATATTAACTAAAAATAATTGTTGCTATTTTAACAGGCAACATGTCATCGAAAAATTGAAGGAAAGCGATCAAAACATAGGCGTTATAAGGAGAAGCATTAAATAAGATGATCCGACCATATCTGTTCCGAAATAAAAAATATGCATATAGATTAAATCTCAACGGATGCAAAAAACATAATCGAAGAGACTAGTGCTTCATGATGAGGTCACAACCCCAAAACTGGTGAATAATTGTATAAAGAAGGATATTAATGTTCATGAATCTTATTGCATTCCAGCTGCCCTACCAGTGTTATCCTTTAGCTTGCATCGTAAATGGTTTACCATACGGACGAATCTCAGAATCTTTTAAACTAATGTGTTTCACTATAATTTTCAGGGTTCCTAGCTGAAACCATCTCTGTCCGTCAGTTCGTCCATCCACACTCTAACTCAGAAATACTTAGTACCTACTAGAAAGTTGTAATTAAATTCAAATGTACACATTAGTCACACCGACAAAGTGATAAAATAAAATCTTGAAAAAATATTTTTAGGGTGCTTCCTATAAAGTGGTTTGTTTATTATTTCATTGCGTACAGAGTATTGGAAATATTTACAAAAATATTACGGATTTGTAAAAACAGTTTTTTCGATTAAGGCATCTGTGTGTGTTATATTGAGCTATAAAGTGTTAATTTTTTTTGGAAAGATGTTCCGGGGCGTTGCGAAGGGGTACCTTTGCCGGCAAAAAACGTCCATGACGTTAAAAAAAGCGTAAGATTTTTGGAAGGAAGTTTGTTATAGGGTGTTACGGAGGCGAACCCTAGCCGGTAAAAAACGTCCATAACGTTAAAAAAAGCGAAAGATTTTTCATAATAAGAAATTTCGTTCCTATCTGGTGTCTCACGATACCACACTTTTTTTGTTAGAGTCAAGTATCTTCCCTCTGCCGGCTAAACAGTTGGTTTTGGATGAGTAAAAAATCATGGTAATAGTTTATAATGAATTTAAAAGACAAACTATCACGGCTAAGTAGGATTTACGAGTTTGAGATTAGTAGTCGACCAAATTATAAAATGTACTTTTACTGAAAGAGAAGTTTTAACAGGCGGTGAATCTGTAGTGCTTATATATCTGTCATTGGCGTGAAATAGGTTACCATTTCATCGTATGAAACAATAAAAAAAATCTCTTCTTAGCCCGCATTATTGTGATGGGCAACTACGGAACCCTACATTGCGCGTAGCCCGACACGTACTTCGCGGGTTTTATTAAAAAAGGAAACGGGTTATAAATTGCTCGTGGCCACGGTCTATGTAACTTGGCCTAAACTTTGAACTTGACAAGTAGGTACGTTCATAAGTACGAGTGTATGACCCATCTATATTATTTAGTAATTCTTAGAAACGCAACAAAGCTCCTGAAAGGTTGGGTAACTCTTGTTATCTGGTCAACTTATTATGCCATTTTGCATGACATTTTTGTATAGACATCGAAAATTACAATCAAGGTGTCATTCGATTCGGAATATTTAGAACGTTTAAGGAAAATCGCAAATGCGGTCGATTAAAGTTGCAAAAGTTATAAACAATTTAGTAAAAAAAGTAGGGTCGTTTTTGACTATTTCGGAAACTACTTTGATATTAGATATTCAAAATTTAAAAAAAAATATCTGAAAAGAACAGGAAATTTTCTAAAAAAGTTCTAGCTCCCTGAACTGTATTTCAAATAATTATTTATAGTTATTATTACATAGCCCTAAAAATAGACATAAAAGCTGGTAGTTTGGATTCCGCGTGCGAATTGTCACTCGGACCCGATAACAAAAAAAGATTAAGATATTAAATATGAATATTAAGAAATAAAAAAACTAAAGTACTATTGAAATACTTACATAAATAAACAACAATCTGACGGCAAAAAAAAATAAAATTGTCTGCATTTTTTCATTATTACTAACGCATTGCATGCAATGCACTTTTCTTAGTTAACAACTTTTTGAGTTTTTTTTATCATAAGATAGCAAATAAGCAGATGGGTCTCCTGATGGAAAGAGTCAACCATCGTCAATAGACACCAAAGATATTAATGGGGCGTTGCTATCTTGTGGCGAGGTCTAATGCCACATGCATAAGTTTATCGGCTGCCTCACCCTCCAAACCGGAACACGACAGTGACAAGCACTGGCGCTACTGCGGTAGGAATAGGTAAGGCGGTGGTACCAGACCCGGGCGAGAAATGCAGAATTAACCTAGAACCTAGCAATTTTGAATTGAATGTTAACATAAAATTCCCGATTATTATTGAACTACAACCCTAGGTTTTTTTCACTTTGTGGAGTTGGAAAATTCAAAAATCAAAATATATATTAATTTTCCAATTTTTTTATCAGCAATCGAAAAAATAAAAAAATAAAAACTGAACATAAGTAAATCGGTGTTAAGTATTACTTCGCCAAGCTTCCCTCGTCGAGTTCTCTGTAGCAGCCGAGACATATGAGCGTGCAGCCTGCACACGGCCCCACGGCCAGCGCCGGCTCCTCGATGATCACCTCGCCCGCCTTGATCTCTCGCGTTGCTACTATGTACCTGAAAAGAAAAAGAGAAATAAAACGAAAATAGTATATTATACCAGTATCTATTTTATATCATACGGTAGCAAACAAGCAAACGATTTACTCGGTGGAAAGAGACTATTATGAACGCTAAAATATTGATTGTATAATGCATTTTTTGCGATACGATTTTAATGCCACACATAATTTTAACGGCTACTTTCTTTATATAATAAGATATCTAATCTGATAATTAGAGATATATAGTTCTCCGGGTGAACATGGACAACCAAGACACCTTACCGTTCCAGAAGACCAAAGACTTTAATGTACAAACCATGCTGAGCAAAACATGCGCTACACCACTTGTGCTTCACCACTTGTGCTTCACTAAAGTGCAGTCCATGGACTGTACCTACGTAAGGGCTTGGTGTGTAAAATGCGTAAGCGCCATGAAATTCACGGTAGTTATGACCTTTTGGTCGCGATATATATTATACGCGGTAGCGCTGCTTTATTTCGGGCTTTTTTTATATATAGAAAAAGAGGGCAAACGGACCGGAGGCTCACCTGATGGTAAGTGATCACCGCCGCCCATGGACAACTACACTATCAGAAGATTTGCAGTTGCGTTGCCGGCCTTTTAATAAAAAGAAGGCTCTTTTCTTGAAGGTCCCTAAGTCGTACCCGTTTGGTAAAATCCCTGCCGGTAATTGCTTTCACAGTGGAGTAATGCGGGAAAAAAAAGCCTCGAGAATAGCACAATTGTGGATTTCCAGACACCGAGATGGTGAGGATGAAATTTTGATTTATTATTATTTCAGCGCTGCAGCAAGTGTTAACGAAATGGAACTCGACCTCTACTTTACAAAGCTCCTCTAGTACGTAGTACATTACTGCCCTCTTACAGAAAAAACACATAACTAGCAAACCGTAAAGTATGAGAAAAACTTGTTCGGTTAAATGTTATTTAACCTTTTTCCAAATTATCAAAAAGTTATAATATATTTGATAATTGATATATTATTTAACTTGAAATCTCAAAAATATAAAAGTCATATCTAGCCAGTAATTGTGCTCGGCCATTTAATCAACGGTAAGTATGCCATTTTAAATCAGTAAAAGTGAAATCGTATGTCAGATGTGCCTTTTGCGCTTTCTGCATCTCCACGGATTATGGAGTTAAAAATCTGAAATACATTTATGTAGATGCGTCTTTTTCTCGCGATTCCCGCTATACCTATATGTAACTTGTATTTGAAAAAGTGTCAGCTGTGCCCTTTTACAGTACGAGGGCAGATTATACTCTCTGCAGAAGACACATAGTAATAAGCACCAGTATCATTTCGGTAGGGATAGGGAAGGGGTCTATATTTAGTAGCATAACAATTTTTGTACTATTTTAGGAGGCATCACGTTTTTACAACTAATGATAATTTACCACAACAACTAAACGAATAACTGTTTTCGCATAATTTTTACTAGCATAACCCTATGTAGCATAAAGATAACATAGCATAATGTTTAAAGGCACACATTGAGGAAAGCATAACAATACATAAACATAATGATCAACGGCATACACTTAAAAGTCCTAATTAAAATGCAAGAAATAGGTGGATAGCAGACTGTAGCAGCATTGCATAAATAGCAAGACCAAATAGCAGACTGTATTGTAGCAGCATACTATTCCCGTAACAAGTGGGGTTGGACCAAGTCGACGGAGCCCCGCGTGACGGGGCTTCTATTTCTGGGTGTGGGATCTAAAGAGAACCTAACTAACCTACTTCAACTGTAGCATTGGATAGCTTTGTTTCTTTGTGGCGGGGGCTTATGCCATGTGTTTTTATGGTAAGATAACATTAGGAAAAATAAAAAAAATGTCTAAAGACCATTATGCGTATCATCAATAGTCGAATTAAACGTAGTACAATAGATTGTTACGCTTAAAACACATTTCGCAAAAAAAGATTATGCTTAAATTATATAATGACACTACATATTATGCTATATTCATTATGACAAAGTAAATTAGGAAAAAAAATTATGCGTTTTAAACGTATCCCATAGGGAAGGCGGTGGAAGCACACTCGAGTGAGACGCTTGGCAACTCTACCACATTTTTAAAACTAAATATATATGAATGGTTTATATGGATATTGATGGATTTTCTATTATCCGCCGTGTTGGTCCGGGCCTCTTTGAAGAATAGACCATCTGACGTATTGCTAGGCAGCTCGTAAAAGGCGACCGTGACTACTGGGTGGTAGAGTTCCGCAACGTCTCACCCGGGTATATAATTTACCGCCTTACCTGCCGCAATAGCGTCAATGTTATTCATTGTCGTAACCAGCAAACTCATGCATGTAGCATTAACGCCTTGCCGTTATATAGATAACAACGTACTATTAACACCTTTGGTGTCTATAGGTGATCATTTCTTATTCCATCAGGAGATCCATCTGCCTGTTTGCTATCTAATGATATAAAAAATCTATTAACCAGTTAATTCTTGAAACTTCTCGCTAGGTAATTTTTGGGCTCCAAAAGTTCAAAAACCTGAACTTTGTAAAAAGGAAAGTATTTTTTACACTTTTTATCATCAGCACCTGGTGAAACTCCATTTTAACAATAGGATAATTATATTCGCATATAAGCATCCTCAGATATAAGCATCCTCAGGGTAGTTTTCAAAAAGTGTTTTAGTTTTCAAAAAGATGTATATTTTTAAATTGATGACCGATTTCGTCTTTTAAATGGCATTCAACGCATATTTTGAGCTCTAAATTGTTTTATTACCTACAAAATGTATAAGTTAAAAATGACAAAGAAATGATAAAAAAACTGTATTTTTAAATTTTCGTAATTGATAAATCTCGAACGAATCAACCGATTTTTATCCGATTTACGGTATCTGACGTAATTTTTTATAGTAAAAGAGTTGACTAGATTTGTAAGTAATTCGGTACAATGCCTAAAACTTATTTTAAAAATATGGAGTAAATTTGCTGTAAACAACGTAATATTGATATTTGAAAACCTATTACGTTTGACATTTGATTCGATTGTAATTTTTAAAACGGTATTACGATAACAACACGGATAGCAACGCATCAGTAGGTAACACCTTTACTTTGGTGTCTATCCCTGAAATGCTAAATAAAAATAAATGTACCAACTTAGATACTTATTCTTCAGTCAGAAGAAAGTTTATTTAGATTTTGTTTAAGTAAATGAGTGAGTAAGATAAGACAGTGGGGAGGTATTTGGAATTTATTAATTATTAACAATAGCATCTGACAAATAAAATTAGTAATTTCTTTTCACTACATGATCTTATTGTAAAGAGTAGGTTTTATCTCATTATGATCATTAGGTACACTAAAGCCAAAGTCAAAACATTTTTATTCAAATTATCCTTTACGGTCACATATGGTGAGTCAACATTTTTTTGGGTTAATCGAAAACGCAGCCACTCTAGAATTTTATGACTAATAACTTTAATTCTCGAAATTAAAAGAAATAGCACTTTTTGTTTACTATTTATTAAAAGCGCAATAACCCACCTGCCCATAACATCTGAATGTTTAATTTCATAGCACAGTTCCTTCGACTGCCCTGCGTCGGGTTTTACTTCTTCTTTTTTGACGGTCTTCTCTTCGTCGGATTCAACGATGTTTTCTTTGTTTCTCGTCTCATTTTTACTTCTCTTCTTTTGCTGTGAACAAGAAATATTTTTTTAAGAAATAACTTTGTATAGATGTATTATTTATTTTATTTTTTATAACTTATTGGATATATCAGTATTTTGTAATTTAATGATAGCCTTAAAGATATCATACAGATTAATCAACAATAATTTCACTTGGAAACGCTATTTTATCCAAATTTAAATGCGTTTGCCAAAATTTCACAATTTTTTTGAAATGAAATTAAAAATATTTATTCGCAAGAATATGGGTGTCACAAATTATAAAAATTAATTAAAAATTACCAACATATTCTACCATGATATGGCGTGTAAATATTTAAAAATTACCTTAATTATTAATATGAAATTTAAATATTTCGTGAGTCGATTTCTTTAGAATTTGTACCCGATCATAACGCGGCCATACACTGAAAAGAGCCGACGAAAGAAACTGCTGGCTTGCCTTTCTTCTTATGTATTATAATTATTTAATGTATTACAATATTTATAAGAGCTATTTCGCACCATAAAAATATTTTTACAATTTACAATATTATATCGTTTTGTTCGATCAAAATATTTACAATTTACAAACTTACTGTACCATTTACAATTTTTACTATTCAACTTTTATTACGTTTAAATTTTAAGGTGAATTGAACAAACTTATATTTCTATTTATTAACATTGATTAAATGTTAATAAATAGAAATATAAGTTTGTTCGGCTGAAAATTCTCTAACATTATAGTGTTTTATCTTATAGTAAATTAAAAAAATTATGCGAAATTTATTAATAGGTAATGAATTAAGACTAGGAATTTAAAGACTTTTTGCTGTAAGCAGCATCAAAAAAAAATTATATCTCTTTGAAGTAGACAAAACAGAGTACGTGATAAGTTTACAAACAAATCAGAAATAACTCACAAGAAAGATTCTCCTTAGCATTGTGAAATAAAAATGAATATACTATTTTCTTATGAATGATATCCGCGTCTTGGACTTGGGAGAACCAAATGGGAGATGTGAATGAGCGTTTGGATCTGGTAGGCGTCCGTCGTCTACATAATATATATTTCCGTACCACTTGACTCAACAGTGCCAATGGCATCCTAAAATCTATTTCATAACTCTGCCAATGATTTACGCGACCGTGAAATGGGGTGCCCCATAGCGATAATTTAACTCCGTTGCTCTTTGTGTTATCAAGAATACTTTATCGGTGTCTAAAATAAACGTTATTAATTTCGGGGTATAAGAACTGGTTTTCATTTAAAATCATATATTTTTGTTCTTATTAATCTGGGCACCTTTTGAAAAAAAAAGAATCTTGTAAAATCGAGGCAAGTCTATAAATGTCACTGTAATCGCGACTATTTACTAGAATGTAGATTTCTGCAACGTCTCACCTGTAATCAGTAACACCACCTCGTTCATTTCGTAACATCAATGGTACTTTTCACAGTAGAGTTCCATAAAAATAATTAAGGTGGTGGTACCAAATACCCGGGCGAGACGTTGCGGAACTCTACTACCTAGTAGTCATGATGGTAGTGACGCGAATAAAATAACCTTTTCAAAGGGGGTTTGGACCCCTATGATATAAAATAAAATATTGTATACTAGTGGTATATTTACTAATATATTCCTGCCGCAGAAGCATCAGTGTTTGTCACTTGCATATTCTAGTTGGGAGAAAAAGGCGGCCGGTTAACATTTCATTTCATTTCTACTATCTCTTTTCATCAGGAGAAATATCTGCTTGTTATGTTTATATTTTTTATATATTTCAAAATGACTGGAGCGATTATTAAGAAATTTTCAACCATTTTTTTGATTAGCCCGGCAGTTATATTTTTAATTTTGGAAGCATTCCTATCTCTTTTATTATTTCTCTTTTTTATTGCTTGTACTCTTTATAATGTTGTGCCATATGGCTATAGATAATTAATGCAATCCGTGCGAAGTCGTGGCGGACGTAGTACGCGATTTTGACTTTTTTGTGTCCAGCTGTCTTCATTGGCGAATTCGTACTAGTAGTTATGAGGAAATTTGTTTGTTAATAACACGATAATTTTTGCTTTTATGTTGGTATACAGGCAGTCGTCGCCCGGAGGCCCAGGTATTGTGTTTCACACACCGTTTTAAGAGCCTTTTGCTCGTTAACTATCATTGTTTTTATATCATTAGATACCGCACAAACAGATGTCTCGCCTGGTAAAAAGGCAAACCATCGCCTACACACAACAAAGAGGTTTGTGAACTGTGGTGCGTTGCTTTCCGTGTGGCAGGATAGCAATACCATATGCATAGGTCTACCAGCTACCTTACCCCCCACAACAATGACAAACATTGACGCTATTGCAGCAAGAATAGGTATGGCGGTGGCACTGTAACACCTTCTTTGTGTTACAATTAAATGGTACTGGCCACTTATTTTAAATTAAGTTCTTTTGGTACAAACAGAATTGTAGTAGTGACGTATATCAGAATGTATTTTGATTCAGTTCGGACATGAGTCCGAAATAAATGAAAGTATTGAAGAATTAATCTTATTATTTAAAAGATCCTCTTAAAGGAAATACATTTAGCACCGGTACCCAGCCGCCAAGCAGAGAAACCCTCGAGACAATCGGCGCATCGTCATAGTAGGCCTTATACCCGAGCGAGACGTAACTACCATATCGTAGTCATGATGGTAGTGACATGTATAGTCCATCGTTCGCCTTTTAAGAATGGTAGATAGTCTATTCTTCAAAGCGGGCCTGGACCTACACGGAGAAATCTATGTAATGAAAACACACGAGATATTCATATTTATAATGTGAAACATGTTTGGTTGGTTGGTGTTGGTGTTGGTCCCGGGCTCCTTTGTAGAATAGGCCAACTGCCGTTCTGCCAGGCAGGTCGTAAAAGGCGACCGATTTGCTATGTGAGTCACTACCATCGTGGCTACTAGGTGGTAGAGTTCTGCATTGTCTCGCCCGGGTCTGGTACCACCGCCTTACCTATTTCTGCCGCAATAGCGTCAGTGCTTGTCGCTGTCGTGTTCCTGTTCCGGTTTGTAGGGTAAGGTAGCCGGTAAACTTATGCATGTGGCATTAGACCTAGCTACAAGATAGCAACGCACCATCAACACGCTTGGTGTCTATAGGCGATGATTGACTCTTTCCATCAGGAGACCCATCTGCTTGTTTGCTATCTTATGATATATAAAAAAAATGTTTTGTAGTATTTCCCCCGTGTTAGTCCGAAGTTCTTTGAAGAATAGACCATCTGCCATTCTGCCAGGCATGTCGTAAAAGGCGACCAATTGGCTATACGTGTCACTACCATCGTGACTACTAAGTGGTAGAGTTCCGCAACATCTTGCCCGGGTATTTTGCGCCACCTCCTTAACTATTCCTGCCGTAATAGCGCTAATGCTTCTCAGTTCTCATCGTCGTCGTCAAACTAGAAATTTTGAATGGTAAGGTAGCCGATAGAATTTTGCATGTGGCATTGCCATCCTGCCACACGTATAGAAACATAAAATTAACATCTTTGTTTTCCATATGCGATGGTTTCTCTTTCCATCAAGAGAGTCATCTGCTTGTTTGCTATCTCATGATACTTATAACAAAAAATTGTTAGTAGTTGTTTTACTGAAGTATAAATGAGGATATTACACGACCCGCGCCAGGGCCAAACATGTAATTCACTGAAGCTCGTAAGTGTTATTGACGCGAAAGTGCGCTGGGCATCATTTGGTTTACTACTGGTATATTTCGGTTTGGTGATGCAGTGTCAATACATCTCAAAACATAATAACGAGACTATAGACTGAACGTGGTCGCAAGGGTAAAGTCTTAGGCTATTATTAATAAACATGTTTCATGTACTTGTATTTCATGTTATTTGCTCATCCTGTTACATTCATTCTAATAAAATTTGACGTTTGCATGATAGTAACAGAAAACAACAGTTCAGATTATTAATTTTTTATATTTTTTCCGTTGATACCAGCGATTGATATAAACTTCAACACCCATGGACCGGATACGTAGGCCTGAAAGGAAGCGTCGGTGTAGAATGAGAAAGGGCATGCTTTAATGGTTTAGATATGTAGAAAGAATGACAGATGAAAGGTTAATAAAACAAATATACAATGTGAATGTGGAACGATGTATCGGGAACAACAAGACTGATATATCGTGATTACATTGATCGGGTGTTGTCTGAAGGTGGTATCAAGAGTATTCGCAACCGGTGTGTTTGTATGAAGAGAGTGATGAAAGTGGAGGAAGCAAGACAAATCTGCAAGGATCGTGACATATGGTACTCGATTCTCTTTGCCTCTTTTGTAGCAGATCTGGCATGAACATATATAGGTACCAACTGCAGCCAACCGAAACCGATAAAAGTAATGTTTGTAACCATAAAGGCTCCCACAAAACCGCCGTGCCGGAACTAGGTACATGTCCGCGAAGCGAAAGCCACGCTTGATTGAGATAGCATGGTTTTGTTTCATATATGTATAATAATTATTAAAACATATTACTGTTTTATATTACCAGATAGCAAACAAGCAGATGGCTCTCCTGAAGGAAAGGGAGACCATCTCATATAGACAACAAAGTTATTAATGGTGTGCTGCTATCCGCGTGGCGGAGTGTTGATAGTAATAATTATTTATTTATTAAAATAAACAAATATTTCAAAGTATCAATCACTAACTTAGCTAAGTAAGAATAATATTATTACGTATTCAAAAACAATAACAAACATGCCTACCTAATTATTTAATTACAATATAAGCCTGCTAGCTGCAGTTTGGCCGTTTCGCTACCGTCACATGGGCGTAAGGTGGAAAATTAATTCTCGGTTTTTACTTTTCTGTTATACAATAGATTTCGTAGTAACGAAATGGCCAAGCCACATATATTGACTAAGATGTACAGTTTGTGAAGGTAGGGCTTGTAGAGTTAGAAGCTGGGTTCTACATGTGACCTGATAACTTTTGACCATGCGAGCCATAAGATATTTCCTTTAATCGAACTCTTGTATTTCACTCTTACAATATATTTGTTTTAAAGCCAATCGGTTTCGCTTGTTAGAGCATCAACAGGGCTTTTATTTGTGTGTCTATGTGTGCTAGAGAGTGATGTGGTGGCCGCATAATGTAAATTTTTAATGAAAGAAATTGTATTTACTATTAAATATCGAATAAGAAAAGTGTTTATCATTTTCCAAAGAACAAAGATGCTTTGATGCATTGATATTCCAGCAACTATTCATTGTTTACTGGTTACCTTACTCTCTCTACGGAATACGACAGCAAAAAGTACCTACTTACATTATTTGCATAGGAATATATAAGGCGGTGGTATCAAACTTGACTGGGACATATTTTCTTAGTAGGACTTAATTTTATTTTTTTGCAAATACGAGAAGGTACCTTCGTTATGTTTAAGATACATTGTACTAACTAAGACACCCATTACTATTACATACCTAAAACTTTGTGTGTGTATATGTGTTTGTCCGCTAACAAGTTGCGATCCCCACGGATTCAATTTATTTTTTGAAAATTAAATTTCGAAAAAATAAAATGTTTTATTTTAAAGTAATATTATATCAAAATTAAACATTTATAAGTATAAAGAATGTAATATATTAGGTACTAATATATTAAATAAACGGCGAAACACATCAAAATGTATAAATCATTTAATTAACCATTTGGCCGGAGAAATTTACGCCCGCCAAGAAACATTAATGGTTGTATCGAGGCGATGTTTAGACATCTCCGCGCCTATGTGTTTAACCGCCGCCGCCGTACATTTTATTTCAGACTATATATTTTAATAGAATCGATGATTGACGTAATTAAACAGGGCGATTTAAAATACTAATTAATCACGCTAATTCCGCAAATTCTTTCTTACGTAGATTTTGTTTGTTTATATCTTGTTTTAGCGTTACAAATTATAAGTAGTATAATATAATATACAGACTGGGCTGATGGGCTAGACCAGATGTTCCTAACCGTAAGTCTGTGGACCATTGATTGTCGATTAAAACACCCGAAGTTATCAGATTGTGATGATTATTTGATAATGATTAATAAGTTATAACAATACAACTCAACAACAAAGATAAAGATAGTTTTTTTGCAAGAATATGGGTGTTACAAGTTGTAATTAATTACCAATAGGTATATTCTACCAATATGGTGTGCAAATATAGTGTGATATGAAGTTGAAATAGTCTCAACCGAAACACGCCATGTCCGTGCGCCCGTCAATAATAAGGCCTGGCTGCGGGAAATTCGCGCTTTCGATTTTTCGCTGCCAGTAAATAAACTATATCGATTGCGTTGATAATATCAATCACTGGAGATAAACAAAGTATTGATTCTATCAATAGTAAGTATTGTTAGACAATATTGCATTTACTATGGGTATATTCGATATTATTGATAGTTTGTACAATCGATAGCATTGGTCAGTATAAGAATAAAGTTGACTAACGATTGTTTTGATAGTATCGATACTATCGATAGTAATTGTGATTAATGCAATATTAAATAGCAATACTATCGATACTATCGATACTTTTAATAGTTTATTTTTTTAATAAATTGAATATTATCGATGCTATCGATTGTATTGCTGTTTATTGATAGAATTGTACTTATTGAGGTAATTAAACCCTATCGATAATGGACAGTCAAGCGGCAACACTATAAATCAAAGGTTTCGAGTTTCGACACTCATTCCAAAATTTGTTTTGATATAGTACGTATACTCATACTTCTTGTGAAATTCAACGTCTATACTATACCCCGGTTCTTATTTAAATCATGTACTACACATTTATCTAAATAGTAAGTGTTGAAGTACAAAACTACTCCCCTCCAAGGAATGTCGAGATAAAGTTGAAAAAGTCATCTTGCTCTCGGAGTATACTGGTCGCGCCGGTACACGCAAGTTCTCGTGGTCTGAAAATATGCACGCGCAAATTTTCGCCTCGCCCGCCGCGCCGCCGCCACCGCCGCCTGTTCGCGTGACCGGGTGGATACTGTTGAAAGAACCTCATTTCGACGTTTCGTCTTACAACTTCTAATTTAAAGTCAGAGCCCTTAACGATCTAAGTTTTATATTCTTTATTTAATAACCTAATAGTATTTTAAAAATAAAACCTATAATATTAATTTGTACAGGTTAAAGTGCCGATTTTATCAGTTAAGTTGAACGAAGCAAGATAAACCCCGTAATGCACCGTAAGGAAATTTACAGTCGCGTCAAAAAACGCTCGTAACGCACTAGGGGAACATTTTAAAAAGTTTCTAAAAGACAAACGAATGATCAAACGTGTCACTACGATCGATATGATACTAACTTTTGGAATTAAGAATTCTGCAGCGTCTCGCCCGAGCTCGCTACCACCTGTTTGGTGCATTTTAACACTGTGTTCCGGTTAGGAATTAGGATAGAAAGGCAGCTGGTACATTTATACATGTGGCATTTTATCCACACCACTTGGATGGCAATGCATCATTAACATCTTTGGTGTCTATAAGAGATGAACATGTCTTCTTTTCTTTTGCCTTTTTTGCGATTTTCTTTTATATCATAAGATAGCAAACAAGAAGATAGAAAGTCAACCAGGTGTTAATGGTGCGTTAACAACACACTTGTGGCGAGGTTACCTTACCCTCCAAATCAGAACACGACAGAGACTAGCATCGACGCTATTGCGGAGTGAATAGGTAACCACCGCCTTACCTATTCCTATACCAAACCTGGTCAAGCCAATGCAGAATTCTACTACGTAGTAAAGATTTTAAGATTAAAACAAAATCGAAAAATGGCAATTTTTTTAAACAATTTGAGATAAAAGTTTTTTTTTTTAATTTACAATTGTGTTTATAATAATTAGCTTACCCACGCGATTTCGCTCGTGAGCAGAGTAACATGTCATCGATATTAACTTTCATACCAACTTTTCCTATTTCAGCCCCCTAGGGGTTGATTTTTGAAAAAGTAATTTTTACTAATTTTAATTTTTAGTATTTTTTTTCGGCAAGGCTACTAAATTTGGCTTGATATCTTTGAGTAGGTACCCATCACGGTACCTATGGTACATATCATGGTAAGGTAGGTACCTATGCATGTATAATATTAGTATGAATAATGTGCAACAGTATTGCACATCGGAGTTCGAACACTTGTCAAAAAATCACAAAATATGGGTCTCCATCAGCGGTTTACAACAGTGTAAACACTTGTTTGCAACAAAAAATCATTTGAACTCCACAAGCCTCCCACCAAGGTCTCCCGTGTTGGAAGCTTGTTTCCAACAGTGTGGCTCGGCTATTAAATAATCCCGATGATGCAGTAAAATCTGAAACCGGTTGGCTATTTAATTAAAAACAAAGACGTAGTTTGTGAACTGTGAAACAGTAAAATTGTTAAATTTAAAATCATCACTATGTCGCAGTTTTATCAGTGCCGATGATGAAGAGTAAACAATATTAAAGAAAAATTCAGTTGATTACTTAGGATTACCTCTACCCAAAACTGCTACTACTTTTACTCGTGGTAGAGTTCTGTACTGACTCGCCGGTGTCTGGTACCTCTGACTTACGTATTCCTGCCACAATAGCGTCTGCGCAAGGCATTGCATTGACGTGTTCCGTTGTTGCGTTTGAAGGGTAAGTAGTTGTGGCATTAAACCTCGCCACAAGATCGTAACGCACCATTAACATCTTTGGTGTCTATAGGCGATGGTTCCTTCCATCTTTCCATCAGGAGACTCGTCTGCTTGTTTGCTATCTCATAATATAAAAAACTGTTCTAATTCATGAGAGACAGAGATTCATGAGAGAGATAAATATCTATGTGGCACGTTGTACGGATTACACGCATTTTGAATTGAAAGCCAACAACAATAGTTCTGCAATATTTAAAAGTAATACTCTCGTAACCGGGTGTTCGGTTACCGGTCAGTCGGCCCTGTCAGCGGCCGGCTTGGCAGACCTCCCAACTGCCGTGACGACGCGTCCATCAGCTGTCGGCGCTCTACAAATTACGACGGTTGATTATCACGACCATTACTTTCAGCATTTGGTAAATTGGTGGTAGCAATATTAATTTAATTAGCAATGATGCTATAAAGAGTTGCTTTGATCGAGAACATAAATTCTGAATTTAAGTTTTTGATTTAAAATTAACAAGGGCTGCAATAGAGCATGAAAGATTGTTGAAATTCATGGTCACAGCTATAGTTTTATTGTGAGGGGTGTTTAAGGTTACGTCCGCACAGAAAGGCGGCTCGCTTAATGCCTCAAGCCTAGCAAGCCACCTAGAGTAACTTAGTAAAACGAACTTTCTAGAATATTCGTGATCGGCCGCACTGCGCGCTTGGCGCCTAACTAATGGCTTAGCGACCTACGAAGTAAACAAACGTGTTGGTTTTTTATCACGAGGCGCAAGATACTAGACGCTAAGAACGCAACCTGTTTGTACGGACGTAGCAAGGGTTCTAAAATGTACAAGGCTATAGTATTGTTATGGGGCAAGAGTTAAATATCTACTAACAATCGCCTGTGGCCGAAATTTGACCACAGACTTATCAATAAAATATCTTTTAAGTTTGACAACTAACTTTAGTCGTGAAGAAAATAGTACACATTTATGTTTATTATCATGTATGCCACATGAATTAGGCGAGTATGATGTTTATTTTTATTAATTTAATGTGTTTTAAAGCATTCAAAAATATTAGGTTTCTGCAGTGTAATTCAAGCCTTCACAATGTAAACATTATCTGTCTTCATACCTCTTCATTCACGCCACTGACTTTAAAAGGGGTCGGTCTTAAATGTTTCCTTCATATATTAATATATTCCTTCATATATTATTCTTCATATATTCTGCACATACATATTTCTTCTTTTAGGAGGATGCGGAACCTCTACATCCCCTAAGCCCATGATGACATTTCTTACATGCGTATAAAAAATTAGTGAATATAGTTGTGTAAAAATTTGTAACTTTCGGTCCTGGTATGATGAAAAATAGTACGCCACGGGAGGATAGCAGGACATTTCAACCGACGCGTTTTTTACCCGAGCCGAAGGCAAGGGTGACAATATCGCGCGGTTTGAAATGTCCTATTTTCCTCCCTTGCCACGTAATGTACTATTTCTGTTTTGCAGGGTTTTTGAGGGAGGTATACCCCCGTGTGGTCCCATTATAGTTTGTTGAAGATCTGATGCAGGATTATAGGACAGGAGATATATGAAATAGAAAGTCAATTGCTGCAGTTTTACTGCGTTAAAAAAATATTACTGCTGTCATGTATAATATTAGCATCTAGGCGACAGAGTTCTGCAAAGTCTGGTATTGGTCCCATCTGGAAACCACCACTTTACCTTTTCTTGCTGCAATAGTTTTAGTGCTTGACATTGCAATATTAACATCTTTGATGTCTATAAGCAATGATTACAAACAATTTTTAAGTTGGCGAGCTTTTTGTTTGCTTTATTACAATATAAAAAGAATAATATCCGTCACCCGCTGATGTAATTTATTTATTACAGCGTGATCTATCATACCACTAATGACCGCAGCGCTATTTTTGTAATTTCTCGGAATCTGTAGTCTTCTAGGTTAAAAAGATTTAAATACGTTTAGTTAGGACGACATTTAACACATAATATATAATAGGTAAACCGCTACACGCTGTGACATTCATAACCGAGAAGCAGTTTAGACGAACAAAACACTTGAATTACTTTTACACGCACCTTATAATTTTTGGGCAGAGTAACGCCCTCAACAAGCGATAGAATTACAGAGACTCTAAAATATCTGATTCCAGCTTATTTATACCTCCTTATATATATCCTTATCTATATTTGTTCATTGTTTTTAACAAAAACATCATTATCTCACAATAACAGGTGCTTACATCACACAGGTGCGCCACACATGGCCGGCTAGTCTTGTTGATAAGCGCAGTTGTTAACACATTTTTTATTACAACGCCATCTATCGCGACGCTAACAACTCCACTTACAGCGGTATCTATTTTTGTAATTTCTTGGAATTAGTAGTCTCTAGGAGACTGTACTAATTCTAAATTTAATCAGGGGCCGTTCAAGTATTGCTTACTAAGTTTTTGACAATTATTAACCTCCCCCCTCCCCCTATGTCAGCAAAAGTAAGCAATTCCCTTACCCACTCCCCCTATGCTTAGGCAAGCATTGGTACAATTTTTTTAATCTGAGTGCTAAGTGTGAGTTTTTCTTTTCGCATTCGATCGTGAGCGCGTTTCGAGTTTACTAGGAATTTGTATGTGATTTGTACAGCGCCACCTAGTTGTGAACTGGTTTCTCACGTTTACCACTAGGTGGCGCTGTACAAATCACATACAAATTCCTAGTAAACTCGAAACGCGCTCACGATCGAATGCGAAAAGAAAAACTCACACTTAGCACTCTGTTGTTCTAGTTTCTTTATTGATTTATGTGCAGCACTTTTCATGTTTAAAAATAGGAAGCGATTTAAGTTAAAGGAGTTAATCAGATAACATTTAATCAAGCAAATCATTTGACATATTTTTCAAATTCAATTAATGCATTTCTAATATTATACAAACAATCAATATGTGTAGTTAATTGTTTTGTTTTTTAAATTTTGATATATTAAGACAAATTTAGTTGTCTTGAATATTGTTTAGTCGGAATAGACATCATTTCGACCAACTTCTATTCTAAGCTTTGATTATTAAACCAACCATTTTTTTGTAGATAGTGTGAATGTATCGAGTGGTTAGCGACACTGACCACGCAAACGACGGGGCTCGGGTTCGATCACCGACGGGGATAAGCATATTTATGTGATGTTTGTATTTCCGGGTTTGAGTTTAGTAAATAATATCTGGTTGGCCGAGCTTTGCTCGGTTTTTCACATACCCATATCTTAGGAACCCAGCTTTTCTTGGACCTGGAACCTTGATAAATCGATTCCTATAGAATAAATAATTTTTTTTCTGTACCTGATTGACCGAGCTTTGCTCGGTTTTTCACATACCCATATCTTGGGAACCGAGCTTTTCTTGGACCTGAAACCTTGATAAATTAATTCCTTGACCCGAAAAACCCCTAATTTGTGACTTTCATGAAAATCGTTGGAGCCGATTCCGAGATTCCAATTATATATATACAAGAATTGCTCGTTTAAAGGTATTAGATATTATAGTATTAATATATGTATTTATAAGTATTAGTATCGTTGACTAACTCCAATAACACAAGCAAATAATTTGCTTACTTTGGGGTTAGATCAGTAAGTGTAATTTGTGCCGTGAATATTTATTTATTTATAATTTAGCTTTCAGGGAACCCGTGTTTTATAATCCACGATTTTTTTTAAAAGTTATAGAATTTAAGTGTTTTTTTTCTTTGAACCGGTTTTATCGAATAATATTTAGTATAAGTTGTGCGCCCCCATGTCCGCTACAAAATCAGTTCTTTAGAAAAATCACATGAGATTGTTAGTTTAGCAGAAAATTGCATTAGCAACAGTAAAAACTTGACTCTCGAAAACAGGGCAAAAAATTATAAAATAATCTGTTTTAACTTCCCGCTACGTACCTACATATCTATGTACATAAGGATTTTGCCCCGATTTTCGAAAATCGATCACCAGATCTTTACATTTTGCGATCCTAGGAACCTTTTCCGATCATTTTCATGACGGGGACGTTAGTATGTCCGTATGTATGTACTCGTATGAGTGTGTGTGTGAGTCTGTGTGCGCGTGCGTGCGTGCGTACGTGTGTGCGTGCGTGCCATTCTGTGGTGCCTGTGTGTGTATGTAAGCATCTCATAACTTTTGAACGGGTTGACTTATCGAAACATGGTTGATGGCATTCTATTGGGCTCTACCAAATTTAGACTCAATGAAAATCTAAACCGATTTAGCTCAGTGAATTTTGAGAAATTAAAAAAAACTCAAATAACTTTCGGAAAAACAATCTTTTTTTATGATAACCTCCAACTTAATGTACCGATCTAATCAGCTTTGTTCCTTTAAAAACTACAATGACGCAAACTGCATCAAAATCAGTTTATCAGTTTGGGAGTTATGGTTGAACAAAAGTTTGAAAAAAAAAAGTTCATAACTTTATTGAATTACGCTGAATAACTTTCAATCCTGATTGTTTTACGTTCTAACATAAATTCTCCTTGAATGCGTGCATGAACAAGCATACATGCAAGCAATAGGTACTCAGTAATAAATGCAAATGTAACTTATTCTATTTTCTCTACATAATTTTTAACGCAGTAAAACTGCAGCAACCGGCTTCCCTTTTCCTGTACCCCCGAAACTCGGCCATCAGTTCTTCACCAAATTAAAATGGGACCACACAGTGAGTATACTCTCACAAACAAACAAACAGAATTTTCAAAATCTACTCATAAATGACATTTATGACTAGTCGCAACATTTAAAAAAATATACACTCGAATTGATAACCTCGTCCTTTTAAGAAGTCGGTTGGTAATGGAGTTAAAACAAATGGAAATAAAAGAAGGCTGTTGCAGGACACCCGCAAATGTGAAACATTAGAGTCGATAGTGTAATTTAAAATTAATGAAAGTTCATTAAAAAATATTTATTATTTTAATGAACATTAAAATAATATTTATTTATTTATAAAACACATCATGCACATTACAGAAAATATAAATTCCAAGTCACACAAGTGTGAAGTAATTGTTTTATGGTGACAGTTCCAAGTGTCTTATGGCACATTTCTTTACTATTTGAACTTTGGAGTGAAAAATATCCATTGCACTTTCAAATGAGCGAGCAATATCGTTGATCATTCGTAAAGCACGTGAAACTGGATTATTATACTCGAATAATGACTGGATTAGGTATAAGCAACATAAAAAGCTTACATAAAAGTGCTTGAAGTATGCATGAAAGTAGGTAACAAATGCAAAATTAAATTATAAGTTTTAGGAAACCAAAAAAGAAAATTGTATTTTTTATTTCAAAATCAGCATTCAATTAGGACATTCTATTACATTACAAATTTTTATTATTTTTGCAAATCAAGTATTATTCTTAGATATGTTCAGTACATAGTAATGTTGTGTCTTCGATCATTCAAAATAACTGTAACTGTACTGTAACTGGGCAGAATTTGAACTCTGGTCCTTTGTTAGCACTTATATTTACTGGTAAAGTTCTGCCATTATCAATTTGACGCAAACCTTCAAAGCCTGTTTTTTTGCTATCCAACGAAATAAAACAAATATTTTTTTATGTCAACGAAATTTAGCTAAATAAAATTAGGACAAGAGATTTTTATCCCGAAATAATGTGCCATTCTCTTGGATTTCACGAATAAAACGAGTGAGTTACGGCGTGTATCTTAAATATTTATTCCCATATCTTATAAATTATAGTGTCGTAGTATCTTTCATTATATTCCCGTTTTATTACTAGATTACATAATGGCTGAAATTCTTACCATAAAACCAATTCAATTTCTTTTAGAGTCTCTGATGACCCAACAAGATAAATCACATTGCAATAATAGCACTACGAGTAGTGGGATATTTATAGAACTCTAGAAACAATCAAATGCGAAACGGCACATTAGATTGAAATGTATCACAAGCAGAGAAGCCATCACATCGCACATGAAAACTGTACATTAAATATAATTCACAAGTAAATGGATGAACGAAATTTCAACTATTAATAGAGGGTTTGTACAAATAGTTGAAGATCCATTGCCAATAACGTTGCCAACTCGAAATAGATGAACTTGCCATGTTAAAGTCTCAAGGGCTCAAACGATAAAGTGGCTGTAAGCATTACACGTTTCATCAAAAGATGAATCACGGACGCGTAGTGCGAACATGTAGAATTGCACACACGTCACGAGTGAATTATATGAATTTTCTGAAGCTTACTGTGTAATTGAATCATGCGAAATGATTAGAATCGCAAATAGTGCGTAATTTATTCCGACCCGTAATTTGCTGCGATATTTTACCGAACTTCACGAAAACCATACATTTTTCTAGAATTTAGACTACGTATTAAGTCTGGAAATGGATTATCTGTATATCAAAATTAAATCAAATCCATTTAACCGGTTCAGCTGCACATACACGCGAACGCAAACCGCACGCACACACGAACACGCGCAATAACGCACGGTCACCGCACCCGCATTCATTCCCCGGGTAGGGCGGTTAGGAAATTGAGTTAATTAAATATTTATCTCATTGCACGCCTTATAAACGGAGCTTTAAGTTGGTGCTCTACAACTATAACACATATATACCTTAGAGTGGTCGTTAAATTATTATTTTTTGTGATGCCCTCTAAAAAGCTTCTCTATGATAAAAAAACACTGGGGATTATTTTTTAATTCAAGACTTTAATTCAAGAACACGTGCCTCAACACGATCGAAGTTAATTTTTGGGTTTTTGTAAAACGTGAGAAACCAGTTTACCACTAGGTGGCGCTGTACAAATCACATACAAATTCCTAGTAAACTCGAAACGCGCTCACGATCGAATGCGAAAAGAAAAATTCACACTTAGCACTCAGAACTCTACTATCTAGTAGCCACGATGGTAGTGACTCGTATAGCCAATCAGTCACCTTTTCCGACCTGCCTGGCAGAACGACAGTTGGCCTATTCTTCAAAGGAACACGGGGGAAAACCAGTTATCCAAGTCTCTATGTCACACACATTCGTGTTTTTGCCGCAGACCTATATTCCGCGATTTCCTGTCTACAGCATGAGAATGAACTGTCAAATATATTTCACGTACCTTCTTCTTGTGAGATTTCTTATTCATTGCGGCTACTGAAAACTGAAACAAAATAAATGCAGGAATTATTTATCAAAACCACACTGGTAGAGATTCACATTTTTGCACTAACCTATTCTTAGCAAGCAAAACAAACGGGTATTATTTGTGCCCAGGCGAGTTGCTCTAGAAGCAGGGTTTGTTGAAGTAGACCCCCAACTTCGAGTCAGACCCCTCATTTAGAGGTAGAGCACAGATCACACAAATACCCGTAACTCAGAGAGAGGTACCTCCTCACCAAAAGTAATTCAATACCCGACATTAAATTTAACAACAAAAGGTAAATAGGAATTGTTAGTATATATTCTTAACTAGCTGACACGGCAAACGTTGTTCTGCCTTTTTACTACGCTTTTTTTCTATATTGGAACGGAGTTCCTTATCGCGCGTTGTGAAAGACGGAAAAAATTCTTACGAAAAGTTGTCACGACACTTTTTGCTATAGTAAGCTGCGCGGCGTGCGGATGTTTCTCTCTCTCTCTCTCTCTCTTATAGAAAGCAAGCCAGATATTTTTATTTCTATTTCGCATTGAACAGTGTGGTGTCGCGATGATTATTTTTGTTGAGTGTATACAGGTTTTTTTGTAAATAATAATAAAAGGAACTTCGTTCCATCCGGGTGTCCCTTGACACCTCTCAAGTTTTTTTTCTCACCTTTTAAACCTTCCCTGGACTTCAACGATTAGTTCAAAACAAAAATTAGCCAAATCGGTCCAGCCGTTCGCGAGTTTTAGCGAGACTAATGAACAGCAATTGATTTATATATATAGATATAGAAAATTATAAATATTCACGGGACAAATTACACTTACTGATCTAACCCCAAAGTAAGCAAATTATTTGCTTGTGTTATGGGTGTTAAGTCAACGATACAAGTACATAGAAATCTATATATATAAAAATCAATCCCTATTTCCTTGGTCACGACATCACGCTTGAATGGCTAGACCGATTTCGCTAATCCTTTTTTTGTTGTATTTTTAATTGTCAGGAGAAGGTTCTTAAAGAAGAAAATATTAAGAAAATTGCGCAGAAAATTAGAAAATTTAAGAATACCTAACCACCATATAAAGTTCAACGCCCTTTCGGCTGCGTGGAAGGACAATCCCGTAGACTTATATAAATTACGTGTCACGTTGTTTGTCCGCTATGGATTCCTAATATGTAAGGCAAAACAACGTTTGCCGGGTCAGCTAGTTAGTATATATATATTATGACCTGTAAAGGTTTAATTCCAATCCTTGTTCTAACAAGTAGGTAATCGTATCTTGTGTTTCCGTCATTAGCTTCAGCTCGCTTATGGCGCTTGTGACGTTGTTTGTCCGCTATGGATTCCTAATATGTACGGTAAAACAACGTTTGTCGGGTCAGCTAGTACATATATAAATACTAGAATATATTTAACAAACACCCAAACCCGGAAATACAAACATTTATGCTCATCACACAAATGCTTGTCCCCGTCGGGGATCGAACCCGAGCCCCGTCGATTGCGTAGTCAAGATCGCTAACCACTCGACCATGCAACGGGGCGGTCGTATATAGTGCCATTCCTGGCACTTTATCCCTATCATTAAAGAACCGTAAAACGTATGCATGCGTTGCTAACGGTAAATTAGCACGATCGTTTATAGTACTGTAAATCAGTATCTATCAATTGGCATTTCAGTGTCACAAAATATTTTAAGCGTGTACCCAAGGTCCTAGTTGATCGAGCCGCGGGTTATCACGTATCTCACAATGCGCAATTATCGAAATTGTTTAGTTATTGCAAGACACATAATAGCCTTGTATATTAGTGGTAGTCATTGTCACTTGATTATTTTTGGTGCTGTGACATTGCAAAAATTGCAACCATTAACCAGCAAGCTTTGTAGATACATATTGAAGGGGGTAGTTAATGGTCATATTATGTAAACAATAAAATATAGTAAAAAAGAATATTGCTTTACCACATAGTAAACTTCAACGAAATTAGTGTATTTAAAAAATATGGTCACCACACTACTAACTACTAACAAGTGCATTCGTGAGATTGGTAAAACGCTATTTGTAAACAATAAACTTATATGCGCCGTTAGGCCTCATTTACATCTTGATTAGTGTGAGTGCGAGTGTTTAATGCAGGTGATTAATATTAGGCAAAACACACTTATAGACAGCCGTTGATTAGTGCAAGTGATTAGTGATCGGCGTCTATTCACTCTAACAACGCTGATTACTAATCACTCGCACTAATCAACGGCTGAATACACGTGTTTTTTGCTTAACACTAAGCACCTGCATTAAGAGGCTGACGAGACCTAATTTGTTGAAATTGATGTTATTACTGCTTAAATTTTTAAGGAAAACTATTTGTTATAGCACATCACAAAAAATATATGTTAATATTAATCACGCATATATCTTAGATATACCGTGGCTGGACTCGATACATAATTGAACAAAATTGGGTCGATGGAAAATAATGCGTGAGTCGCTCGATCGATGGAAAATAGCTACGAAATTTTTCAACCAATCATTTTTTGATATTCTACGATATTTTAGTACCAAAAAATTTACGTCAAATGCCGTTTCAAAAATCGAAATCGAATCTAATTCTCAAAACTTATAGCTTTTCAAATATTAAAATTACGTTGTTTTTAGTAAACTTACTTAATTTTTTTTAAATAACTTTCAAGTTAATTCACTGATTGACTTAAAAATCTTATCAGCTTTTCTCCTTTAATAACTGCGTTAAATGCCGTTAATTTAATCTAAATCGGTCAATTTGTTTGGGATTTATCAATGAAGAAATTTAAAAATAAAATGTTTTTTGACATTACATCGAAATTTTTCAACCTGTCGATTAGCTACAGCAATATTTTAGATCTCAAAAACTGAGTTGAATGCCATCATCGTTTTCAAAATATACAGCTTTTCAAAAATTAATATACTGCCATTTTTAACAAAATAGATGTTTGAACTGAAAAAATCTATGCTTATATTTTTTACTCTTTTGAGTTTTAAATACATTAATTTAGTGGAAAGTTTCAGGGATGGCCCGTAGGGTCAACTGTTTACACATTTTTTATTTCAATATTTATTTATTTATAAGAGCTGGCCGCCCAGTTACTTAGCTCTCGATTACTCCGATTAGAAATAGATACAGTGCGCGTTTTTGTTGTTGACAGCGACTTAAACACCCGCACGCGCACTAATCTAAATGTAAACGGGACCTTAGCGGATGTCTATAGTAAACATTTTATTAGAAAATTAGCTATTTTTACATATTCGGTACCATAATTGGGTACTGAACACCCTCCTTCAGTTTGTACGATCTTGTACCAGTCAACCCACAGTCAACCCGTAAACATTACTGTCAGGTGTTATTCAAACGAACCTCCAGCTTTTAAATTGTGTTCTATTATTTCTGAGCTTTTGTTTTCCGATCCCGCGTTTAAGTTTACTTTATTTTAATGTGACGCCATCTTGACGTTAAAAACCAGGCCACCATTTACGCGAGACATTGGGAAATATTGCTCCAAATGATATATGCTTTAATAAACAAATTAAAATGGATTTGCCTGTCAAAATTTTCCGTTTCTTTAATCTTATTAAGAATGATTAAAGGTTTACAAGTCATTCTTTACACCCCATTGAAGTCAAAAAACAACAATTTCTTTGACATGAAAAATGATTGTACATTAGATAGTGTTTTTAGATTGTGATATAAGAATTATAAGTTTGAAGTTTGTCTTTATGTATCTGTAGCATATTTAACCTATTTTTTTAACTTCCCACTGCGTTAGTGATTTAAGGAAGTTACTAATTTTGGCCCGACTTGCGAAAATCGAGCTGAGATCGTTCGAAAAACGTTTTGAGGTCCTAGCAACCTTCTCCAACTGTTTTCACGACGACGTCAGTATATTTATATGTGTAGGTGTGTATGTACATACGTAGGTATGTATGTGTGCATATGTAAACATTTCATAAGTTTTAAATAGCATGACCGATCGAAACGCGGTGTATAGAGTTCGATTCCGTTCATTTTTCAACCAATAATTTCAGAGATGGCCTGCAGAGTTAACCGGTTCGCAGATTTTTAAATTAAGTACATATATACCTATACTGTTTTTGTGGTTTTGGTTACATAAAAAGAAGGGTTATATTTTATAGTTTCTCGATGAAGCTATATATACATATATTGTGTACATTTTGTATACTATATACATCTTTTGTGTCTATATATTGTGGTTGTTTATTTCTATCAGGAGAGTAAACTGCTTGTTTGCTATACTATGACATGAAAAAGTTATCACAAAACTATCGAATCTCACAACTGCGACACGTATACCGCAACTGAACTTGTCATAAACTTTACTGTAACAACTCAAATATTAGAATTAAATCATGTATTGTTCAAGATGTTTCATAATTATTTGCAGTTCATCCACCGGCTACTGGAAACTGTCATTTTTATTGGTATTATATGAAAATTTACGCCCGTATCCCCGAAGAGGCAGGCAGAGCTACAAACAGTGCACCCACGATTAGTCGAACATATTTATAGTTCCACAATGTGATAGATGGCAAGCCTATCACCAACCGGGCCCATAACCAATCCCGAGCAAAGTTGTTTTCATTAGAAAACTGAAAAAACAAGTTTTTGGATCGCCCGACCTTTGCATTAAAATTATAGATAATCAACTAATTAAGATAATAGAACAATTAAAATAATAAATATCTGAAAAAGCCTCACAAATAATTTTATCTTAGAATATTTTATTCACACCACAAAAGTTTATATGAAATATTTTTTTGTAATGTGGTCTGGCATAAAACTATTTGACACTGCACTCATCTTAAAATTTAATGGTGGTCTAGGTCCTTATATAAGATCATCTTTCTGCAAATTTCTTTCAGGCATATGATACAAACGAGAGGTGATATGATGATATAGAAACGAGATATGATGAGAAAGAAACGAGAGGCATATGATTAAAAAGTTATCAGCGCTTCACGCTGCCGCCATAATTGCATGCTTTGTGCCCTGTTAACTTAGCTTTTTCTCTCGTTTGTATCAGATGCCTGAAAGAAAGTTGCAGAAAGATGATCTTAAATATAAAGACCTAGACAACCATGTGAAATATTAAAATAAATAGCGCAGTGTATCAAATAGTTTTATCTCAGTTTAGCTCAAAATCAAATGGAACATAATAGATTTATGACAAGTTCAAGAGCATATGGAACAGAAAAACTAACAAATAAAAACTTGACTTTTTCTCCTCTGTGGTTTGTGGTTGCATCTATGCTTACATTTTCGGGAATACGGGCTTAAAGATACTTTTTACAAAAACTTAACGCAACATGCATGAAAATATATATTATTATATAGTTGAATATAAATAATAAATAAGCTTCCTCAGGACCTATACCACTTTTGGCACAGGCTATCGCAGCAATAAAATTAAACAAATGAATCTACTCCACTCCAACAATAATACGAGAATCGTTTCTCAATATTAGATAAATTCGAATGTAGCCGGCTTAAGTCTCTCCAAGAATATCTTCTTAGATTGAAGTGATTTGATTGACTGCCAATACTCGGATTTAGAGCAGTGATTTACTGGTAGAAACTCAGTATTATTGTGACTTTGTCACTACAAAAGAAAATAGTTTATTAATAATTGTATTTCTTTGGCAACGCGAATGTTTATTTTATTATTAGATAGCAAACAAATATATTACTCTTTTGTTGGAAAGTTAAACCGTCTTATATAGATAGTTGCGCGATGGCCACGCCACATGCACAAATTTACCGGCCATCCAAACCGGAACACGACAGTGACAAGCATTGACGTTATTGCGACAGGAATAGGTGATGGTACTTTACTCGGGCGAAACGATGCAGAATTCTACCACCTACTAGATACGGTAGTAGCACCGACCACACAGCCCATAGACATCAAATAATAGGCGAATGACTTGTGTCAACACATCTGACTTATAGTTCCGATGTAAATGTCCACGCGCCAATGAGTAGTGATTGGGTAATCAGTGTCGACCAATCAGATGCTCTGTACATTACTATATTTCACTGTGGCCTTGAGTTAGCCAATTACGGCGTTGCAACCCTACTTCGTCTTACTTCAGCTAGTTGCCAGAATGCATTCAATACGGAAAATCAAACATTAGCCGTCTATAGGCTGTGTGGTCGGTGGGTAATAGTAACTCGCACAGAAAACCTTTCCACTTGACAGTAGTTAAGTGGAAAAGTTTTTGTACCACCTAGTAAGGTGGTAAAGTTTTGCAACGTCTTACCTTACCCGGGTTATGATAACAGCGCCTTACCTATTTCTGCTGTAATAACGCTTGTATCTGTCGTGCTCCGATTAGGAGTGTGAGAAAGCCGTTAAACTTATTACTATTACCATCCCGCTACGTGAACAGCAACACCTCATTAACAGCTTTGATGTCTATGGGTTGGTTATCTCTTTCTGTCATTTGTGTAATTTGTCTACCGATATTTGCTTGTTGGCTATCAGATGATATAAATTATATTCTTCTTAGATCTTAATATTTTAATAAAGCAACAAAAAGTTTACAGAGGCAGCAACAGCCGCGACGTGAAATGTAACTAACAACTGTACCTATTACATACAGTTTACGGCCTCGTAAAACTCTGCGTTCCTCTGATGTCGGCGAGAAATTGCTGCAAATATTTTTGTATAACATACATAATGGCGCCGTCATCCCGTTGATACACGTTTTTATCAAACAATCATGTCGCATTTAATATTTAAATAAAAACTGTAAATTGATGTTTACATATAATAAACTGTCTCGGAATAATTTAAAAATATATCACTAAGCTTGGCCCTTATTATACCCTGGCCCTTTTTAGACGGTTATAAATAAAGTCCCTTAGTGTATCATTTTTGAAATCCCTATAAAAATCGCTTCTTGTGGTCCGGTTTCGGTATTGACCACATGAGGTCTTGGTTTAAGCAGTTCAAAAATGTGCTTTTTTTCAGTTTTCTGATAAAAACAGCGTGGCCAGGAATACCACCAATAGGATAAGTGCACGGTTGGCGATAGGCTTGCCACCTATCACACTGTGGGACTAATATATAATATAATATAATATAATATAATATTCACGGGACAAATTACACTTACTGATCTAACCCCAAAGTAAGCAAATTATTTGCTTGTGTAATGGGTGTTAGTCAACGATACTAATACATAGAAATACATATATAAATACATGGAATATATTTAATAAACACCCAAACCCGGAAATACAAACATTTATGCTCATCACGCAAATGCTTGTCCCCGTCGGGGATCGAACCCGAGCCCCGTCGATTGCGTATTCAGGGCCGCTAACCACTCGACCAACGGGGCGGTCATACGGCGGGCGGGCGGGCGGCGGGGACTAAATACATATATTCGGCTAATCGTGGGTGCACTTGATGTACCTTTGGCTACTTCTTCGGGGATACGGGCGTGAAGATACCCTAAGTGTACAAAGACATTCAGTTTAATTAATTCTGTGTACCTCGCGAGGGAATGGTCATATTTATGTTACATATTTGTTTCAGTGCTCGGGATGAGATGGTTATTAATACATATTAATATAGAAATAAAAGTTTCAGTGCGCGATCTGATAGAGCGTCGCCGAGATCGCCTTCGACACTGAACACATCTCACAAATAGCACGATTATGTTAAGCTAAGTCTATATGGTGCTGGATTAATTTTATTAAAGCGTTGTGAATATGAGAAGTAAATTGACGTTGCTTTAAACTGTGGCTATTAGGAATCTATATTAATCAATAACTATTTAATGAAATAGTTATTTAAATAGATAAATAAATAAGTTATAAATAACATAAAAAATGTACTATGTGATTGATTTTTAGTGAAATTTCAAATGTTAAGTTGCAAACTATTTTTTTAAATTCATGTTATGTGCTGATTGTGACACGTCTGTTACTGTCTCATATTTAATTACAAACTTTTTAATAAAAGGGCAGTGCCATTGTGTGAGGCAGTCTATCGCTATACTTCATATTAAAGTGTTTGTAGGAATAGTCGAAAATAAAAACATTATTGTTAAAGTGCTGATTTATAAATTAAGTGTATTGAATAGCAACGCACCATCAACATCTTTGGTTTCTATAACGATGGCTGGCTCTTCCATCAGGAGACCCATCTGCTTGTTTGCTATGTTATGATAAAAAGCCGACTTCTGGAAATGAAGGTTTTCGGCTGTATGTTGTTTTTTATGTTTGTTGCCTCAGAAATCGGTCATTCATCAACCCATGTTGAAAATTATTTTTTTATTTGGGAGAGTATACTTCCCGTTTGGTCCCATTCAACTTTGGTGAAAATCTGACGAAGGGTTCTAGAAAATCGTTTGTAGTCTTACTACGCTTAAATTAGATAGATATATCGACTAACAGACAAACTTTCGCATTTGCAATATTAATATGGATAAATCGTAGAATATTTGGTGGTTTTAAAATTAAATAAGTCGCAGGCGCCCATTATTTAAATATAATAACATTTAAATAAAATAAATAAATTAACAGTCAACTCGTTTTTTAAACAAAGCAGAAATTCCCTCCTACCTAACCTACCATAACCTCTATTGAATTTGAATCAGCGACATCGTCTTCAACGCAGGCAATCACACTGTTTCTTAGTCTTTACAAACTAAAAAAAAGTGTCACGGTTTAACTTGACAAATTTTTTTATTGCTATCAATTGTTTTGATAGCTTTAGTTTGCTAAAATGATTACTTGCGCTGAAGACAAAGGGTTTCTGTTTCAAATCCTGTATGTATTTGATTTTTCAAGTGAAAACTTTTTTAGGCGCGTTGAGCATTTATTGAGATAGGAAAAAACCATTGAACTCGCGACTTGTTACCGCAACCGACACCTCTATATATAAGTATGCACATTACATATTGTGTATGTACGTACATAGAAATAGTGGCAAGAAACTGGTAGCTGGAAGGTAGCGGGAAGATAAGGAGAAAGTAGTAAGGGGAAGGTAGCGGAAAAAATATCTGTTCTTTGTTTTGAACTTCTATTATCATGGGAATACTCGTAGTGCTTTAATAACTATACACAATACGGCCGGAAACGGCATCCATGTAATTGATACAATATCTTGGGAATTTATGCCCCATGTGTGTATATCCCGTACAGGTAGTTATGACATTTAGTAAAAAGCAATGTCTTATATATATATATATGTCTTATATATATATATATATATATATATATATATATATATATATATATATATATATATATATATATATATATATATATATATATATATATATAATCGCATATAGACACCAAAAATGTTAATTTTGTTACATGTATATATGTACATTTTTTTATTGTAAAATGAGATCAAAATTTAAGTACATAATTTTATATATATTTGGCATCAGAATCGAGTAGTCAACACCTTTCTTCAGTATGTACTTACAGGCTTTTACGAATCAATATGTACCTATAGATAAGTGAAAGTCGATTATAGAGTTAAATCGATAGTACTTACTAACTGCGATATGTATACAATCTGTTAATACTAGTGTTAAAGGAGAAATTACATTCACAAAAATAATAATTGAATGGCAATTAATTTGTTGAACCAATAGTGTGCATGTGTACTCAGCCGAAATATAGTGTCTGATAGAATGGTGCAATAAATCAGCGCGTGCGCATCCACCAGCCAATCGAGCTGACATTTACACAGCGCTACACTTGTATTCCAATAAATTTAAGGTGGTTCTGTATGTTACTAAGCAATCATTCAGACAGGCAGGATTACCACAAGAACTAGGAAATAAATGTTGTGTCCCTGAAAATAACGTTAATATATACGATCTGACACTACTAACGCTCTCACTGTAATAATCACACCAAATTTTGAATTAAGTAATGAGATGATTTTGTGCCTTACATTGTTATAAATACATTTACAAATACTATTCAGTCGCCTCTTGGTCTTTAGACAGCATACCTTGCATGGTCAAGCACAAATAATCAATTTTAATTTTAATAAATAATCTAGTTTTAATTGACAACTTATTTGTAGCCATGAAATTAATAAAGTTATCACTAGCTAATTTAGTTAGCTAATTTCGTTGCTTAATTCGATTAATAATATGAACGAACTATAATGTTTTTCTATTGTAGAAAGAAGCGAAACAAAAATTTGTTAAATTTTTTACGTTACAATTACACCACAGGTACACCTACGGTATAATTTACAAATAGTAAGACATAACAGATGTTTGGTATTTTGATTATCTGGCATATTGCTTATTTGACATTCTGATTAATTATTACCTATCCTGCGTATTCTATATTTCTTACATCGTAGCAAAGCAAACAAGAGATAGCTGTTCTGAAAGGGAGAAAGGATACACCGACCGAGAAGGGGTAAGCATTTTTAACGAATACCAAGATGTGAATGATGTGAATGAAAAAGTTAACCATCGCCTATAGACACAATAGGTGTTAGGTGCGTTGCTATCTTGTGGTGAGGTCCAATGCCACATGCATAAGTTAACCGGCTACCTTACCCTCCAAACCGGAACACGACAGTGACAAACAGTGACGTTATTGCGGCAAGAATAGGTAAGGCGGTGATACCAGACCCGGGCGAGACAATGCAGAGCTCTACCATCTAGTAGCCACGATGGTAATGTCTCGTATAGCCAATCGGTCGCCTTTTACAACCTGCCTGGTAGAACGGCAGTTAGTCTATTCTTTAAAGAGGCCTGGGACCAACACGGGGAAATAATGCAATTTTTTATCTACAGTAACGCCTAAAAATGTGGTAAAGTCCACAAGGTCCATTTTTTACATCTAAGTTGTACATTGGTACATGCCTTACATTAGGCGTCGAAGATTTAATGCACTTAGTTATGTTACCGTTTAAAAGCAGATTATTAAGACTGAACCAGTGTACAACATTTGAGACCATATTGTTTACTTCGTCATACTTACCAATTTGTCTTTTCACTTTAAATAAAAGTGAAGTGACATCCGCAAACAATACAATTTCGTCATTATCACCCACATAGTAAGATAAGTCATTTATGTATATAAGAAACAGAAGTAGACCAAAAATGGACCCTTGTGGGACACCCATTGTGACAGCAGCACCAGAAAATCTTATTCCATTAACTTCGACGTTCTGAATTCTTCTATTTAAATAAGAAATCAACGATCGAGACTTTAATTTCTTATACGTACAGTGGCGGATTTACCAGTAGGCTGAGTAGGCTGAAGCCTAGGGCGGCAGATTTTGGGGGGCGGCAAATTTTGAGATGTCCTATAGAAAATATATATTTTAGTCTATATAGACTTCTATATAGACTACCTGACCCATGCAAATATTTCGCACAGCATTTACAATCTAGATCCACTTAAGAATGGTTACAAGTACTTGCAAGCATGAACTAACAACAGACATTTTAAACAGAAGAATATATCTAAGTAAGAAGTTCTTACACTCACGAACAATAAAAAAAATTGACATCAACTTAGTTCTACAAATATTGATATCAGATCCAACTCACCCCATATTCAATTTAAAATTTTTGCCGATATTTACAGTATCATATTGCACAGTGTAAACATTTTACACTTTTTGCACTCAGTGTATTATGCTATGCCAGACTAGTGTCCGGAGTGGCAAATTTTTAGGGGTGGCAAAATTCGAAGGGTTAGCCAAAAATTCTTTGCGTTTTAAAAATTGCTTTTAAAATTTATTTTAAGAATATACATTTCATTTTCAATGCTACCTTTCTTCTAAGAAAAATTGTTAAAATTAAGTTTTGCTTTATTGGAACTACCATCTTCACTCTGGAGAACACAGACTTATCAAAATGTTTAGCCCAACTATTTTTGTATGACAATTTCATTGATAATTTTGAAAGTAGAAAATCGGGTATAAAGATATTTTATAATTTTCACAAGTACATAATAAAAATTATTGTCATCATCACTTAGATACTCTGTAAGTAAGTAAAACGAAAGATATATTGAATGTAATATTACTTAATATTGTAAATGACATACTACATTGTGTATAGGACAATAATCAAACTATACCTCACCCAGCCTTACTTGTGATTGAGCTTTTACTTCAAAATATTCTAATATTGGAAAAAAATTTATTGTTGGCCCGGGCTACTTCAAAGAATAAGTACATAATCTGGCATTCTGTCTGGTTTTTCGTGATTGCTTTAATTGCTTGAAAGATTGGCTAAATATGTCACTACCACCATATTTTTTTTAGATAGTAGAGTTCCGCAACACCAAGCTCGGGCTTGGTAACGCCGCCTTACCTCTTCCAGTCGTAATAGAATCAATGCTTGTCACTCTTAAATTCTAGTGCATATGGTATTACCATTCCAAAATTAACATTTTTGGTGTCTATATGCGATTATTGCCTCATTTCTTCAGGAGAGTCGCCAGCTTGTTTTCTATGATATAAGAAAAATCTTAAGTAAATTTGTGGATTGTAAAAATAATCTAGAATCTGACACTACTGGAGGTCGGTAGGGGCGGCAAAATTTGAATAGCCTATAGGCGGCAAATTTGTAAATCCGCCACTGTATACGTAGGTCATAGGTTTTGCGTAACTTAAAAAAACAACATGTTATAACCAAAATATTATGTTTATTGCTTTTCAAAATAATCTCCTTTACATTTTAATCATTTTTTCATGCGACCTAACCATTTTTTAAAACAGGAGAACCACAGATCTGAAGGCATGTTTTCTATGTACTGATTGAACGCTATCACTGCCTCTTCGGAGTTGGTAAAAGTAAAACCACTCATCAAATCTTTGATTTTGGGGAAAATACAGAAACACAGAGATCGGGGCTATGTGCAGGATGAGTGACGAGATGTACTTTTTCGAAAGTTAAAAATGACTTTGTTTTGTTGGCCTTGTGTGAAGAAGCTTTATCATGGTGTAGGAGAATGCGACTTTTGGGTCGTCTTTCGCGAACTTTTTCTAACACCCTGGGTAAACAAATGGTAGAATACCACTCGGCATTAACACTCTTTTGATCTCTAAGTGGAATTGTACAGATGGGACCCGTAGCTGAGAAAAAAAACGCGATCATTTTTTTACCAACGTTTCTCACCTGTCTCACTTTTGTTGGCCTGTTCTCATTTTCAAACACCCATTCACAAGATTACTGTTTTTTTTTTCAGGTTCAAAACAATAAATCCACGTTTCGTCTCCTATGACAATGTCATAAACAGCATTAGAATGTCCGTGGTCATACTTCAGTAGCATTTGTGAGCACCATTCCACGCGAGCCCGCTTCTGCTCCGCTATCAATTCATGAGGGATCCAACGACAACAAAGTTTCCGAACTTTCAATTCTTCGTTTAAAATTTACTTAATTTGGCTCATACTAATCCCCAATAGTCCTCGAATTGTCTCATAGGTAATCCGGGGGTTTTCTTCAATTAACCGCTTAACAGTAGCCACATTATTTTCGTTGACGGCAGTTGAAGGTCGCCCTTCACGAAATTCGTCATGTAAAGAAACTCGACCTCTCTCAAATTCAGCAAATCATCGCCTCACGGTGCTGAAACAAGGTGCTTCTCTCCCAAAAGCACTTTGAAGACGAGCGGCACAGTCTTGCGGAGAAAGAGAACTTTTAAAATCATAAAAAAATATCGCTCTAAAATCTTTTCGACTTAATTCCATTCTCGTTGCGTACGTAGAACTTTGATGTGTGATAAAGAAACAATTGACAAATAACTTCCCGCCAATTGTCTTTTTTTATTACTAAGAAGGTTGCAACGTTTTAAAAATATAACATTCGAAATTCAAATAGTTCCGATTAGCTAGAAATACAAAACTGTTAGTGTGCCCCATGTATCCTCTATACATATAATAAAATCGTAGGAAAGTCAAAACTGTACATTGAATATTTTTTTAAAAGAATACTTGGAGCGTGATATACAATCGATATCGATGCCAAAAATATAGTTTTTAGAATTTTTGTCTGTTTGTCTGTTTATCTGTTTATCTGTTTGTCTGTATGTATGTCCGGGGTAAACTCAAAAAGTACTGCATGGATTTACTTCAAATTTTGCATGAATATTATTAACAGTATGGCATGTAAATAAATTTCGCAAAAAGTTGTTTGATTTCCTGTTAGATAAAACTTATTATGATATTAAAGAATTTTTAGCCGATAAAATTAAATGTTAATGGATAGAAATATAAGTTTGTTGAATTGGCTTTAAAAAAAAATGTCAATGTAGTAAAATTTTGTAAATGGTAAAAATTTTGTAAATTATAAAAAAATTATTTACACAAAAAAATTAAATTTGTAATTATAAAAATAACTTTTGTAATACGAAAGCGTTCTTGTACATTAGTAATAAGTACATAAAATAGAGAAAAATGACCAGCCCGCTGAGTTTCTTCCGCCGGATCTTCTCAGTGTGTGGCCGCGTTCCGATCCAGTAGTAATTCTAAAAAGTCGATAGAATGTTTTAAATGTAATATTATATAATGATATTTTTTAAATATTTGCACACCATATAATGGTAGAACTTATTTAATTTTTAACAACTTACAACACCCATATTCTTGCAAATGAACATTTTCTTTCTTTCTCTTTCTTAAACGCCTGGCTGATCAGTTCTACAATAATATATTTATGCGACATGTCGCATAAATATATTATTGTAGAAACAAACAAATATCTCTTCTCGCTTGCGTGACATATTATCCTAAGCGGGCACGATCCAGGAATGTAACAAATTAATTTTAAATAAAATTATGAATATTTCACTACTTACAAAGTTGTGAATATCTGCAGAGTCGTCCAACCCTATAAATTGTAAGATTTTAAGACGCTACGTGTTAGTGAAGTCATTTCCTCGCAGACAAAATAGAACTAAGGAGATCATACTACAAGTGTATGGATGTTTATTACTTCTACAGGATGAAATTGGTTAAGATATATAAATAATAATATAATCGGTGAACAAATTAAACGAATTGATCTAACCCCGAAGTAAGCAAATTATTTTTTATTATGTTATGGGTGTTAGTCAATGACATTAATACATAGAACTACATTTATAAATACTGTGACGTACATAATAAACACCCAAACCTAGAAATATAAACATCTCATGCTCATCACACAAACGTTTGTCTCTGTCAAGAATCGAACCCGACCGACCGACGCACGGGGCGGTTAGCGAAATAATATTGGACACGCAAATATCCAATAAATTAGACTCATTTTTATAAAAAAAAAAGAAATAACCGTTAAGGCTTTTTTAAGAAATAAGAGCGTGTGAAGTCACCGACAAAATCCTATACAAGTGTTCATAAAATTATATATAGTGCGCGCGGAACTAGTTGGCCGCGCCATACGTATTACGTATTACGTATGGCGCGGCCAACTAGTTCCGCGCGCACTATAAGTTAGTCCAGTTTTGTCCAAAGTTGTTTAAAACATCTGGTGTTAACTCGCGGACCGCCTTCCTAATACTGACAGGAGGTTGAAACTTAAAAAAAATGCTGATATAAAAAGAAAACGAGCATGCTCTGTTGGTTTAGAGTTTGTACGTGTAGAAATAATGGCAGATGGAAGTTTTACAAAATCGATATGCTATGTGAACCTGGGAAGATTTAGGTGCCGGATAAACTAAGGTTCGCTTGCACCAAACTACTTTTTAAATTATTTTAACCATAGTAAATGTCAGTTAAAATGTATTTAAATAAATAAATAATAAATAAACAGCAAAACAAAACAAAGAAGTGGACCTAAGACCTGTCGACTTAGACTCCGACTTAATTTTTAACTTTCCGCTACGTATGTAGATAAGGAAAATACTCATTTTGCCCCGATTTTCGAAAATCGAGTTTTCACCAGATCTCCACGTTTTGAGATCCTAGGTACCTTTTCCGACTATTTTCACGATGACTTCAGTATGCCTGTGTGTGTGTGTGTGTGTGTATGTGTCTATGTAAACATAACTTTTGTTGGGTCGATTGAAACGCGGTTGACATGACACATAACGACATTCGATTCGATTCCGCTCAACTTAGACTTCCTGAAAATTTGAATCAATTCGGTCCGGGCGATTTTGAGAAATTTTGAAAAAACCAAAAAATATATTTTGTGTAAAATTGTATTTCTTTAATATAACTTACAGATTAATATACCGATTGAGTACAAAAACTGCGTTCAATGCATAAATTGCATCAAAATCGGCGTATCCGTTCGGGAGTCATCGTTGACGAAAATTTTTGAAAAAAAGTGTTTTTTCTAGATAATTTCGAGATTTTTCAACCAATCATTTTTCGACATTTTACACTATTTTAGAACTTACAAAACTACGCCAGACGCAGTTATAAAAAGGAAAATCGAATCAAGGTTTCCAAAGTTACAGCTTTTCAAATATCAATATTTTGTTATTTACAGCGAACTTAATAACTTTCAGGCGAAATAAAACACCAATTCGCATCTGTGGTTTTGTGGTCCGGTGTTGGAGTTGACCACATGAGGACCCAGGTTCGATTCCCGGGTCGGGCAATTAAAACATGTGGTTTTTCAGTTTTCTGACAGAAACAAAAAGTGCTGATCACCTATCACATTCTGGGACTAAGTATTTTCGGCTAATCATGGGTGCACGTGTACCTCTGCCTACTACTTCGGTGATACGGACGGGAAGATACTTTTTAATCAGTTTTCTCTCTAATAACTGCGTCAAATACCGTAAAAAGCCATATCCTTGAAGGGACATGACATACCGTGACCACCCCGTTGGTCGAGTAGTTAGCTACCTGAATTACGCAATCAATGGGGCTTGTGTTCGATTTCCGATAGGGATAAAAATTTGTCAGATGAGAACATCTATGATGTTTGTATCTGTGGGTTTGGTTGTTTATTTATATTTGAATTATATTTCTACATGTATTATTATGTATTAGTATCATTGACTAACACTCATATTACAAGCAAATAATTTGCTTACTTTGGGGATATACTAATTTGTATGAGTTGTCCAGTGATATTTATTTATTAACAGATTGATTGGACACAGTCTAAAGATATCGCGATTCTCTGTAACCAGCGTGTTTGTATGAAGAGTATAAATCTGTAGGGTTAATAACGGGTTATGTATATGTAGTTGGTAATGCTATGTATAAAACTCGGTGAAGATATACATATATGTATGTTTGCATGTTGTTTTAATATTGACGGACCTAAAGATGCAGTCAGATTTGCAAATAGTGCATCCACTACTGTAATCAACGGTAGGTATATTGCAAATCTCCTAACTTCGGGTCAAATTGCTCGCACCTGTGCCTACATCGTCAAAGACATGGACGTAGCGATATCTATTTATTTATTTATAAAAGTTATTTGATTAAAGATTCGAACCCAGAACAGTATTAATCTTACCGACATCAGTCATATCCATGAGACTCTTGTTTGTCGGTAATTGTGTACCGTAAATTACGTGAAGCATCTCCGCCGTCCTTTGTGACCGTATCGTGAATATGAGCAATGGCACATTTCATCTCGGGAACATCAAAGAGATATTTTGGGCCGCTTTTAACAAGCCAATTACCGGAAACTAATTAAAAACAACGATGCGGTGGCGATTTCACCATCAACGTCCTGCTGTAGGTACATTGTCAAACGAATGAAGAATGGACTAAAACAGACATAGGAACTGAGGAAGACTTCTTTTACTGTCGATAGGGATGCGCTTGACCACGATCTCGCCTGACAGTAAGCTAAGATGCGGCCTAAAATGTAACGCGCTTCCTCTTCTCTTGAAGATCCCCAGGTTGTACCCATCGGGGAACATACTCAGGTAGCATATTCCAGTCCCTTGCGGTTCGGTACAATTTTTTATGTAATTAAAATTGTAATATTAATCATGTATTTGATAATTAGTTTACGTTAGACTGTTTATTATTTTAAAATTGATAAAGGTTACAATCACAGATCACACAAATACTAATAGATACGTGATGGGCGCATAATATGCGTAGCCGCTCTTATGAGCAAATGTATGTAAATGTCAAACCCTTGTAAATATAATTATATAGTAAAAAAATAGAGATATGCCATATTTTGCTATTTTATCTCGTTGAATTAAAAGCTAAGGCTTAAGGAACACCGGTGATTTTATTTCATCAGTAACTATTTTAACTCTGTATTTCTCTGTGTAAATCCAAGCGACGTTGGCAGCCTAAGCAATTGACTTGAAAGGTGTATCCAGATTAATCCGTGGTTAAAACAATACAGTTTAATGTAAAGTAGTAAGTAAAGTACAATAAGCTGCCATTTCAAAAATGGTCACAATAAGGGCTAAAGTGTAAAAATTCTTTCTTTAGGGGAAACATGAGATATTTAGGCATAAAAATATTTATTTATTTTTATTCACTTAATTGGTCACTCAATTCCGAAGTTAGGTTCAAGAGTTTTCGCAACCGACGTGTTTGTAGGTATAATATTGTAGTATTTACAATAATAAATAAATGTGGAGGAAGCAAGATAAATCTGCAAGGATCGTGACTTATGGCACTCGGTTCTCTCTGTCTACCTGGTAAGGAATCTGGCATGAACATATATATGAATGTTAGTGAATGTATGTACGGCTTAGATCATGAAGCCTCGGGTGCGATCCGCGGGACGGGGAAATTGTTATTACGGTTTTTTCGAGGTTTTTCTCAAAAATCCAAAATCTCAGTAGCAACTCGGAGTCTGGATAATAATAAATATATAAATAAATATTCATGGGACAAATTACACTTATTGATCTAATCCCAAAGTAAGCAAATTATTTGCTTGTGTTATGGGTGTTAGTCAACGATACTAATATATAGAAATACATATATAAATACTTTTACATACATAATAAACACCCAAACCCGGAAATACAAACATTTATGCTCATCACACAAATGCTTGTCCCCGTCGGGGATGGTCCCTCGCCCCAATGATTGCGTAGTCAGGGTAGCTAACCACTCGACCTACGGGGCGGCCAACGGAGCGGGGATGATAGTGTGTTACCACTCCCGCGCCTCGAATGATCATGCAAAGCTGTCGTGTTGTTAGTTATCGCTAGATACAAACGATAATCGACATTCAGGCCGATAAAATGCAACGATGGGGATCACCATATATCTATCTCGGCAACCGACAAACAGTGAATAGGGGTCAACCAGATAGTGTTTAGACATTCGGTTTATTCTGCCTACCTCGCAAGGGAACAGTCGTGATGTTTTCCTTATGTTTTAAGATATCAAACAAGCAGATAGATATTCTGATGGAGACAACCATCGCATATAGACCCCGAAGATGTTAATAGTTTGTTGCTATCCATATGGCGAATAGTAATTCCCAATATTATATAAGATTCTCTCCCTCCCATTCTCATCTCCCATTTTACGTTCGTGATAGCCCATCCCTGCCAGTTTTTAAAAAACGATTAAGAAATCACTATCTGTCTTTCTCTTTTAAAATTTAGTTATTTCTGTGTATAATTTTTTGTTTTTTTTATATCATAGTTTCGTAAGTAATTCATTCTCATTTTGTTTGCTTATCTCATGTGTTTTTTAATTTTAAGTTTTATTACGCACATTGTCTGCTGTTTTTTTGTAATCGCTTCATAAGCTGGGTAGGCTGGAAGAAATAATTTTTACCTTAGAGATAAGTCTACCTTTTGCACGTTTTTATATTTTTCTTCTGTGAAATCTTACAAGTTGTGTACAATAAAATATTAAATAAATATATCATATGAATTTAATAGTCACGACGGCATGCCGTAACTCGTAGAGCCAAAAGTTCTTTACGAACTGCCTGACAGAATGGCAAATGGTCTTTTCTTCAAAGGAAAACTGGGCAGGGAAAAAAATCTCTATTTTCTCTCTTCTATAAATGATTAATTTGTTTATATTGTTATGTTTGACCGCTGATATGACCGCCCCGTTGGTCGAGTGGTTAGCGACCCTGACTACGCAATCAACGGGGCTCGGGGTCGAACTCCGACGCGGACGGGGAAAAGCATTTGTGTGATGATCGTAAATGTTTGTATTTCCGGGTTTGGGTGTTTATTAAATATATTCCAGTATTTATATATAATTATGTATTTCTATGTATTAGTATCGTTGACTAACACCCATAACACAAGCAAGTAATTTGCTTACTTTGGGGTTAGATCAGTAAGACGTGTAGGTAGTCAAATCGGTCCAGCGGTTCTCGAGTTTAGCGAAACTAACGAACAGCAAATGATTTTTATATATATAGATAATAATGTTGAGTATATCCAATTACCTACCCTTTTATATATTTCTTCCTATTACTAAAACATGACTAATACCAGAGTAGGTAATTTTTAATAACAAATAATAATGTTGAGTAAGTATATATCGAATTTATACACTCAATCGGTAACAAAATGACAGTTTTTTTATAACATCAAAACTCATGGATCAGCTTTTTCAGCATCCGATAGTTTATTTTCGAATGTATTGACCATCAACGTTTTTTGATTGAAGTGTAATAAAACATCTTCTAACAGATCTAACAGTATGTTTTATTTTTCTAAGACTTCCTGGGGCGAAACCCATGAATTCTCAGAAGAATAAAACAAAAAGCTCATTAGAGCTTTTTCACTGGACTAATTTTAAATGAAGCGGCGGTCAAACCATTTTTATAGGGATATCAAATAATTAAGTATTTAATTTCATACTAAGTTTGAACTGTAAATAGGTTTAGTAACCGAAGAAGTAAGAACATTTGCATATACAATTTAATCTATCAAACAAAATTGTTGACTGAATTAACCAAAACGCATTAATAAAGCACTCTATTTGTTATAATTAAGATATTAGTTAAAGCAATTGTAATACTTAAGTATTATGATTAAAAAATAAATTCATCCAAACACACCTTAAAATAATTTATGGCCGTTTAATTCATATTCAAGTGCACAAAATCATTAAACAAAAACAATCATCGAAATAATTGGCGGGAATCTGAGGGCTCGCGCGACAACTCCCGCGCACACCGGACAACAGCGCAGACGCGAACTGGGCTTGACACAATAAAATTAAGCGTTTAAAAGACTGAACGATCCACTACGTCAATTTCGTAATATCCATAGGCGATCGCGATTTGCGAGACATTTCTCGGAGTTAATTTGGCAACAGAAGCATGCCAAATGGTTTAAACGGTTCGGGATGGTTGATGCTCATCCTGCAGGCTGGTGCCAACAAAACGTTCGTTGTTTCAAATTATCATGTCGATGCGCAAATATTTGCACAAAATATCTGGGTTAAATTCAAAACAAAGCGAGAAATAAACAAGCGCCCACACGCTGCGATATTTTCTTTATTTTAATTGTAAAAAGTATGTAATACCAGCTGACTAAAAATATTTCAACACATTTCACAATACGCACAACGATTTCAATGAAATGAACCAAACTTACTTATTTTATGAACAATTTATAATTATTCTTCTTTCTTTCATACCATCGTGTGTTTGCTATCTTAAGATATGTAAAAAACATCATAAACAAGTCTTGATTAAACTTTATTAAAAATCACCACCATTTGGAATTGGAGAACTAGCCTACCAGCATACTTTATTAAATTATTAGTTGTCATAAATCAAATTAAAAACATCTTTAACGAAAGTATAAACTGTTTTTTTATTATCATAGGATAGTAAACAAGCAGATTGTTCTCCTGATAGAAAGAGAAACAATCGCCTATAGACACCTAAAGATGTTAATGGTTCGTTGCTATCCGTACGGCGGAATGGCAATGATACATGCATAATTTTACCGGCTACCTTATCCTCCAAACCGGAACACGATAATGACAAGAATTGACGCTATTGCGACAGGAATTGGTAAGGCGGTGGTACCAAATACCCGGGCGAGACGTTGCGAATATCTACCATCTAGAGTCACGATGGTAATGACATGTATAGCCAATCGGTCGCCTTTTACGACGTACCTGGTAGAATGGTAGTTGGTCTATTTTTTTTATATCATAAATCATAATATAGCAAACAAGCAGATGGGTCTCCTGATGAAAAGAGTCACCCTCGCCTATAGACACGAAATGTGTTAATGGTGCGTTGCTTGTGGCGAGGTCTAATGCCGCATGCATAAATTTACCGGCTACCTTACCCTCCAAACCGGAATACGACAGTGACAAGCCCTGACGTTATTGCAGCAGAAATAGGTAAGGCGGTGGTGCCACACCCGGGCGAGACAATGTAAAACTCTACCACCTAGTAGCCACGATGATAGTGACTCAAATAGATAATTGGTCGCCTATTACGACTTGCCTGGCAGAACGGCAGTTCTTCAAAGGAGCCCGGAACCAACACGAGTCAATTCTACAAAGGAACCAAACACGGGGAAAAGGTTTTGTTATGGTAAAATAGAAATAAAATTTTCCCCTGTGTTGGAGTGGTATTATAGGTAATGGTTTAAATTGATACTTTAGTTGTTTATTGTTTCAAGTTCTCTTTTGATTTATCCTTTTACATGACTTACTCACATGAATTACTCTCTTCTATTATATGTTAAGATGCACCAATTCCATTATATAATATGTTTCTCTATGTATTACATGAGGTTGGCTAGTTAGAATCCATTAGGCGTAAAGTTCTGTTTTAAACTGCAATTTTAAACTGATTTTCTAGTACTGTTCTCATCTCTGGGCCGGAGCTCCCCAGTACCAGCTCCTTCATCTTGATCGCATTCAACATAGAGCGGTTCGAATCGTTGACGACCAGGCTATTTCGAAACGGCTTGACTCTTAGGCATTGCGCAGAGATGTTGGTTCACTCTGTGTATTCTATCGTATCTTTCATGGGGAATGTTCCAACGAGTTATTTGGATTAATTCCTGCCGCCGAATTCCATCATCGGACATCGCGTCAAAATTTGAAGTCATCCTCACCATCTCGATATCTGGAAATCCACAATTGTGCGTTTCTCCCGACACTTTTTGCCTCGCACTACTCTGTTGTGGAATCAATTACCGGCAGAGGTGTTTCCAAACGGGTACGACATCGGGGCCTTCAAGAAAAGAGCTTACTCATTCTTAAAAGGCCGGCAACGCAACTGCAAGCCCTCTGATATTGTGGATGTCCATGGGCGGCGGTGATCACTTACCATCAAGTGCACCTCCTGCTCGTTTGCCCCCTCTTCTATATAGAAAAAAGTTAAATTCTGTGTACATTTTTTGTTGTGTAGAAATGTAAATAAATAAGTAACACCTTTGGTGCCTATAGGTGACATTTGCCTTTCTCCATCAGGAGAGGCCTCTACTTGTTTGTTATCTTATGATATAAAAAACAATTTAATAGTAGTTTGGTGCGCCATTTTAATAACAAACAACTTGACTTGTCACTTGCTTCAAAGAACTTCGTTAAAGGCATACGTTTTTCCAAACACGTCGCTATTGTCGTACTAGCAGGTATGGTTATGCAACGTCTTGCAACCATTGATATAAAAATCAATATCTCGCAACACACCCCGTTAAATCTTTAAAGCATTTCACGGAACCAATCAACTCGACAGAGTTTTTGGGCTTTTTGGCATGTAGAATTTTATGTACTTGACTCATACCGATGCTTAAGCTTGTCTAAATCGGCTGATAGATCACTCTTTTGTCGGTCTCTATCATACGGCGTACAACACCGGTGTTATCTTCAGTCGTCGCCGTAGAAAGCCGTCGCTCACACAGGTCATCGGTGAGATTAGTGCGACGAGCGACTACGTTTAAACCACAGCTGTGTTTAAACTCATTAAACCAATAGTAAACAGTCGAACGAGATGGGGCTTCATCATGGAAGGCACAAATAGAGAAACTATGTAATAATATTAATTCACAAGTATATGCTCTCTTTAGATTGAAACAAATTTGTGGTGAAGATATAGCTTTAACTTCTTATCACGGATTAGTAGCATCCAAGCTAAGGTATGGACTTATTCTTTGGGGAAATTCTACAGATGTTCAAAAAGTGTTGATCGTTCAGAAAAAATGTGTGCGTGCAATATGTGGCAAAGACCCTTTCATTTCTTGTAAACCATATTTCAAAAGACTAAAATTGATGACCTTACCTTGTATGTACATCTATGAAGCAGCTATGTTTGTGAGAAGGCATCCGAATATTTTTCCTAGACTAGGAGACTTAGCTAACTTCAATATTAGGGATAAGGATAAAATTACTATGCCAGTTTTAACTAGTTCCATTGTAACAAAGAACTGCTATGTTATGTGCATTAAAATTTATAACAAATTACCAAAAGATATGAGAATGTTGCCAATAAATAAATTTAAAGCAGCTTTGCAATCTTTATTAATTAACAAAGTTTATTATACAGTACAAGAATTTTTCGTAAATTATAAAGATTAATATTAGAACCATGACCTATTATCATTTCTAAGTTCATTCCATCAAATTGTTATTGTCTTTTTTATTATTATTATTTAAATGGATGCTAAATTAGTTGCACGAAATTCGATAGATATTTTGCTACGTTTTTACTTTTCAGGCTATAGATATTTCGTAACATTTGTTTATAATTATAGAGTAGATTAAGTTTATTTTTAAATTACTAAATAATAATGTTATTTAAAAAGTTTGGAAATATTAACCATGACAGGCATATGACGATTGTATAATTATTCTAATTTATTGTTGGTTCAAATACTTAATTTTTTGTGCCGAAGTCATATTAAATTAGTAGTTTTAATTTATAATTATATTTGTTAAAAAAAAAAATTGCATGCCAATTTGGTAGAATACGCGGATGTATTATAACTAATGTAAACCTATAAAACTGTACCGTATTCTGAGCAATAAATTTCATTTCATTTCATGAAATGCCAATCGACAGCGAAATCGATCTATACTATGTCGATCATGCAATCGAAGTCTATTATAACTTTCTTGTTGACTTAAATTACATCAAAAGTCATTAAACATCATGGCATGTAAATTTAAGGTCTATTGCGCAATATTAGGTCTATGGGGCACCTAAGTTACTCGCATAAACAGATTGTCTATTTATGTAGACTAACATCTAGTTATTAATTAAATTTCTATGTAGCTTTTAAAATAATTCAATGAATCCATTAGCTTTACATCTTTTCATATGAAATCACTTTAATCTTATTAGCTGTATAGTAAGCAAAGCACCGTGATTCATTATTTATAAATATTAGCCGCAACACTCGCTAATTCTTAGACTACGTAAAATACAAACATTTCCATGGAATTATCATATGTATTATTTTAAGGACGTCCCGTATTTTAAGCATTGTTTATGGAAATAGTGAAATTCCCAAAAAATACATTTTTTCTTACAATTTTTTTAAAAATTTGTAAATGTACAAAATGGTTTAAGTGTTTTATTTTTATTGTGTTATGGCAAGAAACTGGGTGCATTTTTCTGTTGTTTAATAACTTATTAAATTTCCGCCGTTGGAAAAGTGAACGAAGCCTAACGGTAAACATCAACGTAGCGGATGTTTAGAATTTTTCCTTTTATAGATCTATCTGAGTCACTTGTAAACGTCCAATCTTAATCATTTTTTTATGTCATTAAATAGCAAACAAGCAGATGACGTTCCTGATGGAAAAAACCACCACCAAAGGGCGAAGATGTTAATAGTGCGTTGCTACCCATGTGGAGGTATGGTAATCCCACATACATAAGTAACCGGCTACCTTATCCTTCAAATCGAAACACGAGAATGGCACGATATTGCAGTAGAAATAGGAAAGGAGGTGGTTACGAAACTCGGACAAACCTCCTCGGTAAACTTATGTATGCGGCATTAGACCTCGCCGCAAGATAGCAACACACCATAAACTTCTTTATACGTACATCTTTAACATAATAATAAACATATATATACATGGTTAGTGATTTCTCGGAAAAACATATCTATCTATATGTATATATAGACCTCTCTTTAGCCGGTATGCTAGAAATAGATTTTGACAAAGTGTTGGTCCGGGCACACTTAGAAGAATTAACCATCTGTTATTCTGCCAATAAGTTTATAAAAACGTCTACTAGGTGGTAGAGTTCTGCAACGTCTTGTCCGAGTTTCGTAACCACCTCCTTTCCTATTTCTATTTCTGTTTCGATTTGAAGGATAAGGTAGCCGGTTGCCTATGTATGTGGGATTACCATACCTCCACATGTTCGCCCTTTGGTGGTGGTTTTTTCCATCAGGAAAGTCATCTGCTTGTTTGCTATCTAATGACAAAACAATGAACAAGATTGGACGTTTACAAGTGACTCATAGATAGATCTATAAAAGGAAAAGTTCTAAACATCCGCTACGTTGATGTTTACCGTTAGGCTTCGCCCGCTTTTCCAACGGCGGAAATTTAATCCCTGGTGTGAATGGCATGTTTCGATGTAAATATTGGCATCAGCCAGGGTTGTCAACTCGCCTGTTTATCATATATATATCTGGATAAGTATCTCCAAAGATTCATTGAATGTGAGAATGAGCATGAGTGATCTAGTGGTAAACGGCCTAATTTATTCAGATGACGCTGTACTTTAAGAGTCAACTCCATCTGACCTTTAAAAACTGATCACCGTTATGAATGTTGATTGTAAGCGTATGAGCTTACACTGAATGCGAAGAAAACTAAAGTACTAGTATTTGAAAGAGAAGCAACCAGAATGGATTTAAGAGATGTGGTCGCTGATGTAGTGCTGGAACAGGTGGATGAGTTTGTGTATCTTAGATGTGAATTTAGCAGGAATAGAAGGTATATCGCCGATGTCGGAAGAAGAGTGTGTGCAGGGAATAGAGTGAATGGAGCGCTAGAGAGATTGCTTAAAAGCACAGTTTTAAGTCCGGGTCTTTTAAGTCTTGCCTTGCATAATTATGTTCTTAGCCTAACACTGTTGTACAAAATATTATTACAAAATTCCTCTTTTCAGTCCGCTTTATTGTGATGGCAACTTTGGAAACCTACATTGCGCGTGGCCCAACACGCACCTTAGCATTTATCATTCGTCGTATAGTTGCCGTCGTTGATCTATTCGGGCGCCTTCATCTTTTTACGTTCTAAGGACTTCTTCAGTCTTTCATATGGGGGTTCATGGGTATTATTAGATTACTATTTAAAGTCCCGTTTAAATGGTATACGTCCCTTCTATCTTGATTTGGCGATTGAAAGATTATTTGACCGATAACAATTTTTTCTATTTTTTTTTTTTCACTTAAGCGCCAAATATATCTACTACATGCATTTAAAATCATATTTTTTTTCTTACATAGTCGATTAATTTTTAAAACAGCTGTCGAACAAAACTTAATTAATTACCATAACTGCTCCTAGTAAAAAGATATATTATATGCAAATTATATAACACAGCGAAATTATCTAAAAATGGCGGCACTTCCTCCTCCATCCTCCGCGTAGCACCCTAGTCCGCACTTGGCTTTAAAAAATCTTTGATTCTTAAGCTATCCAGTGGTATAATTAGATTTTGGATGTTGGTGATAGTTGTGTAGCTGTAACCTTAAACTGTATCCCCCAATATTGTTATCATCCGTTTTTTTAAACTGTTCCCCCCTATGAAGGCAAATTTAAAGACGTATTTTATGTGTAGACATCGTAAAAACGATAAATGTAACGTATTCCAACGGACAAGCTGCTGTCGCGGTACTTTTATATCGGGCTCATCCGAGCGGACCGTGCAGGAAGAATAATAAACAAAGGCGGATCGTTAAAATGGCTATTTCGGATAGTCTAGTGAACGGCACTCACTAGATACTGGTGTTGTGTGGCACAAGTGGTGAGCTCGCGGATCATGTTAACTATATGCCGCCGCGTTCCGATCCGGTAGTAATTGTAAAAATCGACTCACAACATTTTTAGTTTAATGATAAATAATTATAATTTTAAAATATTTGCACACCATATCATGGTAGAATATGTTGGTAACTTAATCAAATTTTAATAACTTGTAACTCCCATATTCTGGCAAATAAATGATTTCTTTCTTTCTTTCTTTCTATATTCGGCATGGCTGGCATGAGCGACACGAGATTATTTTCTGTAAGAATACTATCATACGTGTATATAATAATAATAAAGATAAGAAAAAGAATAATAATAAAAGAAAAATAACAAGTAATTTGTAAAATGAAAATCATTTGGCAAATTAAATAATCTAATTCTGGAGCCGCATTTGCATATATCGTCCCGAAGTTATGCGAGAATAGCTGATAATAGCCGGTCACATCTGCATTTAACGTGTCATTGTACGAAGCTTTGTGACGATAGTCGCAAGTGCGGCTGACTAGCATATCCGCAAAGTAAACAAAATATTTACTTTTGGATATATTATATTTGGATGTTTGTTACTCAATCAAGCCAAAGGGGCCGAAGTTCAAGTATTACGTAAGCAGATTTTATACAACCCCCCCCCCCCCCCCCTTTCCCTTACCCATGTCAGCAAACGTAAGCAAATCACTTACCCACCTCCCCCCTTGCTTACGTAAGCATTGGTAAATTTATTTTTTAATCTGTTGCTCTATTTCTTTATTGATTCTTAAAAACTGCTACCGTAACAGTTTGTGTACCTACCGTACCGTACCATGTAAGTTTTTTCATATAAAGCAAGAAAGAAATTTAATTTAAATCTATAGCAGTTTAAGATTTCAAAATACCGCCTTGTTGCAGGGTTTCATTAGAATAAGTAAATTAAATTATAAATTATTGTTATTTTTCTATATATTCATCTATATATTATTCATCATTATTATATTTTTCATCTATATATTAAATTAGAATAGCTTAAATATTGTTAAACTCCAATAAATAAATAAATTAATAATATTTTCATGTTAATGTTATTAATATAGAATATAGCTTTTTATATTTTGTATTTATATAAAATATTACTTAAGTATACATTTATTTTTTATTTTGACATTTTAAAATTATACATGACATTGAAGACAATAATCATGTATATATTCACGTTTCGACAGTTCAAATTATTAATTACTTTTGAATAAATTTAAATATAAGACATTAACAATTAATTATATTTTTTAAGACATGTGCATGAGTATTTTTGATAATAAATTTTTATCTTTTAGGATAAAGTGAACACAAAACCTCTGATTATACTTGACTTGGTATTAATTTGGTGGTATAGTTAAAGTGTTTCTCTTTATTTAGTAAGAATAATATTGTAATTGTAGTTGTAGTAAGTAAAAAATTACTATAAGATTTAATTTAAAATTTACTATGATTATTAACATTTCTTTAAATTAAATTTACTATAATTATTAACATTTTTTAAATTTAATTTACTATGATTATTCACATAAATTTACTATGATTATAAACTTAATTTTAACATTTGCACGCCACAAAACAGGCAAAATAGGATTAAAGAGAAGCATATTTTTAAATAAGATCTTGTTATGTACCCCATTTTATGCATATATAATATGCTATATGCATATTATATAATATGTATATAATATATAAATATAATTTGTTTATTTGTTTGCTTTTTCGCGGGGCGTACAAATATAACCTGCGGGCCGCGGTTTGATGACCAGTGATAATACGACGTCATTATGATGTAAGCAGGTGTGACGTGAGGTTGATGACGTCACACAAAGACAAGGAAGGGGAAAAGGAAGCTCTTTCCAGCCAGGCAAGGTGTACTGCCTGGGGACCGAAGTCCTTTTGAAAAGTGTTAAAACATGTATATAGTGGGTACAAGACAAATAATTGTGATATGGCGATTTAGGATTTTATTTATGAATTTCGTTATTTTCTATTTTTTGTTATTTTTCTTTTTTGTTTGTAGACTGCTTGGGCCGCTATACAAGTTTATCTATTTTCATCGCAAATAGCCATGCTTCCTGGCTTTCAAAAAAAATGCATGTCTTTCTTATCGTTTCCAGAAAAGCAGGCGCGTGGTTCAAATAAACGGGTATTGTGATAAATCAATCGACAAGAAAAAAAAAAGTAAAAATGGTCGGTTTTGGAAGATTGTTCTACCTACGTCAATTTCCAAAATCTGAAATTTTGAAACTTAATGACGAACATTTTTTTAAAAAAACAATGTATTTTTCTTACCACTTTCAATCGGGATTTACAATGGTACTGAACATTATTAACTTCCCGCTACGTATGTATAAGGAAGTTACTGATTTTGCCCCGATTTTCTAAAATCGAGTTTTCACCAGATCTCCACGTTTTGAGGTCCTAGGAATCTTTTCCGATTATTTTAACGATGACGTCAGTATGTCTGTATGTGTGTGTATGTGTCTATGTAAACATCTCATAACTTTTGAACGGCCGGACCGATCGAAACGCGGTTAATGGCGTTCGATTGGATTCCGCCCAACTTAGAATTCCTGAAAATTTGAACCAAGCCAGCCCGGGAGATTTTCAGAAGTTTTGAAAAAATCAAAAAAAATATTAGCGAAACAGTATCTTTTTAACATAACTTCCAGATTAATGTACCGATTGAGTATAAAAACTAATCTGCTCTTTTCCCCAAAAAACTACGTCAAACGCATAAATTGCATCGAAATCGGTTTATCCGTTTGGGAGAAATCGTTGACGAAAAGTTTTAAAAAAATTGGTTTTCAACGAAATTTTTCAACAAATAATTTTTTGGTATTCTACGATATTTTAGTACAAAAAAAAACTACGTTGAATGCCGTTGCAAAAATCACAATTGAATCTAATTTACAAAAGTTACAGCATTTCAAATATTTATGTTGTTTTTAGCAAACTTACTTCATATTTTTGAAATAACTTTCAGGCTAATACACCGATTGACTTAAAAATCTTATTAGCTTTTTTTTTTAAAGTATGATTTATCAACGACGAAAATTTTTGAAAATATGTCTTTTGACATTTTTCGAAGTTTTTCAACCTATAGGTTATTTAGCGAAATATTTTTAGCTTAGATCTCAAAAATTGAGTTGAATGCAATTTGAAAGATCAAAATTGATCGTCGTTTCCAAATTATACAGCTTTTCAGAAATATATATTTTTTATTTTTAATAATATATTGGAGATGGGGAGAAAAATACATTGATTTAAAAAATGTTCTACTACTACATCAATTTGAATAAACGTAAAAGTTCCAAATATCGGGGTATAATTGAGATATTGAACCTTTATTTTTAAAGTGCATTTTGCAAAAATGCAGGATCCATGAAGAACTTTCAATTATTTATGTTCTCAAAAATTTTAAAACGTCCATAAACGAACACTAATTATTATTTTAATTGACGTGACTGGGAAAGGCAAGTCCTTTTCTTAGGATGTCAGAAGTTTCTGCTAAAATTTGCGACGAAGGTAAATAAACTTTAAATGACTAGCGTTACCCACATCCTGGTACAACCTGGGGATCTTCAAGCGAAGAGTGAACAGGTACCTTCTAGGGAAGCGCGTTCCATCTTACGCCGCATTTTAGCTTACCATCAGGCGAGATCGTGGTCAAGCGCTTCCCTATCGACAGTAAAAAAAAAATTTTTTGTCCGGATCATTGGTGAGTTTTATACATATATTAATCCGGCGTCTTTCTTTTCGGTGACATCGTGGAGGTTACACAAAACAGTTCTTGGAAAATAGCAAATAAGTTCACCTTTTAATTATGAACTTCGGCAAAATAATGCCTGAATCCGTTTTGGCGTTTTGTGACTCATGTGATAGAGGTGAGACTTTTAGGCAAATGCAAAAATTTACGAGCCACCTTACTCTCCAAACCGAAACACGACAGTGACAAGCTCTGTCGCTATTGCAACAGACATAGGTACGACGGTACCAGACCCGTGCGAAATAGCTGCAAAAACATGTAAACAGTTGACCCTACAGGCTATCCCTTAAACTTCCCGCTAAATTAAGGTATTTGAAACTCAAAAGAGTAAAACCTATAAGCATAGATTTTTTCAGTTCAAACATCTATTTTTTTATGTTAAAATGGCATATATTTTGATTTTTAAAATGCTGTATATTTTGGAAACGATGATCGATTTTGATCTTTGTAATGGCGTTCAACTCAATTTTTGAGATCTGAAATATTGTTTTAGCTAAATAATTAATCAATAGATTGAAAAATTTTGAGGTAATGTCAAAAAAAAATTTTTTTTAACTTTCGTTCCTGATGAATCCCAAACAAATTCACCGATTATGATCCAATAGGTATTCAACGCAGTGTTTTAAGGAGAAAAGCTAATAAGATTTTTAAGTCAATCGGTGTATTAGGCTGAAAGTTATTTCAAAAATATTAAGTAAGTTTGTTAAAAATAAGGTAAGTAATTTTAATATTTTTTAAAAGCTGTAACTTTTGAAAATTAGATTCGATTTTGATTTTTGAAAGGGCATTTGACGTAGTTTTTTTAGTACTAAAATTATTGTAAAATACCAAAAAATAATTGGTTGAAAAATTTCGAATTTATGTCGAAAAAGCACTTTTTTCAAAATTTTTCGTCAACGATTACTCCCAAACAGATAAACAGATTTTGATGCAATTTATGCATTAGACGTAGTTATTTGAGGAATAGAGCTGATTAGTTTTTATACTCAATCGATACATTAATCTGGAAGTTATATTAAGAAAATACTATTTCACCAAAATTAAAAAAAAAAAAGACAGATTCATAGAGAACTGTGTCCACCAGCGTCCATAATAAAAAGAAGCGGGGCTCTTCTAAATACCGGAGACGCCGACAGCAGATGTCGTCACGGACGTACGCGTACACCTGACCGAGCTTTAAAATTATGCTCCAGGGTGTAGCCAGGATAGTTTAAGTTTGCCAAATCAGATGAGCATCTTATCTGTATCTCCGTGAGGAACAAGATACAAGGTTTATGTATGAATCTCCAGGCGGAAATGGACTGCAGCAAGATAAGAATGTAAATCTCTGATGTTAGTAAGGTCTACTTTCACCGAGAGGAGGTGCTGCTACTGTTCAACGTTATTCTTGTACCTTGTCATTTTAGGCTTGGACATAGATTCTAATATAAACTGGAAGAATCATATAATTAAAATTAAAAACAATAATGTCGAGGTTTACATATGCTTTATGAGAACTTCGCAAGGCAACGGATCTTAATACTGCATTGTCTGCGTATTACGCATATGCAAACTCATGGCTTACATATGGCGTTCTACTAGTAATAGTGTGAATGTACAAGACGTATTTATTTCCCAAAAGAAATGTTTACGTATACTCAAGAATATAAAAGACACCGAAAGCTGCAAACCATATTTTAAAAGCCTAAAAATATTAACGTTGACGTCAATATACATTACGGAAACAATTAAATTTATAAAAAAATATCCTCAATTTTTTTAAAATCAAATTGATATTCTACGACGCTTCGAAAGTAGATTTAACCAAATATAATGTGTGTTAAAAAAACTACCAGATATATGTATTTAAATCAGAAGAAAATGTCCGTATATTTATAAAACTTGTGAAAAATCTCCTGATAGAAAAATGTTACTACACTCTTAACGACTTTCTTAATGACAATTACATAAATTTTTCATAAAATCCAGTCCAGTCCAGTCCTACATTGCAATACCCTAATAGGGTGTGTATATTCACTACCTGCTAATTATTGTAACACCTAACATAGAAATGATTTGTAACATATAATGCAATAAAATGATGGAGTATGGATTGAGTATTGAGTATTTTCCTTTAAGAGAGTGAGTGAAGTAGGTAAGAAGGCGGTAGTGAATCGAGGCTCTATACTTCCAGACCTGAGACACACACTTGGAAGTTACATTGTCGGGAACTAGACTGGAGCTGCGAGGACGCTCGAGCCCGCCAAAAAATGTCCATAGGGCCCTCTCATCCGGTCGCCTACCGGCACTATGGCGCATTTTGGATTTTTCACTAGTTGAAAAACTAGTTGGTGGGGCAGGCTTTTACGGGTGACTAGCACGGTATTTGGGCCCCCTAGTGACTAGCGGTCGGCCAGCAGTGCACCGTGCTTCGGATCTCGCTACCCTCCATGACTACTCCAGATGCATCAACGTCAATGTGTATCAGATCGTCCAGATTGTATAGGCGCAACTGATTCGACCCATTTTCACTAAAGCTACATTAGCGTTAACGTGACGGAAAACGGACGCTTGGCGACACGACTTCAGCTGATGGATGGTCCTTACAGCTGCGACATATGACCTAACCCTCTCATCATATCACCTAATTATTACCACCAAGGGGCCACATGTAGAGATACAGAATTCCGGGTATTCTCCTACGGACGAAGGTGATTCAGCCCTCTTTTTCAAAATTTCTCAAAATCTCCTGGGCCATCTTAGTTTAAATTATAAGGAAGTCTAAGTTGAGCGGAATCCAATCGAATGCCATCAACCGCGTTTCGATCGGTCAAGCCATTAAAAGTTATGAGATGTTTACATACACACACATATATACATACATACTGACGTCATCGCGAAAGTAGTCGGAGAAGGTTTCTAGGACCTTAAAACGTGAGCATCTTGTGAAAACTCGGTTCTCGTAAATCAGGCCAAAATCAATAACTTCCTTATCTACATACGTAGCTGGACGTTAAAAAAAGCCTGGGTAAGAAATTGCAGAGATGTCTAGAATTGTAATGTGTTGAAAAACGCCGACAGCACATAGGACAGACGTATTTATAACAATACGAGTATCTTAATACCCAACATTGCGTAGCGACAAGAGATTAAATTAGCTAGCAGCTCGTGTCTTAAACCCGAAACAATTCTGGCACGACAATGAGATCGATGCATGCCACGGCTTAATATTACGAAACATTCCACGACACTATTAAGACACCATTTTGTTTCATATTTTAAAATATCAGACCCGGGATAAGGTACTGGGATACTTCGTAGGAAGTTCTATTAATTAGTTTGTTACACAATAAAACGATTTACACAGGTTGGCTGGCAAAATATTATTTACAAGATTGAAAGACACCAGATACTGCATTGCCACTGGAGGAGTTTAGCGTTGAAACCAACGGGCCAACTTTTATCAGAGTGACATCATAACCACTGTAATTTACCGTGTCATAACTGTAGAGGTTGATAACGTCACACAAGGACGAGGAGTGCAAAAGGAAGATCTTCCCAGCCAGGAAAAGTGCCTGCCTGCCAAGGGACTGAAGTCCACTTGAGAAGTGAAAATCACTTGAGAAGAAACTTGTATATAGTATTAACAAGATAAATAGTTGTGATATCGCGATTCAGGAATTTTGAATTTCATTTTTTCTTTTTTTATTGTAGCGTTTGTAGATTGCTTGAACCGCTTCAAATGTAACACATCTAATATATACAAATTACGTGTACGTTGTTTGTCCGCGAAGAACTCTGAAACTACTGAATCGATTTCAATTAAATTTTGTAGATATCTACTGTTTGGTCCAACTTAAAAGATAGGATAGTTTCATAAAAAACGTCGCCAGTTGCTTGCTGGTCACTGGGTGCACCTCTTCGGATGTCACAGCACCAACAACATTCAAGCAGCAACGACTGCCACTAATAGGGGACGACCGGGTAATGGGAATTAGCGGGCAATGGTAATCACCCACATATCTCCAAAACTACAACCGCTAGAAATACGTTTACTGCCGTCCCCGCCCCGCTTTGTCCCCCCGCTAGCGGTGCAAGAGCGCCGCGCTGGTATTGTGGCGGTCTCGGGAATGAGATGTGTATTTTGTTTTTGCGGCTCGCCGATGTAAACTTTTAAGGACGCATAATAAACGGTAGGTATTCTAATTATTGATCTACTAGTTTGTGTCTTTTTTACGCCTTTACTCGTATATTCAGTATAACGATTTTATACTCAACAACACCTATACAACGCTATTACGTGTTTTGCAATAACTAGATAGCAACGCACCATTAACATCTTTGATGTCTATATTCGATGGTTGACTCTTTCCATCAGGAGACCCATCTGCTTGTTTGCTATCTTATGATATAAAAAGAAAAATTAAAAAATTACGATAATTATTGCGCATTGCGAAATACATAATAACCCCGCGGATCAACTCGTCTAATATAATATACAATTCTCGTGTCACAGTTTTAGTTATTGTGTTCAGGGTTACGGGCGCGAAGACACTTTTTTTAAGTTCCTAGGTATGTTTTATACACATTCGATACCATAATCTTAAAAAATTAATTAAGAGACCAAACGTGAAGTTTGGTTGAACCAAGATCAAAACATAAGTAACCGAGTTTCTATTTGAGAAATCGGTTAAAAAATGCAGTGAAGTTTTTTTGTATTCATCCATGATAAAAATGTTTTACGACAAGAAAGTGAACACGCGTTGTTTTTGTAGACATCGGAAAAAGTTTCGATATCCGCGAACTAAATACACTGGCGACCAAATAAATCTTCAGCTAACCAAGTAACGGATTCCAATACAATGGAATGAGATTATCTATAGTTTGAATGAAAAAATATCTACGTATTTTAAGACTTTTTGTTACAAATAACTTGATGCGCCGCGTAGCTCGTCGCGGGAACAGATTTTTTGAATCTCGTGGAAAAAACGCATTTTTCCGGTATAAAATAATTGAGTTACAAAAACTCGATGCACCCCGCGGCCCGTCGCATTGATTTTTTTATAATTCCCGCGGAAACAATGCATTTCTCGGGATAAAAATTACAATTTTTTAATATTGAACAGAATACCTACCTGTCTATCTATTAAATTTCACATAATCGCGTGATCCAGTAACAAACATTCAAACTTAACACATAGGTACTTTAGCATTCATATCTTTATGTATCAAATTATACACATAGAACATGCAAAATATACATGCATTGTTATAATTATTAAGGACTAGCTTTTGCCCGTGGCTTCGCTCGTATTAAATTGGGGACAGATTTCTTGTTTTGTTTTTGTTTTGTCACAAATAGTACGCATACCAATTTTAAACTTTCTACCTTGGTAATCGCGGAATGCGTATAAACTCCCCCCCCCCCCCCAATTTAGGGAAATGGGGGGTTAGAAAGAGACAAAAAGTAGCCTATGGCACTCTCCATCACTTCAACTGTCTCCACTTAAAAAATTACGTCAAGTCGTCGCTCCGTTTTGCCGTGAAAGACGGACTAACAGTTAACACACACATACACTTACCCATTTAGAATGCCATTTACCGGCTCGTGGGCCAAAATGTACGGGCTACCAGTTAGTAACCTGTACACGTAGTACAGGTGGTTGATACGCGATGTTTATTGTAATCGTTAGGTTAAACGACTCGCGCTCGCCGTGACTATATCGCCTCTGCTTTGCCTTGTCGGCCTTTTTTATATAACCATGTACCTAACCGTACAATCATAGAAATACAATAGAAATCGGTTCAGGGGTTTAGCCGTAAAAGTGTAACAGACTGACAGTCAGAATTTCGCAATTATAATATTAGTGTAAAAGTATGAATATGGATTAGTTTTTCGATACAAATATTATGAAGAGGTAACATTAATGAGTTTGTTTGTAGGAAGTAATCTCTGCAATTACTAAATAGGTTTTGAATATTTTTTCATCACTAGAAAACATTATTCCTGAGTGACATATGCTAAATTTTATCCCCACTTTCCCGCAGGATCGAAGCCTGCTCAGGTTATATTGTGGGAAACATCTTTTCTATATTTTTCTACAACATTCCAATGAGGTAAGATTTGTTTGTTTGTAATAGATAAACTCGAAAACTACTGGACCGATTTTAAAAGTACTTTCACTAATACAAAGCTATATTATCACTAAGTAGCATGGGCTGCTTATTTACCCGACTAAGTAAAGGGAAGTATTGTATGAGTTACGCGAACGAAGTCGCGGGGAAATAGGTATTTTTTCAACTTAGCGATTATTTAGCTAAAGCAATATTTTAGATCTCAAAAATTGAGTTGAATGTTATTCGAAAGATCAAGAGATCAAAATCGATCAGCCTTTCCAAAATATACCTACAGCTATTATTATATACAGCTTTCAAAAATCAATATACCTACTGCAATTTAAAAAAATAGATATTTGCACTGAAACAATCTATGCTTATAGGTTTTATTGTTTTGAGCTTAGAATACCTTCATTTAGCGGTAAGCTTCAGGGATGGCCTGCAGGGCCAACCATTTACAGATTTTTTTTATATCATAAGATAGCAAACAACATAAAATGGATACCTGAGATGTCAATGGTGTGTTGCTATTCATGTGGCGGGATGGGAATGCTAAGTTTACGGTTACTTTACCCTCCAAACCGAAACACGACAGTGATAAGCATTGACGCTATTGCGACCAGAACAGGTAAGGCGGTGGTACCGAAGTCCAAAACTCGGGCGAGACATTGCGGAACTCTACCACCTATTAGTTAGTCACCTATAGTTCACTTTTCCCTTCGTACAAGATTTGAAAAAGCTCGACCGCTTTTTCAGACGCAAAAATATTCCGCTCTGCTTTACAGACTCAAGGATGACGGCAAAAAATCGAATGACGGAAACCGGATTTAGTCACTATCATCAGAGAGTTGAATAAACTACGTTCTAGAGCAACTATACTAAGTAAAAATCGTGTTCCATTTCGTTAACACTCGCTACAGCGCTGAAACAATTATTAATCGTCCAACCAAAGGCTGCAGTGCTGTGTGCTACAGTGCTGCAACGTACAATAGAGTTTAATATATATTGGCGACCAAAAGGTCTTACCTGCCGTGAATTTCATGGGCTTACGTATTTCATTTAATGAGCTCTGACGTAGGTGCAGTCCATGAATTGTACTTTAGTGGAATACAAGTGTCGTGGCGGAAATATAATTTCGAAATTTTTGCTTGCATAAATGAATGGATGTATATTACTCAATCACGCAAAACGGCTAAACCGATTTGGATATAATTTGGCACACATGTAGATGACTGCCGGGAATAGCACATTGTACCCCAAATAAATAAGTAGTTCCCGTGGGATTCAACAAAAACTTTTGTAATACCACGAGCTGCTAAAGGGCTGTATGGGCTAGTCTGTAGGTAGTATACTCCTTGCAGACTGGCTCCTACAGTATTTTAGGTGTACTTAACTCTAAAAATTTTGTGTAGTCGTTGCACTAAAATGTTACAACCAGGGCGACATAATCGCTTTTGCGATAAAGCCCTTTTTTCTGATTAAAAAAAAAACAATAATACCACGAGCTGAAGAGTGCAGTTAATCGGTTTATAACTTACTGAGTTCTTTTAAAAACAACAATTTTAATTAAAGAGAATTTAAAAAAATTAAACCGACTTAAAATATCAACTATACCCATAAAGTAATGTACGTAAGGATGACATTAGGTTGTTGTTTAAATTAATATCTAGCTTTAAAAAAATTATATGTATATTCACTTACCTTTAGTTCTAGTAGTCGATAGAATACCTTGAAAAACGTACGAGACGCGACCATTGGGAACGAGATAATACTATTCAATAACACATCGTCGGTTCCGAACTCGAAGCCATACACTTCCGTACAAATTAATTAAAGATGCACTATAAGTAGCCTGTTTACTAAATTTAGAAACACTACAATTATGCAATTTTCCTGTTGACCTGTATTTTGAAATTAGCTGTTACCTTCGTCTATACACAAAGGTATAACGTTTACTCTGTCTCTACAATTACTAACACCTGCTTTACTGCCAGTTATCACGTGAAATGCGAGTAAAAGCTTAAGGGTACTACCATCGTTACTACGTAGTGGTAGAGTTCTGAACCTCTACAAAATTCTGCAACGTCTTACTGGGGTTTGGTGTCACCGCCTCAACTGTTTCACCGCTATAACATCAGTGCTTGTGGCTGTACTTCTAATACAGTATAGCCATTCTAATCTGAGGATTTGATCTCAATTTTTTGTTAAAAGCTTTCTTTCTGCATTGTGCTAGGTATATACAGGTTGAGATTAACTTGTCACGATGTTCTGCTCCAATTGAGTTTATAACATTATCTTGACATGTATGCATGTAGTCACGTAAGTCAAGGAAGCAGGGTAATTCCGACTGGGTCGTGGTGTAACATTCGGAATTCTGTATCTCTCTGGTATTTGCCGGGAAAATATATAGGCATTGTGTTTAGAAAGTATGTTCTTCAGTTGCACAGTAGGTACGATAAAACGGCATGTATCAAGGTAGTGTGTATTTCCATCATAAATTTTATTAGGTATTTAACAGGGCATCCATAAATTATGATGCAATTTTGTAGTTTTGTCGACCCCGCCCACTTGGTTACTCGATAAGGTAGTCCTATTAGAGTAGCTTCTTGGCTCGACCTGGCTTCTTTAAGCCATTAGGCACGACAAATAATAACTAATAACAATTGTTAACTGTTTATTACCTCGCATATATTTCTTAAACATAATACCTACGACTCTCCTGATTGTAAGAGACATCAGTCAGAGAGGAAAAAATTGATACAACTTCGCATATGGCCATCATTGTGAACAAATTTTTTGCCAAAAACTCAACAAATACCATCGATCAACCACCTTATTCACCATAGATAGCTCCAGCTGATTTCTATCTCTTTCTAAACTTACCACTTCGTGGCACCCATTTTTAGTAGTAGAAGACATAAGAGAATTATTAGTGGCGAAAACTGAACTCTATTATGCTAAAAGCGTTTAAATAATGATTTGACGATTGGATTATTTTTGGCGTAAGTGTATCGTTTCTGAAGGAGAATAGGTACTTTGAAGACGATAAAATAAATTTGGATGAATAACTAACATTTTGTGTATTATTGATCGTTTCCCGGTACTTTCTTTACAGAGTAGTACATAGGTTACATGTGCACACATGCACTACTGACTACACTATACAGGGTTAATTTTAAAGGTCCGACCAAATTTTCAGAGACTGTTCGGAATCGACAATGTGATCGGTTTTGTAATATTTAAATAAAATAATTTAAAAAAATCAAAATTTCATTTTATCTGACACAAAAAACAAAACGCATGGATATAATTTTAATTACGCCAAATTCGAACTAATAAATTTTAGTGCTTTCAAAAAGGCCTTCAATCATATTAAAAGTGATCGAGAAAATGTACTGAGATCAACAGATTAAATAATAGTTACTATCGTAACTACAGGTAATGTAAAATGACACGCCGCCAGACATCATTACAGAGTTGATTCATAAGACTCGGTGCATCCAATTAATGATTTTGTGGAATATTTTTATATTATCCCGTAATAATTTTGCAATAATAATTAAAACGCACTGTTAATTCAATATTTAGTTCTAACTTTAAAATTTGGCTGGACATTTAAAAGTAACCCATATATCCTCCAGGACAAAATAATACGTGAGCCATGTAGTGTTGCAAGAACTGGGCTAATCTTCGCAGTCTGATACCTAGTAGTCACAAGATAGTAAGAGGTTTAGCTTTTGATCAACTCTTTAGAGCCGCCTGCCAGAAAGGAGTCTTCTCCTGGAGAGAGAGACCTCCTTATGAACTTCCATCTTTGACTCACTTTTTGCTAATTCATTAGCAATGTTATTCACAAATAAACCATTGCGTCTTGTAGGTTGTGGCCCAAATTGGCTCAAATAACGACACACCTTTTGCTGCATTACATATTAAAAGTTAAAATAAAATACTGTTTTATATAAATGTTTTATTGTAAAATGTTAAACACTATTCTTTATATTTACAAATATTAAAGTACATAATATATCATATTGATTACATTATTCTTATTAACATAAGCCAAGCATGAAGCAACAGTCAGTATAGAATACATTGGTCATTCAGTATTTATACACCCTTCTTCACTAGCCAGTGCCCAGCGCTATCACATACTATAAAATATACTATCAGTGTGTTTTTCTTGTACTTCAAAACACAACATGTAAAAATAATTATAGTACGCCCTTTGAAAATTTTAGCTGATAACTATACAAAAAATTAAGTTAAAACAAAATACTCTTTTATATGTTTTATTGTAAAGTTGTGATAAACTATGTCAAATGTTTTGATAAACTATGTGAATAGGGTGACCAAATTTCTAACAATTTAGAAAAGTATCTAGACACCCCTATCCCGGAAGAGGTAGGCAGTGTTACTACCAACGCATTTATGATTAGCCGAAGATACTTATTTTTACAATTTAATGGCAAGTAGCTAACCAGGCACTTATCCAATCCCGAGCAACATTGCTTTTATTAGAAAACTGAAAAAATACATTTTTGAATCATCCAACGCAGGAATCAAACCCAGGACCTCATGAGGTCAACACCGACACTGGACCACTAGACCACAGAGGCGAATTTGATAACTAACTGATTGCAGGATGCAGTTTTGTTTCTTAACTAATTTAAATTAGTACAACATATTCATTTCATTATTTAGTGCCGGCATTATCAATCTTTTGGTGTCACTGGCACACTTCATTTTATCAAAATTTCTTAGCACAACAGCAAAAAAGTAACAAGGTATGAGAACCATCCCTTGATGGGATGGCTCACATTTTTTTACTCATGTTTTCAACGCAGCTTACAATTTGCAAAACACTTGAAAATACACTAGCTTTCAAACGGTGATCTAGTTTATGCTTCAACAAAAACAAATTACACCATGCTGAAGCTTAGACTCACTAGGTTAGTTTTGTAAAAACATTGGTGATTCCGAACTTTACTGGTGTAAGCTCAGTTCTTGCTTAATTGTTACTTCTTAAAATTAGATATTCTTAGAATTAGAATAAAAAGAAATTCCTCATGCGTTATAACACACCTTTCAATTAAATGTAAGCTAAAGGAACATATATTATTTAAAAATACAAAACAGTACAAAAAATGCACTTAAAACTAACTATATAGATATACTTGTTTTAAAATCCATAATTTCACAAAATTCACAGCACTGTGTAGTCTATTAAACTTAATGTTACCGATGAGCTTTTGTCTCTGTACTTTCACTTTCTTTCTGTTGTCACAAATCATAATTAAAATAATAATGTCTTCGTTCTAAATCTCTTATTTCTACAATATCAGTCTTGAGTCTTAACTTTAGAATTTCTCTCCAGATGGCTTCTCGATGCTCTTTGTTGGTGATGCCCATTCTTAATAATGTATTGTCATTTATTCTTACTAAAGCTCGACCAGTTATATCATGCTGGGGAATAAATTTTGTTTATTTTAATATTAAATGTTGTGTAGTGTATATATTACATAGTAGTTGCAGTATGAAGCCCGCTGCATCATAAAAGTTTTTGATGAATCCCATGGGATCACCTAATTTTTCCAGCATAAAAAGTAACCTATGTGCTATTCTAGGTCATCATCTACCTGTGTGCCAAATTTATTCAAATCCGTTCAGTAGTTTTTGTGTGATTAAGTAACATATATTCATCCATCCAAACCTATTGCATCCATACTAATACTATAAATGCAAAAGTCTGTCTGTCTGTCTGTTATGCTTTCACGGCTAAACCGCTGGACCAATTTTCATGAAATTTGGCATGGATATAGTTGAAGATCCGGGGTCAAACATAGGCTATTTTTTTTTAAAAAATCAGTCCCTGGGGGGCTGAAATAGGGGATGAAATTTTTATTAAAAGCTATTTGGACGACTTATTAACATACTCGTGGGCGAAGCTGTGCGGGTCAGCTAGTTTATAATATTTACTGAAGCCCTCCATGATACGCTAATCTTGATTTTAGAATGTCAAAATCATAATATTGAATTAAAAATTTTTTCAAATTATATTTCAAACAATAATATGACTGCCTCTTTGGTGTAATTTTTTTTTATATCTTAAGATGGCAAACAAGCAGATGGGTCTTCTGGTGTAAAGAGACAACCATCACCTTCCCAAATACGTTAATGGTGTGTTACTATCCTTGTGGTGGGGTCTTAATGCTACATGCATATGTTTAGTGGCTACCTTACTCTACAAACTGGAACACAATTACAAGCAATTGTAGCCCTTCATTAAAACTGTGCAACTGTGCAAGCAAATAAATATTTTACCTCATGAAATCTTTCCCAATATAAATTATAGTAATCGCTGCAGTGTCGACGCAACCATTTTTGAACATCGGCTTCAGTCCATAAATATACAGCTTTTGGGCGAGTAGTTTTAGTCTGAAATAGTGTTTATTTATTTATTATTTATATGTAAGTTGCGAACTCAAGAACTTTTCGAATAAATAAGACATGAATCGTAATTCTGCTACTACTGACTAGTTTAGATAATGATTCATGGGAAGATAATATTCAGTAAGATTACACATTCAGTTTATATTACCTTTTGTTTGTTAGAATTTAGACTAGAATCTTCAACCATTGTTAATTAATTGTAATTTAGTTTGACAACCTTAAATATGATAAAATAAGATCAAACAATGTGAAAACCAGATTTTGCTATGTAACAACTAAACACATTTATTTTTCGATTAGTAATAACCTTAACCACTTCTCCTTATTTCTCAGTGAGGTTGTGGAAACAAAATGTGAGATGAAAATTATTAAACAGCAGTTAATTGATAAAGAAAACGGCAAATAAATATTTTATGCGTTTTGTTTACATTATTGGCAATTTGTGATTGAGAAACGGTGTTGCCAGCCCCTGTAGATTTTTCTCTCCAAATACCTTATAAAATTCCCCTAGAAACCCCTAAGTATTTTTTAATATACCTAGAATAGTTTAAGTTTACAAATAGTTTTTATTATAGTTTTAGTATATCAAATAAATAACTACTTCACAAATGAAATAAAGTGATGCAATGTTATTTACTGTGTCTAAAACCGCCATCGTCATCAGTGAGTTCAACGGAGGTGCTAGTGCTAGTCGCTTTTTCTTTGTAATAATGAATCCTGCAGCTGTTTTTAACATATTTTTCAAAAGTATAAATTTTATGAAAGAATTGAATTCAACATTAAATGTGAATCTTACCATCAAGATGCCTTGCTGGTAAGATAATAAGTTATAATTTGCGAGCGATAATTTGTTACTTTATTTATTATTTACTAGCTGACCCGGCAAACGTTGTTCTGCCTTTTTAACTACTCTTTACTTTACTTTTCTCGCCTTTTAAACCTGCCCTGAACTTTAACAATTAATTCATTTTTACATTGACCGCCTCGTTGGTCGAGTGGTTAGCGGCCCTGACTACGCAATCTACGAGGCTCGGGTTCGATCCCCGACAGGGACAAGCATTTGTGTGATGAGCATAAATGTTTGTATTTCCGGGTTTGGGTGTTTATTATATATATATATATATATATATATATATATATATATATATATATATATATATATATATATATATATATATATATATATATATTATATATATATATATATATATATATATATATATATATATATATATATATATACTGCCGTGCTTAGGAAAAAGGCAGTAATGTGCAAAAAGCCAAATTAGAGAAAAATTGAATTTAAATTGCAGATTATTTAAAACGAAATAAATAATATTAATCTTCTATAATTATGATTAAATGACCAATACTATTTTGCATGGCTCTATGAGAAGTCATTTTTGTATATTTTTAAAAAGTAATTCATTGGCGGGCCGAAAATAAATGACGTACTGTCTTTTATTGCTGCAAGCAAAACGGCAGTAACTTGAAATTTACTGCTTTTTTACTCTGTAACACATGATTACTGCTTTTTTCCATTTTTTTTTAATTATAATATAAATTATTTTGTTTATAAAAGGTGCAGTAATATGGAATAATTTTTTTTTAACATATTTTATTGTTAAAAAAATAAACACAACTGGGTACAAAAATTATTATCTTATAAACGTTAAATCACAAAATATAAAATACTAATTGTAACTTTCTAATTTTTTTTACAAATTTTAATACTTATACATTTACAATACGATTAATACTTTATATAACAATAATTATATTGTTATTTATACAACAATTAATACAAATATTTAACAATTATTTAATCTTTTTAATTTTTCGAATTATCAACTAATGAAAAACAACAGTCTTAGAAATTAAACAAAGATTATTTTTTAAATTTTTGGAAAAAAGAAACGGAAGTTTAATCACATAGAAAACTTTTTAAATAAAATGAAACCTCAACAAACTGTATTTAATAACTGAAAAACAAATGAACTTTAATTTTAAAATTCATAGTTATTTTTCTGGTAAATTTTGCCAGAAAATTTTATGATCATCAGGTATTAAAGGACAAATATTTTTTAAAATGGCCTCTTTCTTGGCTTTACTTACCCCATTTTTTTTTCACATTGAATCGGATCAGGAATACCTTTTTTGGCAGCTTTAACTTTCAAATAATTATTTAATATTTTAAAATCTTCGTTGTAATCAGTCTTGTATTTTAAATCAGTCGTTCCTCTGTTAACTTCAATTTTTTACAATATTTGATAAATATACTTTTTCAGTCTTATCATGATTATAATTTCTGTTTTTTACAGAAGTATGATCAAGGAAATAATAAAAGTCACAAATACCCATAACTTTTATGTTGACTTTCTTTCTTGCTCCTTCAACAGTCGAGGTGAATTCAGGAAAATCATAAACTTTACCCTTCTTCTTCATCGCAAGTTCTATTTGATGGTGAAATGAGTCTGCTGACATAAATGTGTGTCCTGGTTCAAAGTAATTAACTTCAATTACTTTAGCTTGTATCAAAGAAGAATTTATAATATACGGTAGATAGGAAAAAAAAGCCCAATTTTTATTCTGAGCACAGCAATTATCTAACCACAAGATTATTTTTTCATAATCTTTATGCTAAAGAAAAAATTGGTGATAGGTTGAAGTTATCTCTTCTTTGCTCCGCTCTCGTATTCCTTCATGCCATATTACAGTGAAAGGTACAGCATCAACTTGATTTTTACCGACAGGAACGAAAGTTTCATTATATGTTGTAAGTCTGTTTGTGAATATGGCTGACTTGAAACATTCAAGACGGGGTAACATAATAATTTTCTGTAAATCAGCTGACATACAAAGTGTTTTGTTATCGTACGACATTTTGGCATAGTCTTGATAGTATTTTCTTGCTTGTTTACTTTTTTTATCATGTAGTAACCACTTTTTACGAAACGAAAATTGAAAAAAAATAATCTAAACTGATATGTTTTTAATTATCAGATGAAGAAAAAAATAATTATTGATCTGATAATTTTAACAATATACAATAATTTTCTTATTATAAATAACCATTATTTAAATTATCGGACGACTAATTATTTTTTATTCATCCAAATTGTCGGATCGCTAGCAACAGCCTAATTATTAATATTGATATTTTATTTTAGTTTAGATACGAAATTTTATTTCAAACTTGTATACAACTGAGTAAAAAAAGGAGGGTTAGAATTTTGTAAACACATAAAATCACGTTTAAAGTTTACAATACTTACAAATTACAACATATTATAATAATAAAATGTATATTAATTATTTAAATTGTGAAATAAGATTTTTTTAACAAAAATACACTTACTTTCAAAATTATTAATCAGAAAATCCGGAAAGAAAATACACTGCGCTCACAACAATATTTTACTTTAAAATGTCAACAATGTAACAGAAGAAAGCAGTAAAATGACAATTACTGCTTTTTTCGTCGGTAAAGTCGATTATAACATAACCATTAATGACACTCAATAAAGAGTAAAAAAGCAGTACTTATCACTCTCAGAAGATAAAAGCAGCATAATTTGAACCATACTGCTTTCTTCCTTTAAGAAATAGATGTACTGCTTTTATACATAGGAAATGTAATTAATTCCAAATATTTGTCGAATTAATAAAATTATTATCTTACGGAAAATAACAATATAAATGTAATATTGTATACTAGATAAACGTAAAATCATTGAAAAAACATATTGGCATTGAAATTTCAAAAAAGCAGTAAGTGAACATTACTGCCTTTTTCCTAAGCACGGCAGTATATATATATATATATATATATATATATATATATATATATATATATATATATTCTGGTATTTATATATGTATTCCTATGTATTAGTATCTTTGACTAATACCCATAACACAAACAAATATTTGCTTACTTTGGGGTTAGATCAGTAAGTGTAATTTGTTCCGTGAATATTTATTATTATTCAAAACCAAAATTAGCCAAATCGGTTCTCGAGCTTTAGCGAGACTAATGAACAGCGATTGATGTTTCTGTCGCGGCCGTTCTTCTGGCAATCTAATACTATACATATCTTACCTATCGCAGCACTGAAGCCATTGAAAGCAAGGGAGAAGCTCTGATGTTTAGTCTAGATATCGCTAAAGCCTTCAAATGGACCTGGCACAAGGCACTTCTGAGCAAATTAACATTTTACGGTTATTTATTAGACACTTTTATTGTTGCACTTGTACATAAATTTCACTTTTACACGTATATTTTTAATATATTTCTCGATCGGTTTTACTTTTAAGGCATCTTCAGGATGTAATATACTTAAATCTTACGGATTGCACATAAAGCTTTGTAACTGTATCACAAACTTTTTAGACAACCGCAGCATTATGGTTGTCGTATATGGTATATGATTCTTCAAGGCTGTGTTTTATTTCCAAATCTGTTCATCCTGCATTTATTGTTACGCTGATAAGATTAGGGTTATATGCCGGTCAATTTACGGCAAAGGCGGATGAGTGGCAAGAGTCGGAACATGCTTGTGTTTGTGTTGAGACGTCTCTGAAGCGGGTCTCGGAATAAGATAATCAAAACCTGGTTTTATTTATGACCTAGAAGACACAGGTCTTTGCGTTAACTGCCAAAACAAATTAATTTATTAGGGCTTCTGAACACAACCCGTAAGATCTCATCAAACACATCTGTACTAGATGACGAAATTTCGAATGAAGTCCAATTCTGAGATAGTTTGAAGAGTAAGGTTAAATACCCTAGCGCAGTCCTTTTTTTTAATATCATAAGATTACAAACAAGCAGATAGGTCTCCTGATGGAATGAGTCAACCATGGCGTCAACAACAAAGATGTTAATGGTAAGTTGCTATCTTGAAGCGAGGTCTAATGCTACGTGCATAAGTTTACCGGATACTTTCACCATCAAACGGAACACGACAGTGACAAGTACTGACGCTATTGCAGTGGTAACAGGTAGTCGGTAGGACCAGGCCAGAACTCTACCACATAGTAAAACTTCTAGCGATAGTTCAATTACGCAAAGTGATATTTAAGTTCAAGATACATCATGCAATTTTATAAGGTACAAGTTCAGAAGAAAATGGAATATTGTTTAAATATCTTTGTCGAAATCCCTCAATATCAAACACTCCAATTTGAGAAAATTACGTGGAGGACCATTCAACTAATCGACTATCCCGTTCACTCACAGTTTAGAGCCGCTCAGTCTTCTCAAAGACATTGCTTATTTATGCGCATTCTACCGGTATATATAATTGGAAATGTTCTGATAAACTTTTATTTTCCGCTTTTGTGCTATACGCCGCAGTTTGGCCATCTATCACTGTTCGCTTTCCACAAACAGTAAAACTATAAAACAATATTCTTCATACGGTTTATCCAAGGGGCTTTAATAGAAATATTCGTAAGAGAAGGATTAACAGTTTCTTTGGAGATCAGTATCGTATTAGCGGCCAGCTCCTTTTGTTGCAACTGATGCGTAAATAAAAAAAATTGATATGAGACCACAGGTATGTGATAACTTTATTCAGGCTTTTTTTTTATTTGCCTTTGTTCTTCTTGGCATTACGGGCAACGTCTGTCTAAAGGCTGTCTATCTTGTGGATAAGGTTTTATCTTTTCTTTAATATATATAGATTAATCTTCCACTGATAAGTATTGCCCCAAAAAACCCCCTAAAAAACCCCCTTTCAATCATTTCCTCCCCTAAATTTAGGGGGAAAACCTCTAAGTTGGTAACACTGTTGTGAAACTTGAGAAATGTCAAATGTTGATATGACAAGTTTGACGTTGTATCTTAGTGTTAGCAGATCCGTGATAAATTATTATTGAGCCAGAGCCGTAAAATTATTGTACTTTTAAGAAAATTATTGTATACTAATAAAGATATTTAATTTCTATTTTAAGACATTATTTATTGAAAATGTAGGTATGTGTAAATATAAGTAAACGATGAAGTTATAACGGGGGGGAGGGTAGGTTTGCAAGTCAGAGAATGATTGTTATCAGGAAACATTTACCCAGTATTCATGGCGGGACAATATATTATGTTTTAAAAAATAGTTTTATAGTTTTTTTTATATAGAAAATTGCTACCCTTCCAAATTATTGTATTTTTTTGTCAAGATGGTACGCTTAGGATTGGGGGTCGAAAACTAATGGAATTATGGTACGCGTACAATAATTATTGTACGTTTGCTGACACTGTTGCAGCTGCCATATATACATGGGGTAGGCTTGGGCCTAACCGGTCACTACAGAGAGCGGTCAATTTAGTTCATAATCCAAGGATGAACTAGTTCGTTCTATTAGTTCATTAGTTCTTTTCTTGAAATAATTTATTAAGAACAATAAATAAAGAAAAAATATAGTTACGATTATTGTAAGGTTTGTTTATTGTTATTTAAAAAATACAAAGTATTACATGAAAATTTTATACATCCATTTATGTAATATGAGATTATTTATTTAAATATTGAAAAATAAAATAATTTATATTAATGATTAGTCAACAGCTAGGCTAGTTCCTAGTATAATGTGTAATTATATTAGAATACTTAAAAAGTATGAATTTTTACAATTAAAGTTGACTTTTTTGTTATGGCACATAAAATCTTTTATCGAAATAAAAACGAAAAAATAAAATGATTTATATTAATAATTAGTCATAATTAACGTGATATATAATGATAATAATCAATTATTTGTAACAATAAATGGGAATAGACGAGAATTTTTTTTAATTTTAATTAAACTTACCGTAAAATAAGACATAAATGGTATTAGTATTCTGTTTGATAATTAGCCAGCAGTACTTCAGTTGACGATTGTTATGATTTCATGATTTGATAAAATTTCAACCATGGGGATTTGAAGTTGTTAAGTATCGATATCGATTATCGAAATATCAAGGCGCGCACAGTAAAAGTAAATAACTCGGTTGGTCACATAGTGTCACTGTCTAGTAAAGTGGACGCTAACAGAAATATAAAAAGAACTAAGAGCGGGATTTTCAATGAACTAGTTCGCATAGTTCACCTATAGGAGCGCTCTTCCCACCTAGATCGCTCGCGAACTACCCCAGACTAACATGGGGCACATTAAAAGTTTTGCACTTCTAGCTAATCGGTACTATTTGAATTTCGAATGTTATATTTTTAAAACGTTGCAACCTTCTTAGTTATAAAAAAAACAGTTGGCGGGAAATGATTTGTCAATCGTTTTTTTATCACACATCAAAGTTCTACGTATGCAACGAAAATGGAATTAAGTCGAAAAGATTTTAGAGCGATGATTTTTTTTATTATTTTAAAAGTTCTCTTTCTCCGCAAGACTGTGCCGCTCATCTTTAAAATGCTTTTGGGATAGAAGTACCTTGTTTGAGCACAGTAAGACGATGGTTTGCTGAATTTGAGAGAGGTCGAGTTTCTTTCATGACGAATTTCGTGAAGGGCGGCCTCCAACTGCCGTCAACGAAAATAATGTGGCTACTGTTAAGCGGTTATTTGAAGAAAACCCCCGGATTATCTATGAGACAATTCGAGGGCTATTGGGGATTGGTATGAGCCAAATTCAGAAAATTTTACACGAAGAATTGAAAGTTCGGAAACTTTGTTGTCGTTGGATCCCTCATGAACTGACAGCGGAGCAGAAGCGGGTTCGCGTGGAATGGTGCTCACAGATGCTACTGAAGTACGACCACGGACATTCTAATGCTGTTATGACATTGTCACAGGAGACGAAACGTGAATTTATTATTTTGAACCCGAAAAAAAAACAGCAATCTTGTGAATGGGTGTTTGAAAATGAGAAATTGCTGCACAATCTGGATACATCCTTCGTTCCAAGTTCCTTTTTATAATGAAAAATACTTAAAGCCCCACTCCAGTTTTTTGTTAATCATTGTGGAATCTCGCCAAAACACTATATTTACTAGCATTTAAGTTGTAATGTGTGTAATTGTAGAGATTAAAATTATTGTACCAGCGACATAATCCTTTCCACTGCTAACCACTTTTCCACGAGTAAAAAAAACTAAAAAAACATACAGCCCATATTTAAGTACATTTTTTAACAAGCTTGGTACTTACCATATTATAATAACAAAGTAATCATGGATAAATTACTTGCAGACTTATAATTCATTTGTTGGTTTTTACCGTTGGTCCAAGATCCTTAAAGAACAGACCATCTGCCATTCTGCTAGGCAATTAGTAATGACAACGATGCCATTACCATTACTACTAGGTAGTAATGGTAATGTCCTGCAACTTCTTGTCCAGGTTTGGTACCACCGTCGTACTTATTCAATTGCAAGTAGAGTTGCCAATTTTTTTCACAAGAGATGAAGTAATTATATTCAGACCCGAGAAGAAAAATTAACAGTATTTTAAAAGAAACAACAGTATTTTTTTTTATGTTATCACCGCACGCACGTACCTACACTATTTAAGTTTACCTTTGAATGGGTCTACACCAGTGATGCTGAAAACGGTATTTGGTACCTATACCAACTTTATTTTATTTTTGTTCAACAATAAAAAGTATACCTAATATAGTGAAAAAAAATACAGGTAATTCTGTTTTTTAACAGTATGTTGGCAACCCTATTCGCATGGTTAAGGATAAGGTTTTATATAGCTGGAAGACATAAGCATGTAATTTACCATTCTGCTACATAAATAGTAGCACCCCATTAACAAAATAAATAAGTTTGAACATCAGGCGAATGTTCTCTTCCTTAGGGAGAGCTAACAGCTTGTTTGTTATCCTATATATTTATTATAAGGAATAAATAAATAAATTTTCAATAAATCTTTATGTATTATGTATTTACAGGAATCAATAAATTCAATCTTTTATAACTACATTAAATGCTATAGGTATTGACATAATCTCTTCAGGTTATAACTTCAATCTTCCCCACAATGAACCTCTTCAGAAGACTCATTCTCATTACAGAAAAGTTATATCTACCAATTTCAATTTTAAGTTGACAAACTTTTCTCTACAATCTTTAAAGAAAATTAAAATCTTTATAAGGTTAGCTCTAAATAGTTATCAAAATATTTTATGGACACAATATCTTCCAACAATATTCTTCTATTGATCTTTGTAAACTTTGGAACCCTTGAACTCCACCTTAACCTATCTATAGCTACGCCCATGCCAAAAATCTATTAAAAACTAGTTTCAACTAGAAACAATTCATGTCTATTTTAATAGGTTCTCAGTTGAAACTTCTTTAACTGAAACTATGTTTATAAGACCTAGCTTTTGGTCAGTGGCATAGAGCTCAAGGTTTTTAAAAGTATTTACTTGTTCTTAAAAGGCCTCTGCGCAAAGGAAGACCTTTGGTATTGATCAAGCGAGGTGGTGATCAATTGCCATGAGGTAAAACTACTCGATTGCCCTCATGTGTGTATAATCAAATAATGGAACGCGCCAACGGCCTAAGTAACATGTTGCAAGTTTTGTTATCAGTTATTAGAGAACATAATATTATAATATTTCCTATGCCATCGATTTCCCACCGGTCTCCCACGACACACCAGTACGCCGCGTATGACTAAGTGTGCCGCGAATTGTAATCCAGATTGAAAACACGAGTAAAAAAATGTGAGCCGTCGCGGGACGCCTGGTTCACATGGTTACTTACATAGCTACATATTTTTACCGGTGTGCCGTGAAACTTTGATAAAGTGAAAAAGTGTTCCAGTGTTGACACCAAAAGGTTGCAAAGGCTCGCTCTATGCGATACATGCTCTTAATGGTGTTATATGAAGATTATCAATTTTTATATTTTCAAAACCAAATTATACTTAATTTTAAGCACAGAATAATGTGTAATAGCTTTAAGTACCAAGTGCTTTCCTTCCTTACGGCATTTAACTCTTAATTTCGCTTGCCCTTATATTGAGAGGAGGTACTGCGAAACGATCATCATATACATATGTGGCTACATGTTAGTATTTTTCTATAAAAGTGGGCTGGTAAATAAAGAAATAAATCAATTGTAGTTGCAGAACGCTGAAATAATCCAAGCATTGACTCCGCTTGGAGTAGTTTGGTGCCATGACTAGATGTGGCGCCACGCATTTTGTTGGAAATTAAATATTAATACCTTACGGTTTCAGAGCCCATCATTTTTGAACATGTTTTGGCGGATACTCGCATACTGTGTGTTAAACATATTCGACTAATGTGAACGTACCTTTACTGCAACCATTTTTATAAAAGCACTATTTTAAGGCTTTTTACATAATCATCAGCTAACAAGCTATTCAAACCATGTTAATGGATAAAACAAACAATTTACAATTAACCTTCTTGGTTACGAATTGATATTATCGAATAAAGAACGTCAAGGTCCGAACTGCAGGTAAGAACAGCGAAACAAACAGTAATATTCTCCCAGTTCAATGAAGATATTATACACTAGCTGTTAGCCGCAACTTCGTCCGCACGGACTTCGTTTACTCCGCACAGCTCCTCCCCCGTAGATGATAGCGTGATAATAAATAATAAATAAATATTCATGGTACAAATTACACTTATTGATCTAACCCCAAAGTAAGCAAATTATTTGCTTGTGTTATGGGTGTTAGTCAACGATACTAATACATAGAAATACATATATAAATACTTTTACATACATAATAAACACCCAAACCCGGAAATACAAACATTTATGCTCATCACACAAATGCTTGTCTCCGTCGGGGATCGAACCGGAGCCCCGTTGATTGCGTAGTCAGGGTCGCTAACCACTCGACCAACGGGGCGGTCAACGTTAAACGTTTGACACTTACAAACATTTGCTCATATGAACGGCTACACGATCATCGCCCAATACCTTGTCTATATTTGTGTGGTCTGTGAGTATAATTAAACTGTTGGTCATTTGAAGAGATTGGTGGTGGTCCCCGATGACAAACTAAATTGACCTATAAAAACTATTATTTGTTTTTTGCTACAAAAGACCAACAGCTCAACAGGCTTGTCTGAGAAATGGAAGGGTCGGCATACCAGACTTCGAGCTGCTATTGAAATCGTTTCTCCTAAAAACCTAAATATTCTTTACCTAAACTGGAAATCAAACTTAATTTGAACCGAATAGGCTCACCACTAGGCTATGAAACATTGAATTTTTTAAGTTTAAATAAATACTTCCATGTTAGGTTGCGTCTGCAGCATCTCAATATTTACCGAAAATAAAACGAGTCAAAGCTGGTATAAACGAATAAACGCCAGAAACATGACATTGCAATTAACACCGTTTATTATTATCTAATTAGGAAGCCACAATTAGGTTCTTTGCGTGAATTAGAATTACACGGCCATCGTTACTATGTATAAAAATAAATATTAAACACAATCATTTTTTAAACGCAGTAAACTGCAGCAACCGACGTCTCATTTCCTGTATTTCCGGAACCGTGCATCAGATCTTCATAAAATTAAAATGGGACCACATGGGAAGTAAGGGAATACTTCCCGTGTGATCCCATTTTGATTTCGAAACGTGGGACCACACGGGAAGTAGGTATACTTGGTTAATGGTTTTGTTTGGTTAACGTAGTTAAGGGTTAATATTATCGGTCAAAAAAAAATGTTTCAAAAGCCAAATCAAAATACAAAGAACGTATACCGTCTGGGAGGGATTTTAAATACCAATCTAATGATACCCATGAATATCTATATAAAAGATTGAAGAAGTGCTCAGAACGCAAAAAGATGAAGGCGTCCAAACGAATCAACGACGTCACCTGTACGACGAATGAAAAATGTTTACCATCGCAAAATATTATATAACCGTTGCGTAAACGTACTCACGTAAAACATACACGACTGTGTCTATGACACAGCCACGGCTCGTTTTTTATATGTCTATTTTAATACGATAGGTATAATACAATGTTTAATTTGTATACAGATATGCTACAATAATAGACGGATTCCGAGCTGAGACAGAGATTTCAAAGAAAACGTTGAAAATCCGCACCGCAACAACCTATTACTCCTACTCGGATGATTCCCGAGACGACATCGAATCCAGGATTTTATAATCTGAGTAGAATAGGCTAACCAGTTTAAAAAATCTAAATATTTCGATTTCGCTATATTTATTTCCTTTAATAAATCTTTTAAATTTAAATTGAAAATTCATGCACATTTCCTGTACAAGATTCGACATTACACTCTGCTAGCGTCCTGCGATGGCTAAGTTTATTGTATAGTTGGATAGCAAAAAAGCAAATAGGTACCTCTCCTGATGGAAAAATCCACCATATAGCTTTGAATACTTAATATTTATTTAATTGAACTTTCCGTCAATGGTGCGTTGTTATCCGTGTGGCGTGATATAATGTAGCATATATAAATTCACCAGCTATCTGACCTTCCAAATCAGAACGCTACGCTACACTAGTTTTGAAGTTGAAATTGATACAAAACCCGGGTAAGATGTTGCCAGCTCTATCGATACAAGTTCTGTGGTAAAGGAAATTATTCCGTCTAGGTCCGCTTTTTTTTAAACACTTGCCCATCTGCCTTTCTGTCAGAGTTTGTGAAATGCAAACGAATGACAACGTGTGTCACTACTGTTGCAACTCTTTGCTGATAGAGTTCTGCAATGTCTCGCTCAGGTCTGGTCCCAACACCTTATTTATTCAGATGGTGCAATAAATTGTTACTATCGTGTTCCGGTTTGGAGGGTGAAGTAGCAGGTACACAGAAGATTTATGCATGTCGCATTACGTCCATGCTTCATGGATGACAATTGACAACACATCATGAACATCTTTGGCGCTTAACGGCGATTATCTCTTTACATATCAGGGATATCTGTTGGCGTGTTAATCTTGATATAAAAACCATTTACATAGCTGATATCTATAGGTGATAGTTGTCAGGAAAGTAATCCGCATGTTTAATATCCTATGATATAAAAAAGTAAAAGGTATTTCTAAAATGTTAGTTCCTCAAGAGAAGCTCTGCTCTTTTATTTTATTTTTATTACGCTTTAAAAAAATACACCGGTAACTATTATCCCAAAAATTGTATGTACATTATGTTAATTTTTTTAGTATAATATATAAAGGTAAAATGAATTTTTACAAAAAATTTGGCACTAATAATGTATAAGCGGAAAAATATGAAGATTATGCAACTATATTCTTACAATGATAACAATTGTAGGCGAAACATGAGCTAATTAACAAGTCGCTTCATATAGTGGTGACTAACAGACAATAAAACACATCCCACATACGTCCTTACAGAAACACAGTAATAATGTTCAACACGAGTTACATTCATGAAAATATTCGTGAATGTATATAATTAAAATTTATCATTTTACATTAGTACATAACGCTTTACGGAAGGAAAGTATAACATTGCAACCCGAGTGATAAGAACGCAGGTTGCGACGCGATGTCATCCTCTTAACCCTTGGAGCGTGTACAATTTTTTATCAAACCTGGATTGAAAGTTCATATTACACATCTCTATAAATTATTTAAAATTATGAAGTAAAAAGACATTTTAAAACTATTGAAATTTAGACTTTTTGACATTTAAAAACAAAATCATAACGAGTCGCCTTCCTTACATCGCTGGACTTGTAAACTGAACTTTATATCTTTGAATAATATCACTCTAATCACCATTAATATTACTCTAATCACCGTTAGCACTACATTAGAATTTATAAAATAATTTTAATTTACAAATTCGATATAAAGTATTAATAAACTAATACTTTGATGTATAATCACAAAAATTAAAAGATATAAAAAAATCTATTTTTGAGTGATTGAGTGATTTTCAACGAGCTGTAACTCAACTGAAAATGATCGTACAGAATAAAAGAAAAAAGCAAATTGTAGCTCCAAGTGCCTACTTTTTTTATCATGTTTAGGTCTAGAGAAATATTAAGAAAACTACTACGAATGTACGATCATATTCCGCGGGGTTACAGCTCGTTGAAAATCACCCAAAAATTTAGATTTTTTATATCCTTAAATTTTTGTAACTAATGCATTTTAGTATTTGATAATTGGGTGCAATACATAATTAATGCATATTGCCACTGCAACAATAGTTATATTATGTATTTTAAGAAGCTACACAACTGGTCGTATCATTTCTCTAATCAAACCAATCACCGTCTAAGATTTACAAGATAAATAATAACATGTTTGTAATAACTCTTTATAAGATTCTAATAATGCTAGTTTGTTTTGCAAAAAAAGCCATTTTTTTTTTAAATGTATCTCGATATCAGACAAAAAGATAAAGAAGGCTAATCAAATTGGATTCTTAGTTATCTGATGATAAGGAATCCAATTTGACCAGCCTTCTTTATGCATATGCAAGAAATTAAAGCTTGGGCACCAAACAATTTTGTCATGTAGATGGAGACAATGAGGCAATTTCGTCCCTGAAAGACTGGCTTAGAGTCGAAAATACAAACGATCCAGGTTTAACAAAAATATATTTTTTCAGACTGCGCGACAAAAAAAGGTGGAACATTTCAGTATGGAGGCTGACACAAGTAATGTCCGCCATTTTTAAATAAGGCGCCGTAAAAACTTTTAACGCAAAATCGATGTGAAACAATGTCCATATAAAAGTAAAATAATTGTTCGAAAATGTAGAAAAAGTATAACTCTGCAAAAAATTACAGTTTAACGTTAATGTGCTTTTTAAAAACGGATAAGTAGGTAATTTCTAAAAGATTCGAAGTTATTTCGAAGATCTTTGTTCTACTTTGGAATAAAACGTGAAATGTTTAAATTGAACTCAAATAATGCTATTTATTATTATATTGCTACGTGAAGCGAAAACTTTGTGCCCCTCATTACGAAAATTGCGCGGATTGAAGGGTTCATACTAGTTTAGCACTTTATATGTATGTAGAAGAAAGTGCAAGATAAGCCAATATTTATATAAATATGCACTAGAAATAAATTATATTCATTTAAAAAATATATAAACTCTACCATCCGTTTGATACATTTAATTACACACATACATACATTTCTTCACGCCAGATCCCTTACGAGGTAGGCAGAGAGAACTCAATGTCATAGGTCACGATCCTTGCAGATTTATCTTGCTTCCTTCACATCCATTAGTCTCTTCATACAAACACGCCGGTTGCGAAAACTCTTGACACCACCTTCGGGCAGTATCCCAACATCTGTTCATGGTATGACCAAAACTGGGTCTTCCCCAGTACCTAAATTTTATTATTGCAAGAGATTTTATTTATAGTCTATAGTCAAACTGGATTAGTTTGTTTGATATTTATTCTTTCTTAAACAGATATTTTTGCGTTAGCGTTAATTTCATTATATTATTTGTAACAGATTTTGATGCTTGAACATAAATAGCATTACGGTCGACTTTCGATCAGAGAGCGACCACTAGCAATATTAGTAGTAAGTTTATTTTCAACTGTAAAAAGTATGAAACTTAACGAAATTACCACAAATATTTACGTAAAGTTTTTTACATAAAACATATGTAAAAAATAAGGTGAACATTTGTGAAACACACAAAAATTGTTCAATTAAAGACTAATTTGTGCCTAACAATTGCATTTATTTTGCTTAAGATTTTATTTATATATTTTACCTTTTCTTTGATTTGTTTGAAAACCACTACGCTAAGTTATACCTATGCTTACATCTAAATAAAAAATTAAAACACATCACACACTTTACAAAAATCATCTTATGTCCAATTTATTTTACTATATGCTTTAATATAAGTACCATTCAAACCTTATATAGATTTTTGTCATGGCAACGTAACAGCAAAACATCAGCATGACACCACCTCGAATAAAAGCTATTGATGGCGAACGCACTAATGTCTAGTGTTTAGCCAGCCGCCAGTGCGTTGGTTGGCGAACTGCTAGCCTTTTCTGTATACAATCACGGCCAGGACGATAACGCGAACAGCTTACAGGTGGCTTGAGAGGCAGCATAAATTAAGAAGAACCTGGGTGCAAGCGCCTCTACATTATGTCCGAGACGTCATTTATTTTTCAATTTTAAACTATAAGTTTTTGGTTGGGTTGGAGCGGTGCCATTATACTGTGCCATGACCCTTAAAATTAACACAACGACGACAGGAAACGGAGACAACTTAACAAGTGTCTCATAAATCGTTTATTGCTGACTGTTTTATTCATTTAATACTATTGTATATTTTCCCTGTTCTAAACCATCATCTGAACATTCCTTTAATTTACTGACTAGTTTACCAATTACATTTCTTTATGTCTAGGTAAGGGCATAATTAAGAACAGTAAAATCGCAATAACCGACTTCCGATTTCCCCCATACCTCCGGAACCCTGCGTTAGATCATCGACTAATTTCACCCACAACGTACTTAACTTTATTTACAAAAGATACGTGTCAATAATATATTCTCTATTTCTTGGAAGTCGGTCAAAAATATACCTAAATAAATCGTGGTATTATAAGTAAATTTATTGGCCTCAAGGATAGATACATCTTATAATTCAATTCAATTTGAAGTCAGTCTCTTTTATTAAAAATAAAAATAATTTATGCTCTTCTCATCAGACAGCAAATCCCAGCAATATACTCTAGTTAATTACACACTGCCCACATCACTGAAATATACCAAAAATCCGTATGCTCAAGATCACATTAAATTTATTAATCCATAATTTGTGATTAAGTTAAAATTTTCTAATTAAGTTATTTTGATCATTTCCTTGTATTAATTGAAACATTATAGAAATGAAAAGGCTCTGTTCTTCAAAGTCTGAAAGAGGTATCGATTCGAAACTACCCCGTCGGTAACGGATTTCAGATAGAGGTTGAGCAAAGCTAAAAAACAGATATTTTTCTGGAAAACTGCAATAAGTTATTTGTAACATATAACGACAATATTTGTCATACTACAATAACTAAGTACATGAACATGAAAAGTCAAATACAATGTCTGACACATATACATTGGTTTGCAGACAGTACTTCTTATGGCCAATACCAACTCAATGGCCTAGATAACAATATCTAAGATGATTCATATACTTTATAATGACTATTATAACGTGTGTAAGCCAATATCAATTGCAAAAGTAGCAGGCTACATAATTTGAACAAATCTATTTAAAAATATATAAATGTAGTTAGCTACTTTTGATAATAAAATAGATTTATAACTAACTTTTGTTGCGTTCAAATTGCTTATAAAGTAATACGATCTAAGTTATTCGCCTTGTCAATTGTCAGTATAGAAACAGATCAGACGAAGACTGCCGAGGCGCATAACTTCAATCGTAATATCGTATTATTTTATTGGAAGAACTACTTAACTTTCACAAAATCTACATGTTATTAATGATTTCCTTTTAAAATAACATATATACCAAAAATAAGCACTAATAATTAAGGTTAAAATGTGATATCTTTATAACTTAATCAATTGATCCAATAACTTTCGAATCTTGGAGGGAGGCCATGACAAATTTGTTCATAAAATCTATCAATTTCTAACCCTACCAACATCAAAGACTCGCGTGTTAGAGCACACCACTCTATGACAATCGATTCGATTTGCTATGGATGATGTAATGTTGATTTGATTTTGTACTTTATCAATTTATATAAGATAAAAATGGTCTTTGTATGGATATGTAATACAATACCCTAAATATTAGTGTTTATTTTTGATACACTCCATATTATAATGATAATATCACGAAAGCTTGTACATAAATATTTCTAATATGAAATACATGGTTATTATGTGGTGCATTTTAATAAAATAATCCGATATGCAACTTTATTTAGTAAATAAATATATCTATATTGTAAAAATAGCATTACATATATTATTATTTATTATTTCTTATATGAAATAAAGAAAATAAATATAATTTGATAGTGCAAAAATTAAAATATCAATTATACATGCATATATGGAAACTATAGGTACATTACACAGGTTGTACATTAATTCGGAGTTAAATCTAAAAGGAGTCACCAAGATTAACAACTACAAAAAATGCCCAATCTATAACTATAAATATGGTTTAATAACTACTAATAAATATGGTTAATAAAATTATGGATTTCTGCAAAGCAATGCCAAAATCTATAAAATATTTAATGTGCAGGCTTTTTAGTGTTGATTTTATAATAACTGATTTTGTTGTAACAAAATAGACTTGTCGAATTAAATACAAACACAAGATTTAAATCTATATCTATAAAAAATAGCTATTATTAACGCACACCACGCAAAAAACGCTGACTATTTTGACATTTTCGAGAAGGTTTTTACTTAAATATTATCAACGTTTTGATGACTAACCAATTTTATTTCTTAATATTTTTTATTGTTCTTTTATTAAATATAACAAAAGAGAAAGAGCGTTCTCGCAGGCAGACCTGAGCGGCTCAGCTAGTAATTTAATACAATTAAAATACGAAACTTCCTAATAAATAGAAAGGTTTATGTTTCCATAATTTTTAATTGTTTTATAATATGAATATATCGTTTCTAATATGATTTTTATTTATTAAATTTAAAAAGCAGTAAAATTAAATATAGTTAGTTATACTCATCTTTAAGATGCCCAGTTTATAATCATAAAATTCTTATAAGGCTGGCGATGCAGCTGCAAGATCTATGATGCTGCGGCTGTCCATGGGCGGTGGTGATCACTTTTCATCAGGTCAGACTCCTGTTCGTTTGCCCCCTTTTTCTATAAAAAAAAGTTCATATACAAGATACATACAATACCCACCCCACATAAACCACTAAAATATTCCCTACCTTTCTATTCAAGATAAATAAGTAAAAATGAGTGCTTTGTTTACAAAATGGAATATTTTCAAAATTATAAACCTTCATATTTAAAAGAACAATATCTTTATTTCTAAGTAACTTCCAGATATTCCTATTTCTAGGATCTTAGATGCACAAACCGCTTATAAAAAATACTTTTTTTCTATATAAGTATCTATTGCTCAAGTAAGCTATAAATAAGCACATAAGTTTACCTCTGATGTATATACACCGTGATTGATAGAAAGAAAATAAAACAACTGAAATGTATTCTATTTTTTCAAATATTTTAAAAAACAAAGTTAACTCCTTTGCTGTTTGTAATATGCTATAATTTATAATCAACAAACAAGCTTTACTGGTTAGAAAGATTTGGAGATTGATAATAGTCTTATTAGCACCTAGCTATATGTTAATTATATTGTCCACTCATACTTTGTCTATATGCTATCTTGTTAACTAGTACAGAGCATGTCAACATAAATTCTTAACATGTGGCTTTATAGCAATATAATAATATATCAAAAGAAATATTATATTTGGTAATAAATAAGCATCTTTGTTTCTTAGTAGTTATTAAGAATCTATCTATTGAATGCATTACATTAACTGTAATCAAATTCTTAAATTTGGTTACAGTTAATGTAATGTATTCAATAGATACGCCTACTCGTGACGTTTGCGACATTAGGGGCGCGGTGAGCAACGACTAACCGCGCGCTCTCTGTCCGGCCGCCGAGCGAGTAACTGTGTCAGTAGAAATTACTTGTGCTTTATTGGTGCATTTATCAAACATAACAGTCAACATACAGGTTGAATTAACTTTAACATTATATTATGTTGTAGACATAATTGGGAGTTATTAACACTGAGATAGATTTGATTGCATGTCAAAATATCTGAAAACTGTGAAATGTAGCTACAAATGCACTATACAAACTGGCAACAAAGAGCCAAATCCAAAGATTTTTTTTCTGAGTTAAAAGTGTAAAAACTTCAGAAAACCTTAAAAAACTGGATATAAGCTGGATAAAATTAGTATAACAAATTGAATGTGTTTATAGTTAATCCTCCTCGTTGAAGTTGATTAATCCTTTTAAAATATGTCAACCCTGTATGTCCAATTAAGTTTGAATTTTGCATTGTGATTTACTTATAAATGTGTGTAGTTAAATATTTTAAAATTTCATAAAACACAAATACATAAATAAAAGTAGTCATGAAAATAATTGTGTACTTACATTATTTACATCTTCAAAATAAAAGCAAAAATTGAATTGAAAGAATTATTTCACAATAGAAGTCTTAAGAAAACACATAAATAATAGAAGCACTAAGATTTAACAGGCAATCACAGGAACAGTGAGTCTATTAACTTGTTCCAACATATCTGATATTTCTGGTGACATGACTCTCCTGGAACAATCATTCATTTAAATACATTTAATAGAGAAAAGATCTATAAATACATGTATAGAAGATAAAAAGAGAATCGCGTTTTTGCCCATCACAGTTTACACATAACAATATTATCTAAGTAATTTTCAATGGAGTTTCTATGACATTTTCAATATGACACTTCTTCAAGTATATAAGATTATTTAATCATAGGATAGCAAACAGATTGATGGCTCCATTTGCATATAGAAAGAAAGAAAGAAAGAAAGAAAATAGACACCAAAGATGTTCATCAACATGATCAATAGTTTATTCATGCCAAAAAAAACAATGCTTTAAAAAAAGGTAACCTATGTTCCACCTTGGACTTTTTTTTTTATAACATAAGATAGCAAACAAGCAGATGGGCCTCCTGATGGAAAGAGCCAACCATCGCCTATAGACACCAAAGATTAGTAAAGTTAATGGTGCATTGCTATCTTGTCGCGAGTTCTAATGCCACATGCATACGTTTACCGGCTATGTTACCCTCCAAACCGGAACACGACACAACATTACAAGCACTGACAATATTACGGCAGGAATAGGTAAGGTGGTGGTACTAGACCCGGGCGAGACAATGCAGAACTCTACCATATAGTATACCTTCAAATATTTTCATGCCCATTAAAATCAGTGCAAGGGTTTAGCCGTGAAAGCGGAACAGATAAGACAGACTTTCGCATTTCTAATATTAGGTGATCTAGAGTGGATTTATTATTTTATTTCATAAGTTATCAAACAAGCAGATGGTTCTCTGATGGAAAAAGATAACCATTGCCTATTGACACCAAAGATGTTAATAATGCATTGCTATCCATGTGGGGTGTTGGAATGCCACATACTCGGTTCACTAGCTACTTTACCCCTGAAACTGGAACACGGTAGCACCAAGCACTAAAGCCATTGCGGCGGGAATAGGTGAGACGGTGGTACCAAACGCAGTTGAGACGTTACAGAACTCTACCACCTAGTGAGTAGTCAAGATTTTAGTGACCAATATTAGCTTTTTGCTCATATTTTATGAGATGCTTAGCGATAAGACAGATGATCTATTCTACATAAAGGAGCCCAGATTAACACAGGAAGAATAATTCATCTCATCAAAAAAGACAACTGCCTTAGATGTTAATATTAATAAAAAGATGGTTGATAATAATAATAATAATAATAATAATAAAAACAATTGTGTGTGTCAGCTACGACGCACGACTGGAGTTTACTCCTTAACTACGATTGTCAAAACAGACGCAAAAAAAAACGCACGATCTAGCTGCACTGTTGACACCAAATTAGAAAGTTGTGCACGATAGGTTACGCACCAAAAACGTAACGAGGTCATTCGTTCAGTAAATTTAACTCCTCACATTTTTCTTATACCGGGCGCCTTATATCAAAAAACCGATTCTTAAGGAGTAAACTCCAAAAATAATAATAAATAATAAATATTCACGGGACAAATTAAACTTACTGATCTAACCCCAAAGTAAGCGAACAATTTGCTTGTGTTATGGATGTTAGTCAACGATACTAATACATAGAAATACGTATATGAATACTAGAATATATTTAATAAGCACCCAAACCCGGAAATACAAACATTTATGCTCATCACACAAATGCCTGTCCCCGTCGGGAATCGAACCCGAGCCCCATTGATTGCGTAGTCAGAGTCGCTAACCACTTGACCAACGGAGCGGTCAAGCATACAATAATGAAACATTATATGAAAGAAAGTCTGGTAGACTTTTTTTCATTGTTTTAAGGACTGGATTTATCAACATGGTTTCAAACACAATATTTATTGATTGATTGATTATTTTTTGTTTATTAGAAATTTATGAATTAATTTATTGTATAAAACTAGAATTTTGTTGTAATTTATCGATTGTATAATATAAAACAAATTTTTATTGTAATTATTGTAATGCTAGATGAAAACACGGCTTTGCTCGGAAGTCTCACAATACGTAATCTTATATACTAACTCAAGTAGTAGACAATAGACATTAAAAAGTAGCAACACTGTAGACGTCTTCATTCAACTATTATGTTAGTTTAATAACGACAACACTATGTTGTTGCTATTTTTTAATTTCTACTCTTTTATGAACGAAGAGAAAATAAATTTCACGATAATCTGCGCTCCGTTCTACGATACTTCAATCGTGACTTTATTATGCTCACGTCATCTACACCATATATTTGTAACCTTTGAAGAAATATGACCGATTTGTCTATCAGCACCGTTACAATTTTTAATCACTATTTTAACAAAATACTTGACAATCCGAATTTTGCGAATATGTGTCTCGTCGCCTCAAAATTATTATTTTTTACGCTTTATAATTTTGGTAAGGTTTTCATTGAGTCTACCGTAACCCTAAATGGAATTATTAATATAGATTTGCACACCGTGTTATGGTAGAATATGTTGGCAACTTAATATTTTTGTAATAACTTGTATCGCCCATATTCTGGCAAATAAATAATTTCATTTAATTTCAATATCTTTAGACTGGAAATAACACCGATTTCATTTTCAGCCTCAAAGGCGTCTAGACTAACTTTTGTCAGTTATTTTGCACATTGCGTAACTCACAATATTAAGCTCAATAATCAGCTCACCAGCTAATCACTACATGTGATAGTATATATACAAAAGTGTAGAGTCAGGTAGCTGATCCTTTTGCTTTATCGTCTTCATCATCATCATCCTCTTCATCCTGAGCCAGCAATTGCCTTGCTAGCTGCAATGCCTGTAAAAATATCATGCATATTAGTACAATGAAACATCTCTGACTCTTATTACATGTAAAAGTAAATAGTCAATTGGCCTTCCCAGTGGTAAAAATAAGATTACTTAAGATATTACAGATGTTTTGCTATTCTCCAAACAGGTATATCTAAGTTCTAACCAACATAATCAGACTAACTCTCCAAATAAGCACACTAGTATATATATGACGTTCATCCTACCAGTAAAATCTTTCAAATAAACTTTCGCCCCTTTTTCAATGCTTTGATGGTTGATTAAAAAAATAACTTATGTTTCACCCCAGATTTTTAATTATCTTCTTACCAAATTTCATCAAAATCGTTTCACGGCTTGTGAAAGGTTACAGGCAGAATTTTGCATTTATAATATTAGTATGGATAGTAATTAAAAATGTATATCATTATTCACTGGAATGGTTTCACTGGAATCACTGTAAAATTGCACCTACTCTTTTCTCTCTCTCTCTCTCTTACAGCATGGGCATTAACAACTGCCATTGCACCCATTCTTAGCTACAAACCAAGCAGATGATGACTGGAACAAATTATGCTGAAATTTGGCATACAAACAGCTGAAAATTTGAATCAATTTGAAAAAGGCTGCACACAACGCCTATAATATATTGAATGTATTGATTTGTACCCCCGCTCAAATAGTGTAACAATACAAAAAATCGTAAAAATCACTTTTTTGTACCATTCGTATCGTATTTGCCATAGTTTTATCTCGAATGGTTATCTCTACTACTGTTTTCAGTGATTTGATACTATAACGACGCTAGTGACGTCAGTGGCGTGCACAGGATTATGAGACTGGGTATGCGGCGGAGTATAGATTTTCTTATATAGATTTTTAGCGTAGCCTCAGCCACGCGACGGATCTCTAAGCCGGAAACCATGCCAACGGAACATGTCTTAGATGTACTACTATTTATCTACATCTTCTACGGTAACGCAGAAAAAACAGCGGTCGGTCGTCGCTAACTAAAATATTATAACAGGTAACTACTTACCTAGTCAGCTGTATTCTAGGTATGTTTCCATGTTCAAGGTTACGATTTGAATCTTTTCACTAAATGACAATTGCTATATATTATACTGTTTGAGTGGAAAAGTTTGAATATCTACTGATGTGAGGTTGTGTAGATATTTATTAATCTAAATTTTTTGTAGGCACAGATAGCAGGAATAGCTACATCATATTAGGTGCACTTATGGCCAACAGTGTACATCAGAGTACCCTAGTTGTTTACAAAATAATGACTATTATTAAAGGTACAATCACATGTTACTCCTTATTAAATCAGCTATCTGCCAGTGAAAGTCCCGTCGAAATCGGTCCAGCTGTTTCAGAGATTAGTGGGAACAAACAGATAGACAAAAATTGTAAAAAAATATTATTTTGGTATATGTACCTTATTTAAATCCATATGCATTTAGTAAAAAGCCGTTATTTTAATATTACAAATGGACACTCCAATTTTATTTATTTATAATAGAAGATATCTTCATTCCAATTTTATTTATTTGTACAGATAATTGAAATACATACCTAGTTCAAGGAGAAAATAAAATCATTCTTAGTGATACTGACAAAATAAATTATTTTACTATGTCTGTACCACTAAGATGATAAGTAATTACTTAGAGTATATATATTATTACATAATAAACAATAAACTGTGAGAAATAAGAAACTGTCATTTACAGACTCTTTTGCAGGGTTAGTAATTTTATACATACTATTAGATTGAAAACTAGTCAACATCAGAACACAACAACAACAGAATCGCAAATGTAAACACGTTGCATTAGGTTTCTCTCAGTGAGATCATGTGGTACCCAAATGTCAAGTTTATTCTTGTACCCAGACTTTCGAAAATGACGTAAAACTGTTTTATGATCAACATCCAGTTCTTCTTCAGCTACTAATATGTCGATCTTGCTCCACTTTATCAAAGATGGCACTGATTTTATGTGACAGGGCGTCTGGAGTGAACCTCATCTTTCACACTAAAATTTCCATACTTGAAACGCTTGAACCACATTGTGCTACTCTTATTGATACCGCATTAGGTCCGTAAACCGCACAAATTTTATTCGAGGCGTTCGTCGCATGTTTACCTTCTTTGTAATAAAACTTTAAAATGTAACAAATTTCTTTGTCACATATGTTCATTTTGCTTGCTTGAAAAAAAATTGAAAAATGGCAGCAACCAGTTTTTTAAAATTTATTGCATCTTCAGAATGTCACATTTAATGGTATTAAAACCAGCCAGTTATATTCAGTAAAGTCAAAGAGGTTTGATTACTAATAATACATTCAAAATACGAAAATACTTTTGCCCCGACTTAATATATAAGTAACAGAAATGGACCAAGGATGGACCCCTGTGGGACACCCATTGTGACAGTAGCACCAGAGAATCTTATTCAGTTAACTTCAACCTTCTGAATTTTTCCATTTAAATAAAAAATCAAAAGGTTGAGAGCTTATTTCTAATTCCATAATGGTGTAATTCCCTGATTAATATGCTATGATGAATACAGTCAAAAGCCTTTGATAAATCACAGAACATCCCAATCGCATCCTGTGACTCCTCCCAGGCTTCATAAATTTTCTTTCATAATTCTACACCAGCACCTGTAGTTCAGCAACTAAAATAAAATTTAATGGATGCTCTGCCGTGATTCAGGCTAGAATATCTTAAGGACATTCTAGAAAAAAGCCAGAGCGAATTTCGAAGTATTCCAAGCATGCTGGCGGCTGTAAAAGCAATAAAACTCCGAAAAATTGAATTTTTCAAGTTTCATACTTTGAAAAAAATTACAATGGTTGCTCCGCCGTGATTCAGGCCAGAATATCTTAAGGATATTCTAGAGAAGAGCTGAGGTGAATTTCAAAGCACTCAGAGCATGCTGGCGAATGTAAAAGCAAAAAATACCGAAAAATTTAATTTTACATCACTACATAGTATAAAACAAAGTTGTTTTCGCTGTCTGTCCCTATGTATGCTTAAATCTTTAAAACTACGAACGGATTTTGATGCGGTTTTTTTAGTAGATAGATTGATTCTTGAGGAAGGTTTTAATATATAAATCTTTCTGATATTCCAACCAACCAAATAATCCTGCAATGGATAAAAGGACACAGCAACTCTCAGGTCAATGACACAGCTGATACACTGGCAAGAAACGGAGCAAATAAAAAACTATCAGGTCCAGAACCGATAGTAGTCTTGCCATACAGCCAACTCATGACATGGCTAACTGAGAGAACATACCAACAACATGAAGCGTTGTGGCTAGCCACAAATGACTGTAAGCAAACAAAGGAAATTGTGCCAACCCTTTCGAAAAACCTAACACAACACATAATGAAACTCAAAAGAGATGAATTAAGAAAAGTTGTGGGCACAATAACAGGACATTGCCATCTAAACCGACACCTATTTAACATAGGTGTGACAGACAGCCCTTTATGCCGCGGCTGCATGGAGGAACAGGAAACCACCACTCACGTTCTCCTTGAGTGCAGGAGTGTGGCCGAACAACGGGCACGTATCCTGAATAACCCAAAAACTTAAAGAAGCATGTGAAAACATAAGCCGTCTAATAAGCTTCTGGAAGGAGTTAGGATGGCTGGAATAGACATAGCCAGCTATGTACAAAGGCTCAAGTGGCTAAGTGCGGGAAATAAAATGGTAAAAAAAAAATTCCCACGGGAACAAAAGCTACACGGGTGAAACAGCGGGCAGGTCGCTATTGTTTCATATTTGAAAAAAAATACAATGGTTGCTCCGCCGGGGTTCAGGCCAGAATATCTCAAGGACATTTTAGAGAAGAGCCAGAGTGAAGTTCAAAGTACCACGAGCATGCTGGTGGCTGTAAAAGCAAAAAAAATCCAATACTTGAATTTTTCAAGTTTCAAACATTGAAAAAAAATTTCAATGGATGCTGCGCCGTGGTTCAGCCAGAATATTTTAAGGACATTCTAGAGAAGAGCCAGAGCAAATTTGAAAGTACTCCAAGCATGCTGGTGGCTGTAGCAGCAAAAAAAACCACCGAAAAATTGAATTTTTCAAGTTTCATACATTGAAAAAAACAACTACAATGGTTGCCCAGCTGTGATTCAGGTCAGAATATCTCAAGGACATTCTGGGAAGAGCCAGGTCGAAACTCGAAAGATTCTGAGCATGCTAGCAGCTTTTAAAGTAAAAAAAAAAACTTCGATTTTAATTTTTGAATTTTGATACATTGCTATTTTTTTTTTGTAATTGTTGCCCCGCTATAATTTGTGCCAGGATATTTCAAGGGCATCCTAGAGAAGAGCCAGGCTGAATTTCAAAGAATTCCGATCACCCTGGTGGATGTAATTCGAAAAATCGTGATGGAGAATTTCGCCTGTGATGATCTGAAAATAGCTGCTATTTTTAGCTGCTAATTTCAGGTTCCTGGTTCAGATTTGGAACCAGATTAAAAATAGAAATAACTTTGCTGAATTTCATCAAATCAGGAAAAACACCATTTGTTATACAACTATTAAATATGTCAGCTAGGTATGGTGCAATTACATTTATTACTGAAGCAATGATTTTTAGGGAGTGACCCCATATGTCGGATTTTTTTTAATTTCTAATGTTTTAAAAGCTTTAAGTATACCCTTAACTTCTACAAAAAAAAAATTCAAAAGATTTTTCACATGTCGGTACACATTGCTTCAGTAGTAATTCTGCAGAGCTGGCCGATGAGGTAAGAGCTTGAGTTGTTGAAATAGCTACATTGGTATGAATTTTTCAAACTCCATTGCGACATCTAAATCTTCCTTTACAATTAATCCATCTACTTCCAACTGATATTCATCATTAAAAATCCTGGACTTGCCGGTTTCACAATTAATAATGTTCCATGTAGTTTTAATTTTGTTTGATGATTGCCTCATAATATTTTTTATGTAAGTACAAGGATTTTGCAGAATCACAGACCCTTCTAAAAATTTTTGAATAGCTCTTCACATATTTCTTAAACATAGAACTATGGTTATAAGATTTTTCATAATATAAATCAAATAACCGTTTCTTGCTTTTATAAATTCCTGTTGTTGCCCATTCACTTAAACTTTCTCTGAATGCACAATGATATTGTTTTAGGAATAAATATTTGTTTATATTCTGAATTAATTTAATTAAATAATGCATCATATAAACTATTTGGATTTTCATGATAGGGCAACTTAGACAACTTCTCAACTAAATTAGTTTTAAAACATTCCAATCTAAAATGATTTAGGTATAGAAACAAAAACAATTTCTTTTTTTGGAAGTTTTCTTATTACTCTAGGAAATTGAAGTAATAGGCAACAATGATCTAAATTTAAATGTTTAAATTTCATCAATTTACTGGCTAAAATTAAATAGCCACCACGTATCATGTTGATTCTGTTGAACAAGCTACCAACCTGGTAGTTTTTGAAGTTATAAAGAAGAAAGAACTGATGGCTCTTTAGTCAATTCTTCTAAGTAATTATCTTTGCTTTATTCCAGCAAGAGCCAAGGCTCTATCAAATTAGTTTAAATGTAAACTAGCACATAAATAACAAAAACGAATGAATTTCTAAACTTAAGGGAGAGCCGTTTCTTGTTCTTGTGCTTTCACTGCACTGAAATGCCATATGCATTTCAGTGCAGTGAACCATGATTTCGTTTTCGAGGATGTTTGATCGCGCGATAATTCAATAGGAAATGTTTATAAGATATTAAGATATATATATTAAGATATGAATAATCTGACCTGAAATTCGTTATAATGCATTTTTCGCTTCTTTTCAAATTCAAGTCGACGTAATTGCGCTTCTTCAGACTCATCCTCGTCATCACTATCGCAGGATTCCACACATTTGGGAGGTTTATTCATACTAGCAGCTAATTTGGCTGCCAATATATTTGCATCTAACTCGTCAGCTGGCTCTAAATCATTATCAACCGCTTCTGAGTAGGGTGTTTTAGGCTCATCAACTTTCATATGACCATAATCTTTATTAGGAGGATGAAAGGTTTCCATAATATTCATTTCATCAAATCTTTGTTCTTTCGGCCGTTTACTAGTTGAAGACGGCCCATCTTGTCCGTCGACACTTCTTGATGTTTTTAAAATGCCCTTGGAGGGCTTCTTTTGTAAATTTTGAGCCATAACACGTTTTTATGATTGCATTATTATAGTAGATAATTCTAAACTACAACAAAACACAATATCTTTTATCTAAAATGATATCTGAAAATGCAATGTAGGTAATTGACATTATTGACACATGAGAAATGTCAATTCTATGCCATAGATATAGATAACATATAACGTAAACGAAATGTAATGTCGTCAAATATATCGGTAGGCATCATAGAAATATGAATAATATATAGAAGCGCAATAACATTCTATAGCTACTTTAGTTATACAAATATCGGTAGAATCGACATTGAACTAAGCGACATTTCTTTATCTCTTTTTAACAAATGGTAATTTGCATATGCAAAAAGAGACAACGATATTGTGTCTTGCTCACTTTCGTATAAATTAAAAGTTAAGTAATTGGCAATTCTATAAACGTGTCATCGACGCCATATTATGTATATAAATAAATGGTACATGATTTGTCAAAATATTAATTTAGTTTCGGATAAATACGATTTACCAAGTAGATATCAGTTTATTAAGTGCCATATTCTCCGTGGAAGTTAATAGACTATTAGTCAACATGCCTTCGTATTGTATTTTGCAATGTGGAGCAAAAAAGGACAAAAATGCACCTTTAATAACACTTCACAGGTATGTCGCAAACTCCTATGATAAAGCGTGCTGATTTTAAATAATATCCATTCTAAATTGTTGTATTTTTATATTGACTTATAAAAGATGTTCGTGTATTTTACGATTTCTTTGTAAACATCATTTTTTTGATTCCTACAAAATACGACTAGTGTTGGGATATTTGATTTGTCGATATTTAATTTCATTAAATTTTAGGTTCCCCAGAAATGAAGATTTACACAGAAAATGGCTAGATGCCATTGGCATTGAAAATATCAATCCCCGACATAAGAACTGGTTGGTCTGCTCACTTCATTTCAAGGAAAGTAATTTTAATAAAACACTGGATATAGTCAGATTGCGTGACAATGTCATTCCTTAAATTTCTCTGGTAAGTAGGTAATGGTAATTTCTTAAGTTTTCATAGTATGATATCCTGTGTCTTTTACCTATCTGCAGTCATCACAAAGCTCGATTTCCTTTTACCACATAAAATATGATATGATGTCTGTCACCTGTATAACCCTAACACACAACACTGATTGTACCTAGGTATGGATCATTTGACAATAATTAACATATTAAAATTCGTATTAAATTTTTTAACAATTAACAATTGTTATTTGTATTATCAAATACTGTTAAAAGTTGTTTTTATTGCCACTAAAGAGTATAATAGGAACTAGTATTTGTATAATGAATAATTTCAGTATTTATTCCTTTTGTATATTTTTAAAAAGTTTCAGTAATAATATAATTAAATAGGTATTAAATGTTAATAAAAAATGGAATCGTCATTAAGAATAGTGACATCTGTTTGTGTAAGTGTTATTTTGTGTTTGTTGTTGTCGATGTTTTTTTTGGTCGCTACCTTGATAGCTTCACATCTTCTGCCTAAGCTACTGATATAATATATCGAAAATAAATAACTATTAAATATAAATTTGATTTAACAACATACAAGTTATCAAATTTAACAATAATTTCCATGCATAATTGTACCTTTAAGTTCTGCTGATGGCTTCGGTTTTTTGTTTATTTTTATTGCTAAGAGCCTTAATTAAAAGATTTAAGAATTATTCAAATTGATCATAAGTTAATTAAACATTTTTAGTAGTCCTAATTACACTTTCAGTTTTTAGACAATAATGCCGACCTAAATATTTTTAGCCCGTTAATAAGCAGAAAATAAATGTTTTGTGTGAAAGGCAGAATATACATGAATCAACTCGGACTTTAACATCATCAGTGCTAGTATCCATTCATGTTCCCGTGATAAAGGAAAATGTAAGTAAAAATAAGTTCAACATGTTAAATTACATCTGATTATTGTATAATATTTGCAAATTAATAAATAAGTAGTGGTTACGTCATACAACTAATTGCAACATCGATGATGATTCATTTTATGTATAGGTGTCATGATGCATGCGGACTTTGTTGGCCGCAACGTTGTAAATGAATAGTTTAAATACTACGTTTTTTTTAAATATGTTCATACCTAAAATTTGGAATGTAAATTAATATTGAAATGTGTAAATTATTATATTAATTCTAATAAAATTCAATAAATTCTTTAACCATATAGTAGATGTTATGACTTATGGCAGTAATATTAGGTGATTTCAATACAGGTAAGTGTTTGCAAGACTTAGATAATATATTTTTACAAATGTTTAAATGTTTATTTCTCAACTTATTTTACACTGATTATATAATATTACATTGTCCGGCGCATCCTTTTAAGCAGAAATGCTTGTGTCAGGATACACCGCTCTTCCAGAACATCATTAGCATTTGTGTAAATTAAGTAATATACGTGCCTATTGCGTGTGTGTATTTATGTATGTGTATGAGTCTGTACGTGTATATGAGTGTGTATGCGTGTACGAGTATGTTATGTCAGCATGGGTAATTGTAAGTACATGTGTTACATTAATCTTAGGACTAGCAGTTTCTAACAGACAGATACATCAGTTAATAGAGTTTTCTTATATTATCTTGCTAAAAATAATTGATTCAACATCGTCATAAGACAGTGACTTAAGCCAGCCCACTAAAACCTCTTTAAGGTTGTAGATGGTTAGTGGATAAATATTTAACTTCTTATTAAGTTTGTTATATATTATAGTAGACTGATTTAAGAACTGTCTATTGGCAAAAAGTGTTTTTACCGTTGAGTTTTGTAAAATAGCATCCTTCCTTGTTTTAACTTTTTGGTTATTATCATATGTAATCAACCTATGTCTTTTTTGTATGGCATAAAGTATATACAGTTTTCTAACTGATAGTAACTCGCACAGTGAGTATAGTTCAGTTGTGGAAAATCTACTGGTTTTGAAATGCATTACTTTTAATAATGCTCTTTGGGCTCGTTCTACTTGCAACATTTTAATTTTAGTGGCACCACCCCATACAGGTATACAATAGCAAATTATTGATTGAGCTAGCGCAAAATAGATTCTATTTAGAAGTGTATTGGATGCAACGTCTCTTAATTTTCGAAAAATCCAAATAAGTTTTCTGATCCTCCCAGATATCAATTCAATTTGAGGATGCCACGATAATCTTTGGTCTAGCATGATTCCTAAATATTTTACTACATTATTATCTACATATATTTAAATTTATGTGTGATTTTTATGATGTGGAAAAATATTTTGGTTAGCTTCTCAGCCTGATCATAATTCTACACATAAACTATTACTTATTAAAAGTGTAATCAAAGTTTTTATTGATTTAAGATATAGATATTATTTTTTTTAGAAAAAAATGCGAAAATGGCTGGTGGTGTGAGCGGTCATTAAAAACTAAAATTAGAACTAATTTGTAACTAAAATGTAACTTTGTGTTATTACACATTTTAGCTTTGCTTACGTCGATAAAAAATAATGAGATTCAGCGTTGCCTACAAAGGTGGCTCAAGATATGGTAACGCATAAGAATGATAATTATATAAACAGAAACACAAAAAATATTGCAACGTCATGAAAATATCGTTACAATAATCAACCTTATTTTTGTACGCTATGATTTAATTCTATTGCTACTATTGCTCCGCTTTATCGACGACAACTCGTAAAATTATGTTAGGCCCTTAGAAATATCCCCTATAAGTGAAGACGTTTTCGTAACACGACGCATGCGTACGTTGACTGTGATTGGACAAAATAAGACCACATATTCATATCTATTCTTATCTTATTAGCCACTTTTAAAGTCGTAATCTTGAATCTGTTTATTTGTGATCGAATGTCACAAAATAACGAATTTACGTTGACATTTTGATTTGTCAACTCGATCTCTCTTTATCAATTTACTATTTGTTTGAGTGAGTCCAGGGATCGTTTTTATTGGAATTTTAAATTGGTAGGTAGTACTGCAACCATGCAGGTGCTAATACGAATATAATCACACAACAAAGACGTCATATATACTGACGTATGAAATTGTCGGAAGTGTCCTAGAACTCAGAATTAGTCAACTAAAGCACAGAATACTGGAGACTAAAAGAAGTAAATCTAAAGCCTAATTATTAGTGAAAATACTTTAATTTATTTTATTGTCTAGCTTGATTAATATAAAATTTTATTTACTATAAACGTTTTAGTACGGACCTACTTTGCTGAGAATTGCTTTGAGAATATGTTGGTAACTTAATCAAATTTTAATAACTTGTAACTCCCATATTCTGGCAAATAAATGATTTCTTTCTTTCTTTCTTTCTTTCTTGCGTTTCAATATTTTTGGGAACGTTTTAAGCGTTATCAATATAGGTACTAGTAAATTATGTTTAGATTTTGTTCTTACACGTCAAAGATCACCTCTAATACAATAACATATTTTTTGGTTGAAAATACGTAAATCAGGAAACAACGTTTATCGATAAAACATAAATGTTACTTTCTGGACATCCTTAATAATGTTAACACGGCAGCCATATTGTGTCTATAAATGACACGTTTTTTCTGTAGCTATTTCATGTCCATATATTTAGAGGTCAATGGTAGGCATATCTAAACGACAGTGTATTTGACGAGTAGTATCTAACATTTTAATCACGGAATTATTATAAAGAGGAAATGGCATATTCTCAAATAATATTTACATGACCGGTGTCGCCGTTTTCATTTAGCTGTACTACGCGTATTCCCACCTACACTTTAAAACTGTGGAACTGATTAGTTGCCAATCACCAATTCGAAAAAGCTGTTATATCAACTTTAACATACTTAACGAACACTCAAACACCTTAAGGTACCTATGCCTTATTTTTCTTTAATCCGTAGATGCAATTTATCACATTTTAATTCGAAACGAATTAATTAGGTATAAATGACATTAAGTAGTCCATCAGTTAACGTGATGGCGCAATTTAACATTTCAACACATAGAAATATATCTATAGAAGCGCAATCACATTCTATAGCTACTTTAGTTATACAAATATCGGTAGAATCGACATTGAACTAAGCAACATTTCTTTATCTCTTTTTAACAAATGGTGATATTACATATGCAAAAAAAGATAACGATATTTTGTCTATGCCAACTTTCGTATAAATTTAAAGTTAAGTAATTGACAATTCATAAACGTGTCATCGACGCCATATTATGTTCATAAATTAGTGGAACATAATATGTCAAAGATTAAATTAATTTTGGAAAAATGCGATTTTCTAAGTAAATATCAATTCTTTGCGTGCCATATTCTCCGCGAAAGTTATTATACTTTTGCTAAACATGCCTTTGTGTTGTAATATGCAGTGCGTATCAAAAAAAGACGAAAATCGATCTTTGCTAAGTGTTCACAGGTATGTCGTAATCTCCTATGATAAAACGTGCTAATTTTAAACAATATCCATTCTAAATTGTTGTTTGTTTATATTGAATCTTAAAACATGTTCTTTTATATAACGATTTCTTTGTATATATCATTTTTAAATTCCTACAAAATTCGACTAGTGATGGGGTATTCAGATTTGTCGATATTTTATATATTTCAATTATTGGTCCCCAGAAATGTACATTTGTGAACAGGAAATGGATAGGTGACATTGACATCGAATATATCAATCCCTGACTTAAGAATTGTAAAATTTTAAATATGCATAGTAAAATTGACTGTCCTAATCTGCTTAAATATATAAACATATCTATACCTAGACGATTGCCACGATACGGTACATATAAGCCTTTTAGTACCTCTCTAAGGTGTACCCGCCTAGGAAGTAACTCTCCTGTAGCCAGAATGTCTCGACTTTACAATAGTTTGTCTAGATTAACTGACATTGATATATTCGATGGGAATATTTTTAACTTTAAAAAGAGCACTTATCTCCACCTTTCAAAGTCTATTAATTGATTTATGTAGGACCAGATTCCATTCATTGTATTCATGATTATTATTGAAATTAATTATTTTAATTTTAAATGATGTAAATATGATATGACATAAATACCAGTAAGTTTTTATTAAATATGAGATAATCGTTCTCGTAATTGTATTATTGTATGACATTATTGTAATACCTTTATGGTGTTACATATACACTGGCAGCTTTGTCTACTTTCAAATGTAGAACTGTTTTGTTTAGATGAAAAAATGTATTAGAATAAGAGTGTTCCTTTTGATTCGGTGGGGAATAGACAGATCCCCGAGAAATAAACGAAGATATAAAACGAGAGTTTATTATTGAAAATCCTGAAAAATCCTGTCGATCTTCGGATCCTCGAGCAGCCAAGCGAGTCAAAGAAAAACCCCCTAGAAAAAGGCGGTACGATTGGTGGAGTAACACGGCCGGCTGATAGATCGCCGGACGGGTGTTACATTATTTATTCAATTTGTTATCTGACTCCATACCTTTTTTTTCACTTGTTTCTCTTTTAATATAATTGTATTATTGCCTGACATTATTTAATCAAATTTTTAATTAATTTTTTCTGACACTATAATTATTTTCGCTTTTGATATAATTTTATATAATTTAATTTAATTTAATAATATGTAATTCGAACTTTAAGCTTACTGTATAAGCTGTGGTTGCCTATAATTGAGAAGGCACTGCTATATTTCATCATGTATTATATAAAGTCTAGAGTGTGTACTTTCTGTTGGCAACCCAAATAAAATAAATAAAATAAAATCTGCTCACCCCATTCATTACAAAATAATAATTATAAAAGAACACTTGATGTGATCAGAATATGTGACAATGTCATTCCATCAATTTATCTGGTAAAGATAATGTTAATTTCTTACATTTTCATGAGTCTTTTACCTGTCTCCAGTTGCATGTTATTATGATGTTTGTCACCTGTATAACCCTACACACAAAACTGATTGTATCTTTAAGTTTCACCGATGGCTTGGTTTTTATTTAGTTTATTTTATTGCTAAGTGCCTAAAATGTAGGAATTATTCAAATTGATCATGTTATTTAAACATTTTTAGGAGTTCTAATTATACTTTTAATTTTTAGACAATAATGCATACATAAATATTTGTTTTAGCCCGTGAATATGTAGAAAATGGATATTTTATGAAGAATATACAGGAATCAACTTGGGCTTTAACTGGGCACTCATGTTCCTATGATAAAGGAAAATGTAAGTAAAAATAAGTTTAATATTAAACTTTCTATAATTTTAATGTTACATTAGATAAATAAATGGTGATTATATAAAACTAATACGTACATTGATGATGATTGGGGACTTTGTTGGCTGTAACGTTGCACTTAAATAGTTAAAATACTATTTGATTTATTTAATTGAATATAAAAAATATGGTGATACCTAAAACTTGAAATGTAAATTAATATCTTAATATGTGAATTTTTATATTATTAATTTTAATGGAAATCAGTAAATTCTTTAACCATATAGTAAATGTTATGGCAGTAAAAATAGACAATTTTAATACAGTATTTGCAAGACTCAGATAATATGCGTTTAATAAGCTGGCAGAAAAACAGTTGTTCTATTCTTCAAATGCGGGCAGACAGACATGAGAATTTACAAAATGTTTACTTCAATTGAGATATAAGTCCTGCTCTGCTAGTCACTCATTTATTTTACCTTCTTTTTTATCATAAGATAGCAAACAAGCAGATGACCCTCCTGATGAAGAGATAACCACCGCTCATAGACGCCAAACATGTGAATGATGCATTGGTATCCTTGTGTCGAGTTTCTAATTGTACCGTATACCTTATCCTCCAATACCACCACTACCACCTTGCCTATTCAAACCAGAACATGGCAGGAATTTGAGTATATATTTTTATATATATATATATATATATATATATATATATATATATATATATATATATATATATATATATATATATATATATATATATATATATATATATATATATATATATTATATTAGCATATTTGAGTATAATTAATTAATTATTTATTCAAGTATCCCGTAGTCTTATATAAATTACGTGTCACGTTGTTTGTCCGCTATGGATTCCTAATATGTAAGGCAAAACAACGTTTGCCGGGTCAGCTAGTAATATTATAAATGCGAAAGTTTGGATATTTGGATTGATGGATGTTTGTTACTCAATCACGCCAAAACTACTGAACGGATGTGAATGAAATTCGGCACACAGTCAGATGACGACCTGCTGAACAACTCACTTCAAACCGTTCAGTAGTTTTTGCGTGATTCAAACATCCATCTATTCTAACATCCAAACTTTCGCATTTATAATACTAGCTGTACCCTGCAGGCCGCATTGTAAAATTTTTTCGTTAATCCCACAGGAACGACTTTTTTCCGGGATAAAAGTATTTTATGTGTTATTTTAGGTCATCGTCTATAATATGTGTGCCAAAGGGTATTGTCCATTACAGGCTATGTGATGACCACGTGTTTTTTTAAAAACTATTTATACCAAAAATCATTATTTTATTTTTAAAACACGATGGTACTATTTAAAGAACTGGAATTTAAACTTAATTAGAAAATAAAATAAAAAGTGATCAACGTTAATTATTCAGTTTTGAAGTCACATTGCGGAATAGGTCTGTGCCATGTTGATTGTAGACTTTACTCGATTATACCATATAATCGATTCGCATTGGTGTCGATTATAATAAAGTATATAACATACCTAAACATGCGTATTTGTTTTTTTTTTCTAGTTTTCTTGTATATTTTGCTTTTATCTACAGACTTGTGTTTATAGATAAAACCAAACTAATAAAATACAATCGTGAAAATAACGAGTTTATTTACTAAACGAACAGATAGATTTTGCACGTCATAGGCAGTAAAAGTGCTTTTTAATGTAATTGATTATCATCTCTTTTAAACAAAATGACTGAAGCACTATTTACTATTTGATAAAGTAGTATCAGATTATTTCTACAAATCGATTGTTTTTATAATCTAGTGACACTCAATTTGTGATGGGTGGTTTAATCGAATTACTTCACTAATATTAACATTGATAGTCTATTAACAGATTCGGTAATCGGGAGCCGAAGTCGTTCTTTGGCTGTTACATGGAAAAGATATATTTTGTTTTGACGCATTAATGGTATAGTGATATTTTAGTTTCTTAAAAATACATAGAAAAACAAATAAAAAACATAAAAACAAAAAAAATATAATATGTAAAATATATTATTTTTTTAGATTTTTACTTCTTCAACAAAAAGAATAAAACTCCATTAAACTTACTATCAACTTGTGAATTTAGTGGTTTGTTTATTTTATATGTCTGTTTTAAATACGAAACATTTGTGACTTCCCATTATCAGTTTGCCAGTCAGTTTCAAGTTATATCAATCTCATTCGCGAATCACGATTCTTAACTAAATTAACAACTAAGAACGTGTTTTTCCAATCGAAATATCCCGAGACGAAAGAATCGAGAGATTATGAAAATTAATCGAATGATTTCGTTAGATGGCATATTCACCCACCGCTACCGGCTACACTAATAAGCATATGTCAAAAATTGACATTAAACAGTAAACATGAAATAACAATTGTTTATTTTCAATTTGCGATCTATAATAGTATTCGATAAATGTAATTTGTAAATGATTTTTCGGTTCTTTTTGTTATCGTTTTGATTTGTTAGTTATTAACTGCAGCAAATGATGAACAGTTTTTAATTTTGGACTTCAAAAATCTGTTTGTAATTTTGACCCTGGCGTTATTTTGAACACTGAAACCACCTCAACTGTGTCTGCGCTTCTTGTTCACACGACTAACAATTGATAGCATTGGCCATTGATGTTTTGCATCGCAGGAGATGAAATCTGGAGCTTCTCGTAGTTCGATAATTATCAAAGGATTACTCCACAAGTGGTAAGACAATTTTTATTAAGATCACATTATTTTTGTATAACAGGTGAAGATCTTTGTAACATTTTCCTTATATAACTAAATGTGAATAAGCAGTACATATGTGTTCTATTTGCAGGTGACAAATCAAAGTGCAGTCTGTCAATTTTGCTGGATGTTGGGGCACTTCACAACTCAACAATTCTAGAATCCAGCCCAAGTGGAGAACATCTTCGACAGTTGTGTGGGAATTGTATATCAATATTACACAGTAGAAATCATGTTCTCAATGCAATTACACCAAGAACAATACACATAAGAACTGTGATTAATGAATGGATATCATCTTGTCAGGTAAAATAATAATAATCTTGACACATTCACTTAAACATACCTTATACTATGTGTACTAAACAGATAAATATACTGATTAGGATAATTATATATTTAGTAGCACTCTGTCACACGTACACATATATTATTTTACTCAACTGTTATTTTAACCAAAGACCCTTAACTTCATAGTAAGAAGCTGAAGTCAGATATTGAGATACCATTACATTTAATAATTCGAGTTTGTTTGTTTGTACATGTTCAAAAATAGCAATAAAATGGAAATAAATATGCAATTAATAATGACTATAAAGAGCATAGGGACTATAAAAGTATAGGTTTGTTAATAAAGATATTCCGAGTAATTACTTACTGCTAGTTCCGAGTAATTACTAACTACCTAAGTAATTAGTTTGATTACATACAAACATGTTTCGCATTTCAAATGTTAATAACTATATTTTGTATGAATTTTATCTAATAGAAATTAAAATTGTTACAGATCCATGAAACAGATCACATTTGCTATCTATATTGGCTCCGTGTAAATAGGATACCCATATCTGGAATCCCAGCAAATCCAGTACAGGTTCAGGAATTATGGTTCCTATGCCAGAGAGATATTATGTAGATCAAGCCAGCAACCTACTTGAAGAAATAAGCATAACAGGCAATTGCACGTTTTTAAGTTAAAGAATACAAAGAGAGCACATAAACCATAATATATATTTTTTTGTACTTTATATAATAATTATATACTAGGCAGAAATGCTATATTGCAATACTGTTGCAATTATCTTGTAGGCAGAAGAACGGTGGTTGCTCACGTAATGACCATTATCTGGTATCTTGTTTGGGCAAGGCATGATAATTATATATGGCCCGCCCTGCCTAGTTCTTATAAAGTATATTAATAATCTAAGATGATTAATAAAACCATTACAATGTACAATTTGAGTTTTATTTTAGAATAAAATACCTTTGGTTTTGTGCTAAAATCTCATGATATTATGATATGCTTTGATATATAAACATACTACAACATGTGTATCATGTTATTAATGTAAGTAATTGTCATCATAATATAAGAATTTGTTTTTTAAGCATGTTGATAATTATAAATAAATCACTTCTGCCGCGACAAGATTGCAACTTTTACCATGCTGAATATGACATATTTTTACATTTTCCTGCTATTTCTTTATTACAAATAATTTTGTTTAGATATCAAGCTCACAAAATACTAGTTAATGAATAACTCAGTTAATGGTCACATGTAGCCGAACAGTCCATACAAAGTGGTCGATTCCCTTTCGTCCAAACCGGTTTAATCGTTTTTGCGTGATTACCAAACATCCATACAACCAAATTTTCGTATTTATAACATTAATATAGATTATAAATATTTTTCTTACATGTTTGGTGACGCGGACCGGCTTGGCGCCAAAACTTAGTAACGCGCATCCATGGTGAAGTCACGAGCAGTGCTAACGGTGTGGGACTTATTGAGGCAGCTACTCTAAATCGCAACCCAAATCGATGGCTGGCGAAAAAGTTATTCGAATCTTTCAAATCTCACGGCCTTCCAGACATATGCGTCACCAATGGCGGGTTAAATTCTGATTGATTTTTTAAATTATTTTAATTGAAACCATTTTGATGGTACGTTTACTGTTAGTCAAAATTACAAGGAGTCACTAAGATTACGTTGATTTTAGGAAAAAAAAGGGTTCTGCCCAAAGATAAAACTATGAAATCTTTCAATAGCCAACGCTGGCGATGTCGCGGGCGTCAGCTAATCCACAATGTAACTAATTTCATCTGTAGCATATAAGAAAGTTTAAGACAAACTGAACTTAGTGTTGACATATTCGCATGGAAAATTTATTCAAATCTAAACAATTATTATTTTGGACATGACTACTTTTATTGTGTTATCTTTATTCACGAGTTAATAAATTACTAAATTATTAAACATATTAAAAACAATATTTGTTATTTATTATCATATTTTCTTGCACCCTACCATATTCAGCACGCTACCCACCTACCTATTAGTCAATTGAGTACTACATCCTATTTTTTTTTCTATATCATAAGAAAGCAAACAAGTAGAAGGGTCTCCTGATGGAAAGAGTCAGCCATCGCCTATAGACACCAAAGATGTTAAAGTGCTAAAGTGCGTTGATATCTTGTGGCGAGGTCTAATGCCACATGCATAAGCCTATCCTCCAAACCGGAACATGATAGTGTCAACATGATAATCGACTTAAATATAGTCACATAAATTGGTGGTAATTATAATTTCAGCCGCACCAACCCTTGAAGTGTATGAATTAGTTTTAATTGTTAAGAACTCAAATTACAACTCATTTTTTACACATTTTCCTTTGCTTACTTCGATAAAAATAATGAGATTGATAATGAGATGCCTACAAACTCAGCTCAATAAAATGGCTTGGGAATGATATATTAAACAGAAACACAAAAAATATTACAACGTCACGAAAGTAGTAAATCAATAATAAACCTTATTTCTGTACGCTATGATTTAATACTATTGCTGTTATTGCTCCGCTTTATCGACGAGAATTCGCAAAATAATATAAGGCCCTTAGAAAATTCGCCTATAAGTTAAGACGTTTTCGTGATATGACGCATGCGTACGTTGGCTGTGATTGAACAAAGTAGCACCACATATTTTTTTTGTGTTCATATTTTATTAGCCACTTTTAAAGCCGTGATCTTGAATCTGTTTATTTGTGATCGGATGTCGCATAATAACGAATTTACGTTGATATTTTGATTTGTTAACTCGATCTCTCTTCATCAATTTAATATTCGTTTGAGTGAATCCAGAGATCGTTTTTATTGGTGTTTTAAATTGGTACCTAGCTTAGGTGGCACTGCAACCAAGCAGGTGCTGATGCGAATATAATCACATAATGCAGAGACATACTGGCGTCGTTGTGAAAATGTCGGAAAAGTTTCCTAGGACCTCAAAATTAGTCAACTAAAGTTTCAGACTAAAGCCTAATTATTAGTAAAAAAGACTTTATTTTATAGTGTAGCTTATTGTGTTTTAACAAAATCGCTTTAGTAAGGTTTAATTAATTTAAAATTTTGTTTACTATAAGCGTTTTAGTAGGGACCTATTATCAGTTTCAATATTTTTTGGGAATGTTTTAACCATCATCAATAATGTTTAGTACAATAATATATAATAATAGGTACTAATCAATTATGTTTAGATTTTGTTTTTACACATCAAAGATCACCTGTAATATAATAACTAATAACATTTTTTTGGTTGGAAATACTTAAATCAGGAAACAACCTTTAATATCGATAAAATATAAATGTTACTTTCCGGACATCCTTAATAATGTCAACACGGCAGCCATGTTATGTGCATAAATGACACGCTTTTTCTGTAGCTATTTCATGTCCATATATTTAGAGGTCAATGTTTCAACATTACCATATTACTAATATAGATTATATTTGCGTGACCGAAAATAATAATGCCGGGACCGGAAATGTTGTTTTTCATAATGAGTAGAGATATGACTTGTTTCTAGAACTTTCTACGTAGTTCAATATTTGCACATGAACAAGAACAACTCACAAAACCAGTGTTCGAAAACGGCTAAAAAAATACCGGTTCGTAGTGGTTTTTAGCAAATTTTATAAAAGAGCGTATCAGAGATGAGAACGCTTCATAAACCGATTTAAACCGAAACCGCGGAATGGTACGTCATCCTCACTGCATACAAAAATTGGAAAAATATCAAACAAATATTTGAAGTAATTCTATAAACCGATTTTTTCTTAACCTTATATATTATATTATATATAATATAATTATATATTATATATACAAGATCTCAAGATAAGTCAAATAAAATAGATCTCAAACCTTTTACCGGAGAAAACTAGCTGCCACCACAGTCAACTTTAAAATGTAAAAAAAATGCAAGCATGTTGCTACCATCACCCTTTGTTAACGTGTAGGATCATTTTGTATATATAGATAGGTAAATAAGGCTTTTTTACAATGATTACATTTTTATCTCATCTCATCTGATTCATACAAGGAAAATCTGATTAGAAAATATAAATTAAAAAAATAGTTGTCTCTTTCCATCAGGAGAACCATCAGCTTATTTGCTATCCTATAATAAAAAAATATTTACCTCAAAGGAAGGAAGGAATATCGTTAGGCACGATTGTTTTGTCTGATCCGACACGAACCATTGATTTGTTGCCTCGTGTCATAGGTAGTGTTTGTTAATTTTAACGACTATCGCATATTATCTATGATATTCATAATCCACGTCTGGGGTGTAATTACTAGTAAATTCTAGATCTGCAAGTTAATTTTCTTAAGATTGAAAAACCTCAACACATAAATATATACTTACCTAACTCAATACCTCATGCTCTACGACCAAGCAACTTAGTAGGTAATAATTATTTTAACAAGATAGCAATGGGACAAAAAAGACTGTTATACTAAAAATATATTTATAAAACACTAGGTGGCTCAACAAACGTTGTTTTGCCATATAAATTACTTGTGAGATACTTGGAAAAGGGGGGAGAGGTTAATTGAAATAAAAACTATCCTGTCTTTTAACTTGGACCAAAGAGTAGATATATACAAAATTTTATTGAAGTCGGTTCTGTAGAGTAGGAATCCACAGCGGACAAACAACATGACAAGTAATTAACATAATTAAGTTTTATCGCCTCTGTCTGTGGTCTAGTGGTCCGGTGTCGGTATTGACCACATAAGGTCCCGAATTTTATTCCCGGGTCGGGTAATTGAAAATGTGTTTTTTTCAGTTTTCTGTTAAAAACAATGTTGTCCAGGATAGAATAGCGATAGACTTACCATCTATTACATTATAAGACTAAGTATCTTCAGCTAATCGTGGGTGCACTGGTTGTACCTTTGCCTACTTCTTCAGCGATACGGGCGTGAAAATACTTTAATATATTAGACATGCGAAAAATGTGTCAATGAAATGAAATGAATGAAGTACTTCTTTTCGCCCAATGAAGTACTTCATTGGTTTAGTTCAGTACTTCATTTCCTTCAGTGAATTTTATGATTTATCTAGTCCCTCTAATGTATGAATGAAAGTCAGTGTAAAGTATTATGAGACATGCGCAGAATGTCTCATAATACTTAACTCCTTCACTTCGTCAATGTGAATTGACTTCACCTACTTCAGTAGTCCATTTAGTTCAGTTGATGATACCGTGGCCTTTGATTTCGTTTGGCATTTGGAACTCGTTCCCATTCAAGTACAGAATTGTTTGTTCAACTATAAAATAATTACTACAGTATGTTTTGACTATACTTTTCAAAATCAATTACGTTTTTCGCCGTGTTGGTCCCGGCCTCCTTTGAAGAATAGGCCAACTGCCGTTCTGCCAGGCAGGTCGTAAAATGCGACCGATTGGCTATCGAGTCACTACCATCATGGCTACTAGGTGGTAGAGTTCTGCATTGTCTCGCTCGGGTCTGGTACCACCCCATTACCTATTCCTGCCGCAATAGCGTCAGTGCTTGTCGCTGTCATGCTCCGGTTTGGAGGGTAAGGTAGCCGGTAAACTTATGCATGTGGCATTAGACCTCGGCACAAGATAGCAACGCACCATTAACATCTTTGATGTCTATAGGCGATGGTTGATTCCATCAGGAGACCCATCTGCTTGTTTGCTATCTTATGATATAAAAAAATGTACAAAATAGTAGTATTGGGATTATAAATAAATATTATTTTCATTTATAAACAAATGCAGTAATGAAATTGAAATGTACTTTAACGTAATGTAATAAAGGTCATAAATAACTTTTCGCCTAGAATCCGATGACAGAGGTATCAGTACAAAATATAATATGTGATAGCGATGTGGATAGCAAATCGCGCGCGTGTGTGTAGGTGCTCGGTTAGATTCGTTTAATACGATCAGCCATCACCAGTGCTCGGGTCAGTCAACGTACTTCAATTCGTATTTCGTTCATTTGTCTGACGTTCGGCGTTATAATACACGATGCACAGATTACTTATGTACCACGATGGACTAGAACTAGATGAAGTAGTGAACTAAATGAAATTCAACTGAACTAATGAAGTAATGATGTATTTGAAATGAAGTACTTCATTTGAAGGATTCATTCGTGAACTACACACCGCTATAATATATTATGAATAAGGATTCTACAGTTTCACGTTTACATTTAAGCTGTATGTATTCTAAAGAATCGGAACGTGTATAGACTACGGATTGCTTTCCATTTCACACTTTAAATTTCTCCGCTTTACAGATTAAGATAATTGTTAAACTATTTAAAGTTATTTTATAATGTGCAATACTTTACCAGAAAGTATACATCGTATTAAAAATTTACTTTAGTATTTTTTGAAACAAATATAAATAATAATAAAATAAAATTAGATTTTTATATTAACAGTTAAATCAGTAATTTTGCGAAACTATAAAATTGAAGACAGAAACGCTAAATTTAAATGGCGTTTGTGTTGTTCTGTCTGTTGTATTTTGTTTGAAAAAACGTCGTCTTGACGACGGATTTTGTGATTTTGTATGAGTTCTATTTGGAGTTCTACGGTGAATTTTAATATGATTGCGATATATTATGGATGAAGCTCGTGAAAATCTTCCAAATACGTTAGAAACAAAGGCAAGTCTAAATTAATGCTGTGTTATTTTACGTGTAAATGTTTTGGAACCAACTTTCGTCTTTATTTACGTTCGTAATTATATCAATGAATTATCTCAATTAATAAATGGGATATTGTTTTATGGCAACCTGATATACAATTAAAATATATATTAGCGCATGAGTTTCGGCAATGTTAACTGGCCTAATTTATTTTTACCTTTTTGTATATTTTTAGAATGTTCTTCCGGATGTTGTCCATTCAAAGCAGGTAACTGCTGTAGAAGCTGATACGACAGCTTCTAATACGATACAAGAGCACAGTGGGGACGATAATTTAAAGAGTTTACTGTCAGAAAATGATGTAAGTGAAATAGAATCTATATCTGAACATATTCCAACGAATTTAGATGATTCAAAAACGCATTCGGAGCTTGGACAATCATATTCGCACCAAATATCTAAACAAGATGAAAACAGCGAACTGCCATCATACAAAAAGGAATTGGAAAATTTGCCAACATCAGGAGATAGTGAAGATATTTCAAAACACAGTGACATAGTTTCGGATTCTTCAGAAATGACACAATCCAATGTACAAAATGAGCCCAGTCCTAGAAATATAAGTCCACAAAGTACTTCTTATAATCAATCTGATGTTCATATTAGTGCTGAGAGCCCTATTGTACTGGCATTATCTTCAGATACATCTAAAGGTGCAACCAAATTGAAAAATGTTTCTCAAAATGTTACTCCTCAAGAATCACCCCACAGTGAGTTCTTAGATTCATTGAATGTAAATCCTGAAAAAGTGCCAGAAGAGTGTGATAAAAGGTCAAAAGATAAAGGAGAATCTCCTGATAGTAGATCTGAATCTGAAGAAATAATTAAACTTGATATAAGAGGCCAGGCAGCTCCTAAATTTTCATTACAAAGAGAAAAAATAATATTTGGTCCACCGCCTATGATAGGTGCAGACCTTGAACCTATTACTGTCTTTCAGAATCTCTTGTCACCATGTTTGGTGAGCACAAGTAATGTTAAAATAGCAGATTTAGCTCATGAAAAAGTAGTTTCACCTGTAAAAGAAAACATATTAGAAACTAGTGAAATTTTTTTAAGTTCAACTGGAAGTGTTAAAATTGAAGAGATTTTTGATGACGAACAATCCTTACAACATAAACAATTATCTAATGAATCTTTAGAACAACATTTGACTCTTGTAAGCCCTGACAACAGTGATAAAATAGAACAAGATCTTCTAGTTGAAGAGATTGTAGTAACTGATGAAATGAAGGCTAAAACTGGGAATAATGCTAGCACACAGCCTAAATCCTTTGTTCAGGATGAGACTATATCATTTATGACTATGAGCACCGATTATAAGACTATTTGTGAAGACTGCCATACAAAGGTAGTGATTGCATGTGGGCTCTATTATTGTGTTTGTTTGTGGCATGTCTTTCTACTTTGTGCACGTATTATTTGTATTCTAATTGCATGTTACGTTTGTATAATCGGCATGTTACTTTTTAACATTCATACAAAATATTTCCGTGCTTGCTACACTAAACATTTATTGGCATGTTTGTAAGTTTGAAATGAAAATAATAATTTTATTGGCGTTTTATTTCTCAAATATTTTTATCTTCTGTCTTTAATAAATTATTAAAATATGCTTAAGTTTGAAAATACAAACTAATGTTTTGATATTTTTAATAAATTGATAATAAATAAACTCACCACAATTATTTTTGATACTGATACATAACACAGGTAATATTTTAATTAGGCACATTAAATAGGTGTTAATAAAATGTATAAAATATAACAGTGATAGTATGTTATTTGTGGTATTGAAGTTACTTCGAAATAGGTATATGGTGTAAAATTTATTTTAGGTTATTTGAGCATAAATGATTTATAATACATAGAGCCGATGACTACACCTGCAGGGTGATATATAGCCAGGTCATCCCAAAGATAGTGTTAGTCCTCTATTTGTATCTATTGAAGGCACTTTTGGTTCAAATATATTTGAAGCAGGATGCATTAACAATTTATAACTAGCTGACCTGCAAAAGTTTTGCTGCTGGTAGATTAACATATCATCAATATAATTTTTTCATAGTGTCATTCCCAATTCTATCTATCCTTAAAAATTTAGCCTATGTTTGACCATGGATCTTCAAACTCTTCTATCTCCATGCCAAATTTTATTAAAATCAGTTCAGCACTTTAGACTTGAATGTGTAATAGACAGACTTCGCATTTATAATATTAGTATGGGTAGTTAGAAGATTGACAAACCTCATTTCTGTATTTCAAAATAATTTTATGTCAACATTGTCAAACTGATTGACAGAAGAAAGTGTATTGATATTATTTAACTTTATAAAAGTTATTTCAATAGTTTTGTGCAAGATATTATTTATTTCTTATTATTTTTACAGCAAATTTGCCATGTCAAATTATAAAATAAATGCATCAAATATTGTATGTATAGGTGCTTATGATTTATGCTTTTTCATGGATGTTTCAATGCTTCTATCTGTCCTTTCAGCTTGTGCACTTGGAAGAAGCTATCACTCAACGTGACAAACTAATCGAAGATCTCACGATCTCATTACAGCAATCTCAAAAAGATCAAAGTGATCTCCAACATGAAAATGAGCACCTTATCAATGAAGTCCAAATTCTTCAACATAAAGTCAGTGAGCAGTCACAGTCTGAACATGACACCATAAAAGCTCAACTTTCTGATTTTATGAAATATCAAAGTATGTTGAAAGATGAAAATACAAAGTTTTATTCAGCTCTAATGAGCAGATCAGCATCATTACAAAGCTCCAATGGTGAGAAAGATATGGACAGAGAAGAAATTACAGTTAACTATTCCAAATCTGATTTAAGGTCATCTGGTTCTTCTGAGGAATTTCAAACAGGTATAGAAGAAAAGCTAACAGTATTGTTAAATAAATTTGAAAGTTATATAGAAGAAAATTTAAGAAATAAACTTAGAGAAGGAATGATTCAAATACTTGGTGATGAAATCGGTAAAATGAGGATGGATTATGATACTGATGTAAAGGAACTGGAAGCACATATTAAGCAAGACAAACACGAGAGTATGGCTGAAATTCGTCGGCTCCGAGAACTGTTGTCTTCAGTAAAAACAGGAGCTGCAAATATTGATGATCTTCGACAGGAATTAAATGTTATACATGAAAAAGAAATGGAAGATTTAAGAACATATTTTGAGAAGAAATGCTCTGATTTAGAAAGAAGGTAATTTTTATTTTTTTATATATTCTTTTTCTTTTTTTTTTTATATATTCTATTATTAAGATAAGAAATCTGTGAACTATTATTAAATGCATACACTCAACATTCATTCACAATTAATTACAAAATAAACTTACTAATAAATGACACTATAGTAAATATATTTACAACTGGTAAAGTTAAATTAACTCTGTAGAATAAAATTAAAATTGTCAAATTTTCTCAGTCTATATGTCTAGCCAAACTATCTTTTTGGCAGGTAGTGTGGACAAATGTTTATGTTTCACACTAAACATGAGATTTATCGCCTCTGTGGTCTAGTGGCCCAGCTTTGGCGTTGACCACATGAGGTCCGGGTTCGATTCCCAGGTCGGGCACATAAAAAAAGTGTTTTTTCAGTTTTCTAAGAAACACAAAGTTGCCCGGGATTTGGAAAGTGCATGGTTGGCGATAGGCTTGCCACCTATCACATTGTAGGACCAAGTATCTTCGGCTAATCGTGGGTGCACTTGTTGTACCTCTGCCTACCCTTTCGGGGATATGGGCGTGAAGATACTTTTTTTAAACATGAGATGATTGAGTTTTGCGAAGACTTGCCCCAATATAGTTCCACCTTGCCTATTCTTGCTATACATTTTCTGTTATGTGTTGCCTTTGAGGGTTAGCTTCATGATAAACATGCACAAAAGCTTAAGCTATTAAGCTATAAAAATTCCTTCATCTATTTCATTACCTTTCTAAACAACATGGGTATATAACAAAACTTGATACTCATATGTATATTGTATAGCATCATATATTACTACGATAATGTGGCCAGGGTTTTTATATGTTAAGTAATTTTCAAATTGTTAAATGATTGAGGTTCTGATACTAATATTAATATTTTTTTCATGCTACTTAGGCCGAAACAGTAAGTAAAGTCATCTGTCACAATTTAAATAAAATTTTCCCGCTTAAAATTAATACTACCTTATTTAATAACATAATGCCTAATGCAAAAAACGCTAAAAGTCAATAAAAAAAAAACTGAAGAATCTCCACTGATTTTGTTTTATAATTTGCACATCTAGATACCTAGACACCTAGAAACTGAGACAACTCAAAAAAGGTTAATTTTCAGGTGATGAAATAAACGTATATCTGCAATTTTTTAGGTTGGTGAAACTACTGTGAAAGGATTCTATAGACATAAATGGCTTGCAAAATATTACTATATAAAGCGGAAGCTTAAATTTGATATCCACCTATTTTGAGTTGTCTCAGTTTAGATCTTGGTGTGCTATATCTGTTGTTTAATTTCACATATATTTAATAAAACTCCCTATTTATTCAGTTTTATACTTATATCGATAACTTAGAGTACTATAGATTTGTCTTTTAGTGGTTTTATTTATGTTTCAGCTACTCTGAAGACATACTTCGAGGTCGCTTGTGTGCTTCGCCTACTCCATCGGAGGGTGTAGATGTAGGAGCCGGCGACGCGAAGCCAGTTCATCGTTCTCTTACATTGGAGGTACTGTAAATTTGACATTCTTCTTCAAAATATATTGTTTCCATATGAATAATTAAAAAGTTTGAAATTGGTTTTAATTTTAAGTAATTGTCAATATGTTGTACTAAGTGCCCATTTGGAGACCGTGTACTTTAATGCTAAGCAGTTCGTAAAAGCTGAGCTACTGGCTAAAGAAATTTTAATTTTGTTTTCTCGAAAATGATTGAAATTCTCCCGTGTTGGTTCCGGACTCCTTTCCCACGTGTTGGTTCCGAACTCCTTTGAAGACTAGACCAACTTCCGTTCTGCCAGACAGGTCGTAAAAGGCGACCAATTAGCTATGCAAGTCACTACATCGTTACTACTAAGTGGTAGAGTTCTGCATTGTCTCGCCCGGGTCTGGTACCACCGCCTTACCTATTTCGCAATAGCATCAGTGCTTGTCAGTGTCGTGTTCCGGTTTGGAGGGTAAGGTAGCCGGTAAACTTGTGCATGTGGCATTAGTCCTCGCCACAAGATAGCAACACATCATTAACATCTCTGGTGTCTATAGGCGATTGTTGACTCTTACCATCAGGAGACCCATCTGCTTGTTTGCTATCTTATGATATAAAAAAAACCCCATTAACAACTTCTGCGGTTGGGTAATATTTGTAAGATACTCCTTTATGGCCCTAACTCACCGGTACGCCATGGCGACGTCGCCGGCAACGGTATCCAAACAGTTTATATTGAAATATTTGGCAGCTAACTCACTTGGCGATGTAGCCTATTCGTAAAGTTCAATACAAATTGTTTGTATACGTGGCCTGCAACGTCGCATTTACGTTAACAGGACATTTGGTTAATATTTTATCTTACATTTATATCAAAACTTTATTTTAATAAAACTGACAATGTATTTCAGTTCTCGAGCACACAAGAAAACGCAGTAAAAATAGCGAAGAGATATGAGCTAGTGATAGAAGAGCTGAAAGCCGAGCATGTCACCTACGTCAATGAGCTCCAGGCACGACACAAGGAGGGCTTGGCTTCTCTCGAGGAACAGGTGAGTGTGACTGGTTCTTTGGAAAATTCTGTGGGTTTTTTTATATCATTAGATAGGGACCAAGCAGATGGTTCTTTTAACGGTAAGAGAAGCCATCGTTTATAATCACCAAAGATGTTAATGGTCTATCATACGGCTATCCATAAGACGGGATGGCAATGCCACTTGCATAAGTCTACCCACTGCTTTACTTTCCAGAGCGGAACACACAAGCATTAACGTTATTGTGGCAGGAATATTTAAGATTGTGGTACCAATATAGCCAGGTGAGATGTTGCAGAATATGCTAGTGTCCACTAAGAATAAATCGGATATATTGTAGTTTTTAAGATTAATTATTGTATAAAGATAACAAAAAACTAAAATATTTTTTATAAAAAATAAGAATTAATAACATTTTTAAAATATAACTTCGGTAAAAATATAGTTATATTAAGTCTTGTATCAGTAAACACACATTGGGAAGTGCTACTTCACAATACGATAAAATGTCATGAATGTTGTTATTTTCATGAAAACCACAGAATATGTAATGTAGATATTACCACGGCGTGATATCATTGGGTCGCCATGATAGTCCAGAATGTTTCAAGATAATATTTATTGGTACCACATTTTCACACAAACTATTACAGCAGACAACATATATAAAAATCAATCCCTATTTTCCGTGGTTAAGACATCACTCGTGAATGGCTGGACCAATTTCGCTAATTCTTTTTTGTTGTATTTGTAATTGTCAGGAGAAGGTTCTTATAAAAAAAATATTAAGAAAATTGCTCGGAAAATTAGAAAATTAAAAAATACTTAACCAACATATAAAGTTTAATGCTCTTTTGGCTGCCTGGAAGGACAATCCCGTAGACTTATATAAATGACGTGTCACGTTGTTTGTCCGCTATGTATTCCTAATATGTATGGTAAAATAATGTTTGCCAGGTCAGCTAGTTATACAATATTTTTAGTTTATATATTGGTTGTAAAAATTTAAAATTTAACTTTCACTAAGAAAAGATTAGACAAAACAAAAGCTAATAAAATGTAATTTTAAACAATTTTTTATAAGTGATGTGATATCAAAAGCTTGCTCATCTCAGCATACACTATAGCAACATTTGCCATAAATATTGCTATAGGGTATGCTGAGCTGGATGACATGGATTTTTAGTGAGTCCTCTATGATGCGCCCACGAGACGGGCAAAAAAGGAAGCTTGGTGCATTAGTGCTTATTTATAAAAAGTGTAAACCAATGTATGAATGTGTGTTAATCTATATTATCTATATTAATATTGTAAATGCGAAAGATTAGATGTTTGGAAGTTAGGACGGATGTTTGCTACTCAATCACGAAAAAACTACTGAATGGATTCAGATGAAATTTTGCATACAGGAGGTAATAACTTGGAATAATACATACGCTACTTTTGCTACTCTGCTAGCTCAAGCTTAAGCCCGCCTTAAGGGTGCCCTTTTTATATCATTAGGAAGAAAACAATTTTTTTTTAAATTTGTAACGAACCAGTTTATTACTTTTGAAATTGCATTATTTACTTTGTCATACTTACGAACTCTTTTTTCACTTTGAATAAAATTGATTTGGCAATCCGCAAACGTTACATGCTACTTTCGAAGCACGAGTGTTACAACGTCACCCCTGTCTTTGAAGCATAGACCATCCGCCAGACGGTTTTTAAAAGGCGAGCGTTTGGCTCAACATGTCAACAACATCGAAACTACTAGTTAGTAGAGTTCTGCAATTTCTCGAAGCTTTCCCGAGCGAAGTAAGGCGGTAATACCAATATTACCGCCTTACTTATTCCTACCGCAAAGCGTCAATGCTTTTTAATTTCTTATCAAAATTTGAAGGATAAGATATCTGGCAATACCATCTCACCCCACCACATAGATAACGTGTAGTGTTTAAAAAAAAAACTGGGGACAAATGTAATGTAGAAAATAATATTAATATTAATACTACTAAGGTGTCAAATGAAGTATGGAAAATATATATTTTTGATTTTAATATAAATTAGTAATGGTATGCATATTCCTTAAGATAGGGAAATATATGCTTAATTTTGAATATAGTAAGGTTATACTGACAAAAAAAAATCTGATGAGCCGTGGGGTGGAGCATCGCGAAGCGGGTTGTTTAGGCGTTATTTTACTTAACGGACGCCTCTCGCCTAATCTCATCAGCTTATGGATGCACACATGATAGCCAAACGGCAAGTATTAAATCTATTAATCGCAAGGGAGGGCGAGGTATCACTTACCAGATAAGGAAAAGGAAAAAATAATCGGTTGGATGGATGGCATGTGTATTTTTCTTTTTACAACTTCAGTGAGAATATAGCAACTTACAATACAACAATAGGAACCTAACCCTTATGATTAGAAATCGATACCCATTCATACAGACTTCAGGGGATACATAAATTAATACTTATATAAACCGAATATAAATACAACCCAATCTTTGCTTTGTAAACTCTCACCACCACCTCCACCACCACCACCATTGATAATCTCTGAACAAACCACCTCGTGATTTGTTCAGATTATCAATTTGCTTCTTGTAAATGCCAATGCAATGTACTCAAATCTATTCATATAATAAAATCGTAGGAAAGTCAAAACTGTACATTGAATATTTTTTTAAAAGAATACTTGGGGCATGATCTACAATAGATATCGAAGCCAAAAATATAGTTTTTAGAATTTTTGTCTGTTTGTATGTCCGGGGTAAACTCAAAAAGTACTGCATGGATTTATTTCAAATTTTGCATGAATATTACTAACAGGTCTGGTCAACATATAGGCTACATATTATCACGCTGTCACCTACGGGGAGAAGCTGTGCGGAGTAAATGAAGTCCGCGCGAACGAAGTCGCGGGCAATAGCTAGTTACAAATAAATCCACCTCCTTGTTATCACTATCATTTATGGTTGGTTCTTATGCATAATTAATAATTTCTGAATGAAGTGAGTCAAATACAAAATCCTCCTCCATCAGGAAAAAAAAATGTGTAGATGTGTACCCAATACTTCAGTAATTGGTGTGTAATATAGTTTATGGATAGTTCAACTTGCAAGATTAATATTTTATGTTGAAATAGACTGTAAGCACATAACACTATTGTGAGTTGTTTATTAGGTATTCGTGGCGACTTTATTGTTGATAGCGTCGCCTCACGTGGCGCGACGATTCTCACAAAGCCATAGACAAGAGACCAAATTCCACAGATAAACAAAGTGATACAGACATTAGTCAATACATAGGCAAATCAATATTTTTTTCCTAGGTCAATAAATATAATTCAAACAAAAGTACATTCAGCCTACCGTGTTTCATTTCACATTTATTTGTTATTTTCGAGAATCTAAGTAATTTACGAAAAAAATGTTTATGTATGAATTATCGATGTAATTTTCGGGAAGGGAAAAAAGGTTTAAACGAATTGACCACTCGATTGTAGGGAACGCAAAATATACGCATTACAAACGTCGCACTAGAAACATCTTTGGTGTCTATAGACAATGGTTTTCTCTTCTCTTTAGAAGTGCTATTTGCATGTATATTTAAATGATAATTTAATTCGCCATGGTTTTTTTGGGTATTCAGGTAAGATAGGTAGTTCTTTTTATGCATTCAAGATTTAGAACAAGATGTACCTAATAGTATATGAAATTTGTTTCCCATTATTTCGGAGATTATTACTCCAGTAATAAACTGGCAGAACTGTTATATCGAATTAAATAATCCTTATTTTCTTACAGTCATACAATAATAAAAGTTGCAGATGAAAAGTGATCGTGCTATATTTTAATATTTTCTAAGATAATCGTGATAAAATTTTGTCATTACATACCAGCATATTTTATAATTTTTGTTCAGTTCATTCTCCTGTGATTTTTAAATTGACACTATCTTCGGTGTTACCGAAGTCTACCAAATTTAGTAGAGTTTTAATGGGAATATTCTATATCGTCCAATTATCAGTCTGGACGTTTAAATATCTATGGGATATAATTGTAATGTTCATTTTAATTGTAAAATAAAACAAATTACTAAAATTGTTTTCCACGTAAACCCAGTTAAACTTCGAGCAGATTTATTAGGTTTATTAAACATCTGGCATTGAGTATGTCCATGGGTGGCGGTGATCACTTACCATCAGGTCTACCCTCTGCACGTTTGCCCCGTCTTCTATAAACAGATAATGTTAAAGTTTCCTAACATAATGATAACCTTTGTCACAGATCACACGTTTAAAAGCACACATACAAACGACGGAGAATACAGAAGCGAACGAACAGTTGTACCAACAGGACATCGACTTGGAGCTGGAAAAGGTCAGTGATACATACTCAACAATATCCGTGTGTGCAATGATTGTGTACTCCCCTAATCGTAATATTGTGTTGTGTAATCACTAATATTGAACTACCTATATAACATGGAAACACAGAATACTAGAGACTTACAGAAGTCAATGTACATACAAGTAATATTCGAGCAACACACACATAGACATCTCTCACAGACACAATATCTTGGAATGGTTCGGGACAGTTTCTTTGTGTGTGAATTGCTCGAATATTACTAGTAAGTACATTGACTTCTGTTAGTCTCCAGTATTCTGTGCCTGTAGTGAACAGTGATACATTTATATGGAATAACTGATACAAGGCATATTAAAAGACACTACAATTTTACTGTGAATGGGATCCGTGATAGTCTTGGCTTTGACAACAGCTCTACCGGCCGGGTCCATATAGCTAAGAGAACGTACCCATATTATGTAAACAATTTTTTACCTCTGCCCCTCCCCTCCTCGGTGAACTAGCTTCAAGACCCTCCCTGTCAAGTTTTCATGTATTAATTTATAAATATGGTATTCAATCATTTCTTGTAAACAAAGTAAAAAAAATATTCTGGCTCATGTTTGTTTTAGTCCCAAACTGACATGGTTTTTTAATTTTTAATAGTGTGAGACACTCCAGCTGCTTTGGATTATTTTTGTATTGATCCCTAAAAGGGCACTAAAAATTCATATGTCTGTTTTGATTGGCCTATATTGAAAAGGAATTTATGTAACATTCAATAAATGCATATGCAAAATATGGGGGTATAATCCCCCTGTATATATCATGCAATTACATTATTATATTGGCACAAACTCTCACAAGTTTACATTGCAATGCAGTTATCAAGTAAATCGACACTTGATAACTGCATTACAATGTAAACTTAACAGTTTTAAATCAGCTGATGTCGCGACATTTGTGTATCAGTGTCGCCACCTGTTGTGCTAAAGCTGCGTGCCATGTTTGACTTAACTCCGAAAAGGGCCAGAATCCTGTAGAGAATATTGTCTACGTAAACAAAACCTAAGCCCCCAGCTTCTATGACCAAGCGTGGTATTTTTGAAGACAAGGGGAACTCAAAAAGGGTCACGTAATGTGGGTACGTTTTATAAGAACCATCCAGGTAAAAACAATCATCAAGATGAATCATAATCGGCCGATACTAAAATGTAGTGATTGTATTTTTGAGTAAAAACCAGAGTCAAACCGCTTAAAAGTAAAAGAATTTTGATTACATTATAATAAATTTGCTCATGAGCACTATATTACTACTATAAATTTAATTATTATACTATTAATATTATTTAACGAATAGTATCTAGTATCTGACATCTATCAAAGTTATTGGTATAGATATACTATCATCCAAGGTACAATCCAATGTTTGTAACCATTACCAGGGAAGGACTTCATTACGTAATTTTAAACACAGCTTCGTAAGGCATACAATCTGCGTCCTTAATTTTTTGTTTTGTCAAAAATAATAAGCAAGTAGATAGCTCTATGATGGATAGAGTCAATCAACACTAATAAGCATCAAAGACATTAATGGTGCGTCGCTATTTACGGCTATTTACTCTCAAAATCAGAACACGATATCAATAAAAATAGACGTTGCGATAGGAATTGGTAAGGTGGTGGTACCAAACCCGGGAAAGACGTTGCATAACTCTATCACTTAGTAGTCACAATGTAACATTTTAGGACTTGGTGCCTTGCACTAGTTGCTATCAGATTGGCCTATTAACATGATGAAAATCATTAATTTTATTAAAAAAATTGCAATACCTATGATAATTTAGTTCTGACATGAAAATTGGCTATTCTGTTTTAAATACAATTTTATTTTCACACAATAGTTATTAGGACTCATAATTTATTACATTGTCAATCAAAAATAATAATCCCGGTGTTGATCCAGACAGTTATATAAGAATTCTGCCTATCACCTGAGAGAGATCACCTGCATATCTGCAAGCCAGCTTGTAATGAGGCGATTACATACAGACTATATTATGGTACAGGGTTATAGTGTCATTGCCATAACTTCAGTGATAGTGACTTGTGTTTGGTAAGCTAAGGCAGCCAGTCTTACGCTAACGTATGACTTATGTACACACATAGCGATGCTCGATTAATATCTTTATTGTGAAGATGATGATTGTTGCCTACGTGTAGGAGCGCGTAGATGCGTTTATTTGTTGTCATATGTTGATAAATAGTTCCCAACAATATATCGAATTTTATTTCAATCATTAAGGATTTTATTTTTATAATTTATTAATGTCATATTATGTTCGTGATCTTGGGACATCAAACTCTTATAAGTATTTTATTATTGAGCACAATTATTATAATAAAAATGGTTAAGGGAAGGCATTGGACATCTTGTAAATAATCGCTAATTTTAATGAAAAATATGTTTTATGTATATAAGTGGGTGCAGGCGACGCTTAACTTTGTTAATAGCGCCAACCTTTGATAAAGTTTCGGCTTTCATGTATTAAAATTGGAAGCTAAAAATGTCTTTATTTTAAAATGGTACCATCTTCCATTTGCACGGTTAAAGTGACACTTACTGGGCTTGAAATCTTGGTGTGCTGTAACATATGTCATGGTGCTACAATATTCAAAGGTTTCGAAAAGAATACTTCAACAGTAACTGATTTTGGGATACTAAAATCGAAAATTAGTATGTCTTCTTTGCCTCATTTTCTAGCTTTTCGTATGTTGAAATTCGGCAGCCTATAGAAGATTTTCCTACATATAATTTCTTTGTTCTTTACTGATTATGTTTTATACAATTTCACATATTTGCTTGAGAAACCTCTGAATATATTAGTACAGAAATGGTTTGGAAATTCCAAATGATGTAAATGGAACAATTAAAGGTTTAAATATCGATGTTGTGATTTAACGTGTTGTTCAGGGAGTCTGGTAATTATAGAAGTATGTTTAAACAAGGATTGTACTAAGTGATGTAAAAGCCGTTATCAAATTTATCGCAATTAAATTAAAAAAAATCTACATACAAGATTTACCAGACTCACTGTTTTTTTTATAAATAGAAGTGGTTTCGTTGAAATGAAGTAATTTCATGTGTTTTTTTATATTTGAAAGGTAGGAAAAGTAAGAAAAGGAAAGGTAGAAAAGTATTGACAAGCAAAAAAAAAACTCGATGTCGTTTCATTTTCTTTTTTAAAAGGACTCTCAAGATTTGGGGAGTGAATTAATTTTACAAGTAATTAAAAATAAGCTCAAGTCCTGTATTAGATTACAATTTAGCTCTGGCAACACTGAGTCTCCGAATTGAGTTTTTGGTTGATTATCATAAATACTTCCTGTCACCGAGACCACAGATTTGCCCCCTGGCCCCGTGTGTATATACACGATGGCGATAGTGTTGCGCATGCGCTGGCATGCACTAACCGCTCGCGTGTGACTAACGCCAGGACGCGCGGCTGCGGGCCAGGGACGAGCGGGTCCGCACGCAGCTCCTGCGCCAGTTGCAAGAACAGCTGCAGGTACGTCGCATTACTGCTTTCTAATACTATTATTATATGTAACTCTCAAATCATGAACACTCTACTACAACATTTCTGTATTAAAAGTATTTTTGTTACTCACTTTCATATAAAACGTCAAATATTATAAACAACCTTTTTCAATAATTTGCTAATTATTTAGCAGATGTTATGTATGATTATTGAAAATTAATGTGATGATATGATGAAATAGGCTTAATAGTCTAATCTCTTTGTTACATATACTTACTCTTACAGTAAATGCGAAATATGAGAGTGCACATGTGACATTAATTGGTGGGAATTGTGGCATTATTTATTCGGTGTGCTTAACTAATTATTTAAAGCGTATCGTACTATAATTTTCTTACTTTTGTGCTATATTCGGATCAGGTTTTGGTAATAATTAGATGATACAAAAACCTTGTGGTATTATATTTAATTTGTAATAATATTACGTTTATTTTTTTTAACCGAGCAGTGCCAACAAGAAAAACATAAAAAACGTGCAAAACAGAAAATTACTAATATTATAAGTCTTAAGTGTTGCCTCAATGTAGGCAGGCAATAATAATTAAGATTTATAATTAGTTATAATTTTAGAGTAATAGACAGAATACAAACAAAAATAAACTTGTTTAAAAATACTTAACTAGGTACTTTGCTGATTGCATTGCATTATTTATATTAAAAGAATATTAAAGAATGTTGAATAGATTTAGAAAGAGGACCCTAAACTAACCATTGGTAATATAGGAAAGCGTCATCAGAAGTCTGTTCTTTTGCGTTAAAAAATCCTTATGGAATAAACCGTAGTGGGATACGTTTCTCACTAGTAAGTACAGGATCCTAAACGTAATTGTTTTTGATATAGGAAAGTGTCAACAGGAGTTTGTTCTTTTGCTTTGAAAACATCTGAATGGAATAAAGTGTGATGAGATACGTCTCTCACCAGAAAGTGCAAGATTCTAAACTTAACTCTTTTGATAAAGAGAAGAGTCAAAAGGCCGCCTTCTTTTGCATTAAAAACTCCTAGCGGAATAAACAATCATGAGATAGGTCTCTCACTAGGATGTGCAAGATCCTAAACTTAACTGTTTTTGTCAAAGGAAAGCGTCAAAAAGAGTCTGTTATTTTGCGCTAAAAAATCCTAATGGAATAAAATGTCAAGGGATACGTATCTTCCTGGAATGCACATGATCCTCAACTTAACTAATTTTCATAAAGGAAAGCGTCAACAGGAGTCTGTTCTTTTGCATCAAAAAACCCTAATGGAATAATCTCATGAGATATGTCTTTCACTTGAATGATCTGAATTCTAAACTTATTTGTTTTTGATATAGGAAAGCGTCTACAGGAGTTTTGTTCTTTTGTGGTAAAATCCTAATGGAATAAACTGTAATGAGATATGTCTCTCAATACTAAGTACAGGATCATAAACTTATGGAATAATCTCATGAGATATGTCTTTCACTTGAATGATCTGAATTCTAAACTTAACTGTTTTTGATATAGGAAAGCGTCTACAGGAGTTTTGTTCTTTTGTGGTAAAATCCTAATGGAATAAACTGTAATGAGATACGTCTCTCAATACTAAGTACAGGATCATAAACTTATGGAATAATCTCATGAGATATGTCTTTCACTTGAATGATCTGAATTCTAAACTTAACTGTTTTTGATATAGGAAAGCGTCTACAGGAGTTTTGTTCTTTTGCGGTAAAATCCTAATGGAATAAACTGTAATGAGATACGTCTCTCAATACTAAGTACAGGATCATAAACTTAACTGTTTTTGATGTAGAAATGCGTCAGCAGGAGTTTGTTCTTTGCGTTAAAAATCGTAATGGAATGAACTGTATAAAGATACGTTTCTCACTAGTAAGTACAGGAAGAATAGAATAGAATAGAATATATTTTATTTGCATGAATGTGGGTTGCAATAAATAGGTCTTACATTTTTTTCAGATCGCCATAATCTACCGGCAATGACGGTGTGCAAATACATACTATAATCTACTTAATCATAATTAATGTTCATATTTTATAAATTTAAGGTCATGAATCATCTTACAATTAATTAAACTCATAGAATCAATATAAAAAAATGTCCAATTATATGTTAATTTCAATACCTATTTATATCTGATAATGCATCTTTAATTATATTTTTGTCCAAAATCATATTACTATAAAACATTAATAAATATAAAAATTTAGTTAAAAATGAATAAGAAGGACATTAACTTCATATTGTGTTATTTGATTATTTAATTTCACATTTGTTTATTAAGTGTCGTTATACATATTTAAAAAACTTAAAATATATTAAGATTCAGATTTAAAATTTAAGTCATGATTACATAAAAAAAAATAATTAATATAAGTGTATGTCAGATTATATAACATTATTAATTTAATTATGTATATGAATAACAGCTAATCATTCATGTTAAAATGTAATCTTATTTTATTATTTCATTAAAATAATTATTTAAATTTATCATTTATAAAATCATTCACAGAATAATAAGCTTTTTTAGACAATAAATTAAACAATGCACTACGAAACTTTTTCAATGGTAAATCCTTAATATTTTCGGGAATATGATTATAAATGCGAATACTCATACAAAAAACATTCCTTTTATATAACAGAAGTCTTTGATTTGGGATACATAACTTATTTTTAAACCTAATCTTCTCTAATCTAAGGTCATAAACTTAACTGTTTTTAATTTTGGAAAGCGTCAAAAGGAGTCTGCTTTTTGCGTTAATAAATGCTAATGGAATAAACTGTCATGAGATACGTCTCTCACTATAATGTATAGGATCCTAAACTTAATGATGATGTTTGAACACCATCAGCCAACACAAAGCCTAATTTTATAACAACTGTAAAATTAATAGTAAAACAACTGTAAAATGATAATAGTAAATTCTGAATTTAAACTCTGACTTAATGGATCAAAACGGCTCGATTATCTTATATAATTTGTATTAGTAATTCACCAAGTAGTTCAAAGTTTAACTAGTATTAGAGAGTAAATAATTAAAAATGATGTTTGTGATAATTGCTAGTTTTGCATTAACGACGATTGTTGAAATATCATTATTCTGCACTCCACTCGCTCGTCCTGGTTCGCTGTAATGTTTCGATATGTGCATGCCGATATGCGCGCAATTAATCTTTATTATCAATAAATCCTGTACGAACATAAACATCCTTAATGGTCAGTTTTATCGCCTTCACTCGGGAAAAATATTTTTATCCCTTATGCTCATAAAAAAAAATTATGATCTTTACTAAGTCGAAGAATGTTTTACTAATTTTTCTTTGTAGGAAAATCTAAATAGCAATCTAAAGCTTAGAAAATAGTGGTGTATCAACAGCGTCATGTCAGTCTCGTTTCCGGTTGCTAAAGGCTCTTCTCTGCTATGGCTGTACGCGTTGGGATAAACCAGTGATGACGCCATTTGGTGTCTGAAACCGAGGGTCGTCTTCACCATCAGGAGGACGAATCATTTTTCGCTGTCCTTTGCTAAAAATATCCTCCGAATGTAGTAATAATTAAAAGCTGCTCCTATGTATAAATTGCGTTTCGTACGTGAACCCGGAAGATAGCAAGTACCGCCAAATATATCGAGGCTACGCGGACATGTCACTCGCGAGTATAAGTAACCCACTTTAATTATTTTGTCCATATAAATAACTCCTGCTGTATTAAACTGTAGGAGATTTAAAGGTTATCTCAGATATTCCTCTGCCAGACTGACTTCGAAGTCGGTATTAGATTGAATTGATTAAATTGGTTAAATGATTTAACTTTACTTCGAAGCCGGTATTACATTGAGGAAGTCCAGCCATTTGTTTTTGCGGTTCTGATTGTTTTTACATCTGTTACATTCGTAATCGCACAGACAACACTACGACTTCGCAGCTCGTCTCGGTGACGTACACATGATTTTTGGTGCTGCACCTCACGCAAAGCTGCATTCCACTGCTAGTTTGCAATGCAGCTTCCGTATTAACACGAGGCTCGGTTTTATAATACCTAGAATATCTTATGTTCAGGCATTTCCGTCACACACACCCCGTCCGCCTCACCTTTATAAGCTTGAACTAACCTTTTTGATTGCTATGTAAGTCCGGTGTCGGAGCTAGGAGTTTACTAATAGAGTATTTATGTTAATCATCAGAAAAAATCAACGCTGGAAGTATTAACTTCATTAGCATTTAGTTTCCTTAATATTAGTAAATTACAAAAATTAAATGGACTTAAATATCAACTATACCTAATCATATCTCAAAAATTACATAACCAATTTTTATGAAACTTGAACTGTTTCGTAAGTTGGAATAGGTATATTTGATTTAAAGCAACAAGAATTATCTCGACATGGCTTTTAGTTCCCCAAAAAATATATAGAAAAAAATACAAACTTACAAATATACAAACGTACATACATTTACGAAAATCACTACACGTGCTTGGATGCCTATAAATAGAGCATCATATTCAAATATAATCCAATTAATACAATATTACATACGTACATGTCAAACTGATAACCTCCGTTTTTTCGTCGGTTGAAAATAGGTTATGAGCCAAACAAAAAATAAACTTGCATTACAAATGCGTGAGTGCAAGGAATCCAATTATATTAAAAAAGATGGATTGTGTTATATTTAGCAAGGTACAGTCAGCATCAAATTGATATGAGCCCCTAGAGTGGACAAAATGATCTGAAAAACATAAAAGCAATTGATACAAGTAGTTCGAATCATATTGTTTGTAAGTGTATACAAGGTGTTCAAAATCTTACTAATTATTGTTTCATATTTATATAAGTAGTCAGGCCCGGTCCACTTTATTATTGGGTAACATATTATTCAATACATTGCATAATTAGTCGTCCTTGAATAGAATTAAATAATACTTTTTCGTAAACAAAAATTAACTTTCCAAACTCATAGTACATATAATTTAAAGTGAATTGTAATCTCAATGATTTGTGCTTCCGTGTCATCTTTGGTGTATTAGCTGGTACACGATGAGTAAGTCAGCTTCCTTTAGTCTACGCCGAATCGTACTCTGAGACAAATTATCAGCAGTAGCCAATTGGGATGTATATATGAAGCGATCTTCTCGCACCTTTTCGATCAGAGCATTGTCTTGACGAAAGTAAGATTTTCGAGGACGGCCAATTGTAACGTGGCGTTCTAAATCTCCAGATTCACGCCAATGGTTTACCTACAATGACACAGTGTTTCTCTGTAAAATAATATTAAATACAAGTATTTGTGAAAAATAGAAAAGAAATAACATTTACAATCTAAACAAATAAATAAAATTGGAGTGTCTGTAACATTAAAATAACCGCTTTTTACCAAATGCATATGGATGTATACACGGCACATAATATACCAAAATAACATTTTTCATAATTTTTGTCTGTCTTTCTGTCTATTTGTCTGTTTGTTCCAGCTAATATCTGAAACGGCTGGACCAATTTTGACGGGACTCACTGGCAGATAGCTGATTTAATAAGGAGTAACGTAGGCTACTTTTATTTTATAAATGTTTGCACGCGGACGAAATCGCGGGCACAGCTAGTTAAAAATAAAATTTCGCTTACACCGATGTTCATCCGCTATATCGGTGATGGAAACTCTTTCTCTGTATATAAATTTTTTATTTGTTTAGTCAGGTGGTAATGGAGGCATGTTTTAATTTATAGTTTAGTAACAACAGTAAAAAAAACTTATGCATGTGGTATTAGACCTCGCCGCAAGATAGCAACGCACCATTAACACCTTTGGTGTATTTACTCTCTAGGACCTCATATCAATTTTACGCTGACCGTACAAAATAAATACTACATTTCATGTATGCTTGACTACATTTGTCTTAATGTTGATATAAATTTTAAAATAAAATAATGATATCTTCAAGGATTTCTTAAATTTTATTTGTTAATGTCGTCACAGCTGTCCTACGAGAATTGGATGAGCGCCAACCGAGAAAAGGGTGCAGACATTTTTAAACTAATTTTCAGTTTTTAAACCACAAGTAGTCCAAGGTTTGGTAGTTATTGTGGAGACATCTTTCTTGGTACATGTGTTCACAGTTTACTAAAACTACTAGTCCATATTGTTAGTGAGAGATTTTAATCTTTTGACAGTGACTTTTATAGATTCATATAAATTTCATCAAAATAGTGAAAATATCCTCAGAGGCATATTTTGTGAATTTTGTGAATAATTTTAAAATACATGATCAGAAATCGTTGAAATAAATAATTTTATATTTAAATGTGCTGAATAAATTTATAATGATATTTAATTTAAGAATGAACTAAATACCTTCATAACATTTCACCACGCAAGCTACCATTCTGGGTGCTGAGTGAATCAAACGTAGTAAGACACATTTTCATCACTATGTGCCGGCTTTCAGTTGGCGATGTGGTGATGATCCTATAGCCACTATTGTTTACTTTGAACAGAAGACATATTTGTTGTTAACGAGGATGTTAATTTTACATGGTTTCTTAAACTACTTAGATTTTTAAAGATAACAAAACGGACCAACGTTTTTCTCTGACCCGAGATTTTAACGTCGTATTGCACTATGTGTCTTATTCTAACTAGACATTAGTTTGAATATTAACAGCAATTTAAGTGTGTAATAACGATAAGTGTTTATGTGAAGTGTATTCGTGTAGTGGTAGCATGAGAAGGAATGCCAGATAATTACTTGAAGATTTACGTGCGAGTAAGTTGCTTATTTTATGACCATAAATCCGCACTAGTTATGATTTCTGACTAACTTCTGGCTATTTACAGTGCAAACGTGGCCACTTGTTTCACAGAAAATTAACACAAAACGGGAAAATCTGTAGTTGTTTTTTAAATCTTTTTAGAGGGACTTTTGACCTTTTAAATACCTTATCCATTGATAAAAAAAACCCTAGATGCACAATCCCGAACAAAACTGACACTCAAAAGTGTCTCTAATTTCATTTAAGTAGTTATAGATATGGCAAAAACATATGTCTTTGCATATCCAACCTTAAGTGCACGACTTATAGTTGTTTTTACAAAGCAATGTACGAAAAGAAATAAAATTGACAGTGTCGCGACCGACGCGATTCTATTTGAAATGAGCGCACAATTTAAAATTGTGCACTCATTTTTGGAGGACGTTTTTGACACACTGATTGTGTATCTTGGGTTTTTTATATCAATGACCTTTTCTCGTTTTATTCTAGAATTAGTTTTTTAAAACATTGATTATTTTAATAACTTATAACATCCATAATTTGCAAATAAGTATTTTTCATTTAATCTTCATTTTCATTAATGTCATAGAATAGCTGATGAAGATGAAAATGACTGATAAATCAGATATAACCATTTCTTATATACACAAAAAAAAATGTTAAAAGTGTGTTGCCATCTTTGTAGCAGGGATGATACAACATGCATAAGATTACTGGCTACGTTATCCTCTAAACTGGAACATGACAGTGACAATCATTTTTGGGACACGAAAAAATAAGATGATGGTACCAAGCATTAGTGAGATATCGGAGAACTCTACCACCTAGTGGTCACAATTAAAAACCGTTATGAGTAATGCGGTCCCTCGATCGTTTTTACAAGTTACCTACCTGACGGGACAGGTAAATAGTTGAATTAAGAATTAAGAGGGTCGAGCCCACGCAAGAATGTGTGTAGCATTTGAAATAATTTAAGGTGGTAGAGTTCTGAAACGTCTCAAACGGGCTTGTTATCACCTATTCCTATAGCAATAGCGTCGGTGTTTGTCACTGTCGTGTCCCTGTTTGGAGGGTAAGGTAACAGGTACATTTTACGTGTGTCATTTCAACCCCGCCACACTGGATTGTTTCGTTGGTCTCAGAGAAAATAGATAACTTCTCTCGCTCCTTTGGTTAAATCGTGTATTAATTACTTGCTGTTCCCTGCGACCTCGTTTGCGTGACCCACAACATACTCAGTCGCGTACAAGTAGGTAGTCTATGTTATTTCATGATTATATGGTTTTATATTGGTAATTTTTTTTAAATAGGTCCAGTAGTTTTATATTATATCACTCATATAATATGGCAGACTAGCTGTTACTCCCGAATTCGTTCAAGTGACCCAAAATCATTACTTTCCTTTGCTTAGTCGGGCAAAAAAGTAGCATGTCACTCCTGGATAATGTAATTTCTAAAGGTGAAAGAATTTGTAAAATCGGTCAAGTAATTTTGAGTTAAATCTCTCTCTTTTTAGATGTAGTCTAGCTGCAGAGTGCAGCCCGCTGCATTATAAAAGTTTTTGGCGAATCCCGTGTGATCATCTAATTTTTCCGGGATAAAAAGTAGTCTATGTGCTCTTCCAGGTCATCATCTACTTGTGTGCCAAATTTCATTCAATTCCGTTCAGTAGTTTTTGCGTGATTGAGTAACAAACATACATCAATCCAAACATCTAAAGTTTTGCATTTATAATATTAACATAGATTATTGATAACATGTGTAGATCTACATGTTATTATTTTGTGTAGATTAAGTGATAGGTATAGATATAATTAACTATTAATTGTGAATTACAATACGGTTAGGTCCTGCGAATGTATTGTCATTCATTCACATATACTGCTGCGTAACGTTCTGTGAGATGTGTCATGGCACTCGATATTCAGTATGTTTTTATCTCAAGTTGTCTCACATTCAAATAATGGAGACAATTGGCCTTATGCCAGTACAAACGACACGTTTCGCGTGAATGACCAGGTTAACACCCCAGCCCCACTAAAAATTATGAGCATTCTGGTAATTCTGACTACGCTTTGTGTCGCTGAATTCAGATTGACAATTTGATTTGATCAGACTGACAGTTTGTTCTGACTGTAGTTAAATAATTATACACTCATACCATAAAAATATTATTAGGAAATAAATACATATCGTTGGGCATATTGCGTGAGTTAATCTTACCCTAAAGCAAGTGAATTATTCGCTTATGATATGCTAGTCAGTGAAACTTAACACATATAACTATATATAACTCCGAAGTAAGTAAATTATTTGCTTCAAGTACTATTATGGGTGTTAGTCAACGATAATATTACATAAATATACATATAAAAATACTCAAATATATTTAATAAACACCAAAACACAGAAATACAAACATCTCAATACACAAATGGTTGAGCCAGGCAGGGAATGGAGCTCGGGCCCTGTTGATTACATAGTCAGGGTCCATAACCATGAATACGAAAAGCAATGTGAATATAAATATTAAATATGTATAAATACCAGAGGTCTTCCTTTTCTTCTTTCTTGAGCTGTTCCAAATTCATCTTACATATCGCACCTTCGGTAAGACAAGGGCCGAAGTGCTAAAATTTCTGAAAATGAGCTAAATATGCCAAAGTGCCTTAAAAACTAATTTCTACCTGTAGGAACAAAGACATTCACTAGATTCAGTTTATTTTCGCTAGAGGGCAGTACTGCCTTTGTACCATTCGTTTGTTTTTTGAATGATATTGGCGCGACAAAATCTCATTGGACAGTTGCGCCATCGCCTGCGTAAGTAGTGGATGTGTACTGGAGCGTCAAAGTCGTTAAGGTAAATATGCCCTTTTTTGTTTTATATTTTGAAAAGACAACAGTCACATTTTATTTACTTATGCCTAATTTGAGAGCACATATTTGACAGAAAAAAGTCGTTCGGGTAGTTATGCTTTTGTGAGTCCAATTTTGTTTTATACAGATAACTTTAATAGCATTTAAGACTTTTTCATTCCTACCGCTTTATTTTTTATGTAAAATTGATAACATTTCCGTCGTTTTATTTGCAATATCTTGGGTCTATTTATTGAACTGTAAGATAATTCCAATGTAATTTTTTTATTTTTTGCCATTTATTAACCCTCGATGTAAAAAAAAGGTTTTTATAGGTTTGACGTGTATTTATTTTTGTTCTGTTTAATTGATTAATAAACCGAACTAAATGTGACTAATAAACTGATCATTTTTGCTTTTAGGGAATAAAAATAGAATTTCGAGGCAGAAATTTTTTAAGGATGGTTGATGATAAATTTAATAACCAGCTAGAACTATTAATGAACCTCAGATTAATGAAAGTTTAGAAAAATCTAGATTTGAGGAATATAATACTTTTAAAAGGACTAATGCTACTCTTTGGGAGTAGCATTTGTCTTTTTGAAACTATTATATTTTTATATTAATTTGAGCTCAATCAATGGCTGAGCAGTGGATAGAATGACTTTGAAAATCTTTACGTAATGAATGAATGAGCGCTGTAGATAATCGAGGCAAACATGGTAAAAATTGTAAACTAAGTGCTGAAGTTATCCAATCTGTTCATGATCACATAAAGTCAATTCCACGTACAGAAAGTCATTACTTAAGGGCTAATACTACCAGAGAGTTTATAGATGGTAGCCTGACTATAGCTAAGCTCCATCGCAACTATCAAGCTATCAGAAAAGTAGCTGGAAAACCACCCGTCAATTATGATGCTTACCGCCGCATTTTCAACAATGGTTTTAATATTGTCTTATTTGTACCTCGTAAAGACCAATGCGATGAATGTGTGGCATTCAAAAACGCTGTTGACCACTGAACCACCAAAGAACCACTGTCAGAAAAGCAAAGTTACACCTTGAAGAGTCTTTCCCGTTTAGAACTTGAAAAGGATATCGAAGACAGTAAACAGACAGATTCCAATAAAATAGTAGCCATATTCGACCTACAGGCAGTAAACTTTTTAGAAGTGAATTTTATGTTATTTTTTTAATTGTAGTGTTTTTTGTCAGTGATAAAGATGGTCCTAAGAAGAAGAATAAAGAAGTACAAAATAAGTGGTATTTTGATTTAATAAATCATTTCAATATAATGTGTTACTTTGGTCACAATTGCACAATTATTTAAATGTTGGTGGGAAAAGGGCATAATTGTATGCATACATTAATATTTCATTGAATATAGTATAAATAAATAACTCACTCTTTAAATTACATATTTATATTCACTAATGTATAAGGTATGTTTTTGCTAAAAATAAAATACTAATTTACATTCATATGGGCCGAAAAACATAATATAAATCTATAAAAACCTTAAATCGTCTGTCTTAAAAATTTGAAAATTAGCACTTCGGCCCTTAACTTACCGAAAGTGCGATATGTCCTTCTAATAGAGGCTTAGGCATCAGGATAAGGATTACCAGGCTTCTCATAAAATGCGAGAAAATGTTAATACGTGTTACTAACATCGTGACTACTAACTAGGCGTTGCGGAACTCTACCAGATCTGTAAGGTGTCGACCATGTTTTGGTACCACCGCCTTAGCTATATTTGTAAATAGGCATCACACTTTCGCCACACGGATAACAACGGACCATTAGCATATTTTGTATCAATAGGCGATGGTTAACCCGTTCTATCAAGAGAATCATCTGTCTGTATGATCTATGATAAAAAAATTTAGTTCTTTTTTCCAACCCCTTAAGGAATGTGTATGTATGTCTGGGTATACTAATATTATAAATAGGTAAAGTTTGCAAGTTTGTTAGTTTGTAGAAATTAATATCTGGAACTACCTAACTGATATTAAAAATTATTTCACTAGTATAAACCTACATTATCCCTCAGTCACATGTGTTACTTTTTATCCCAATTTTCGTTTGGGATCTACGTGGATTATATAGCGTAAAGGACATATTATAACGCAAATGTGCACTTATTCCTTCGAAGAATCCAACTACCATTCTGTTAGGCAGGTCGTAAAAGGAGACTGTTCGCTTTGTGTATCAATATAATCGTGACTACTAGATGGTAGTTTCGCAACGTCTCGCAGGGGTATTTGGTACCAGCGCCTTACCTATTACTACCGCAATAGCGTCAATGCTTGTCATTGTCGTGTTTCGGTTTGGAGAGTAAGGTAGCCGGTAGACTTATGCATGTGGCATCGCCATCCCTCCACACGGAAAGCAATGCACCGTTAACTGATCTTTAGTATCTATAGGCGATGGTTTCTCTTTCCATCAGAAGAGCCATCTGCTTGTTTGCTATCTATATATTAAAAAAACCTTTTAGACTTTATCTTTAAGTAAACAAAATTCGTAATGAAGGATCAATTAGTTAATTTTGGAATAAACATAAATATAATTAGTGAGATACAGCGAAATGAAATCCCATTATATGTAAACACTAATAAAAGTCTTAAGTATATGTGTTATGATTTGTAATAACTTGCAAATGGGTTTGTTTGTTTTCATTACAATGGTCAGTGATAACGCTGGTGGGGTCACGTTATATTATTCCTATCGTTTATCCTGAACGGAGCACTCGTGATTTATGTTATGCTAGAGTCCGTGACGTATTGTGTTTGTAAAGTGAAAGATGGGTGATCTCCTCGTGAGAATTTCGGAGTTACAAAAATCGTTTTTCGAAGTAAGTTTCTAGTTCCATGTTATTTAATTTAAAGTAAAGTGAAAAGATATTGATAAGCACAGAACGTTTTACGTCTCTTGCTTTGCATGGTTGTGTCAGAGAGCCAAATTTCATGATGCTAGAGTTCACCGCAATTTACATGTTTTATGTGAAGTCTGGTGATACTTACTGCCTGTTTACAGCGATAACTGCCAGGCTGGCAATTGGCAGTGCCAGCATATGTCGCATCAGTTACCTATTTTTTCGTAATGGCAATAGCTGCTAGCCTGAAGGTGGCCTGATCGGCTTGCTGACGTTTCGTCCACAAAATTTTCGTCCACAGTGGACGAAATGACACCTTTTCATTTTATTATTTTTTTCACTTGACGATTCGTCTACCAGTCCAAAAAGTTGTTTTATACAGTCAGATACAAAACTTTAACAATATAAAGCGATCTATTTATAAGTTTATAACTTATAAGATAAAATCTATTTATTTTACAGTAAATAAATTAATACATCAAAATCACCTAATTACACTAGATTTAATTAAAAAATTATTTCACATGTATGATAAAATTAAGCACATAATAATATAAAGTTAAAGTAGGTATTACAAATCCAAATATTATATAGATATGCACCTTGTTAGCACGATCATAATGATTTTGCTCCTATGAGCGGTACCAAGTAAAAAAGCTCTATAAGGGATGCATAACTATATCACTATCTCTATGTCGTTTATTCGTATAGGCCTCTCGACTTGCTGACTTTTCGTTTAAGATGTTGATTTTTTATACTAAATATACATTATGATTGATTTCTGTTTTTTTTTTTGCATAATAAATAGTCTTATGTGACTAACTGTGATACAAATTGCTTTGTGGGGACGTCATAAAGCAATTTTTAACCAAACCGCCGTCAAATAGTTGTAATTATAAAGTCTTATAATAACATATACGTAATATTATGGTATCATAAAACTTTTTTATCTGACTGTACCAAACAGCTTCAATTATTTGATAGTGGACGAATCGTCAGTGAAAAAAATAATAAAATGAAAAAGTGCCGTTTCGTCCACCGTCGACGAAAGTTTTGTGGACAAAACGTCAGCAAGCCCCTGATCCGTCTGTCCTAACTATTTAATACAACAACGACTGTTGCTATCGAGTATCTATCGACTTCAAATTTGGAATAGTTATAAATTACTAGAAGACCCGCAGGCGTATCACCTAAAATTTACAAGCCGCCAGCGCTCTGCGATGACTCTAAAACGTAATAAAAAATCATCAAAAACTTCGTCAAGTCGTTGCTGGTCCCTGGATTCACTTTTTGCGATGTCACAGCACCAAAAATAATCAAGCGGCAATGGCTGCCACTAATATAGATACAAGGTTATTATTTGTCTTGCAAAACTAAACAATTACGACAATTTCGCATTGCCAGACGAGACGCGATAATTGCGCCGTGCAACTCCGATGAAGATGTCGAATCGTACAAAGTTTCAACCCCTTAGGGATAGATTTTTGAAAAAATAAATTAGCCTGTGTTTGACTACAGATAGTCGACTACCTTCATGCTAAATTTCATCAAAATCAGGCCAGTGGTTTAGCCGGGAAAGCGTAACAGACAGTTATCGGAGCTGGTCGCGCCTCCGAAATGGTTGCGCGACCAAACGGACACCAGAAACTCTCTATAGGGCTCTATACATTTTGTTGGTAGCGGCAACTGGTTACGACATGGCGTCCCGGTGAAATAATATAGCCCTAACCATGGGCGTACCCAGGTTCTGGGCCTTGGGGCAACCGTAACAATTTAAGACTATATTTTTTATCTAAAACAGTAGATAATTAGTAGAGAGATAAACACATTTTAGGGGGGGGGGGTACCACCCCTACCTTGCCCCCCCCCCCCTTCCCCCCGGTACGCCCATGGCCCTAACAAAACTAAAAATTGTGAAAATGGTAGAATTTCGACATCTAGGCGGATAATTAGAAATAATAAAGAACATTGTAATTATAATAATAAAATGACTATTATCTATAATATACTAGCTGCGCCCGCGACTTATAATTACTAACTAAATCTTAAATTATCGTCTTAGGGTATCTGGGATACTTCTTAAAATCTTAGGGTATCTAGGATAAAAACTATCGTATGTCCTTTTTCGGCTCCCAAACTATCTTTGTACCAGATGTCAGTGGTTTAGGCGTGATGAAGAGACAGACAAGGTTTCTTTCGCATTTATACTATTAGTATGGAATAACATGTGAAGGAAAAACTTTGTTTCCTTTTTTGCGACAATTATGAGAATGGAGGAGCATGGGCACAGTTAAAGTTTACATGGTTAAGGGTTTCAGTAAGCTTAATATTTTTATATAATAATATGCATTAAAAACACATTAAATTAATAAAATAAACATGCTCATTGCCATCGTTTAACACACATCATAATACTATTTTGTTTATGGTTAAAGTCTGTTGTCAAACTTTAAAAATAATTTGTTATTGTTTAGTCTTAAATCGAATTTCGACTAGACGATCGCTAGTAGCAATAAAATCGTGATAAGAATTAGAACATGTTTTAATGATAAACATTCTTGCACATTACTGCAGCTTTTCATTTTATTACTTTTATAGGAAACTGGATATTCTCCAGACTCAATAACATTAGTCATTTGAGTTACTGTTTTAACCTCTGGTAAGGAATATATAGATTACTAGCTGCAGCGTGCAGCCCGCTGCATTATAAGTTTTTGGTCAATCCCGCGGGATCACCTAATTGTTCCGGGATAACCTATGTGCTATTCCAGATCATCATATACCTGTGTGCTAAATTTCATTCAAATCCGTTGAGTAGTTTTTGCGTGAAACATCCATCCAAACATCCAAACTTTCGCATTTATAATATTATTAATTATTAATTAATATTAATTAATTAATATTAGTTATTATTAATTAATTAATATTAATGATTATTAATTAATAATAATATTAAAAATTATATTCATATTATTTTATTATTTAATATAGATTGAGATGGGCTGTAAGGTTATAATTTAAATCTGCCTTTTCGTGGTAGTAATAAATGCAGTAATAAATTAGCAGCAAGTCTAAGGATCATTAGTATTTATTTGCTTTTTATATTTTTCGTCAATATAACTTATATTCTGCTTTACATAGGGTAATTTATAATGATTTTGACGTACAGGTGCTGTTGTCAGACCCAGATGCGGAGTTGTCGAGTTGGCCGCTAGAGTTGGTCGCTCTCAGGGAGAAGATTCACGGCGAGAAGGGAACTCCCACGCAGGAGAAGGAGGTAAGATCGTTCAGTATTTAGTGAAGAGTTAGTCTTTAATGAAATATCAAATGAATTAATTAATTAAAAGGACGGTTAAAAGACTCCTAAAACAGTACTATTGGTAGTTATAGAATAAATGCTACAGTAATATAATGTTCAATTTTTGTTTATAAAACTAAGACCGATATAATTTATTGATATTATTTATACTATCTCAGTATATCCGTAATATCAGTATATATCAATAAATTATATATTATTTATACTGATATAATTTATTGATATATACTGATATTGTTTAATCGATGTATCGTATATGTAGATTCTTATTATTATTATTTACATCTGTCCTAAAGAAAATGAATTTAAATCGACCTTTTGTGCTGTCATTAATGAGTCTTTTTGAATTCTTAGAAACACTTAGGTCCTTTCAAATTCTTTGAGTCCTATTTGTATTATAAGTCCTTTTAAGTGAAATTAAATTGTGAAGCTTAATAGTAAGAGATCACTAAGTACTTATTAGTCTTGAATGTTATTAAATCTTATAATTTGATTATATTTGATTTAAAGTCAACCGGTCAACCGGCAAAGATTTAACTAAATATAATTTTTATAATGATTTGCTGGATATAAATAATCATATTTTTGTAGTTCAGATACGGTGTAAAGGGTAAATTTAAAAAAAAAGCATGAATTATTGAAAAACCAAATCATAAATTTGTACAGAACTCGTTCCTTACAAGTCCTTTCAAATATAACAAGTACATACCTTTTTTTAAAGAACTCTTTTTGTCAACATTCAAGAGTCGATTTTATGTTGAAAGTAGTTAGGACTATTAAAGATCTCCAATTCTTACGTCTGAATTCTTAAGTCTCTTCTTTTTTTAATAATAAGATAGTAAACAAGCAGATGATGCAGCAGATTGATGAAAAAAACCATTGCCTATAGACACCAAAAATGTTAATAGTGCCTTGCTATCTGTATTGCAGGATGCCAATTCCACATGCATAAGTCTACCGGATACTTTACTTTCCAAACACACAATGACAAGTATTGGCGCAATTGCGGCAGGAATAGGTAGGGTGGTGGTATCATATACTCGGAAGAGACGTTGCAGAACTCTACCACCTAGTAGTCACGAGAGTAATGACATATATAGTCGCCTTTTACGACCTGCCTGGCAGAATGGCAGCTGGTATATTCTTTAAATTGAGCTTGGATCAATATGGGGACCTTAAAAGATTTTTAGACTAGAAGGTACAAGTCCTGTGCAATGAATGCAATACGATACGATAACATTTGATTATTTGTAATGGATAAACTCAAAAACTATTGAATTGATTTAAAAAATTCTTTCACCTATATATACTTCATTTTTTCCCCGACTGATTAAAATAAATAAATTTGTGTGGTTCACGCGAATGAAGGCACGGGAAATAGCAAGTATTATATAAAAATACACGTATTTTGAATACATTGTTGCATGTTGTCACCGGTCTACTTATGTCTAATGAAAGAACTATAAATATAGCCCACCCTCGCATTCCCTAACCGTGAATCGGTCCCATAAATCGTTGGAACCATGGTCTGATTGCTTTTTATCATTCATTTTGGTTAAATTTCTTTAGAGTATTAGTAGTGAAACTATTATGATGAATTTACTGAAAGGAGATTTTTTATATCAGAGGGCAGCAAACAAGCTGAAGGTTCCCCTGATGGAAAAATCATTCATACATGAACAATCACTTATAGACAACAAAGTTGTTAATGATGCATTGCTATCCGTGTTGCAGTGGTGTAATGACACATGTAAAAGTTTCTCGGCTACATTTCCCTCTAAACTGGAATACGACAGCGAAGAGCAGCGACACTGTTGCGCTTGCGGTAGAACATTGCACAATTCTACCACCTAGTAAATTAAAATCATACCTACGCGTACACAGCTACATACAGTTATAACACATTCCTACCACGTGCATAGCAAGTAGTAAAACAACAGTGACATTAAAAAAAAATTAATTAAATTTGCTATGACCCGCGAACAATTCTTTGTGTTTTTCGCGATGGCACCAAAAAGAAAGACGTCGCTTTAATAAATGGATACTACTAATACACAGATCACACACACACCGGCACCAAGCACAAAAGCACACAATTTACGTACTCAACGCACGATTCACTTCGAAACCGAAGCATCTTCAGGAAAAACGAGTGAAGTAGTTTGTAATTTTTTTTTTTAATATTTCGTTATTGTTAAATCCCAAATAAATTGACAGATATTGATCTAATTTACGTTATTTGACGCAGTTTTTTAGAGAAAAACCAAAAAATTTTAAGGTTTTTTTAAATTTATCATAATTTTCTAGACCAGATTGGTTCAAATTTTTGTTGTTCAAAGTTGAGCGGAATCCAATCAAATGCAGTCGTCCGCGTTTTGGTCTGTCAAGCCCTTCGAAAGTTATAACATGTTTACATACACACACATACATATAGACGTATTGAAATAATTGGAAAAGGTTGTTATGACCTCAAAACGTGGAGATCTGGTGAACTTCGATTTTCGAAAATCGGGGCAAAATCAGTAACTTTCTTACATACATACGTAGGTAGGGGGAAGTTGAAAACTACGAGTATGTCTAGTTTCGGAATATATTGTAGTTGTTTAACGCGAGGAGTCGCCGTGTCCCGTTCCGTCCCGTCCCGTCGGGAGAGCGGCTGCGGGTGACTGAACTTCTAATTATACCAGCCTGTATTTATTTACCGCGCGCTCCTCGCTAATCAAACGCGCCATTAGACCGCGTGCCCATCTTGTGCAGCGGTCTTTTATTGCACTATTATTCGGGAGTCATTATCGATACATCTGAGTTTTAATTTATAGCTTTCATGGTTTTTATTGCGGCTGTCTCGTGATCTATTGGTTGGTCCATTCCCGGAAATCCCCTGTTCCATCTTAGGATCGGTCGTAAAATAATAATGTGCTTTAGCTGTAAGGTTCACATCGCGAAAACCTATTTTTTATATTTATATCTGTAATATAGTATTTTTTTTTAATAATGTAGGCCTATTGTAAGGCTTGTGTCCACTTAGAATGAATCGGATATAATTAATATGGTGATAACAATATTTGTAAGCTGTAAATTCGGCAAACTTAGTCATTTTAGGTCACGTGACGGTAAACGAAAATCTGGTAGTGTTACGTCACGCCGTGACAAAATGTCATCCTGATATCATTATCATACAAATCACAGAGTATGTAATGTAGATATTACCACGACGTGATGTCATTGGGACGCCATGACAGAAGCGTTTTCGTGGTTTTTGATTTTAATTTCAATTTAAAACTCAATTTTTATTATCCATGTAATTTATTTAACAAAAATAAGGTTTTTGGTTAATATACCTAATAAGATAAAATACAAGGGTGGGTCAATAAGTCGGTGACTTTTTGAATGAAACACAGGTTTTTATATAATTTGTCCTGGTGGAAAAGAACTTTTTTCTTGGTCAAATGAGGTCGTTTTTTTTCAATGCCTCATTAAATGTATCCAATAAATTGATATAATATTCGCCATTTATTGCTTTTCTCTTTTGAAGATAATCCATGTGGATTATACCGCGTGCATCCCAAAAAACGGTCGCCATGACATTATTGGCTGACAAACACCTTTGCCTTCTTTGGCGCCGATTCACCCCGAGAAACCCACTGTTTTGACTGCTGTTTGGTCTCCGGTGTGCTGTGGTGTATAATTTTATTTTCGTAGCCTTGTCAAAAAACATTTTTTTAGATATCCTAAACAAATTGACCGATTTTGATCCAATTAACGGTATTTGACGCAGTTTTTAAAGGAGAAAAGGTGATAAGATTTTTATGACCATCTGTGTATTAGCCTGAAAATTATTTTAAAAATATAAAGTAAATTTGCTAAAATTGACGTACTTTTAATATTTGAAAAGCTGTAACTTTTGAAAATTTGATTCGATTGTGATTCTTGCCATCTGACGTAATTGTTTTAGTACTCAAATATCGCAGAATACCAAAAAATGTATGGTTGAAAAGTTTCGAAGTTATGTCGAAAAAACACTTTTTTTTAAATATTTCGTCAACGATTTCTCCCAAACGGATAAACCGATTTTGATGCAATTAATTGCATCATCATTAGATGTAGTTTTTAAAGGAATAGAGCTGATTAGTTTTTGTACCCAATCGGTACATTAATCTGGAAGTTATGTTAAAAAAATACTTTTTCGCCAAAATTTTTTTTGAGGTTTTTTCAAAATTTCTCAAAATCTGCTGGACCGATTTGGTTAAAATTTTTAGGAAGTCTAAGTTAAGCGGAATCCAATCGAATACCATCAAACGCGTTTCGATAGGTCCAGCCGTTCAAAAGCTATGGGATGTTTATATACACACACACACACACACACACACACACACACACACGCACACACACACACATGCACACACACACACACACATGCACACACACACACACACACACACACACACACACACACGCACACACACACACAAACATACATACATACATACATACATACTGACGTCATCGCGAAAATAGTCGGAAAAGATTCCTAGGACCTCAAAACGTGGAGATTCGGTGAAAACTCGATTTTCGAAAATCGGGGCAAATTCAGTAACTTTCTATCTACATACACTACGCACTACATAGCGGGAAGTTAAAAAAACAAATTGTAACTATAGGAAACAATATTAACAGTAGCTAGGTAGTCTCCCTGGATAAACTACACGAATTGATCTGACCTCAAAATATGCTAATTATTTTATTGTAATATGTAACTATACCAGTACATAGGAAAACATGTTATGTAAATATTGAAAACATATATGTAATAAACAGCCATCTCAGATATACAAATATTTATGCTCATGAAAACTTGTTCCATTTGGAAATCGAACCTAAGCCTCTAAATTCTGGGTAAGTACGCTAATCACAAGACTAATGAGCTTTTAAATATCTCAGTAGCAAGCACTAGCTCTGGTGGTGGTGTGGAAACATCTTCGCGACTCAAGTAAATTATTTGCTTGACGTGTAGGTAAAGTATGGTCCCTATTAAGTATCTCAAAATAAGTTATAAGTCGCTTCAGGTCGGTAACACGCGGCGTTGGAGTTTGCCGGAGAGGTTCTTGACGTTTCCTTCACTTTGCGTATCCCGTTAAGGTACCGGTGTGATGATATTTAAAGTATTTATGTTTATTATTGCTTTTTTGCTTTGGTGGTTGTCTTGTTCGGCTGGAGACCGTGAAGTCTTTGCTTTTACGGATTTGTAAGATTTGGCACACAAGTAGTCTGATACTCAGACTTTACACATAAACTACTTGTTATCAGTGTAAATGTATTGTTTTCTTGAGATTCGCAAAGATGCAGGAAGCTGCTGAAGATAGACACAAAAAAAGGATAGAGTGCTCTCGAGCAGTTCTTTTACTAATGGATACGCAAATGGTTTGCGCAACTTATTACTTACTTACAAATACGTAGAGAAAAAGAAAACGATGGCGAAATTGAAAAACTGAAGTACTAAAGTATTAGGAACGTTAATGTTTAAAGGTTTCGCACATGTGCAGAGAATGGTAGATGAAAGGTTAACGAAACTGATATAAAATGCGAATGTGGAAGGTTGTAGGTACCGGGGAAGATTAAGACTGACGTACCATGATTAGATTGATCGAGTACTGAGTGCTAAGTGTGATTTTTTCTTTTCGCATTCGATCGTGCGCGCCACCTAGTGGTAAACGTGAGAAACCAGTTCACAACTAGGTGACGCTGTACAAATCACATACAAATTCCTAGTAAACTCGAAACGCGCTCACGATCGAATGCGAAAAGAAAAACTCACACTTAGCACTCTGTTCGAAGATGGTGTCAAGAGTCTTCGTAACCGGTGTTTGTATGAAGAGAGCAATTAATGTGGATGTCTAGAAAATATAAATGATTTCCACTATATTATTTCAGCTCACGTTTGAAAAACATACTACATGCTGATAAGGAGCTCGTAAGACGTATAATAACGTTGTGACTACTGGTAGAGATTAGTACTGATAGAGACTAGAGAGCGTCGACGTTTGTTATTATCGTTTTCGGGCTTGCAGGATGAAATAGCCGATAAACTTGCGCATGTATTATTTTGTAGGCTTAGGGTTGTCCTTTATTATCTGCAGGTGCGCCGTCAAGTTTTCTTATCTTATAAATTATGAAAAAGTTTATAAAGTTTTTAAAAATCAGGATGTACACAGGCACACACATAAATTGATCAGAAAGGTTCATTTTATCATATACCTATAATTTCAATTCATTAATTTTGTGCAAATATAAATGCACTTTTTTCAATAAATTAATTTATTAATACTTTTCTTAAAAACTTATAAAAAGTGGCTAGCGAATTTATATTGGCAACCCAAGTAATATCAATTTTGTCTAAAAAATCGATTTTAGGATGTGTAGGAATATTTTAATATGGAATTATAATATTTTCACTGTATTTTAAGGTGACTATGTAAACTGGTTTTTTGTGTAACTATATTACAACTATTTACGCGGAATATGTTACCATACATGCTAAAGTTTATATGTTAGAACTAGCTGTTGCCTGCGACTTCGTTCGCGCGGACTTCGTTTACTCCGCACAGCTCCTGCCCCGTAGGTGATAGCGTGATAATATGTAGCCTATATGTTGACCCGACCTGTTAGTAATATTCATGCAAAATTTGAATTAAATCCATGCAGTACTTTTTAAGTTTACCCTGGACATACATTGACTTACTACGATTTTATTATATGTATAGATAACGTAGAACAAGAACTAGCGATCGTCCTGTGGCCGAAATTCGACCGTAAACTAAACAATGAAAACTCTTAAGTTTGACAACAATTTTAGCCGTAAAGATAATTATTATACCTACATGTGGGTATCATGAAAATTATATACATATTTGTATTTTATTACGTATGTCACATGAATGAATTGAATCTTTTTAAAGATATTAGGTTTTCGCAGATCTCCGCAATGTAGACTTTAACTGTGGCAAATTTCATACCCAACCATTCGCGTAATTGTTGGAGAAAAGGGTCAAAGTTTTGACTTCACTTATTAATATAGTTTGATGTTACCTCAAACTTAAAGCAAGTAAAATTTGTTTGTGATTTTAGTGTAAAGTCGCTGATCGACGGATGAGCCTATACCGCGGCCTTTATGGTCTAATAGCCCTCGACACAAAACTTATGGCCGATAGATTAAGACCTTAAAGGTCCTGGGGGCCAAGTCTGCTATTTAAGTAAAATTACGATTCAACTGCCAGGCTATTACGACGCGATTATGATTGTGACAAATTTGGTATTCTGCTAAATGTTAACCATAATCGTAATAGTATCACAATTGGATTGTAATAGCATCTCAATGACACTATTCTAAGTGTTGCTTACTAAAATCTACCATTACATTGAATTAATACATGAATGATTATTTTATTTTAAAACGACGACTTTTTTATTTTCTATGATCAAATTCGAAGTAATTATTATTATATTGAATGTCTAGTCAATAGAACATAACTATGGGTTATTTAAAAACACTTTATTTATAATACGTTGGCTATATATAGTGACTATCCATGCCAAATTGTAAATGTGTATTGCCTTAAAAGAAATATATTACAGCGTAATAATATATACTGCGTATATTTCCGTGACTGTTTTATAATAAATCATATAATGTACTTATACAAAATAGGCCTGCCAAGAATGAAACTGCACCGAAGAAAGATTACTAGAAATCGAATATAAAGTAATCTGCCTTTCATGATCTTCAAAAAGAAAAGCTCATAAGAATAGACGTGAGAATCCTCAAATGACGATACCAACCAAAAACTAAAACGATTTCAAACGAACTTACTTAAACTTAAATATGTATTATAGTATTATGCATACGATTCAAGTCAAATCACAGATACAGGGCTGCCTTCATCTTGAAAACAGAAAAAAATATTTAAAAAACCCATTCAAGTTACTCCACAAACAGACGAAGAAATTTCAAGATATCTAGAAATATCGTATGGCACAATCGCCAAAATACGGTTATCCACCAACACGATCAAGTTTCAGTCCAAATTTATTATAATTATGTAGTTTTGTTCTATCGAAAATAGCTTAAAATATAGCTGTAATACATAGGTAGATACTATAAAGGCAGCAAAGGAAATGCTACACTATTTCATAATGTGTGAAAAAATAACACGAATAAGAGACAAATGATGAAGTCCAATCTAGAGTAATGAAGAATGAATTTATTTTGTTGTACACATGAATTTGCATTTTAGTGAATAAAGTCTTGCTGAACGATGATTTGTGTATTTAATATTTAGACATAAATGATTTGAAATTTATTAAATAATGTTTGAGTGAAAAATATTATATTTTTTAAGTGGAAGTGTTTTCTTACTTTAAAATAAAAAAAGCTTTATTTATTTGTTTTTATGACTACTTCTTTAGGCATATTATAGTGAATCATTTTCTGCAATAGAAATGAGTTTACTCTGAGCTTTAAGTTTTTTTGACTATTTGGGAGGACAGTTGAAGCTATTTATTAGTTTGTGCATGCGCATAAGTCATGCAATAAAATAAAATGTATTCAATACCCAAAATTAGTAAACAATCACCAAATAATAAGCAAATTTTTGTGTTATTACTACCCGGTACCCAAATATATCACAACTTTTGCTTTAAAATGTACTACCTGTCTGTTTAAAATGTGATTTCATGATTTTTGAAAACTTTTCTTCTTAAGATCTTCATTATGATTTTAAAATAGTTATAATTAAACAAAAAGGACTGAATATTAAAGTTTTTGAAGATTGATCCTTCATTAAGATTTTAAAATTACAAGGAAAGACTTCCTTATTAAGTTTTAGGTTCATTTTTAAGTAACATGTTGACTGTTGAATTTATTAATAATTTGAAAAAGATTTAATAAATACTTGAATAATAATATTGTTTTAGTAGCCATTATTTTATTTAAAGCTCTAAGGTGGTGCGTGGTGCTCTAAGGTGCGCACTTAAGTAGAAACTTGAACTCCCTTGAAACTTGGTTTGAGATACATTATGAAATGCACTCTTGCCAACGGACATTTAGCAAGTGCCAGTTACTTAAAATGTTAACATAATTGCTTAGCATAGTAGTAATAGGCTTATGTTTAAACAATCACTAGATATAATTAAATAAAATGCCAAAAAAATCAATATAAACTACTAAAAATAGTTATTACCAGAATTTAATCCTCCTTTTAGTATGAAATTGTAACCAATAAATTTAAAGCCTGCTAACTTATATCCAAAATAATTCTGTATCTCCAAAGTAATTGCTGAACAACCCAGATATAGTAAACAATCACCAAAATATTACCGCATTATAATTTGAAAGTTTATCCAAGTATGTGACATATTTTTTATCCTACAAAAGAAAACAAAATCTACATTTAATGTACATAAATAATTGTTTTCTCAAAAATTATAAATGATTTTCTAAAGTTTAACTTATGGTACCGAAAATGTCTATTAAAGTCTGACCTTAGAGCTTTAAATAAAATAATGGCTACTAAAACAATATTATTATTCAAGTATTTATTAAATCTTTTTCAAATTGTTAATAAATGCAACAGTCAGCATGTTATTTAAAAATGAAGCTAAAACTTAATAAGGAAGTCTTTTCTTGTAATTTTAAAATCTTAATGAAGGATCAATCTTCAAAAACTTTAATACTCAGTCCTCTTTGTTTAATATAATTATTTTAAAATCATTATGAAGAATCAGTCTTCAAAAATTATGAAATCACATTTTAAACAGACAGGTAGTACATTTTAAAGCAAAAGTAGTGATATATTTGGGTACCGGGTAGTAATAACACAATGCTTATTATTTGGTGATTGTTTACTAATTTTGGGTATTGAATACATTTTGAAGCGCAGGCATGACTTAAATAGCTAGATAGATGTTATTTAAGGTATCTTATTTTTGGTACAGATTTAATTTTTTTGGTGAGACATTTTATGGTTACAATTTTTTTTTGGTGGTCATTATATTTCATCTTAAGTAATAAGTATAATATTAGGTATCTGAAATGGAAAATCAACACAACAAAATCTGTTCAGAGTATCTTCTGAGTGGCAAAGATTATCAGAATAGATAGGATATGATTTTGTCTTTTGATCCGAGTATAAATACTAACCTGCTGGTATTCACACCATTGTGCAAGATTTTAATTGAATTTTGGAATTGTTTGCTCTGGAAGTTCTTTTCCAAGTGGGAAACTTTACCAAAATGCTACTACAAGATTGTGAAAAGCATTTACATAAATTCACAATTTAACAATTACACCGTGGTTTTGGGATTAACCTATTTAGCTTATATCTTGGGTCCTTTTCTCGGGTCGGGCAAAATTAGTGTAAATGAGATATTTTTGGTAGCTCGGAGTCTGTTGGTGATGTGGTAGCACCACCGTGTTTTGGATGAGGCGATACTCCGTTATTATGTTTATAAAAAAACAGCAATGAGGATCACCATTTATCTTGCTAGTTGCTAACAGGCGAACTGGTGAATCGTGGTGAACCGAAAATTTTATCGACCTTCTCTTTGCTTTCCACATTAGGGATCTTGCATGAATATGTGTGTGTGTGAATTATTCTGCAGTCAGCAAAGGAAGTAGCGTGATAATACTTAATCCGACGGAAGATTTACCTATCATGCTATTGAGCTAAAATCTACACCAGAGACCAGAATAAACCAACATAGGCTTGGTATTAATGGACTCCTATAAGAATAATAACAATAATAATAATAAGCCATTTTTAATTCCTTAACACTAATAGAGTACATTTTTTTATAGGAAGATACATTATTGTTTATTTATGTTACTGCATTTTAAAGAATTTATTTTTCACTAGTTTTTAAAATTCTTCTAATTATTTAGGACCTCTAGACGAATATAGACCTTCTCCATCTCTCTCCACTTTACTCTGTCTTGAACAGGGGGGGGGGGGGGGGGCAGCCCATGTAATGATTTTTCTAGCCCATCTCTCTTTATTTTGACATGTTACGTGGCCAGCTCATTTCCATTTTAATTTCTTACAGTGAGTCAAAGCATCTATAATATTTGTCTTTTTTCTTATTTCACTATGTCGTTTTTTGTCTCTTAGTTTCAAATACTTCTCTCCATGGCTCTCTGACATGTTACAATTTTTCTTACCGTGTAATTATTATACATTCACATTTGGCTTGCATGTGAGAGGCAAGGTAAGATACACGAGTCAGACTTTCTTTTTTATTGTTAAGGGTAAATCATATTTCAAGACCTCTTTGTTATGCCAAAACAAGAACTTATTTTCTCTTCAATTCGTCTCAGTGTCTGGATTTTGAAAAAGATGTTTGTTTACCCTAAGTTGCTAAGGTAGCTTCCTTTAATATTTATGCCTCTATTTGACCACTTAAGTTGTTTCATGGTGATTTGCAGCACAGTTATAAGTAATGTGGGCGATAACGGGTCTCCTTGTCTTATACCTCTAGAAATGTTTATTTCGGGGCCGGTTTTGTCTAATTTCACTTGGCTGACGTTTTTTTGTATATATATTATGTTAATTCAATTGTTTCTAATTGCACATTACATTCTCTCATATATTTTGCTAATAATTTCAAGAAAATTCAAAGAAACAGTTTTAAAAAAAGCTATTGTTGTTGAATTGTACTTCAATAGTAAGATTGTCACTGAGAGGCAATTGAAATAAATGTCAAACATACGTCAAATACAGAGCAGACTACCGTTTAGTGCGCGATCGAGGGACAACTGTAACGCGATTGAAAGGTAGAAATGGAGCAGAATAGCGAATTTTTCAATAGCGATTGAATCGTATTTGGATGGTATGTCAATGAAACGCAATTGGTCTTAAATAATTACAGAATACGAAATGTGTCAAATTATTCAAACACGACCCAATCGAGATGCTATTGATCCAATTTTTAATTAGCAGACTTGGGGCCCTGATCGACGAGCGACCCTATACCGCTGTCTTATGGCTCGTCGGTAAAGTTCGCCCGTGTATCATCACAATACCGCGGTTTTATGTAGTGCGATTGGCCATAAGTTTTGTGTCGAGGGCTCTTAGATTATTAAGGCCGCGGTATAGACTCGCCCGTCTATCAGTACCTTTGGTAAAGACACTGGCACGTAGAGTAGATAGATTACTGAAATATAAACACAATTCAGAAATACAGACTATTGATTCGTTCTCGTAATAGCCGACAGAATACAAATAGCTGTAAGCGCCTTTTTTTTTAAAGTATTTATTCGTCCAGCGGTATTTGCAATTAATCTCTGATCCATCAACGGGCTGCAAAGCTAGCATTTATCATCAGACGGACTAAGTTTTCTTACTACCTTTACATACTATTTTGTAATAATGGTATCCATCCGGTTCCGGTAGCTGATTAGCCACAGCATAAAAACGATTGTCTTGTGCAGGAAGTAAGTCATCAACAGTAGTGTTGATAAGTGTTCCCCATATTTCAAAGGACACGTGTTTGCAGCCCTTTGTCATCGCGTTGACGTCACGAGTTATGACGTCATCCGTAAGATTGAGAAGGGTACTTTTGTTAAACGCGACAGCGTGAGACCCGCATTGTTACATGCTCAAAGAAATTGTATTTTAATCCCATTCCACAAACAGGGAAAATTGAAAAGCTAAGTAGATATATAATAATGTATATGTACAGTAATTATGTAAATATTTACGTCAGATCCCTTACGGGGTAGACAGAGAGAACCGAGTGCCGTATGTCACCAACTATACCAACTCCATGGGTAGTAAATATTTTGGTATCTTTAAGCGATAGTTATCTATTTCCATCAGGAGAATCGTCTGCTTGCTTGCAAATTCTATGTAATAAATACATAAAAATAATATGTATACCTGAATCCTACACTTCACATCAGCATTTAAATATTTTACTTTATTTATTTTTGTAATGATTGCTTCTGTGGTCCAGTGTCGGAATTGACTACATGAGGTGCAGGGTTCGATTCCTGGGTCGGGCAATCAAAAAATGTGTTTTTTCAGTTTTCGGATAAAAACAACTTCGCCCGGGAAGAAAAATGCGTCACCTATCACATTATGGGACCAAGTATCTTCGGCTAATCGTGAGTGCACTTGTTGTACCTCTGCCTAACTCCTCGGGGATATGGTCGTGAAGATACTTTTTTTTATTTTTGTAATGTAATAAGGTATTTAAGAGTTAATTATAATATCGATTACTGTTATTATATATTTGTAATTTTATATATTTTAATTAAATTAGTTATAAAAACTTTGTGTTGTTGTTTCTTCAGGTGTAGTCAACGTAATTAGCGTAAATAAATCCAAAACTAATCCGATACAAATGTTGTCTGTTCGTCTCGTCAGCGGTCCTGCCGCACAGGATGTCGGAATGCTATATTTAGACGACGCTATGGGACGCCTCATTGGTTTATAGGATAACTCGCGGGGGTTCCTGATAAAACCATAGTATTTTTTTAGTACGTCTGAGATAATTATTTTTGTGGACGATATCGGTGCTATTTATTCTATGAATCTATTAGTTTGACTCGAATTATGGTAAGATTTTAATCCTATCCATCAAATAAAATATCGTGTAATTGTAATTATTTTTTTTTAATCTTTTCTTTGACATAAAGAAAAGGCTGGATTTTTCTTTGTTCACAAAACGTGTTTAAGTTGTTCATAGCTCATGAACAGTGATATATAGTTTATTTTATATAATTAGTGGTTTCGTCACGAGCTTACTAGGTAAGTCTGCAACGTCTCACCAGGGTATTTGTTACCTGGGTGATCGGAGGTTTATTACTGCCTCAATAGCGTTAATGCATGTCGTTGTAGTATTCCGGTTCGGAGGTTAACGTAGGCGGTAGACTTACGCATGTCGCATTACACCAATAACATCTTTGGTGTCTATAGGCGACGGTTTCTCTATCTATCAAAAAAACCATCTGGTTGTTTGTTATCTTATATAAAAAAAAATGTGAAAATATAAAATTATAAATATGCATCTGATTTACTGATTGCAGTTTCTTACGTAAGATTGTAACCATAACAGACTACAAACTACACGAAATGTATATGTGCTGGCTGCAAAAGGAAGACGCGTAATGAGGTCTTTCCTCTAAGATAGTGTGTAATGCATCTAATGCAGTTGCGACGAAAAACAGACGCTGATAAAAATAGTTACGCCTAACTGATAGTCGGTAACATTTCGTAATATTATAAAACATACATTTTTTTAGTAACAATATATCAGCATACAATTTTCATCTTAATTTTTCTTATTACATACTAGCTGTTGCCCACGACTTCGTCCGCGCGGACTTCTTTTACTCCGCACAGCTCCTCCCCCGTAAGGGATAGCGTGATAATATGTAGCCTATATGTTGACCCGACCTATTAGTAATATTCATGCAAAATTTGAAGTAAATCCATGCAGTACTTTTTGAGTAAACTCACGGACATACATACAAAAAAACAGACAAAAATTCTAAAAAGCATATTTTTGGCTTTTATATCGATTGTAGATCACGCCCCAAGTATTCTTTAAAAAAAAAAATATTCAATGTACAGTGTTGACTTTCCTACGATTTTATTATATGTAATATGTATGTAATATAATATGTAATAAAATATGTAAAGAAACAGTTGAGATATCTATTTACCTAATTAATTTGAAACTTTTCACGGATATAATATAATGCGTCACAAGTTTAGAGCTACTCGAACAGGAATAATAGTCATGAAAATGGTATAAGCTCACCAAAGACCTGGAAGTCAAAAAAAGCTACACAACAATTGCAGTAGTTTATATATTATAGGGGCAACCCATTCGGCTCTAACCATGAGGTTCTGGGTCGATCCCCGGGTCGACCAAAAGTGTCTAAAATCTCAGTAGCAGCTCGGAGTCTGGCGAGTGATGTGTTGCTAATCCCGTGCTTCGGATGAGCACGTGAATCCGTCGGTCCTGGTTATAAGCTAGAAATAGTCGATAACCATTATCAGTCCGGTAAATGCGATCGATTGGGATTCACTCATCTCGCCGGCCGACAAAGCGGTAAATCGTGATGAACTTGAAAGTCTATAGACGTTCGGTTTACTCTGCCTATCGCGCAAGGAAACCGGGTGTCATGATACTGTTTTTATGTGTTGCAATAGCAAAATGCACCACACAAAATAGGCGTGCACCACTTTGCTGTTGATTAGCTGCAGCAGTCGACGATTGGTAACAGCCGCCGACGCGACTCGTCAACGGCTACAATCCTCTGACGATGCGATCATAGCTGTTGTAAGGCGTAGTGTTTGTCATGATAGATTTCGAGTAATCAACACTGTAGATAGTTAAACATTGAGGTTTATTGCTTGCACCTGTTCAAAATGCCTAGCCAAAAAATGACTTAACGGCGACTAGTTTTTGTTTAATTGGTCGGAAAGCCGTAGACGATCTGTCGACAGTAAACGCCAATTAATGTTCACAATTGCAGATGGCGCTATCAAGAGCAGAGATTCGCCTTTATCAAATATGATATTCCATCTCGTTAGGCGACAAAAGGTTTAATAGTTGGTTAATAGTCTTGAATGTCTAATTACCTTCTATTTAATTTTTCTACCGCGCTAGAGAATACGGTCTAATTCATATATTTTATTAGCTTTTTTTATCCGACTATAAAAATTAAGTTTCGTTTTCTAGCTATATCGACAATTATCATGATTGTTCTGTTCTTAATAGTAAAGTAACGTAAGTTAATAGTAAAGTACGATAAAAAAATTCTAATTTGCCCATGCAGTCGGGTTTTCATTTATTAGATTTTCAAATAAATGTAATATTAAACAATAACTTATAAATTTATATTAACGGAACTTGCAAACGTTATTCTTCTTTTTGTGAGCCAAACTTTCAGTCAAATCATCAGAATCGGTCCAGTCGTTTGGGACGAGCTCAATGACCCATTCATGCACATCAGAATAATAAAGCTCATGTTATTATGAGCAGATGCTAAAGCTGCCCTATCTACGAAGCTCTAAGTTGTAAATTAGTAACGCGCCCGCTGTCACAGGGGACGCACGGTACGCGCACGTGACGTCATCGCACGCACATGCGGACGCGATGTTGCATATTTTATTCTCAATTTCGTATAGCAATTAATACTTGTGATGAGTTATTAAAATGAATTGGTGCAATGTGCTAAAATAGTGGGTGACGTGAGTGTTTGATAGAGATTTGTTTGCGGTTATAAGAAACTTTGCTCGTCTATAAATATTAGAATTGTGTGTGTAGATAAACGTAAAATACTCATAAATAAGTCATGTTTATTTTGAGTTAGATAAATTAGGCTGATAATTTATAGTTAAGCTAATAAACAAAACTATAAAATATTACTTAAAATAACTGATGATAACACATTATATCCTCAAATGCTGAACAAGGCAGAACGGACTAAATGTCGTTCAATATGTATTATGGTTTATTACGGCTCATCGGTTTGTTTTTTAAATCACAACATTCATAAAATAACTAACAATCAAATGCCAGATATTTTAACGGAAAGGGATTAACGTCACACTTGGCACCAAGGATAATAATTCTACTAGGCTATACTAGCTGTATATAATAATAATTCTACCACCTAGTAGAAATATTACATACTAGCTGTTATCCGACTGGACTTCGTCCGCGCAGACTTTGTTTACTCTGCTCTTACTGGTCATACCGTGATGGTATATAGCCTATAGCCTTCCTCGATAATTGGGCTAACAATTTTAGGTTTATTTCAAATCCGATTTCTAGTTCAAGAGATTAGCGCGTTCAAGAAAACAAATAAAAAGCTCTTCAGCTTTATTATGTTAGTATAGATGGTATCTGGAAGTCAAGGCCTTTGGTATCTTTTTACACGTGAATTTGGTAACTTTTTACGCTGTTTGAAGGGAAAAACAGATAGTCTATTCTTAAAAAGGTGTCCAGATAATACCAGAAAATGGATTGCGGGCAGACAACTAACTGAAAGTAATACCTACTTGTTACTGAGTAAAAAATAACTAGAAATGGGTGATAATAAGCACTCAATTATACTTTTTTTTTAAATCTAATTTTCGACAGTTATATTCAAAACTATGTTGTAAAACAACATCGCTCCTATTTTCTCGTGGGGTGGATCGTGATAATTGAATAACCTTAGTATAAAGGATAACCTTTTTTCTAGTAGAGTTTTCTGACGTAAATTCGAGATTTTTCAACCAATAAATTTTTTATTTTCATTGTATATTAGAACTTAAAAATCTGTGTCTAATGCCCATTCAAAAATCAAAATCGAATCAAAATTCCAAAAGTTACGGCTTTTCACTTATGTTGTCACAAAAGCTTAACTCATATTTTTTAAATAAATTAAACTGATACATTGATTGATTTAAAAGTAGACAGCTTGTTTTCTTAAAAAACATTAAATACCGTAAATTGCATTAAATCGGTCAATTAATTTGGGACCTATCAATGACCAAAATTTTGAAAAGATGTTTGAACAAAAAAAATGTATGCTTATAGTTTTTACTCCTTTCAGCTTTAAATACCTCAATTTAGCGAGAAGTTTCAGGGATGGCCCGCAGGGTCAACAGGTTTACAGATTTTTTATAACATTTTACACCTAGTATCCCTATATTTTTAGACCGAATATCGAGTTTTTGGTTACATCTCATAATAATACGACTACTTTAGTACAGGTCACATTGTGAAGTGCAAAATGTTCTATTAGCTTTCCAAAACAAAACGTGTAAATTTTCTTCTTCTTCTTAAATTTATTAATATCTGCTTTAGGGTTCCATAAAACCCCTGCTGGGTTCGAAGTCCTCAATTACTGATTTACTGCGTTTAAACTTACGCTTGATATAAATATTTTGTAGTAAATATATGATGTTTATCACGACTTATGCGAGACATAAGTAGCATAATTTAATTTCAAATACGTCGCGAAGATAAATTTAAATAAGCCACGGTTCAAATACGTTAAACGGCGTCATAAAACCTCATCTGAGTTGTGGCCACAGACTAAACACTATATATGGTATAGATATGCCACTCTAGGCTCTATAGTGGGGTACAATTTTTTTAGAAAATCCCTATCTGTCCCAGAGATGGCGATAGTGTTAATAATTACGTCAGAATCACTAGATGGAGCTATCTTGTTAGTTTTCTAAATTTGTCTAGATGGCGCGTATTATATTAGTACATTAAAAAAACACTAGATGGCGCTTATCATATTAGTACATAAAAAAAGCACTAGATGGCTTGCTATTTGTTTATTTTCTTGACAAGATAATAAAGTTGTATGTAAACCGGACGGTATGATCAATTTAGGCATGTTCACTATTTTAGTGTTAATAAATTCAACGATAGCCTTTTCTTCATGGAAAATAACAAAATGTCCTTTCCTAGCTTCTAAATATTGAACATGATAAATTGATCATACCGCAGCCGATTGTACATCCAACTTAATAAAACAACAGCTGCTGTTTTTAATTTATTTTTCCTTCTTCTTATGTAATAAGACCTAGCCCGTTCTTTGATGGAATCACATGGGTCAAAATTACAAATTTTTCCTTTTAATAAGCTATTGACCCCCTTACACCAACTGTGAACGATTATATTAATAGATAATTTAACTATATATTTTTCTAACGCTGATCTATGTATTGTACAGGTAAGGATGTTAAAATTTATATCTATATTTATCAAATACTAGCTGACCCGGCAAACGTTGTTCTGCTTTTTTAACTACTCTTATTTTTTTCTATATTTTCTCATCTTTCAAACCTTCCCTGGACTTCAGCAATTAATTCAAAACCAAAGTTAGCCCAATCGGTTCAGCCTTTCTCAAGTTTTAGTGAAACTAACGAACAGCAATTGATTTTTATATATACATATATAGATTTCATTTTTTAACCAAATTATCGTGATGTATGGCACTCGGTTCTCTCTGCCTACTACAAGGCATCTGGCATATTAGGGATCTGGTGTGAAGATATGTATGTATGTATGTATGTAAATTATCTACTTGTGCTGAATCTTTTAGGCATAATATTATTATATCATAATTTTTTTTTGTAATAAGGAAAATAAAATTGTCTTTGGCATATATTAATGAATTTTTGTGTAATTATTATCACATCTAATTCACTATCGAAGAAATTAAATTTGCAAATATTCCATGATTTTTTTTTTGGCATTTATTAATTATTATATAAATAAAAAAAATAAAAAAAAGTATCTTCACGCCCATATCCCCGAAGGAGTAGGCAGAGGTATTATATATCCTGCAAAATAACGTTTTATTTCCATATAGATAATACTAGCTGTTGCCCGCGACTTCGTTCGCGCGGACTTCGTTTACTCTGCACAGCTCGTCCCCCGTAGGTATAGCGTGATAATATGTAGCCTATATGTTGACCCAACCTTTTAGTAATATTCATGCAAAATTTGAAGTAAATCCTTGCAGTACTATTTGAGTTTACCCCGGACATACATTGACTTTCCTACGATTTTATTATATGTATATAGATATAGATTATGCTGTTCGCTATTCTGCCGCGCTAAGGGTAAGAGCAGTAAGACAGAAATTTCAAAGTTGAAAAATGGCAGTTAAAGTTTTCGATTAAATTTTCACTTCGGGGTTTGGGTGTTTATTAAATATATACCAGTATTTATATATGTATTTGTATGTATTAGTATCGTTGACTTACACCCACCCATAACACAAGCAAATAATTTGCTTACTTTGGGGCTAGATCATAAATGTAGGTAATTTGTCCTGTGAATATTTATATTTTTTTATATTTATTATAATATATTTAAATGAGGAAAACTCCTATTATGTCTAGTACGAATTAAAGCTATTTGTACTGATTATTCAGAAATACCGCAGTGAGTACCTTAGTTACTGCTTTAATGCCAAGTATCCCATACAAACGATATCTATATTTTGTATGAAATTACGTGTCACTTTGGGGTCAAAAATTAAGATGTTAAGCTAAAATATTACCCAATCATTTTTTATCATTTAAAAGATCATATAGTGAGAAAACTATATAAACGCCAATGTTAAAAGTGACATCCTTTTCCTGTGAAACATCTTTTTTTAGTTTTAATAGACCAGACAATGACTGAAAACATTTATTGTCATCTGCTTCACAGTTGGCGTTAACAATATGGGGCGAATTTAAATTACGAATTGAATGCATGTAGGATTTGTACTGTGGACACCATTACTTTAATACTACAAAATAATTTTTCTAAGGGGTCCTGGTTAAAATATCTAGTGATTAAACTAGTCAATTTATACTTTTTATTTAGAAACTTCCATAATTCTTCAAAAATATTTAAGTTACTACACCAGTTGGTAATAGATGGCACCTTTTCATGTATTTTCTCTATCTGAGTGCCATCCTTGCTAGTAACTACTTATTATGGACTTAAATTTAATGCTTTTTAAAACTGGATTTACTTCCCACCATAACTTATATGTGGGGAACCATGTTTTAAAGGACCTAAAAATTCTTTTGCAGTACCAGAATAAAAGTGGCCGTTAAAGGACTTGTCAAACATGTACAAAAAGTTTGCAGTGTCTTGACACTCGGCTGGCACAGATGAAGTTCTGAAAAAAAGAGCATTATATAAGCCTTTTATTTTAATATTTATAATAATAAAATATGGATGAAAAATATACACAAAGACTATCCGTACTCATTCTACTTCTACTTTGGTACTTTCAAACTGGTTCTTGGGCTGAAGTGTCCATTCATACTACTAAATGAACCAGTACCATTTAGTAGTACGTTAATTATCTGCTTGCTGGGTTCACTTCCACCGTCTTACCCAAACCTGCTGTAATAGTATTGGTAAATTCAGTATGCATGTGGCATTTCAACCCAGCCAAATATATGGTGATGCACAAGTAACACCTTTGGTATCTATCTGCATACAATTAACATCTTGTTATCCATCTATCTATAGATTATGTTTATTACTTTTTACTAGGAGAACCATTAACTTGTTTGCTTTCCCATGTAATGAAAAACAATATAGAATGGCAAATTAATAGATACATTCCCAATGAAAGAAGATTGGCTAATCAGAACACAATAATGATCATTGTTATCTACGTACCAGAGACATCACATGCGTAAATTTGTCAGCTATTGTATCAACCAGCACAACATTTACAAACAAAAAAATGTGCGCCAGTGTAGGATATGCAAGTGAAGTGGTGATACTAAACTCAGATGAGATATTGTAGAACTCTACCATCTAGTCATTGCAATGATAACGACAAGTTGAGTCTTTGGTCACTTTTGACAACAGAATGCAAGCAGGTGAATGTTCTTATGGACAGAGATAAACATTGCCTATCTAAATTTCAAATTACTGTTTGTATACATATGATGTAAAGTTAATAGTTAATAGTAATTTAAAAAATTTTACTTACTTCAAATATTAACTATATCTAAAAAACTACTTAACCAATTTTTATGAAATTTGGACTGTTCCCTAAGTTCAAAATATATCATATTTAAATCAGAAAGAATTATCTTAATGCAACTTTTAGTATACCAAAAAAAACGTGGATAAACGTATATAGGGTGTAAAAAAACCCTGTCCAATCAAAAAGAGGTATATAGTTAGAATAACCTTAAAAACAACAAAGAAAAATATCGACACGCGAGATTTAAACCTGCGACCATCTCCCTAAAGGGGGGACGCTCTTCCACTGAGCTAGTGTCGACAGGCTCGAGGCGGCGAAATTCTTCTTTGCTATATGATCGATTACGTCGATTGTACAGATCACTAGGCATACATACGTATAACTAGTTAAATGAGTTCATCGTAACAGATGAAATTCACATTTATAACTTTTGATCAGTACTTTCGTATATAATTATTTTTGTGTTATAGCACTCACCCCGTGCTTGGGAAACTGGAAAAACCTTAAAAACAACAAAGAAAAATATCGACACGCGGGATTTGAACCTGCGACCATCTCCCTAAAGATGGGACGCTCTTTCACTACCACGACGGGAGCCTGTCGACACAACTAGTGTCAACAGGCTCGAGGCGGCGAAATTCTTCTTTGCTATATGATCGATTACGTCGATTGTACTGATCGCTAGGCATACATACAACGTGTTTTATATATATAACAACGTGTTTTATTAAAGAAAGCCATCTTTTTATACATTTCCTAATACAATATTGGAATTATATACAATTTCTAGGATATGTTTACATTTCCCAGGATGTGTATGCATTAAATAATTTTTAAACAATATTTTATACATTTCCTAAATAGTTTCGGAATTTTGTAATTCCTAGATTTTATACATTTCCGGTAACAAATACACTTAAAAAATTTAGCACACATGCTTGGATGCCTTAATGGGTCCTCATCCTCAAATATTATCCAATTCCAACAATATTACATACATACATGTGAAACTGATTCTACTTTTTTGACAGATGAAAATTATTTCAGGGATATTCTTTGTAGACAAATAAATACACTCACCTAAAATTTCCACATCATTAGTCGATGCCTCAGATTGATTTAAAATCATTTCAATATTAAACAAAGGTTTGAGTAAAATTGGGTAACAAACTGAAATAAATAAAAACACTTTAAGTATCTTTCTCGCTATCTTAAAAAAAAAACATTAATTATAACAAAAATTCTATTTTTTGTTTTATGTAGGTAATGTAATTATAAGATTTATCCATATTATTACAGTTTAAATAAATAATAAAGGCTAACATTTATTATTTATTTAAACTGTTATAATAATAACATTAATTTGATCCAAGTTTCCAAGAACATTTACAACATTAGTTTCCAACAATATTTATTATTTTCTATTACTTATTTTTTTTTTAATTCAATAAAATTATGTTTAGTTTATTATTATGTTAATTTATGATTGGGATCATAGGTCTTGTTCGTATTATTACTGACATTAAAAGCTTTAGAGTGACAGTGATTTCTTATTAACTGATTGTAAGCAAAATTTTATTAAACAGTCCTAGAATAGTATAGCCACAACACATGTCAGCTTTTAGAATTAGTTTATGAACTAACACTAAGGTTATATCTTAAGGTATTCAATATGAAAGTACTTACAGCTATGAGTAGGGACAGCATTTCTAGTAAGTTTTTTGCTAAATGTACGGTAAAATGATTCAAAATGTTTATCACACAATCTCAAGTTATTATAAATATAACTTCTGTCTCTTTTCTGTATAACCGGATTGAGATCACCAATCCACATGTTAAATTTATCTTGATTTTTTTCAGGATCAGGGAATCGATGCAATACATCTAAAAATAAGAATTATAAACGTGAGCCATTATGATTAATTTATGTGTTTAATTTAAAATACACAATTACATGCTCATATACATATAACAGGATAAGCAACATAAAACATAGTATTAGTTTAAACAAAAGTTATAACAACTTTGTCTATTAGTTTTTAGGGTTTTATCTTTTGAACACTAAAAGGACGTCTACCGTTTTTTAGTCAAAAGTTTACCTCAATTGTCTCTGCCTGATCCAGATTGGACAGGAGATAGACATTGAGATTAAATATTTGGGATCCGATCCGAAAAGGACAACTACTAAAACACCAAGTTTAATACAAATAAAATAACATGTACTGATGTGCTATTTACATATCTGTATACATAATTATGTGGAGTACTTACATGACTTATTAAATTAAAACATGCTCATCTACAACTTAGTTGAATTTTTAAAACAAGAGAGTCCTTTTAGTAAGTGTTTTAAAAAAGAAATTTTAGCTACCATTTATATAAGTAATTTTGTGACTTACCATTGGTATCACATCCAAAATAAAATTTGTAGTAATTTTTCGATATCATACTTGAAATAAGTCTCGAAACCAGAAGTTCCATACAACACATAAATAGATTCGGTGTCCGGTGAGCGAGTCCAGGTCCACGTCGAAGGCAGGTTCAATATCCAATTAACATAGCAAGGTTCACAAAAGCAGGCATCACAAGAAAATCCATAACACGCCAAGTAGGTTAAATAAAATCGATCGAGCAACATAAGCTGGAGATAACGTACGAGAAACTTAATTAAAAACTTGAAATTTCAATGGTTTTAAAATTTTGAATAGTTGTGTCAAAGAGTATACAATATACCTACGTAAGAAGTTCTGTCGATGTTACCCACGCTTTAAAAATGTTGCCAAAAATAAATATTTTCGTCCCTTATGTCAATAAAAATACATTGTAATTAATTATTAAAAATGTTTGGGATTATATTATGTACTAATTAGTATATATGTACGATCTTATTTCTTTTGTTTGTGTACAAACTAAAAAAAATATGTTTGTAAGTAGCTCTATCTATTGGAATTTAAGATAAAATTACTGTTAGTTTACTATCTAAACAAGAGATGACGCTAGTGTCTTCGAAAAATGACGTTGCCTATCACATTCATGCCCCTGGTTGTGGCGCTCCCCTCGCCCTAATCGAGTTAAACAATCAATACAACACGCAGAGGGATTTCGACTTGTTTGAGATGTAGTAGTCCAGTGCTATCCCGCTATAGAATCTGCATTGGAAATAATTATTATCTTTTCATAATCCTTTCAAAACATCGATATGAAACTGTTGAGCCGTTGGTCGAGTGTTTAGCGAATCTAATTATACGAATCGATGGGGTTTGGATTCGGATCCAATCGGTTCGTTAATCGGTTCCTGACAGGGACAAACATTATTTGTGTGATGAGAGTAGATGTTAGTGTTTCTGGGTTTGGGTGATTATTTATTATATTTTCAGTATTTATATATTTCTATGTATTAGTACCGTTGATTTACGGTGCTGTAATAACATTTTTCACATAATAAATTAAATAAATGTTTCTTAAACAACTGCAAGTCGTTAATTTCCTTTATTATATTGGGCAGTTTAATAAATATTTTAGGAGCCTTAGGATAAAAAGGATACTTTTGTGAAAAATAGGCGTTTTGCCTATAGGAATGGCTACATTTTCTTTAAGGCGTTTATTCATCAATGGTGGGAACAAATATTTATTGGTTTTGACAAACACTGCTACTTCAAAAATATACAAACAAGGAAATGTTAACAATATTAGATTTTTAAAATCATTGTGAAAACCCGCTTTCAAGTTACAAAGAAAGTAGGATACAATAGTTTTGAAACTATTTACAAATGTTTATATAAAGCTTAAACAAAACAAGCTGTGGTTTGTTTTTTCACGCTATTTAAAATAAGAATTGAGATTTGACCTTTTTTCGGCTGTAGAAAGTTTAATGGCTGCCTCGTCGGTTTAGTGTTAGCTAACTCGGCTGTAGATCTCAAGATCCTGGTTCGATCTCGGGCCGGGTAGAATGTGTTGGGTTTTTTCTACTAGGAAAAATATTAGTAGAAGCCTGGCATATGGTGACGTATTAACAGTCCCGTGCCGCGGAAAGCACGGAAAGTTCTGGCGGATGCATGTAATAAGCGATGCCGGTTTGAGTAGACTGATATGGCAATGGGGATCATCACCTTTTTCACCAGGCGAAAAACCATTAAATAAATGATAATATTCCATGTTGTAGCGACACCGTAACCATATTAGGTTCAGGGTTTGAATAGGTTAGGCAAATCTTAATATGTTTTTTGATATTCTATGGACTTTATGCACCCGATTTGTCGATAGATTTATCACCTCTCACTTCATAGAAGGTAAAATCTTTAATCGATCGCGGGTATTTTGGTTCTCTGTCTACATCTACGAGGATATGGGCGTGATGGTATTTTTAAATTTGTTAAATAAAATTTGCACTGTTTTTATTAGCCAAAATATTATCCCGTTACAGTTGATTATCTGTATGAAATCTTTATTGTCAACCGACGAAAAAACGGAAGTAACCAGTTTGACATGTATGTGTGCATGTAATATTGTTGGAATTGGATAATATTTGAGTTTGATGTTTTATTTAGGCGTCCAAGCACATGTGTATATATGTTTGTATATTTGAATGTTTGTTCAAGAATTTCTCGGGAACTAAAAACCGTATCGAGTTATCTTTTACAAAAATAAATTAGTCCAGTAAAAAGTTTAATGAAACCATGATCTGACCAGTTTTGGCGCAAGGAGTAAAAATGTGTTCATTAATACTTAAATAATGATATTATGAAAGAAATTTTGATTTAAATTTAGGGGATGAAAAAAATAAAAAAAGTGTTGAAAAATGCCTTTTTTTAAAAATAACTTAATAACGGTAGGAAATAGAAAAAAAAGTTTCAAGTAAAAGTTGTAGAGAAAAAAATTCTACACAAAAAAGTTCCTCTTCATTTTTTTGTCATCTGCTTTAGTTTACTTACAAAAAATAAAAAATAAATTTGCTTTGTAATTAATTATAAAAACTTACCAGAATTATTACGGCCCTGTACCATGCAGCGTGCGCATCACATAAATATGTACTAACACTACTACATATGTTTTCCCATATTTATATATTTTTACATATTTTACTACAAATTTAATTTTTATTTTTTGTAGCTAAACTAAAGTAGATAACAAAAAAATGAAGAGGAACTTTTTTGTGTAGAATTTTTTTTTCTACAACTTTTACTTGAAACTTTTTTTTCTATTTCCTACCGTTATTCAGTTTTTTTAAAAAAGGGCATTTTTCAACCCTTTTTTTATTTTTTTCATCACTTTCCCCTAAATTTAAATCAGAATTTCTTTCATAATATCATTATTTAAGTATTAATGAACACATTTTTACTCATTGCGCCAAAACTGGTCAGATCATGGTTTCATTAAACTTTTTACTGGACTAAAATGAGCTATATTCCAATTTAGGGAACAGTCCAAGTTTCATAAAAATCAGTTCAGTAGTTTTTGAGATATGAGTATACAGTCAAAACCGTTTATGGCGACATCGCTTAGAACCACATACCGGTTAAATTTACCAAAATCAAAGGTCCTGGTTGAATGTTATTAGACCGCCTTATCTAAAACATTGGTTTTTACGACATTGTTTACTTACGACATACCGCATTAAGCGACCACATTTGGATAATGTTTTCGGAGAATTATATCTGTAGAACGACCGGCTCAGCTGTATTGTAAACAATTTGAATAGGTAACTGTATCCACATCTGGCACAGTATAATAGTCAATGGCTATTATCGTAAAAGTAAACAAAGTTTAGGTTCTTTTGTAATTCTTAGAAACAAAGCACATGCATGCCGTAGCCTCAAGGCCCGCTTCGTCATATCTCTTAAGTCAGTTTGTTACTTATCTTTACACAAGACGCACCAAAACATTATTGTTGAGTTAACTGTGAAAATTGTAACATGTCGCAAAAAAGAAAACAAATCAGTATCGAAGAAAAATCGCATATTATTTCAAAGCTAGAGAAAGGAATTCCAAACAAAGACCTGGCAAAAGAATATGATGTATCCTACTCGACAATTTCAACCATTTGGAAAGAAAGGGAGAAAATTCAAATCCTTTACGACAAGAATTTTTTGAAAATGAAACGAGCCAGAACAACGCGGCATACGAAGATTGAGGAAGCTTTGTTAAAGTGGTTTAAATATCAAAGGACAAATAATGTGCCAATAAATGGACCAATTCTTCAACAAAAAGCAAACGATTTTGCGAAAGCGAAAATGCGGTTTAATTTCCTACATGAATATACATGTTTTCTTTCCTATTAATACCTGTCACCGGTTGTTACAACTATCGGTTTTTACGACTCAATATGAGTAGTCCCTTCGATGTCGTTATAACAGATTTTGACTGTAGTTGATATTTGAAGTCAGTTTAATTTTTTAAATTACTATCATTTGTGCACTTGTTAGGTTTGTTTTAGATCCGCTTGCACCAAAATATTTAAATTTTAAATTGTTGCAATTGATTGTAGTAAAATTCATTTGTCAAGTATTTATATATGTAGTTTGTTGCTAGTTTTTTTATCATAAGATAGCAAACAAACAGATGGGTCTCCTGATGGAAAGAGTTGACCATCGTCTATAGACACTAAAGATGGTAGGGGTGCGTTGCTATCTTGTGGCGAGGTCTAATGCCACATGCATAAGCTTACCTGATTCCTTACCCTCCAAACCGGAACAGGACAGTGACATGCACTGACGCTATTGCGGCAGAAATAGGTAAGGCGTTGGTACCAAACCCCAGCGAGACAATGCAGAACTCTACCACATTGTAGCCACGATGGTAGTGACTCGTATAGCTAATCGGTCGCCTTTTACGACCGCCTGGCAGAAGCTGACTTATTTCTGGTGTACCTACAATAAAGTAATTATACCTACATAACCTAACAAATAATTTTTACAACAAGAACAAGTTTGGAACAAGAATGACTGAAGGCCTTCGATTGAGTTGCCCTCTCAACTGAATTGGTGTGATTATGTAAACAGATATTTTTTGTTTTGTTTTTTCACTGTTCTTTTTTTTTAAATAATAGTCTTTTTTAAATATTTTATTCAAATTTAGAGAACAGGAAGTTATTAGCAGGAATGTATTACGTATATACAAACAAGCAATCTATACATCTATAAAAATAAATAAAATTGGAGTGTCTGTAATATTAAAATAACCGTTTTTCACTAAATGCATATGGATGTATACATGATACTTATACCAAAACTAGCTGACCCAGCAAACGTTGTTTTGCCATATAAATTATTTAATTAAAAAAATAAGGGTTGGTGATAGAAGGGTAAAAATTTAGAGTTGTATGTATTTTTCAATGTTAAATCATAAAAAAATAAAAAAAAAGTCCATAAAATAAAAAAATAAAATATTAGGGGTGGACAACCCTTAACATTTATGGGGATGAAAAATAGATGTTGGCCGATTCTCAGACCCACTGTATACGCATACAAAATTTCATCAAAATCGGTCAAGCCGTTTGGAGGAGTACAGGAACGAACATTGTGACACGAGAATTTTATATATAAGAAGAACACTGTTTACGATTTTTGCCTGTCTGTCTGTCTGTGTGTCAGTCTGTTTGTTTCGGCTAATCTCTGGAACGTGTGGACCGATTCTGACGGGACTTTCACTGGTAGATAGCTGATGTAATAAGGAGTAACTTAGGCTACTTTTTTAAAAAAAATCCCACGCGGACGAAGTCGCGGGCGCAGCTAGTGAAAAAATAAAACTGGATAAATTCAATATCTGTCTGTGATCTAAAAGAAGTAAATCCACGCGTCAAGATGATTGTTTACCCTGCCTGTCAAATGGCCGCGTATGACGCAAAGTACACACGGCTTAGCATTGAGATAATGTAAATATTTTGTATCCTTAGTAAAGTAGAAAAAAAATGTTGTTTATTTAAAGCCCTTCATAATTTTTAAATATTTTTGGTATACGATGCTGTGGTAGAATAAATATACAATCAGGTCCTCGTATAAAAAAGGAGTAGTTACCTACGGTATTTTTATATGTATATCATGAGATAACAGACAAGCAGATGGCTCTCCTAATAAAAAGAGAAACCATCGCCTATAGACACTAAGGATATGAATGGTGCGTTGCCGGATCACGACAAATGACAAGCACCACCGCCATACTTATTCCTACTGCAGTAGCGTCAATTACTGCGGTAGGAATAAGTAAAGCCCCGTTTTCACTTTGATTAGTGGGAGTGTGAGTGTTTAATGCAGGTGCAGATAGCTGTGGATCAGTGCGAGTGATTTGTAATCAGCATAGTAAAAGTGTATAGATGCTGATTACTTATCACTCGCACTGATCAACGTCTGTCTTCACGTATTTTGAGCTTAATACTAAGTACCTACACTAAACACTCACACACGTACTAATCAAAGTGAAAACAGGGCTTAAGACAGTGGTCGATTTTCGATATACCCGAGTCCCGAGCGAGACGTTGCGCAAATTCATCTCCTAGTAATCTAGTGACTTTTTATATATATCTACCGATTTTTTAGTACAGTATTTGGTGCTTGTTTATAGCTATCGAATTTTATGTCTTTTATTACAGTATTTGGTGGCTGTTTATAGCTACCGATTTTTTTTTCTTTTACTACATGTGCCTGTTTATAGCATTCGATTTTTTTGTCTTTTACTACAGTATTTTGTACCTATTTATAGTCACTTCTTTTTTCTTTTATGTAATTCTATGTCCGCTATCCGATAGAACTGTCCGCTTGATTTCTATTTAAAAAATATGTTAAAAAAGTTAAGTAGATTGGGTAAGGTGTGGTACGGTGCTACAAAAAGCATTTAAACCATTTTCCTGAACAAAATATTCATAAAAACATTTTTAATAATATTTTGGTGTTTATACTGTCTATCCTTCTTTATATTTAAATTATAAAATTTAGCAATTATTACGAAGTAGCTGTTAATAATGGTACTTTGAAAAATCTGACACTTTTCACAATGAATCCCGTATCTGGGATACTGTGTTATTGTATGTTATAAAATTCAAAATTTAACATTAATATTATTAGGAAATATTATAGTGGCCATATAAGGCTCACGGGGGAAGAGGAAAGAATTGTTGATTTTATAATTTTTTAAATAGCTAATATCAAACTCAGTGGCTTGGATATCATTAGTAGTTTTCCTCCAAATGGCTTGATTTTTAGTTTTTTTACACAAATTCGTGGGAAATAATATATATATTTTTTTAATTTAGGAAGGAGAAAGTAAGTAAGTAAGTACAAACAAACAACGATGGAGTTCATACTGTAACATAGTGCCCCGTAACACAGTGCCCCATAGCATGTGAAATTTCGAAAAAAAAATCTGCAATTTTTTTGGTTATGTTTGCTTTTTGCTAACGCTGAAACTTGAGTTTATGATAAAATAGCAACAATTTAATGTCAACCGAAAAAAAGCAAAAATAAAATGGAAAATAATAAAGCAATTTTTTTAACGTTAGGTCTCTGAAATTAATTTTTTTTCCAATAAATTGTGGCGACTGTAAACAATTTTGAAAATGGCAACTGTGCCATTACAACCGCTCTAGTGCTTGTCAAATCTGTTTCAAAACATTATCGAAATGACAAACAGGAACAGAGTATACGCAACGAACACTTGCCCCCTATAACACTGTACCCCACCTTACCCTACGGTCTACGCGAATATAAACAAGTCTTAAGAGAAAATTAGTGCCAATCCGCGTAACTGCTAGACGATACAAACGACAATAATCATATAAATGACCTTTTGCTCTTTTACAATAGCAAAAGTCATAAAATGGACACAGATCCTTGTTCAAAGCTGTTAAATGCTTCGCTGTCTTGTTCAAATTATCCTGTAACACAGTGGTTCTCACGTGTTTCTCTACTACAATGGCCCGCACTGTTCACTTCAAACACATGTGAGCAGTGTGGGCTCATCTTTAGTTTTATTTTATTTCATTGCATAATATGACTGTTTCATAATTTGGGTTCTTACTTCTTAAGTCCCTCGCTAAGGGATAACAGGAAAAACTGAATAGTCAAATAAACATACAACGTATATATGCCGAAAAATTAAGAAAACAGACCATCTTTATTTTGTATTCACGATGGCAAGTCCTTTTTCTGTGGACAATGTCAGTTTCATTTGTGATTTTTCATATTTTAACGCCACGCAATGTAAAGGGTATGTTCTTCGGATAATTTTGCTTGATATTTGGTGTATAATACATTGCTTGTTATGGCAATTTTTTATTTAAATTTTAGATCTTTTTACAACAGACACTGTAAAGTATTTGAATAAATTGATGTTAACGTTATTATCGTCCGTAATGCGCAGTAATAGGACCTGGCTTTGTTGCCCGGTAAGGACAGACAATTGTAGGGTGAGCATAATATTTGCATTTTTTGTATTTCTGGTTTGGGGTGTTCATTAAATATATTTCGGTAAGTATTTATATATTTTCAACGTATTAGATTCGCTGGTTATCAACCATATCATAAGCAAATAACTCGCTTACTTTGGGGTTTGATCATCTCGTGTAAATTGTGTACTTAATATTTTTTTATTAGTTTTTTTACATCATTTTTATAACGCGCTTGATACTTGATAGGATTTGTATTGTAATTGTAAAGATTATATTACGTAAAATGCTTTCAAATATATGTTGTACTGTAGAAATAAATTATTGTACTTTGATTATAATAAAACAATAGTATGTATAAATATTATACCACTTAGTAGTACCTCAGTGACCTGCACCCTTACTTACATACTTAAAGTCATGTCAGTTAATCCATGAATTGCTTAAACTCCCGTTTAAAGTAGGACATTTCCTATTCCGAACTATTTCCTTGACACCACAGCGTGTGTATTTACAAATTACAAAGATACAATGCAGTTTGTTTTCGTAACACATTTTAACGCTATTTTTGTTGGGAACACAAAAGAGTACGATCTGTTTATATGCTTTTGTAAGACAGTAGTTTATTAACTAACAGTTAAATTTCACAAATGGTGAACTACAAAAGTACTGGTCATTAATTTTTTTTAATTTTTGAGGGGCGATCGTCAAGTCAGCAGATCGCATGTCAATGGAGATTGATGACGTCAAGAAAGATCTGCTGAGATTGGTTGTCCGATGGCTGAAATCTGTCCTACAAGTATTAGAACATGTACCTATTTACAGGTTGACTGGTAAAATACTGTACATACTGAAGGAAAAAAATACTGTACATTCAGTAGTTGATTTCGATACCAAATATGAAAAAAAAAAATACTTTTTAAATTTTGTCCCGATTGTCCAATAATATTTTTGTGTGCGAAAACCCATGCATAGATATCCAAGTTCATTGCTTACAAGCAGGGGTTTGCCATCGCGGCACGTTCCAAAATACACGCCTATCGCCCGCACAGTGATGATATTATTTCAATATTACTGCACCCATCTCGTTAAGTTTTATTAATGTATTTTTATTATATTTTTTGGTACATGTGACCATGTGATGTGTTCTTCAATATGTAGTGTACCTACCTGTGAAGTCAACATTTATATCGTTTACAAGTACAAGAAAAATAAATTATACTATTTGGCATTTGCTTAAACTTATGTTTGTTCTATTCATCCACAAATTGCAAAGGGGCGACTGTTGGTTGAGTGGTTAGCAACTTGACTGCATTATCGATACGGCTCAGGCTCTATATCGACGATATACAGGGACGAGTGTTTATGTAAGTGTAGTGGTGGGGTTTGGGTGTTGTCTCAGTATTTATGTCGTATTTCACTCCATAGTTCAGTATTTATGTATGTTTTAGTATTGTTGACTAACACCCATAGTACAGGCAAATAATTTGATTACCTACAGTTAGAATTATGCATGTCATTTGTTCTACGTGTTTGTTGTCCTAGCAGAACCTAGCAGCCCGTTGTATTATAAAAGTTTTTGGTGAATCCCGCGAGGACACCTATTTTTTCGGGATAAAATGTAGCCTATATGCAATTCCAGGTCATCATCAATATATGTACCAAATTTCATCCAAATTGGTTCAGCTGTTTTTGCTTGATTGTGTAACAAACACCCATCCATCCATCCTAACATTCAAACTTACGCATTTATATAATATTAATATAGATATGTGATATAGATTTGGTTGTTCGAACTGCAAGGAATTGAAATTCTTTACATAAAACTAATTTTCCTGAATAGTATAATTTAATTATTTTAAAGAATGTTAAACTTAGGATTAGTTGACGCTGATCAAAAAAACAGTCGTATCTAATTATATATCTTTTCACTCAACGAAAAAGTTAAACGTAGAAAGAAAAAAAGAGTATGTGGCCTAGACTTAAGGCTCGTTCCGACTAGGCTAGTTTTTAGGCGAGTAGCGAGTGATTTAGTAACTAAATGTGTGTGAACACCAAATATTTAGTCGAGTAGATTAGTGCATTATTTAGTTGAGCCGATCCTTTTAGTTCTATTTTTTTGGCAAGTAGCGTCCGTCTACGCGCCCCGCTTATTGGATCACCGACTAAACTAGTGTGACCCTCTCGTTTTAGTCGAGTTTATTAGTCTAATTACGCTGTTTTGCGTACGCCTATCGCATTGTAGGATGGTCATATTGCGAAATAATGCTAACTTGTGAATCTCTCGTATCGGTAGTCGTAAGTCAAGTTCTCTGGTATTAAATCCGCAATATTAAAATGATACACCGCCGAGCTGTACTGACGAGCCATAACACCGCGATATCTAACTCATACATCGACCCTTCACTATTGTAGACACGATATATTTTTTTCAAAATACCCTTAATTATCATAACGTCAAAATATTTAGTAATCAAGGAGCTGATTAGTAGTAGTATATTAATATATTCAAACGCAGTGAAATGTTACTGATTATATTTTTTGTAAATGTGTTGGCACTCATAGTGAATTAATTGTATGTTTGGTTGTGAGTTATCGTACAAGAGACAAGACATATCTCGTATGAGAGGTTCTTATATCGGATTATTTTTTAAGCAGGATGTCTTGTGTAGGTAAATATATAATTTATTAAATTGATCGTATTTAAATTTATTTTCGTAATAGGTTTCATTTTCTCGGTGCTGAAAGCTATTGAAGTGAGCTATCGTATATGGATTTAATCCGTAAAAAATGATAATTTGGACAAAGCAAACAGTAAATTATAAAAATTGTCTTAAATGCTATGAACAACATTTAAAAAATTTATAATCTATAATAATAGAAACTATTCATTGACAAACAAAACTAAAGACAGACAAATATTTGACACAATCCATATACTTATTTTGTTTTGTCTGTAGGAGCCTTAGTCCGGGTATGGATTATATTTTTTCGAAATGGTGCTATTAATAAACCTTTATGAGCATGCGTGTAGTTTAGTGCTCATTATATGTCATTGACTACGATATAGCAATACTAATTACTATACTAATTATTGATGATGAATGAAACCGGACTGCTCAATTACGCACACGATCAAATCTATATTAATATTAGGTACAAATTCAAAAGTTTGGATGAATGAATGGAAGTTTGTTACACAATTACGTAAAATTTAGAATAAATGAAATTTGGCACACATGTAGATGATGACCTGGTACATAAGATACTTTTTATCCCGAAAAGATAAGATCTTGTGGGATTCGATGAAACTTTTTATGTAGCGGACTGCACGGTGCAGCTAGCTATATAAATGCGAATCTTTGGATGTATGGATTGATGTTTGTTACTCAATCACGTAAAACCGGTTGAATCGACTTAATTGAAATTTGGCATACATGTTCTTAGGGAGATGATGACCTGTGGTTAGGGAGATATGTACTATACATAGGATACTTTTTATCCCGTAAAAATAAGTTGTTCCCGTGGGACTTATCAAAAACTTTTATAATGCAGGGAGCTGCAGGGTACAGCTACTTTGTTTGCTTATAAATAAGATTGTAAATTATACAATACTAGCGACCTGTCCGTGTATTCACCCGCGCAGCTTTTGTTCCCGTGGGAGTATCGAAAAGGTTTATACACTAAAACCTTCCTCAAGAATCAATCTATCTATTAAAAAAAACCGCATCAAAATCCGTTGCGTAGTTTTAAAGATTTAAGCGTACATAGGGACATAAGGACATAGGGACAGACCGAGAAAGCGACTTTGTTTTATACTATGTAATGATAAAGCATATCTACTCGTAGTTAAGCTCTAACAAGATCTGGGTATCGACCAGTGTTAATCTTATTTTCACATAATCCTGCTTCCTTTTCTCAGAAACTGTTACCGATTTCTCGGCTTCCACTTTTGCTAAGTAAACCAAGCAATTACTATGAAATATATGAAATAGCATATATAAATATATAAAGAAAATATTGTTTGTCTAAATATGATCAAAGTAGCTTTTCGTTTTGATGTTTTGTTTTGACGTCGACGGATTAAATTATGAGAATATTCGATGCGAAAATCTTCATGTATTTAGGCCATTCTACGTCGCAGTAAAAAGGATTTTATCTTTCAAAAGCCGTTGAAAAAAGACAAAAGCTTTTCATAAATATTGTTTACTTTTAATCATATAGAGTGGTAATAAATGTATCGATTTATTACAAAAACTGAAAAATTATTGAGTTAGTTTAGTATAAAAAAAGATATGATGTGTTGTGTAACGTGCAGACATTAATAGTTGTGGTGTTCAACATGTGAACTGTGCAATATGGTGATGCTGAGGAGGTTTCTGGTACTTGCATTCTTTAATATATTTCATATAATATTGTATTTATTACATGTAATTTTACGAGTTTTTCGCATTTTAGTGTTTAATGTTTTTAAAATTATATTCTTTTTAAAACTTGACCTAGTTTTAAAAAAGTAAAATTAAGAGAATTTAAAAAGAGTAAAATATACTTTTGACATAATATTATTATATCTATGAATGCCTGTTGCTGTTAGGGCAAAAAGAGAGAAAGCGGTGATACCACACTTAAGCGAGACGTTGTAGTACTATGCCACCCGGCCACATTCTTGATTACAATTAAAATACTCTTAATTATTGCGTATAACTTGCTATATGTTTTTACCAACTACATACTCGTATTCAACGAATTGTTTGTTGTTTTGTTTGCAGTGTGTTCGCGACGAGGCGGTCGGCGAGACGGACAAATGGCGACAGAGGCGGAATAACAGCTTTGATCAGAACAGACAGCTGGAGGAAGTGACGAAAGAGAGGCAAGATATTTTGTCCTATTATTGTTTGGTGATGACCATGCGCTGGACTATGCAGGGTATGCCAGGCATTGTTAAATTATTTAAAGGAGCGGCAGATCAAATCATAAGACCGGATTTATCTATAGTGTATTCTTAAAACTTATTATTTTTATGACTTATATTTATAAAACTTATTCTTAAAACATATTTTTATATACCTATCATAAAATAGCGAATAAGCAGATGTATCTTCTGGCGGAAAGTGTCAACCATCGCCTATAGACACGAAAGATGTTAATTGTACGTTGTCATCTAGTGGCAAGGTCTAATGCCACGTGCATAAGTTTACCGGCTACCTTACGCTCCAAACTGGAACACGACATTGATATGTATTGACGCTATTACGGCAGGAATATGTAAGGCGGTGGTACCAGACCCGGGCGAGACAATGCAGAAATGTACCACCTATTAGCCACGATGGTAGTAAGTCGCATAACCAATTGGTCGCCTTTTACTGCCTGACTGGCTGAACGGCAGTTAGCCTATTCTTCAAAGGAGCCCGGGACCAACACGGGGAAAATTAGGAGTCCATATAAAATAACAGTTTATACTCAATACTCAATACTCAATACTTTATTGCGTCATATGTTATACATTTATAGGTGTTAAGTTTACATTCTAGGAACAACATATGTACCCTGATAGGGTGTAGCAATGCAGAGGCGGACTGATTCACTTTTCTGATTAAAATTTGTTTCTTATTAAAATTATATGATGTAACAAAGTGTTAATCGTATAGTTTTTAAATAGCAGTACTGATTGCTGGGCACATTTAAATATTAATACGCGAAACGAAAACTCTGGATCCTTTTTTAAGAAAATTGCGCGCATCTTAGATGTAGCATACTTAATGTTTATATGGAAGAGAGCAGAATGCTAACATTTCTATAAGAAATGTGAACATTTTTGTGGGGGTCAACAGTTTTTCAGCTACCACTGGATTCGAAAAGGAGCCACGCACTAAGAATGAGGACAAGAAATATTACACATATATGTGTTCCAACCATTATCTTGGTATCCATTACTTTTTAATCAATATGATTATACCGAAAAATACAATCGTATATTACAAAAAGTACGAAAAACAAGTTTAAGTAGTATAAATCTTATAGAAATATTTGCACACCATATAATGGTAGAATATGTTGATAACTTAATTTATTTTTAACAACTTGTAACACCCATATTCTTGCAAATAAATATTTTCTTTCTTTCTTTCTTTCTAAAATTCTAAAATATATGTACATTGTACACCCATATTCTTGCAAATAAACATTTTCTTTCTTTCTTTCTGTATTATATCAGCTAACATCCCACTTCACTAAGTAAATTTATGACGATAATAAATGGCCTATTATTGTCGCGATCATGTGTGCTCAAGTTCTGTCAGATCGGTTCAGAACGGGGCATGCACAGATAGCATTGATATAAAATACCCAAGATACACAGTTCCGAACAAAACTGACAGTCAAAACTGTCGCTAATTCAGTGTAAAAAGTTTATAGTTATGGCACAAACGTGTTTTTGCATATTCAACCTTAAACGCAAGATTTAAAGTCATTTTTAAAAAACAATGTACAAAAAGCAATAAAATTTTTGACTTAAGTTAGCCGGTAGGACAAGGCACATGTGGAGTCGAATATAAATATTTTTATGCATTGAGGTAGTATTTTAAGGGTTTGTAAAATTTACATAAAATAATCTTGTAGAAAATCTGTTTTTGCGTAGAACATTTATATATCAATAAAACAAATAATGACCATTAAAATAATTTATTTATATTTCAATCGTTATAGGTTACTGGTTCTATTACACAGAACCTACACATATAGGCAAACTGTGGGTTTATAGCCATGTAGTATTTAACGCTTGATATTGATACATTTAGTTTGCATAGTCTAATAGATTTACAATATACTGAAATAGGAAATTTACTGCAATGGTGACTATGACTACGTTATAAAGTTCATACATTCTTACATGACAACAGACACGATTTTTTTTAGACTTATTATGTAATGTATCGACAACATAGTAAGGAAACGCATTAATTAGCTTTTCGTAGAATTCTCGTTTTGAATTAGATTTCAGTTTTTCTGTTTTTTTTTTGCAGTATTATGTAAACGAACATTTGTTTAGTTATAGTATCTGCAGACGTACGAGCGAATACTGCCCATAGACATTTGAAACATAATAAGTTAGTTGCTAATGCGATGTCGGCTTCTGAAAATTTATTGACCCTCGTATAAAAAATTCCAATAAAACAATTTAGAGCTAAAAAATTGTGTTCAATGTTATTCGGAAGATCAAACTCGTTTACGACTTTGAAAAAATATACATCTTTTCAAATACTGAATAACTAAGTATCATTTAAAAAAAAACTTTGGATTTTTGAACTTTTTTAATTCAATAGTCTATGCTTAGGCATCGTTTTTTTCTTTGAGGTTAAAATACTTAAATTTAGCGGAAAGTTTCAGGTGGCCTGTAGGGTCAACCAGCTCACAGATTTTTTTAATATAGTTACATTGTACATATATTTAGTTTGGAGTATAGTTAAGTACATATAATATTATTGCCAAAGGTAATTTTAGATTAGATATTTCCTGTTAATTATAAATTTCTTTTATAATTACGTTAGTTTTTTCGATAGGTGTGTTACTAATAAGTATTTTTAGTTTGAGGTATAGTTAGTTATGATATTAGGTATATAAAATTTAGAAGTTATAGGAAGATCAGGTCTTACGTTTTTTACTTATATTTTGATAACAAAAATGACGCATATAAATAATTAAGATGAATATGTAAATATTATTTTTAACGTACTAGCGGCCCACCCGGCAATGTAGAGATTTTTAATAAAATAAAGAAAGGTTAAATAAGTTCTAAAGTAAATATGCGCGAGAAAAGCCGCGGGTAACAGCTAGTATGCAAATAAAACAACTCGTACATATAAACAGTCATTTAAAATTTATACGAGACTAGCTGCAGATCTCTGCGTTAGGATAAAAGTATTCTATGTGCTATTCCAGGTCATCTTATATCCGAGTCCAAATCCAAATTGGTACAGCCATTTTTTTACGTGATTGATTATCAAACATCCAAACATACAAACTTTAACATTTATAATATGTATAGTATAAGATATCCGCAATAAAAAAAAAAAAAACATTCTTAATGCAACCTGTGCCTTCCATTTAAGAAATCGTTAACAACAACACGTGTAAACAGAACAAAATTCGATGCTACTTATGATTTCCTATTGTTATATTAAAAGTTTCGTAATATATCTCCAAAGTTCATCGTAAGAATCACAATTATATATTGTTATTTTATATTCGTACAAATAGAATAAAAAGAATCACTTAACTTGGTCCTGAAAATAAATAATAAATATAATCAAACGTTTTAAAATCGTCAAATTGATGTCCTCTTCTCTTTTGGCAGTTGGTTAACAACTATAAAAGGTATTCAAAATTATTAAAAAAAAAATTAATCTTATTAAAAAAAAAAAACTTATTAATGAAAAAAAATCGACTCCACTAATAATAACAGGATCAATTTGTATTATTCGACTAAATTAAAAGGAGGTTGTAATGCACTGTCCTTTTACTGAAAAAGTGACCATTGAAATTTTGTCGATTTATATTTGGAGCGTCGAGTACATTTTTAAGACAAATAAAATGAAAATCATACATTACACCCTATATTTAGTAATATAAACGACAAAAATAAATCGATAAACTCTTATACTTACCGAAAATACAATATCTTATATTTTTTTAACATTCATGATGTTGTATTTTACAATTTATCAAAGAACAATTCTGTATTTTTGACGCGCGGGCAGTGACGTGAGCGACGTGCTTCTATTTGAAGTGAGTGCACAATTTTAAATTGTGCACTCATTCTTAGAGGACGTTTTTGAGACACTGATTGTGTATCTTGGGTTTTTATATATCAATGACACATAGTTATTAAATCAGTGTTCTCAATGTTCAAGTCGTTCTTGAGTTATAAAAACGGCACACAAACTTAGAGAATCTAAAAATACGAAATCAAATATTCTGACTATATAATAATTTTCATTAAAATCATTCTTGAATTTATTATACAGACAGACAGGAGATGAAAAATTTTAAAATGTGTCATAAACGAATATTTGACAAAAATTGAATGGAAAAACACCGGACACGACAGATTTATATAGTAGTTTAGAATTTAGATGCTACGTTCTTCGTCGTCGGCGCTTGGTGATTCCTCATTTTATTTAAAATTTTCGGTTTAAAATGTGTTTGTAAAGTTTCACATTAAAGCTTTAGTGCGACCGGTTTTGTTTATTGTATAGTTATGCATTATCAGAGCAATTAGGTAATTATTGAATTAAGTACAAAGAATATATTCGTAAGCCTTCGTCAAATGGTATGACTACATCTAGCGGTGGGTATTACGAAAGATATTCAATAAATTTACTTGTATAAATAGTTCAGTTTTTTATATCATTTATTTAACAAATGTTTGCTAATGTTTCTTTACGGCTCAACAACTAAACGAATTTTAATGATGTTGGTTTTCACACCAAAAAATATTGTGCACATGGCTACATTTGATCCTAAAAAGATGGACTAATTGTGGGATTAACAAATGTAATGCCATTGGCAAAGTACAGGATGTGGCTAAATTAATCATAGCTTGTTTTTGTACCATACTATTCCAATAAGTTAGCCGCTCAGGGTATCATATAAAGGGCTACGTAGTAGGTAACGATAGCGTCACAGGCTTGGGCCTGGGCCTGACCGTAAGGTGGTGTAATGTGGTGTGGTTTGTGTGCGCAGGGACGGGCTGAAGCGCGTGGCGGTGGCGCTGCAGCGCGCCGTGTCGCAGCTGGTGGCCTACTGCGCCAGCGCCGAGGACGAGCTCAACCGCACCGTGCTCGCGCACCTCGCCGCCTCCGCACGGTGAGCCGGACACACACACACATATACCTACTGCGCCAGCGCCGAGGACGAGCTCAACCGCACCGTGCTCGCGCACCTCGCCGCCTCCGCACGGTGAGCCGGACACACACACACATATACCTACTGCGCCAGCGCCGAGGACGAGCTCAACCGCACCGTGCTCGCGCACCTCGCCGCCTCCGCACGGTGAGCCGGACACACACACACATATACCTACTGCGCCAGCGCCGAGGACGAGCTCAACCGCACCGTGCTCGCGCACCTCGCCGCCTCCGCACGGTGAGCCGGACACACACACACATATACCTACTGCGCCAGCGCCGAGGACGAGCTCAACCGCACCGTGCTCGCGCACCTCGCCGCCTCCGCACGGTGAGCCGGACACACACACACACATATACCTACTGCGCCAGCGCCGAGGACGAGCTCAACCGCACCGTGCTCGCGCACCTCGCCGCCTCCGCACGGTGAGCCGGACACACACACACATATACCTACTGCGCCAGCGCCGAGGACGAGCTCAACCGCACCGTGCTCGCGCACCTCGCCGCCTCCGCACGGTGAGCCGGACACACACACACATATACCTACTGCGCCAGCGCCGAGGACGAGCTCAACCGCACCGTGCTCGCGCACCTCGCCGCCTCCGCACGGTGAGCCGGGCACACACACACATATACCTACTGCGCCAGCGCTGAGGACGAGCTCAACCGCACCGTGCTCGCGCACCTCGCCGCCTCCGCACGGTGAGCCGGACACACACACACATATACCTACTGTGCCAGCGCCGAGGACGAGCTCAACCGCACCGTGCTCGCGCACCTCGCCGCCTCCGCACGGTGAGCCGGACACACACACACATATACCTACTGCGCCAGCGCCGAGGACGAGCTCAACCGCACCGTGCTCGCGCACCTCGCCGCCTCCGCACGGTGAGCCGGACACACACACACATATACCTACTGCGCCAGCGCCGAGGACGAGCTCAACCGCACCGTGCTCGCGCACCTCGCCGCCTCCGCACGGTGAGCCGGACACACACACACACATATACCTACTGCGCCAGCGCCGAGGACGAGCTCAACCGCACCGTGCTCGCGCACCTCGCCGCCTCCGCACGGTGAGCCGGACACACAAACACATATACCTACTGCGCCAGCGCCGAGGACGAGCTCAACCGCACCGTGCTCGCGCACCTCGCCGCCTCCGCACGGTGAGCCGGACACACACACACATATACCTACTGCGCCAGCGCCGAGGACGAGCTCAACCGCACCGTGCTCGCGCACCTCGCCGCCTCCGCACGGTGAGCCGGACACACACACACATATACCTACTGCGCCAGCGCCGAGGACGAGCTCAACCGCACCGTGCTCGCGCACCTCGCCGCCTCCGCACGGTGAGCCGGACACACACACACATATACCTACTGCGCCAGCGCCGAGGACGAGCTCAACCGCACCGTGCTCGCGCACCTCGCCGCCTCCGCACGGTGAGCCGGACACACACACACATATACCTACTGCGCCAGCGCCGAGGACGAGCTCAACCGCACCGTGCTCGCGCACCTCGCCGCCTCCGCACGGTGAGCCGGGCACACACACACATATACCTACTGCGCCAGCGCTGAGGACGAGCTCAACCGCACCGTGCTCGCGCACCTCGCCGCCTCCGCACGGTGAGCCGGACACACACACACATATACCTACTGTGCCAGCGCCGAGGACGAGCTCAACCGCACCGTGCTCGCGCACCTCGCCGCCTCCGCACGGTGAGCCGGACACACACACACATATACCTACTGCGCCAGCGCCGAGGACGAGCTCAACCGCACCGTGCTCGCGCACCTCGCCGCCTCCGCACGGTGAGCCGGACACACACACACATATACCTACTGCGCCAGCGCCGAGGACGAGCTCAACCGCACCGTGCTCGCGCACCTCGCCGCCTCCGCACGGTGAGCCGGACACACACACACATATACCTACTGCGCCAGCGCCGAGGACGAGCTCAACCGCACCGTGCTCGCGCACCTCGCCGCCTCCGCACGGTGAGCCGGACACACACACACATATACCTACTGCGCCAGCGCCGAGGACGAGCTCAACCGCACCGTGCTCGCGCACCTCGCCGCCTCCGCACGGTGAGCCGGACACACACACACATATACCTACTGCGCCAGCGCCGAGGACGAGCTCAACCGCACCGTGCTCGCGCACCTCGCCGCCTCCGCACGGTGAGCCGGACACACACACACATACCTACTGCGCCAGCGCCGAGGACGAGCTCAACCGCACCGTGCTCGCGCACCTCGCCGCCTCCGCACGGTGAGCCGGACACACACACACATATACCTACTGCGCCAGCGCCGAGGACGAGCTCAACCGCACCGTGCTCGCGCACCTCGCCGCCTCCGCACGGTGAGCCGGGCACACACACACATATACCTACTGCGCCAGCGCCGAGGACGAGCTCAACCGCACCGTGCTCGCGCACCTCGCCGCCTCCGCACGGTGAGCCGGACACACACACACATATACCTACTGCGCCAGCGCCGAGGACGAGCTCAACCGCACCGTGCTCGCGCACCTCGCCGCCTCCGCACGGTGAGCCGGACACACACACACATATACCTACTGCGCCAGCGCCGAGGACGAGCTCAACCGCACCGTGCTCGCGCACCTCGCCGCCTCCGCACGGTGAGCCGGGCACACACACACATATACCTACTGCGCCAGCGCCGAGGACGAGCTCAACCGCACCGTGCTCGCGCACCTCGCCGCCTCCGCACGGTGAGCCGGACACACACACACATATACCTACTGCGCCAGCGCCGAGGACGAGCTCAACCGCACCGTGCTCGCGCACCTCGCCGCCTCCGCACGGTGAGCCGGACACACACACACATATACCTACTGCGCCAGCGCCGAGGACGAGCTCAACCGCACCGTGCTCGCGCACCTCGCCGCCTCCGCACGGTGAGCCGGACACACACACACATATACCTACTGCGCCAGCGCCGAGGACGAGCTCAACCGCACCGTGCTCGCGCACCTCGCCGCCTCCGCACGGTGAGCCGGACACACACACACATACCTACTGCGCCAGCGCCGAGGACGAGCTCAACCGCACCGTGCTCGCGCACCTCGCCGCCTCCGCACGGTGAGCCGGACACACACACACATATACCTACTGCGCCAGCGCCGAGGACGAGCTCAACCGCACCGTGCTCGCGCACCTCGCCGCCTCCGCACGGTGAGCCGGGCACACACACACATATACCTACTGCGCCAGCGCCGAGGACGAGCTCAACCGCACCGTGCTCGCGCACCTCGCCGCCTCCGCACGGTGAGCCGGACACACACACACATATACCTACTGCGCCAGCGCCGAGGACGAGCTCAACCGCACCGTGCTCGCGCACCTCGCCGCCTCCGCACGGTGAGCCGGACACACACACACATATACCTACTGCGCCAGCGCCGAGGACGAGCTCAACCGCACCGTGCTCGCGCACCTCGCCGCCTCCACACGGTGAGCCGGACACACACACACATATACCTACTGCGCCAGCGCCGAGGACGAGCTCAACCGCACCGTGCTCGCGCACCTCGCCGCCTCCGCACGGTGAGCCGGACACACACACACACATATACCTACTGCGCCAGCGCCGAGGACGAGCTCAACCGCACCGTGCTCGCGCACCTCGCCGCCTCCGCACGGTGAGCCGGACACACAAACACATATACCTACTGCGCCAGCGCCGAGGACGAGCTCAACCGCACCGTGCTCGCGCACCTCGCCGCCTCCGCACGGTGAGCCGGACACACACACACATATACCTACTGCGCCAGCGCCGAGGACGAGCTCAACCGCACCGTGCTCGCGCACCTCGCCGCCTCCGCACGGTGAGCCGGACACACACACACATATACCTACTGCGCCAGCGCCGAGGACGAGCTCAACCGCACCGTGCTCGCGCACCTCGCCGCCTCCGCACGGTGAGCCGGACACACACACACATATACCTACTGCGCCAGCGCCGAGGACGAGCTCAACCGCACCGTGCTCGCGCACCTCGCCGCCTCCGCACGGTGAGCCGGACACACACACACATATACCTACTGCGCCAGCGCCGAGGACGAGCTCAACCGCACCGTGCTCGCGCACCTCGCCGCCTCCGCACGGTGAGCCGGACATACACACACATATACCTACTGCGCCAGCGCCGAGGACGAGCTCAACCGCACCGTGCTCGCGCACCTCGCCGCCTCCGCACGGTGAGCCGGACACACACACACATATACCTACTGCGCCAGCGCCGAGGACGAGCTCAACCGCACCGTGCTCGCGCACCTCGCCGCCTCCGCACGGTGAGCCGGACACACACACACACATATACCTACTGCGCCAGCGCCGAGGACGAGCTCAACCGCACCGTGCTCGCGCACCTCGCCGCCTCCGCACGGTGAGCCGGACACACACACACATATACCTACTGCGCCAGCGCCGAGGACGAGCTCAACCGCACCGTGCTCGCGCACCTCGCCGCCTCCGCACGGTGAGCCGGACACACACACACATATACCTACTGCGCCAGCGCCGAGGACGAGCTCAACCGCACCGTGCTCGCGCACCTCGCCGCCTCCGCACGGTGAGCCGGGCACACACACACATATACCTACTGCGCCAGCGCCGAGGACGAGCTCAACCGCACCGTGCTCGCGCACCTCGCCGCCTCCGCACGGTGAGCCGGACACACACACACATATACCTACTGCGCCAGCGCCGAGGACGAGCTCAACCGCACCGTGCTCGCGCACCTCGCTGCCTCCGCACGGTGAGCCGGACACACACACACATATACCTACTGCGCCAGCGCCGAGGACGAGCTCAACCGCACCGTGCTCGCGCACCTCGCCGCCTCCGCACGGTGAGCCGGGCACACACACACATATACCTACTGCGCCAGCGCTGAGGACGAGCTCAACCGCACCGTGCTCGCGCACCTCGCCGCCTCCGCACGGTGAGCCGGACACACACACACATATACCTACTGCGCCAGCGCCGAGGACGAGCTCAACCGCACCGTGCTCGCGCACCTCGCCGCCTCCGCACGGTGAGCCGGACACACACACACACACACACACACACACGTACACATACACACGTACACACACACATACATACACACGCATTCACACACACACACACATATATATATATATATATATATATATATATATATATATATATATATATATATATATATATATATATTAGACTGATTCAAATTAAAAAAAACTTTTTTTTTTTTGAATAAATACATCTAAAAAGTTTCTTTGTAAGACCAAAAAAAACCTCCTAAAAGATGAGCTTGATATCTTAAAAATTGAGCTGGCGCATGGGGGGGTCCCCTTTCCCATTTAAAATACATTGAAAAATAACTTTTTTCTGTATTTTCATTGTAAATCGTCGAAAAAAAATTTTTTTCGAATTTCCGATTTTAGTATCTTGTAGAAAATTAAATTCTCTACAAAAAAGGTCTCTTTCATTTTTTCGCTAAAATGCATAGGAAAAAAGTTACAGAGCTTTAAAAAACGAAAATTATAAAAAGTCAAAAATAGCTTTTTTTTATTTTCGACATCAAATTATTTTATTTCGTAAAATTTTTTACTTAATTTATCTATATTCAGTCTGTTAATTATATCTAAATTTGATCTATGTATAGAAGAAAAAAAAATATATTTATTTATATTAGCCATTTTTATAATACCTATATTTTTATATTATATATGGGGCATTCCATGCCAAAACGACCACTTTTGAATCCGACCCTTTTCGATTTTTCATGAAGACCTTTTTTGTAGAGAATTTAATTTTCTACAAGATACTAAAATCGGAAATTCGAAAAAAATTTTTTTTTCGACGATTTACAATGAAAATACAGAAAAAAGTTATTTTTCAATGTATTTTAAATGGGAAAGAGGACCCCCCCATGCGCCAGCTCAATTTTCAAGATATCAAGCTCATCTTTTAGGAGGTTTTTTTTGGTCTAACAAAGAAACTTTTTAGATGTATTTATTCAAAAAAAAAGAAAGTTTTTTTAATTTGAATCAGTCTAATATATATATATATATATATATATATATATATATATATATATATATATATATATATATATATATATATATATATATATAATATACTTTATTGCACACAACACACATCATTTACAGTAGAAAATAACAATGTACGATAAGGAACGGAGTACAAATAGGCGGTCTTATCACCCATCAGTGATCTCTTCCAGACAACCAGCGACTTTAGGAAATATTTACATTAACGCGGGCATTGGTGCTCGTCTTACGAAAAAAAAAAAGTGATAAATAAAAATATAAGTGCTAACCAATTTCAGTGCTATATATAAATTATAACTACATACTTGGATACATACACATATATATAATATACATATATACATACATACATTTATACATACATACATACATACATACATACATACTCATATACATACATATTATGTACTTACTAAAAGGCAAAAACATAAACCAAATATGAGATTAGTGATGACTCGTTACAGGAACAACACGCTCAGCATAAAAAAAAAACAAAGAAAAATGATGTGGTGTCGCGGGACACCAGGTAGGAACGAATTTCCTTCAGCTAAACGGCACTACTCGCATGTGTACGCGACTGTCGCGCCTGCGCACGTCTCATTTAACGCTATATATATATATATATATATATATATATATATATATATATATATATATATATATATATATATATATATATATATATATATATATATATATATATATATATACATACCTAATTATATTAAATGTATGTACGAGATCTGACAGGCAGACATCATCTCATTTCTCAGCTTTTGCATCAGAATAGAGACACGAAGCAGATATAGCTATAGTTAAAAATTACCCTGTTATCTCCATCAACACAATAAGTGTTAAAACACCAAAATAAATAATATAAATATTTAAGTATTTCAGAAAAAGTAATTAATTATATATGAAACACAAATAAATCTAACGAAATGCATCGAGAAGTCTTAAATAAATCCCAGTAACGTTTGTTTCTGAGAAACAGTAATTAATGCAGCTTAGCTGTGTACGATGGCATAGCGAATTGCAATTGGCCGGCCGCCAAACTCCAGAGCCTGTGCATCTCACATTTAGCGATGGGAGTCGCGAATTCTAACTTTACCGCTCACCTACAGACACATTAACGCCGCGCATCCGTTTGATGTGTCTAAATACGACACTTGTTTTAGACAAACAAGCCACCCTTGATGCAGTATTAATCATGAGTTGGACTTAGCGAATGTTTTTTGAAACTACTTCTAAAATACACTGGGAAAAAGACGTCTAAATATAATTTAGAAAAAGGGTCATCAGTATCTATATATTAACTAGCTGACCCGGCGAACGTTGTTCTGCCTTTTAACTACTCTTATTTTTTTCTATATTTTGTCACCTTTTAAACCTTTTCTGGTCTTCAACAATTCAAAACTAAAATTAGCCAATTCGGTTCAGCCGTTCTCGAGTTTTAGCGAGACTAACGAACAGCAATTGAATTTTATATATATAGATACGTGATGGAAAAAAACTTTGGGTCCCTTTTTAAGATCATTGCGCGGACGGTGGAGTATGAAATTTGGCACAGTTAAAGTTTGCATTATGGAAGACTGCAGAAACCTAATATTATTATTTTAATTATAAAACACTTGTAATGGTTTCACTACATATATATTCTTCCAAATTATTTAAAGTCTACCGGTTTCGCGTTGTACGGGTTACCGCACATATTTAAAGTCAATGACATGTAATTTATTTAGGTTACATAGAAACAATGTAATTAGCTATACGCGCACACATTGTTACGGTTGCACTTTATTTACTCATCATTCTTGCTATATGTTTAATAATAAATCAGTGTTAGAAAGAATTTTATTGGGTTTGTCTCGTACACTGACTCTGCCTCACATATCTTCTGCACTCATCTTAAACTGTACACAGACATTACACGCGTATTAACGCATCTTCAGGACTTATAGCTAAACAAGAATGATGAAGAACATTCTTGTTGTTGAACAGTCCTGAAGATGCGTTAATACGCGAAACCGATGGACCTTAAATAATTTGGAAGAATATATATATATATATATATATATATATATATATATAGTGAAACCAGCACAAGTGTTTTATGATTAAAATCAAAATGCAGTTTTACTAAGTGCCGACGATTAATAGTATAAAGCTAATAAACATTACATACATTACACTCATGAGACACACATGATAATATATTTCCATGTATACTATTTTCTTTACGGCTGAAGTCAGTTGTAAAAGTTAAGAGAGATTTTATTGTTTAATCTATGGTCGAATTTCGGCCACGGGCGATCGCTAGTTATAATAAATACTCGCAATTAATAACGCTCATATATGGGTGATTCCGTTCTAACTGTGATATTCAATGTCCTGTATTGTTTGTTCTCACAGGTCGTTAATTAATAATTAATTTATGAAATTTTTGTACTTATTGGAAAATAATAAACATATTTCAACATTATTTTCATATAATATAACTTGCCACTTACAGAAAACTTACAATATATCACTTAAATGTCAATACCGTGTCATGTCCATTTCTAGAATTTATTTATAAATTGTTAGTTTTTTTGTCGTAATAAATGATTTAAACTAATTACCTCATAAATTCTAATGTTTACGACAAAAAAACTAACAATTTATAAATAAATTCTAAAAATAGACATGACACGGTACTGACATTATATCACAGTTAGAACGGAATCACCCATATACGTATACAAGCGTACACTACCAAGGCCAAATTAAGATTACTTGAGGGCCTTAGCAATCTACGCCACGTGCTTCCCTATCCATGAGTAAACTAATGGTCCTAAAAATTGTTGTTTTTCATCAAAAAAAATTTTTGACTCTCTACATCGTGCCCCCAGACGATGCAATAGATATGCATGCAATAGATTGATTGTTTATAGGTTAGTTCGCACTGTACACTATGAAAGGTACTAAAAGTGGTACAAAAACCTAAAATGTATATAAACCGTACTGTTGTGCACAAAGTTAGATAGCAAACTAGCAGGTTGCTCTACTGATATAACAAAAAAATATCGCCTATAGACACCAAAGATGCTAATGGTGTGTTGCTGTCCGTATGTCGTGATAGCAATGTTACTTGCATAAGTCTACCGGTTACCTACGGCTTTATCTTCCAAACCGGAACACGACAATGATAAGCAATGACAATATTGCGGCAGGAATAAGTGAGGCGATGGTACTGTTACGTACTTCGAGTTCGTATTGTACAATAAAATACTACTTAAAACCGTGTATTTACGACACAAATATACAAAACATCACAATGCAATACGTAAATACACAGATACACACTAGTCACTGTACTAACACTAAACTTAACCGACTACGCTGAACTAAAACACTTCTCTTATTCCCTATACCATATCGCTTCACACTGGTCGCCCGTATTATTGCTTCGAATCGCTGTATAAAACTGCCCTCTATTTGCCAACACATCAGTATTTATACCCAAAGTAAAGTTCCACCATATTCTCGAAAATTCCGAAAACGTCCTGCAAACAATGCTAATTGTGAACAAAATGCAGTACACGCTATTTTCACTCTTATGCATTACGCGATAAGGTCAATTATGGCATAACTGTTCGGGTAACGGCGGATATTGTTTATCAATAGAAGTAGCCTTCTCTTTCTTTTATTTCTAGATCTCTCTAGCGCTCCCACTCTTCACGTTGCTAAATTATTCGTAACAATACTATATACTCTGGTGAGACATTGTGAAACTCAACCATTTAGTCGTCATATAGTGACAAATATTACCAATCGTTTGCTTATAACGAACTGCCTGGCAGAATGGAAAATGATTTATTCTTTAAAGGGGGATCGATTCAACTCAAAGTCAAAGTCTAAAACATTTTTATTCAAATTATCCTTTACAGGCACTTTGGAAGAGTCAACATTTTTTGAGTTACTACCGGATCGGAAACGTGGCCACACACTGAGAAGATCCGCCGGAAGAAACTCAGCGGGCTTGTCTTTTATTTGTGCATATACATTTTTTTTAAACAATGTTTTTACAATTACAATTACGATGTATTTATGAATAAAATATTATAATTACTATGAGACTGCTATGAGGAGCAATTAATCCCATGCCTTATTATCATCCAAATATTCAGATATTTTATAGTAACCTTTTTTACAAAGTTTAGATTTGATACATTTTTTAAATTTGTGTATTGGTAGATCTTTAATAGCATTTGGAAGTTTACTGTAAAAGCGTATAGATTGCCCCATAAAAGAGTTACTTATTCTGTGGCGACGTGATACATGCAGAGCAAGATTGTTTTTGTTCCTTGTGTTTACATTATGTACATCACTATTTTTCTTAAATAAAGAAATAAACTCGGGGAAATACATTGGGTAAAAGAGGTTTAATAATAAAGATTTGAATGTAGAAAGAATGTATCTTTTTAAACATTTAGATTAAAAAAACGAAATAAGAATCGCTATAACTGAGAATGCACCTTATTCAGTAAGATTTGTTTTGTTTTACAGTTTTGGTAAAATAATAAATCGAAATTGTAATTTAATCGCAACTCAATAATATTATTTACTAAATGAATATAAGATGATTTGAACCATTAAATACCTCTCAACTAGTACTGCCCTGGTAAAGCCTTGATCATATAAGGGCTTAAAAGTATTACGCGTCGTCGTCTGTTACATTGCAGATTTTAAGTTAAAACCTGCACTGTAAGATACGAATATGCTTAATGTTTAAAGGCAAAATACAAAATTACGTGTATTTTGCATTTTGCGTTGAAACTACAATTTACATACTACATACATAGAAGCAATGTCTCATGTTGGAAATAAGTCTAACTTGATAACAGGATATTTATTTACTTAAAAGGTATATTTTTTTAATCTGTTTTTTAATTGTTAATGTTGCAAACGTTGAAATTAAATTTTCTACACATATGACGTATTATGTGAACATTAAATTGAAAATAACAAGAATATTTAATTTAATTTAATGTTTCTAATGATTGCAGAATATTTGAAGGTGACTCTCGGCCGTCTAGTCCGAATACCACCGAACTGAACTCGAGTGTGGTGTCCCGGGGGAAGCATGTGCACTTCGCCCCCGACCTGGACTCGATCCTGCTGTCCCTGGACGAGGACGGGCTAGTGGGCTTCCTGCAGCACCAGAGGGACATCAGCGCAGACATCAAGCGGGAGCTGGAGCTGTCTCTGGTGCGCCTGAGGAATGAGGCTCAAGAGTTGCTCGAGCTGTCTGCGCGGTTCGCGGTTGACAGTGAGTCCTGCTTCCATTTAACGTTCTAAACACAATATAGGAATCGAGTTTGCCGTTCTGAAGTTATCACAAATTCATGGTCGTCAATAATAACGATACATCAATTTGGTACAAATTACTCCCTCGCTGTGAGCTGTAATGTGAGTGTAACATTGTTGATGGAATAATAGATCCAGATAGTTTTTTCAGCCTACCCACGTTTCACAGGTAAAGCGCACGCTCTGCAATGATTATACGATAAAATCAATCAAATAAATAATTCTAAAATATCTTGATTTCGTATAGCTGCGTAAGCGCAATGTTCACGTTATGTTCTGTGCAGTTATTTACTCAAAACAGACGGAAAAATCATTTGAATTGTACTATACAATTTACACATGCAATATAAAACTATGATCTGTCCTCAGAATTAGTTAAACTAGTTCATTAAATCACACACATTTGGTATTTTACAGAGGGACAAAAAGATTCGAAGATGTTGGAGGCAAGTCCGGTGCGGATCACGGAATTAGTTGAAGAGTTGGAAAACAAAAGTAACACGTGCGAGAATTGTCAACTTATGAGAAAAGTAAGTGCTTGAATATTTTTTTTATATGAAATAGGAGGTAAACGGGCAAGAGGCTTACTTTGGTGATAAGTAATAAGTAATCACAGCCGATCATAAACAGCTCAGTGTTGTGTCTACGAAAACGAAAACCTCGGCTGTCTACTACGTGTTGTTACTTTTACCGCTTATCAATTATATACAATTTTGAAGTGAAAACTGCTTTAAGTGCGTTGGACATTTTTTGAAATAGAAATAAAAAACATTGAATTCGCGACATGTATCTGTAACCAACACCTCTGTATATAAGTATGCACAATCTACATATATTGTGTTTGTACGTATATAGTTACAGTTGCAAAAAAAATGGTAAAGGGGGAAGGTAGTTGGGAAGTAGCGATAGGGTAGCAGAAATGTAGGTGAAAGGTACTGGAAAAGTATGTATATGTAGGATGATAGGTAGGTAGCGGAAAGGATATCTCAATCAAAGTAAAATAATGGTGAATTGTTCAAATTTTCCCTTCGTCGGCACTCCCGGAGTGCCACTGACTTTTTTGTCCTACCTTGAACGAAAGTTCGAGTTTTGTCCCTATGAAGCGGAACAAAAATGTCATTTTCTTTCCTCAGAAACGAATAAGCGCGCAAGCGATCTGCCTGCGACCTGCGTCGCCTCTCACGCACTTTAACTTTCTTTCTCTTACACATACTATTTTCAATAACAATAGGCCAGTTGTCCAAATTTGAAAAACTGTCTATTACTTTACCTTATTAGGTGTATTAACCAAAACTATTATTTATTTTTAAATTACGTACATTTATAATTAAAAAGTCGCGTCTTAAAATTTTAATTTACCACAAAATCCCTCTGGGCTGCCATGGCGTTTTGAATGACATCACGCCGTTATATAAATATTCTGTAGTTTCTATGAAAATTTCAAAACAATGTGACGTTTTACCACGGTGTGACGTAACACTTCTAGATTTTCGTATACTTTCACATAACTTAACGTTTATTTGCGCCGTTTTTTATATATCTTATAGATATATCTTATAAATAGCAAACACAATAAATCTGGGGATAATATTTGAGTGAAGGTAACGGACGAAAAAAGTCAGGAACTGACTTCCTGCTCAAGGATATGGCATTTTCTCGTTGTCGATGGACAGGCTCGTCTGATGGATTAAGAACGTGAAACAGTCTCCACCACAGTGAGGATGAGTTAACTAGGAAGTAATGCTCCATTTGAAGCCCAATGCTGGAAAGAGTTTTTTTATAGAAAAAGGGGCGAACGAGCAGTAGGCTCACCTGATAGTAAGTGATCACCATCACCACCGCCCAGGACAGCTGCAGTTCTTGCAGCTGCGTTACCGACCTTTTAAGAATGAGTAAGCTCTTTTCTTGAAGGTCCCTAAGTCGTATGTGTTCGGTAACACCCCCGCCGGTAATTGATTCCACAGAGGAGCAGAGTACAGGAGCTGAGAGCAGGAGCAGAGAACAGGAGGAGAGTACGTGGTAAAAAGTGTCAATAGAATCGCACGGTTGTGGATTTCCAGACATCATGGTGATGAGGTTGGAACTTTGAGTTTTGCCGCGATGTTTGATGATTAAATTCAACGGCAGGAATTAATCCGAACAGTTTGTCAGAATTGCGTAATGTCAAGGGGTCGAGCCGATTGGAAATATCCTGGTCGTCGACGATTACAACCGCTCTATGCTGAATCAAGAGGAATCTATGAAGAGGAAGAAACTGATACTACGGAGCTTCCGCCCAGTGATGAGATCAGTACTTTATGTGAGGTCGAATTTGCGTTTTATAAAGTTGCAAGCGATGGGTCATCACGATGTACTGTCCCGTATTACTGAGCACACCGAGCTTTTTAGAGGCCAGTTTACCCTTTCCTTCCAAATGATCACAGAGCTGAATTTTGTTTGATATATCAACGCCAAGAATTCTGATTACGACTGAAGCTGTCACCTCGTTTGAGAATACTTCTCAAATGAGATGATACGACAAAGGACCACAGCAGAAGACACATAGCTATTTCTTCTTAGGATTAAAATGAATGAAGTTTAGTCGAAGCCTTTCCTCCGAAATTTCGAGTTTTTCTCGAGCTGAGATTTGATTTAAGGCACTTTATAGCTTGTTCCAGTTCTTATTGAAGCGTTCCTGAAAAATATCGTTGTGACTGGAGTACGAAGCATCACCAGTACTTTCGTCTGCATAGCAATGAATGCCATTGTTATGCAGAATAAACAGTGTAGGTGATAGTATGCAACCTTGGGGAACACCAGTATTGACAAATTTATGGTCGGAGTATGCACCATCAAGGTCATCAAGGTAGTAGACCTTGATGCTCCGATTATCCAAAAAACTGGTGATCAAGTTGCATAATTTCTTAGGACGACTATAAGAATGAAGCTTTGAGAAAAGCCATTTGTCCAAACTCCAAGTCAAACACACGATCGGAGGACTTCGCTGTCTAAAACTAAAATAGCCAATGCTTCCCTTTGGACTCATCTGCCTGCACCCAGTGATAAAATTTATTTACAAAGTTACAATGATTTATACCATTTAATACAAAAGTTGTGATGTGCAACAGATAATTATTCAGCAATATCCGTCTGTATGAGTTCATGTGCTAGTGTTCACATTTTGGTCACTGGGCCGCTGTGTCAGTTTTCGTGCGAGGCCAATGTTAGCGTCTGCATCTCGGTCAGTGGACTGCAGCACTAGCTTTATCAATAGACTACAGTGTCAGTATCTCGGTTTCGCAACTCGGTTAATAGGTTGCTGTATTTATCTTCAATGGTTGTCAATGGTGGTGTGGTATCTAGGTCAACTGTCTAGTTCTGAACATTTTGGCCTTTCTCAGAAACGAATGGGTCTTCATTCAATTGGTAGAGTTAAACTGATTGTGTTGTCATTAAAAATGTGGCTGATGCCCGGAAGCGTGCCTGACTGGCGGCTGCTTGTCATGGTGTCTGAATTCAGATATATAAATCATATCTATTTAGATATATCGAATTTAGATAACTGTTGATATTTAAGAGTTATAGAAACAAAAATAACAAATATACTCCGTTGACTGGGATAATTAGAAAGTATGATATGTGAAAGGTTAAAAAAAAGATATTCAATTCCATTGTAGAAGAGTGTAGGTACAAATAAAGATCAAGACTAATATACCATGATCTAATTGATCAAGTATCGCCCGAAGGTGGTGTCACCTGTTTGCCACTTCTCTGAAGTCCACCTGTTTGCATGAAGAGAGTAAATGTAGAGGAAACAATGCAAGTTTGACTAAATAGTGGATATGACTTGTTTCATCCTTAATTTTTTGAATTATAAAAGTTATAAATATTGGAGACAGCTAGGTATTTAAGATATTTTGCAGGGGTCGTGATTAATGGTACCTATTCGGTTTTCTCAATCTATCTCTTAAGGAATCTGGTGTTAAGATATAAGTGTATTTTCTTGTAAACAGTTATAGCAATATTTTTGTATACTTATCGTTCTACTACGTTTTTTGTGTATTATTAGAAGTATCATTAAATTTGTGTTGTCTGTCAGAGCATGGAGGAAGCCATGTCGGAGTGTCTTCAGCGCGAGAGCTTACTTCGCGCCGACCTTGACGCCGCCGGGGGCAGGATCGCGCGCCTGCTCACTGAGCACTCGCACTCCGACGTCATCGCCGAGGGGTAACTACACACACACCACACACTACACTGTGACCTGGACCCGCCGGGGGCAGGATCGCGCGCCTGCTCACTGAGCACTCGCACTCCGACGTCATCGCCGAGGGGTAACTACACACACACCACACACTACACTGTGACCTGGACCCGCCGGGGGCAGGATCGCGCGCCTGCTCACTGAGCACTCGCACTCCGACGTCATCGCCGAGGGGTAACTGCACACACACCACACACTACACTGTGACCTGGACCCGCCGGGGGCAGGATCGCGCGCCTGCTCACTGAACACTCGCACTCCGACGTCATCGCCGAGGGGTAACTACACACACACCACACACTACACTGTGACCTGGACCCGCCGGGGGCAGGATCGCGCGCCTGCTCACTGAGCACTCGCACTCCGACGTCATCGCCGAGGGGTAACTGCACACACACCACACACTACACTGTGACCTGGACCCGCCGGGGGCAGGATCGCGCGCCTGCTCACTGAACACTCGCACTCCGACGTCATCGCCTAGGGGTAACTACACACACACCACACACTACACTGTGACCTGGACCCGCCGGGGGCAGAATCGCGCGCCTGCTCACTGAGCACTCCCACTCCGACGTCATCGCCGAGGGGTAACTACACACACACCACACACTACACTGTGACCTGGACCCGCCGGGGGCAGGATCGCGCGCCTGCTCACTGAGCACTCGCACTCCGACGTCATCGCCGAGGGGTAACTACACACACACCACACACTACACTGTGACCTGGACCCGCCGGGGGCAGGATCGCGCGCCTGCTCACTGAGCACTCGCACTCCGACGTCATCGCCGAGGGGTAACTACACACACACCACACACTACACTGTGACCTGGACCCGCCGGGGGCAGGATCGCGCGCCTGCTCACTGAGCACTCGCACTCCGACGTCATCGCCGAGGGGTAACTGCACACACACCACACACTACACTGTGACCTGGACCCGCCGGGGGCAGGATCGCGCGCCTGCTCACTGAGCACTCGCACTCCGACGTCATCGCCGAGGGGTAACTACACACACACCACACACTACACTGTGACCTGGACCCGCCGGGGGCAGGATCGCGCGCCTGCTCACTGAGCACTCGCACTCCGACGTCATCGCCGAGGGGTAACTGCACACACACCACACACTACACTGTGACCTGGACCCGCCGGGGGCAGGATCGCGCGCCTGCTCACTGAACACTCGCACTCCGACGTCATCGCCGAGGGGTAACTACACACACACCACACACTACACTGTGACCTGGACCCGCCGGGGGCAGGATCGCGCGCCTGCTCACTGAGCACTCGCACTCCGACGTCATCGCCGAGGGGTAACTACACACACACCACACACTACACTGTGACCTGGACCCGCCGGGTGCAGGATCGCGCGCCTGCTCACTGAGCACTCGCACTCCGACATCATCGCCGAGGGGTAACTACACACACACCACACACTACACTGTGACCTGGACCCGCCGGGGGCAGGATCGCGCGCCTGCTCACTGAGCACTCGCACTCCGACGTCATCGCCGAGGGGTAACTACACACACACCACACACTACACTGTGACCTGGACCCGCCGGGGGCAGGATCGCGCGCCTGCTCACTGAGCACTCGCACTCCGACGTCATCGCCGAGGGGTAACTGCACACACACCACACACTACACTGTGACCTGGACCCGCCGGGGGCAGGATCGCGCGGCTGCTCACTGAGCACTCGCACTCCGACGTCATCGCCGAGGGGTAACTGCACACACACCACACACTACACTGTGACCTGGACCCGCCGGGGGCAGGATCGCGCGGCTGCTCACTGAGCACTCGCACTCCGACGTCATCGCCGAGGGGTAACTGCACACACACCACACACTACACTGTGACCTGGACCCGCCGGGGGCAGGATCGCGCGGCTGCTCACTGAGCACTCGCACTCCGACGTCATCGCCGAGGGGTAACTGCACACACACCACACACTACACTGTGACCTGGACCCGCCGGGGGCAGGATCGCGCGGCTGCTCACTGAGCACTCGCACTCCGACGTCATCGCCGAGGGGTAACTGCACACACACCACACACTACACTGTGACCTGGACCCGCCGGGGGCAGGATCGCGCGGCTGCTCACTGAGCACTCGCACTCCGACGTCATCGCCGAGGGGTAACTGCACACACACCACACACTACACTGTGACCTGGACCCGCCGGGGGCAGGATCGCGCGGCTGCTCACTGAGCACTCGCACTCCGACGTCATCGCCGAGGGGTAACTGCACACACACCACACACTACACTGTGACCTGGACCCGCCGGGGGCAGGATCGCGCGGCTGCTCACTGAGCACTCGCACTCTGACGTCATCGCCGAGGGGTAACTGCACACACACCACACACTACACTGTGACCTGGACCCGCCGGGGGCAGGATCGCGCGCCTGCTCACTGAACACTCGCACTCCGACGTCATCGCCGAGGGGTAACTACACACACACCACACACTACAGTATTGTGTTAGTCATTTCGAAGCTGTATTTATAAAATTATATAAATTACAGTTGAACTGACAAAAATTAAGCTTTGATTGATATTCAATGTCTTCTCACAACTTTTAATTAAATACATAGAAGTAAAAGAAATTTTATAAGACCGTATAACTGTGACTACGTAACGGATTTTGATGCGGTTTTTTTAATAGATAGATTGATTCTTGAGAAAGGTTTTAGTAATAAACCTTTCCGATATTCTCACAGGAACAAAAGCTAAGCGGGGGAAACCGCGGGCAGGACCCTAGTGCAAAATAAAAAAAACCCAGAAAAACTCATACATTGCCGCTATTGTAGTTTGTTGTTACATGTGTATCATGTGTGTGTGTGTGTGTGTGTGCGCAGGTTTGGCGCGGGCGAGTGCGGCGCGGTTGGCACGCGGTCGCTGGAGGCGGGCCGCTCGCCGCGGGACCGCCGCGACCTGGACGCGCTGCTGCGGGAGCGGGACGACCTCGCGCAGCAGGTGACCACCACACACCACCATGCCACACTACACTCACCATATCGCACACACCACACCACACCGCACACACCACGCCGCACACACCACACCGCACACACCACACACACCACACCGCACACACCACACCGCATACACCACACCGCACACACCACACCGCTTACGGCCACACCACACCGCCCACGTCACAACGCATACGCCACACCGCACAGCCACACCGCACACGCCACACCGTATACGCCACACCGCACACGCTACACCGCACACGCTACACCGCACAGCCACACCGCACACGCCACACCGCACACGCCACACTGCACACGCCACACCGCACACGCCACACCGCACACGCCACACCGCACACGCCACACCGCACAAGCCACACCGCACACACCACACCGCACACACCACACCGCACACACCACACCGCCCACACCACACCGCATACACCACACCGCATACACCACACCGCACACACCACACCGCCCACACCACACCGCATACACCACACCGCATACACCACACCGCACACACCACACCGCTTACGGCCACACCACACCGCCCACGTCACAACGCATACGCCACACCGCACAGCCACACCGCACACGCCACACCGCACACGCCACACCGTATACGCCACACCGCACACGCTACACCGCACAGCCACACCGCACACGCCACACCGCACACGCCACACCGCATACACCACACCGCACACGCCACACCGCACACGCCACACCGCACACGCCACACTGCACAAGCCACACCGCACACACCACACCGCACACACCACACCGCCCACACCACACCGCATACACCACACCGCATACACCACACCGCACACGCCACACCGCACACGCCACACCGCACACGCCACACCGCACAAGCCACACCGCACAAGCCACACCGCACACACCACACCGCACACGCTACACCGCACAAGCCACATCACACCGCACACACTACACCACACCGCTTATACCACATCGCACCACCCAGCACTACTCAATTATACTTCCTTGCAGATAATATTCATTTACATTCTATTTACAATTGTCAAAGCAGTGAAACACTGCAACATCCAAAATTCATTGCATTATAAACATCAAATTTCTTTCAAGTAAATTATAAAACGTGTGTGTATTTATGTACGCACGTAAGAATGTATACTTCTTTGGCGTAACAAAATAAAGATCTTTCTAAAAATTTTATGCTTCGCGTTACCCTATATTTTTAGAGAAAACGACCCTAAAAAAACAAATTACCGCCGAAAATGACTAAACGCTACAAAATCTAAAAATATCTTGAAATAATTTAATATTCATAAATATCTTCACCTCAAATCCAGTTGGTTAGTTACTCTCTGCACAGTCCTTCCACATCTCACAAAATAACATATTATATGTCAAATGGTTGTGTTGTTTTTTAGTGACTAAGTATGTATTCGAAGAGACTCTCTCTTCAAATCCACTAAAAAAGGAACACAACTTTTTGACGGATAAGTTTCCTAAAATCAATTAGGGGCTGATCTCAGAATTATGAAACGCTACTTCTCTGTCATACATTTTAATCCAAAGCCTCTGATATGGATATAACAAAAACAAGAATGTCCTTCACTTACCTATTGTTGTTATTCAAACTTACTCTACAAAAAATTAATCTCTTAAATATAAACTTCAATATCAATATTTAGAAGTTAAATGCTTATTTATATACAAATCCATACTCCAAATCCCTAACGTGATGCGAGAGATTTGAAGGTAAGATTGAATTTGAGAAAAACCTTCCTTAAAAAATAAAATAATAAAAATTATATTCGTGTTTCCTTAAGAATTTTATCTTTATTCACACAAGACGATTTTTTCGCCACTCTCTTACAACATCAATACCAAACATGACATTTTCCGATACAACCTCATACCACTTTCACTTTGTAACTTATCTTGTTAAATAATAAGATTATTTGAAAGCAATGGTTTGATAATATTAGAAAGTATTATAACTATATTACAATTTATATGTATGTTACTGACAAGGTTTTTTTTAGCTATGTAATATATATAACATCATATTATATCATATAATATATTTTTAATTGACGTTGTCAGAAATATATAATATACGTAAAATAATTTTATCTGAGATATACAGGGTGGGCAAGAAATCGTGGATCAAACGAAATAGGGTGATAGTTGCGATTATTTGCAATAAAAATATCTCTACGGCAGAGCTCAATCTTGATCTTCTTAGAAGTTACGACTATTTTAGTGATTTTGACGACAACAATAAATGCTGTTTAGTTGCTTCTAGGGAATGTATTAACACTACCAAAATGCTTTTATGATAGTGGGTACCATGATTTATGAGTATTGGCACCTTTTTCAATTACTTCTAAGTCTCATTAAAAATTATTTGTAACTTAGAACCTTACTGAAAAAAAAACGTACTACCAAAAAGTGAACTTGTATTAAAAAGACTTGCCTATAATAATCCCAACTATCACCCTGTTTCGTTTGATCCACGATTTTTGGCCCATCCTGTATACACATCACTGATGCACTATTAATGTTTTCGCATTACGCACGCATTCAGCTTAAGCGGATGACAGATTCACCGGTACACAAGATGTGCTGTGAAAAGGTAATCAATGTAGGCTTTGGCTGGTGTTCCGTCTTATTGGTTAATATGTTTGTTTTACTTATTTCATTGTCAATATTATTGTAACGGCGCTGTTTTTAGGGTTCCGAAGTAAACTAGAAACCCTATCCCGTCAGTCCGTATAATTGCTCAGAGATCCTTAGTACTAGAAAATTTTAATTTGGCATGAATATACATACATATTAGTCACGGAAACAAAGTGGTAACGTAAAACCTTAAAAATTATTTTTAGAATAGCTCCCTTACATGTTAAGTGGCGATGTTATTTTTTTCCGTTTCACCCATAGTGTGGTATCGTCACATAGGTTTTTAAAAAAATATTTTTGGTTTGAGAAAACAACTTTTTGGCTAAAGGACTCGTTTGTGAAATATTAAGCTTTAAAGTGCTTATTTTGTTCGAATCAAGTGTCCCCCCTACTAGCTAAACGGTTGGTTGGATAATGAAAATAAAAGGAAAACTATCACGGCTCTGAAGACTTTACAAGTTTTTGAGTAATAGTCGACCACTTTTAAAATGTACTTGTGATGCAGATATATCCGTCATTGACGTTAAATAAGTTAAATGTTAATAGTATGAAACAATAAAAGTACTCTTCTTTGTCCGCATTGTTGTGATGGGCAACTTCGGAATCCTACATTGCACGTGGCCCGACGAATTTTACCAATTTATTCATTTTTATTTTTAGTATATAATTGTAGCTTTTTGTTTAAATACAAGTGTGATTTCTTAATCAGTTTATTTGTGCTCTGTAATTGTCGATGATGCTTTGTTCACTTATGTTTTTTTTTATTGGGAACTGTGGTGTTATTTATTTTTTATAAATAACGAAGAATATATATTTAATGACTTAATTTTTTTTCAAAGTTATTGGGTTGTCGAATAATCTCTTATATGATTTATCTTGTCTATTTAGACTAATATTGAATATCTACCAACATGGTATGTACGAGTCAATAACACGTACATTGCTGTCCGTTGTATACTTTACACAGCTCTACAAGTCATAACAAGTAAATTATATTAATTATTATTGACAGTTATTTCAACTAAAGTATCCAAACGTAGCGGATTTATCATTTGTATACATAGCTCACTGACATCCTGACATGTGTATACGCACGGATATATCCCTATAAGTTACAGTATCCGTACCGTACATAATTTTGTGGTGCTGAAACCCGGGAACGAACCAGGGACCTTTAGATCCATAGGTCGCTGGTTCATATCCGGCTCGAAGGACTAAAATTATATACGGCACGGCTCCTATAGCCTGTAAGTATATATCCGTGGGTACACATATCAGAATGTCAGGATGTCAGTGGATTGTATATGCAAATGATGAGTTCAGTACGTTTAAGTACTTTAATCGAACTGTCAATTATAATGCACCTAATTAATATAATTTACGTGATATGAATTATCACGTTATGCAAAGCGTACAACGGGCAGCATTGTACGTGTTTTTGACTCGTACATTGTGTATTGGTTTTAACAATCCGTAGGCTTATAATGATGACGTGATTGGTTAGAATACATGAATAGTTTTTCTTTTGATTAATTTTAATACCTGTATAAAAATAATTACAGTACAAAAGATATTTCTTTTGATGATGATGATGATGATTTGAATTGATGTTGCCATTGGACAAATCTTCAATTATATTCATAAGGTTCATAATCATTAGGAGGGTTTTGCTGCGCAAAATGACATTGCATCGTATTGCACACTTTCATTGCTGTTTATTGGTATCATATCATAGTTTAAACTTAAAGTAACATCAAAGTTTATTTATTTAGATGGAATAAATTTTGTAGTGACATGTTGTTGCAAAAGTTAATCAAAATATTGTTATCAAGCTAATTTTATCCATAAGTTTTCATTTATGTGTAATTAATGTTATAAGTATGCGTATTTCAATAATATTGTTATTGTTAGGTGCATTGTACCGACTTTCTATCTATAAAAAACATGTTTGCCAAAAAATGTAGGACGTTTAGTTTTTCAAGCTTCTAAAATATGCAGTCAAGGTTATTAACATTATTTTATTTCAGATTATTTTAACTTAACATTTCATTTTCTCATTTGTTTACATTAGTGTTTTTTATTAATAGAAAAATGGCAACAGAAGTCCTTAAGTTTCGTAATAACTGAATGACTGAAATTCAGTATACATTCAAATTTATACTATTGCAAGACGTTTGTAACGCAATACGTTTCTCAAAAGTATGAATTTGCCGTACATAATTGAAATAATTCACGTGAACTCATGTTTTGTCTTTGATAAAAATCGCTCAACGTGGCTAAAGAAGTCCACTTCAAAAACATATTGTATTGATGTAGATCAATAAAAAACTTGCTCGCTTAGATGTATAATGTTTGCTAGCAAATATATATTGGAAAGTTTACAATTTTAGATTCATTGACAATGGGTGCACATCCATCATTAGAAGCGTTGAGTGTGCGCCTCTAGCAAACGGCATTGAGCGTGCGAGTAGTGTAGAGTGCAAGTAATAGCGTGATGTGAGTGATATGTGTGTGTGTGTGTCAGCTGGAGGCGGCCAACCGGCAGTTGCGGTCGACGCGGCAGTTCGTGGAGGAGCAGGCGGGCGAGCGCGAGGCCGAGCGCGACGAGTTCGCGGCGCGACTGCGGGACCTGCGCGACGACAACGCGCGCCTCGCCGCCAAGCTGGCCGCCAGCGCCGCGCTCATGGCCGAGGTACGGCCGCCACACCACACCACCACTACACCACTACACCAAACCGTACCAATTTTAAGAAATAAAAAAATTAAAAGGTGGTCCAAATATATAAGGATCGTAAGAGGGGTTCCAACCATGCCACCATCAAACTGATGTACCCCAAACTAGTTTCACTTGAACGGCAATAATGAGAAGATGATTTTAGACCAACGTAAGCATTTTTTTTACCCAACTAAACAAAAAAAATGTTTTTGGGTTATGAACATGAAACACTGTGGATGACACACATGAAACACAATGGAGCTAGCACTCATATTAATCACTTGAAACTAATAACTTGCTGTATCTCAGTCTAAGCCTCCCCTTCTTTTTTTATACAGCTAAGAAAGAGTATTAATTCCAGATTTAATTCAGCTTCATGGTTATGGAAAGTCGCAAATAACAGCTAGGTTTTTTTTATAAAATAACATACGACCGCTATGCATACTGCTCCTCAAACTCATAATACTCACTGATAGACACCACCACACTATTTTGCACTTGAATACGCATTCGCTTATGTAAAACTTTTTTTTCATCACTTATGCAGGTTGACTGGTAAAAGACTATACTTTTTATAGAAGGATGTTTAATACACGATTTTGATACTGAATATGTAATTATCTTTTTTAATTTTTTTTTATAGAAGAGGGGGCAAACGAGCAGGAGGTGCACCTGATGGTAAGTGATCACCGCCGCCCATGGACATCCACAATACCAGAGGTCTTGCAGTTGCGTTGCCGGCCTTTTAAGAATGAGTAAGCTCTTTTCTTGAAGGCCCCCAAGTCGTAACCGTTTGGAAACACCCCTGCCGGTAATTGGTTCCACAACAAAGTAGTGCGAGGCAAAAAGTGACGAGAGAAACGCACAGTTGTGGATTTCCAGACATCGAGATGGTGAGGATGGAATTTCAAATTTTGACGCGATGTCCGATGATGGAATTCGGCGGCAGGAATTAATCCAAATAACTCGTCGGAACACTCTCAATGAAAGATACGATAGAAGACACAGAGTGAGCCAACATCTCTGCGCAATGCCAAAGAGTCGAGCCGTTTCGAAATAGCCAGGTCGTCAACGATTCGAATCGCTCTACGCTGAATGCGATCAAGAGGAAGGAGCTGGTACTGAGGAGCTCCGGCCCAGAGATGAGAACAATACCCCCCACAAAATTCGGCCCCATGTGGGGCCGAATTTGAGCCTTATAAAGTTGAAGGCGATGGGCCGGCAAGAAGTACTGCCTCGCTCTGCTGAGCACACCGAGCTTTTTGGAGGCTAGTTTAGCCTTACCTTCCAAATGACCGCGAAACTGAACGTAATTCGATATGTCGACTCTCAGAATCCCGATACTAGCTGAGGCTGTCAGGAGAGTATCCCCAAATCGAGGTGACACGACAAAGGGTGTCTTTTTAGCGGAAAACACGCAAAGCTGTGTCTTTTTGGGGTTAAAAGTGACCAGGTTTTGACGACCCCATTCCGAGACATCGGTTAGTCGATTCTCAACTTCGGACACAAGCTTGTTTCAGCTCTCTTCAACGTGTTCCCGAGAAATACCGCTTCGGCCGGAGTATGTAGCATCACCAGTACTGTCATCTGCATAGCAATGTATGTTGCGAATTCGCATCATGTCATTGATATGCAGAAGGAACAGTGTCGGTGATAGCACGCAGCCTTGTGGAACACCAGCATTGATAGAGTTAAGGTCAGAGCACGCACCGTCAACTACGACCTTGATGCTCCGATCAGCCAAAAAACTGGTGATCCACTTGCATAATTTCTCGGGAAGCCCGTAGGAAGGCAGCTTCGCCAGAAGCGCTTTGTGCCATACCCTATCAAAAGCCTTCGCTATGTTCAAACTAACTGCCAATGCCTCCCCCTTGGACTCAACTGCTTCCGCCCACCGATGTGTTAAGTATACAAGAAGATCACCAGCTGAGCGGCCGCGACGGAAACCGTACTGGCGGTCGCTAATCAGCTGGTGCTCTTCTAAATACTTGAGGAGCTGCGAGTTGATGATTGTCTCCATAATTTTGGAGAACAAGGAGGTTATGGCTATCGGCCGATAGTTAGACGGATTAGAGCGATCTCCTTTTTTAGGGATGGGATTTACTAAAGCTGTCTTCCACGAAATCGGTACTACGCCGAGTGAGTAGGAGAGCCGGAATAGGCGTGTTAGTACCGGCGCCAGCTCTGGAGCACATGATTTAAGTACAATCGGAGGGATGCCATCCGGTCCACTCGACTTATGGACGTCCAAGGAAAAAAGTGCTTTACGTACGGAAGACTGCAAAAATTTTAATTCCGTCATAGAACTATAGCACTGCGGGATGGTAGGCGGTGCATTTCCTTGGTCGTCCAGAGTCGAGTTGGCCGCAAAGAACGAGCCCAGAAGATCGGCTTTCTCCTTTGCGGTATGGGCCAGAGAGTCATCGTCTCTGCGCAAGGATGGAAATGAAGGCTGAGAGAAATTCCCTAAGACAGCCTTGGGGAGAGACCAGAACACACGAGTGCCCGAAGGAAGGCGAACTAATTTCTACCAATTCTGCCAGTGTGTTCAGATTTTGCCTTGGCGATAGCTTTTTTGAAGAACCTCGAAGCGGAATTGTACTCCTTACGTAACGCGCTGGTTTTTTCATCACGAGATGTCGACGCTGTAGCCCAAGCCCGGTAGCATTCCTGCTTTCGGCGTGAAGCCGTTTTGCAGGAGTGACCAAACCAAGGCTGAGACTTACCACCAACTAGTACCGCAGAAAATGGAATGAAAAGTTCCATGTCCTGCAGCACCACATCAGCGATAGAGTCAGCGATGACACTCGGATCATCCAGCGAGAGGCACATCCGCCCCCATGGGTAGGACGTAAAAAAAGACCGCATCCCGTCCCAATATGCTGACCTTGCAAACGCGACGACAGCCTGCAAAAGGAGGCCGTGATAGGCGCGTAACCGGCACTTTACTCCGGATCAGGCAGTGGTCTGACGTACCAAGAGGAACGTCCACAGATACCTGATAATTGTCCGAATGGGAGGTCAGCAGAAGGTCCAGCAGTGAAGGCGTATGATTTTCCACATCGGGAATTCGCGTAGGCGTGGTTACCAATTGTGTTAGACCATATGCCAAGGCAAAATCGTGAACAGACCTCCCCGCATGATCGGTAGTGCGTGAACACAGCCATTCGGCGTGGTGGGCATTAAAATCGCCTAAGATCACGATCTCAGCGGAGGGGGTCTGTTGCAACACGGAATCTACAGCCGTTTGAAGGTGCTCAACGAGCCTGTCGACTTCAGCATTTCCGCTATGGGACCTGTAGAGGCACGCATAGATGCGGGGATGGTCGTCGCAGTCTACACGCAGCCAGAGGATGGATAGGTCCCTATAGCCTTCAATGCTGCTGAGACGTCGAGAGCAGATATCCTCTCTGACATAAGCACAAACTCCCGCCCGGGGTACAAATGAATGCTCGAATTTGTACCCCGGGTAGGAGAGATATGAGGTATCAGCCGGAGAAGATATCTGCGTCTCAGTTAAAAAGAACAGAGCCGGCTTAGCCGTCTCAAGGTGGTAGTGGACGGCATTTAGGTTTGAGTGAAGACCCCTAATATTAGTATAATCCACGTGGAGTGTGGTAGAGGGTGCCTTTCGATGTCTGTTCGATTTGCCCCGAGCAGCGAAGTTTGAGAGCGCAATTGTGCCCCCCCCCCCAGAGTACGCAGGGCAGCCTGGGCATCCATGATTAGGCTGATTACAAACCCCTGAACATGGATGTCCAGAGGGGGATTCTCCACCGCTTACGCTGGTGGTACCCCCCTGGGGTAAACTACTACCTTTAAATTGCGCTTCCATAGTGTTAGGGGGAGGGGGAAAGGGCCTCCGGGAACCTCACAGACCAAACGAAACGCAACAGCAAAGCTGTTACTTTACGTTGGTTTTAAGTGAGGTAGTGGTATCGCCCCGGTCGTGCCGACCCATTCAGCTAAGCATGGCACTACCACTTTTTGAAAAAAGTAGGTAGGTACTTAAATTTTGACCGTTATCCAATAAAAATGTTTAGTACAGGCACACGCGCATAAAGAATGAAGTTCATTGTTTACGTACAAAGATTTAACTTATTCTTACTAACTTGTTAATAAAACATGCGGTGATCATACTTTTTGAATATTACTATACTAATTTCGTTTAGGTTTACTTTTACTATACAATCAAAAAATATGATTTTTTTTTATTATTTTTTTTTTCTTAACTTATAACCGTTAACTACCATGTCCTTCAATATGTACAATCTTTTACGGGTCGACCTATATAATTCCCGGCACGGTTCTTGAGCGTGGCTATGGAATGAGAATCGTTTTGCGTACGACAGAACAAACCGTGTAACTAACGTTATACATTGCACTATTCACTTCTGCACAACTTAAGGTCAGCGCTCAAGAAACGTGCCTATAACTGCATATGAAGATTGTTTTATACTTAACAAAATATTAACCATTATCATTTATTTTTTTTAAAACGCTGTTTTTAAGTAATTTTTGACATTGTCGATTAACACGTACGCTATTTTTTTATGCATCTAGTACTAAATATACTGACTGTATTAACTTATTTTTGCGCTGATACATAAATAAGACGCTACAAAATTAACTTGTTTTGCTTGACATTTATACTCATATATGATGAGATATAAATTCACTACGTGTTTATAATTGGATGAATACAGTTTGTCTCGAATATTGATCGTTCTTACCGAAGCAAGTTTTATAGTGAAATTATGCGTACAAACCGACCAATTAACTTAGTCCTCGCAGGCGCGAGGCGGGATAATTTAGGTGTGCGATGTGCACGTGGTGAAAATATTTGCGGATGCATACTCTATGTCAATGTCCTATTATAAATAATTGTTATAGTGCTGTAGCATATGATAGGATACTTATAAATACTTGTTCTCGAACCATTCGTTACTTCTGTTTCAAAATTGTCGCTTGTTGTGTAATTTTTTCGTTAATCCTGCTAAAACATTTTCGAGTTTATGTTCTTCTTAAATAATATTGTAAATTAAATTTTATTACATTGTCTTGACTATCAATTGTGTGTAATTGAAAAGAGACTGATTCATCTTAAGAATGTAATAATTTTTATATTCGCCGTGTTGGTCCCGGCCTCCTTTGAAGAATAGGCCAACTGCCGTTCTGCCAGGCAGGTCGTAAAAGGCGAAGGATTGGCTATCGAGTCACTACCATCGAGGCTACTAGGTGGTAGAGTTCTGCATTGTCTCGCCCGGGTCTGGTACCACCGCCTTACCTATTCCTGCCACAATAGCGTCAGTGCTTGTCGCTGTCGTGTTCCGGTTTGGAGGGTAAGGTAGCCGGTAAACTTATGCATGTGGCATTAGACCTCGCCACAAGATAGCAACGCACCATTAACATCTCTGGTGGCTATTGCGGTGGTTGACTCTTTCCATCAGGAGACCCATTTGCTTGTTTGCTATCTTATGATATAAAAAAAAATATATGTTACTCAGAAAGACAGTAACTTGCGACTGTGAACCACGTGACTAGTGAACTGAGCTATAATGCGGGTTCCTTAAGCGTCACAGAGAGTAACGAGATATCCACTCACTCTATAGATGTAACAAATGCTAAATTATGTTGAATAAAATGTAATGCTCTAACCATACATTATATTATTTTTTAAGTTTTATTCACAATAATATTATCAGTAAGCACGGTTACTTCTTTGAAAGTTAACCTTTAAATTGTGCCAACACTAAATTAGAATTTACATATTTAATATTAAAACATGAAATATTTGAAATACAGTTATTAATTAGTAATTATATTATTGTATTCACCCAATTATTTCGCTACTAACAATTTCTTCTCACATTCTAGGATAGTCACGATTCTAGGATATATTTTGCTTGTAATGATTGACAATGAACACAAACTTGAAAAATGTTTTCATCCATGATCCATTGAATTGATGTCTCGATGGCTTCTGTGATGTTAAGTAATTTATTAAATATATATCTCTATATGCAGAGAACTCCCATTTTTACGTTTGAGCTGTACATCAAACGCACTGTAAAATCTTGGTATATTTAACATGTTTTTATATATCGTAGGATAACAGACAAAAAGATGGCTTTTCTGATGGAAAGAGATAGCCATCGCCTATAAGCTTTGTCCGTATGGAGTTGTTGTAATGTCATATGCAAAAGTTCACCTTCATTTTAAAGACAGACCCGGAACAGCATGATGACTGGCGTTAAATGCAAACAAAAACCGGGTTGATATAACCCAGGCGAGTCTGTTCAGAGTTCTACCTGTTAATAGTCACTGTGGAAGTAACATGTTTGGGCAATCATTCACCTCTTTACTTATTGTGTGGCAAGAATTATTAAAGAGGTGAAAGTATACTTCAAAGGGGGCTAGGATCAACACAATTAAAATATATGTAAGATATCGCGTCCTTTTTCCTGCCGAAAACCGGTAAATCAAAATTCATTCATATAAAAAGTTATTTGATACAAGAAAAAGTTGAAAAAACCTATTAAGTCAAATATAACGGGAAAGGGACATCAACTATGTGTGTGTTTAGCATATCCTAAAATTTTACTCGTACACAAGTCGCTGAAGATAACGGTTGTATTTTCATAAACCGGTGTCTAACATTTTCACCGTATTGGTCTGGGATACTTGTGTAGAATAGAGTAGTAGCCATTCATCGGACAGTTCGTAAGAAGCAAACATTTCCATCTGTCACTTCAGTCACTTCCATCCTGACTACAAGATAGAGTACATTTCTGCAACGACTTTCACGAATTTGGTACCACTGCCTTACCTCAATAACGCCTTGCTTTTACTGTCGAGTTTTGGTTAGATATGTGAGCTTATAATTTTTGCCTCACTTATGACAGCGTATCATTAAAATCTTTGGTGTTTATATACGATGTTCGTTTCTGTATATCAGCTGAGCCATTTTGTTTGCTGTTTTATGATATATTAAAAACAGGGATTATATCAAGCTGTAAAAACTGTTTCTGCTATATAATACTGTGTAGGGATCCGTATTCTTATAATCATTACAGTCAATATTAGATGTTGAGCGTTAAGGTTTGATATGCGTGTGCACAGATCCGCCGCATGCATTGCACGCTGGGCGACAGTCGCCACCAGCCACGTGTAAGTGACACTTAGACAGCATGTACACTTGTGCCATTAAATTTGTTGATTATGCTTTGCTTATTTTACATTACTAGAATTGGCCGCTTGATATTACTGTTAATTATTTTAAGTAGTTAGTAAATACACTTAATTAAGTAGTTTTGATTACGCAAAATAGTTGTATTTTATAAATTATTTATTGTAAATTATATAAATTAAAACGCCAGTTGATAGTGTAATTGGCAAAAGTAGTTGGCTGTTTTAGAAGTTGTGTTCAGATACAAATTAATAATACATATAAATTTTATTTAGAGAGTTAACTAAATAAATTTAGAGAAAAATATTGGCTGCATGGATCTGCGTCATTCTATAGATATTTGCGTAAGCAGGGATATCATTCCATTCACTTTGTCTGACGTGCAAGAGAAACGACGCAATCGTATTTATTATTTGTCTCTGCTGTGGCAATATCGATGCACACAGAGGATCCAGGGCGCATACAGTCTTATCAGAAATCAGAAGAACATTATTCAATAAAAAAAATTACAAATGATTTTGACACGTCAAATTTTTTAAAACTACTGCCTTTCGGGAACGCGGCCACACATTGAGAAGATCCGGCGGAAGAAACTCAGCGGGCTTGTCTCTTTTTCATATCATTTTTTTTTTCACAATATCACAATACTACAAAATTATAAAAATATATATATGAGATCGGTATAAGGAGCAATTAATCCCAGGCTTGTTTGTCTTCTAAATAATCTGAGACTTTGTAATACCCTTTTTTACACAGAGTTGTTTTAACTCATTTTTTAAATTTAGTGGCTGTTAGATCTCTTAAGTTGCGGGAAGTTTATTGCAAAAACATTGTATACATTGCCCCATAAAAGAGTTAATCCATGAAATTATTATTATAATTAGAGTATTAGAATACTTAGGAGGCAAGTATACAGAAGACTGTAAAACAAGCGCGTAGAGCTCTGCGACTATTTCTATAGGCAAGAAATCGTCGGTTTTTTCTTGTTGCCCTAACATTAACTCTTATTTCTGTTACTTTCCAACTTGGAAGGAGAATTAAACAGTACCTTTGTATCTCGGCCACAAGGACATCACAAACATTGTAGATGTCTATAAACTATATATTATATTAAGCTGCCGCCGGTATAATCGTTTGTCTATTTGATTTTCTGTGCTATATATACATTTATGTTTTGTAATTCATCCCGATATGTAAAATATTATGTAGCCTTTTTTACAAGCCGTGGATAATGTGCGGGTTTATATCACACGAGCTATAAAAAATATACGATACGTTTTAACTGAAGTTGTCTATTATCGTGCCGCTTAGCGATCTGCTGCGCTCAGGCGCTAACTTCACCCCCTTCTCATAATAGACAACTCACAAACAAACATGTCACATGCAATTGAACGCCCCGTTGGTCGAGTCGATTCCCGACAGGGAATACATTTGTGTGATGAGCATAGATGTTTGTACTTCTGGGTTGGGTGTTTATAATGTATATCAGTATTTATATATGAATTTCTATGTCTTAGTAGCGTTGACTAACACCCATAACACAAGCAAATAATTTGCTTACTTTGGGGTTAGACCGATTTATGTAATTTGTCCAGCGATATTATTTTTATTATTTAATACTTACTCTATTTTTATATTTTTGTCCAAACAATAAAGCAATTTTAAACAGCCTTGCATTAAATAGCTAAGTTTATAGAAATTTTATAGTAATTACGATTTTTTTAGTGATAACGTAGTGAAATAGAAATAGGTTGTATGAACTAATTTACCAAGTGTTAAAAAAATGATTGAGGACTGAGAAAGTGAATTTGATAAATGCTGTGTCTCGCTTTCACAAATTATAAACACTCAATGGCCATACCTATTCGTCTTATAAGTAGTAATAGAACAGTTTTGTATTGTATTGTAACAGGTAGAACAATTAGAAATACAGGCTCGGGAGATGAATCAAATGATCGCAGACTTAGAAAGCAGAAAATCTTCAGCTGACCAAGAGTTAAAAAGTTCTGAAGAAAAGGTCACGCTTCTCCGTGATATTATCGCAAATCTTGAGAATCAGCTAGAACAGAAATGCGCTAGAGAAACTAAAGTGCTAGAACAACTGGAAGAAATGAAACGGACTATCGAGGAAAGGGATGACAAGATGCGAGAGTTGTTGGGTGAATTGGAATCGTTAAGAAGTGAAAGGAACGAACAAAGTGATGTGATTTGCGTCAAATGTGCTCAAGAGGATGACAAGTATAATGATTTGTCTGAGAAAATAAAAGAGGAGGTAAGAAAACGTTCTTTTCTTAAACATGTGCGGAAATATTGTTATTTTTAAATAAGGAGCACGCGAAGTATCGTATTTACGGACACAGTAAAACAAAAGTAATACCGGCGTGTTTTTTGAACTTGGAACAAAAAACGCGCCGGCAATATTGTATGAAAAGACGTGCTGGGTTGTCATTTGGATTTAGAACTCTTTTATCTTGGTACAAATTGGGTTGACGTGGCTGTATAGCTGTAGATGCGTTTACGTTTTCGGCACAAGCGGAGAAAACATTTGGCGATAAAACCAGAAGTTGGTTTAGATATGCATATTTTAATAATAAACAAATTAAAATGAATTCCAATGGTTCTAAAAGTGAAATTGATATTGATTGCACGCCAGTAGATCTAAAATTGGAAGCGAAATTAGCAATGGGAAACCCGTTTTTAATAAATTCGAAACAAAAATAGGTAAATTTAATTTCAAAATTGCATTTTTTTTAAAAGCTCTGTATATACCTCGGCGGCAATGGTAATTGCTTGTCCCGTATTATTGAAGTCCTCGCCTGCAGCTCGGCATTGAAACTCATATTCGACCTGCCATTGCCATTTTGCGGTATTTGCGTTAATGTGCTAGTCCGTAAGTATCCTCTCTGTGTAAAGAAATTGCGATATTTTCTTTTCATTTGGTTTTATATAGACGATGCTTATAAGTTTTAAAATGTACTAAGATTCATTAACGAATTTTTATTTACTTTATTTCACCACGTGATGGTGGTCAGCTATCATCACGTGGACTACAATACATTAGGTAGTTGTCTTTTACGATCGGCAGAGTGGTATTCTTCGTATCCTTTGTATTTTTCTGTTATAAAATAAATTATCGCCTCTGTGGTGTAGTGGTCCGGTGTCGGAGTTGACCACAGAGGTCCCGGGTTCGATTCCTGGTTCGGGCAATTCAGAAATGTGCTCTTTCAGTTTTCTGATAAAAACAACATTGCCCGGGATTGGAAAGTGCCCGGTTGGCGATAGGCTTGCCACCTATCACATAGTGGGAGCAAGTATCTTCGGCTAATCGTGGGTGCACTTGTTGTACCTCTGCCTACCCTTTCGGGGATACGGGAGTGAAGATACTTTTTTTTTTAAATAAAAAATATAAAAGAGTAATTTAATTCAGTATTTTCGATCCGTACGTTCAAAATTTTTTAGCTTTATGTTTTTGTTCAATGACCATGTTAATAACTTGGAATTGTTTAAATGATTAAATGTGTAGATGAGTAGATAATAAATTAGAGAACGGTTTCCTTCGAAAAACTTAATATATCAGATATGAAAACATGTTACGCCAGTTTAGTGGTAATTAATTGCTTGAGATGGAATTATAAAAGTATAACGTATGTATCTGTATGTTTGTTTTTGACATCGTAGCTCTCTACCAAATGAATCGTCTTAAGATGAATATGAGAGTCTGCTAAGGCGATGCAATCGCGAGTATCTGCAGACTACCAAACATCGGTATTGCACTTTTAAATGTACCGTATTCTGGCTGCTCGGATAGATTTTATTGCCCAGCACATGATTAATGGAGATTAAAAAGTTAGTTCAATCTAGTAATATAAAGTTGGTTTTTATTAAAAATTTGAAGTTAGTGTCAGTATAGTGATAATCATCACCTGTGCGTCTCGTTGTGCGTGTGCAGTGCGAGCGTGTGGCGCGGTGGGTGTGTCGGAGGCGCGCTCGCGTGGAGCGCGCGCACGAGCGCGGCTCGCCCGCCACCAGCGACCTCACCGAGGACGTGTCGCTGCCCGACCGCCTGCAACAGGTACTGTCCAGTAGTTTTGTAGTGAAACACACACACACACACACACACACACACACACACACACTATACACTACCATTCGCGCTACTTTTCATAAACTCATTTAATTTAGTCATCTTAATATATCCAATTTATTTTAAACTAGGTATTGCTATATGCTATATGATTCGCTTGTACGATTTTAAATTTCATTTCAACAGAGTTTCAAAATAGTTTCTTAGTGAACGTCTGCCTGCCTTATAATATCTATAGCTATATATACGTAGCGGTTGGAGTTATGCATTTCTAAAGCTTTGAAAACAAAAAAAAATTGCCATGCACGAACTTGTGTACTATCTATTTTGCCTCTGTTGGTCATAAGTTAGCTCCTAAAATTTTATAAAAATCAAGAGAAACAGAGGAAAAGTCAATCCTTAAATAACTACTGTGAAAGGGAGCAAAATCTTTCTTCATGCTTTCTACTGACTCGTTTAAAGTAGAAGCGTTAATAATATCCAGCTTAAATAATGACATTGTTCAAGACGTGGATAGTTTCTCCAACAGACTTGTAAGATCTTTAAAACCTCACATTGCTGTGCCGCTGACTCACATTTTTAATCTTAGCCTGGGTTCTGACTAGTTACCTAATGTTTGGAAGGTTGCTGCTGTGGCAACTGTTTATAAGGACGGATTAAAAGATACTTCGAATAACTTCAGGTCATTATCACTTTCAAGCATGTTTTCTAAATTATTAGAAAAAAATATGTAAAAAAGATTATAGGTATTTTTGGAAAACAATAAGTTACTTTCTGAATGATAATTTAGATTCAAGGAATATCAGTTAGCGGAAAACGCTATTCAAAAACTGATAAATTGTATAGTCAAGTATTTGGATCATAGCCTCAGTTGTTATATAGTGTTTTTTTATTTTAACACGGCTCCTATCCCCATTCTCTTACGAAAGCTGAAGCGACTGGGAATTCGTGCCACGGTGCTGAACTGGTTTCTCCCTGTCGAATTTGGCGTGCCTTAAGGTAGCATTTTAGGTCCGCTGACTATTCATTGTGATATATATGAATGATATCTGTAATTTGAAAATGCAATCGTGAAAAAATGATTTATCACATTTAGTTTTAATGACTCATGTGATGTTGATTCCACAGATTAAACTAGATACGCCTTTCAAGACAATTTCTTAGGTTGTCAGTGTAGCTTGTATTTACATCTAGAAATACTGAGTTATAGCTTTTGCCGATTAAATAAAATAACTTAAAAGGTATTGTTCGACCTGATAAAATAGCACATGACATAATTTTATTATTTAGTAGAGATACCACGAATAGTGATTTTGTCAAATGTCGTGTTACTAAATTATAAACTTTGTATAGTGTTTTTGTCCTCAGGTTGGATCGCGATCGTATTTTTATTTATATCATAAATATCTATTACAAAAATATATAAATATATATAGATTAGAATAATATAAAACTATTTAATCCTATATTTTTTAATAGATTTAGTTTTATCATAGACTGTTTTGAAATTTCTTCTAAGTTTGACAAAATAGTAACTATAAACAAAACATGTGAATATATGAAATAGTAGTGTGTGTTATGTTTTTTATAATTTAATTTATTTCTAATACGTTTAAATGAAATTATTAGTTTTCTGCACATTTACTTCAAGCTTATTTTAACTGTGCCAAATTTTATACTCCTCAGTCTGCTTAATTTTTGCAAAAAGTGCACCCAGAATGAAATGTTTGTATGTTGAGTAGTGGAACAGTTTATATTGTTGGGTGTAGTTTACCGGTGGAAGGGATGCGCCGTACCGCGCTCCGGCTGCACGGGTAACATCATCTTCCTTATTTCTCCCGGGAAAAAGCTTTGTTGTGCTTCGAAGAGAAGGGCAACACTGGCACCGAAACTTAACATGTTATGTGTCAGAATAGGCAATACATAGATGAGTTACTTGGGCTAGTGTCATGTAAACTAGTTTATGTTGATTGGCGGCGTGGAGCACTTGCCGTCTGCCAATGTGTGATGCCCTGGTCAGGCGGAGGGCAGTCCCCGCGAGGCGGGCCAGTTCGCCGTGCTGGCGGCGCCGTGGGAGGCGCTGGCGGGGCTGGCGCGCGCCGAGGACGCGGCGCTCAAGCGCATCGCCGACCTCGAGATGCAGCGGGCCGCGCTCAACGACGTCGCGCAGGTAACGCATACTCCTCGACCGATCACCACTCTCATTACATGCGCACATATCTTCACGACAGATCACTTACGTGGTAGATAGATCTGAGTGCCATATGTCACGGTACTTGCAGATTTGTCTTGCTTCCTCAATATTCATTACTATCTTCATATAAACACGCCGGTTGCAAAGACTCTTTACTTTTTTTTTTTTTTTTATAAAAAAAAGGGGCAAACGAGCAGAAGGCTCACCTGATCGTAAGTGATTACCGCCGCCCATGGACAGCCACATCATCAAAGGTTTTGCAGCTGCGTTGCCGGCTTTTTAAGAAGGAGTATGCTTTTTTCTTGAAAGTGCCTAAGTCGTATCCGTTCGGAAACACCCCCGCCGGTAATTGATTCCACAGAGGAGTAGTGCGTGGTAAGAAGTGCCTAGAGAATCGCACAGTTGTGGATTTCCAGACATCGAGGTGATGAGGATGGAATTTTGAGTTTTGCCGCGATGTCCGATGATGAAATTCAACAGCAGGGATCAATCCAAATAGTTCGTCGGAACACTCTCCATGATAAATGCGGTAAAAGATGCTAAGCGAACTTACATCTCTGCGTAAAGCCAAGGAGTCAAGCCGATTGGAGATTACTTGGTCGTCAACGATTCGAACCGCTCTACGCTGAATGCGATCAAGTGGAAGAAGCTGATACTGATATCATTTACTTGTTTTTAAATGTCTTAATTCGACATGTCTACTTATATTAATGTCCATATGTAATTTATAATTGCAAAAAACTAAATTCTAATTTTAGGCATTCGTAACACTCATTTTGTGTACATTTGTTTCAAAAATTGTTTTTTATTTAGTTGGTGTTTCAAATAATATCACACTTTTGTGGTAGGTCATAATAAAATTTTAGCTTTTTCACATTTTTAATACTTTGCTAGCAATCAGTCAATCGCGTGATCCAAAATTACTTCAGTTTATTCATTTGGATAAAAAGTAACACATGCCGTGCCCTATAAACTCCTCTGTTATTTAGCGTAAGTTCAAAATCAGTCAAATAGTCCCAGAGATTACCCCGTACAAACAAAACGACAAACAGGCAAACATTTTAAAAATGGTTGTTCAGGTTTTGTATTATACGGTTAGAATTAGTAACGTAAATATAAAACACTACACTTGAAAAAACCTAGTTATTTTGAAATCATAGACATACGCTCCAATTTCAGTTATATATACGGATATAGATGTATAGATTTGATCGATTCCGTAAATTGTAGTACATAGTTGCTAAATATACGTAGGTATTGCCAAGCGAAGAGAAGCGAGTGTTTTACCTGGTGTCTTACGGTTACATTTAGAAATTCAGTGTTAGGCTTCAATGTACTATAATTCTAGGAATTTTGCTAACCCAGAATTTATCAACCCGCAAGCTCTACAAAAATACGTTTCTTTCAATACCGTGATCGACATTATTGATAAATTAATCGATGAATGACAGTCGCGTTGGTGTTGTTCAACCAAAGCACGACATTCGTATACCTGTTTCCCATAAGTCCGAGAATATGTAAGTAAAACGTGGACAGAAATAGATAATTGTGTTGCGCAGTTTTAATCTTAAAGCTAAATTATTATCGTTAAAATAAATTCCATCTCCTTTTTATTACATACTCTACATTAAATTATAAATATGAACCAACTGCACAGCACATTCTTTAGGAGTATAATCTCTGGTAAAACGAACGTAGTCAAATGATTGACAGTATTCGATGTATATGCGGTGTATCTACTACTCCGATCTTGTGGGAAAACGTGGGAATTTCGTGCCTTCAAGCGGATTTGGCACTACTTACTACAGGAAGCAGAATTAAGTAGGCTGTTTTGGTAGGTCTTCAATTCCTGGACTACCGTGGTGCAACAGCAGTCAGGCTTAACATGATTGTAAAAGTCCCATTAGGTGGCAGTCTTATGCTTTTACCATTTTGCTGTCATCCTGCTGAAAAGGGAGGGTCTACTTCTGAGTAATTTCGTTGCGGGTTCCAAGACAGCTTAGCTTTTCTCCAGAACACCCTGAGCTCGCAACTCAGTGGTTATCAGGAAGGTTGCCGCTGTTAATTGTGGTTTACAGAAGTTACAGTGGTGGAAACGAGAGGTGGGCCCGTTGCCCTATTTAAAAAGACGTATAATATGTTAGTTTATACCAAAGAAGAATTTCGCCACGTTAAAATTATCAACACGTAGCTCAGTTAGTGTTGCCAGGGTTTAAGCCAGGTCGCTGGTTTAAATCAGTCGTTTATTACTTCAAATTTTGCATGAATATTACTAATAGGTCGGGTCAACATATTGGCTACACATTATCACGCTGTCACCTACGGGGGCGTAGCTGTGCGGAGTAAACGAAGTCTGCGCGGACGAAGTCGTGGGCAACAGCTAGTATATGAATAATAGAATATATTTAATAAACACGCAAACCCAGAAATACAAACTTTTCTGCTCATCACACAAATGCTTGTCCCCGTCGGAGATCGAACCCGAGCCCCGTCGATTGTGTAGTCAGGGTCGCTAACCACTCGACCAACGGGGCGGTCAACGTTAATAGATTAATTTTATAAAAGCGAGTGCACGAGTGAGCTAACTCAGCTGCAACTGCGGTTATTGCTGGCAGGAAGACAGATCCGTTATAAGCTAAACGGGATCTATAAGCTAAGCGGAGATGGTTGTGTAGAACTGCAATTGGAAGATATAAATCAGTTGGGTCGCGTGGACGATTTCCAGCAAACAGCACGACCTTGCGATCAGTATATGTTTGGCAGGGGCCCAATATAAATCTATAAACATACGCAGTTCGTCACCGGCTCTCAAATATCCAATGTCTATTTGGCACAAATTTGTGCATGTTTACAAGTTTGGCGTCTTGCTGAATACAAGGAAACACAATATTTCTCGATTTGATGATCATTGTATTATCTAGTATAAATATGTCTTCACCCCAGGTCCCTTACGGAGTAGGCAGAGTGAAGCGAGTGCTGTCACGATCCTTGCAGATTTGTATTGCTTCCTCCACATTCATTACTCTCTTCATACAAACACGCCGGTTGCGAAAACTCTTGACACCACCTTCTTTTTTTATATATCATAAGATAGCAAACAAGCAGGTGGGTCTCCTGATGGAAAGAGTCAACCGTCGCCTATAGACACCAAAGATGTTAATGGTGCGTTGCTATCTCGTGGCGAGGTCTAATGCCACATGCATAAGTTTACCGGCCACCTTACCTTCCAAACCGGAACACGACAGCGATAAGCACTGAAGTACCAGAACCGGGCGAGACAATGCAAAACTCTACCACCTAGTAGCCACGGAGGTAGTGACTCGATAGCCAATCGGTCGCCTTTTACGATTTGCCTGGCAGATCGACAGTTAACCTATTCTTCAAAGGAGGCCGGGACCAACACGGCGAACACCGGATCAATCTGATCATGGGATGTCAGTCTTGGTCTTCCCGTTACCTATATCCTTCTTGTGGTCTAGGTATTGATCTATTCGGCTGAGATCATGAAGGCCCGTCCTCGTTTCCAGAGACGAGATGAAGGGTTATAGAAGATTTTTTATGGGTTTTGGGGATATCCGCGAAAGTTTTTTTTTTTATATTATAAGATAGCAAACAAGCAGATGGGTCTCCTGATGGAAAGAGTCAACCATCGCCTATAGACAACAAAGATGTTAATGGTGCGTTGCTATCTTGTGGCGAGGTCTAATGCCACATGCATAAGTTTACCGGCTACCTTACCCTCCAAACCGGAACACAACAGCGACAAGCGCTGACGCTATTGCGGCAGGAATAGGTAAGGCGGTGGTACCAGACCCTGGCGAGATAATGCAGAACTCTACCACCTAGTAGCCACGATGGTAGTGACTCGATAGCCAATCGGTCGCCTTTTACGACCTGCCTGGCAGAACGGCAGTTGGCCTATTCTACAAAGGAGGCCGGGACCAACACGGCGAAATCTTAGTAGCAACTCGGACTCTGATGGTGGCAAGTTAGGATTTCCGTGTCTCGAAGAGAACTTTTTATTTCTATCTGTCTATTTGTGTAATATTCTTTGATGTAAAGCAATTATTTCGAGTAAAATTTGAACTGGGGCTATTAAAGCTTTTTTGTGTATTAGCTTAGAAATTCGCCTAAAAAATCTTAGTAGCTACGCAGTCTGGTGATGGTTTCATAATATTTCCATGCCTCGAATGACCACGTTATCAATCGTCATCAAAAATAAGTGATAATCATAGTGTAATTGTTATTAGGTCGGTAACGGTGATGTAAATGCAATATTTTGGATGAATATGGAAGTCACCATTCTAACCGGTTAACCTATAGGCTAACCGTACCGTTGAACGCTTTTTGGTTGATGTTCGGCTCACTCTGCCTACTTCGCTAGAAAACCAGCGTGAAAATACTTTATAGTAAATCTACCGGTAACATAAAGTAATCTATACATATAATAAAATCGTAGGAAATTCAATGTATGTCCGGGATAAACTCATAAAGTATTGCATGGATATACTTCAAATTTTGCATGAATATTACTAACAGGTCGGGTCAACATGTAGGCTACATATTATTAAGCTATCACCTACGGGGGAGCTGTGTGTGGGAGTAAACGAAATCCGCGCCGACGAAGTCGCAGGCAACAGCTAGTGAAGGAATAAAGAATGAAAAAGAAAAAGTATTTGTTGGTCCCATGGTTAGTCAGATGGCCTGTGACTTTGAGGTATTAGACTCGCTCCCCGGGTCAGTAATATAACGTTATTTCGGTTTTATTATATCTAGGATAATCTCAGTATAAATCTAGTGTCTAGATAAATACCGTATGTGAATAATGAACATGACCGTGCTTCGGAAAACACTACTGTGTTCTTAGCCACTGCTAAGTTGTCTGTTCTGGTAGTCGAAACAAACATCTGATGGACTTGAAAGTTGTCAAAGATGTTGGGGAATACCACCTATCTCTCGACTTAAATAAATCTGATTAATTGTAATTCGTGGTGAATGACGCAAATCGGTCGGATGTGGCTTTTTTTTTTTTTTTTTATAGTAGAGGGGGCAAACGAGCAGATGGTGCACCTGATGGTAAGTGATCACCGTCGCCCATGGACATCCGCAATACCGGGGGTATTGCAGCTGCGTTGCCGGCCTTTTAAGAATGAATAAGCTCGTTTCTTGAAGGTCCCGTGGCTCGTGGCTGCGAAAGCCGTGCGTTTATATTAGAGTTAGGTATTAATATGGAGGAAGTATGGAAATACACGGATCGTGATGTTATTACTCAAATATTTACACACACACGTATATAATATTTTTACGCCAAATTCCTTACGGGGTGGGCAGAGAGAATTGAGTGCGGGAAGCAAGGCTGTCTGGACCGTGATAGGTCCTTTAGCCTTTAGATTAGCCTTGCTTCCCGCACATTCGTAAAATCTCTTCATGCAAACACGCCGGTTTCAGAGACTTTTGACACTACTTTCGGATTGCATCCGACCAGTTTGATAATGGTCCGTCAGTCTTGATCTCCCCCGGTACTTACATCCTCCCACATTGGCGTTGTATATTGGGTACCAAAGTATGAACGAAAACCGCTTGTTTGATAGAATAACCAGGACCGACAGCTTTATTTGCTCATCCAAGACACAAGGATGTTAATAGATCACTTCCAGATTCCAAGCAGTTTTTCCAGAATTCCGGTCCGGGCTTGTATTGAAGAATAAACCACCTGTCCGTGAGGCACTTCGTATTTAACACACACATTCTATACGATTTCTGTGTGTGTGTCCCCTGTTGGTCCTGCGCTCCTTTGAAGAATAGGCCAACTGCCGTTCTGCCAGGCAGGTCGCAAAAGGCGACCGATTGGCTATACGAGTCACTAACATCGTGGCTATTAGGTGATACAGTTCTGCGTTGTCTCGTCCGGTGCAGTGGTACCACCGCCTTACATATTCCTGCCGCAATAGCGTTAGTGCTTGTCACTGTCGTGTTTTGGTTTGGGGGGTAGGTTGCCGGTAGACCTATGTATATGGCATTGCCATCACGCCACATGGATAGCAACGGGCTATTAACATCTTTAGTGTTTATAGGCGATGGTTAACTCTTTCTATCAGGAGACCCATCTGTTTGTTTGCTATTTTGTGTGTGATGTGATGTGATACGGTTAGCGACCCTGACTACGCAATCAACCGGGCTCGGGTTCGATCCCCGACGGGTACAAGCATTTGTGAGATGAGCATAAACGTTTGTATTTCCAGCTTTGGGTGTTCATTAAATATATTCCAGTATTTATATACATATGTATTTCTATGTATTAGTATCGTTGACTAACACCCATAACACAAACAAATAATTTGCTCACTTTGGGGTTAGATCAGTAAGCGTAATTTGTCCCGTGATTATTTATTTATTTATTATTATTAAAAAAAGAGTATACACTTATAGTGTATATAATATGTGTCAATACCTTCTTGACTTGATTAGGTAAGATAAACGTGTCTATATGTGACACTATATTCCTGTTCCACTAGATGTGGGTAATCTTTATTACTCGGGGTTTTATTCACTTATTCCGGCTCCAGATACGCATATGATTTACCTCATCTATGCCTTTATTTTTTTGGCCCGCTTCGTCCTTTTTTAATTGCAGCGTATCATATTCTGTGATCGTATCTTTAAATCAACGTTTCCCTGTATATTTTTCTCGCTACCACCTACTACTCTACAGTACTATGCTAGTAGTTTTTAAGGGTGATTATCGCTTGTCGCGCCACACCGTAAGAGTGTTAGACATCATCCGCAATCCGCAATATCACTCACTATCTCATTCTAATCGCAGTACGCCAAATCGCTCACAATTCTGGCCGGAATAAATAATTCTACGAAGACGATAATTATTTGAAGGAATAAATAAGATTATCGTATCCAGCCCCGGAATCAGTACCTTTAATTCAATACCTCCGCAATTACAAACTTCTAATGACAACGCACCATAAACATCTTTGGTGACTATAAGTTATGGTTATCTTCTTCCATCAGAAGAGGTATCTGTTTGACGGATTTCTTTTATTATAAAGGAACAGTTATTGTTATGAGGACTCTATGTAAGTGGGTCTTATATGAGGATATCTGTAATTTGTGAATCACTCGCGGCGCTTGCCATTCATTTGTATTTTAAATCGACCTAATGCATGCTCCTGCGCAGTGCTTTTTATTATACGCTTGATTAGTGAACCACTTAGGGCTGACTTTGTTTGCGTTTATTGACAGTGATCGTGAAAAAGTGCCGTGTCTTTGATGTTTTAATGATGATGGATTATGTTAAGTGACGTCGTTAAAGCAAATAAGATTACACCGTATTTTAATGTTAAGAAACTGCCCTTATAGTCGAGCAACTGGAAATACAAAGCGACTCATCAGAGTTCGATTGTTGGTGATAAATAAATAAATAATAATATATAGTTAAATATAATATGCCTAATAAATTAACATCACAAATAGAAGAGGGCAAACATTTTCCCTGTATTGGTCCGGGCCCCTTTTAAGAATATACCAACTGCCGTTCTACCAGACAGGTCATAAAAGGTGACCGATTGGCTGTACGTGTCATTGCTATTTCCGTTCTTTTGGCTTTACTAGCATTTCCTATGGGTGCTTACACTATCATCAGTCTTAAAGTTGCTTCATCAAATGAAAGCTAGAGTATCAGTATTTAATATAAAACCATACTATAGAAACCACAAATGCGTTTTATTTGTATCATTAGATAGCATACCAGCAGATAGTTCACCTAATAAAAAGTGAATACCATCGCCTATAGACACCAAAGATGTTAATGCCTCCTTGCTATCTATGTGGCGTGATGGCAATGCCACAACATAGGTCTATCGGCTACCTTACCCTCCAAACCGAAACACAACAGTGACAAGCACTGACGCTATTGCAGCAGGAATAAAAAGTAAAAAGGGAAACAAAGGATGATGTTTCCAAAAACGGTATGTTTCTTTGACGAGGATTCCTCATGTGGAGAGAAAGCAAGTCTGCATAGAACGTAATGCTTATAAATCTGCCCACCTACCAGGCAATTTGTAAAGCTAAATGTAAAAGTTGTTTTGGAGGTTTAGAAGATTAGCTTCTACGGTGAACATTTGATCTCATATGCTTCCCAGGAATAACGAAACGCAGCATAAATATCATAAATGTTTCTAGGCGATGGCTTATACCATCAGCAATACTGTTTGATTGTTTGCCGTCTATAAAAATCAGATATATGTATTAATAATAAAAAAACCATAATACGTATGTACTTTATAAATATCGTTATTATTTTTATAGTGTATCTGCGATTTGTTATTATATAGTTTCGTATTTAATTATAACTATTTAAAGTCACCATAAATAACCAATCAGTATTCTTCTAAAACATTATACTGCAGCTGCCGCAGTTGTACACACAGCCCGTATAAAACTTTATATTGCGACATAAAATGCAGCAAACTGTTAAAAAGCACATAATTCTGTTCAATAAAAACAGGAAGATAAACTGTTGCGCCGAAATAGCAACCCTACGTGTCATCATTGCACGCACACCAGCGGACACACCCACACACGTACGCGCGGTACGTGCCCTCTAAATATAAAAGTGTTTGAGAATTGTACAATATGTGGATATGGCATCTCTAAATTTTACTAAAATGTTGGCGTGGGTTTTGTAAAATATAGAACAACGAGTATTTTTATGGTGCTAAAATACGTTATTTATTGTATGTTATTGAACTGTACGTATAAAATATAAAAATTTCGAGATTTTTTAAAGAGATCTATCAAAGTTACAAATTGATTTCTTAACGTGATGTATGTCTACGTATTCGTGCTTTTACTATAGGAAAAATCAAAATTACAACATCTACAAGTCCGATTTTATGTCGCATACCGATTTTATATAATTAAGTTTAAGAGTTTTTATTCCAGATAAAGAATAACTCTTAAACTTAATTAGTAAAAAAACTATTATTATACGTTTTACTTAATTTTTTGAAGTTTAACTATAGTGATAGCGTGGATATATTCCTATTTTTTTAATATTATGAGCTGGCAGACGAGCAAACAGGCCGCTTGATGTGAAGCGGTCACCGATGCCCATAGACATCCACAGCATAAAAGGAGATGCGCTGCCGACTCTTAAGAAATTCATTAATCCGTCTCTTAAAAAATCCAATGTTATATTTTTCAGGAAATATAGATTTAGGAAGTTCATTGTATAATTTGATTTACTTTAAGAATATTGAAAAGTAAAAGTCGGTTCAATAATTGAATAATCATTCGTAAATATTTTAATGTTTAATTATAAGATGTATTAAAACTAGGCCAAAGTTTTATTCATTCGTTTTCGCTCTTAAAATTTCTTTTTTGTTTGTCAATTCGTGATGTTGAATTTATTAGGTATATTATATTTAATTCAAAAATAAGTGCATTTGCTTATTTTATGTAAATAATGACGGATCAAATATGCCTTTTTACGTTTATAGCAAAACATCATCATTATAATATTTGTTAACAAGCTTGAACTTTTTTATTTTGTAAATTTTTTATTTAACGCGTTAGTCCATAGTTTACACGCTTAGTTTTGATTATTTATATTAGAATCTTGCAAATAAAATGAATAGTGCTTTTTTTAAGAATGCCGCATCCAAGTTTCACAATAGCACATAATATAATTTTTCAAGCAGCGCGTCTCGTATGTCGCCGCCGCGTTTCAGTCCGGCCCGATGCTCCAAACCGTGTTTTGCTGCAAAAAGGTTGTACCCGGCACATTTCACCCGGAAACATGTCCAATCTCACAATCACTGTCATATAACAATGTGATGCCATTTCTCTAACGAACCGTTATTAGTGTGGGTGTATCTAGATGTAGGTGTGTGCTCGTATTTGGGTGATGTGATGTTTTTGTGGAGACAGTTCACAAAGTTCTTTGGAATGGGACTGCCAGATTTAACGGTGAGTAGGTTCCACTATATAAATATTGATTAGACCGCCTCGTTGGTCGAGTGGTTAGTGACCCTGACTTAGCAGTCGATGGGGCTCGGGTTTGTTTTCCGCCAGATACACAACATGTGTGTGAGAAGCACAGATGTTTGTATTTCTGGGTTTTCTGAATGGTGGTGTTAACCACCACAAGTTTACGAGCTACTACTGAAAATTGAATTTTCAAGAAAACTTCGAAGAATCAACATTTATTTCTGACCCGAGTTTACCACTAGATCGCGAGTATATCTATACTAAGTACTTTATAAATCTGTATTGTATCTGTATGGTATATTCGTTTTTCGTCAAATTTCCTTTACTCGCTGATATCAATGTCCTGCTATAACTCGAGAAAATAAGTAAACACTGAGAACACATGATAAATGATATATTTTGTGCCTGTCCGTATTTCCCGTTATCGCTCAAAAACGGCATTTTATTTACAATTATTTACTATTATTTTTGTTTTTATATATGTGTATGGGAAACTTCAAAAACTTTAAAAACAATAAAGAAATTTGTCGACACGCAAGACTCGAATCCGAATCGACGTAATCAATCATATAGCAAAGAAGAATTTCGCCAAGTCGAGGCCGTTGACACTAGCTCAGTGGCAGAGCGTCCCGGCTTAGAGAGAGGCAGATGGAGATAGTCGCGGGTTCGAGTCTCGCGTGTCGACATTTGTCTTTGTTGTTTTTTAAAGTTTTTCAGGCATTTTGATAGTCTGGCTATGATAATTTTTATCGTCAGTGATTGTTTAAGTTTTTATACGCCCAGCAATGCGGGCTATTATTTTAATAATAATTGATGCTCAATATTTGACTCCTTTTACAAAATAGAATAGAAAAAGGATAGAAAATCCACCGTATTAATAAATCAATAAATATAAGTATAGATAAATGTAAATATAGCTGGACAAATTACGCGAATTAATTTAACTTCAAAGTAAGCAAATAATAATTATTTATTTGTGATATGGGTGTTAAACAACGATACTAATACATAGAAATACACACACACTCACACACACACACACACACATATATATATATATATATATATATATATATATATATATAAATCAATTGCTGTTCGTTAGTCTCGCTAAAACTCGAGAACGGCTGAAACGATTTGGCTAATTTTGGTTTTGAATTAATTGTTGAAGTCCAGAGAAAAGTAAACAGAGAGAAAAAAGTAAACAAATAATCTTACTTTGTAGAATACATCTTGTGTCCTCCGACAATACTGCTTTTTTAACTTAGAAGTATTAAAATAAGCTAATTGACTAAATTTGAAAAACTGTTTAATACATTATCTTATTAGGTACACTAACTAAAAAACTATTTATTTAATAAAGTATATTTATAATTAAAAAAATCACGTATTAAAATTTCAATTTACCACGAAAATGCTCTAGACTTCTATGGAGTTTAGAATGACATCACGCCGTGCATGCTCTGTGGTTTCTTTGAAAATGTTAAAAACAATATGAAGTTTACCACGGTGTATGGCTCAAAATAACCGCTACCCAACACAAATATCAAATAAGTTTGTTAGGTAAATTATGTTGCCTTTAGGTCCCACACCTAGTAAAATAAGCCCGACGTCGATTAAAACCTTCCCTAAAATTTTGAGGTGGCGATATCATTTATCTGTATAATGTTTTACGGTGCTATCGACTGTCGTGCTAATTTGTAGTCAGCAGTGAGTATACGCTTTCTGGTTCTTTACATAACGATAGTAATATTTAGGTGACCATCACTTGCCTTAATATTTAATAATTTTACACAACCGCAACGAGCAATATGGTTTATTTAGTTTATTAACACTCCCGTGTCTCGAAAACTCTCGCTAAACTGTTGATTCAAGTAGTAAAAAGTTTGACAAATGCGGTGATTGGAATCACCACTGATTTCGCTAGCCGACAAATTAATTTACCATGGAGAACTTCACAAAACAGCAAACAAGCAGACGACTTCCTGATCCTGATGAGGAGATATAATTATCGATTATAGAACCAAAGGTAATGATGTAAAGAATTGTGCGTTGATATTCATGTCGTAGGAATGTAATGCCACATTGGTGTTTGGTTTTTTACATATTCGTGTCAGAATCGAGTACTGAACACCGTATTTTAGCTGATTAAGCTTATAGACTACCTTATCGTCTAAACTGATTACCACCGGTTTGAGCAAAACTGATGGTCTGTTCTTCAAGAGGTCCCAGAACATCACGTGAAACTTCATCATGTCGCTTCCCTGTGGTCTCGTTAACAGATTTCATTGTCAACAGAAAGGGACAGTTGGACGCAGATATAGTACTTGGCAATACTCCATATTAGCTAATGATGCGAAATGTACCTGTTACGCATTTGTAATGTCAAATATATTATTTTCATAGTTTGGTTTTTTTGTTTGAATATTGACTCCGTATATAACTGTAGTTTTAGGCTACTTGATTGATTGACAGAAATTGATTAATACTTTACCTTATTAGGTATATTAACCAAAAAGCTATTTATTTTTTAAATGTATCGTAAGTCTATATTAATATTATAAATGCGAATATTTGGGTGTTGGGATAATCATGGATGTTTGTTAATCAGTCACCCAAAAAATGTGGACAAACGGAGAGGAAATTTTTGGGCCCAAATGTAAGGGGTAGAAGTGTAGTTCAAAAAATTTGTTCTATTTTTCTAATTCAAAGTTCAAAATATGAGTCTTATCCGCTTTCTGAAAAAAATTTTTGCTCGACCCTGAATTCAGCCGGGGCAGCGTTATTGGACCCAAATAGACTTACCCTAGAGCACAAGGATGAATAAATCGCGGTGAACCAGAGTGGCTTATGAATCGTGATTTGCTCTGTTTGCCAACAACGAAATCAACACCAAAATATATATTTAAAAAAGTATCATCACATCCGTTTTCATTGCGAGGTAAGCAAAGTAAACTGAACGTCTATAGACTTTCTGTTTCACCACGATTCGCCGGTTTTGTCGGTTCGCGAGATGAGTAGTGATCCCCATTGCCACATTTTAACGACCCGATAACGATTATCAACTTCTAACGATAACCGGGACCGACGGCTTACGTGCTCATCCAAGGGTCGGGACTGGTTACAAATTTTTGATAACTAAATATATTATACGAGTATTTAGTTGTCAAATAACCTCTATAACGCGTTTATAAAAATATATTTAGAATATTTTTCCATCCATCAAAACTTCGACAGTTTTCGACTAAAATGGATTGTCACGAATGGACATTCAGAAATCATAAGGACTCCAATTTTGTTGTTAGTGTTGTTAATCAAATGCCAAAAATGACCGCCCCGTTGGTCGTGTGGTTAGCGACCCTGACTACGCAATCAATGGGGCTCTGGTTCGATTCCAGACAGGGGCAGGCATATATATATTTCCAGATATTAATATCGTTCACTAACACCCATAACACAAGCAAATAATTTGCTTACTTTGAGGTTAGATCAATTCGTATAAAATTGTCCAAAATATTTATTTATTTATTTATATTTATTTATTTCTTCCGGTGTTGGTCCCGGGCTCCTTTGAAGAATAGGCCAACTGCCGTTCTGCCTGGTAGGTCGTAAAAGGCAACAGATTGGCTATACAAGTCACTAACCATTGCGGGTACTAGGTGGTACAGTTCTGCATTGTCTCGCTCAAGTCTGGTACCACCGCCTTACCTATTCCAGCCGCAATAGCGTCAGTGCTTGTCACTATCGTGTTCCGGTTTGGAGGGTAGGTAGGCGGTAAACTTATGCATGTGACATTAGACCTCGCCACAAGATAGCAATGCACCATTAACATCTTTTGTGTCTATAGGCGATGGTTGACTCTTTCCATCAGGAACTCTCTCCCATCTGCTTGTTTGCTATCTTATAATATATAAAAAAATCTTATATGCTAAAAATGCAAATGGGGAAAATGAGAATTTTTTAATATCATAAGAAAGCAATAAAACAGATGGCTTTCTTGATGGAAAGAGACAATCCTAGCCTATAGACGCCGAAAATATTAATGGCGCAATGCTATCCATATGGCGGGGTGGTAGTGCCACATTCATAAGTCTACCGGCTACTTCCAAATGGCGATGGTACCAAGGTACCATCGCCATTTGGAACGTCTGCTCGGGTCTTGACCCGTGCGAGACGTTGCAGAATCCTACCACCTAGTAGTCATGGTGTTAGTGACATGTACAGCCTATCGTTCGCTTTGAACTAACTACCTGGCAGATTGGCAGATAGTTTATTCTTCTAATCAGCTCCGAACCAACACGGGATAATTCATTGGCTGGATATCGTGTTAGGTATAAGTGTATACTGTATACCTACTTTTACATAAAATCTTTTTTTTTATTTTGAATTTACTACGCGCTTACTTACTATTTTATATCATACTAGCTGTTGCCAGCGTCTTCGTCCGCGCGGACTCCGTTTACTCCGCACAGTACCTCCCCGCTAGGTGATAGCGTGATAATATGTAGCCTATATGTTGACCCGACCTGTCAGTAATATTCATGCAAAATTTGAAGTAAATCCATGCAGTATTTTTTGAGTTTACCCCGGACATACATACAGACAAACAGACAAAAATTCTAAAAACTATATTTTTGGCTTCGATATCGATTGTAGATCACGCCCCAAGTATTCTTTTAAAAAAATATTCAATGTACAGTTTTGACGTTCCTACGATTTTATTGTATGTATAGAAGATAACAACCGAGTGCATGACTCTCCTGATGGAAAAATATAACCATTGCCCATAGACACTAAAGATGTTAATGGAGTGTTGGTATCCGTGTGGCAGGGTAGAAATAATAGCACATGCATAAAACCGGCCACCTTACCCTACAAACCTAAAAACTACTTATCTCTGCATCGGGAGAGCTATCTGATTAATAGTTAAGCAAATAGCTTAATTATTAAAGATAGCTTCTTTACTCTCCTATAATAATTAAAAAAATATATTCCTATAAAATATTAATGGACCTCTTACTAACTAAAAACTAGGGCGGGCGTTATATATAGATGGCCGGTTTCGCGCTCCCAGTTACACTCCGGATTTAACGCACTGATTTAACTGTGAAATGTTGACAGGCTTGTAGTTAACGTACGCTGTTTAACATTGTTTACGATTTATTAAGGTATTGTTAATGCATGCGTCTTTAAATCTCATTGTTTTCACTACTTATAAACTCATGATTTTTCTTAATTTTTTTCGTGTTTTTCTTGCATGCAACCGTGTTTAAACAATACAAAGGCGACTGAGGTACTTGTTGACAATAAACTATTATTATATACTATAGAACTTAACATTTTTTGCAACGGCACTCTTGCATTGGAAAATTCTTGCATTTAGAGATTATAATGTTTATCTAATATTAATGGATAATTTCTTTTTTTTTGTTTTCTTGAGAAATAATAATAGAAAAATATTTTGGTCCTTTGGCTCTTATGGTGGTCAATAAAAACTATTGAAAATGAGACCTAATAAGCATGAAAACACTGATTTATGTATTAACTTTTGTACTTTGGACTTTAGATCTCAGTTTGTAAAACTTGATTATATCAAACACACTTACTGTATTTATTGTGACAGCGTTAAGCGGGTTACTTTACTAGAGCATTTCACATTATTGACTTTGGGACTACTTAATTATGCTTATATAAATATTTTTTTTTAACACTGAATTTCATTTATTTTAGTTAATCATTGTTAAAGTTTTTCTTTGTAATATAATTTCATGTGTTTTTTATTTGTTAGTTTTTTATAGTATAATATAATAGTTTTACAATTTTAACAGCGTTAACGTGTGACAAATAAAGATTATTTGAATATACATATAATGGTCTATGCTGCGGGAAAAATAGAACTACTAGTATCATTTATTGCTCCAATTTTTAAACATTTTCATTGAACAACAAATAGGATTTTGTAAATTATATAAAAAAAGACAAGTTCGTTGAATTTTTCCTCCTGTGTGCGGAACAGTGTGTGTTCTCAGTGTGCGGACGCGTTCCGATCAGCTAGTAATTCTAAGGAAATCAACTCGACAAAAATGCATGAAAAGAATAAAATATTTCTTGAATTGGTTAATTAAACATATCTCAGTATTTGAATGTAAATAAAAATAAGTTGCTAAAATTTCAATTTAATATAATTAATGTAAATATCTAGAAATGTATAAATAAATAGTACCTATAAAAATTCTTACACTATGTAGTGTAATATTATAAATATAAAAGTCTGTCTGTCTGTCTGTTACACTTTCACGGCTAAGCCGCTAGACCAATTTTCATGCAATTTGGCATGGATGTAGTTGAAGATCCAGAGTCAAACATAGGCTATTTTTTTTCAAAAATCACTCCATAGAGGGCTGAAATAGGGGATGAAATTTTTATTAAAAGCTATTTGGACGATTTAATATATTCGCGGGCGAAGCTGCGCGGGCCGGCTAGTATAATTATAATTTTTAAATATTTGCACACCAGATCATGGTAGACTATGCCAGTATATTTGATTAATTTTATAATTTGTAATTTATATTCTTGCAAATAAATATTTTTCGTATTTTTCGTATAGAAGAGTCCAACTGTAATAAAAAAAAAAATCGCGCTACGTGTACTAATTTAGTGTGATATTTCTTTCGTTGTTTGGCCGTATAAAAGTCCAACAACCACAGGCTTTGTACTGTATTAATTATATTATGGCGCCACTAGACAGCGCTTGTACGTCAGCGCTTCGATCACAATTACACTAGTTAAATTAAATTATCGTTTCTATCATTTTTAAAGGAGATTGATGTGATCAACCTAAAAGACCTACAAGAATATAACGTCAATCAACAGAATTATCAAATTAATTTAATGTACAATATTAGAATTTAGATTTTGATATCCCATATTAGAATTCAACGGACACTTTTTAATAGAAAGTAATTTTAAAAAGGAATATTGTTGGAAGCTCATGAAACTATTCAAACTTTTACATTTTTTCTTATTTCCAAATCTATCAAAGATTTTTTTTTCTGCTATAAAGTGAACACTGTTTTATTTATTACTGTCATTTATTCATTTTGTGAACAAGTAAAAAATATTTTGCTGCAAATAAACGTTATTTATTTTGTAACTTTTATGTGGTTAAAATCGAATAATCTTCACGATGAGAAATACAAAAACGTATTATATTTATGTCGACAATAGGTTTTAATGTGCTTATGTTATGTTTCAAATGGCTTTAAATAGTGAGTTGTAATTGTGAATTTAAGTAATATTAATCTTTGAAGGTATTTCGTGAATTTTAGCATTATAAGAAGTGTCCATGATACAATTTACATTTCAGAAGAAATTAATAATGTATTACAATACGATAAGCAGATATCAACATGCGTTGCTTTTTAGGCTAACTTTATATAGACTCTCATCATTCTTCTTTGAAATGTTATTATTTCTGTTGTTTTTGTTTAGGTTTTATCTTACAATTTATATCACATAATAATTTATATTTATATTCTATATAATATATCTATGTGTACGTAGGGTATAAGTTTTGCGTAACTTAAAAAAACAACATGTTATAACCAAAATATTATGTTTACTGCTTTTCAAAATAATCTCCTTTACATTTTAAACCTTTTTTCATGCGATCGAACCATTTTTTAAAACAGGAGGACCACAGATCTGAAGGCATGTTTTCTACGTGCTGATTGAACGCTATCACTGCCTCTTCAGAGTTGGTAAAAGTAAAACCTCTCATCAAATCTTTGATTTTGGGGAAAATACAGAAATCACAGGGTGCTAGGTCGGGGCTATGTGCAGGATGAGTGACGAGATGTACTTTTTCGGAAGCTAAAAATGACTTTGTTTTGTTGGCCGTGTGTGAAGAAGCGTTATCATGGTGTAGAAGAATGCGGGTTTTGGGTCGTCTTTCGCGAACTTTTTCTAACACCCTGGGTAAACAAATGGTAGAATACCACTTGGCATTAACACTCTTTTAATCTTCAAGTGGAATTGTACAGATGGGACCTGTAGCTGAGAAAAAAAACGCGATCATTTTTTTACCAACGTTTCTCACCTGTCTCATTGGTTGTTGTCCTGTTCTCAGTTTCAAACACCCATTTACAAGATTGCTACTTTTTTTTCGGGTTCAATAAATCCACGTTTCGTCTCCTGTGACAATATCATAAACAGCATTAGAATGTCCGTGCTCGTACTTCAGTAGCATCTGTGAGCACCATTCCACGCGAGCCCGCTTCTGCTCCGCTGTCAGTTTATGAGGGATTCAACGACAACAAAGTTTCCAAACTTTCAATTCTTCGTGTAAAATTTTCTGTATTTGGTTCATACCAATCCCCAATAGTCCTCGAATTATCTCATAGGTAATCCGGGGTTTTCTTCAATTAACCGCTTAACAGTAGCCACATTATTTTCGTTGACGGCAGTTGAAGGCCGCCCTTCACGAAATTCGTCATGTAAAGAAACTCGACCTCTCTCAAATTCAGCAAACCATCGCCTCACGGTGCTCAAAGAAGGTGCTTCTCTCCCAAAAGCATTTTGAAGACGAGCCGCATAGTCTTGCGGAGAAAGAGAACTTTTAAAATCATAAAAAATTATCGCTCTAAAATCTTTTCGATTTAATTCCATTTTCGTTGCGTACGTAGAACTTTGATGTGTGATAAAAAAACAATTGTCAATTCATTTCCCGCCAATTGTTTTTTTTTTATTACTAAGAAGGTTGCAACGTTTAAAAAATGTAACATTCGAAATTCAAATAGTTCCGATTAGCTAGAAGTGCAAAACTTTTAGTGTGCCCCATGTATTTATATGTAATTGGTTTCGCAGAAATAGCTATAAATATTTTAACGTTTCTTTTAATTAGTTTTTTTTTATTATAGTTGATCTGTACCTAAGTGTCATCTCTGTGATAATCCGTTTTTGCATGAAAAAAATATCAGTCGAGCGAAACTCGGTCGGCTTAGCTAGTTAAAAAAGAAAATATTGATGAGATGTAAATATTTTACTATTAGAAAGGTACATTTGTCCATGACTTGTATTTGTAATATACGTTATTTTTACTCGACTATGCAAAAGGAAGTAATGTTTTTGGGTCATGCCACCGACCACACAGCCTATAGACGGCTAATATTTGATTTTCCGTATTGAATGCATTCTGGCAACTAGCTGAGGTAAGACGAAGCGGGGTTGCAACGCCGTAATTGGCTAACTCAAAGTCACAGTGACAGATAGTAATGTACAGAGCATCTGATTGGTCGACACTGATTACCCAATCACTACTCATTGGCGCGTGGACATTTACATCGGAACTATAAGTCAGATGTGTTGACACAAGTCATTCGCCTATTATTAGGGTCTATGGGCTGTGTGGTCGGTCGGTCATGCGAACGAATTCACGGGTAACATCTCATTAACAATAAAATAAAATGTTGCGTATTTAGGCCTATTTAGTTTGATGTTTTTTCAAGTGTGTGCCTAATTAATTTTTCATGGAAAACACATATGTATACATATTTATTCAAAATATGTATCGGAGATTATATTTTAAGATTTTGCTCATTGTACTTAATACTACGACAATCTTGTGCAGTATGCATGTTGTAAGTTGCAACATTGTCGAGTTGACAATACGAGATCGCAGATGCAGTGCCGTGGTAGTGTAACGGTGTCAGTGACAGGCGAGGTGGTGTGTGTGTGCAGGAGGTGCGCGCGGAGCGCGACGTGCTGCAGGCGCGCATGTCGGAGCAGGCGCTGCGCATTTCGTCGCTGTCGGCGCGCCTGCAGCAGCAGCGGCACGACGCTGACGCCGCCGCGCACGCCGCCGCCGGACACCTGGGCGTGCGCCTGCACGACGCCGAGGCCGAGGTCACACGCACACACACACACACACCTGCACGCTGACACACACGCTCGCATTCACCCGTCCACACCACTGATAATTCATTAGTAAATGTATATTATGACCGTTGTTATACACTGTGTGATATACTTTAAAAAATGTGATAATTTTTCATTCAATAACTGAGTATTTAGTTTATGAAGTATTTTGTAGAAGATATATCTGCATTTTTTAAATATTTTTATTTAGCCGCGGACATTGATCAAATCAATGCCATAAAAAAACTGACACAAATAAAAAATGTTCTGAGGTAAAACCTGGTAAAATACTGCGATACAAAGTTATAGACTTCGAAAAAAATATAATTCAAACCGTACTATAATTAGCGAGATTCAATGACACGTATTCATCCCAAGATGACATCACTCAATTTTGGCAAATTTTATTATAGGTACTACCTATTGCGATATATGTTTATGACTGATGAACATATGTATATAATATTTAATAATTAAAAAAAATATATCTTAATTTAAGACCACAGAATGATAGACTGACACCAATCCGGTCCAACAAAAATATTTTTCAATTTTTTACGTTTCTTAGCAAACATTACACATGTACAATGTGTTTTGTTTTTGTATAATAAAATAGCAAACAAGACGATGGCTCTCCCGATGGAAATAGACAACCATCGCCTAGTAACGCCAAAGATGTTAATGTTGCATTGCTATCCGTGTGGTAGGATGTTAATACTACATGCATAAGTCGTGTTCCGGTTTCTGGGCTACCTTACCCCACAAACCGGAACACCACAATAACAATCATTTATGCATGTGGAATAATTTTCTACTATTTGCCAATTTCCACAATATTTCGGGTTAACTTTGCAGGTCCAGCGCTTACATGAGGAATTAGAAGCTAAAGACAAACAACTTGCGCGTTTGCGGCAACATTTAGAGGAGAAAGACAAAATGGATGAAACTAAACAATCTTTATATGGAAACTCCTGTAAGTAAATCTCCCTTTTGATGAAATTTTAAAGAATTAATTAAAACCACTGAGCGGAGATTTATACTTTCAAACACTCAAATGTGAATTACTTATATATAATTTAAAGTAAAATTGGGAAAACAGTATGATTTCAATTTAAGTTAAATACATTAAAAAATCCGACCATTTTTTAAATTAATTAACTTAAATCGAAACGTTTGTACTGATCGCTAGTTATATACATATACCTTTGTATATATTTGTTTGTAATCGATCACAAATTAAACGAGAATTTTTCCACATTAAACCATCGACACCAAGCACAGCTTGAAGAATAAGATGGTCGCTGATTCTATCACAGAGGTGTCGAAATTTATTTGTTTATTAAAGAAGTTTTTTAATTTTCTTTAGCAAGTCATAAGTGCTAAAATACATTTATAAAAAACATTTGTACATAGACTAGCTGACTCAGCAAGCGTTGCTTTGACATATAAATTATTAAATGATATGGCTATTAAAAAATAGGGGTTAATGAAAAAAGGTTGAAAATTTAGGGTTTTATGTATGTGTTTTTAATACCACATGAAAACATTAAAATAAAATTTTGTTCAAAAATAAAATATCAATTGGGGTGGACCACGCTTATCACTTATGGGTATGAAAAATCGATGACAACCTATTCTCAGACCTACTGAATATACATATGAAATTTCTTTAAAATTGGTAAAACCGTTCCGGAGGATATGGTAACTAAAAGCGCGTGAGAATTTTATAAGATAAAAAATGCATAGTGTAAATGTATAAAATGAAAACAAAATTGTTTTTAATTTAAATCCTAGAATTCAAATTAATTGAAATTTAAATAACTTGTATGCAGGTAACCCCAAAGACAAAGTGATAATACTTGAGCGAGAACTAAGCAATGCTCAGGCTAAAATCGTCCAATTAGAAGAATTAGCGAGGAGGTTAGAAATGGACAAGGAATCACTAAAAAACAACCTCAGAGAATACCAAAGAGAATTAGCAGAGAAGGAGGAACAGCTCAATGAAATAATGGGTATGAACAACGTATTTCATTTTAGTATTTTGTCTAATGCATTTTAGTATGAAACTTTGTAGATTTAAATAAATAGTTTGTGATTTTTAAAATAAGATATATTGAAATATTACATCGCAAACATGAATATGTGCAGAATTTGCTACTTGTGGGGTGAAAGTATCATCACGTCGATTCCCTGGTTTTTTCGATGTCGTAGTGAAGCAGCGTAAAGTAGTATCGAATTCTGCTTTATTCTGCTTTACCACGACCACCACCTGGTGAAATGAATGGTGATTCCCAACACCGCATTTTACTGACCTGACCTATTAAATAAACAATACCTGCTGTATTAAAAAAACATGTTTTGTTTAAATGATGCAGTGATATGTTAAAAGGTTATAAATTGTTTAACCAGTCAACGTTTGATATACCTGTTTTTCTTTATTGCCTTGGATAGACTCCAAATCCTGTTAATGTATTTAGGCTACACCAGTTACATCCGTCTAGACATATCTAATACATAATGTGACTCATTCACAGCTCTCAAACTGGAAGATGAACAAAATCAAAACAGTGCGGTGATTGAGACCAAAGCTTCCGCTAGAACGTTAAGTGACATTGTGTCTATATCAGAATATGATGAACAAGACTTGCAAATGCGACGCGCAGAATTAAAACAAAATTTAAGTTTTACCGGAGCACCTGAAGGAATTAAAATAAATCCAAATAAAACGTTACCCCCAGAAGTACAAAAGCCTAACATGAGTTCTTTACACGCCGACTACGTTGATCATTTTGATGGAACCAATTTTACACCAAGAGCTGATTCTTTGCCTGTTCATCTAACGTCAACACAAAATAGAGAAACCTACAAAAGAAACGTCAACGAAGTTATATCTGTGGGTACGATAGACAGACTTGTAGATAGTGCAAAACAATCACCAATACTTGAAAATTGTTCAATGTACCCAAATAGAAACGTTAGTGATAGCAAAAATGTTAGTGTTGAACCAAAAAAGATAAATTTTTCTATTGAGCCATCAGACAACAGAACACATGATGATGATGAATTTACGTCCTTGAGAGAATTGGGAATAACATTAGACATTAAACAAAAGAACTTCCCAGATATTTTAACTCAATTAAAACACGAGATCAAGAAATCTAGAACAGAGCTAGAAACATGTAAATCTGAATTAAAAAATGCCGAAGAACAACTTTGTGAATTCCCAGCCCTCAAAGAAGAGGTCGAACAATTAAAAAGTGTTTTGGAAAATACTGTTGCTGCAATGGAAAATGATAAAAAGTTTTATAAAAATCAACTTGAAAGCTTCTCATCAAACAAAAAGTTACTTGAACAAAGAGTTTCAGAGTTAACTCAAGAAGCGAATGAAAAATCAAAAGACCTAAATTTGCTCAAAGAAGATATATTACGCCGAGAAAACATGATATTAGAACTTGCGAAAGAAAAACGTAATTTAACAAACAAAATAACAGAATTAGATAATAGAATTGAAGAGTTGCAGAGCAAGAATGCAGTATTAGAGAAATACGAAAATGAAAATAAACAAATGAGAGAACAAATAAGTGAACTTAAGAAGTTAGAACAACTAGTTTCCGAGAAGAACCAACAGATAGATAGCCTTAATCAGCATTTAGATAGGTTAGATGATTTACAGCGCCGACTGAACGATAAAAATGACGAAGTGGAACATTTAAAAGAAGCGTTAAAGGAAAAAGCAAACACATTATATCAAATGCAAGATTCTGTTAGTGAATTAAATCGTGATATGGCTAAAGTTATTCAAGAGAATGACCAACTTAATGAAGATAATAAGGAACTTAAACTAAACTTAAGTAAAGCAGAAAAAGAAAAGGAAAATGTGTTATTAAAACTTCAAAACAGTGAAGTTGAGATAGTGAGGCTAAATTCTCTAAATAGTGATTTGACATCAAGAATAGAAGAACTAAGACAATTAAATGATAAGCTCAAAGATAAAGAGACTGAAATAGAAATTCTACATGAAGATATTAATGTATACCACAGTGAAATAGCTTTACTAAAAGAACAACTGAAGCTGGTTTCAAGAAGCCCTTCACCTAAGAACAAAAGCATCGAAGATAGAAAAACGCCTGACAGACAAGCCACGAACGACAAGAAACAGCTAGTTAAAATTAAGAAGGAGATTGCGCTAATTCAGCATGAGCTCGATTTTAATAGAAAGGAATTAAACGATAAGGTGGGTAATTCTTTCTTCAGTTTTAGTTGTTAATTCCCTATCCGTTTTCTGGTTGTTTATTTTTTATAATTTAATAGTAGTCTTTGTTAGTATGAGATTATTAGATTATAATGACATTAGTAGATATTTAAAAATATATTAAGATTACGCTCAATACATTTAGTATGCATGTAAGGAACTTATTTTGATTAAACTGTTTTTCGCACTGGACGGACAAGATGAAGTAACCTTTTGTACAAATAATTTAAGATATTTAGACGTATAATTATAATATGTTTACTATTTCTTAGTTCACTTGGTAACTTTGTATTATAATAATAAATGGCTGATAATTTAAAGTGTATTAATATATTTTATCAGGCCTTTGAGCTAGCGAAAGCAAAATTAGACTTAACGGAATTGAAAACAAACCTTAGCCAGGCTACGAAAGAAATGATGGAAAAAGAGGCTAATAACAGTGACATGCAACAAAAAATGCAGAACCAACTGAAAGAGATCGAGAGACTGCAAACTGAGAAACAACAACTCTCTCAACAGTTAGAAACAGTAATGAGTAGGTAAGATCCATTTTAGTGACACGTTATTAGAATGTAATATGTCGCAATTTAATTTCTGCCATAATGTAAATGACCAAGTGTTGGACTTAGTTTTATCTAATGCAGAAATTGAAGTGTGTGTCTGTGAATTTCCTATAGCACTCGAAGATGTTCATCATCTTTGGAAATTAAGTTTACTTTGACAAGCTTGGCACTTGAGATTAATTAGAAAATGCAATACTTGTTTGCCTCAGGCGGTTACGACAACATTAGGATGGTGTTTGATAGTGTGAAATGGAATGACTGTTTATTTCAAACCTCAATAGAAGATGCTATAACTTGCTTTTACAATCTTTTATATGACGTAATTGATCAATACATTCCCCAAAAAATATTAAATCCCACTAAATTTCCGCCATGGTATAGTTCTTCTTTAAAACGCCTTCTTAAAGAAAAGCTTAAATACTTGCAAAAATATCGCTTATACGGTAACACTTCCGATTACGCCACTTTTTCGTTATTTCATGAAGGGGCTAAAATACTAGAGGAATGCTGTTACAGTTACGTTGAAAAATGCGAAAAGAGTATAGCAAAGAACCCTAAACTTTTTTGGTCATTCGTCAAAGCTAATAAAAATGGATGAAATACCTTCCCAGCCTCGCTTTCCAATGAAGGGCAAACAGCGAAGTCTGGCGAAGAAGTTTGTTCTCTCTTTTCGTCTTACTTCATTTCTATTTTCTTTTGCCATCCAAAACTAGTTATCATATTAGTTCTCACATTTCTCATATTTATCCTAATAAGGCTAATACGTGTATAAGTGATATAGATAATGACCCAAATAATGTAAAAAAGCTCCTGAAAGAACTTGGTCTTACGAAGGAAGCTGGCCCAGATAAAATCCCACCTTTGTTTATTGCCAATCGGTTTCTTAAACCTCGTTCAACAACTTCAAACCAGCTAACACTTGTTGACTACACTACCGAATGTATGGATTCAGGACGTCAAGTAGATTCCATATTTACTGGTTATAGTGAAGCATTTGACCGCATTGACCACAGCTTGCTCCTAGAAAAGCTTCATTTACCTGGAATTCATGGTAACCGATACCAATGGTTTACATCCTACGTTGAAAATAGATCTCAAGCTTACTCTTCTACTTGAAATATTGTGCCCTCCGGCTTCCCACAAGGTTCCGTATTCGGGCCTTTACTATTCAATGTATTTATCAACAATATTAATTCATGTTTTCAGAATTCAAAGTTTCTATTGTATACTGATGATATGAACATTTTCAAAATTATAAGCATTGTGAACGATTATTATCTATTACAGCAGGATCTTTGCAGGTTTGAAAATTACTGCAGTACTTATATAAATTAGTATATAAATTAGGTCTCAACGTTTCTTACTACGACTCGATGACTTTTAGTCATTCATCTAAAATAATACAATTCCCGTATAAGTTAAAAGAGCAGAAGTTAAAAGGTGTTTCAGTAATCCGAAATTCAGGCGTAATCCACGATTCAAAGCTCAAACTTCTGTATAATACAGTGATCGGTAAGATTAAGGACCAAATTTGGTTGTAGTTCTTGCTATTGCCGAAATTATTGACATTTTTCAGTGTCAGAGGATTACTTTTTAGTACACGCTGATTAAATTTTTGTCATATTAAGTATCCAAAATAATGGGGTCTGCAAAATATATAACCTCCACCTCTTCTTAAGTTCCTTCTTCAATAAATCTTAAGGCTCAATGCTATTTTTAGATTTTGATGTATAAATAAGTGAAATAAGAAAAACGAGCAAAGTTTTAACGTATCACTACCACCGTGAGTTGTGCACTGACTCGCCGGAGCCGAGGGCCCACCTCCTCACCTGCTCTGGTCGCAGTAGCGTCAATGTTTCTCACTGTTGTGCTTCATTTAAGATAGGCGATAGACTGTTTTTACAAAAGTACGCGTCATAAATATAATTTGGTGTCTTTAGAGGGTACCTCTTTCTATCAGTAGAACCATTAACAAATAAGCTCAGCAAACATGTGAGATTAGCTACCATAGTGGTTTGATTATTTACTTTTAGGCTATTTGTGTTGCTTAATCACAATCTCTTATTTGAAACTAGCTATTAATCTCAACTTCGTTCGCGTGATTCAAAATCATTACTTCCTTTTTCTCATTTGGGTAAAAAGTAGCCTATCCTGCCCTATAAACTCCTCTATCTTTCAGTGAAATTTCCATCAAAATCGGTCTAGCCGACAGTCCAGGTCCAAGTCCGTACAAACAGAATGTCACACAGATTGACAGACTAAAAATGATTATTTAAGTATTAGCATCATAAAAATAACACACTGCGTTTTGAAAAAAACCTAGTTATTTTGAGATCACAGATAGACACTTCCATTTTATTTATATGTATGGATAAATTATTTATTTATGTAACTTACGCATTAGACCTCGCCACAAGATAGCCACGCACCATTAACATCTTTGGTGTCTATAGGCGATAGTTGACTCTTTCCATCAGGAGACCCATCTGCTTGTTTGCTATCTTATGATATAAATATATATATATATATATATATATATATATATATATATATATATATATATATATATATATATATCGTCTAAATTTGAGACATACACATATAAAAACATTTACAAAACAAGTAATAACAGTTACTTCTTGTATATCCTATTATATATATTATATATATATATATATATATATTGTATATCATATTATATATATATATATATATATATATATATATTCATTTTCTGTTCCATTATAATAGGATATACAAGAAGTAACTGTTGTTACTTGTTTTGTAAATGTTTTTATATGTATATGTCTCAAATTTACACGAATATTGTCTCTCACTTGAATAATATTTACACGTTGGACAGGTTGCGAGAAGAAGCTGACATTAGCGAAGTTAAAGAGAAACTACGTGAGAAGGCAGAAAAGTGTCAAGAACTAGAAGTGCAGCTCATCAATATGCGCGAACTTGTGGACAGGTCAGATACTTGCACAATAAATAATAATACCGTCGGTAGGAAACATAAGTAATTTGTATTATTTTAATTTTATATATTTATTTATTAGAAAACAAAGAGCTTAAGCCTATAGTTTTCACAAATTATTACATTCAAATATATTTTTGCTAATATGTGTAAAGAAAAACGCCTTCTCTGGTCATAATATTTGCGTTCAATATCAACCTTCAGGACTTACAGCACAATTTCTAGATTAAAAAACGTATCACAACTGTATTTTTTTTCAGCAACAAATTATCGTTACACACATTAAGCTAAAGTACACCTAAATTTATTAATTATATTTAAAGTTTCAGATCCTTTCTTTTAAATCTTTTAAGCATCTCCTATTTCCTAATGTGTAAGGGCTGTGGGATCGGTGAATCCATTCGGCTCACCTTTAATTGCAACAGTGCTCCAAATTTATTGCAAAAATAGCTTGAATTGTATGTTTTTATAGTTTACAAATAATATAGATATTTCTGAACATGATTTAGTAAATTAGAGTTATTTACTAAATCATCTTTAGAAATATCTATATTATTCGTTCTATATCTATCTAATCGTTAATCGATATCGTTAATATATCTAATCGTTTTAAATATCTACACCTGATTATTTAATATTTGATATTACATTTTAAGTTTAATCAAAGTTATTGTCATCAATTTAATGAGATTCGTTATGAAAGACTTCTAAATTAAATCATATTGAACTCAATTCTACAGTCCTTCGGATATATTAATTTCAAATTAGTCCTACCTCTTTTCTGACGGAATTTTAAGAAACGAGCAGAATATATTTCCTATAACAATAGTGAGTCCGTCGAATCACGCAAAGACTTAATTTTTATGTTTTTAAATAGATACTAAAACAATATTTACTATGATATTGGAAATATTATGTTTATATTCATTTAATCTGATTTTTATTAAATTTATTTCGTTAAGAGAATATTAACAGTAATTTAGGATGCTGTAGAGAAAGTGAAAAATATTTTTAGTCAGTCATATTCAGTGAAAAATTTGCATTTAGGTAGCTGTAGTAAAATTTTCAATTAAACCAAAAAAAAATCATATTTAAAAAAAACCAGCCAAGTTTATAAACAGGTTAGTTTATATCAAATTAGTGTCATCAAATCACACTGGCCATTCAAATTGCCTTGTTCGTTTAAATTCTCTGTATATATATTTATTTATTTATTCATTTATTCGTACATTGCTTGGAACATGATATAATATAAAGATGTTAATATTTATTTGTAGTACAATGTTCCGCCATTTCTTAATAGCATGCAAGACGGATTTTAGTTAGATATAACTATAATAATTTCTACTTTACAATAAATAACCTTTGAGAAAAAAACTTAACACTAATTTTAATTAATTAATATAACAAATTATTACTAATAAGTACCATTAACTAATAATTACTATTATTATTATTCTCTTAAAATTTATTTATATATTTCATAGTCATTTATTTTTAACAAATAAACATCACATTACACATTGCATAACTTAAAAAATATATATATATATATATATATATATCTCTTTAATATTGTATTAAAATTAATGTTTGAAACAAATTATTTATTATGCTTATAAGTAAAATATTCTTCCAACGTATAAAAACAATTTTCAATAAGCCAATTTCGTAATTTCTTTTTAAATAGTTTAGTTTTTAAGTCTCTTATACTTTAGGGAAGAGCATTATAAATTTTTATTGTCATTATATAACAATTTTTGGAATAATGAACTATGCCACCTAGGAAATTTAATCTTGTTTGGATCTCTCGATATATATTTGTCAATTTTATTATCTTGTTCATATAATTCTGGAAATTTTGTAACAAAACAGCTAGCTTCATAAATATACCGTGATGTTAATGTTAATATTTTTAGTCTTTTAAATAATGTTCTACAAGAAGTCAAGGAGCTAACTCCACAAATCTGACGTATACATTTTTTTTTTGCGCTAAAAAAACCCTATTAACATGCGTTGAATTACCCCAAAGTAAGACACCATACCCTATAATAGACCCAACATAACCATGATATGCCATTAGCGCTGCATGTTGTCCTGCTTTTTTCGCAATCTATTTAATGCATATACGTATTTATTTATTTTACCACATACATTATTAATATGTTGTTTCCAGTTCAAGTGTTGATCTAAATTTATTCCCAAAAATTTGGCTTCATTTGCTTCTTCTATGATTTTTCCCAAACAATGAATTTTTATATTATATTTTTTACTTTTGTAGTTAAGGAATTGTACGAATTTTGTTTTCAATATGTTAGGTTTGAAATTATTTAAATCGAGCCATGATATGATCTTTTGAACAGTTTTATTAACATTAGATTCATATTCTTGGGTAGTTTCAGTTGTCTTTTTAGAAATTGTAACGGATATGTCATCTGCAAATAAAACGAATTTATCACTAGAGACTTTTGGAAGATCGTTAGAACTTACTAAAAATAAAAGAGGCCCCATCACGCTTCCTTGTGGAACGCCTGTTTCGTTTATTCTAAATTCGGATTGGTATGATGTAGATATTTGTTTTTCGTTGATTCTTTTTATCTCTGTACATTGCTTACGACCCGTTAAGTATTTTTAGCCAGTTTTAAAGATTCTTTACGGCTTGAATTGCTAATTTGAGCCTGGTAACTCAGGCTCGATCTCCCCAATGCCCACATTTTTGACCTGGTTTTTTTTTATAGTAGAGAGGGCAAACGAGCAGGTGGTGCACCTGATCACCGCCGCCCATGAACATCTACAATACCGGGGGTCTTGCAGCTGCGTTGCCGGCCTTTTAAGAATGAATAAGCTCATTTCTTGAAGGTCCCCAAGTCATATCCGTTCGGAAACACCCCCGCGGGTAATTGATTCCACAAAGGAGTAGTGCGAGGCAAAAAGTGCCTAAAAAAGCTCATGGTTGTGGATTTCCTGCCATCGAGGTGGTGATGATGGAACTTTAAATTTGGACACTATGTCCGATGATGGAATTTAGCGGCAGGAATTAGTCCGAATAACTCTTCGGAACACTCCTCATGATACATACGGTAAAAGATGCAGAACGAACCTACATCTCTGCGTAACGCCAAATAGTCCAGCCGATTAGACATAGCCTGGTCGTCGACGATGACGAGGAGCTCCGGCCCAGAGGTGAGAACAATACTCCATGTGAGGTCGAATTTGGGCATTGTAAAGTTGGAGGCGATGGGCTGGCATGAAGTACTGCTTTGCTCTGCTGAGTACACCAAGCTTTTTGGAGGCTAGTTTAGCCTTTCCTTCCAGATGACCGGTCGACTCCCAGAATTCCAATGGTGACTGAGGCTGTCAGCAGAGTTTTCTCGAACCGAGGTGAACGCACAAAGCTGCGTCTGTTTGGGGTTAAATGTAACAAGGTTTTGACGACTCGTTACTAGGTGGTAGAGTTCTTTACCACCGCCTTACCTATTCCTGTCGCAATAGCGTCAGTGCTTGTCGTGTTCCGGTTTGAAGGGTAAGGTAGCCGGTAAACTTATGCATGTGGCATTTAACCTCGCCACAGAATAGCAACGCACCATTAACACCTTGTAACGTGTTTGACTATACGTTACATTCGATTGCCGGCTTCGATTATTCAGTCCCAATGGGACATCGCTAGTGAAACGCGTCGGCGTCGGGTTTCCTCCCGTTCCCCGCAAGAAGATATATAAACTACCGCGCCGCCCACGCCCCCTTTTCCACCTATTAATCTCGTAGCCTCCGGCGCTCGCTAGGTTGACTGGTTTGTTCGTTGCTGGTGGCGTTTCAATTTCTTACTCCGCGTGGCGGATGTGAACCCGGGCCTCCATCGTGTTGCTGCAGCAGGAGTGCCGCCTGAGAAGACCATCGATTTCCCCGAGCCCCAGCCAGCTAAGTTCAAATTCATTCCCATCGCGCCGTTGGCATTCCAGAATCATCCCTTTATAATTTCGGAGTCCGAGACAATAACATTATTTAAAATTATTATTAACAATGAAAATGAATAAACCGGAATATAGTCTTGAATTTTAACTGAGTAAGCATTTTATTTTTCTTCAAATCCCACGGATCCCGTGACAACCTTTGGTGTCTATAGGCGATGGTTGACTCGTTCCATCAGGAGACCCATCTGTTTGTTTGTTATACTATAAAAAAAGACCCACTTGCATAATTTCTCGGGAAGCCGTAGCAGCTTAGAGAGAAGCGATTTATGCTATTCCCGATTGAAGGTCTTCGTTATATCTAAATTAACTGCCAACGCCTCTCCCTTGGATTCAACAGCTTCCGCCCAACGATGCGTCAGGTATGCTAGGAGATCACCAGCTGAGCGGTCACGACGTAGGTTTTGTATATCTACGAGAGTAATGTACAAAGATTAAGCTTAGTATTTACAAGGAATGTTTTAGTTGGTAATGTGTGTATGTTTAGAAGATGGATCATAACAAAGTGGTTTGCTGTCGCGGTTAGGGCCCGGCAGTGCGAGGAGGCCCCGGCGGTGCTGGCGGTGTCGCGGTCGCGCTCGCCCACGGCGGAGCTGGAACGCGCGCTGCGTGACCAGCTTCATTACTCGCGCGCGCTCGACCGCGACATGATGGACCAGGTACGCCGCACCGCACTACACCACACAACACACCAGCTGCACTACTCGCGCGCGCTCGACACAGACATTATGGACCAGGTACGCCGCACCGCACTACACCACACAACACACCAGCTGCACTACTCGCGCGCGCTCGACACAGACATTATGGACCAGGTACGCCGCACCGCACTACACCACACAACACACCAGCTGCACTACTCGCGCGCGCTCGACACAGACATTATGGACCAGGTACGCCGCACCGCACTACACCACACAACACACCAGCTGCACTACTCGCGCGCGCTCGACACAGACATTATGGACCAGGTACGCCGCACCGCACTACACCACACAACACACCAGCTGCACTACTCGCGCGCGCTCGACACAGACATTATGGACCAGGTACGCCGCACCGCACTACACCACACAACACACCAGCTGCACTACTCGCGCGCGCTCGACACAGACATTATGGACCAGGTACGCCGCACCGCACTACACCACACAACACACCAGCTGCACTACTCGCGCGCGCTCGACACAGACATGATGGACCAGGTACGCCGCACCGCACTACACCACACAACACACCAGCTGCACTACTCGCGCGCGCTCGACACAGACATTATGGACCAGGTACGCCGCACCGCACTACACCACACAACACACCAGCTGCACTACTCGCGCGCGCTCGACACAGACATTATGGACCAGGTACGCCGCACCGCACTACACCACACAACACACACACACAAAACACACACACACACATACACACACACATACACACAACACACACACGCAACACACACACATACATACACACACATACACACACATACACATACTCATACACTCACATGGACACACAACACATACACACATACACACACACACATACACATACACACAACACACACGCAACACACACACACATACATACACACACATACACACACACACACAACACACACACACACACATACACACACACACACAATGTTTCAAACGCAGAAGAGCTAGTAGATAGCAGAAGAGGTAGTCATGAACAAAATCACCAAAGCTTGCGATGCAGCCATGCCCAGAAAGAAAAGCGGAAAGAAGCACCGTAAACCGGATTTCTGGTGGACTCAAGAGATTGCTGAAATACGAAGGGAATGCATCCAGGCAAGGCGAGTGGCACAAAGAGCGCGCAAGAAACCTGCCCTGAGCTCCAACCTGCATATAAAGAAGCTCGCGCGAGGCTATGTAAGGCTATCAAACAAAGTAAACGGCAAAAATGGAAAGAACTAATTGATGAGGTAGACAATGACCTCTGGGGTAGGTCTTACAGAGCTGTAATGTATCGTTTTAGGCCGCATCAACAGCCCACTTGCCCGAAGTTACTACAAAGGATTGTAAACACCTTGTTCCCATCAGGCTAGAATATAAGGTTGAGGATAGAAATGTGGAAGATGTTCCCCCCATTACATCCGAATTTTTCAGCACCTGCAACAGAGTGAAAAATAAAAAAGCACCAGGTGTTGATGGTATACCCAATACAGCTTTAAAGCTAGCCATAAGAACATTCCCACATATGTTTCTTTCACTTTATAATAAATGCCTAACTGAGGCATGCTTCCCAAGTCGCTGGAAGATTCAAAGACTGGTCATTCCCAAGGAAGGGAAACCACCGAACGATCCTTCCTCGTACCGCCCGCTATGTATGCTGGATAGTGCTGGAAAAGTTTGGAAAGGATTATTCACGACCGGATCGAAACCGGCTTATGGCTTTCGGAAAGCAAAATCTACCTTGCACGCTATCGATAGGGTTGTTACTATTGCTAAGAGTGCTACGGCTGGCAAAAGGTGGACTAGTGGGGCTAAAAGATATTGGTTGGTTGTGGCCCTAGATATAAAAAATGCCTTCAATTCGGCCAGATGGAGTAATATCTGTACAGCCATGGAAACCCTGAGAGTACCATCTTATTTTAAAAAAATGGTGGTTAGCTACTTTAGTAACCGACACCTTAAATATAATACCGGCAATGGTCCACATGAGTATGAAATTACAGGGGGACTGCCGCAAGGCTCCGTACTTGACCCACTCATGTGGAACAAGATGTACGATAAAATGCTTAAGCTGACTTTGCCTGAAGGAGCTGAACTTACGGCGTTTGCAGATGACGCTATGGTGACGATCGTTGCTAAGCACCTGGAGGAAGTGCATCGGATTTTCCAAGATACGTTTGTAATAATCCAAAATTGGATGACGACGGCTGGACTTACGTTAGCGGAACAGAAAACGGAGGCAATGCTTATCACTAGTCGCAAAACAGTCGAAGTTATGACCTTGACGATTGGATCATTCAAGCTGGTTACACAACCAACTATCAAATACCTTGGTATGATACTCGATGCCAATCTGAACTTTAAAGCCCATGCAGACTACATAACAAATAGAGCATCCATAACATCTCGGTCACTAGCTAGACTCATGCCAAACGTTGGTGGACCACGTCAGAAGCAAAGAAGATTGCTTGCCTCGTTAGTTTCACCAATTCTTCTGTATGCAGCACCTATCTGGGAAAAAGCGCTACATCGCAGCGACTCCCGACGCAAAATAGCGTCTATCTACAGATTAACCGCACTAAGGGTCGCGTGTGCTTTCCGTACAGTTTCGATGCAAGTTATATGTATAATCGCTGGACTTCTCGCAATCCATATACTGGCTAAAGAAAAGAAAAACCAATTCTATGGTGAGAGGAGAAAGGAATACCACACCAGAGAAAACAGCTTAGCGGAGTGGCAGAAGGAATGGGATGCGACCACAAAAGGTAGATGGACACATCGCTTAATTGCAATGCGTTGATGGTTGGGTTAACCGAAAACACGGAGAACTCAACTATTACCTAACGCAGATGTTGTCAGGCCACGGGTGCTTCCGCTCCTACTTGCATCGTTTCGAGCACGAAGATTCGCCGAACTGTACGGAGGGTTATGGTGGTCCAGAAGACGCAGAACACGTCTTTTTCCACTGCACAAGTTTCCTAAACGAACGTGAGAAGTTGCAAAAAGATCTCGGAGACCGAATTAAACCCGAAACTATGGTGGAACAAATGCTGCTATCTGAAGAGAAATGGGAAGCGGCGAGTAGTTTTGCAACGCAAGTGCTGAAGAAGCTAAGGCAGAGAGAACAGAAGCGACGAAGATTAGAGCAGGCAACTTCAAATGTCCCGTCAAATCACCCATGAGGAAGAGCATACAGCTGGACCACCCTCACGAAGTAATGCCTGACGGCAGTTCCGTGGGGGATTAGTAGGTCACGGACGTATAGGATGGGAGTTTAGTCGGTAGGGCCTGTAGTAAATTACGACTACGGGAAGAGTCCGACACTACGTAGTGCGTAAAGGCATTCTCCAACCTCAATAAAAAAAACAATGATTCACTGCATACTATAACTTGCACGGTTGCGGCACCTACTATCGACGGGTTCTAAGTAAGTTGTTGTTAACTTTAAAAATATGTCTTTTGTTTTATTTATGAAAATGACTCCATTTTTATACATCTTTTAAAACACGAAGAATAAAAAACAATTTCTTTTAGAAGTAAGTTTTTTCTAATAGAAATTTTAGTGTTATTCTTCGTGTTATAAAAAGATCTATAAAATGGATTCATTTTCGTATTTAAAACAAAAATCGTATTTTTTTTAAGTTACGACAACATAGTAGGACCCGTCGATGTTAATATTCTTAGGGTTGTCTTGAATTAAATTCGACTGACCACATTTCGAGGCCTTAACCAAATGAATTTCGATTCGAAAATGTAAAGGATAATATAAATAAAAAAAGTTGATTTGATTTAATGGAAAACTTTATGCAAGATATTTATAATTTACGTAATAAAATCAAAAAGTACACAAACTAACGTATGTTAAAATGGTTTCACCGTGCATGCTCGCCAGTTCGCCAGAAAGTGTTTTCATTTGCGAGAGGATCCATGTCCTTATCCGGGTACTCAAAGAGGATTAAACATTATATTTTTGTTACAACATTGCTTCTTATTTTTCACAGATTTTGTCTGCAAGCAGTGACGAGAGAGAAGACATTCCAAGACTAGCCTTAAATACCTCAAGGTAAGCACCAAACGTTCTTTAATATAACGCTATATGTAAGAAGGCGCACGGGCCTCTTTTAAGAAGAGACCATCTGCCATTCTGCCAGACTGTTTGTAAAAGGCGTAAGATTGACTGTACGAGTCGCTGCCATCGTCTCCTAGTTGGTAGAATTCTGCAACGTTTCGCCTGGGTCTAGTACCACCGCCTCACATATTCTTTATGCCATACACCATCCAGGAGCGCCATCTGATTGTTGGCTACTTTATAATATAAAAAATACAGTCGTCTGTCACTATCGACATAATTATGACCGACGTGCGGAACATATTTTGCAACAGAATGATATTCAAACTTTTATAATTAAACTAGCTGAGCCCGCGATTTCGTCCGCGTGGAAATATTTCGAAAACCTAAGTTACTCCCTTTGTTACATCTGCTATCTGCCAGTGAAAGTCCCGTCAAAATCGGTTCAGCCGTTACAGAGATTAGCCGGAACAAACAGATAGACAGACAAAAATTGTAAAAAATGTTGTTTTGGTATATGTGTCGTGTATACATCTATATGCATTTAGTAAAAAGCGGTTATTTTAATATTACAAACAGACATTCTTATTTTATTTATTAGTATAGATTACGTGTTTAACGGAAGAAATGAAAGTATCATAACTTGCAACTTTTTCGCAGATGTCTACGACTATTGAGTGCCAATGTAATATGAAAACTAATAATCTAATTTTAGTCACTAAAGAACCCCAATTACCTTAACATCATTTAATTATTGACTTTAAACACTCGATTTTATAAACATTTTACACAGGTCAAGTTCTATTCATTCGTCGACTTCGGAGCGGATCAGTCGGTTGAAAAGTGAAAACGAAAAGTTAGAAATGCAAGTGAACAATCTTGAGTTGCGGCTGAAGGACAAGGATGCACTTATAGCTGAATTGAACAGGTATGATACGTGATTTATAAAATTTATAAGCTGTTAAATCTAACACGGATTTCTTCTCTTATAGCGGCTAAAATAGGAGCGAAATATCCGACGTCATGTTTAGCTCCTTAGCTATGCAATATATTTTTTGTTATTTTTAACTTCTCGCTACGTATGTAGTTAAGGAAGTACTGATTTTGTCCCGATTTTCGAAAATCGAGTTTTCACCAGATCTCTACGTTTTGAGGTCCTAGAAACCTTTTCCGACCATTTTCACGATGATGTATATTTGTATGTATGTGTGTATGTAAACATCTCATAACTTTTGAACGACTAGAACGCCGTTGATGGTATTCGATTGGATTCCGCCCAACTTAGACTTCCTGAAAATTTGAACCAAGTGGGCCCAGAAAATAATTTTGGCGAAACATTATTTTTTAATATAACTTCTAGATTAATGTACCGATTGAGTACAAAAACTAATCAGCTCTATTCCTCAAAAAACTACGCCTAATGCATAAATTGATCAAATTCGTTATCCTGTTGGGAGTAATCGTTGACGAAAAATTTTGAAAAAAGTGTTTTTTCGACATAACTTCGAAATTTTATTTTATTATTAATCTAATTTTCAAAAGTTACAGCTTTTCACATATTAAAATTATGTTATTTTTAGCAAACTTACTTAATATTTTTGAAATAACTTTCAGGCTAATACACCCCTTGACTTAAAAATTTCATCAACTTTTTCCTTTAAAAACTGCGTCGAATAAGAATTAATTGGATCAAAATCGATCAATTTATATTGGGATTTATCAATGAGGAAATTTTTTGAAAAAATAATTTTTAACTTTTTCGAAATTTTTCAATATATAGATTATTTAAAAAAAAGTATCTTCACGCTCGTATCCCCGAAGGGGTAGGTGGAGGTACAACAAGTGCACCCACGATTAGCCGAAGCTACTTGGTCCCACAAATGTGATAGGTGTCAAGCCTATCGCCAACCGGGCACTTTTTTTTTATAGCAGAGGGGGCAAGCGAGCAGATGGTGCACCTGATGGTAAGTGATCACCGCCGCCCATGGACAACTGCAATACCGGGGGTCATGCAGCTGCGTTGCCGGCCTTTTAAGAATGAATAAGCTCGTTTCTTGAAGGTCCCCAAGTCGTACCCGTTCGGAAACACCCCCGAGGGTAATTGACTTTCCAATCCCAGGCAACTTTGTGTTTATCAGAAAACTGAAAAAAACATTTTTTAAGTGTCCGACCCGGGAATCGAACCCGGGACCTCATGTGGTCGACGCCAACGCTGGACCACAGAGGCGATAGATAATTTAGCTAAAGCAATATTTTAGATCTACAAAAATTAAGTTGTATTCCATTCAGAAGATCAAAATCAATCATCGTTTCCAAGATCTTCAGCTCTTCAAAAATCAATATGCTGCTATTTTTGACAAAATAAATGTTTGAACTGAAAAAATCTATGCTTATCATTTTTGCTCAAAATACCTTAATTTAGCGGGAAGGTTCAGGGAAGGCGTGCAGGGTCAATCGTTTACAGATTTTGTTTTATGTTTTATGATTGCGAACAAGCAGATGGGTCTCCTGATGAAGTCACCAACGCCTATAGACACCAAAGATGTTAATGGTGCGTTGCTATCTTGTGGCGAGGAGAATGCTAAATGCATAAGTTCACCAGCTAGCTTACCCTCCAAACCGGAACACGACAGTGATAAGCACTGATGCTATTGCGACAGGAATATATAATTCGGTGGTATCATACCCCGGTGAGACTCGCATAGCCAATCGGTCGTCTTTTACGACCTACCTGGCAGAACGACAGTTAGCCTATTCTTCAAAGGAGCCTGAGATCAACACGGGGGATATACAGCTGCAATGAAGTCATATTCTACCCATAACAAAACTGATCTTGAGCTGTGCTTTCAAGAACCGGGTGATCCTTACCCAGATGTAGTTTTCAGAGGATTGCTGTTTCAAATCAAACGCCATCTAACGATTTAAGTGCAACTGGATACGTAATTAATAATTAATATATATATATATATATATATATATATGTCATGATTTAAGGTCTTACATAGGTGCAAGTGCATTCCAGTGGCAACAAGGATCTAGGTCGTTTGTTGTCACTGGAAAGCATAGCATAGCAGCAAGGGTAAATGAGTTCTCAAGAGAGGAAATTATTTCAAATATTTTCACGATCACCACAACTTCATTAGTAACAAAGACAAAAACAAAAATTGTGTACTCAACGCACGTTTCACTTTGTAACCGAAACATTTTCAAGAGAGTCGAGCAGCACTTCACTCTATAACGGGTGAAATATTAAAGTTTATTGTAAATTTCTTAAATTTGTTGTTGTCGTGTCAGAGTCCGAGAGCAATTGTCGTCCGAGTGTCAATCGGCGCGGCTACGCGCGGAGGGCGAGCGCGACAACTCCGCTAGGCTGGCTTTGCTGCTGGACGACCACAAGGTGTGTATGTTGTTGTCGTGTCAGGGCCCAGCACCAACTGTTGTCCGAGTGACAGTCGGCGCGGCTGCGCGCGGAGGGCGAGTGCGACAACTCTGCTGAGCTGGCTTTGTTGCTGGACTACCACAAGGTGTAGGTATATGTCCACCAGCTGTCGTCCGAGTGTTAGTTGTGTGGGATGTTCATAGTAATATTTTATTTTATTCCGAATAAAGTTTAAAAATCAAATAATATTAGCATAAAAAAATTAAATGGAAGTCAACTTTAATTCATTATGATTAAGTCCATTTTTATTTAAAGTATATACATACATTTCTCAAAGTTTTTGTTTTTTGCGCCGTGGCGCTACTCAATCAGGGTAATAATAGTTCCAGCCTTATCACATTAGACTAAAGGTTGAAATTAGTAAGTTCAGAGTGGTAAGTTAGGAAGGCAGATCACTTGCATTGTTTTATGTGTTAAAAATATGACAGTACCACGTTTGTGTGCGTAAAAATGTTACGGTGGTTTTCCTACGTGAGCTTTGACTATAGCCCTCTACTTGATATTTGTTCTGTCATCTGTGGTATCTTCTGCCGCATTTTGATGGTAAGGCGTAAACATATATAGATACATAAATGTGTCAGGAGTCAGCGGAGGCGGTGCGGCAGCAGGACTCGAACGTGATCGCGCTGCTGCAGCGGCGGCTGGAGGGCGCCATGCGGGCCGAGGCCGAGCTGACGCGCCAGCTGCAGCGCCTGCAGCACCTGCAGCGCCCCGCCGACCCCGCCCACCACCACGACCGCCTGCAGGTATGGACAGGACTGCTGCCTTTGGGCGCTCATTAAATATGTTGTATTGGAACGAAGTTTCTTATCGCACCTTATCGTTTGTAGATTGAGGGGCGAGACAGAAAATATGTAACAAAAAAGCGACACCAAAAATCGATTTTTGAGGCATTTCCTGGTCACCTAGACAACTAAAAAATTTTTCAATCGATTCAAACTGCCGTCAATTTTAAGGAGAGGCAAAAATATTTTATAATTTTAACGTTTAAATTCTCCTTTTTATTAGTATAAATGATTAAAAATTATTACTACACAACTGTAAACGTGGGTCCTGTTCCCTGGTTATGTATCGAAAGTTTTATAGAAATAATTCGTCCAGTTACTCTTAATACCTCTTTTAAATCACAATCGCAATCTGTTCTCATAATATAATGAAAGGAACCCCATTCTAATCGGGCGTTCATAAAAACACCTGTCAATTTTTTAACTTCCCGCTACGTATATACGTAGGAAGTTACTGCTTTTGCCCGATTTTCCAAAATTGAATTTTTGACAGATCTCCACTTTTTGAGATCTTAGGAACCTTTTCCGACTATTTTCTTCTCGTGTCCTCCCTACTTTATTCCCATACCCTCCCCAATACGTTCTCTTTACAATCTCCTTATTTTTACTCAATATTTTTCCCGCTATTACCCTCCTCTCACTATCTCCCTTTCAATTTATCTTCGTTTCCACTTTCTCCCCCATTCACATCTCCCCTTCAACCTATCTGCCCCTTTCCCTAAACTCCCTCTTTATTCGTAATCTCTCCCTCGACCCCTATCACTCTCCCCCTTCACCAATTCCCCCTACCCATATCTCCCCCTAACTTTCTCTCTCTATCCTCCCTTTAGCCCTTTCTATCCTATTGGCATCTTCCCCATTTCTCTTCATTCTATCTTATTTATTTAATTTTTAATTTTTTGTACTATTTTTTTTGAATAAATTTGAAAATATTGTTTAAATTTTAAGTAAAATAGAACATGCAAAAGAAATAAATACTAAAGAAAACAATAAATACTTAAATGATTAATTATTATACAAAAAATTGTTCCATTACGATTTGAACTCTAGCCCCAGTGATTTCATAGTTAACATGTTTCTTGTTCCCTTGTTCGAGGATAGCATGTTGCTGACGCGAATGTATTTGATTTTCTCCTGCCAGAAATGGAGGGGGGGAGGCTTCCCGACTGCGGTAGGTTTCATTGCAGCGCAATTTACGTACCCGGCACCCTTCTTCCCGTGGCTTCTATTGTCTCGCGAGGTACAGGATAGTGCTCCCACTCTTTCTCAATCTACAAGCAGCTATTACTTGCGTAACTCGTTGCCCGTTTCAAAAGTGAAAATGAGAAGATGAGAGCCGCATACGAGCTTTGACATTTTTAGCTGTTAGAAAATCACGTGGGAGCTCAATCTCTTTCAATAAAATTTCCGCGCGTGCCCATTGGCTCAATAAGCGCCCGCTTCTTACTACGCCGTTCTTGATGTTACAAGATATATAATAATTACTCAAAAAAAAAAAAATATTTAAATTAGATTAAATTTTCGATTTGTTACGTTTTTGTAGGAATTGTTATTTAATTCGCATTCGGTGTATTGGCATTACGGTGGTGTTGTGGTGGTGTCAGACGGAGTTGGAGGCGGCGCGCGGCGAGGCGGCGCTGGCGCGGGCGCGGCTGGAGGCGGAGCGGCGGCGCGGCGGCGAGCTGCAGGCGCTGCTGGAGCGCGCCAATGCCGCCGCCGCCGCCGACCGCGCCCAGCTCGCGCGCGCCAACAGCGACCTGCGCGCCGAACTCGCCGACCTGCGCCGGTCAGACCACACGCTTCACTGATCTCACACACCACACTAGCGTTATACACTGTGGAAAAAACTCTGCCCGAACCTAAAAAGGTTGTATATCTTTTTTGGATCGGACAGGGTAGGTCATGACATTATCAAAAAATAATAATTTTTTTTATTAAAATAAAGAAAAATCACATAGTTTAAAGTGCCTCATTTAAGTACTAAAATTGAACAACTTCCTCTCAAATCAAGCAAATACATTGAAAATTTATGTATCAATATCCATAAAGTAATGACACAGATATGATTGTATTAAGCTACCAAATAATTCCTTCGACCCCCATATCGACCCCATTAAAAACAATCCCATGTCTTCAAAAAACGATAACATGTTTTTGACCCCGGGTCTTCAACTATCTCCTTACCAATTTTACTCACCATCGGTTAAGTAGTAAGCGTAACAGACGGACGCTGTTATACTAGCTTTCCACAATACCTATTTCTTTCTCTTGACTCTTGATCTCATTCAGCATGCAACGGCTCGAATCCTCTACATCCATACTATTTTTAATAGACTTAATTTTTTAGCATTATATAGAGATGCAAATTCTCTCGACAGTTTCAATCACATCTGTCATGGGGTGTTCCGACAAATTGTTCTAATTAATTTCTGCCGCTAAATTTCAATCCCAAACATCACGTCAAAATTTATAATTCCATCCTCACCACCTTGATGACTAGTGTGCACTACAGCCGGGGGAGCCAGCGGACTGTATATCTGTTTCTTCTTTCTTCGATGCCCCACCAGCCGTAGTGCTTTTCTGTTGAGCCGGATGTGTCGGAGAAATAATTGAGACCACAACTTTTCCTTGCAAAGGTGCTTTATTGTAACGAAATAGCAATAAAGCTAGCACCGTTGCAAATATTTAACCTATTTTATGGGAGAGCCACTACTTGCCCTAACACTGCCCTACTCTAAAGCCTGTACCCTATAGATATATACTAAAGCCCAGGAACTTGTCTGGGAAACTTATTGAGTCGTAACGAAACTGAACGGAACTGGAACGGAACTGAATGTATGGCCGCGCTCTCCGATATTTATAGTGCGCGGCCAGACGCGCGGCGGCAATCTTCAAAGAAAACCGGCGCCGGGTGTGGCGCCACAATGTCTAGGATTTGTTAAATCCTACTTTTCGCAATCTAATCTTAATAATTTTATCTTAGGTAGTTTCTCCTACCTCTAATTAACTAGTGTGGCCCTCTATCGAGTGCAACGGTACTACCTTTTTACAAATATATACAAAACAAAGTACGTAATGCCCTAAGACCTACCGAAAACTAATTACAATGTATTATTTCTTATTTACATACAAGGATCTAACACAAATACACTTATACAATAACAAACAAGAGTGTTATATACATTGTACGCTCTTACAGGACCTCGGAAACTCTTACAATCACAGAGTTGTACGCCTTTTCAGGTCGTACTATCCTGTAAACTATCTTTATAGTACCGAAAAGCGTCTAAACATATGCCTAAGGCTTATACTTACATTATACATACTATTTACAATCGTAAAACATTTGTTTTAACAAAGAATTTTGCACTTTTCGGATTTTCGTAATTGCGAGTTCCCGCATATAAATACTATCTCGCAAGAGTCGACTCGTAATGTTGTCGACTGCATGGAACTCGCTTTATTCGTAATATGCCTAATAGGCAAAGATCATAGCTACATAAAGCCTTATTGTTTCTATACAATAAAGCTGTATGTAGGTCTTAGGGCGAATAAAAGACGAAAACAAACATTATTTATTACAAAAAACTTACGAACTAAACGAAACATACATTCTATCCTGCCTTACTATCTATTTACATTAATATTTACAATAAAAAACATGTCTGTGCTGCACATCCTCCCGCCTATAACACGCAGTGTTATACTAAATATGGTGCAGCCAGACTAATTTCTTAACCGGTCTTCGCATGACTCCCGCAGCCGTACGTACGTCAGCCACTCGTACCACGCCGTCTGCTCCAGGGTGTACTGCCTCGATGATCCCCGTTGGCCACGTATTTCTTGGCAGCGCGCCGTCAGCGATGAGGACGATGTCGCCGACGCGCAGCTCTGCTCCTCTTCCATGAGGCTCCCGCCGCTTTTGGAGTAGCGGAAGCGCTTCTCGTACCCAGCGTGACCAGAAGTGGTTGGCCAGCTGTTGTGAGTGCCGCCAGTGGCGGCGGCCGATGGTATCGCCTTCGGAGAACGCGCCCGGGACAGGCACGCGTGATGGTCCGCCCAGCAGGAAGTGATTGGGCGTCAGTGGTGCCGGGTCTTCTGGTGAAACCGACACGTGAGTGAGAGGTCGGCTGTTGAGCGTGTGCTCGACCTCTACCAGCAGTGTGTGCAGTACCTCTTCTGGTGGATGCCGCTGTTGCAGCACGGCGAACAGTGCAGCCTTGACAGAGCGCACCATGCGCTCCCATGCGCCTCCCATGAATGGCGCGCTCGGCGGGATGAACTTCCATTTGATAGCGTAATTGGCTGCTGCTTCTTTAGTGGCGTCTAGTGCGGCGCGCCTCAGCTCTGCATCAGCGCCGCGCAGGTTGGTGCCGTTGTCGCTCCAAACCTCGGTGGGGCACCCGCGGCGCGACATCATGCGCCGCAGTGCCATTACTGCGGAGTCCGTAGTCAGGTTGGCGGCTATCTCCAGATGAACCGCCCTTGAAGTAAGGCAGGTGAAAAGCGCCACGTATCTCTTCTCGTGGCGCCGCCCGATAGTCACGCTGTATGGCCCAAGAAAGTCCAGGCCCACGTAGGTGAAGGCTCGCTGATGGTGCGCGACCCGGGACTTCGGCAGGTCGCCTGTAGGCGGCTGTGGCGGGATAGCGCTTCTTCTTCTGCAAAGCGCGCAGCTCTTTACTATGCCGCGCACGGTGGGGCGAAGCCGTAAAACCCAAAATCTCTGTAATATTTCACTCGTAGTTGCTTCCACCCCGCTATGGTGAAGACGCCGGTGTTCATGTTCTATGTAGAGGCGGGTGTATGGGTGACGGCCATCTAGTACGGCCGGTTCTCGTAAGTCTTCACTTATCTCTTCTGCCGCCGCTATTCGTGACTTTATTTTCAAAATGCCTTCTTGATCGATGAACAATGATAACTGCTTCAACCGGCTGTCTCTTGCTATCGCGCTCCCGCCCGTAATAGCTTCTATTTCGCTAGCAAAGCTTTCTTGCTGTGATAATTTTATTAACAATTTCTCGGCGCTAATGATATCAGCGCCATCTAGCGGCAAGTAACGTCGTTTTTCTTTCAAACTTCGTGGCTTCTTAATTTTCTCTGTTTTCCTCGAGCTTTTCGTATACTTTTTTCCCCAATCTTCATCATTGGAGGCTTTCGTAGCTGTGCGCTTACGCACACCGGCGACACATTTCTTATTTGGTCTGCAGAGCTCGATGAACTGCAGCACGCGCGCTGTTGCACGCACCAGTCGAAGCCACGACGAAAATCTTGTTACATCCGGAAGTGCTTCTGTAATACACACAATTTTTCTAACGTTATTTACAATATTTACACTATTTACAGCTGCCGACGGTTTTTCTTCGCCTGTTATTTCGCTACTGGTAGCGACATCTTGCGGCCACTTGTCCTCTTCTAAGTATAGGAAGGCCGGACCAACGAACCATCTATGTCGGTCTCCAAATTCTTCCGGGATATGGCGAGTAGCATCATCAGCTACATTGTCGCGAGACGGCACCCATCGCCACTCTGCGACCTTCGTAATATCTTCAATCTCTGCTACTCAATGAGCAACAAACGGCTTGAATGTTCGCGAGCCTGTGCGTAGCCACGATAGAACTGTGCGGCTGTCTGTCCAGTACACCCTGCGGCTTGGCTGATACTCGTACTCCTCCATGACGTGCTGAGCTAGGCGGGCACCTAGTAAAGCTGCTTGAATTTCTAACCTTGGTATGGAGGTAAACTTGAGCGGGCTGACTCTTCCTTTGGCTGCTGCTAGGCTGACGCTGACTTCGCCATCCTCGTTGACTATGCGCCAGTAGACCGCCGCTGCATAGGCAGACTCACTGGCATCCGTAAAGATGTGCAGCTGCCGATCTCGCGCTCGCGCCAGGTTAGAATGTGCGCGAGGTATTTCCAGATGTTCCATTCTTCTCACGTCTTGAAGCCAGCTTCTCCATGTCTTCTCCAAGTTCGCAGGTAAAGGCTCGTCCCATGGTAGTCCGATTCGCCACGTTTCTTGAAGTAGATGTTTCGCGTGAACAGTTACAGGTGTAATTAAACCTAAAGGATCGAAAATAGACATAGCTACCCGTAACGCGTGTCTCTTCGTAGGTGTTTTATTTTCATCGTACACCGCTTTAACATTGAAACCCAGCTTATCGTTATGAGGTTTCCATTTTAATCCCAAAACCTTCTCGCTTTCTGTGCTTAGTTCCCAATCGCCGCCCAGAGATGGCGCTACTAGTAGCGTTTTAGCTACGGCCGAGTTGTTCGTTTTCCATCCGCGCAGTTGGAAATGCGCCTGTTGATGAATAAAGCTAACCTGCGAGGCTATTCTGATGGCATCTTCCTCACTATCGAAGCTCTGCAGGTAATCGTCCATGTAATGGTTTCTTACCACGGCTGTAGCGGCGTCGGGATAGATGTGGGCGTATTCTTGTGCGTTCTTATTTTTTACGAAAATAGCGGTGCTTGGTGATGACGCAGCTCCAAATACGACGCTGGTCATCCTATACTCACGTGGCGAATCTTTTCTATCGCTTCCTCGCCATAGGAAACGTAATGCGTCCCGGTCTTGTTGTCGTACACGTATTTGCAGAAACATTTCTTTTATGTCTGCTGTCACGGCGATAGGCAGCTGTCGAAATCTCATTAGCACTCCGGGTAGGTTCTGCAGAAGGTCTGGACCAGCTAATAACATGTCGTTGAGACTTACTCCATTGACCCGTGCAGCTGCGTCGTACACTATTCGCGGCTTAGGTTTTGCAGGATTCACTACTGCAAAGTGAGGCAGGTACCAGCTGGATTGGCTAGGTGACTCGTTGGCAGGTTCAGCGTAACCACTATCAAATAAATGTTGTACCTGTTTTTCATATGCCTCCTTTAGCGCGGGGTCCTTGTCCAGACGCTTCTCTGTATTATACAATCTTTTCATAGCCAGGCCGCGGCTATCAGGAAACTCGCGGCTATCCTCTTTCCATAATAGACCTGCCTCGTAGCGCCCGTCAGGTAAGCGCTTACACGTACTTTCTAAAATCTGCAGGGCTCGCTGCTCGTTCTTGTTGATGGGCTGGCGCGGAGTGATGCCGACACTGTCCAAATCGAAATAATTTCTTATTACCTTCTCTATATCTTCATCTTGTTCGGCATAGGCAGCTCTCTGCACTAGGTGGACTCGCTGCTTGTGGCGGTAGTCCACACCATGTAGCACCCAGCCAAGGTGCGTGAGCGATGCTACTGGTTGTCCACGTCTTCCGCTCTTCACAGCCCTCGTCACGATCAGGTGCCAGTTGTCCTGGCCGATGAGCACGGTTGGCACGGCGCGCTCCATGATGACATCTTCTTCTATATCTTCCAGATGTCTGCAGTTGTTGACGATGGATCTGCTAACAGACTGTGGCGATAGGTTAAGGTTACCTATAGTTCTTCCTATTATCCGATGTCGCTGATGGTGATGAAGGCCCTTGATGGTGACTGCGATGCGGCGCGACCTCTCTGCGTTGAGTCGCGTGCCGCCAACTGTTTCTATATGGAACGGCTCCACTGGTCCGCGAGCTCCTATCCGTGCAGCCACCTTCTCTTCTACCAGCGTGACTGTGGACCCTTCATCCAATAGTGCGTATGTGTTCACGCTGACCCTGGAACCTGTCAGGACAATCGGTACAACTTTAAGGTAGGCGCGTGGCGCGCTTGACTGTGTTGACGTCACCACGGCGTCGCTGTCTTCTGCTTGATCTTCAGGTGTCCTCTTCGTATAATTGTTGCGGCTATTATGTAGCCGCCGATGATGCGAGCTCTTGCACCCGTCGATGCCGCACTGCCGAAACTTGCACTCGTGTTTTCGCTTTCTTTTTTGTAGACACCTGAAACATAAATTATTACGTTTTGCCATAGCCCACCTATCGTCAACACTAGCTTTCGTAAACTGTTCACATATAGAGCTAGTATGTGCATCTTGACATATCGCACATTTATCTCTCTTTACTTGTTGTTCATATTTCTGTGTGTGTGTTCGCTGTGTTTTCTTAAAAACTTGTTGATTTTCTTTTGTAGGTTCATGTGGCACCAACGCAGCACACATCTCGGCTTCTTTCATTAAAAATTCACTAATCATTTGTAGATCGGGTTTTCTATCTTCCCGTCTTGCGTACTGGAACCAACTGTGCTGCAACGTATAATTAAACTTCGCTAATAAACTATTCACTGCCACCGTATCGTGTAGATAGCTCTCTCTGTTGAGAGCTCGAATCGTAGCGACGATATTGTTCACTTTACTGGCGAACACACACGTTTCCCGCGCACTTTCTTTCACTCGCGGCAATGACTTGATTTTTTCTAATTCGGCGTTCACTAGTGCGTCGGGCCGACCAAACTGTATTTCCAAATGGTCGACGATCTCACTTGGGTCGGTTTCCCCGTAAAACATGCAAGCGACGGCTTCTTTGGCGTTTCCACGTAGACATCTTCGAATTCTTGCCCGATTTTCCGCCTTGCTAAAATATTTCTCTGTATCTCGATACGCCGCTTTAAACTGCAACCATTCTTCACCAGCGCCATCGAAACTTGGTAACTCCATACTATAGCGCGGCGCCCCTCGTGATGCTTCTGCCAGGGCGGACGCGAGCGCGGTGATATCTGCGGCCTTCAATGCACCAGACTCTTGCTTTGGTGCCGTATTTTCAGTAGGCGTCGAAATCTTCGCCTTCTCTACGACGGACACATCATCTTCCGCCGGACGTACAGCGCGCGCTGAAATGCCCGCCGATTGCGCGGGCGACGTAGCTTGTGGCGCCTGGGCCACCTCTCGTGGTGCGGGCGACTCATGGCCCACCGAATCTTCTTGGTGCGGCGCGTGCGCCGCCTCTTCGTATTGCGGCCTAGGTGCCGCCTCTCGTAGTGGTTGTGGCATAAGTGCCACCGAACTGGTGATTGCCAGTGGCTCTGGTGCCGGCTGGCGATCCGTATGGGTTGGCCGAGCGGAGTCCATCCAATCTTCGACCCTCGTAATGGCAGTTGCTTGCCCTTCTTCATAAACAGCGCGCGCGAGTTCCGTCCGTAAGCGCGCCTCTTCTGCCCGTAAGCGCGCTTCTTCTAACTTGGCGCGTAGATAAACTATACGCGGCGACTCGACTGCGGATGGTACCGGCTTTTCGCTATTTGCAACGGTGCTTGTTGTGGTCTCGGTCGCCTCGGTGTTTTCCGTCGTAACGCTAGTCTCCGTAGCGGACGTGGTGGTACCGCTCGTTTCCTCCTCGCGACTAGCGGCCTCTTCTTCTCGGCGACTCGACGTACTCCTCGTCTCGATCGGCATGGCTCAGTAATCCGGCTCGAATGCGACCAGAAAATGTGCACTACAGCCGGGGGAGCCAGCGGACTGTAGATCTGTTCTTCTCTCTTCGATGCCCCACCAGCCGCAGTGCTTCTGGCCGTGAGCCGGGTCTGTCGGAGAAATAAGCGAGACCACAACTTTTCTTGCAAAGGTGCTTTATTGTAACGAAATAGCAATAAAGCTAGCACCGTTGCAAATATTTAACCTATTTTATGGGAGAGCCACTACTTGCCCTAACACTGCCCTACTCTAAAGCCTGTACCCTATAGATATATACTAAAGCACAGGAACTTGTCTGGGAAACTTATTGAGTCGTAACGAAACTGAACGGAACTGGAACGGAACTGAATGTATGGCCGCGCTCTCCGATATTTATAGTGCGCGGCCAGACGCGCGGCGGCAATCTTCAAAGAAAACCGGCGCCGGGTGTGGCGCCACAATGTCTAGGATTTGTTAAATCCTACTTTTCGCAATCTAATCTTAATAATTTTATCTTAGGTAGTTTCTCCTACCTCTAATTAACTAGTGTGGCCCTCTATCGAGTGCAACGGTACTACCTTTTTACAAATATATACAAAACAAAGTACGTAATGCCCTAAGACCTACCGAAAACTAATTACAATGTATTATTTCTTATTTACATACAAGGATCTAACACAAATACACTTATACAATAACAAACAAGAGTGTTATATACATTGTACGCTCTTACAGGACCTCGGAAACTCTTACAATCACAGAGTTGTACGCCTTTTCAGGTCGTACTATCCTGTAAACTATCTTTATAGTACCGAAAAGCGTCTAAACATATGCCTAAGGCTTATACTTACATTATACATACTATTTACAATCGTAAAACATTTGTTTTAACAAAGAATTTTGCACTTTTCGGATTTTCGTAATTGCGAGTTCCCGCATATAAATACTATCTCGCAAGAGTCGACTCGTAATGTTGTCGACTGCGTGGAACTCGCTTTATTCGTAATATGCCTAATAGGCAAAGATCATAGCTACATAAAGCCTTATTGTTTCTATACAATAAAGCTGTATGTAGGTCTTAGGGCGAATAAAAGACGAAAACAAACATTATTTATTACAAAAAACTTACGAACTAAACGAAACATACATTCTATCCTGCCTTACTATCTATTTACATTAATATTTACAATAAAAAACATGTCTGTGCTGCACAACTAGAAATCTCCAAACCGTGCGTTTTTTCTCAGCACTTTTTATTTATTTCGCACTACTCCTTTGTGGAATCGATTACCAATGGGGGTGTTTCTGAGCAATTCCTTGAAACTGTGATACAACTTGGGGACCTTGAGAAAAAATCTTACTCATTCTTAAAAGGCAACGCAACTGCTAGACTTCTGGTATTGCAAATATTCATGAGCAGCGATCATCTTTTACTATCTTTTACCGCCTCCTAGTTGTTTGTCATTTCTCTTCTTTAAAAAAATTACATATTATGTAAAAAATTACATATACTATTAATAAATACATATATAAAAATAAAAAATAGTTAACAAGTCATAAATATTAGAAACTTAGGCATAGATAAATCAATATGTGTGCTATTGCAGTGCAAAGCAGGAGTGGATCATAGAAACGGCAAGAGCACGTGACGTACTGGCTGCGCGGGCCGCCCACACCCCGCACTCCCCGCACACCCCTCACCACGCGGTGAGTGCCACTCCACACTGACACACCGGCCACACCCCCGCCCGCACCCCGCACTCCCCGCACACCCCTCACCACGCGGTGAGTGCCACGCCACACTGACACACCGGCCACACCCCCGCCCGCACCCCGCACTCCCCGCACACCCCTCACCACGCGGTGAGTGCCACGCCACACTGACACACCGGCCACACCCCCGCCCGCACCCCGCACTCCCCGCACACCCCTCACCACGCGGTGAGTGCCACGCCACACTGACACACCGGCCACACCCCCGCCCGCACCCCGCACTCCCCGCACACCCCTCACCACGCGGTGAGTGCCACTCCACACTGACACACCGGCCACACCCCCGCCCGCACCCCGCACTCCCCGCACACCCCTCACCACGCGGTGAGTGCCACGCCACACTGACACACCGGCCACACCCCCGCCCGCACCCCGCACTCCCCGCACACCCCTCACCACGCGGTGAGTGCCACGCCACACTGACACACCGGCCACACCCCCGCCCGCACCCCGCACTCCCCGCACACCCCTCACCACGCGGTGAGTGCCACTCCACACTGACACACCGGCCACACCCCCGCCCGCACCCCGCACTCCCCGCACACCCCTCACCACGCGGTGAGTGCCACTCCACACTGACACACCGGCCACACCCCCGCCCGCACCCCGCACACTGACATACCTGCCGCCTGTACACGCCCTGCACTGCTATTACAACTATTACAAAAAATGTTTATCTTTGTGTGAATGCAGAAAAGTCACAGACTTGGTGATTTTATATAAACTTAGGAACAGCATAATTGCCGTTCCTGTGTTGCTCAATCAAATCAGTCTACGATCTTCGTCAACCTTTCTGTGAAAGGGGAATATAAATCTATTTCACCTATCCACAGCTCAGACTTGATATAGACAAAATTCCTTTTTGATGAGGGTGAGCGAAACTCAATGTAGAAAAGTGTCAAAAACTTGATCTTGGTTTGTTTAACTTGGTTTGTGTAAAAATAGATAGTTTCTTCGATTGATTGTTTACAGCATTGTAAATGCTGCTGTCCGTGTTTGTTATACTTATTTTATACAAGCCAGCGCTTCCAACTATACAAGGCCTAAATTTGACCTCACATGGAGTACTGATCTCATCTCTGAGCCGGAGCTCCCCAGTAGCAGCTTCTTCCTCTTTATCAGTCACAACCGTCGACGATCGGGCTATTTCTAATCGACTTGACTCTTGCATTACGCAAAGTTAAATAAAAGCAAATAAAAAGCAAAAAAAAACGCAAATAAAAGGAATTGTAAGGAATGGGGCAAACTTATCCAATTTTATGTTTCACACTTCATAGTGTAAAGTGCTATTCGATTCTACTGAAGATGCTTCGGTTACGAAGTGAAATGTGCGTTGAATACATATTTTTGTGTTTCACTGCCGTAGCTACTGACGTCTGAAAAATTGGACGTGAGTGGACCACTATGCCACTGTGGTCTCATTTAATTTTCAGACCTTAGATAAGTTTGCCCCATTTCTTGCACTATTTTTTGTTTTAGTTGCATCACAGCAGATTCATATAAAATTTCGCGGAAATTTTGCAAATTAAATAGGTACCTTAATTTCGTCTTTGAATTATGTATTTTCGCAAAGCAACGTGAATGAATCTGAATATATAAAATAGTTTGATTGTTCCGTTGCTATGATGTATGCATTTGATGTGCCGTTTGTGTGCGCAGGCCCCGGACACCGCCAGCCCCGAGCCGCGCGCGCCCGCGCACGAGCAGGCCGTGAGTATCTGCACTACACACCTCACACCATACACTACATACCACATACCACACATAACATAACAAATTTTATAAAATGGTAATTTTTTTTTGTAAATTGTAAAAATTTGGATTGAACATAAAATTATATTTTGTAAATTGTAAAAATAACTTTTTGTTGTGAAATAATTCTTGTAAATATTGTAATATTACAAATAATTGTAAGACATGAAATTGAAAAAAAAACCCGCTGAGTTACTTCCGCCGGATCTTCTCAGAGTGTGGCCGCGTTCCGATCCGGTATATTTACTATAAGGAAATCGACCGGAATTCAAATGTTTGCACACCATATTATGGTAGAATATAATGGTAATTTAATTTATTTTTATAACTTGTGACACCCATATTCTTGCAATTAAATATTTTTTCATTTTTCCGATAGAAACCACACACCACACACTGCATACCACACACCACACACTACATAACACACACGACACACTACACACCACAAATGACACACCACACACTACACACGACACAACACACTACACACCACACACGACACACCACACACCACACACCACACACGACACACCACACACGACACACCACACACGACACACCACACACGACACACGACACACCACACCCGACACACCACACAATACATACCACACACTACATACCACACACGACACACTACATACCACACACCACACACTACATACCACACATGACACACTACACACCATACACCACACACTACACACCATACATGAATCACCACACATGATACACCACACACCACACCAATTAAAGAATAAATTTTGTGAATGGTAAAATTTCTTTGTAAAATGTAAAAATTTGGATTGAGCATGATATCTTGTAAATTGAAAAAATATTTTTTTTGTTGTGAAATAATAGTTGTTAATATTGTAATACATAAATAATTGTAATACATGAAATAAAAAAAAGTCCACTGAGTTTCTTCCGCCGGATCTTCTCAGTGTGCGGCTGCGTTCCGTTCCGGTAGTAATTATAAATAAATCGGCCGATATTTAAATTTTTGCACACCATATCATGGTAGAATATGTTGGTAATTTAATTTATTTTTAACTAGCTGTGCCCGCGACTTCGTTCGCGTGGAAAAAATCTAAAATAAAAACCCGCATAGTTCCCGTTCCCGTGGGATTTCCGGGATAAGAACTATCCTATGTCCTTTCTTGGGTCTCAAACTATATTTGTACCAAATTTTATCCAAATCGGTTTAGTGGTTTGGCCGTGAAAGCGTAACAGACAGACAGACAGACAGACAGACAGAGTTACTTTCGCATTATAATATTATTATGGATAACCTGTGGTACCCATATTCTTGCAAATAAATATTTTTTCATTTCATTTCACCACACACCACCATTGATAATAAAAACCCAAGATGCACAGGCCCGAACAAAATTGACACTCAAAACTGTCGCTTATTCCACATAAGTAGTTATAGATATGAAAAACGTATGTTTTTGCATATTCGACCTTAAGTGCAAGATTTATAGTTGATTTTAAAAAGCAATGTACAAAAAGTAATAAAATTGAAAATTGACAGTGACGCGATCGATGCGATTCTATTTGAAATGGGCGCACAATTTAAAATTATACGCTCATTTTTAGAGGACGTTTTTGAGACACTGATTGTGTATCTTGGGTTTTTTATATCAATGCACACCACACACAATCCCTTCACATCACATGCCTACACATTTCACATTTTATAAATATGACAAGTAGTTTTTATCTTCAGTAGAAGATATAGAATAGGACTAGCGCGGGCTTGTGTCCGCCAAAACGTCTAGGAATAAATATAAGGTCGGGGCAAAATATTTTCGTATTGTTCATATAAAGGAAAATATTTTTTTAGGTATAATTTTTTATTTATTTATAATATGTATGTGCCGTTTTGTTTGATAACTTGTTGCCATCTTGTCTGATGAAATCTGACAGGTATAAGTGTTCATGGTGTTCTTTTGAGATTAGCTTTATGCTTCCTAAAGAGTTTTGCAATGAATGAATATTTCTTTAATATGCTATGTTGGAGATAACCACTGTTCTCAACATGTTACAAACCAGATCGTAATAAACTATAACTTTTTGCAAAGATTCCAGGTCTTCACGGATTTGTAGTGTCACTATTGCTATTTTTGTCAACTACAAACTAACATATATTAATAGTTTACACGAAGGAATTTCTATTACAGATGTTCATCAAGTTAAGATATAGAAGTGTACTACGTTAACTTCGTTTGTCAAATTTATGTTTTATTATTTTGTGTAATTAATTTTATTAATAAAAATATGTTTAGATTTCTTATTATTTTATTCATTGTAGTTGTGAATAAATTATACAAACAGATTACAAATTCATGATATAACGGGTGAAGTATGAAGAAATAATTTGGTGGAGATGTGATTTATTTGACGTTCGAGTTGTGGTTGTTGACCTCGTTGTCGTAATTGGTGAGTTTGTGTAAGTCGTCTAAGCTGGGTTTGTCGTCGATATCAGCCAGCGGCTCGAGGGCCCAGAGCGCGGCGGCGTGCAGCACGCACACGGCGCCGTACGCCGCGTACAGCGCGCCCGTCGCGCACGCCAGCACCACGGGCCACGCGCGCTGGTTTAGACTCATTTCGCTTTTCCAACTCTCCTCGGTCCATTTGCGAAAGTACTGGCAGAAACTTCTAAAACATTGTGCTAATATCAGTAGTCATATCTATAAATTTAGGATACATATTTACGTGTATAGGCATATTGGTAACATTTAAAACTTAGCATCATATAAGATTGGGGCAAAAGTATTTTCGTACTGTTCATAAAAAGGAAAAAATTTTTTTTAGATATAATTTTTTATTTATTTATAATATGTGCCATTTTGATCGATGACTTGTTGACATCTTGTGGGTAGTGCCATGATCCCATTCCTGTAGAAATTTTGAGATTTTTTGATTAAAAGAATATATGGTTCACAGTGTTCTTTTGAGGTTAGCTTTATGCTTCCTAAAGAGTTCTGTAATGACTGAAACAGGTGGAAATCTGATGGAACACGGTCAGGGCTATACGGAGGATGCATCAACACATCCCAGCTAAGCTCTCTCAATTTTTGCTGCGTGACTATAGACGAGTGCGGTCTGGGGTTGTCATGGTGGAACACCACGCCCTTTCTATCACCAGCTCCGGCCGGTTTTTCTCAATAGCTTTTTTTAACCTTATCAGTTGCTTGACAGTAGAGGTCAGAATCGATAGTTTTACCCAGTGGCAAAAGCTCATAGTGGACGATTCCTTTCCAATCTCACCATACACATAGCATCACTTTGTTCCGAGTCAGGCCGAGTTTTGTCACGGTCTGTGAGACTCGTCCATGCTTCGACCATGATCTTTTTCGCACATTCTAAGTCACCCATTTTTCATCACCCGTAATCAACTGTTTAAGAAATGGTTAGGAATTGTTATGTTTCAACAAAGAATCACAAATGAAAACACGTTGCATTAGATTTCTCTCAGTGAGATCATGTGGTACTCAAATGTCAAGTTTTTTCTTGTACCCAGACTTTCGTAAATGACGTAAAACTGATTTATGATCAACATCCAGTACTTCAGCAATATCGTAGCTATAACTAATGTCTATCTTACTCCACTTTCTCAAAGATAGCACTGATTTTATCTGTGACAGGGCGTCCAAAGCGGACCTCATCTTTCACTCTAAAATTTCCAGACTTGAAACGCTTGAACCACATTTGTGGTACTATTATTGATATCGCATTAGGTCCGTAAATCGCACAAATTTTATTCGCGGCGTTCGTCGCATTTTTAGCTTTTTTGTAATAAAACTTAAAAATGTACCGAATTTCTTTGTCACATATTACGTTAATTTTGCTTGCTGGAAAAACATTTGAAAAATGGCGGTAACTAGTTTTTTATTTTTTATTTATTGCATCTTCAGAATGTCACATTTAATGGTATTAAAACCAGCCAGTTACATTCAGTACAGCCAAAGAGGTTTGATTACTAATAATACTTTTGCCCCCACCTATTAAATTAGGATAGAATGACTCATATCGAGAATAATTTATAAAGTATCTTCACGCACGAGAATAATTTATCAAGTATCTATCCCCGAAGGAATAGGCAGAGGTACAACAGGTGCACCCACGATTAGCTGAAAATACTTGGTCCCACAAATGTGATAGGTGGCAAGCCTATCGCCAACCGGGCACTTTCCATTCCCGGGCAACTTTGTGTTTCTCAGAAAACTGAAAAAACACTTCTTATGTGCCCGACCCGGGAATCGGACCCGGGACCTCATGTGGTCAACGCTAACGCTGGACCACTACACCACAGAGGCGATAATAATTTATAGTCCATCTAATTGTATAAATATCAAGAATTAATTATTACTGTCTAAGAGAATATCCAAGTATTGGGGAAATAAATTTATGTTCTATCATATTACAATACTTGTAGTCAGCTGTGAAGAGGTGAATACCTTTTCACAAGTGACTACAAGTAAATGTAGCAGTCATGATGCTGCCTCTTATATAAAGAATTATAAAATTCCAAAATTGCGTCAATTGTACATTGACCTGAACAGGCATAATTTATTGTAACAATTTACTTTCAAATTCCATGTATCTACAAATCCTAGATCAATTCTTACCAAATTTATATGCTGAGAAAAATATACCCTGCCAAACAAAAATATTTTCCAAATCGGATAAGGACCGAGTTCAGAGTTAACAAACATAAAAATTATAACCGAATTGAAAGCCTCCTTTTCGAGAAATTGGTTAAGATTATTAAAAAATCAGGATTACCTATGGTGATAGAAATTTTAATGAAATTTAGAACATTGCAATCAGTTCGAATTTATCGGGAACTAAAAGCCATAACGATAACTATATTTGACAGATACTTCGAGTCGATTAAGTTTTATTTAATTTACATACATTTATGAATTTAAGAACTAGACTACCGACCTACTTCTTAATCATCATTTAAAAACTTAAAAATTAAAACCTGCATTCATGCTAAACTAGCGTTAGTGTAGCTGATGTAAATAGTGCGTTGGTGTTTTGGTTGCCTAGGGACTAGGTAATGCGCTAATGTTTTGAGTGCCTAGGGACTAGGTAGTGCGCTGGTGTTTTGGATGCCTACGAACTAAGTAGTGCGTTAGTGTTTTGGGTGCCTAGGGACTAGGTAATGCGCTAATGTTTTGAGTGTCTAGGGACTAGGTAGTGCGCTGGTGTTTTGGATGCCTACGAACTAAGTAGTGCGTTAGTGTTTTGGGTGCCTAGGGACTAGGTAATGCGCTGGTGGATTATGTACCTAGGAATGCTGTAGTGCGTTTGTATTTCGGTTAGTCACGTGTGTGTGTGTGTACCTGAGCAGCGGCAGCGCTCGCTCGAGCAGCCCCACGAGGCAGTGCAGCACGTGGCTCAGCACTAGCACCAGCACCCACACGCACAGCAGGTACGGCGGCCACCGGAAACTGCCCAACGCCGCCGCTGCAACACCACACTCACTCACTCACATTCACTAGCAGTTCCAGTACAAACAGACCCCTTTCGAAGGGTTATAAGAGTTTATTTTCCACCAATTTTCATTCACAAATTTTATGTTAGAATTATATTCAAATGTGTCAAATTGCATTCAAATCCGTTTAGTAGTTTGTTGCGTGATTAAGTAACAAACATCCATTCATCCAAACATCCAAACTTTCGCATTTTTAATATTAATATAGATTATGTTATAATTTTATGTTACAAGTATATCGTCATGTTAATCTATTCGCAAATCGTAGGCGAAGTTGCGCGGCTCAGCTAGTGCATAACAAACCTAAATAACTAACGTAAGAATTTCAAACGTCAGGCCATCATCAGTAAAATATATTGAACCATTCTACGTCAGTACATCACAAAATAATTTCAGGTTTTATTATTTATAAAATTGTATAAACAGTTCCTCTGTTTACGTATGCTAAATATAAATTTGATAATGTTCGGGTATATGCCCTGAGCAAAAGTATTTTTAATTCAATATACGAGGGTGAATTGAAAAGTACTCGGACAAACACAAATACATTCAATCCTAAAAATCAAATCTACCTACATTATTTAGATCAGTTCAGAGTAGTTAATTGTGTGAAGTTCGAAACGAAGCAATCGGACATACTTTCTGCAAATGGAGCAAATTCAGTAGCGTGCCGTCATTAAGTACCTCCATAAGAAGGGGCTATCACCGAATACCATACATGATGATATGGGCAGAACATAAGGGGATCTGCTCTGTCTTAATCATCCGTCAAAAAATGGATAGCTGAATTCAAGCGTGGCAGAGAGAGTGTAAAGATGAACCCCGATCTGGAAAGCCTTCGACGTCCACTACTGACGAGAGTATTAAAAAAGTACTTGATTTAATTATGGGAGACCGCAGATTAACAATTAGAGAGATAGCCGAGATTATAGGCATCTATTATGAACGAACTCAAAATATCATAGTCAACGAATTGGGTTTTCATAAAGTGTCTGCGAGGTGGGTTCCGCGACTGCTTTCAGTTGAACAAAAAATGACGCGATTGACTATTTCACGTGTCTGGAGTTATTTGAAGAAAGATGCAGATGATTTTTTGAATCGTTTTGTTACAATGGATGAAACCTGGGTTCATTATTGTACGCCAGAAAAAAAACAACAATTAAAACAGTGGGGAAGACCTGGTTCACTACCCCCTAAAAAGGCTAAAGCGCTTTTGTCGGCAAATAAGGTAATGGCTTTAGTATTCTAGAACACGAAGGGTGTGATTGTGATTATCTTGAAAGTGATCAGACTATAAACTCTGATTACTACTGTGTCTTACTACGTCGTTTATGAGAAGAAATAAAAGAAAAACGTCCAGGAATGCTCAGAGTGCTAAGTGTGAGTTTTTCTTTTCGCATTCGATCGTGAGCGCGTTTCGAGTTTACTAGGGATTTGTACAGCGCCACCTAGTGGTAAACTAGTTTCTCACGTTTACCACTAGGTGGCGCTGCACAAATCACATACAAATTCCTAGTAAACTCCAAACGCGCTCACGATCGAATGCGAAAAAAAAACTCACACTTAGCACTCTGAAGAAAAGTCCTGTTTCATCAAGATAACGTCCGTGTTCACAAGTCTGTGCAATCAATGGCTGAAATCCAAAATTGTGGCTTTGAACTATTACCGCATCCGCCTTATTCACCTGATGTGACACCGCCAGACTTCTTTGTTCCCTAACCTAAAAAGTCCTTGGGAGGTCAAAGATTTTCGACAAATGACGAAGTCAAAACAGCAGTAGACGCATATTTTGACTGAGGAAGAGTCATTTTTTTTCAACGGTCTATTTTAAATGCTTTAAATTGGAGATGGCAAAAGTGCATGGAACTTGATGGTTATTATGTAGAAAAATAAAAATATATCTAACTGATTTAGTATGTTTATTTTCTTGATTAGGCCGAATACTTTTCAATCCACCCTCGTACGTAAATAATATTATTAAAAGCCGCATGAAATTATCTGAAATTATTTATCGAATCGCAGCGCTTAGGGCTCTTTCACACATGAACACAAGACATCGCGTAATTCTACGATGCTGCGTAGTGCGTTGAAAATGTATCAAGAGTCCTTAAAGTTCGTTATGTGAATCGGGCTGGTCTTTCGGGTTTCGGGTTTTCGGGTCTTTCTGGTTTCGGGTTTTTGTGCAATCTTAACAAAATAGAGTACAGACCTTGCAAGAGATGTGCCTGCGGCCTGACGAAGGGCAGCGTGGCGCGGGCTCCCGGTAGTGTGTTGGGCCCCGGTAGCGTGGGGAGCCCCGGTAGCGTGGGGAGCCCCAGCAGGGTAGGGGGCCCCGAAAGGGTAGGGGGCCCCGCGGGGTCCGCCAGCGCGTACTCGGAGGCGAGGCGTTCCCCGCTGCCCGCACTCACCGACACCACGCCCGCGCGCGATGCCTGACAGACAGCGCAAACAACTCATTACATATTTCCCCGTGTTGGTTCCGGGCTCCTTTGAAGAATAGACCAACTGCCGTTCTGTCAGGCAGGTCTTAAATGGTGACCGATTGACTATGCGAGTCACTACCATCGTGGCTACTAGGTGCTAGAGTTCTGCATCGTCTCGCCCGGGTCTGGTACCACCGCCTTACCTATTCCTGCCGCAATAGCGTCAATGCTTGTCGCTGTCGTGTTCCGGTTTGGAGAGTAAGTTAGCCGGAAAACTTATTCATAGGCACGAATACCCCACCATAAGATAGCCATGCACCATTAACATCTTTGGTGTCTATAGGCGATGGTTGACTCTTTCCATCAGAAGACCTATCTGCTTGCTTGTTTTCTATCTTATGGCATAAAATAATTACATAAATAATGCCATTTAAAAAATTAGATCTACCTTAAATATTGACTGTACACATATTTTTCAAAAACCACTGAGTCGATTTCAATGAAGCTTGGACAATTCCCTAACTTGAAATGTACCTGATTTAAATCAAAAAGAATTATCTCAATACGATATCGGCTTTTAGTTGTCGAGAAATTCGTGGAAAAACATAAAAATATACAAACATTCACACTGATGAAGATTAGTACACGTGCTTGGACGCTTTAATAGATCATCATACTTAAATATCATTAAATTCCAACAATATTACATACATACATATCAAATTGATAACGAAAAAGATCTTGTCTAAGCCTAAAGGATTAATCCCATCATATTATTATAATTTAGGTCTAGAAAATTTTCGATATTTCTAGTCGAAAATTTACGTGTTTTACCTTTTGTTTGTTCAATACTAAACAAGACTGGATGGGATATGCATAATGCAACTTGCATGAAATCCAATTACTACCAGTTTCACTTGGAAAAATTATGACACTATCAATTTTAACTAATGAGTAATTATTGATTTTTAAAACAGGATCGATATCTTACTGGCTGTCGGCTGTCGTTTGTATTTTACAAGGGATAAAGTTGAACAATATTCGACGTACAAGTAGGTACATAGCTAGCAGTAGCGGGTTTACGCTTGATGCTACCCTAGGCCCCGACTGATATGCCACGTTTTTGCTAAGAACTGATTATTAATATAAAGCATTTAATTCATAAATTTTACCGCCCCTAGAATTATACCGAATTTGCGGCCTAGAACTACAAGCTCGGGTCTCACGAACCGATGGATTAGTCTGCCACTGATAAATAGCAGGTGTGAAATACCATACGACTGGTCAAATGTTTTTAAAAATTTACAAACAAACATAATAACAAAAAATTTCCTATAAATATAACAATTCCAAGAGAACAAAAAGAAAACTATTATAATTATACATTTTTTATCGTCGGTACTTGGTGAAACTCCATTTTATCACAATATTTATTAATTAATAATAATAATAATAATGAAACCGTACAAATGTTATAAAATAATGATATTCTGTTATAATATTAGTATTAATTTGAAACTAAACTATTTGATTATTATTTGTCAGTAATTAATAATAACATATTAAAAATCCAAGCATACAAATATTTGCAAAAATATGGTTAAGACTATGTTTGGCAATCGGTATTCGGTACTATTATCTGCTTACCCATTTGAAGTAAAGATTTAAACCACACTCATAGATAATTCCTAAGATTTCACAGACAATTTGGCTTTCGACGATTTCTTACGATTGTTACTTTTTTAATAGAAGTTTTATGAATTAATACTTTCTGTAGAATAGTTGTAGAGCTCACGCAAAGCGTATGCCATAACATATCTATATGTTAAGGTACATTTACAAATTGATGAGATATAACTGAAACGTATTTAAAACGGAAATTCTCATTAAAACTATTTACTAATAGCCCAATAAGTAAATGAAATTGCATGCTGTAAAGCAAAATTTTACTTATCGTTTTACAAAAGCGGAAAAATTATTCCCGGGATAAAAATATGGCTTACGTCACAATAAACTGTAAAATTATAATGTAACCTTACAGTAGGAGTAATTCTTCCATAGTAAACTGGCAGTTTTCTCTCTTCTTTCTCTTTTAGTTTAGTCTTGTCCTTTTCACTCAATGCTTCCTTCAGATTAAGCTCCGTTTTGGTGAATGACGGATGGTCACCGCACATGCTAAAACGTTTTCATTGGTTAGATGGTGCATTATTACTATTAAAAATCGTCGTATAATTTTTGTCATTTACCTATATTAAATGAAAAAATTGTATACTCCTGTATAATGTAATGTGTAATAATCCTGACGAGTTTTAACTTTGTAAAATGATTAGGTGCTTATTACAGTGCATTCCACTCTTTGTTATTTGCCGTACATTGTTACTGTTAAAATAATGAACTTGGCATAACACGCTGCCGCGTGTCTAGTTTTATACTTGAAAATGATTTGTCAAAGGCAAATTATAAATATACTAGCTGACCCGGCAAACGTTGTTCTACCTTTTTAACTACTCTTATTTTTTTCTATATTTTGTCACCTTTTAAACCTTCCCTGGACTTCAACAATTACTTCAACACCAAAATTAGCCAAATCGGTTCAGCCGTTCTAGACTTTTAGCGAGACTAACGAACAGCAATTGATTTTTATTTATACAGATAAGATTAAAATTTCGATGAAATACGTAACAAAAGTTTATAATAAAATGTACCTAATCTAGGAATAGTTGTTATACGTATTTTTAGACAAAGTAAGCAATGAAGATATTTTAATTAAGTACATTCTTTCTGTACTTTTCTTATAATTGTATCTTTTAAGACCGTGTAATACATTGGATATCTTTGAGATTACTATTTTTGTTATAATAATACTTTTCCACTTTAAATTACACTATGTTTATCGAGGGCTCAATCGATAAATTGCGTAACTTACACCATATTGGAGAGCTTGGTGGTTTCAATCTTTTGTGGTTCCATATTATGTAAAATCCGTGTTTATCCTAAATCATTATAATAAATATATTGTTAAAATAAATATTATAATATATAAATAATCTAACGTGACTGTGTCATTGTCGACCGCGTTTTCTATATTTGAAATACAGATGACAGCTACATAAACATTTTGTGCATAAAGTATTTGTATATAAAAGGTTTTAATGTTGTATATTTGCTTTATTTGCATTTTTATGGCATTTTTAAATTTCAACATTGTAAAAGTGAAATATATTATAAATAAATATAATGTTTTTTTATTTAGTAGGAAAGCAAACAAGATAGATTGCCTGATCGAAAAAGGTAACCATCGTCTATAGGCACCAAAGATGTTAATTGTGCATTGCTATCCGTGTGGCGGGGTTGGAATGTCACATGTATAAGTTGTGGCTGTTTCACCGAATGTAGTTTTTTTTATTAATAAAACATATTAATATTTATCACATTACAAAAGTGTTTTATTTTTTTTTAATAATGAGGTTATTGCGATCAATAAGTCTCTTGATGAACCCAGCAAACCCACGAATGATACAAATCTGTATTTTTTTCGTCATACTTTTTAACTTTCCACTACGTATGTAGATAATGAAGTTACTGATTTTACCCCGATTTTTGAAAATCGAGTTTTCACCAGATGTCCACGTTTTGAGGTCCTAGGAATCTTTTCCGACTATTTTCACGATGACGTCTGTATGTATGTGTGTGTGTGTGTATGGAAACATCTCATAACTTTTGAACGGCTGGACCGATCGAAACGCGCTTGGTGGCATTCGATTGGATTCCGCTCAACTTAGACTTCCTGAAAATTTGAACCAGCTCGATCCAGGAGATTTTGAGGAATTTTGAAAAAACAAAAAAAAAAATTTGACGAAACAGGATTTTTTAATATAACTTCCAGATTTATATACCGATTGAGTACAAAAACAAATCAGCTCTATTCCTCAAAAAACTACGTCTAATACATAAATTGCATCAAAATTGGTTTATCCGTTTGGGAGTAATCGTTGACGAAAAATTTTGTAAAAAGTGTTTTTTCGACATAGCTTTGAAATTTTTCAACCAATTATTTTTTGGTATTCTATTTTACCCCAAAAAAAACTATGTCAAATGCCGTTTCAAAAATAAGAATCGAATCTAATTCTCAAATCTTATAACTTTTCAAATATTAAAATTACGTTGTTTTAGCAAACTCACTTAATTTTTTTTAAATAACTTTCAAGTTAATTCTAATTCACCGATTTACTTAAAAATTTTGCTAGCTTTTCTCCTTTCAAAATGCGTCAAATACCGTTAATTTAATTAAAAACTGTCAATTTGTTTGGAATTTATCAATTAAGAAAATTGAAAATAAAATGTTTTTTGACATTGCATCGTTTTTCAACCTATCGATTATTTAGCTAAAGCAGTATTTTAGATTTCAAAAATTGAGTTGAATGCCATCATTGTTTTCAAAATATACAGCTTTTCAAAAATTAATATACTGCCATTTTTAACAAAATAGATGATTGAACTGAAAAATCTATGCTTATATTTTTTACTCTTTTGAGTTTAAAATACCTTAATTTAGTGGAAAGTTGCAGGGATGGCCCGTAGTGTCAACCATTTACACATTTTTTACTAAGCATAATTTACTTGTTTTACGGATGTGATATTAAAATTAAAATATTTGGACGGAATAGTCACGCTTATAACTGACATAAATAAGTTATTTAACAGTTCTTATTTATTAGGAAAATTTTTGATATTAACACACATACCGTGAATAACGTAAACCCTGTTCAGCTCGAAAAATGCATATAGGTAGGCCCTACATATGTTTTCTGTAGATAGGCCAATGGCATTACTAAAAATATGAGTTTTTTTTTTCTCAAATATCTTTCCTGTATAGCCACGTTCAGTTACAACTTATATATATGTTGCTTCAGTTTAGTAGACAAATGGTTAAGGGGGTATGTGTTGTTCAGATTCGCTACCTGCACGGGCGCTGCCTGAACCTGGAGAGCTACCGCAAGGCGCTGGTGTGGCAGAAGCGGTACCTGCAGCGCGTGCTCGCCGGCTACGAGGAGCTCGAGCGCCGGCTCGCACCTGCCAACGGGGACCCTAAACCTCCTCTGCGCGGAATTAGGAGGTTCCGGTGAGTTTTTCTTTATTTAACTGCTACATTTGTACATTATTTACGTGTTTATTGAAGTTAAGTTTTGGCACGTTAAGGAAAAATGATGAGAGTTTACGACGCGCGCGCACACCGTCACGAAAAACCGACATCATGAACTTAGTTTAACAACTTCTTTGTTTTTCAAAAATAATTGTCAACTTTTTTAATTATGTTCAAATATTTTTTTGTGATATCTAAATAAATTTTATTTAACTAGATGCGTTATAAATAAAACTTTGTTTCAGTGAATTAAATACTTTTTTCTATTTTTTGTTTCGTTTTCTCTACAAACCTAGGATAACGTAAAGGATAACATTTTTAGAAAGATTTTTATCTTGTTACACCAACGCAGTACATCTCCTTATGTGCGTATATACACGTTTTTTATACATGGTGTCCCAGAAATCAACGTCAAGCCGAAAACGGATGACGGGCCAAGGGATGGTGGTTCTAAAAAAATATTTAAAAAAAAAATTTTTACCTGCACTCTAAAAATTATAGCCATTTAAAAATAGTGAAAATCAACACTTTGTTATGATTTTTCAAGTACTATGACTACAAAATGTTTACTTAGCTTAATTAATTTGGGGGGGATTTGTTACTGAATAATGCTAGTATAAATTACAATTTAAAATTTGAACACAACTATCTTAGTTTCAGAGGTGATATCCCTAATTTGCCCAAACATGTACTCAAAATTATTACATCATTCAACTTTAACTGGCTGTGCTGAAAAAAAATTACCGATAGGCAGTAAGAATGTATCTATATGTTTGTGAAGGGCTGTAAAAAGGGTGGGGGTTATGGTTTTGGATTGTGGTTACCCCCTTTTTATGTGATTGGTTATGAATGGTTACGGAGACTAAAGAAGGAGACCGGAATTTGTGGTTATTACTATGTATTCGCACTGGTTTACACTATCTTTACAACAATCGGTTAAACAATGGTAAATGTGGTAATGGTAAAAATGGTAAAATGCTCGTAAATGATGTGAGCACGAGGTGTCACTATGGTATCTCGCGACGGACTCCGCCACTTATTCAATTGAGCATAAAATATAATGAAATACAAAAACGCTGAGCTGTTCGATTGTGTACCGCTCGAACATACTCCCGCGCCTGAGATAACAAGAATACATAAACAGACAATTCCTTATTTAAACAACTACTGATTAAACATCTATTTATAACTACTGATGTATATTAAAACAAAACAAAGTAAAATAGTAAAAAAATATAAAATATCCTATGTAAAAACATAGCAATGTAAAAACATTATGTGAAATTATTATTGTTTACAAAATAGTCAATATAAGTCAGTAATTAGACTAAAGAGTCGTCAACCGTTACAGGTTTTCGCGGAATAGGCGACGTTTGTACGTCTTTTTTTCCCGCACTAATATTAAGCGTAACACTGGGCCACCGTTTAGCATAGCCTTGTAAACGAACCCGGACACTATTATTGGTCTCACTCGACCGCAATAATAATAATAATTAATTTATTTGCAAGAAATAGGGTTACAATGATCTTATATCTAGTTTATATATTCGCCTATTCCGCTATACATTAGCATGCAAATTCATTTACAATTATTTTGAATTAAATTTATATTTTTTTATGTATACAATAATTATGTAAGAAATAAAAATAAATCTTATAATTATATATATGACTTAGATTTAGACGAAAGCCGTGTGTTTTTGTTTTTCAAGGTAGTGCCATTTATCTATGCCGATTTATGTATTGCTTTTTGTGACTATACCAAGATATAATTTAAAGTGTTATAATAAATGCAATGTTATAATACAAATCTTTAATGAATACACGTCCAGCTTATAACTATACGATTTCTAAAAGATAATGATATTAGTGTTTGTAACTAAATGAAATAAAAACAACATTCATTAAACATTGAGAAATAAATAAAGTATGTCATCAACAGAATGGATCATTACATAATAAAATCATTACATATATCTTATTCATTAAATCATTGATAATGTATATACAATTTGTTAATCTAATAATAATAATAATAAATAATTTAAAAAATGTTAGATAAATTATTATAATATGTCAAAATGTAAAACCACTGTCAGTATAAAATCTATATTACAAATAATGTCAATAATTTAATTAAAAGGTCAATGTCAAATATAATGATGAGATAATATTATAATAACCTAAATAAACAATGATAAATAAAAAAAAACATTTTTGTAAAACTCAAATTTGTAGTAAACAACTAACACTGTGCTGTCGGTACACTTCACTATACACTGGAGCTGGTAACACTGGTTGTGACCCTCCTCGCGGCGGCGCAGCGCAGTAGTCGGCTGTGTCCGACGACTGCATCGTCCACTCCTCCAATACCATGCCGCAGCTATGATCAACCCCAAGGTCAGCAACACGTATGTAGAAGTGTAGTGATGAACATCGTGTATTGATATATCGTCTGCTTCTGCTTTACTCGATTTTAAGGTTTCTATTTGGTCTCCCAGGATCGTAAGCGACGTATTTAACTGTTGGTTATCTGGTAAATCTCCCGGTCCGGAATTCCGTCCGGAAGTCCGGAAAGTCCGGAATTTTTAGGTTTATTATGTGGTTAATTTGGTCGAATTCTGGTATCAAAATAGTGGGTGAATAATTTATGTTGTTGTTTGGACAGAAGTTGCAATGAATGCAGAGTGAAATCTTTGCCTTTGATTAAGCACTCCTGATCCATGCTAATGACCCCAGCGCGGATCAGCTGTTTGACAGTAATTTTGTCATTGCAAATTATTCTAATAGAGTAATTATCACAACAGAAGTAAAAGTATTGCGAAGGTGTGTGAAATTCAACCCATCTAGTCACGTTGTGTATAGAATGTGAAGCACTCAATATGTGTACGGCAGGTGTGTGGCGTGGGCGGCGGTGGTGGCGCTGCGCATGCGCTACGTGGCCGCGCGCCGCGCCAGACTGCGGCTCATCGCTGCGGACGCACTGCTGCGGGAACACGCGTAATACACACACACATACACACACACACACACACACACACACACACACACACACACACACACACACACACACAACAGCCGCTACGTGGCCGCGCGCCGCGCCCGCCTCAGACACATCGCTGCTGACGCGCTGTTGCGGGAACACGCGTAATACACACGCAGGCACACACGCACGCACGCACGCACGCATGCACGCACGCACACACGCACGCACGAATGCACGCACGCACACACACGCACGCATGCACGTACGCACGCACGCACACACACACACACACACACACACACACACACACCACCCGCTACACTGCCATTCAATACTGTTCGTTTAGTTGTATACCTCTCGCCGCTGAATAATGGATATGGTGGTTGGCCAACTGTCAATCGGTATCAAAAGTTGACATTGTAGCATAGACAATGCTTTATAAATTCTAAAAATACAATGAATTGTTTCATATCACTACACTATTATTAAAATTATTTCAAATAATATATAACTCCAATTTTTTTTATCATTATAGAGCAAATGAGTAATGGCTCCCCTGATTGAAAAAGAAACCATTGCCTATAAACACCAAAAATATTAATGATGTATTAATATCCGTATACCGGAATGGCAACGCCACATCCATAAGTCTACCGGCTACCTTACACTCTGACAATGACAACCATTGACGCTATTGCGGCAGGAATATCTATACTAAGAAAAATGTATGGTTGCATCACAGTTCGATAAAACTATTTTACAAGAAATGGAATTCTACTACTACATCGTAGTTATTTTATAAATGGTAAAATTTTGCAATGTCTCACCTGTGTTGGTGTCATAGTTTTCTTTAATCCTGCCTTCATAGTATCAGTGGCAGTCGCTGAAATTTTTCAGTTTAGAGATAAATTTTGCCTTTAAACTTACGTGTGTGAATAGCATCATATGATTAATATCTTTGGGATGTATAAATGGTGGTTGTCTACCACTATCGATTGAGTCATACACTAGTTTTCGATTCAATGCCCTGAAAGTGTATTCAGCGACACAATGTATGCATTGTTATCGGAAAATCATGAATTATATTTTTTATTAAATTCCAACAAGGCGTTAACATTTTTTTATATATATGTCAGTGTATTTCATATACTTTAGATGGCTTGACAGATTTATAAATTGTATGTTCAAGAAATTTGGCTTATAATAATGGTTTGATTTATTTAAATTAAATATGTTTTTGTGCATTTAATTTTCCATCTCAGAGAACATTTCATATTTATTTATATTTTAAGGTAATCATCAGCATTATTTACTGTTTGCTTTGATATGGTAGAATATTAGGGATGGGCCGAAATTCGTTTTACATTCGGTTTAACCGAAGTTCGGCAGCTTGAGCCGAACTTAGACATTCGGCCGAAATTCGGTTTAAATGCCGAACATTCGGTGCTAGAAAAAGTACCTACTTGCACTATTTTATTGAAATCTACACTAATATAAAGAGCAAAAATTTGTCTTTTATATGTATCGAATTAACTCAAAAACTACTGGACCGATTTGAAAAATTCTTTTGCCATTAGAAAGATATTATATCATCCCCGAGTAACAAAGTACTTTTAAAAAATTAGAGATCCCTACCTAATCCAAGGCATCAAAATTTTATCTATGTCATTATTTTGCGGATTTTTTTGCGTGCGCTTCGAAAACTAAGAACGATATATAAAATAATTTAAGTAAATACGTAAACAAGTCATGACGTGTTGCTCTCAAGAAAGCGCGGCAAAACTGAACCGAAGTTCGGCCGAAATTCGGCCGAATTTTTTATTTTCACCGAATGTTCGGCCGAAGTTCGAATTCGGTTCAAACCACATTCGGCCCATCTCTATAGAATATTAATCGTTTAAATGAATTTTTAAACTCTTTTACCACTATCAAACCAAACAGTAAATGATACTAACTTCAAATATAAATAAAATGAATTTAATGCAAAAGTTTATATATTAATATGTATGTGTATGTGTGTGTGTGCGTGCGCCAGGTCCCCGGGCGGGCCCGCGCCGCGGCCGCTGTCTCGCTCGCACGCGCTCGCCTCGCCCGGTAAGCATTGCACTTTTTTTTGTAAATCTTTATTCTCTTTAGATACACACATCCCTATTGGTCATCCTTTATTTTTCTGTGTCGATCGCGAGAAACCTATAATTTACCATCTCAGACAGTAAGTAATAGGCAAGCGAACGCTAAACGTAGCATTACAATATTACCCTAAACCCTAAGTAAAATATTTGAAAAAATTATACTAAACCAAATGCTTAGACATTTTGATAAGTTTAGATTATTTTACAATAATCAATTCGATTTTACGTACGGTCGCTTAACCATAGATGCTGGTGTCGAATTACTGAAATACTGAAAAACTTTTAAGAAGCCAGGGAGGAATCGCAGGATGCACTTGGACTTTTCTGTGATTTGTCTAATGCATTTGACTATATCGATCATATCATCGAATCAGGCAGTTACACCACTATGGAGTTCAAATAAGGCTCTAGATCTTCTGATTTCTTACTTAAATGAAAGAATTTAAATGGTTGATATTAATGGAAAAAGGTCCGCTGGTGCTGCTGTAACCATGGGTATCCCACAGGGCTTCATTCTTGGTACACTCTTGTTTCTGATATACACAAATGACTTGCCTTGCTACGTAGGGGATCGGCATGGAATCGTACTGTTTGCGGATGACACTTCACTTTTGTTCAAAGTGAAAAGAGGAGTTGGTAAGTATGGTGAGGTAAATAATCTGATTTCAAAAGTTGTACACTGGTTCAGTGCAAATAATCTTTTCTTAAATGGTAACCAAACTAAGTGTGTCAAATTTTCATTGCCTAATGTAAGGTAGGTAGATACCAATGTACAACCGGATAGATACAAACTGGATCTGGTAGATTCCACTGCGTTTTAGGTATTTATTACTTTAGATAAGAAATTACAATGGGGACCGCACATTAATAATTTAGCTAATAGACTTAGTTCGGCAGCTTATGCAGTTAAAAAATTGAGACAGTTAACTGATGTCGACACAGCTAGAATTATATAATTTAGTTACAGCATTATGTCATAATATGGGATTCTTCTCTGGGTCATACTCTGAACGTAAGAGGATTTCTCGATTACACACACGCTGGAAAATGCTAAAAATTCATTGCATCTAAAATCTAGAACAACTTTCTAGTCTCGAAGTGGACTCGACTACATTAAATTCGGCTCAGCCTATTTCCCCAGAACACGTCAAATTTTTAACATCGAGGCTATTTCTAATTGCGTAAAGCGTTAGCGCTGCATCTACTATCGAATCTGTCATAAAAAATGTGCCAAGGAAGTACTTGGACTGAAATATACTAATTTTTCATATTTCGCTCCAGAATTAAAAGTGTCTTACTCACCAAATTGATAAATGCACAGTTATCAAAGAACCCCTTCCCTCCCTTATAAAAATAGGTATACTTATATTGCACTTCAGCTACGATAATGTATTTCATTTTCCAATATTTTTTTTACTTCATTTATAAAAAATGTTTAAATTTTCCCCTGCACGAAATTACTGCTCAACATCCATCCATTGCAAACATTTTACAAGCATGTACACAATTTTTTTAAATGTAAAAGTGCAGTGAAATACAAAGGTGTTTTTGAAGTGGTGTATTAAATTTGAAGGATTGTTGTGTGTTGCAGGCGAGTTCACCCGCTCGCCGCTCGCGGTGGCCGCGCCCACGCCCCGCGCCGAGCCCTTCACCACCGCGTGAGTCATTCCTCTGTCTATTCCATACACAGTTAGGGTATCTTTAGAACGATATGTCTACAAATATGAAAATTGTATCGAGACGTTCTTTTTATTACTTATACTGTAAAATTTTCTTTTTTATATATTATACAAATAGTAGCAATCAGATAGATTGATCTCTATAGAGATCATCGCCTATAGACTTCTAAGCTAAGATTATGGTGCTATACATATGTATATACAGTGTGTAAAGAAAACCCCGTCGGATCCGAAAGAGGTTGGTTAAAGGCATTACTGAAAAAAATATTAAAATGATTTTATTTCTGAAAATAAAAAGATATCGTTTTTTTAATATTCGTATTTTTACTTATATTTTCCTTAATATTTTAAAACTAACAACACTGGTGCTGTCCGATTCATTGTTTCGCTTTGGCGGTTCGCCTTCGCGCGGTTTTCGTTTGTCGGCTTTTTCAAAAAAGACACACGCGCCGCGTGTCCTTGTGTCGGTAGCATAGACTTAATTTCCAGGAAAAGGTAGGGATGTACCATTATTAATATCGAACATTGCTAGTTATCGATCTTTAATTGTAAGCAATTATAATAAAATATAATGTTTACTCATTTTTGTTGTTAAATTCTGTCAAGCCGCTAAATAAATTGTAATTTTGGGATATATTTTACGCTATATTATTGGTCCGGGCTCCTTTGAAGAATAGACCGTCTGGCGTTTTGTCAGGCAGTTCATAAGAGGCGAACGATTGGCTATGCGAGTCAGTAGTGACTCGTCTACTAGATATCGTAGCTACTAGGTGGTAGAGGTCTGCATTGTCTCGCCCGGGTCTGATACTACTGCCTTATTTATTCCAGCCGCAATAGCGTCAGTGATTGTCATTGTGTTAGGATTTATAGGGTTAAGTAGCTGGTAAACTTATGCAAGTGGCACTAACACCTCGCCACACTGATAGCAATGCACCATTAACAATTTTGGTATCAGTAGGCAATGGTTGTCTTTTTCCATCAGGGAGCCATCTGCTTGTTTGCTGATATAAAAAATGCAATGTTACTGGTAGCCGCTTTCGTAGTTTTCTTGTCGTTATTAACCAAATAAAACGGCTATCGCTTGTTAACAGTGGTAGAACCAAAATTAAAAATTTTAACATTGTAAAACTTTACATACCGGTCGGGTAACGTTTAATATTTATTAAAATAGTCAATTTAATTTATATGGATAATTCTTTCACTTTTCTTAAAATATAAAATGACACGATTATTTTGATAGAGTATATCATATTTTAAAGTATAGGAAAGTTTTATTCCTGGAATTTGTGGATTATCAGTTACCTCCAAAAACTATTGTTACATTCAGCCTTTTAATCAATCACGACACGTTTGTGTTTCGATCCCGGAGAACTCAATAATCGATATGAATTTAGCTGTACATTTTTTGTACTTCACAAAATCCTGAAGAAAATTAGTGAAATAATTAAATTTACCTAAATTCTACACAATTCGATTGATGACACAGATGGCTCCCTTAGAAATCGATACCAAAATCGCACTAAAATAAATCGATTAAAAAACCGTTAAATTATCAAATCATAAAACCGTTTACCGCCCCTATCGCCTGAAACACAGGTAACCTAGTTCAGGCTGATACATGTTAAATTAGATCATAAGGTAGTTTCAATATATTTTATATAATGCAGTGTAAGGCACGATTTATTTATCTGAATAAATATTTTTGATTTGATTTTTTTGGTTTATCGATATTAAAATTAAATAGGATAATAGCGCGTCTAGACATATTGGTTGGGCTTTCAGTTAAGATTCACACTCACCACATTGACATTGAATGGTAGGACATCTCATGGTCTAATACTATAACGGCGTCGCGTCGATACGCCATTGGCCATCTGCTTGTTTGCTACCTTATGATTAATAAAAGAATTTATTTCCTTTGAATGTCATGTTAAAATCAATTTCAAATAATTTTATTCAAATCAATTTTTATTGACTTGATATGTGTCAGTAAAGATCAAGAATAACGTATATTTTTATAGCAAGTGAAGTTTCGATACATGGGAATCTGTCCTGCTCCTGTCCTGAATTAATAATAATAATAATAATTCACGGGACAAATTACACTTACTGATCTAACCCCAAAGTAAGCAAATTATTTGCTTGTGTAATGGGTGTTAGTCAACGATACTAATACATAGAAATACATATATAAATACTAGAACATATATAATAAACACCCAAACCCGGAAATACAAACATTTATGCTCATCACACAAATGCTTGTCCCCGTCGGGGATCGAACCCGAGCCTCGTTGATCGCGTAGTCAGGGTCTCTAACCACACGACCAACGGGGCGGTCGATTATGTGAAACTAAACTGGTTACATGATGTCAAGAAAGATCTTGAACGTATTGCCGGCTTGCGCAGCATTCTTTGATAATACGAATAGAATTTACTTATGTGTAGGTGTTGTCATACTTAATGTATGAAAATACCATTTAAGATTACTTTGTATTGGGAAAACTAATCAATTAATATCCATAATATAATTACACATATGATATCGTATTATGGTACCAAATAACACCTTTAATTATCCGCCAGGGTTTTTTTACACACTGTATAGCGGGATGACCATTCTTGATTTTTTCTGATTTCAAACTGATATTGTAGCATCGTCTTTCTTTACCTGTACTGTGTTAACTTGCTTACGACAATATGTTCGTTCTGATCAAATTTGTGCGCCTACCATCTTTTACTTAATATGTTTGCTTAAATAACAAATGGATGAGAATCATTACCTCGCTCTACACGGTTTATAACTAGTACGGGAGGTAAAGGTTTTTGCATTGTACCTAAAACGCATAGAACAAAACTAAATTAAGTTTGTTAACTGTAGTGATTATGTATAAATTAATAATAAGTGCAATAAATTATCTTTATCTTTAATGCCACAAGGCATATAAGTTTACCAGCTACCCTTCACTCCAAACCGGCACACGACAGTGGCAAGCACTGACGCTATTGCGGCAGGAATAGGCAAGGCGGTGGTACCAGACCCGGGCGAGACAATGCAGAACCCTACCACCTAGTAGCCACGATGGTAGTGACAGTTACAGTGTAAACTGCTGCATATTTATATGAAAGTGTAAAACAAACCTGTGTAATTCAGTGGAAACTAAATATATTCTGAAAAGTCGTTCAGTTTTAACCCGCCGCCACTCCTAAATATTGTATGATGGGACATTTTTATCTTCTTACGTATTTAGTTATTCCGTATTGGTTCAGGCTCCTTTGAAGAATAGATTACTGTCCTGCCAGGCAGGTCGTAATAGGCGACCGATTGGCTATGCGAGCCATTACCATCGAGGCTGATAAGTGGTAAAGTTCTGCATCGTTGCGCCGGCTCTGGTACCACCGTTTACTTATTCCTACCGTAATAGCGTCAGTGCTTGTCACTGTTGTGTTCCGGTTTGAGGGTAATGTTACCAATAAACTTACGCACGTAGCACTAAGACTCCATCATATGGATAGCAACGCACCATTAACATCTTTGGTGTCTATAGGCAATGGCTATAACAAGAGATTAATAACTTGTAACTCCCATATTCTGGCAAATAAATGATTTCTTTCTTTCTTTCTTTCAGATTGAGTCTCCTGATGGAAAGAGTTGACTCTTTCTATTTGTTTGCTATCTTATGATGTATAAATAAAAATAAGTCGGATTTTCCTTCTTGACGCTATAACTCCAGAACACACGAACCGATTTCCACGGTTTTGCATTCGTTGGAAAGGTCTCGGGCTCCGTGAGGTTTATAGCAAAGAAAATTTAAAAGCAAAGCAAGCCATCTGGTGGCGAAACGGAGTTCGCCGGGTTTGCTAGTGATGTATAAAAAAATACTGTAGAACATAATATGTTTAGTAATGTAAATTTAACAACACTGTCAGTAGCCTCATGCTTTACAGCTTAGGTAGCTACATGCTCTACACAGGTAGGACACAAATTGATTTTGGTTCCAAAGCACTGTCTGTCTTCGTACAAGGTTACCATATTTTATATTTACCATTACCATTGTCTTTTTCCAGTACACCCCGCAGTGAAGTAGCACGCAAGTTAACACTGAACCGTCTCGATCGCTAACATCACCACTGTCACGGCTGACCGCTGGTGGTTGGCCGCTGGTGAACTCACTGTTAACCGACCACGGACACGCACTCTCAAATGTGCTATCAAGTGGTCAGAAGTGCTCAAATCCGTGCTAAGACCACCCGTGTATGACTTAACATCAGAAATTTTTTTTTACATCCGACCATTCATAATTTGCAAAACATATTTCTTTTTTTTCATAGATGATATTTCTGCCAAAATTTTATTTAATATCCTTTTAATGACGAAATAACTTTGATATAAAATGTATATTGAACCGATCACCGAAGTTACTTGTTGAGCTGTGTATACAAATTTTAGCTTAAAACAGAACAGATTACCAAATTTTAGGTAATGTTTCGTTAATCGTATGTTGAAGTAACATTACCTACATATTTTTTTAAACCCTAAAGTAAGCAAATTATTTGATACTCAAAAACAACCAAAATAAAACATTCAACATAATTTACTATTATTTATGGGTGGTTCTATACCACATAGAAGTTTAATATTACTGGGTTGTATAATGTGGCATTACGATAAGTAATTTCAGTGCGGTAGCACCATTATACGAGAAATATGTTAAAGGAGGATAAAACCATATTGACTAATCATCATTTATTTCTATCGCTCGTGTGCACAATACAAGTTAATAATGAGGGCAAGTGCAAGATGCGCATTGTCCAGTCCGAGAGCTGCCGCGTAAGCCTAATAATTCGGTTGTACGAGAGATAAAGATAAATAATGAATCATATTTCCCGCTAGCGCGTTTTTGACATATTACCTACTATTAATTGTGTTCACCTGCTTCAAAAGGTTAAAGGATTATTAACATCCAATATAAAATATAAATGTTATTGTTAGTTAACAATACATTCGCCGGCGGTACTAACGCACGTCAGGTGTGTAGAGCGTCGTCTCTGTCGCTCGCGTGCAGTGCGCTATGTCCGTCCCGCTCGCTCGCGCCACTGCCGCGCCGGAGCATTTGTTCCCAACGCATTTCCGTATACATAAGTATTAGAATAGTGCCAAATGTATTATTAGTTTGTTACTTAAATTATTATTTATTATGTTTAGGTCACCCACACACCGTCGTTTTTCATTATCGACTGTCGGCATTTAATACTCAAGAGTGTAATAAAAAAACTATTGTTTTACAGTCGTTTGTGTCGTCATATACGAAAGCCTTGATATTTGTTGTTAGAGGCCTTTCGATAATGATGTCATGAATAAAACTATTTCTAACTAAATTAGTTATATTCAAACCTTTGCCGACTTATTAAGAATTTGGCAGAATGTTATAAATAAATTTATGTAGAATTTAGAACACTGAAATTAACCTTAGTTTTTAAATGTTTATAATAAGTTAGCTGTAAACAATGCTGGTGGTCGATAGAGAACCGCTGGTGTGTGGTCAGTGGTAACTGGTCGGGCAGACGAGCGCGGTTTGCGCATCGCTCCGCCTGTTTTATGTTTACGAATGGACTTAGTATAAATTGAAATATGTCGTCCGACTTTGCCTTAACGTTTTTAGTACCTCTTAATGAAATGGAATAGATTTTATTTTATACATGTAGCTGTAATAGCACAAACTTGCCATATCTATTCGTGTTGTTTGCTCGTAATTTATAGTGTAGTTATAGTCTGTATATAGTTGACGCACAAAGTACAAGTTAGGTTAAGACGTACGACTCGCGACCGATACATTCTCGAACGTTCCAACGACTTCGGGACCATTCTTTAACGATTTTTTTTGTTTAATTGTATGATTTTATATAAATTTGACGAATTTTATTATGTGAAAACACAATGGTGTTTAAAAAATTGATTATTAGCATTCCCCCTTGACATAACCTACCCTTACGTTCTTTCCCAAAACAATGAAAATTGTGATGTATTTGATATTAGTTTTTTTTGCTCATGAATTACTCTTTTATTTCCTATTTATGTTAGTATTTTTTAAAGTCTAACGAATCATAGGTGAATCTGTTTGTTCAACATGGCATAAGTTCAGTGCATTCTACCAATCGACACGATTATTTTTTAAGTAAATTAGACTATGATGTAATCTCTTGCAAATAAAATGTTTCCAATAATATTTACAGCCAATTTTCAATATTTGCAACACTGTTTGCGTAAAACCAAAAATTTTAAACCTTTAATTTATAATTTATATATAATAAAAATTTGGTCAAAGTCCTTTTAGCAGTTAAACGAAAAATCTATCCAGCATACATCACCGCAGTTATTGTTCTAAAGATTGTAAATCGCACCGCACCTATGCCATATTAACAAAACGTTAAGAATATTTTATACGCATATTTTTTGTCTTTTTCGTGTGTATATTGAATGGTTCCGTAATATTATTAAGGTTCTAATTTATAAGGCAGTTATTATTAACTTCAGGACAAAGTTAATATTTGTTACAATTGACAATATTTGTAAGCCAAAGTAAAAGTATTATGTGACTGAATCCCTCAGCAGTACAATGGAGACCACCGCCCACAATCTAACTCACTCGACCAAAGACTTAGGCTAGGTTTAGTTTGACATTAGTGAAACACCGGAGACAGCGGATCTTTTGTTCTTTATTTCACAATAATTTAAAATCACATTGTTCTAGTCACAAACTTCCGGTGCCATAAAGCTCTCTGAATTCAAATGTTGTAAGATATAAATAAATATTTTCTAATAAACGTCGTTTCCTTTTTTCTCCGCCAACCTAGAAAAATACCAATTAGGGACCGTCCGTTAATCACGTGATGTTTTTTTAGCATTTTTAAACCCCCCTCTCCCTTAGTATATCACTAATGGTGATGTTTAAGAATTTTTTAAAGCATTTAGGAAATACAGGTATAAGTATCATCTAATTTTATTATAGAAAATTTAAGACTACAATAATAACATCTAGAGGCAGACAGAAAGGTTGCAGGTTATTTTTGGCTGACATAAGAGTACAAGGAATGCGAAAAAGTTTGTTTTACTAATACATGAACATTAATGTAGTGTCCTCGGACCACGGTTTAGCAAAACTCAACTCCAATAAATGGATAAGCATCTTTCAAATAAATACACGTGATATATTGCTATACACCCCCCCCCACACACACACACACACCCTTCCCCCCTTGTGGTATTTTGTGTTTTTTTTATGGACCCCTCCCCCCTTTCAAACCTCACGTGATTAATGGAAATGAAATGAAATGAAATAAAATTTATTGCTCAGAATACGGTTACAGCAAAAAATATGCAGACGGCCCCTTAAGCGCCTCTCGAATGACCATATGGGTAATATGGCATTTATTGTATCTGTGGAAGTATAAGTAGGTATTTATTATATTTTTAATACTTAAAAATATGGTAAAAATGACATACGTACATACATTTCGTCACGCCAGATCATTTATGGGATAGGCAGAGAGAACTCAGTACCATATCACGATTCCTGCAGATATTTCTTGCAGCCACCACCTTCATGCTTCCATATACAAACGTTTTGATTATAAAAAACATATTTTGTATGATCAGCACAAATATTTGGATTTCCCTTTATGAGTATTCATTACATATAATTCAGTATTTATATATGTATTTCATGTCGCTTAGGTAGTTTGGAGTGAGATTTGTTGGTGTAATTTGTCCAACGATATTTATTTATTATAAAACTGTCGACTTTTATATTGTTTTGATTAGAGATATTTCGAATCAAATGTGATACGTAACTGAGTTGGATTTTCACTAGATTCTTAGATTAAGCTGAATGTTCTATGTTCATTGTGACTTCGATTTTAGGCAATATTTATCTCTGTCCACCATGAGAACCATCTGCTTGTTCGCTATCCTATGAAATCAATATATATTACTCTGGTACTACCGCCTTACCTATTCCTGCTGCAATAACGTCACTGTCGTGTTCCGGTTTGGAGGGAGGGAGGGGAGGGAAACTTATACATGTGGCATTAAACCTCGCTATAAGATAGCAACGCACCATTAACATGTTTGGCATCTATGGGCGATGGTTTACTTTTTCCATCAGGAGACGCATTTGCTTGTTTGGTATCTAATGATATTAAAAAAAAACTATTCAGTAACCGCATTATTAAACAATACTCGGCAATTAGGGCTACCTGTCCACCCAATAGTTGTATTTTTTGAGCTGAAATTCGAGAAGACAGTTTAAATTATTATCATACAAAATGTATCTTCGATATATTTATCGACTTCAAAATTAGTTGGCTTTCCAGAAAATGTGTGTTACCTAGAAAATCAGATTTCGTCTTTTCTTTGTAGTCCATTAGCAGGGCCTGACCTGACGTAGTCTGCGTCTTTCTCTTTGGCTTCTGCTGGTACGGGGACACCAGGCTAGAAATTAATGCATAATACGTTTTACTGTCACGCTGACCGCACGACGATCAGCGCTGATGTATGTAGTCTGCGGCCCTCAGCGCTGAGCGGTCAGCGCGAATCAAAAGCGCTACCTATGACTATACATACATAACATGTATCCATCAGCGCCGGCCGTCAGCGCGACACTAAAACCAGCCTTAGGATTTGAAATAGTTAAACGCCACGTATTAAAGATTATAGAATAGATACAAAAATGTGTTCATTTATAACAATACAAAAGTACACGAAAATATTAATTTGATTGATTTATGTCCGGTTCTTATATCAGTTAAGGTGCGTCCACACTTGTGACATGACGACGGACCGGACTACGCGGCATCGCTACAGGACATGTTACCGTAAATGCGGACGATAAAGGTTGTACTGACATGGTCACAAGCTATGTACGATGAAATGTTACAAGTGTAGACGCATGGTGTCGAACTACATCGGACGTACTTCGACGCGTGTCATAAATGCAAGTGTTTCCCGTTTCCCGGTCCGCGGACAAGAGCGAAATACTTTGAAAAAACGGATTTCGATGGATCGGCTCGTAACACGTGGCTTAGATGCGTGACAGTATACAGACCAGCGTCCACACTGGGCCCGGCTAGTAGATCGTAACTCCGTACATTGTCCTGCCGTTTATTCTGCGTTCAGCAGTTTCTTTCAGTGTTGGAATGAATTGAACCGTACTGCAGCTCGTGGCAATTGTTCGCGTAACAAATTTAAGTTATAATAAATTATGTCGCATAATAAATTATGCCTACATTAATTTGAACGACACGTGTGTCTGATATGGTCGCGGGATAATGTTTGGTAAAGTGTCATAAGTGTGGACGCACCTTAAAACAACTCGTTTTAGTTTCGAATACTAAATTTTCTACGAGGTGTAAGCTACGACTGTTCCTATAAATTTCAAATAACCAAACGTCCAAATAACTTGTGGAACACCTCGTTATTATCAAATTGATTGCCAATGGTTACTGCTACCAATGACAGATCGTTGATCATAGGAGCCCGGTGTTAGTTGAGTGGTTAACGACCTTGCCTATTATACCCAATAGAAGGTCCGAGTTCGATTCTCCCCAAAGATCAGCGTCTGTGTGATGACTTATGAGTTTTATTTTATATCATAGCAAACAAACAGATGGCTCTTCCGGCGGAAAGAGACAACCATTGCCTATAGATACCAAAGGTGTTAATGGTACGTTGCTATCCCTGAGAGTTTAATGCCAAATGCATAAGTTCACCGGAACACATCAGTGACAGGCTCTGACGCTATTGCGGCAAGAACTGGTAAGGTAGCGGTATCAGACCCGGGTAAGACAATGCAGAATTCTACCACCTAGTAGCCACGATGGCAGTGATTCATAAAGCCAATCATTCGCCTCTTACAAATTGCCTGGTAGAACGGTAGATGGTCTATTCGTCAAAAAGGCTCGGACCAACATGGAGGGAATATATATACAGACTGACAGACAGTTACCTTCAATATTTAAGGACGTGATAGTTGGCGGTCATATATCCTAGCGAATCCTATATTTACCTGCGCCATACTTGGACACCGCGCAGAGGTACATGTCGCGATGCGCGCTATCAACATAGCATAGCGGGGGGTGGCAGTGGCGTGTCCTTGATGTCGACTAGCGCGTACTAGGGAATATAATATCCACATTTCATGTATTTTTAGAGAAATATTGGTCAAAAATTAAGTCCCTGATTTTATTATTTCATTTTAACAAAAATCGAGTACCGAGAAGTATCGAAGGTAACTCACCAGTCAGACTGTATAAAGGGCCGTTCATGATATGTCACGATAAAATCAGGTTTTTTGACCGTCCTTTATTTTATTGTCACACTGACACACTTTCTGTGACTAGAATATTTCCTCATAAAATTGAGACACTTCCCCGCTGAATATGATAACTTTCAAATGATAGTGCACACATTTTGAGAATTTAAAATATTTAAATAGTTTTTATAATAAAATTTAAATAAAACTTTGCCCGTACCCCCCCCCCCCCCATGCCTCACATCTTTTCACATTTAGCGGGATCCTCCCCCCCCCCCTCCCCGCTTGTGTGCGAACATATTTTATGAATGGCCCCTAGGGTAGGGTTATTCAAAAGTAATTAATAATTTGAACTGTCGAAACGTGAATATATACATGATTATTGTCTTCAATGTCATATATAATTTTAAAATGTCAAAATAAAAAATAAATGTATACTTAACTAATATTTTATATAAATACAAAATATAAAAAGCTATATTCTATATTAATAACATTGACATGAAAATATTATTAATTTATTTATTTATTGGAGTTTAACAATATTTAAGCTATTCTGGCTAATTTAATATATAGATGTACCTAATTAAAAATAACAATAATTTATAATTTAATTTACTTATTCTAATGAAACCCTGCAACAAGGCGGTATTTTGAAATCTTAAACTGCTATAGATTTAAATTAAATTTCTTTCTTGCTTTATATGAAAAAACTGACATGGTACGGTACGGTAGGTACACAAACTGTTACGGTAGCAGTTTTTAAGAATCAATAAAGAAATAGAGCAACAGATTAAAAAATAAATTTACCAATGCTTACGTAAGCAAGGGGGGAGGTGGATAAGTGATTTGCTTACGTTTGCTGACATGGGTAAGGGAAAAGGGGGGGAGGGGGGGTTACTTGAACTTCGGCCCCTTTGGCTTGATTGAGTAACAAACATCCAAACATAATATATCCAAAAGTAAATATTTTGCTTACTTTGCGGATATGCTAGTCAGCCGCCCTTGCGACTATCGTCACAAAGCTTCGTACAATGACACGTTAAATGCAGATGTGACCGGCTATTATCAGCTATTTTCGCATACATTCCAGACTGCATGTGCCTTAGCGCGCATATAACTTCGGGCATAGAGTAATAACTATTCTATGACTTCGGGACGATATATGCAAGTGCGGCTCGAGAATTAGATTATTTAATTAGCCAAATGATTTTCATTTTACAAATTACTTGTTATTTTTCTTTTATTATTATTCTTTTTCTTATCTTTATTATTATTATATACACGTATGATAGTATTCTTACAGAAAATAATCTCGTGTCGCTCATGCCAGCCATGCCGAATATAGTCAATATGATCCGCGAGCTCACCACTTGTGCCACACAGCACCAGTATCTAGTGAGTGCCGTTCACTAGACGATCCGAAATAGCCATTTTAACGATCCGCCTTTGTTTATTATTCTTCCTGCACGGTCCGCTCGGATGAGCCCGTCGCTAAATTTTTTTAATATTAAAGTAAAAACATGTTTTATTCAAATTAATCTCAACGTCATGTTTGATGACTCAATATTTTTGTAATTACTACTAAGTAGATTGGAACACGGCTTAAATTAGGCTGCAGGATGGCGTTGTCGAAAAAAGACTTCTATGTGCTAACGTTCTATAGAAGGCATACGCTACGTCACTTCCGACAAGGCCCGTGTTCCATTAAAATGCAGTCAATGGACTGCACCTACGTCACAGCCCGTTGTAATTCACTTGAATACTTTGATGTACTTAAGTGCTAAGCAAGGCTTTCGACACGCAAAATGTGTTCCACTGAAGTGCCGCTCAGGGACTGCACCTATGTCACGGCTTATTGAATTAGACGCGTAAGCGCCATGAAATTCACGGCGGTTATGACCTTTTGGTCGCGAATTTCTAACGATGCAGTGCTGCCTAATATTGAATTTGGTTGGACAATTGTAATTTCAGCGCTGCAGCGGGTATTATCGAAGTGAAACACGACTTCTATTAAGCATAGGTTTACTAGTAGGAAGTTCATTAGACCCTGTTGATCAAGAATGTGGTGGCGTGCCGCGTGTGATGTGAGCAGTGTGTGAGAGGTGAGTGCGGCGGTACCTCGTCGGCGCGCAGGCCGTCCCGGTGTTCGGGCGGGCGCGGTGCGCGGTAGCCGGGCGCCGGCCGCGAGCGGTCCTGCGGCAAGTACCGCGGGAACACGCGCTGCTGGCTCGCGGCCAGCGCCGGCATCGGGTACAGCCGGTACTGCTTGCAATAGCGCTACACAACATAACAATATCAATAGAATCATCATTTGTTGTCCCCGTGTTGGTCGCGGGCTCCTTTAAAGAATAGGCCAACTACCGTTCTGCCAGGCAGGTCGTAAAAGGCGACCGATTGGCTATACGAGTCACTACCATCGTGGCTACTAGGTGGTAGAGTTCTGCATTTTCTCGCCCGGGTCTGGTACCACCGCCTTACCTATTCCTGCCGCAATAGCGTCAGTGCTTCTAACTGTCGTGTTCCGGTGTGGAGGGTAAATTAGCCGGCAAACTTATGCATGTGGCATAAGACCTCGCCATAAGATAGCAACGCACCATTAACATCTTTAGTGTCTATAGGCGATGGTTGGCTTTTTTCCATCAAGAATCCTATCTGCTTGTTTGCTATCTTATGATATAAAAAAATATTACAATTTTACAAAACTCAATTGTTTACAAACAAAATTATTATCAAATTCTTAAAAATAGTAGGGAATAGACTTATGTTCTTATAAATCTCACGATTCATCAAAACAATTATAAAATACTCAAACAAATTAAAAAGTCTTAAACTCTTTAACAACAAAAACAAAAAGTATCGCTAATGTAAATATTTTTCAGGTTTTATCTTGGTAATTTGTTTTATTTTTGTACCTGTTTAGCAAATTAAAGGGTAAAGGTACTATTGGTTCAGGACCTACAATTACTATGTTAGACCATTTTTTCACTAACTCACCGGCGATGTCGTTCCCTAAAGAGCCACTGTGACCTTTAATCCATTGTACAGTGTCCTTGCATGATGTCCCTAGTTGTTGAAGCAGTTTCCTGCATTCGTGTACTAGGCTGTTGCTTAAATAATTGGAGTTCAGTGATTTCAATACAGCCTGGCTGTTTGTTGAAAATCTGCGATCAATGTCTGTAATATTCCTATTCAAGACAGCTCTTGCGGCTATGGTAAGTCCTAGGCATTCTGCTTGGAATATTGAGTTGTGTTTGCCTAGGTTAGTGCTTATACTAGTAGTGGGATTAAATGTTATTTTTGTTAATGTGTTAAACGTTAATGTTAAAAAACAATAACATGTTATGTTAAAAGTTAATTGTTATAACACTTTTAACTAAACACAGGATGGATAATTTTAACAATAAGCAAGTATGGCCCGTTCAAATGAATACTAAGTTAATAACTACAGATTTGGTTAGTAATGTTATTTGTGTGTTTTATAATGTATGCAAACCTATCACCAAGTATTTCATGCGGACTTACAGGTAAAGTCAAATTGGTGTATGCTGCGATATGTTTCAACCTAAGATGAGTTTTTTAAATTGGTTGTAGAGAAGTGTAGCGCGACTATACGATTTTTTTGACAAAACTTGCACATTGGACTTTTGTTACTATTGTCATTTTTTTCAAAATAATCTCAAATAGCAACCATACTCCGTCTACGTCCAGCGCACCTAACAATTTTGACTAGATGATTCAACGAACGCACCACCTGATATTCTTTTGCCACTTCTTTTTTGAAAATTTCGACATGAAAAATTAAGCCCGTGGTAGTCCAAAAACTTTGGTCGACAATAGCGAATTCAAGGCGAATATGGAAACAGCTTTCGATGTTAGCATTAAAAAAATAATAGTCCATTTGCATTAAATTGGCAAGGCAAAAAACTTGACAAATGGGAACGTTCACACACTTAATAGTAGAGGAGCCCAACAGGGGATTTTGAGATTTAGCGCCAAAGACCTACATTTGTAGGTCTTTGTTTAGCGCAACAAATTAGGGTGGATACCTCGCATATTGTTGAGCCTCTCCACCAATATAAGCCCTTGATACAACACCGGGCATCAAAAGCTGTACAAAAATTCCAATAACTTGTGGAAACATGACAAATTCCACAAGCCGGTGCAGAAGCAGTGGTTGGAGTAGGTCACTAGGTTGTGGACACCGCATGTTCGCTATAGCACACTCATGTCGATTGCTTGATGTGGTGGCAAGGCTGGTCTCCCGTGTTGCTCCGCCCCCCGCAGCAGCTGGTCGGCGTAGGTCATTAGGCTGTGGACACCGCATGTTGTTTCAGCACACTCACGTCGATGGCTCGGTGTAGCGGCAGGGTTGGTCTCCCGTGTTGCTCCGCCTCCCGCAGCAGCTGGTCGGCGTAGGTCACTAGGCTGTGGACACCGCATGTTGTTTCAGCACACTCACGTCGATGGCTCGGTGTAGCGGCAGGGTTGGTCTCCCGTGTTGCTCCGCCTCCCGCAGCAGCTGGTCGGCGTAGGTCACTAGGCTGTGGACACCGCATGTTGTTTCAGCACACTCACGTCGATGGCTCGGTGTAGCGGCAGGGTTGGTCTCCCGTGTTGCTCCGCCTCCCGCAGCAGCTGGTCGGCGTAGGTCACTAGGCTGTGGACACCGCATGTTGTTTCAGCACACTCACGTCGATGGCTCGGTGTAGCGGCAGGGTTGGTCTCCCGTGTTGCTCCGCCCCCCGCAGCAGCTGGTCGGCGTAAGTCACTAGGCTGTGGACACCGCATGTTGTTTCAGCACACTCACGTCGATGGCTCGGTGTAGCGGCAGGGTTGGTCTCCCGTGTTGCTCTGCCTCCCGCAGCAGCTGGTCGGCGTAGGTCACTAGGCTGTGGACACCGCATGTTGTTTCAGCACACTCACGTCGATGGCTCGGTGTAGCGGCAGGGTTGGTCTCCCGTGTTGCTCCGCCTCCCGCAGCAGCTGGTCGGCGTAGGTCACTAGGCTGTGGACACCGCATGTTGTTTCAGCACACTCACGTCGATGGCTCGGTGTAGCGGCAGGGTTGGTCTCCCGTGTTGCTCCGCCTCCCGCAGCAGCTGGTCGGCGTAGGTCACTAGGCTGTGGACACCGCATGTTGTTTCAGCACACTCACGTCGATGGCTCGGTGTAGCGGCAGGGTTGGTCTCCCGTGTTGCTCCGCCTCCCGCAGCAGCTGGTCGGCGTAGGTCACTAGGCTGTGGACACCGCATGTTGTTTCAGCACACTCACGTCGATGGCTCGGTGTAGCGGCAGGGTTGGTCTCCCGTGTTGCTCCGCCTCCCGCAGCAGCTGGTCGGCGTAGGTCACTAGGCTGTGGACACCGCATGTTGTTTCAGCACACTCACGTCGATGGCTCGGTGTAGCGGCAGGGTTGGTCTCCCGTGTTGCTCCGCCCCCCGCAGCAGCTGGTCGGCGTAAGTCACTAGGCTGTGGACACCGCATGTTGTTTCAGCACACTCACGTCGATGGCTCGGTGTAGCGGCAGGGTTGGTCTCCCGTGTTGCTCTGCCTCCCGCAGCAGCTGGTCGGCGTAGGTCACTAGGCTGTGGACACCGCATGTTGTTTCAGCACACTCACGTCGATGGCTCGGTGTAGCGGCAGGGTTGGTCTCCCGTGTTGCTCCGCCTCCCGCAGCAGCTGGTCGGCGTAGGTCACTAGGCTGTGGACACCGCATGTTGTTTCAGCACACTCACGTCGATGGCTCGGTGTAGCGGCAGGGTTGGTCTCCCGTGTTGCTCCGCCTCCCGCAGCAGCTGGTCGGCGTAGGTCACTAGGCTGTGGACACCGCATGTTGTTTCAGCACACTCACGTCGATGGCTCGGTGTAGCGGCAGGGTTGGTCTCCCGTGTTGCTCCGCCTCCCGCAGCAGCTGGTCGGCGTAGGTCACTAGGCTGTGGACACCGCATGTTGTTTCAGCACACTCACGTCGATGGCTCGGTGTAGCGGCAGGGTTGGTCTCCCGTGTTGCTCCGCCTCCCACAGCAGCTGGTCGGCGTAGGTCACTAGGCTGTGGACACCGCATGTTGTTTCAGCACACTCACGTCGATGGCTCGGTGTAGCGGCAGGGTTGGTCTCCCGTGTTGCTCCGCCTCCCGCAGCAGCTGGTCGGCGTAGGTCACTAGGCTGTGGACACCGCATGTTGTTTCAGCACACTCACGTCGATGGCTCGGTGTAGCGGCAGGGTTGGTCTCCCGTGTTGCTCCGCCTCCCGCAGCAGCTGGTCGGCGTAGGTCACTAGGCTGTGGACACCGCATGTTGTTTCAGCACACTCACGTCGATGGCTCGGTGTAGCGGCAGGGTTGGTCTCCCGTGTTGCTCCGCCTCCCGCAGCAGCTGGTCGGCGTAGGTCACTAGGCTGTGGACACCGCATGTTGTTTCAGCACACTCACGTCGATGGCTCGGTGTAGCGGCAGGGTTGGTCTCCCGTGTTGCTCCGCCTCCCGCAGCAGCTGGTCGGCGTAGGTCACTAGGCTGTGGACACCGCATGTTGTTTCAGCACACTCACGTCGATGGCTCGGTGTAGCGGCAGGGTTGGTCTCCCGTGTTGCTCCGCCTCCCGCAGCAGCTGGTCGGCGTAAGTCAGCAGTCGGTTGTCCGCGTCCCGCAGCCCGCGCTCCGCGTCCTCTCCGTAAAACTTTAGACGCGCCGCTCTCTCCGCGGTCTCACGATCTTCACGTTCTTTCTGTAAACATTTTGTTAATATTAAACTTACGATAATTGATAGGTAATATGTTTCAGTTATGATGATTCCATATATAAATATTTTTTTCTAGCACGAGATAAGTGCTAAATAACATACGTGGAGTGCCAAAGTTAACCATTTAGTTTTGTTTTTTTAATTTATGAAGTGAAAACTTCTTTAGACGCGTTGGGTATTTTTTCAGATGGGAATTGAACTCGCGACATGTTACCATAACCGACACCTCTATATAAGTAAGCACATAATACAATATGGTGTAAGAACGTACATAGATACAGTGACCAAAATACCGGTAGCGGGAAGATAGAGGAAAGATAGAGGAAAGTAGAGACAAGGTAGGGTAAAGACAAGGTAGGAGAAGGTAGGGGCGAGATAGTTAGGAAAAAGGTAGAGGAAAGCTAACGGAAAGGTAGCAAGAGGTTAGCGGGAAGGTATGGGAAAGGTAGGGACGAGATAGGGAAATATAGGAGGAAGGTAGGGAAATATAGGAAAAAGTGGGGGAAATAAGGGAAAGATAGGGGAGAAAAGGAAGGAAGGGCAAGGTAGTCTATAGGTGATGGTCTCTTTCCATCCCTGATTATATTTTTAAACGATTTTCCTCCCTGATTATATTTTTAAACGAAATAATAGGAAAGTAGCGAGAAAGTAGCGGCAAGAGGAGGTTGTGGAAAGACAGTGGGAAGGTAGGGGTAGGTAGGGAGAAGGTAGCGGGAAGGTAAGTGGAAGATAGCAGGAATGTAATACGATGGTGGCAGGAAGATTACGGGAGGGTAACGAGAAGGTAGCGGAAAAGCAGCGGGAAGGTAGGTTAAAGGTTGTGGGAAGGCAGCGGAAAGGTAGAGGGAAGGTAACTGGAAGTTAGGAAGAAGATATGTTTGTATGTAAGGAGTAATCTGTGCTTGTCAATACGGTTTCAAGTACTCACTTCTGTCGGCAGTCTGACTGTTTCCGGTTTTTTTCTTTACTTTAAATAAAAACAGTTATTTTACTATTGAAACTAGTGAAAACCGTGTGTAAAATTAAATTGATAGTGACAGCGGTAGTTTACGTAGTAACGAACACCAAAGAATTGATCGATATTATACTCGTAACTGTGAATTGCATTCGCAATGATGAACTCATTGAACAACCGACACTTAGTTGATCAGACGTTACCTGGCTTTAAGGCAAGATCGCTGATACAAATCCATGAATTGATTGAACCCCAAAGTAAGTAAAATATTTGTTTGTGGCGTAGGTGTTTTTTTATTTTTTTATTTTATAAACATGCTTTTATCGCTGCTGTTTATTATGCAGCGGTTTTGTCTTTTGTTTATTATACACTAGGCCACTTTCTATGCACTTTTGTGGTACATTTTACTTAAAAAAAGATCACACTTTTAGGTTTGAGCTTTGACGTGGTGGTTTAAATTCATGTCTAGATATGTTATCTACCATTAAAATGTTATTTCATAAACATTAAAAAAATAGAAGATACATTTTGTATTAGAATTTTATTGCTGCTAACGCCATCTATTATAAAAGTAACGAGTTAAAATGCTACAAAGCTACACTAGGCGACGATCTGTGCCCTTAGTGGTACATTTTACTAAAAAAATATCGCACTTTTAGGTTTATGCTTTGGCGTGGTAGTTTTATTTCATTTAATTCATTTTCATTTACTTTATTTTAATACAATATTAATCTATTAAAACACTTGTACTTTTTAACTTCCCACTACGTATGTGGATAGGGAGGTTACTAATCTTGCTCCGATTTTCAAAAATGGAGTTTTTACCAGATGTCCACGTTTTGTGGTCTTAGGAACCATTTTCAACTATTTTCGCGATGACGTCAGTATGTCTCTATGTATGTGTGTGTCTGTTTTTTTTATATCATAAGATAGCAAACAAGCAGATGGGTCTCCTGATGGAAAGAGTCAACCATCGCCTATAAACACCAAAGATGTTAATGGTGCGTTGCTATCTTGTGGCGAGGTCTAATGCCACATGCATAAGTTTACCGGCTACCTTACCCTCCAAACTGGAACACAACAGCGACTAGCACTGACGCTATTGCGGCAGGAATAGGTAAGGCGGTGGTACCTGACCGGCGGTGTGATCACGTAACTCCCAATGCGAAATTATCGTGATTGTTTAGTTATTGCAAGACACATAATAGCCTTGTACATTAGTGGTAGTCGTTGCCGCTTGATTAGTTTTGACGCTGTGACATTGCAAAAAGTGCATCTAGTGACCAGCAAGCAATTGGCGACGTGTTTTTGATGATTTTTTCATTACGTTTAAGAGTCATCGCTGATCGCTGGCGAATTGCAAACGTTAGATGATACGCCTACCGGTCGAGCCGATGCAATGCAATGTGTGTGTGTCAACAACTCATAAGTTATGAACGCCTGGACCGATCGAAACACAGTTGATGGCATTTGATTAGATTCCACTCAACTTATACTTTCTGAATAATTGAACCAAATGGGCCCAAGAGATTTTGAGAAATTTTGAAAAAACTTTAAAAAAAACTTCGAAAAAAATTAGGTAGGTACTATATTATAGGTAGACCAGAAAATATGATGTAAAATATGTAGATAACCTTTATAATTGTTCTGTGTAGATAACATTGATTATTATATTAAATCGTGTTTCTAATAAATCAAGAAAATTTTAAAGAATTTTTCTTATACATATCTTAGAAACATTTTTTTTTTTTATTGGAACGAAGTTCCTTATCGCGCGTTGTGAAAGGGGGCTAGACGGAAAAAATTCTTACGAAAAGTTGTCACGACACTTTTTGCTATAGTAAGCTATGCGGCGTGCGCATGTTTCTCTCTCTCTCTCTCTCTCTCTCTTATAGAAAGCAAGCCAGATATTTTCATTTCTATTTCGCATTGAACAGTGTGGTGTCGCGACGATTATTTTTGTTGAGTGTATACAGGTTTTATGTATCGAAAGGAATTTCGTTTCATCCGGGTGTCCCTTGACACCTCTCAAGTTTTTTTTTGGTTTTATTTTTCTGCGCCTCCTTAGATACAAAGCCTGACGACGCCTTTGATGCGAATATAATGTTTGGGTGAAAATACGCAGGATTTTTTAGGTTAATTAATTATAAATAAAGTCCATACATTAAAAGATGTAATTCGTGTAAAAATACTTTCCTAAGAATATTACTAGGTATTATAACTTAGCGAGCCCTTACAAAGCTCTGCTTTTTGCTAGTTAATACTTTTAAATTAATTTTCTATTTAAATTCCTTGCGTATTTGATCCTAGAAAAGGTATCTGAATTTACTTGCTGAAAGTTTATTTATTTCTATACGTACAGTACTCGGCGATAAATATTGCACATCGACCTTTGGAAAGAGACAATCGGCTAATTTCGGCTTCGTAGAGCGTTATCTCTGTCGCACAAAATACAAACAGTCCGGTACCTATTAGGAGCTGTTAAAACAAGTATGATTTGCTTCTTTTGATATTTTTATTCTTTGTATAAAATACACTAATTTTTCTATAAGTGATGGCTTTAGGTTGGGGTAAAATAAAATAAAAAAACATTTTTACATTATGTTTACGTATTTAATTATTTTGGAACATTACAGCTTTAGTGTACATAATAAACACCATTATACCTATTGCTAAAATGAGACATTGCAATAAAAATAATAATAATTCTAATTCTCAATTACTTCCATTTCACTATCTGTGCTCTCAAAGAGGTCAATACCACTGTCACTATCAGCCGTATTTATTACTAATCTATCAGTGTAATTGTCTAAACTGTGTTGAATGCTTCTATATTCATTCTCACATTTGATTGCATGATCGCAAACCTTTTTCCACTCTTCAGCGCCGATCATGTTTACTTTTTCAGTCAATAATGTTTTTACTGTAGTTAAGTTCATACCCACATTTCTAGAGGCTACATAGCCTTTCAGTAGAGACCATATATTTTCAATTAGATTAAAATCCGGATGATATGGTGGCAATCGCAACACAGTGTGCCCATGTTCGGCAAGTATTTTGTCCACAGAAAACTCTGTATACCTCTCCTTGTGCTGACATATAATAGCGTAAATCTGGGTTTTTGTTAATTTTGGATCAACTGGAATTTCATGTCTGTTTAACCAGTTGATCATTTCCCGTTTAATGGTGTTTGAGTTGGGGGGTCTCTCAACATACTTGTTGTGATAGGGTGCGTTGTCGATAACTAGAACAGAATCACTGGGTATATTTGGGATTAATTGGTTAACCAGCCATTTCTCATAGTTATCGTTATTCATTTCATTGTGATAGTCACCTGTAGTGTCCGTGGATTTATACGTTAAAAAAGCACCGGGTACAAAGCCTTTTTCATTTCCCGCATGAACTATTATCAAACGTTGACCTTTTGAAATTGGCTTTTTTACTCCTTTTTTCTTATCGTCACTCCAAGATTTCCCTTTAGTGTGGGATGCATGTATATATGACTCATCCATGTAGACGATATTTTTTCCTGTTTCGCGAAATTTGCGTATTTTATCAAGGTATTCCATTCGTTTGAGACTAACGTCGTGCTTTTCCATTAGAATTTTTCGATTATCTTCCATTTTAGTGAACTGAAATCCCATGTCATGAAGTATTTTTCTCAATGTTTTTTCAGACCCATTGTAATTAATAGCTTCAGATAACTTAGCTTTTAATGATTTTATTGTTGGCAGTTCATTAAATCGTAAGTGAAAATCATACACCATTCTTCGAACAACATCGTAATCAAAATCGTCCATATCCAAACGAAATTGCTTTTTTGGTCTCCCTTTTTTTGGAGTGCTGAACTTAATTTCAGTCGAATGTGTTTCAGTACTGACTTCGTTTAATATATTGTTCAAAGTTCTTCTTGAAATTCCAGTGGCATTTGCAACTCGCTCTTGAATCTTCTTAAAATAACAACTTACATTTTCATCTACTTTTTTTTTAAATCTATCAGCTTCACTTACAAAGTATTTATAAACATTGTAGATAATTTCACGTGACTGACCTCGTAAAGGTTTCCCTCTTTTTCCGAAAGATGCCATATTACAACTTTAAATTATTTAAATTTGTGGGTGTTATCAACTCTAAATATATATTTTTTTCGTGACGCGACTATATAAACGGCGACTATATAAAATCGGCGACGATACAAAGAATAAAAATATCAAAAGAAGCAAATCATACTTGTTTTAACAGCTCCTAATAGGTACCGGACTGTTTGTATTTTGTGCGACAGAGATAACGCTCTACGAAGCCGAAATTAGCCGATTGTCTCTTTCCAAAGGTCGATGTGCAATATTTATCGCCGGGTACTGTAATACGGTCTAGTTGTCCCTCTATTGTAACTTTTGTTCCTTTTTTTGCACTTTTTTTTATTATTATCATATACATGTATTTATTTATTATATATTTATTTATTTATTTCGACCGTGTGTAGTAAATTTGCTGTCCCATTCAAATTTCTACTAAGCTTAACATACTTTTACACGTATATATATATATATATATATATATATATATATATATATATATATATATATATATATATATATATATATTTTATACATATTCTATGTATATCAGTGAAGTAGCGTATTTTCGCTCTTTTTTATTCCTTGCTTTTAGTTTTGCTTAAGCTAACGTTAGTGAGTTAATTTATTTTATTTGTTTCTTATATAATTTATATTATGTTTGTTTTGTTTTTTCATGTTTTTTGCAGAGATATTTATGTAATTTTAATTTTGTATGTAAAATTAATTAAAGTAACCGTTCAATACACATAATTTCCTTATTAACTTTATGCAGTACTCTAGAAATGTATTCCGAGTATTTTTATTTGCAATTAACAGAGCGTAATTATGTGAAACTATTTGATAACCTAATTGTATTTCATATTCTGTTCGCAGCATGGAGAACATAGCACACTCATCCAATACATGAAGTAAGTTTGAACCTGTACAAATAAGACATAAATGCCCCATGACCGGTAAGAAGTTGAGCAGTAATATTATTCATCTGAATATTTTTTAGTATTCTATATGCACATTTCATTTCAGGAAAAAATAATCTAGTGACAGCTCCAGTAGAGCTGTCCGAATATCTATTCTGCCATTTTCTTATAGTTGCTTCCCTTATGATTGCTTTCATTTTAGAAATAGGTACAGCGTCATAAATTGGACCAGTCTTTTTGGAGAGAGCTGCTGTTTTTGCCAGATAGTCGGCTCTTTCATTACCAGGAATACCTTCGGTGGGCTTTTATCCATACAAACTTAACGCACACTCCGGAATCTCTCAGTGTATTAATTTTACTATAGATGTCGACAACTATAGGATTGCAGTTATCGGGATTTTTAGGGCTTCGAGGGCTGAGCGAGAATCACTCAAAATGATTGGATTTTTAAATTTCGATCTGGGTTTTAGAAGAATTTCCAGGGCTTTCAATATAGCAATCTGTTCAGCCTGAAAGACTGAACAGTGGTCCGCTAATCTAAAAGTAGAATATTTCTTTTCTTCGTTCGATTCCCATCAGGTCACTGCTCCGGCCGTCTTGCCCTCGATTTTACTTCCATCAGTAAACAACATTAAGCTGTCACTATCATAATTTAAAATTTCCGCCTGTGTAAACGCTAGTCTAAAATCAATAGGCTCTCTAAAGGCCGGGTGAGGTAAGTCAAAAGGACTGGTTCTTTTTTGCAGATGGCCATCAGATAGATCTTCGATATGCTTTCCCCTCTTATAAAGGTAGAGATCATGTGATTCTTGAACTCGGAGGTCAAAGGGCAGTATTCTGGCCAAGCATATGCTAGCGGAGGTAGAAGTGGTCCGGTGTGCTTTTTTTTATATCATAAGATAGCAAACAAGCAGATGGATCTCCTGATGGAAAGAGTCAACCATCGCCTATAGACACCAAAGATGTTAATGGTGCGTTGCTATCTTGTGGCGAGGTCTAATGCCACATGCATAAGTTTACCGGCTACCTTACCCTCCAAACCGGAACACGACAGCGACAAGCACTGACGCTATTGCGGCAGGAATAGGTAAGGCGGTGGTACCAGACCCGGGCGAGACAATGCAGAACTCTACCACCTAGTAAAGTGCTTTGCAAATTGCAATGGCAAAACGTCTGGTCATGCTACTAAGTCTTTTAATCGCATATTTTCTGGAAACAACATGATTCCAAACACTTGCTGCGTAAAGAACTGTGGGCTCAATCACTGCCAAATATATCAGACGAATGATCTCCGAGTTCATTCCCCATGTGGACCTGGTAGCGCGTGTAATGGATTTGTATAGTTTTGCCGTCTTCGTCACCACATACTCCAAATGTGTTTTAAAAGATAGATTTTTATCCAGCAAAACTCTTAAAATCTTGACACTATCCCCCATTTGCACATCTATTCCACAAAAAGTTATACTGGGTTGATAATATTTGAGTTTTCTGGTTATTAGAACCCCCTGTGTCTTTTGTGCAGCGAAACGTAATTTGTTGCTCTTTCCCCATCTTTCTATAACACGGAGAGCCTTATTCGTAACTGTGCTGAGCTCGATGGCAGTCCTCGCAGACGCTATTACAAGAATATCGTCTGCGAAAACCTGCACATGAGCTTCCAGCGATGAAGTCTCGACCAATAAGGGCTTCATCAAAACGTTCCACATGAGGTGGCCGCAGGTAGATTCCTGAATACAACCTTTCTGTGTAGCTCTTAATACTGTACACCCCACATACTGCACCAAGACCGAACGATTTGACAGGTAGCTGGCCATTGTTAGCAGCAGTGGTGCAGGACATTGGAGCCTATGAAGCTGATGAATAATTCCAGGCCACCAAGCGTTATCAAACGCTCCTTCTATGTCTATGGACACAACTGCAATCAGTCTTTTCTGGTCTAGGCCCTTTTTTATGACTTCAACGGCATCAAAGAGTGCATCTTCCGTAGAGACTTGTGGCATAAAGCCGTACTTTCTCTGACTTAGTTTTCTAGTGGTGCCCATATGCCATAGAATTCGCCTGGCTATGATTTTTTCCAAGATTGTTCCCAACACTGGAAGCAGGCCAATCGGTCTTTAAGATTTTGGGTGCTGGTAGTCTTCCTTCATTGGTTTTTTTAATTATTCTTACTATAGCCTGCTTCCAGATTGTTGGGAAATGTCCTAGATCCAAACAAGTATTGTAAATTGCCTCAATTATTTGACCGATCGCTTCAATTGTGTGGAAGATGATATCTGCAGTAAAGCCATCGCCTCCAGGAGCCATAGTTGGTCCAATACTTTTTGCAACATTCAATATTTCATTCTGGGTTATAGGAATTCTGCTTGTCACATTGTCTTGCAAGTCCCACTTTAGGCTATTTAGAACTTGAGAGTTCAAAGCCCGAATTTTAGTCTGATTCTCATCATCTGTACATTCTGGGTCTTTAGAGAAAAACGTTGTTACGAGTAGGTCCGCCGAACCCTCCGAGTCAAGTATTTTTCCATCTGTTCCCTTTAACATTGAATCTAAACCCCCTTCATATTGGTTCAACACCTTATACAGCCATTTTTTACAGCTATTCCAGATTGTATCTTTAGATTCCTCAGTACGGAACTTCTTCCAACTTTTAGTTCTTGCATCAATTAGTTATTTTTTATACGTTTCTTTTAGAACTATATATTCTTCTACCAAGAAGCGCTTGCGATAATTATTGGCTCTACGAATCTTTCTCCTAGTTTTAATTATCTGCTTCTTCAACAACTCTAGTTCTGAGGTCCACCAGATGGTGTTTTTATCTGACTTTCTTTCCTTTAGCTTAGGTATCGTATTACTGCAGGTGAGATGTATTGCTTCAGTTAACTCTTCTACTAGTTTATTCATTTCATCAGATTTTTTAACCCCATTAACACGGGCAGTTGTGAAATTTGAAGCTACAAGTCTATCAACCAGTTCCGATTTAAAAGACAACCAATTAGCTTTGTTGGTATTGAAAATACGAGTGGAGGGACGGGATTGACTGATGGATTCTTTAGTTAGAATTTTAAAAGTTGATGCACGATGATCTGATAATGTGACTAAATTGGGTTCGGTTTTCCATTCTGTTACAAAGCGACTGATGTCACTAGAACATACCGTTACATCCACTATACTGCAATACTCGATATCGTTACGTATTGCATTAAACGTTGGTACACTACCGGTGTTGACAATCACTAGATCGTTCTGCAAAAAGAAAAAGTGAATTGTGATCCTCTAGAGTCTTCCTTTTTATCACCCCACCACTGACTACGCGCATTGATGTCACCAGATATTATCACCTGCGTGTGATTGGAGACCTGTAAGATTTTTTGCATGCGTGATATATATTCCGACATTTCTGCATCTTTTTCCAAATAGACTGATACAATGAATACGCTGAACTGCTGGTTATGTAATTTTGCACATACAATATTTTCATCGGATAATTCCGGATATCGAGTCACTTTAAATGCGTCACCGATTATTACTATTGAAGATTTGACAGGTTTATCTGTGCCTTTGCTAGCTTGTATAATATCTACAGATGATAATTTCAGAGTACCGTCTCTTCCTGTGTACGGCTCCTGCAGCATTAGAATGGAATATCCACCAAATCTTGCTTCCTTCAAACATTCTTGTGTTGCAGCCATTCCTCTTCCCAGGTTACACTGCAGAAACCCTATCCTGTTTCCATTGCCATACCCTCTTGGGTAGTTCTCAGATAATGTACAAGACTCTGTGGCGTAGGTTAGTAAAAGATACTAATACAAAGAAATATATAAAACATACAATAAAACAAACATCTATGAATAAAAGAATTTTTAGGGATATTTACAGCGGACAGCTGTGTGTTAAGTATCTAAATTAATGACACACCGGCGAGCTTGACCATAAAAGCACGGTATTACTTTTTTTTTATATCATAAGATAGTAAACAAGCAGATGGGTCTCCTGATGGAAAGAGTCAACCATCGCCTATAGACACCAAAGATGTTAATGGTGCGTTGCTATCTTGTGGCGAGGTCTAATGTCATATGCATAAGTTAAGTTTACCGGCTACCTTACCCTCCAAACCGGAACACGACAGCAATAACTTTAATAATAAAAAGTCGACTTGCCAATAAATTTAGTCAAAGCTTAGTATAATTTAATAAAATTTGAATTGAATGACTTATTGAATGTCGAATGAATTGAATATGATCGACTTCGATTCAGATACAATCTTCTTTCGTAAGTATTTTAACGAAGCGGTCTAAATAATGATGGAAACTGATGAAAACTTAAGTAGGTACTTAATTGAGGAATTGTTAATACAGTTTTTGGACAAAAATAGCATACCCATTGTTTCAAAATGTCCTCCCGGTATTGCAATGTCTTACGCAACTTCTCCTCGCGTAACTTTTCCTGAAAATCTTGGTATAACTCCACATTCTTAAACCTGGGCAGATAATAATCATATTATATATTCGTGGTCTATATTAATCAATCTACGATCATTGTATATATTCAATAACTCAATTTATTTTACCTTCAATTTTATAACGTAAGATTTCAATAAAACGCAAAGTTTTAAATGTTTGTAAAATACTCAAAAAGATTTAATAAACACCCAAATCCAGAAACAAAAAAAATCTATGCTCATCACATAAATGTTTGTCCGTGTGGGGAATCGAGTCCGAGCCCCGTGATGCGTAGTCAGGTTCGCTAACCACTCGACCAACGGAGAGGTTGAATAATATATAATCTCTGATTGAATAATGGTGTGGTGGTATGACCTATTCATGAGCTCCCACTGGCGTACGGTGTCCCGCTCGCGCCGCCGCCGCGCCTCCTCCTCCAGGAACTCCTTGTGTACGTTGATGCGTTCTTGCTTGCTGCTGGCTCGCTTACACTCCTCGGCCACACGCCGAGCATTCATCCTGTCGACAGGCAGACACCAGGAACATAAAATGTAAAACCAATTAAGATCTTATACAAACATAGATGGTGTTTTCACCAAAATAGAATTTATAGCGTATCTATGCTGGTGCGACTCCGCAATAGATCATATCTTCCTGCATTCAAATAAAATAAAAAAAACCGGTCAAGTGTGAGTTGGACTCGCGTACTGAGGATTCCGTATAAACATATCTTTTTTGCGATTTAATTTAAAAAAAATACGGTTTTCTGGTTTATTTCATAATATGCGCTGTAAGACATTGTTTCTTTCCTTATTTCATAATTCTAGATCAAAAAAAAAAGAAAAAAGAAAAAGTATCTTCACGCCCATATCCCCGAAGAGGTAGGCAGAGGTACAAGTGCACCCACGATTAGCCGAAGATACTTGGTCCCACAAATGTGACAGGTGGCAAGCCTATACCAACCGGGCACTTTCCAATCCCGGGCAACTTTGTGTTTCTCAAAAAACTGAAAAAACGCTTTTTTTTATGTGCCCGACCCGGGAATCGAACCCAGGACCTCATGTGGTCGACGCCAACGCTGGACCACTAGACCACAGAGGTCAACCTTTCATAATTCTAGATCAACCTAGAAAATACCCTTTAGTTTTCGATTTCCTTTTGAAATCGCAAAATGTATGTGACATAAATGGTCATATCTTTTGATCGCGTTAACTTACAAGTTCGATTTTCTCACAGCTGAGAGTGACCGTAGACCCAAAAATTTGTTATAAATTACCTTTACGCGTTCTTGAGAAAAAGAGTCTTGACAAATGGACAACGGAGTGATCCTATAAGAATCTCGTTTTACATTTTCAGGTACGGAACCCTATAAATGGAAACTCAAATAAAAATAAAACGTAAATAATTTTAGCTCGGATTGATTGCCATGTTTGTAAATGAGTCTATAGATCTATACACATCACCACCTAATAAGACGGTGGTACCATATACTCGTACGCGGCGTTATGGAACTCTACCATCTAGTGGTCACGATGGTAGTGACTCGTCTAACCAAACGTTCGCCTTTTACAAACTGCCTGATGGAATGGTCTATCTTATCAGGTGGTCGAAACAACACGGGAAATTACATGATGTGATATCACTTACCATCCCGCTATGTAGATAAAAACTAACCGTTTATATCTCTTTCAATCAGAAGAGACATCAGCGCCTTTGCTATTGTACATAAAAGATGTCGATTAGAATCAAAATTGTTTTTTGAAAGCAATGATAATGTAGCTTTAGCTGTCAGGTACATAGTGACAACACATTGCTCGAAGGTTCCGTAGTGCAATTGTCGCGATATAATTACGTGAATGTGCTACGGCGAAATAGATTTTTTTTTATTTTATAGAAGAGGGGGCAAACGAGCAAGAGGTGCACCTGATGGTAAGTGATCACCGCCGCCTATGGACATCTGCAATACCAGAGGTCTTGCAGTTGCGTTGCCGGCCTTTTAAGAATGAGTAAGCTCTTTTCTTGAAGGTCCCTATGTCGTATCCGTTCGGAAATACCCCTGCCGGTAATTGATTCCACAACAGAGTAGTGCGAGGCAAAAAGTGTCGGGAAAAACGCACAGTGGATTTCCAAACATCGAGATGGTGAGGATGGAACTTTAAATTTTGACGCGATGTCCGATGGTGGAATTCGGCGGCAGGAATTATTCCAAATAACTCGTCGGAACACTCCCCATGATAAAAACTATAGAAGACGCAGAGTGAACCTACATCTCTGCGTAATGCCAAAGCGTCGAGCCGTTCCGAAATAGCCTGGTCGTCAACGATTCGAACCGCTCTACGCTGTATGCGATCAAGAGGAAGAAGCTGGTTTTGGGGAGCTCCGGCCCCGAGATGGGAACAGTACTCCATGTGAGGCCGAATCTGTGCCTTATAAAGTTGAAGGCGATGGGCCGGCAAAAAGTACTGTCTCGCTCTGCTGATCACACCGAGCTTTTTAGAGGCTAATTTAGCCTTGCCTTTCAAATGACCGCGAAACTGAACGTAATTCGATATGTCGACTCCCAGGATTCCGACACGTCAGGAGAGTATCCCCAAATCGAGGTGATACGACAAAGGGTGTCTTTTTTGCGGTAAACACGCAAAGCTGTGTCTTCTTGGGGTTAAAAGTGACCAGGTTTTGACGACCCCATTCAAAGACATCGGTAAGTCGATTCTCGACTTCAGACACAAGCTTGTTTCGGCACTCTTCGACGTGTTCCCGAGAAATACCGCTTCGGTCGGAGTATGTAGCATCACCAGTACTCTCATCCGCATAGCAATGTATGTTGCGAATTCGCATCATGTCATTGATATGCAGAAGAAACAGAGTCGGTGATAGCACGCAGCCTTGGGGAACACCAGCATTGACAGATTTAAGGTCGGAGCGCGCACCGTTGACAACGACCTTGATGCTCCGGTCAGCCAAAAAACTGGTGATCCACTTGCATAATTTCCCAGGAAGCCCATAGGAAAGCAGCTTCACGAGAAGAGCTTTGTGCCATACCCGATCAAAGGCCTTCGCTGTGTCTAAACTATCTGCCAATGCCTCCCCCTTGGACTTAACTGCTTCCGCCCACCGATGAGTTAGGTATACTAGAAGGTCACCAGCTGATCGGCCGCGACGGAAACCGTACTGACGGTCGCTAATCAGCTGGTGCTCTTCTAAATACTTGAGGAGCTGAGAGTTGATGATCGTCTCCATAATTTTGGAGAACAAGGAGGTTATGGCTATGGGCTGATAGTTAGACGGAATAGAGCGATCTCCTTTTTTAGAGATGGGATGAACCAAAGCTGTCTTTGGAATGAATTGAATGAATGAATTCGGTACCACGCCGAGTGAGTAGGAGAGCCGGAATAGGCGAGTTAATACTGGCGCCAACTCTGGAGCACACACTTTTAGCACGATCGGAGGGATGCTATCCGGTCCACTCGACTTGTGGATGTCCAAGGAAAGTAGTGCTTTACGCACAGATGACTGCCGAAATTGTAGTTCTGGCATGGAACTATCACACTGCGGAATGGTAGGCGGTGCGTTCCCTTGGTCAGCCAGAGTCGAGTTGGCCGCAAAGAAGGAACCCAGGAGATCGGCCTTCTCCTTTGCGGTATGGGCCAAAGAGTCATCGTCTCCGTGCAAAGATGAAAGAGAGGGCTGTGAGAAATTCCCTAAAACAGCCTTGGCGAGAGACCAGAACGCACGGGTCCCTGAAGGAAGTAAGGAACTAATTTCTCGCTAACTGTGTCTATGTGTTCAGATTTTGCCTTGGCGATAGCTCTTTTGGAGTACCTCGAGGCGGAATTGTACTTCTTACGTAATAAGCCGGTTTTTTCATCACAAGATGCGGACGCAGCAGCCCAAGCCTGGTAACACTCCTGCTTTCGGCGTGAAGCCGTTTTACAACAGCGATCAAACCAAGGCTGAGACTTATCACCAATTGCTACCGCAGAAAATGGAATGAAAAGTTCATGACCTGCAGCACCACATCGGCAATAGAGTCAGCGACTACACTCGGACCATCCAGCGGGAAGCACAACCGCCCCCATGGGTAGGATGCAAAAAAAGACCGCATCCCGTCCCAATCTGCTGACCTATAGTGCCAAAACCGACGACAGCCTGCTAAAGGAGGCCGTGATAGGCGCGAAGCCGGCACTTTACTCCGGATCAGGCAGTGGTCTGACGAACCAATTGGGACGTCCACAGACACCTGATAATGGTCCGGATGAGAGGTCAGCAGAAGGACAACAGTGAAGGCGTATGGTCATCCACATCGGGAACTCGCGTGGGCGAAGTTACCAGTTGTGTAAGACCATACGCCAAGGCAAATTCGTGAACAGACCTCCCCGCATGATCGGTGGTGCGCGAACAAAGCCATTCGGCGTGGTGGGCATTAAAATCGCCCAAGATCACGATCTCTGCGGAGTGGGTCTGCTCTAACACGGAATCTACAGCCGTTTGTAAATGCTCAACGAGCCGGTCAACTTCAGTATTCCCGCTATGGGACCTGTATAGGCACGCGTAGCTGCGTGGATGGTCGTCGCAAGCTACGCGTAACCAGTGGATGGATAGGTCCTGACCTTCAAGTCTGCCGAGGCGCCGGTAACAGATATCTTCTCTAACGTATGCGCACACACCAGCCCGTGGTACAAAGGAATGTTCCAGTTTGTACCCTGGGTAGGAGAGGTGACCACATATACTCCGATGACAATAGTCTGTCTCGCTTCAACCTGCGATGCACTGATGTAAAAGCGAGATTAACTGATTTGCGATAGAAAACAGACCGAAAATAGTCTAGATGGTAGTGACATGTTTCACCTTTGCTAGTTTCTAGCTCCCTTCGGCCGCACCTGCGTGTATCGTCCCAAAGATATTAGCGCGTTAAAACCCTTTGACATATCGCCAACCACGTGTGTAAGGCACATGCAGTCCGAATGTTTGCGACGGTAGCCGATAATAGCCGATTATATCGCGTGTATCACGTCATTGCGTGAAACTTTGTGACGATAGACACTAATGTGGCCGCAGTATTACGAGATGCTTGGTATGAAGGTAGACGTTCTTTTCTAATTGCCGGGGTCCGAGCTAAAGAGGAAAAAATCTAACTTCAAATTAATTGTATGCTAGTAGACTTCAGATTATTTGTAGTAGACATCTGTACTTACGCAGCTTCCTTTTCATTTAATGCTTTCTGGAATATCGCTTGTTCCTTGGCCTCTCTCGCCGCGTCTCCTGATCTCAACTGCTTGCTAATATTTTCCAAAACTGCCAGTCTGTCTTTCTTCATCTGTTTATCGAACACAATTCAGTAAATGTTAAATATCACTTTTTCATTTGATTTCTCGTGTGATAATTATTTTGTGATGTGGGAAAATGTTTCCGTAATATGTCAATGTTTGTAATTAGTATTACTACTTTAAGGCTAAATTAGAAAAATTGCAATATTATGGGAATAATTTTTCTATCATAAATGTTCCCGTAATATGTCAATTTTTGTATTTACTTTTACTACTTTGAGGCTAAGTAGAACAACTGCAATATTATGGGCATAGAATAATAGTGTTATTACTCCAAGATTATGGGAATATTTTTTTCATTGCACACTAAACAAGCATATGCTTCTTCCGATTAAAGTAGATACATCGTCCACAGACACTAAGACGTACGGTCGGAAGTGCAAGTCAGAATTTGCGCACCTGGTGCTCAGTGTGGCGGCGGCGGCTATGCACGCGCGCGCGCGCCCGCTCCACCACCTCCTGCAGCCGCGCCTCCAGCCGCGAGCGCGCCTCCTGCTCCCCGCGCCGCGCCGCCGCCTCACACCGGGCCCGCGACATCTCCGACAATATACGCTTCTTCTCTGCTTCTTTCTGATACCAAACACGTTCACCAACTTTAATTTTTAACTCATTTCATAGGAAAACAATCAGATGGTTCTCCTGGTGGAAAGATATCCATAGCTTATAAACAACAAAGATGTTAATGGTACGTTGTTATCTCGTGGCGAGGTCTAATGCCACATGCATAACCTTACGAGCTGATTTATATCGATATACGAGTTATACGACATACAACAAAGCCGTTGCGACAAGAATAAGTAAGGTCATTGTACTATACCCTGACGAAACGTTGCAGAACTTTACCTCCTAGTAAGTATTCATGATATGAGACGAAGTATCCTTCTTTCACCTTTCACAATATGTATAGCAGTAATCCATAAATTACACCTCAAACAAGCGCTCGGAACAACACACATCATAAAGACGTGCTTCCACAACACTTAAAAAAATTAACTAAAACACATTTTTTTAATGAAGTAACTTGCTGACTCCACAGGTGTCCTGTCTTTACTTAAATTCTACTTAATATAATTGTATAGAAAAAAATATTGCATGTCTTGTCCGAATGCGCTAAGAAGCTCTTCTATCGAATTATTTCCAAGGTCCACAGTTTTAGCACAAAATAAAAAAGTAGTTTTAGGGTCTTATATAATTACACGATTCTTACGAGCTTTGAAAAACTATTTCCTCAACAATTTTATTTGTGAAACGACACATATTATCAATTAAAGAAAAGTAGTTAATTAATTTCTTAAATTATTTTTCTACCCAGAAGCCATTTATTATTTTATAAATACAGCATCAAAATAACGGATACTAAATTTAAAAAAAACCTAATTTTATCTAAGCGATCACCGGTGTTATAGTTTCAAATTATGATGATGGTGCTGGGGGTGGTGACGATAGTAATATATACCTACAGTGTGTAGAAAAAACCCCGTCCGATCCGAAATAGGCATATAGGTTGGTTAAAGGCATTACTGAAAAAAATATCAAAATGACTATTTCAGAAAATAAAAAAGATATCGTTTTTTAATATTCGTAATTTTACTTATATTTCCCTAGAGTTAAGCAAATATTTTAAAAATGACAACACCTTGTCGCTGTTTGTTTCACTGTTTCGATTTGGTGGCTTTCACAGAAACAGCACGCGAAGGTGCATTATTTGTTTTTCGGCTTTTTACAAAGGAACTTTAAACGCGCCTCAAAGGCGTCGCGTGTCGTTTGTTAGCATTCGACTTAGGCGGCATTCTTTGATAATAGAATTTATTTATTTGTAGGTGTTGTATGACGTAATGTATGAAAATACCATTTAAGATTACTTTTGTTTATTGGGAAAACTAATGAATTAATATCCATAAAATAATTACACGTATGTAACCGTATTACGGTACCAAATAACACCTTTATTTACCCGACAGGGTTTTCTTTACATACTGTATACAAAAATGCTAGGACACTAAGCTTCATTTGGATTTTCCAAACTATTTATAGTTTTTATAGAAAAAATCAGATAGCCTTATAAATGGGTGAATTTCCCAAATGACTTTTTTTTTTGTCTTCGATGAAATTAGTATTTGAAAAAAGGAATATTGTTCTGAATTATTTTTTTTAGTATTCGATAGGTAGCTAATGGGTTGTGGCAAAAATATAATTAGCCAAGGACTATATATAAAGGTAGAAATAAATACATAAACCTCTATTTTTTTCAAATCGGTGCTGTCCCCCTACTTCTTTTACAAACAAAAAAGCTTATACACTAACAAAAATAAATAAGTAATGTTTATAACTTATTCTATTTCATAGAATATTAGTTTAATTATTAATATATAGCATATTTTATTACATAATTAACGATTATTATAACTGAGAGGCAGAAACGTACCTGTCCTGCAAAATGTTCTCATATCGCTGGACAAAAGTAATTTAAACCTAACTTTACATCGACGAGTCCGACAGCCTCCCCACTCCAATATTATTTCCCTCGTTAGTGTGCGCTAGTGCGTAATCAGGATGGACGTGTGTCAAATCGCTGCATATTCCCACCAATAACGTAAGTATGCCATTTCAGTTGCCCCCGGACAATTATTTTATATTATCGGTGGTTTCATTTTTCCAGTATAATGAGTAGTTTTATTATTATCACTTGGTTCTAACAGAGATAGTAAGTGAATTAGCTTCATTGACAGTTATTGAATTTATTCTAAATATTATGCATTTTTTCTAATTTTCTAAAAAGTGTGTTATTTCTCACGTCGCTGTTCTCATATCGCTGTAATCGGTGGTCATTATTACCACCGATGTGATCATTTACACCGAAATGATTAGAAAACTCAATCGGTGTCATAGGTATGTAATATCGGTGTTTTGTTTCATGATCACTGCAAAGTTTTGTCACATCGGTGGATGGCTTTATCATATCGGTAGATTCTTTTATCATCTCGGTGAGTCGTTTTATCATATCGGTAGATTTCGTGTTTTTAGTTAAGCATACAAAAAAAAACAATAGAACATACGCAACAACCACGGATTCATGTGGTCTGTGGTAACAACACACATATTATATACATACATATATACCTACATACAAAAATTTATACATACATACATTGTATACATTCTTTCTGAAATAGACTGTCAAAATCATTACCACGGTACCACTGGGTAGTAGATGTATAAATGTATGATTAGGGGAAGTCTGATTCGGTATACGTCTATAGGCTGAATGATGATGGTGAGGTGGAGCAAATAAAGCCATTAAAGGTTTCCCTAGAATATGTTTTTAGTTAAAAAAATAGTAAGTTAATAATAATAAATAACAAAATAATGAATAGATAAAAAGAAAACATAATAATAGCTTAATTTTGTTTAAGAAGGCCGAGGCCAAAACTAACAGAGGAGGGGAAAAAAGAGAGAAAGAAGTTGCTAGAAATAATAAGAAAAGCTAAAATCAAAAGCGATCCTGTGCTAAGAGAGAAGAGAAAGGAGGGGAAGCATTTAAGGAAAGTTAGAGAACGTTTAGTTAGATGAAATGCTGCCGGACTTATTCTAACCCGAAGCCAAATGACTGCATATGCATGTCGCATTGCACAAAAAAATAACCGAATCAGTGCTCCTGCATATTTTTAGAGGAAAAAAGCCAAAGCAAATGTTTTCCGAAACAACCAAACAATTGTTTCAGTGACCAATAATGTAACAGAATCGCTACCGAAAAATCGAGATAATAAGCCTGGTATTTCTCAAGAACCAATAAGACCTCATAGCCCACGGTTATTGCGACAGAATTTTCGATGTAATAGTCCTAATCTGCGTTTTGGTGCCATAGTAGCGAGTAGTTCTCACTATTTACGTACAAGCAGTCCTCTAGATTTCTCAATAGCATCTCCTTTACGGACGCCAAGCATTAGTTCAATAAATTCAGAAGAATCAACATTACGCCTAAACTTAGAGTCGTCCCTTGCAACTATTATATTCAATCAAGATATTAAAATGAAGTTTAATAAATATCAAACATTTAAACCTCAGCAAATATGCGATTTAAGAAACAATTGGCAAAGGGCTAATAAATAGAAATTGATGTACAAAAAGAGATACATGAGACTACATCAAGAATTTAAGAAATTTAAACAGAGTAATTTAGCAGTAAGACAAAACCCGAAGAAGTCAAATAACACAGACCTGCAAAAACGTATCCGTAAGATTGTCGTTCAGTTTTTTGAGGATTATGACAATTCGAATCTTTGTTCAGGTAAAAAGGATACTGTTACACAAAATGGAGTAAAAAAACAGAAAAGGCTGATGAAAGACACAATTAAAACAAAATACTTGACTTCGGGCCATCCTACAATCAGTTATGTCAATTTTACAAGAATGAGGACGTTTTGGGTCACACAGCCAAAATTAAACACGAGAAATACATGTCTATGTGAGAAACATGAGAACATGAATCTTCTCATAACATCCTTAAAACGAAATTGGATCATAAAAGAAAACACCGTGACTGAAGTTCTTAGTAGTATTTGCTGTGATATTTTTAAGGTAGAATGCCTACAAAGAAAATGTCCTATCTGTAGAAATCATCACTTAAATTATCAGGAATTTGTTAACTCTAGAGACGTTGTTTATTGGACTTGGAAGAAGATAAAAAAATGTACAAAAAGAATGGAGTTGATAAAATAGCGATTAATGTAAAAAAGTGAAAATAACAGTTAAACCATTGCAACTGATCAATATATTTGAAGATAATCTAAAACCGTTCTTAGCACATTGCAGTAATATACGAAATCAAAGTCAAGCTTTTAAGCACTATAAACAAAATATGACTGAAAAGGATTGTGTTGTTCACATTGACTTCAGTGAGAACTATAGCACAAATTTTACCCCGTGTTGGTCCTGGACTCCTTTAAAGAATAGACCAACTGCTTTTCTGTCAGGAAGGTCGTAAAAGACTTGGCTATACGAGTCACTACCATCGTGACTACTAGGTAGTAATGGTAGAGTTCTGGGTCTCGCCCGGGTCTGGTACCACCACCTTTCCTATTCCTGTCGCAATAGCGTCGGTGCTTTTCATTGTCGTGTTCTGATTTGGAAGGTAAGGAAGCCGGTAAACTTACGGATGTGGTATAAGACCTCGCCACAAAATAGCAACGTACCATTAACACCTTTGGTGTCTATAAGCGATGGTTGACTCTTCATTGGGAAACCCATCTGCTTGTTTGCTATCTTATGATAAAAAAAACCAAGTACGGGTCCGAAGTACAATCTGTGCACTTTAGTGGCAGTCGTCAACAATTTACATTACACACTGCTGTAATTTACTATAAAACTAAGGAAGAGAATATTAAAAAAACTCAATGTTTCTGCACTATTAATTCTTCACTGCGACATGATGCTGCCGCCGTTTGGGCTCACCTTGTACCAATATTAGAAGAAATTAAAAAGGAAGTTCCAACTGTTCAGAATCTTACTATTATTTCGGATTCTCCATCAGGCCAGTATCGGAATAAGATTTTTTTATATTATGTCCTAACTCAGTGTTTACTGCTCTTCTCTGACTAATATAATACGGAACTATAGTGAATGTGGGCATGGAAAAGGTGCGTCAGATGAAATAGCTGGGCTACTGAAAAGAACGGCGGATCGATTTGTTGCACACGATGGTGATATGAATATAATTTCGCTGGATAAACTTATCATTTCGGTGGATAAACTTATCATTTCGGTGGATAAACTTTTCATATCGGTGTACATAAAAAAATAATCGGTGCCGGGTTGTGATATCGGTGGAAACCAGAATTCAAACTCAATTTTCTCCTTAGTCTTAAATGATACGTTGATGACATTAAATTTGGGGATATTTACTATTCTAAAGTCTACATAAAACCTGAAAAAAGGCAAAAAATTATATAAATGAAAAAGTGCACCGATGTGATGAAAAAAATGGCATTTGTTGAAATTCACCCAAATTTCCTATTCCTAACAACATTGTTCAAATATCCAAATTGTCTAATTGTAAACATATCATAAAGTTCGAATCAGAACTGCGAAACAATGTGTGCCGCACAACATTTATTTACACATAGAAATACACAACAATACTTATTTTTTTAAAATATACAAAGGTATGCTCTATTTATTCAAGTACATTCTTTATTTAAAGTTTAGAACATTACACAGTATGTTACGCAAATCTACAGTATGGAGATTGCTGTATGTACAAGTACATCGTCCTCGATCCAGGTCGCAGCCGCCGAACTCGTATGAGCCAGCACCCGTTTACCGTCCATCGACTTTACCTTTTTCTTTTATATCATAGTACTTATAACAAACAAGCAGAGGGCTATCCTTATGCAAAGAAACATCTATCGCCAGTATAGACACCAAACATGTTAATGATCTTTTGCTATCCATGTGACGGTATGGTATAAGTTTACCGGCTATATGTATTATCCACAAAACCGCAACACGGCAGTGACAATCACAATCACTGACGCTATTGCGGCAGGAATATGTAATGCGGTGGTACCAGAACCGGGCGAGATGTTGCAGAACTCTATCATCTTAAATGGTAGTTTTTTATAACATAAGATAGCAAACAAGCAGATAGGTCTCTTGATGGAAAGAGTCAACCATCGCCTATAGACACCAAAGATGTTAATGGTGCGTTGCTATCTTGGGCGAGGTTTAATGCCACATGCATACGTTTATCAGCTACCTTACCCTCCAAACCGGAACACAACAGCAACAAGCACTGACGCTATTGCGGCAGGAATAGGTAAGGCGGTGGTACCAGATCCGGGCGAGACAATACAGAACCCTACCACTTAGTAGCCACGATGGTAGTGATTCGTATAGCCAGTCGGTTGCCTTTTACGATCTGCCTGGCAGACCGGCAGTTGGCCTTTTCTGCAAAGGAGCCCGGGACAAACACGGGGAAAACATTCTGCAAGTCTCGCCCGGGACTGGTATTATCAAGGCGTTCGCGTCCGTGATTGTCACTGTTGTGCTCAGGTTTGGAGAGTAAGTTAGCCGGAAAACTTATTCATAGGCACAAATACCCCCCCTCCCACACGAATAGCAATACACTATTAACATCTTTAGTGTCTATAGGCGATGGTTGTCTATTTCTATCAGGAGAGCCAATTGCGTGTTTCCTATTTTATGATACAAAATTACTTAGATCATTAATTTTAGGGAACTAATTTTTGGAACTGTTATTTAAATATTCGAGATGTTATTTATTATGATCAGTTCAAAAACATATTGAGCAGTTATTTAATTTAATGGCGGTTGATTAATTATTGCGACAGTAAAACATGGACAGTAATAAAAAATCAATTAGTCGGTTATTTTATCATACAATGTCAATTCTAAAAATAATTGAGCAGTCCAATAATTGAATGGTCTCTAAAGTATACACAGAACCCATCTGAAAACTGTTTTGCAAAATTGCCGCAACTAACTTTGAGAGATTCGGCCAAACTACCGAAAGAGATTGTAATCATACCTAATAATGATAATGATAATTTGACGCATTATCAAGTACCTGCTCTTATTATACAATAAGTTTATTTTAGCTGCTACTAAGCAAACTCTATGTCATTTTTTTTTTTGATTATTCGAAAAATCATCGCGTACGCGTACTTGCGCTGACGTGCAATTTGTTGATAATTCGGTCATATTTTATTATTTAACAAAAATAAATTATTGTGTAATGATTTTGCTGAATGAGTGATAAGTTAGCACTACAATAATAGCTAACACTACAATAATTAGGCAAGTTTACTTTGCTCTATGTCAGTCAATAATAACTTACTGCATTACCTCATGGGGTGGTGCAGCTAAAACGCTATCCGTCGAGAGAGCGCAAAGAGCAATTCTCAAGGTGGCTACATTTCGCCCTTTCCTGTTCTCCACTAACCTTCTTTATAAATCATGTAAAGTGCTAACAGTCCGACAGCTTTTTATACTAAACATAGTACTAAAACAGCACGCAGCTCTTCCCTACTGTACAGAAATTACTAACAAAAGAAGAAAAGATATAGTTTGTTCCCATAAAATTGCCATAAAATATAGATTTGTAACAAAATTTTACTTATTTCTAGGCCCATATCTCTACAATAGACTAAATGCATTGTTAGATATTTATCAATTATCTTTCCATAAATGCAAAAAAAGTCTCCAGTCATCCCTACAAAGTTTGTCCTACGAAGACACAGAGAATTTGTTAATAAGGTTAGAGTAGACTTTACCTATTTACATGTATTTTTTTTTGTATCATAAGTTATGTTTATTTGTAGTATAAATGATAAAATATGATTAGTTATTTAAAGTATACTTGCTCTTTCAGCCTGAAACACAGGTTTTCCTAGTTCAGGCACACGTAATATCATAAATATCTAAGAATACCTTGTAATTATAGATTTAAGTCTGATTATGTAATTTTCTGAAATAAACATTTATTATTATTATTATTATTATATTATTTTAATATGTTTCGAATTACGAATAAAAGTTCATATTATTAAGCTATTGCATAGCTTCTATCGCGGGCCTTGAGCGTGGAGACCGAATCCAGAAATTCCGTAACGAAAAAACCTAACATCCCCAATCCGACCGGCATCTATTCCATCTATCGATAAATACCAGAGAACTTTTAATGACTTTTTGAAATATCATGCTGGTCTCTTTAGTTCATCAACCCGTCTTTAGGTGGCATTGGTTGTATTGGAAAACTAGCGTAATCATATATATAATTGTAATTGCATATGTTGATAAAAAATGCTATGCAATAGCTTTACCGCGGCAGTCTCCGAGTGCCACACGTCTTTTTTATTAGGTATACAATTTGTTTTATTCAATTCCTTCAGTCAAAGCAAAAGTAATTTAATTTTTCTTTACTATTTAAGTACTGTTTTTTTTTTATTTTATTTTACCACCTCGTTGTTTATAGATTTGCTTAGAATGAAATTTCTTACCGACCAATTCCGATTTATTACTTACCACACGTCGGTTACGTGTTTACGTGTCGTTACGTTCGTTCAATAATTTTTACCGTCCATTTAATTATTTTCCTGCTCAATTATATATTTACTGATCCATTTTATTGTTCTTTATTACTCATTTTTGTTTACTTTACTGCTTAGTTTTAACTGCTGAACTAGTTATTAAACATGCCATTTATAATTTTTAACTTACCAAAACTGCTATTTACAACTGCCTCTTTAAATCAGTGCCTTAATTTTATGTATTCATGAAAAGACTATTTTTTTTAATTAATACTTACAAATTCTTCTTCGAACTTCCTGATAGCGTCCATTTCCTCATCCGCTCTCATGTTGTCAACTTTCTGATAATTCACCTCTGACTCATATTCTTTGCGATTACGTTCTTCTACTTCTTTTGCTCTGAAAAAGACGTTATTATAATAAAGAGAATATGCTTGTGTGTCAATTATACTAGTTCGAAGTAGCGAACATTGTCTCTACACATTTCCGTGAGAGTGTCTGTCCACGATTTTTAGTGCACTTTACACGTTGGGCCTGTTTACTTATTGGGTTAAACAGAACATCTACTAAGTAAATTCTGAACGAATCACTTTATAGTCCGATACTTAGATTCTATTTCTGTATCGCCATTTTACTTAGAATATCACGGCACGATTGTATAATTCTGGCAATTATTATAACAATATTAAGATTGTGTCCTCCATACCGGCAGCACTCTGGCGTGACGTCGATGTGGTGAAGGAATTAAAACATAATTTTTTTGAAAGTAACCGACATTAGCTTTGCAAGCATGTTCAAAGTCACGCCCAGCCCGCTTAGACGAGATGACTACTCGTGTTCTTGTCATTAAAGTCATCACTACTCGTCTACTGTAATATGACTACACATGAATTCAACTTAATAAGTCAATAATCGATATAATAATAATGTATGCAATGTACATGCGTCGTGTACACTAGAAAATCAGAATATTTCTGACATTGAAAATATCCCATGTCTCATTCGTATCTCACTGGTATATATACAGAGACCCATAGCCCAGACGCCTCAGTTGTCTTGGTGTTTTTAAATTCCAACTACAACAGTCCACACAAAGTTCTTTCAAGATGTATTAACACCTTATTATGAAGCAATAACACTTAATACTTACCTACGGCCATTGATATAAAAAACCCTAGATGCACAGTCCCGAACAAAACTGACACTCAAAAGTGTCCCTAATTTCATTTAAATAGTTATAGATAAGGCAAAAACATATGTCTTTGCATATCCAACCTTAAGAGCAAGTTTTAAAGTTGTTTTTACAAAGTAATGTACAAAAAGAAATAAAATTGACAGTGTCGCGACCGACGCGATTCTATTTGAAATGAGCGCAACATTTTAAATTGTGCGCTCATTTTTGGAGGACGTTTTTGAGACACTGATTGTGTATCTTGAGTTTTTTATATCAATACCTACGGCATTAAATTTCTTTCAGTTACCGACACCAAGTTTTGATAACAACCGTCTCCAAATGTTATTTTAAAAAATATCATGTTTTGTTGGTTAATATATTTGACTTTTCAAATTAACGACATGTTTGGCGTCAAAATAGTATAAAGGAGGATATATTCACGAAAACATTACATTTAAACGTTATTGGGTAACACAATTTAGAACTTGTCTAGGTAAATTTTCATATAAAATTTATAATTTGTACCTACTTAATACAAATGAATGTGATTTGAATAATTAATGTGCTTTGTATAAATTAAATTAATTTTTAATTGTAGCTAGGTGCTGGAAGGGCTCTGTCATCGGTGTGATAAAATACTATGTAGGTACATTTTTTTTGTTTGGTAGCTATCGTGTAAATGTATCAACATTCTTCAGTCTTCATCGTCAGTGGCATTTCGATAAAACCTCACCTGCTTTACCAGACGATTACCCTCGCAAACTGTTGTGATCCATTAACCATTCCTTCTAACGACATCTTATTACTGCCTACGGAGCAAAGTCAGACCATTTGCTATTTTGCCAGGCACTTCGTAAGAGTGAATGTTCGGCTCTGCGAGTTACTACCATTGTGATTACTAGGTGGTAGATTTTTTCATCTTTTCGCCTTGGTCTAGTAACTCAGCCTAACCCATTTATGTCACAATAACGTCAGCGCTTGTCACTGTCGTGTTTCGGTTTGGAGAGTATGGTAGCCAGTATAATTATGAAAGTGGCATTAAGACCTCGCCAGATGGGTAACAACTAGCGATGGGCCGAATGTGGTTTGAACCGAATTCGAACTTCGGCCGAACATTCGGTGAAAATAAAAAATTCGGCCGAATTTCGGCCGAACTTCGGTTTAGTAGGCGCTTTCTTGAAAGCCACACGTTTACGAATTTACTTAAAATTTAGATTATTTTATACTAGCTATTGTCCACGGCTTCGCTCGCGTAAAGTTGCCTATGTCACTCTCCATTCCTTCTGAACTATCTCCACTTAAAAAATCACATCAATTCGTCGCTCTGTTTTGCCGTGAAAAACGGACAAACAAACAGACACATTTTCCCATTTATAATTTTAGTATGGATATATAGGATATTGTTAATAGTTTTCGCAACGCACGTAAATTAATGACGTAACGGCATAAATTTGATACATTTGAGTTACATTGTTCCAATTTAGGCACGGATCTTTATTTTTAACTTCCTTTTACGTATGTAGATAAGGAACTCTTTTTGCCCCGATTTATGAAAATCGAGTTTTCACCAGATGTCCACGTTTTGAGATCCTAGAAATCTTTTCCGACTATTTTCACAATGAGGTCAGCATGTCTGTATGTATATGTGTGTGTATGTGTATATGTAAACATCTCATAACTTTGTACATAAATAACATACATACATAAATAATTTTGTACAATCTAAGTACATAAATGTATAGATTAGCTATAAAATCTAATCAGCTCTATTCCTACAAAAACTGCGTTCAATGCATTATTGCATCAAAAATTTTTAATTTTCCGTTCAAGAGTTATCGTTTACGAAAAATTTTAGAAGTGTTTTTTGACATATCTTGGTAATTTCTTAACTAGAATTTTTTTACCTTCCACAATATTTTAGTGCTTATAAGACTGTGTCAAATTTAGTTTCCAAAAACGAAATCGAACCAAGTTTTCAAAATTTTCAACTATTTTAATATTAATATTTGTTGTTTACAGAAAACTTCACAAAATTTTAAAATAACTTTAAGGATAATACACCGATTGATTTAAAAATCTAATCAGTGTTTCTCTCTAAAAATCTGTGTCAAATATCGTAAATTGTATCAAAATCGGTTTACCCGTTCGGAGTTATCGTTGACGAAAAATTTTGAAAAAAGAATGTTTTATTTATATAAATTCGAGATTTTTGACCAAAACTTGTTTGACCTTCTACAATATTGTGGTACTTAAAACAACTACGTGAAATTTAGTTTCAAGAATTAAAATCGAATCAAGTTTCCAAAAGTTACTTTTTAAATATTAATTTTTTGTTGTTTACAGAAAACTTATAATTTTAAAATAACTCTTTGGCTTGTATACCGACTGACTTAAAAATCTAATCAGCTTTTCTCTTTTTAAAATTGCATCAAATAAGTAAATTGCATCAAAAATTGATATTGCTTCGACATTTTTCAGCCTGTAGATTACGTTACGTACGTTTAGAAAACATTTTAGAGGTCAAAAATTGTGTCGAATGCCATCCGAAAAACCAAAATCAATCATCATTTTCAAAATATATAGCATTTAAAAAAAATTTAAAATTACTGTCGTTTACAACGACTTTTATATAGTAACGAACATTTGTAACAAATTAAAGATTTTTGAACTCTGTAAAAAATGTGATATGCGTAGATATAGATAAAGATTTAGCGAGAAGTTTCAGTGATGACTTGCCGATGTCGGGTCAACCGTTTTACATGCTTTGTAATCTCTTCGAACTCTAAAATCTATGCTAAGGTTTTTTATTTTTGTTTTTATGTTGTTTTATTTAGCGGGATGTTTCAGGGATGGCCTGCAGGGCAAGCAATTTACAGATTATTTTGGTAAGTATAATATAGCCTATGTTACTCGGGGATGATTTAATATCTTTCTAATGGTGAGAGATTTTTTCGAATCGGTCCGGTAGTTTTTGAGTTTAGTTGATACAAGATATAAAAATATAGAAATACAAATCTTTCCTCTTTACAACATTAGCGTAAATTGCAGTGTCAAAATAGTGCAAGTTTCTAGTGCCGAACATTCGGCATTTAAACCGAATTTCGGCCGAATGCCGAAGTTCGGTTCAAGCTGCCGAAATTCGGTTAAACCGAATGTGAAACGAATTTCGGCCCATCCCTAGTAACAACACAACATTAACATCTTTGGTGTCTATATGCGATGATTTTTCTTTCCATCAGCAAGCTTAGGATAAACAACGCGATAAAACTTTATCGACCTGTTTTCTCGACATTTGTCACTTTCTCGATTCGCTAACGTATTTGACACTTGATTCGACTGTTGACATGATGTACCTACCACAAGAAAAAATGATCAATTTTACTCGACGGTAGCTGTTTTCTCTACCGATCGAAACGTCTTGCTGTCATGTTATCGTTTAGTCATTTGACACTTCGTTAAAATGTTGTTGGCAACTTACTATTTCATAGTATTATACTTTAACTAGCGACCTGCCCGCGTTTCAGCCGCGTAGCTTTTGTTCCAGTGGGAATATCGGAAAGGTAAAAGGTTTATATACTAAAATTTTCCTCAAGAATCAATCTATCTATTAAAAAACCGCATCAAAATCCGTTGCGTAGTTTTAAAGATTTAAGCATACATAGGGACAGACGGAGAAAGCGACTTTGTTGTATACTATGTAGTGATTATAAAATAATTATAATACTTTTTGATTTCTATTCATTGTATTAAATTCACTAATTTTATTTGTTACTTAAAAAAATAGTAAATAATATATAGATTTCGGTCCAGTCTTTATATTTAATAATGACAGCAGTGCCATACATACACTACTTATCACAATTTATTAAATTCATTTGTTACAAAACATCTACCAATTTTGTGCAAACTTCACATAAACCATCTACTAAATAGTCCGAACAAAGCCTTAACATTTGGTTTGGATTGGTGAGCCCGTTCTTGACTTATAAAATTACAACGAACAGTGGCATTGATTTTTATATATATATAGATTATGTGCAGGAGAGCCATCTGCATGTTTGCTACTCGTATGTGTAGCGTTTGTGATTGCTTGAACCGCTACATTATCTAATGATATAAAACAAAATATCTAACTAATCGTTATAACAACATTTTCACCTTTGTCTACCTAGGAAAAGTACCGACGAGCTAATATTTTATTTTAAGGAACATTTTTTTTGGCTACTGTACATATACGTGTCCTAACTCCTCCTGACTTGGCTATATTCGGTGAAGAATCTAGATGAATAAAATACAATTTGAATGAAGAAATCTAAAAATTTTACCGATTTAATTACATTATTATGAGTAATATATTTTATTTGGTGATAAGTAATGAAGTAAATGAGATCATTGCGTAAGATCATTAATGTTATCGTGTTAGGTATACGATTAGCGAAAAAGGTCATGTGTGTCGCCACTTTTGTGACTTCATAGTGGTAGAGTATTGTTACCACTCGCCATACGAATTCTAGGTGTACTGACATCAGTGCTTGTCACTGCAGTTTTCACGCGCGTAAACGTGCGCCAAATAATTTATTTAACTTCACGAATGTCACACCGATCGCGATTGCAAGATACTTTCGGTCTTTCAGTAGGTATCAATGCATATGAAAAACTAAGTGTAATAAATATGCGAAATGCGCTTTAAGATGCAAACTCCATAATTTTATAAATGACATAATGTACGAACTGTTCCGATAATTCTTTCTGGTGCTGCTTGTTGACCTCAAACCGCCTTTTCTTCCGCAGCGCCTGCAGCTCGTGCCATTCCTTCGCCCTCCGTATGATGTCGTCGTCATCCTGCTTCTTCTGGTCATCCGCCATCTTTCGCAACTCATTGTTAAACTTGAGCTGCTCTTGTCGTTCCTTTTGGATCACAGTTTCTATAACGGCGCTAAACAAACAGTCACAAAGCAGTTTTAGAAGCGGTTGATTAGTAATCATTGTAGTAAAGTGAATTGACACTGATTTACTAAGAGGTAGAGAGAGTCTCGTACGGGACTGGTACTACCCCCTTACATATTCCTGCCGCAAAAGCGTCAGTGGTTGTCACTGTCATGTTCCGGTTTGGAGCGTAAGTCACCGGTGAAATTATGCATGTAGCATTAGACCTCGCTACAAGATAGCTACGCACCATTAACATCTTTGGTGTCTATAGGCGATGGTTGAATCCTATCATCAGGTGACTCGTCTGCTTGTTTACTATCTTACGATTACGATATATAAAAAAATTGTACTAATCAACGGCTATCTTCACATATTTTTGCATAATACTAAGCACCTGCATTAAACACTCGCATTAGCACTAATCAAAGTGTAGCCGTGGCCTTAGACGAATAGACCGCTGATTCGGTAGGGTAGGTATCATACATATGACTATGAGTAACGGATGAAGTCTATGTCTGGTGATTGAATTGAACTGACCTTAACAAAAACTTGGGGCCGTCCTTGTTCTTGAAGACTGTGTCCCGTGCGTTGAACATCATGCGCTCTTGCTCCTCCTGCTTGCGCTTCACGTACCGCTTGTAGAACTTGGTGTTTGCTTGCTCTGCCGCCTCGATCCGAGCGCGCCGGAGCTCTTCATTACGTTTGTTCACATTCTGTTAGAACATAAATTACTTTGTAATAAATATTTATTAATCCAGCGGTACTAATCTCTTATTCTGTTGTTAGCCTCAAAGTGGGAGATTGACTCTAGGGACATGTAGGAAGAACTGGTAGGAAGCTAAAAGAGCATACATGAGAGTGAGAACGTTGAAAGTTCCCCAGCTAGTGCTCTCCCGTGATTCGGCTAAGACGCGGTCCGTATGACCGAGAGTTGGTAGAGCGGTGCCAGCGACAATATAAATGTAAAACTCAAACGAAAATCATTGTATTGATATAGGTAAAATTTGGCACATAGGTAGATTGTGACCAGGAGTAAAACATAGACTACTGGTTATCTCGGAGACATAGATTGTTGCCCTGCGTTCCCTGGTCAAAAATGTAGTGAACAGCGGAGCCGGGCGCCCCTATTTTAGAATTGACAGCCATCAAAGAGCTTAGGGATTTTCACAATCAAAATTGTTCAGCAAAGGAATTGCTATGGAATATATATATATATATATATAATAATAATACATCATACTTCGATGAATTAAATAGTAGGTACCTAGGCGACCGAGCTTAGCTCGGTTCAAAATAGAGAAAATAGAGAAAATTTACCCAGATATAAGATAAAGGTAGGTAGATCTATTTTGTAACTGGTTTGGTTTGTCACTAATTTTTTTTTCTACATGTATGTGTTATAGTAGGTATGAATTGTTAGTATAAATAGTTTTCTTTGCCCCATTCGGAAGAAATCATGAAACTCAACATGCAAGTAATTAGCTTCAATCAAGGAACTAATATAATTGGAATTACTACGAAGCAATATTTGAAAAATAAAAATATACTTTATTTCGTTACAAATAAAGTTGACATTTGTGCAGCACAGACATGTTTCGTTGTAAATATTAATGTAAATAGATAGTAAGGCAGGATAGAATGTATATTTCGTTTAGTTCGTAAGTTTTTTGTAATAAATAATGTTCGTTTTAGTCTTTTATTCGCCCTAAGACCTACATACAGCTTTGTTGTATAGAAATAATAAGGCTTTATGTAGCTATGATCTTTGCCTATTAGGCATATTACGAATAAAGCGAGTTCCACGCAGTCGACGACATTACGAGTCGACTCTTGCGAGATAGTATTTATATGCGGGAACTCGCAATTACGAAAATCCGAAAAGTGCAAAATTCTTTGTTAAAGCAAATGTTTTATGATTGTAAATAGTATGTATAATGTAAGTATAAGCCTTAGGCATATGTTTAGACACTTTTCGGTACTATAAAGATAGTTAACAGGATAGTACGACCTGAAAAGGCGTACAACTCTGTAATTGTAAGAGTTTCCGAGGTCCTGTAAGAACGTATAATGTATATAACACTCTTGTTTGTTATTGTATAAGTTTATTTGTGTTAAATCCTTGTATGTAAATAAGAAATAACACATTGTAATTCGTTTTTGGTAGGTCTTAGGGCATTACTTACTTTGTTTTGCATATATTTGTAAAAAGGTAGTACCGTTGCACTCGCTAGAGGGCCACACTAGTTAATTAGAGGTAGGAGAAGCTACCTAAGATAAAATTATTAAGATTAGATTGCGAAAAGTGGGATTTAACAAATCCCAGACATTGTGGCGCCACACCCGGCGCCGTTTGTCTTTGTAGATTTCCGCCGACCGTCTGGCCGCGCACTATAAATATCGGAGAGCGCGGCCATACAATCAGTTCCGTTCCAGTTCCGATAAAGTTACAATTTCGTTACGACTCAATAAGTTTCCCAGACAAGTTCCTGGGCTTTAGTATATATCTATAGGGTACCGGCTTTAGAGTAGGGCAGTGTTAGGGCAAGTAGTGGCTCTCCATAGAATAGGTTAAATATTTGCAACGGTGCTAGCTTTATTGCTTTATTTCGTTACAATAAAGCACCTTTGCAACGAACAGTTGTGGTCTCTATTTCATCTTCCCGGCGACACCCGGCTCACGGCCAAAAGCACTACGGCTGGTGGGGCATCGAAGAGAGAAGAACCAGATATACAGTCCGCTGGCTCCCCCGGCTGTAGTGCACAACATTTGTTTCTTACTTAACAGAGGGAAAAACGTTCTAAGCAAGACAACGACAAGAGTGTTGTCCCTTTCTTGCAATTGCCAGTGTAAATAAAACTATCTGATGGTAGATTTTTATATCAAGTCGGTAATCGTTAAATCCATTTTATTCATAGACGTCCATAAATACATTAGCATAAAATGTATTGTAATTAACACAGTGAGTTCTAAAATGTGCGTATTTTAATTATTACGTAATTACTTATGCAACGCAAAAACTGTTTCTCAAATTAGTAGAATTACTTAGTAGTAATTTGCAAACTACGCATGGCCGCACTTATATATGGCGATTGGCGCTTTGTTTAGTAGAAAGAGACACACTCCACCCATGTCGTGGTACTCTTCGGAACAATTTTGAAGCGCGTGTGAACATTCCGGGTAGAATGTAACTTCCTTGGCTTCAACATAATATGTCGAGTAATGATCGTTTCCCTCCTAATTAAATTAATTAAATATTAAAAACTAAAAAAAATCGGTTTATACGGAATCAAAAGAAAACAATGTTTACGACGAACCCAAAAAAGATCAAATAAATACCTGTCCATAGCTAGGAGCCACAGTATAGGCATACTATACCCAAGGTTATGACACATTAACACGAATATTGCACATTTTAGATGACTCGCACAGCTTCGCCTGAGAGTATTTTTATAGTAGAAGCAATAATCATCTTAGTATGGATTACGTTGATACGTAGAACCGTTAGAGCCATTTTAGAGTACATGAGAATCCTGTAACACGTTGTACCTATACTAAAATAGAAATAAGGAAAAAATATTTAGAACTAGCTGATTAGATAGTTGTTCTGCCTTTTAACTACTCTTATTTTTTCCTATATTTTCTCACCTTTTAAAACTTCCCTGGAGATATACTATATACTCAAAGTTCAAAACCAATGTACCTATATATATTTTTTAAAATATACTTTTTATTTTATTTTTGTAATTTTCAACCCTTTATGAGTAATTTTGTATGTAATTTTACTTTTACAATTTTTAACGAAATATACGGACATCCTAGGCACACAAGCGGCTGTAAAGAATCAGTAAGAAAAGGAGGAGAAAGAACCCGGGACCTTAATATTATGCAAAGCACCAATCAACGAGGCAGTATATTATGCACTTTATATTCGCTTGTTGCATACAGTTTGTAGTGTATTTATAATAAAATATCTGCATTAGATCATCCAAAAGGCTGTTGCTATATTTCTTCTCAACCATAAGATATGGTAATGGTTTAGGTATTATAACATCGTGATACCAACCTCTACGGAGTTCGGCCAGTTCTTGGTCATCTCGCGGCTTTTCTCCTCCATGAACTTCAACTGCTCCCGTCGCCGAATCGTGTCCGGGTCGTCTTTGAATGGGTCTGCCCATTTAGCAATCTTCGCCCATTCCGCCTTTGTCATTGCGATTGGCATTGCTCCGAAATATAGCTCAGAATTTAAATATCGAAGTATCTAATTTTCGCGACCTTTTTGGATAAAATCAGGTTAATTTATATATTATTTATAGTTAATAATATGCTTGCTACGTTTAAAATTTCTTTGCTCAATCTAGCTATGTTAAATTGCTTATAGAAGTTAAAAAAGCGATAGGTAGGTATTCCTACTATTTCCCTTTTAAAAATATAGCTTAAAGTACAATTTAAGGACACTGTAATAAGATTTTTTAAGTGTACACGAGTTGTGAAGTCACGGAAACTGATTATCGACCAAACATCGCTACCTAAACAGAGTTAGCTGTTGCCAGAGTATCTTGAATTTACACTCAATTTAAGAAATTTGAAAGTTATGGATTTCAAATTTCAATTTCCATTTGATTTTACAGCCGTACATGTCGTACCTAGCTGTTAGTTTGAACCAATTATAAAGTTTTTCTAAAACGCATGTAGTTTAGGCCCTGTAGATGAGTAAGAACGGGATTTATATCTGTTATATATTCAACTAAGCGACTTTTACCCAGCTGCTGTACAGCTAAAGAATAAGTACGAATTTCTTCGTAGATGTAGGTACCTAAGTATTTATGTTGGATGGTACCTGCCATATTACCGGCTTGATTTTAGCAAATGAGATGTCTAAAGGTATCGTTTCCATATAGTTTCATCGTAGTTATGGATTATAGGTATTATATTCTGACTATTTACAGAGAAGGAAAACTAAGAGTTCCTTCTGCTTAGATTTTAGTTTTCTATTTATGTAATGCTAGTCTATTACTCGTACATCACTCAAGTTACAAAAAAGTATTGGCTCGTGTAGAACCTGTGTAAAGACGGACATGCCCGCGGGCAAGCCCGCAGACATGCCGTATTAAGTATGTTACCGACGCGGGCCGTCCGGCGGTCCGGTCCATAGTAGCAAAGTCCGGCGGGCATGTCTGTCTAGTGAATTCCCCGCTTAAGGCAGGTTCGGAGTTTTACAGGTAGGTATATCTATAGTGTGAAAGTTAATTTTTCTCCTTCAAACTTACAGGAAAAAGGCATAAGATAAGATAAGACTTGGACTGTGGACTTTATCGAATAAATAAGTTATAAAGAACACGGACAAGACTTCATACATTGTTTTATTAGTTAATAACTTAAAGTTTAATATGTTCCTTAAGATTCTATATCAACTCCTTAACTTATCCGCATTTAATAAATATTTTTTTAACTTGGGGAATAGTAGCTAAATAAAGTTGGGTTTTAGGTAAGATTAAAGTATATTTTTTTAACTTGGGGAATAGTAGCTAAATAAAGTTGGATTTTAGGTAAGATTAACGTAAACAGTCAGTTCTCTCCTTAGTAATCTGTGGTAATAATAGCTGCTAATCTCAGAAATCTAAGTTAGCATTAACTATTCTTTAATACAAAAACAGGGAGAATCTTTATTTGACACTTAGAATGAAAATTATGATATATAAACATATTTCTGTTTTAATGAAAATGTAATTAAAGTTTTATACAATGGTAACACTTAAATATGATGATAGAATTCAATCAAAGTCTCAATATTTTTTATATTATTGTTTCTAGCGTTATATTTTATTTAATTGATATAAAATCGTAGAAAATTATTATAGTTTATCAAATATTCATCAATCCGAAAGACACGCAAGGGATGTACAAAACAGAAATGGCCTTTGTTCTTTAAATCTATACATACAATAAAATCGTAGGAAAATCAAAACTGTACATTGAATATTTTTTTAAAAGAATGCTTGGGGCGTGATCTACAATCGATATCGAAGCCAAAAATATAGTTTTTAGAATTTCTGTTTGTCTGTATGTATGTCCAGGGTAAACTCAAAAAGTACTGCATGGATTTACTTCAAATTTTGCATGAATATTACTAACAGGTCGGGTCAACATATAGGCTACATATTATCACGCTATCATATGATAGCGTGATACGGGGAGGTGCTGTGCGGAGTAAACGAAGTCCATGCGAACGTAGCGCTGGCAACAGCTAGTATAAAATAATATGGCTGGACAAATTACACGAATTAATCTAACCTCAAAGTAAGCATTTTATTTGCTTTTAGTATGGGTGTCAGTCAACGATACTAATACATACAGATACATATATAAATACTCAAATAGATTTAATAAACACACAAACCTAGAAATACAACAATCTGTGCTCATCACATAAATGTTTGTCCCTGTCTGGAATCGAACTCAAGCCCCAATGATGCGTAGTCAGGTTTGCTAATCACTCGACCAACGGGGATGTCAAACAGCCAAACAGTTGGATAGAAAATGACTATGTGAAATAAAAAGACTCAAGTTTTTTAGGGTTCCGGATTAAACTAGGAACCCTTACAGTTTTGCCGTGTCCGTCCGTCCGCACTATTGCTCAGAGATCCTTATTACTAGAAAGCTATAATTTGCCACCAATATACATATTAGTCACGTCAACAACGTGGTAACTAAACATCTTAAAAAATATTTTTTTTCAGGGTACTTCCCGTACATATAAAGTGAGGATGTTAATTTTTTTTTCTCAAGTACTCCTTTGTGTTGGTTATCGTTGGATAGGTTTTTTAAAAAATATTGTAGGTTTATGAAAACAAGTTTTCGGTTATGGAACTCATTTGTAAAATATTAAGATTTTAAGTGCTAATTTTTGTTAGTCAAGTGTTCCCCCCTCCCCCTCTGCTGGCTAAACGGTTGTTTTTGGGATGGGAATAAAATCATGGTAATAGTAAATATATAAATGGTAATAGTAAATATATGAAGTTAAAAGAAAAACTATCACGGCTTAGAAAGATTTCAAGTTTTTGAGTAATAGTCGACCAACTTATAAGACGTATTTAAAGAAGTTTTTATAAGCCGTGAACCTGTGGTGTGGATATATATTTGTCATTGACGTTGAATAGCTTAAATGTTCATAGTATGAAACTATAAAAGCCATTTGCTTAGTCCACATTATTGAGATAGGCAACTTCGGAACCCTACATTGCCCGTAGCCCGACACGCACTTTACTAATTTTTTGTGAACAGTTTCATTTTGGCAAAACCCCCATCTTTTCTCTCTTCGAAAAATCTCGAACGAATAAGTATTTCATTTATTAGTTACTCGATTCGAGATATTTCGATTTTTTTAAATCTTTAGTTAGGGGCTTCAAATATGTTAATTTGGCGAAGAAAAAATGTTGATTAATAACAATAATTAGTTTTTTACTTTAATTGATTATTTTGTGAACAACACGAAAAGCTTTTGTCCTACACATTCAAGGGTAACTTTGTCTAAAGCCCCGTTTTCACTTTGTGTAGTGCAAGTGCGTATACGTAAGCATACGTGAAGACAGCCGTTAATCCCTGCGAGTGATTAGTAATGAGCGTCTATTCACTTTTATTACGCTGAATATTGATCACTCGCATTGATCAACGGCTGTCTTCACGTATTTTTTGCTTAATACTAAACACCAGTATTAAACACTCGCACTCGCACTAATCAAAGTTAAAACGGAGCTTTACGCGTACAGTGGAAACTCTTCTCTTAGTAGCCGTAAAACTACAACTTTAGAGTGTCGGACTATACTTTAAAGTTGTAGTTTTTACGGCTACTATTTTCTTTTTTACCCATCTTTATTTGTTACCTACCCGATTCGATATTTATTGAAGATAGAAAAGGTAGGTGTCTCGTAATAACGAAGCTGTTCACAAAAAATCAGATTATTAATCTATACATATAATAAAATCGTAGGAAAGTCAAAACTGTACATTGAATATTTTTTTAAAAGAATACTTGGGGCGTGATCTACAATCGATATCGAAGCCAAAAATATAGTTTTTAGAATTTTGTCTGTTCGTCTGTTTATCTGTTTGTCTGTTTATCTGTATGTATGTCCGGGGTAAACTCAGAAAGTACTGCATGGATTTATTTCAAATTTCGTATGAATATTACTAACATGTCGGGTCAACATATAGGCTACATATTATCACGCTATCACCTACGGGGAAGGAGCAGTGCGGAGTAAACGAAGTCCGCGCAGACGAAGTCGCTGGCAACAGCTAGTCAAAAATAAAAATGTTTTTGAGGCTACAGTCTATTTGGTGTCGAAATCGCAAGCGACGCCCAGTTTCTGTGTGTGCCTGTTCTATCATCTGCATAATAGGGATTGTGCTGATGAGCTTTCGATTTAGAACCGGCATCCACGTTTCGCCACCGCACTACACGTTGCGCGTCGTAGTGAGGAATTCCACCCACACCATCTTGAAAATTGTTCGATTTGCACGTACTTTATACAAACAGTCAAACTTTGGATGTGTTTGGAACAGCCTATCTCATACGGGATTTCCAAGTAACTTTGATATTGGAATTTTAAAGAAGAGGAGTTCCTCAAAAGCCGGCATCGCATTGGTAACTAACCCTTTTTGTTGTAAATGTCAATGGGCAGTGATGACTGCTTTCCATCAGGTAGCCAACTCACTCGTATCCCTGCAAATTCAATAAAAAATGTCCTATGCTATAACACTGTGTAAATCGAGGCGGCGACTGTAAAGAAACGTAACCTACATTACAAAGACTCTAGTTGGTGAAATGATATTGTAGGTATGTAATTACGTATTTTAAAATTATCTTATTATTATCTTATTATTACCAGTGGGAGGGATGCACTGTGCCACGCTCCCGGCTGCATGGGTACCACCATCTTGCTTGTTTCTTCTGTGAAACAGCTTTGCTGTGTTTCGGAGAGCAGGGCAAGACAGGCAGTGTAATTACTGGCACTGAGACTTAACACCTTATGTCTCAGGATAAGCAACACATAAATGACTTACCTAGACTAGTTCCAGGTAAACTAGTTTATGTTCTTTAACGACGTCGACCACTTACCATCAGGTGGCACGTCTGCCAGTTTGTCTATCCAACTAACATAAAAAAACTGCAACAGCTCAAAAGTTAAAAGCCTACTATATGTGGCTTCTAATTTTTGAGCTGTTGCAGATAATTTTCAGAGAAATGAGGTGGATGATGTTGGAATTGCGAGGGAGCAATGGCAAATTTAGCAGCAAATTGACCAAACACGATCGCGCTGGTTTGGAAATTTTGGAGGGGTGGCAAATTAAGGGCCAAAATTATTGTACGTTTTATTGGAATTCATATAATTATTAGGTCAACACAATAAAATAGGTAATACTTTTCAAAGATTCGACATGTTTCTAAAATTTGCGTTATCTGATTTAGTTTTGAATGGGTGATACTATTTGTCATATGTTATATGATTGGCACTTGCTTAAAAGCTCGTCCTAACAAACACGTCTCATTCATGAAGTACCTAAGTACTCGAATGACAGGTGCTATTTAATAAAAAGTGTGATAAAATCCTAACATCAATAAAATCATAATCATCCGTAGTATAGCAGTTTGTGATGATAAACTGAGATAACCTACGAACCCTTTATGATGCAGGCGAGACAAGTTACAAAAATGTTGGACGCAAAAAAGGTTTTAGCTGCGTCTATGAAGTTAAGATGATTTATACGTTACAGAAATTAATACTAGGTGGTAGAGTTCTGCATCGTCTCGTCCGGCTCCGGTACCACCGCCTTATCTATTCCTGCTCCAATAGCGTCAATGCTTGTCACTGTCGTGTTTCGGTTTGTAGGGTAAGGTAACCGACAAACATATGTATGTTACATTAAGGCCGCGCCACAAGGATAGCAACGCACCATTAACATATTTTGTGTCATAGGCGATGGTTATCTCTTACAATCGGGAGAGGCATCAGCTTGTTTGCTATTTTATGATATTATATATCAAAAAAGAATCAACGGATAGGTCAAATTCGATTGTAATGAGATTTAATCGTTTGAATATTAGGGACAGTTAATTTCTCCAAAATTATTTATGAAATTGAACGAATAACGATGCCTTGAAACTTTAAAGTTTAAACTTGTCTCCGCCCTCCGGCTGTCAGTCGATATGTTATTTCTTTATCTTTGTTTGCACTGAACGATAAAAGCATAAGGCTTGCAGACGTAGAGTTTTTGAGTGAAGTACTTACTTTATAAATTAGGTAGGTATGCATAATGTCTGCACACACACAATAACCTGGGCGTTACTGCTATGATTCCAACTTTCGAAGATGTTGGCAAATACTTCGGATAAACTAACCAGTATTAGTCGACCAATTTAACTCGGATAGACAGGCTGTCATATAACCAGAAATTTTGTCTTTTATAGACTAAGCCAGATTTTAAAAATAGCATTAAGTTACAAATTTTCATTCAAATTATATTTCTAAACGCGATGGATTTATGTTAACCATCCCGTTGGTCGAGTGATTTGCGAACGTGACTACGCGTTAATGGGACTCGGGTTCGATTCTCGACAGGGACAAACATTTGTGTGATGAGCATTGACGTTTGTATTTCTAGGTTTGGGTGTTTATTAAATACATTAGAATACGTATTTCTGTTTGTATTTCTATGTATTCATATCGTTGACTAACACCTATACCTGTCACGAGCAAATAAATTGTTTACTTTGGGGCTAAATCAATTCGTGTAATTTGTTCAAAGGTATTTATTATTATTAAGGTAAGTATTTATGTGACTTATGAAAACTGGCTTTGGTTGAATAGCAAAAGGTTGAAGCAGAATGGTTATAACGATTATGTCGTGTAACCAAGACGATTTACACGAGGACCAAAAATCTGGCCAAGGCGTGAGGTACGATAATATCGAACGCACGTCAATACCCCTTTAGGGCATCTAAAGAGCTTAATAAATGGCTTCTATTATATTGTAATCAAAGAAAATGGGATGGATGGATAGATGGATGATATTATATCAAACACATTTTTGCTTATTTTTTTTTCGAGTGCATTTTCATGATACCTATATTTATTCCTTTGCATACCTCAATTCCAGCTACCAATAGCGCTAAATTCTTAATTGTTTGACCGTATTTGGATAAAAAATGTAGTTTTATGTAATGAACATAAAATATATTTTACAACTTCTATACAAAGAGTATACAATACTACAATACAAAGAGTATACAATACTACGTAACTCGTAAGACTTCTATAATTTTTTTTCAAATGTCAAGTAAATAAACAGGTCTTTCAAGCAGGAGATCCATGGTTATTTATGGTCTATGGTTAGAGCAAGGAACTTATATACTATGACTGGAATTGTTACGAAGCAATATTTGATAAATAAAAATGTACTTTAATTCGTAACAAATGAAGTTGACATTTGTTTCTTACATAACAGAGGGGAAAAACGTTCTGAGCAAGACAACGACAAGAGTGGATGTTGTCCCTTTCTTGCAATTGCCTGTGTAAATAAAACTATCCTGATGGTAGATTTTTATATATTCGGTAATCGTTAAATCCCTTTTATTCATACACGTCGATAGATACATTAGCATAAAATGTATTGTAATTAACATAGTGAGTTCTAAAATGTGCTTATTTTAATTATTACGTAATTACTAATGCAATGCAAAAACTGTTTCTGAAATTAGTAGAATTACTTAGTAGTAATTTGCAAACTACGCATGGCCACACTTATATATGGCGATTGGCGCTTTATTTAGTAGAAAGAGACACACTCCACTCATGTCATGGTACTCTTCGGAACGATTATGAAGCGCGTGTAAGCATTCCGGGTAGAATATAACTTCCTTGGGTTAGAGCAATTTCATTCTCAAGGAACTTATATACGATAAGTAACTGAAATTATAACGAAGCAATATTTGAAAAATTAAACTGTACTTTATTTTGTTATTAATAAAGTTGACATTTGTTTCTTACTTAACAGAGGGCGAAAACTTTCTGAGCAAGACAACGACAAGAGTGGATGTTGTCCCTTTCTTGCAATTGCCAGTGTAAATAAAACTATCTGATGGTAGATTTTTATATATTCGGTAATCATTAAATCCTTTTTTATTCATACACGTCGATAAATAAATTAGCATCAAATGTATTGTAATTAACACAGTGAGTTCTAAAATGTGCTTATTTTAATAATTACGTAATTACTTATGCAACGCAAAAACTGTTTGTCAAATTAGTAGAATTACTTAGTAGTAATTGCAAACTACGCATGGCCGCACTTATATATGGCGATTGGCGCTTTATTTAGTAGAAAGAGACACACTCCACCCTTGTCGTGGTACCTACTTTTTGGAACGATTTTGAAGCGCGTGTGAACATTCCGGGTAGAATGTAACTTCCTTGAGCAATCTATTTATATGTATTTTTTTCGGAATGTCTGAATTACGCTGGCCTTATGGGCCGTCACAACCACGGTCACAGCTTCACCGGTCGCGGGGATGAACAGAGTGCTCAGCCAGAATTTATACGCCCTCCGCCATAAGGGTGTCTCCTGCGAGACCAAACCTCGACTTTTTGTGGGATCGTGATTTGCAATAAGAGGGCTAATGGCATTGTTTTGTCCGTTGGCTGATCCTTGTCCTTGGGCTCGGTTCGCCGAAGGGCGAAACAGGGTGTCTAGAATGTAGATGTGTAATGTTTTCGTGTGAACCGTTGGCCAGAGTTATCAGGACGTCGGGATTGGTGGAAACGTAGCGGGGCCTACGTAATTTAGGGTTGGGATTAGGATCTGGAATGTAATCAGCCGCGGCTACCACCAGTGCGAAATGGCACGATCGAAGTATCTTTTAGAGATTTCTTTAAAATGCTTTGCTAAGCTCGACAATTCAAGATCGTTATGGAGGTCTACGTTGCGCATGGTATATGCGGTACGGTGCTCCTGTGGCAATATGCAAGAATTTATTTTGTACCACTTGCAACGGATGCAAATCCGTGCGAGGGAAATGGGCAAACGCTACGCAAGCGTATGATAGGATGGGGCGTACGCACGACTTGTAAAGTGTCATTTTGCGTCTGACATTTTACTGCGTTTATTGATAAGGTTGTTTAACTGACCTACAGCGAATTTTGAAATCGAGTGAAAGCTAATTTCACTCTTTGTTTGTGCGGTTTAAATGACATTTTACTATCCAACGTTACCCTGAGGTACTTGACTTTTCTTTCCCACGGAATGACGTTTCCCGGTACCCCGAACAGGGTAATGTTGCCTAGCTTACGCAGACCGCGCATTTGCTGTCGCAAATGTATACCGCGGCGAAGGCTGCACTTTTACTGGAGTTTATTTCGATACGCCATTTTCTGAATCATCGCCAAGGGCGTTGGCCGTAGCCTGCAGCCGCTTGGTGATTGTTGCTTCGGAAAAATTGGACGTATAGAGGGCGGTGTCGTCGGCGAACAACGCAAGCTCGACGTACGGCTCGCGTGGTACGTCGCGCGTGTAGAGGGAGAATAATAGGGGTATCAACAGTATGGAGCCCTGCGGGACACCTGCTGTGATCCGCCTATGGGTGGAGAGGGTAACCTCCACATGGAATTGGAATCGGCGGTTTGTTAGATACTCTCGTATGATGAGTACGAGTCTGTCGGGCACGCCCATTTGGTATAGCTTGTATATTAAGCCATTGTGGCAAACTTTATCGTACGCTTTTGCGACGTCGAAATATAGGGCGCTTGTGGGAATTTGCAGCCCCGGGGTCGTGTTTACCCCGTTTAAGATATATTCGGTGAGACGGTGCACTTGATGAGTGCAAAAGTGAGCGGACCTATTTATATAGAATAGTATCGACTGAGATTTGAACCAAGAAAATGGAAGAGTGATCATATTTTGTTGGATATTACGAGAGTAGTGGCAGCATTTTGTTAATAACAGGCGTTAGCCATGTCATCAAAGTCGAGGGCGAATATTGCGGACGTGCAAGAGTTCTAATTTCTAGAAAATGTTGATTTTAATAATAATGTAAAGGGCCCCGTGTATATTCCTTTATTTTTCTGGATCCTTATTGAAGAATAATAGCTGCCGCCTATAGGTAAGCATTGACGCTATTGCGGTAAAGCGTTTTTACCGCAATTACGTCAATTCTTGTTACTAACTTAGCCGATAGATTTATGTACGTGTTATTGCCGTCCTGCCACACGAATAGCAACGCACCATTAACATCTTTGGTGTCTATAGACGATTGTTTCTAGAAAGAAGGAGACTTATATGGGGTGACAGCTGATTTAGTATCCAGCTGTTTACTGAAAATAAAGTTTCAAAATGGCGCTGGCTTAGCATAAATTAAGTATGAAATAAGCTGTTGTAGACAGAGTGAAATGTGCTGAGCATAAGTATTTAACAGCACTTGTAGCGCTGTTTTAACAGTTTACTAGAAATTGACTGCTTTCTTTCTAAAAATCTTCTTTTATTTCTTTTATTTTTCTAAGAATTTTGTTTGTCTAATACCTATGCTCTCAGGAGCTCCTCAAAGAGTATCTATATTATTTTTCTGTACTATACGTTCCAAATAAGAATAGGACTGTCAGTATGACATATTGCTCCGCATTTTGAAAAAACTTCGTAAGTGATGAGTAAAGTGTGCAAAAAAATTCCAACAAAGAAATACTTTAAACAGATTAATTTCATTCTAATTGGTATATTTTTTTATTTCGATTCTAATCAGATTATATGACCATGTATTAAAATAAGGTGTAAAATAATTAACACGACTTTTATATATACGTATATTTAGATGAACGGCTAGACTGACATATTTTACTGTTTTCTAATGATGAATATTATATTATTAATACTTTTTAGCCTATTCTGGACAAATACAAATTGGCCCCGTCGTTTTTGACTTGTAAGTGGTGTAAATGACACGACATCTTTATATAATTTATAGATGGACAGCTAGACTTTTTACTATTTTTTTATTGATGAAAATAGCATTATTAAAATGTTATTTGTTTTTCAATAAATCAGCAATATTTTTTGAACAAATATGTTTTGTTGACATTACTAATTTCACACTTGTGGTATGAAGCGTGATCCCATTCTTAGTTGGAACGCATAGTACATATTCTACGTTAAAGTGTTCGCTTAGGCTGTCAAAAATGAGTGACACTTGACACTTTGATAGAAACCCTGTTGACACAAAATATGTCACACTAATATTTACGTTACGTCAGCCACGTTGGAAGTGCCAGCTCGGTGTTTTTATGGTATATATTTTATAAGAATAATCCTAAATACGTGGTATTTTTTATTTTAAATAATGTGAAATCTTGGCACAAATCTAAAGAAAGTGTAGATATAAATTTTAATATTTTTTCTGCTTGTGACGTGTTCAAATTTCAATGACATAGTTTGCTTTATCATATCCCGGCATCTCTAGTCATTTGTGTATATTGTTTTAGTGAAATATTGAATCAAAATGAAGATCAAAGAGTTAAAAAGGACGGTGAATGTGAGCTGGTCGCCAGCGGAGCAGTATCCTGTCATGCTGGCGGCCGGCTCTGCGGCTCAGCAGGTTGACGCTTCATTTAGTTCAAGTTCTTCTTTGGAGTTGTATTCTTTAAATTTAAATGATACGAGCTTAGATTTAGAACAGAAGGCTAGCATTCAGACGCAACACAAGTGAGTATTATATTTTTGTAGTATACTTTTTATCAATTTCTGATAAATCTTAGTGTAGAGTTAGAACTAAAAATTGTGAAAAGAATTTAATGTTTCAATCTAATTTAAAGTACCTTGAAATATATGAAAGTTATTATTTAGATTACGCAAAACACTTATAAATTCGCTATTAGGTATTTCTTATTTTGTGGAGTTAGCAAAATATAATCTAAACTTTCCATCATCAAGTCAGCAAACGTTATATTTTCTTAAGAATTTATTGCAGAGAATGAATGGGAACATCTAGTCTTTCAAAATAAATTTTTTAAATAAAATTATTTTCTATTTAAAAATATATATTTGATATGTAATGACTAGGTACATACTAGGTACAATTATTTCTGGTTAAATTATTTTAAAATTGTTTATGCCCTATCCTACCTTTTTACCCTATATACCTTACTTGCATTGAATAAAATAAGCAAATGATATATAGCCTATAGATATATGAAAGATGTTAAGAGTTGATATTCTCTTGACTGGGATGTAAAATTGGATATAAAAAAATCTCATTTTTCTACATGGTTTTGTTTCAAAGAGAATATAGCTTTTATTCAGTCTATAGAATGATAGTGATATTTTGATGGTATGTATAAAATTCAGCACCTAAGGTTAATCTTAAGTTTGAGCTTTCTCATTCTTAAAAGGCCGGCATGTGACTTGACAATCTAGTCTCATCACAGCAACACAAAGATTTTTTTATACAAAACTAGAAGGGCCCTTGTTTGGTCCTATTGTATCCTAAAAAAGCAGTACATTTCAGTCTTTTTAATGGCATGACCCCGTAGCATGTAAATAAAAAGGTGTGTGTGCGATTCACACATGATAGAAGTGTGAATCGCAAAATGTATATTTCTGTCTCATTCTTTACAGGCTTCATTCTACACATTTTTGTCTCTTACCTGTTGTTTTTTCCGTTGCATCAGGTTTGAAATCACAATGATTCTAAAGAAGTTTCACTTCAATAAAATTATAACTATCTATTCATTGACGCCTAGTTTGTAATATACATATTAAATCTCAAATCTGTAACATTACATTACACGCGAATGCTCCTGGTGGAGGAGCACCTTTAGGTGGTAAGCCTATCGCCAACCAAGCACTTTTCCAATCCCAGGCAATATTGTTGTTATCAGATAACTGAAAAAACACATGTTTGTTTTTTCCAACCCGGAAATCAAATCTGGGCCCTCATGTTATCAACACGGACATCAAGCCAAAATAATATTTAATCTAAAATAATGGTATGTTTCTTCTGCTTCTTGGGATACACAAAAAAAAATTTGTGTGATTTAACACATTTATACTTAGTATAAAATCGATGTAAATATGAATAAATGAGTTTAATTAAATATTGTAGGTTCCAGAAATTAGTGTGGTCTGGAGCTCGTGTCATAGTAGGAGGCTGCGATGGTGGTTTACTGCAGTTTTATAATTCAGAAAAACTCTTCAATAGTGCCAGTGACTCTCTTATTGGCAGCAGTAGTAAACATACAGGTAGCTACAGTATCAGTTTGTGTTCAATTTTTACATTAGATTGTTGTAATTATACATAAGGTTAATATTGATAGAAACTTATTGCACAGTTACTCTGGTGAGATATATATATATATATATATATATATATATATATATATATATATATATATATATATATAATGATATTATTTCTATTTATAAGTAAAACAAAGACTCAATTGCGTTTCTGTAATTAAAAGAAACAACATTTAAAGCCCTTATTTTCGGGTCTATCTTTTTACAAAATTATTGACAATAAAATATAATTTCCTTCAATTTCAACTCATTGACAAATCCGCTGACAGAAGCTATCACGGCCCGCTATGGAAACTGGCCATAGCGCGGCAATATAAAAAAACATAATTAAATAAAACCTTATTATGGTTTTCTTTACATCTCCCCTCCTGGAGAAAAACAATTACAAGTGTAATTGCACGTAATTGTTCTTCTGTCAACCGATAAGGGTGTGAGTTTTGATATGTGGTACAAATTTGATTTTTCTTTCTTGTGACCAACATTTACTTTATAAATTGTGTTTGAAATTTTTTTCAATATCTCGTAGGGTCCAATTCTTAGTTCATCTGTTTTCTTCCTATTAAGACGATTTCCATTCTCCACATAAACTCTATCTCCCTCTTTAAAATCATATTCTTTTCTTGACAGGTCATATCTTTTCTTATTATAATCATGGGATTTAATTGTATTTTCATATGCTAATTTTCTATCTCTTGTTAAATTTTCATTTGAACATCTTGTTTTTAATTCTGGTGGTAGAATATTTACATTTTCTCCTTCCAACAGGTATTTTGGTGCAAATTTAGTAACAGTATGTTCCGTCTCATTATATTTGTCAACACATCTCTGTGCAATAGTTGTCCATGCAATTTTATTTTCTCTTTCATTAATTTTGCATCTTATCTTATTAACCAGGGTTTGGTTTAGCCTTTCATTCAGGCCATTTGAAGAAGGAGTATCCATAGCAGTAAAAACTATTTTTATATTGTTATCTTTCAGAAATTCCTTAAATTCTTTGGAGTTTATACCGGGATATTGGTCCGTTAATATCATATCAATTTTATGACCTTCTGTCACTTTCTGAATGAGTTTAATGAAATTGTTAGAACTTTGATCTTTTGACGTTAAAATGTAAGCATACCTAGTGAAATGATCAATTAAAAGATGTAGGTATTTTTTAGTCGACCGCGACCCTCCAAATCCACCAATTGTATCAATTGATACAATTTCAAAAGGTTGTCTTGCTGGTCCCAAATGTGACATTAAACCATATTTTGGTTTCCTTCTTGTTTTATTTTTAATACATATTTCACATTCTTCGCAAGTCTGTTTTATCTTTGCTATGATATTCTTTGCTGAAAAGAATGGGGTTAATTTATTTATCATTTGAGTTGTTCCCAGATGGCAGTAAGTAATGTGTACATTTTTTATTAATGTTTTGCTTAGTTCTTCTGATAGCACAATTTTGTTTCTTGTTTTAAATTTTTTGTAGTATATTTGATCTTTCAGTATAAACTTGTTTTTTCTTTTTTGTATTTCTTCATTTATGTTTTGATCAATTTTTATGTCTTCTATGGTAATTAAATTTACCACTTTCAAAGCGTCATCTGTATTTTCACTTGGGTTTAGAACTGGATTTCTGCTTAAGCAGTCTGCCTCTTGATTTGTTTTTCCAGGATTATATTTAATTTTGAAGTTATATTGGGATAAATAATATGTTAGATCTCCGAGCTCCTCATCAGTTCTTGCTTTAATATTCATGTTTTCTAACGGTTTGTGATCTGAGTACACCGTAAACTCCTTCCCCATAAGTAAGTGTTGCCAGTATTTTATAGCTTCTTTTATTGCCAAACATTCTAGGTATATTGCCTTCTTCTTTTTCTGTGAATCTGTTAATTTTTTTGAAAAATAAGCAACTGGTTTATTGTTTCCGTTTTCATCGGTCTGTTTTAGCACTGCTCCCATTCCTTTTATACTTGCATCCGTATAAATGTTTATTGGTAATTGTGGATCATAAATTCTCAGAATCGGCTTTGAGCACAGTAGTGCTTTTATTTTATCAAATGATTGTTGACATTCTTCGGTCCACACGAATTTCACGTCTTTCCTTAATAAATTGTGCAGTGGGTCCAAGATGATTGCGCTGTGGGGCACAAACTTATGATAAAAATTTATTTTTCCTAGGAATTGTCGCACATTTTTCCTTGTCTCTGGTATTGGGAAATCTTTTACTGCTTTTAGGTAATCTTTAAGAGGTTTTACTGAATTGTTTTCTATTATATGGCCTAAATACTTGGCATAATGGTTTGCAAATATACATTTGGTAAATTTTAGTCTAAGCCCCTACGTTTGAATTGCCTCCAATAATTTTGATACATGTGATACATGTTCTTCGAAGGTTTTTGAATAAATAAGTATATCATCAATAAAATTTACTGCAAAATCAGAGAGCTTATGTTTTCTTATGATATTACTTAGTATTCTTTGGAAAATAGCTGGGGCAGTTTTTAATCCAAATGGCAGACACGTCCACTGATATTGTCCTTCCTGAGTTACGAAAGCTGTTTTGTATTGATCTTGTATTTTTAATGGAATTGACCAAAATGCTGAATTAATATCAAATGTTGAGAAATACTTACAGTTCACTGTTTTCATCATTAAATCTTCAATTAATGGAAATGGCTGTGATTGTGGGACTACTATTTTGTTCAATTCTCTGAAATCTATACATAATCTTGTTTTTCGTTCGTCTTCTTTTTTATAAGCTAGAGTTACTGGAGCAGCAAACGGGCTATATGATTCCACAATCAATTTTTTCTCTAACAGTTTTGATATTTGGTCTTCTATTTCTCTTCTATCTTCAGCTGTGCATCTATATGGACGTTTACAGCAGTATTTATCAACCATCAAGTCAATATGAGCTTCATAATCTCGTACAGTGCCGATATCATATTTATCTTTGGCAAAGACAGTTTTATATTTTTCTATCAGCTTGTCTATCTCCAATTGTTGCTGTTTATTTAGATGATTAGTAATATTTTCAAATTGATCAGTTTCAATGTGTTCATTGAAGTTAATTTCTTGTTTCACATTCTCCGTTTCAGGACTTTCTAAGCTTTGCTTAGTTTTTTCTCCTTGTGCATTAGGAAAGTTGGTCTCATCTCCTTTTTTGACTTTTTGTATTATTTTCAAATCTTCATTTTGCATGAGCTTTTATTTTTTTATACAGTCTAAACCAATCAGGAAATCATAATTAAAGTTTTCTTTATCTATTACAAAAATATCCATATTTTGTTCTATATTATATATCTTAACTTTTAATGTTACTATACCTTTCGTTTTTTTCTCACCATTAATAGTCTTTAAGTTTACTATTTTTGTATTATTCGTAGTACGTTCTTTCTTTCGTATGTTTAATAATTTAGCATTAATTAATGACACGTTTGAACCCGAATCATAAATTCCAGTTACTTCTACAGTGTCATTTAATAGTAAATTTATTTTTATTAATGGTGGCACATCAAGTTTTTTGGATCCATGTTATTCAGATCTGCTTCTATTTCAGAGCTATTTACTGTTTTTACTATTGATTTTTGAGTTGTACCTTTAAACCAGCAATTCTCCGCTGGGTGGTAACGTTTCCCTCTTTTTTCATTGATACAAATTGGGCATGGCTTTTTCTCGATTATTTTTTTCGATTTAATGTTGGAATTTGTGTATACTTTTTTTTCATACTTATTTTTCTCAACAATATATTCCAGTTTTCCTATTTCATTGTACAGATCTTCTGTTTCTTGCAAAGTTTCTCTGTCAATTTTATCAGTCACAAAATTGGGCAAACCAAATGCAATAAGATCAATAAGAGTCCCGGTATCAATTTGCTTCCGAACTTCCAATAATAATTTTTCTTTTTTTAGGGCATATTCGATTAATGAACCTGCTTGATATTTAAAGGTAAGAGCGTATCTTATGGGTGACCAACCTTTATTTCCAAATGTCTCACAAAAACATTTCTCCCATTGGTTCCACTCTGATTCCACAGTGTATTTTATTAGCATACAGTCGTACCAATGTACACTTGAAGACTCCATAAAATTTTTCAAAATTTCTATTTTCTTTTTCTCGTAAATGTTGAAACGTTCACATTCCTTATTAATCCATTGGCAGGCATTTGAAATTTTGCTCGTGAACTTTTCGATCTTAATATCTTTGGCGATTTTTCCTAGATTTAGAATTTCTGATGTTTTTTCTTTTTCTTCGAGTAATTTCTCTAACAATTTTTCCAAAGAATTGTTCGAGCTACTAGAACTAGGCATATCGTCTGGATTACCTTTAGTTTCCGTGATTTCTTCTAGGTATACATCATTAAATTGCAAGTTTTGTTCTTCATCCAAATATGCTTCTGTTATTTTATCTGTCAAAGTTATCCAGACTTTTATTATTTGGTGTCTTCTTTGCAATGATTTTTTTATTTTGCCATAATGTGTAGTACTGGTAATTGCTTGATGTTGATGTGCTGGTTGAAAATCTAGGGGTATTCCATAAACCTGCCCACTAGGCGTGGCAATTGAGGTTAAGCATATAATGTTGGTTTTTCCATCAGATGCTGTCTTTACAGCGAAATCAAACCTCAATTTATCCATTATCGTGCCGAATTATTTAGCAAAAAATGTTGTTTTATAATGATATTATTTCTATTTATAAGTAAAACAAAGACTCAATTGCGTTTCTGTAATTAAAAGAAACAACATTTAAAGCCCTTATTTTCGGGTCTATCTTTTTACAAAATTATTGACAATAAAATATAATTTCCTTCTAATTTCAACTCATTGACAAATCCGCTGACAGAAGCTATCACGGCCCGCTATGGAAACTGGCCATAGCGCGGCAATATAAAAAAACATAATTAAATAAAACCTTATTATGGTTTTCTTTACATATATATATATATATATATATATATATATATATATATATATATATATATATATATATATATATATATATATATATAGTCTCTTTCAATCAGAAGAAACATCTGCTTGTTTATATATATACAAACGAGCAGATGTCTCTTCTGATTGAAAGAGACAACTGTAGCCTATAGACAACAAAGATGTTAATTTAATGGTGAGTTGCTATACTGGCCCACTGGCCGACCCCTGGCCTAGCAGAATGAAAGATGTTCTAATCTTCAAAGGAGCCCAGAACAATGCAGGGGAAAAAATATATGACCAATTAAAGCCATTTATATCTATATATCGACGGGTCCCAAGAACAAAATGTTATGGAGAGATCAGACGAAATTGGTTTTATAATAAAATTCGCATTAAACACGCATAAAGCTACAAAGCAATATATTTTTTATATTTATTGGTCTTTTATTTTTGGAAATACTCAAGTGAACATCATCTTATCTACAATGTACTCCCACACACAAACATATTATTGTAATTTGTTAATTTTGTAGATACGATACTGTTCTTGGGACCCGTCGATATATATTTATACATATATTACATCTTAAAACTAATCTCTTATTGGTGTAAGCATGGAGAACTGATTCTTATTCATTACATATAACAGATAGACTTGCCTTCTTTACATCAATTTTCTCTTGTCACATGTTCATGTTATTTTGATTATTCCTGACACTACCATCAAATTATATTTGCACAATATGAATATGTTATTTCCGTCTTGTGTAAATATGTTTTATTTATTTTATAGGGCAGGTGTCATCATTGGATATTAATCCATATCAGAAGAATCTACTTGCTTCTGGTGCTTCAGAGAGTGAAATATTTATATGGGATTTAAATAACACAAGCCAGCCCATGGCCCCTGGGAACCGTACCCAGCCTTATGACAATGTTCAGGGACTTGCTTGGAATCAACAGGTATAAATAAACATGAGTGACCCATTGATCACTCATTCGTCAATGTTTCTGAATATTTATTCTAAACTCAAGAGGTAAAAAATTATATGTAAATATTTATATTTTGTTAAACAATGACAAAAACACTAACTTTATTTTACTGTTTTTTTTTTTGCTAAGGCTCGTTATTTGCTTTTTCCCTAATTTTCATTTGTTTTTCAAAACAATGTAATATATGAAATTAAAGAAAATGCAGCTTTTTGATATATGTGCCTGTATTAATGTTAAAATAAAGATTGTGGTAAATATCATAATTTGTCTTACAGGTTCAACATATTTTAGGTTCAACATTTGCAACACGGTGTCTGGTCTGGGACTTGAGGAAAAATGAACCTATTATGAAATTGAGGTAAATTAATGTTAAATATATATATGAGTAGACTAGCTAAGCCCGCGACTTCGTCCGCGTGGAAAAAACAGACAGACAGACAAAAATTCTAAACAATGTTAATTTGGTATACGTACCGTGTAAACATCCATATGCATTTAGTAAAAACGGTTATTTTAATATTACAAACAGACACCCCAATTTTATTTATTTGTATAGATGGCGTCAACGCTTGCATTTCTTGCAGATAAAATTGCCTTTACACACATCAATTGATTTTTTTTTTTGGTAAATCTATCATATCCGAATTCCGGGTACACTTTAAATATCAAGTCTTTAATGTTGGTTACGATTTCACGAAGGTCTTTACCTATGTAAAATTTTTTTTTAGCCTGATTCAGGAACTTTCCCCTAAGTAACCACTAACCAATCAATATGATCTTGTTTGGAAAATTTGTGCTTCTTCTACCTAAATGATTGCTCATGTTGGTATACCTACAGCTTCAAAAATTAAACAGTTTTCCACAATGGGGAAGATTTAAAGCAAGATTTAATAATATCATAACTACAAATCCTTATTAAGAAGCTATACAAATACAGTACTTACACCTACTTACTAACGAATTAGACACATATCAGGCCAAAGCGAACGATCATGTATCCCTCAACAACACTGTAAAATACACAAAATAGATCGAATATTCAACTACTACAAAGTAAAGTGTTTTTTTTCAAAGAAGGAAAATCCAACGTTCCGTATCAAAGAAGTCAACCATCATCAACCATTGATAAAAAAAAAATACCTCATTTAGTTTTTTATAATTCTCAATTTGATCAAAATTATTCTATTATATTCTATATATATATATATATATATATATATATATATATATATATATATATATATATATATATATATATATATATATATTAGGGATGGGCCGAAATTCGTTTTACATTCGGTTTAACCGAATTTCGGCATCTTGAACCGAACTTCGACATTCGGCCGAAATTCGGTTTAAATGCCGAACATTCGGCACTAGAAAAAAGTATCTTCTTGCACTATTTTGCTTGAAATCTACGCTAATGTTATAAAGAGGAAAGATTTGTATTCTATATTTTTATATATTGTATCATCTAAACTCAAAAACTACTAAACCGATCTTTCCCCATTAGAAAGATATTAAAATCATTCCCGAGTAACACAGGCTATACTATACTTTCGAAAAAAATCCGTAAAACGGTTGACCCAGCAGGCCATCCCTGAAACATCCCGCTAAATAAAAAAACATAAAAAACAAAAATGAAAAAACTTCAGCATAGATTTTTGAGTTCGAAGAGTTCAAAATATATGTGAAACGGTTGACCCGGCAGGTCATCCCTGAAACTTTCCGCTAGATTTTTATCTATATCTTAGCATATCACAGATTTATTCAGAGTTCAAAAATCTTAAATTTGTTACAAATATTCGTTAGTACATAGAAGTCGTTGTAAATGACAGTAATTTAAAATTTTTGAAATGCTATATATTTTGAAAACGATGATTGATTTTGGTCTTTCGAATGGCATTCAACGCAATTTTCGACCTCTAAAATGTTTTTATAGCTACGTAATCTACAGACTCAGAAATGTCGAAGCAATATCTAAAAATTTTTTTTTCGAATTTTCGTTATTACTAAATCCCAAATAAATCGACCGATTTTGATGCAATTTGCTTATTTGACGCAATTTATAGAATGAAAAGCTGATTAGACTTTTAAGTCAATCGGTATATTAGTCTGAAAGTGATAATCGCCTCTGTGGTCTATAGATCCAGTGCTGGCGTTGACCACATGAGGTCCCGGGTTCGATTCCCGGGTCGGGCACATAAAAAAAGTGTTTTTTCAGTTTTCTGATAAACACAAAGTTGCCCGGGATTGGAAAGTGCCCGGTTGGCGATAGACTTGCCACCTATCACATTTGTGGGACCAAGTATCTTCGGCTAATCGTGGGTGCACTTGTTGTACCTCTGCCTACCCCTTCGGGGATATGGGCGTGAAGATACTGTATATTAGTCTGAAAGTCATTTTAAAAATGCTAAGTTTGCTGTAAACAAGAAAATATTAATATTTTAAGAGCTGTAACTTTTGAAAACTTGATTTAATTTTGATTTTTGAAACTGTATTTGAAAAAATTTCGAATTAATGTCGAAAAAACACTTCCAAACTTTTTCGTCAACGATAACTTCCGAGCGGATTAACCGATCATGATACAATTTATGAATTACACGCAGTTTTTTAAGAAAAAGAGCTGATAAAATTTTATACTTAATCGATACATTAATCTGGAAGTTATATTAAAAAAATATGTTTCGTCAATTTTGCTGCGATTTTTTCAATATTTCTCAAAATATTCTAGTCCGAATTGGATAAAATTGGATAAAATGTTTGGAAGTCTAAGTTGAACAGAATCTAATTTAATGCCATTAACCGCGTTTCGATCGGTCAAGCCGTTCAAAAGTTATGAAATGTTTACATACACACATACGTACAACCAAACTCTCTCTCTCTCTCTCTCTCTCTCTCACACACACACACACACACACACACACACACACACACACACACACACACACATACATTTGACGTCATCGCGAAAACAGAAAATGTTGCATACGTAGCGGGAAGTTAAAAATATAAAGTTTGATATAGATGAAGATGCATATATTTTAAAACATGATGATTTAGATCTTTTTATTGCATTCAACGTAATTTTTACCTTTAAATGGTTTTGATTAGCTCCAAAATTAGTAGGTTAAAAAATGTCGAAAAAATGGTAAAAAATAGGTAAGTCCTAATACCCTGCAGGCTATCCTTGAAACTTCCCGCTAAATTGAGGTATTTTAGGCTAGAACAAAAACTATACCTAATCATTTTCTTTCAAGGTTCAAAATTCTGACTTTTGACTTCTGACTTCTGAAAATGACAGTAATTTAATTTTTAAATAGCTGTATATTTTGAAAACGATGATCGATTTTCATCCTTCAAATGGCATTCAACGAAATTTTTGAGCTCTAAAATGTTTTTGAGCTACATTGTCTATAGGCTAAATATGTCGAAGTAATAATATCAAAATTTGTTCTCAAAAATTTTCGTTATAATAAATCCTAATAAACCGATTTTGACCCAATTGACGGTATTTGACGCAATTTTTAAAGAGAAAAGTTGATTAGAGATTTTTAAGTGAATCGGTGTATAAGCCTAAGAGTTATTTTAAAAATATTAAGTAAGTTTTCTGTAAACAGCAAAATTTTATTATTCATAAGTTATATAACTTTTGAAAACTTGATTTTGATTCTTGAAACTTCATTTGACGTAATTGTTTGAAGTACCACAATATTGTAGAAGGTTTGACCTTCAAACAAGTTTTGGCCAAACACTTATTATACAAAGTCTTATTTTATATAAATAATACACTTTTTTCTAAATTTTCGTCAACGATAACTCCCAAACGGATAAAACGGTTTTGATACAATTTGCGATATTTGACGCAGATTTTTAGAAAGAAATGCTGGTTACATTTTTAAATCAAGCCTTGTATTAGCCGGAAAGTTATTTTAAAAATATTAAGAAGTTTTCTGTAAACAACAAAATATTAAAAAAGTTGTAACTTTTGAAAACTCGATTTGAAACTAAATTTGACGTAGTTTTTTTAAGCACTTAACTATTGTGGAAGGTCAAAAAAATAGTTAGAGAAATTACTAAGTTATGTCAAAAAACACTTTTCTAAAGTTTTTCGTCAACGATAGCTCTTGAGCGGAAAAACCGATTTTGATGCAATTAATGCATTGAACGCAGTTTTTGTAGGAATAGAGCTGATTAGATCCTGTACCTAATCTATACATTTATGTACTTAGATTATACAAAGTTATTTATTTATGTATGTTATTTATGTACAAAGTTATGAGATGTTTACATATACACATACACATATATACAGACATGCTGACCTCATTGTGAAAATAGTCGGAAAAGATTTCTAGGACCTCAAAACGTGGAGATCTGGTGAAAACTCGATTTTCAAAAATCGGGGCAAAATCAGTAACTTCCTTATCCATGCCTAAATTGGAACAATGTATCCCAATGTATCAAAATTTTGCTGTTACGTCATTAATTCACGTGCGTTGCGAAACCCATTAACGATATCCTATATATCTATACTAATATTATAAAATTGTAGAGTTTGTTTATTTGTTTGGTTGTACGCGGTAATCTCGTAAACTGCTGAACCGATTTGTTTAATTCTTCTTGCGTTGGATAGCCTGTATATCGAGGACGGTTATAGGCTATATAACATCTTGATACGACTAGTAGGAGCGGAGTTAACAAAGTCCGCGCGGACGAAGTCGTGGGCAACAGCTAGTCCATATTAAAATTATAAATGGGAAAGTGTATTTGTTTATTTGTCCGTCTTTCACGGCAAAAGGAGCGACGAATTGACGTGATTTTTTAAGTGGAGATAGTTGAAGGGATAGAGAGTGACATAGGTTACTTTTTTCTCTTACTTTACGCGAGCGAAGCCGCGCACAATATAATAGCTAGTAGTAAATAGTAAAATAGGTAAATAGCTAGTATAAAATAATTAAATTTTTATCAAATTCGTAAAAAAGTCACAACGTGTCGCTTTTAAGAAAGCTCCCCAAAATTAAACCGAAGTTCGGCCGAAATTCGGCCGAATTTCTTATTTTCACCGAATGTTTGGCCGAAGTTTGAATTCGGTTCAAACCACATTCGGCCCATCACTAATATATATATATATACACACACACACATATACACACTTTGTATAATATGGACTTGGCGAAATTAGTTTTATTATGATCATTTTTATGCATTTTAATTAGTAATTTGGATTGTTCATTTTCACAGTGACTCCGGTGCACGTACAAGATGGCGTGCTCTAGCATGGCACCCGGCGGTAGCCACGCAGCTGTGCATCGCCTCCGATGATGATCAGGCACCTGTTGTACAGCTATGGGACCTTAGGTAATGCCCCAACATTATAAAATTATATAACAACTACACCACTACACAGTACACACTATTGCAAAAATGGCTGTAATTTTTTTCTATATTTTAATATGATCACAATGAATCACTTAATACTGGAAAAATTTTAAAAACAACAAAGAAAAATATCTAACCTTTAAATATCTATTTAGGGAGACGGTCACAGAACCTGTGACCGTCTCCCTAAAGCCGGGACGCTCTATCACTTAGCTAGTGTCGATAGTGGATGTGGCGAAATTCTTCTTTGCTATTTGATCGATCACGTCGATTGTATGGACCGCTAGGCATACATAGCTATAACTAGTTAAATGAGTTCAACGTTAAAGATTAAATTCACATTATTAATTTTGATCAGTACTTTCGTATTTCTAATTATTTTTGTGTTATAGCACTCACCCCGTGCTTGGGAAAACTGGAAAAACTTTAAAAGCAACAAAGAAAAATACCCGGGTCGACAGGCCCGACTTGGTGATCAGTACAATCGATGTGAACGATCATATAGCAAAGAAGAATTTTGCCACGTCGAGCCTGTTGACACTAGCTCAGTGGTAGAGCGTCAAGGCTTTAGGGAGACGGTCGCAGAATCCATTCCTGCGTGTCGATATTTTTCATTGTTGTTTTTAAAGTTTTTCCAGTTTTCCCAAGCACGGGATGAGTGATATAATACAAAAATAATCATTAAACACCATACAATGCTTTAAAGACAATAAACCATGAAATGTATGTGTACATATTCTCTTTAAATAAAATTCTTTATTATGTATTGGTTTTACTTATAAATGACATAATAAAAAAGGTTTTTGTGAACTTAATTTCGTTTAGATTAGCAGCTTCTCCTGTGGTGACAATGGAAGGACATCACAAAGGTGTTATGTCGCTGTCGTGGTGTCCCCACGATCCCGACCTACTGCTCTCAACTGGTAAAGATGGCAGACTGCTGTGCTGGAATCCCAACAATACACAACCGGTAAGAATTTTATTAATGTCAAGGATTGCTCGAAACTTTAAATTGCATTTTCTCAAGTGTATAATTTATTATAAATAATAAAAAAATAGTGAATTTGATGCAATTATATAAATCTAAAACATTAAGTGCCATAAATTGATCACCGCACCAAAATACTTTTATAAAAGCAATAAAACTAGTTGTAGTACATACTGTGATTTATATTTTTATTTTAAATGTCAATCTATTTTAAAAATTTGTTTCAATTGTCTTTGTAAATAAGCCTTAGTTTTTAGGTATAAACCATATGAAATTATGAAGGAGGTTCAATAATATATTCCTTTTTCTAGTTACAGCAAAAAGAAATATAATATGTACCTATGTGACACTTCGTAAAATAAATTCTTTTTAGGGTTCCAAAGAAAACCAGGAACCCTTATAGTTTCGCTCTGTCTGTCCGTCCGTCTACAGTTTAGCTTAGAGCCCCTAATACTAGAAAGCTGTAATTTGGCATAAATATACATATTAGTTATGGCAACAAAGTGATAATATAAAATCTTGAAAAATAATTTTTTAGGTTACTTCCTCTACATGTAATGTGGCGATGTTAATTTTTTTTCGTTAACCCTACCGTGCCACCGTGTGAGGTATTGTTTAAAATGTTTTATAAAAATATTGTAGGTTTGTGAAAATAATTTTTCGATTAAGGGATACAGTTACCCTTTGCAGTATATAATTTCGTATTCAAATTCTTCAAGCTTTAGCCGCCATCCTTGGAGTTTACTGCTTGGGTCTTTATGATTAAACAACCATGGGAGAGGTCGATGGTCTGTAACTATTTGGAATTTTCTCCCGTACAGATAGGGACGGAAGGTTTTGCAACCAAACAGTATTGCCAATAACTCCTTTTCTGTGGTACTATAGTTGCACTCACTTTTGTTTAGGGTTCGCGATCCGAATGCAATAGGTTTATCTTTGCCGATCGAACCCTGAGACAGGACAGCACCGATTGCATAATTTGATGCATCACAAGTTAGTACAAGTGGCTTAGTAAAATTGGGATAACATAGAATGGGAGCAGAGGTTAACTTATGTTTTAATGTGTCAAAGGCAAGTTGTTGAGGATTTTCCCACTTGAAATGAATATCCTTTTTTCAATAAATTTGTTACAGGCTTAGATAATTTAGAGAATTCAGGGATGAAGCGGCGATAGTAGGAGACGAGACCTAGAAATGACTTTATGTCTTTTGGGGAATTAGCAATAGGAAACTGTGTCTCAGCTTTAATTTTTTCGGGATTTGGTTTAACTCCGTTTTCAGTAATGATGTGTCCCAGATAAGCGACTTCACTCATTAAGAACTCGCATTTATCAGGCTGCAGTTTCAAATTGAATTGACGTAGTTTTTTGAAGACTTAGGAAAGGTTTTGAATTTGGGATTTTAGATCGTAGGAGTAGATAACTATTTCATCAAGATAGACAAAGCAGCGGATTCCTTGTAAGCCGGACAGTGCGGTATTCATTATGCCTTGAAAAGTTGCCGGGGCATTTTTCAGCCTAAACGGCATACGAGTGAATTGGTAATGGCTTGAGGGATATTGAAAGCTGTTTTGGATGCGTTATCGGGATTTAGAGGGATTTGATGAAAGCCAGAAGCAAGATCCAGTGCGGAAAAGTACTTGCTATTGCCAAGTAGGTCAAGGATTTCATTAATTTGTGGAATTGGGTATGTGTCTCCTATCGTAACGTCGTTAAGTTTACGGTAGTCGATGACTACACGCCACTTTTGCTGATTAGATTTATACATTTTAAAATTTAAAATTTTAAAATGTATAAATGTAAATCTGCGTAATAATAGTAACAAGAACATTTGAAATTGGACAATTCCCGTTGTCCTCATCAGAAACGAATTATGTTATAACATATACACTCGGTCCGAGCTACAGTTGTCTTTATCGCACTCTACGGTATACTCGTAGGATGCGATAGAGAAAACTGCAAGGCGACAGATCGCTAGATTTTACAAATATCTATTTTTCAATCCTCTCGCCTTAATGATCCCTCTTAATAGCCATGAGTAAATAATAACTATTATGGTCTGAAGTTAATTGCACAAACCAGTTCTGTCAGCTAATAAGCGCTCATGGTATTTATTTGACGTACATATAAGCATCTACGCACTGGCGTCTGGCTTTGACGTACACCCAGATATGGCGCGAGGTTATTTACCTTACCACTCACAACGTAAGAATGTTAAAAGATTTTTTTATGCAGAAAGACAAGTGTTTTTGAGACAAAATTATTTTATTTGTAAAATTCAAAATGTTTTAATCCCCTGAATCGCAATATTTTTTGGCTGAATATATTCGGTTAGATGTGCCAAAAGCTGTGTTAAAATTTGTTCACCTATTTTGGAATGACTATATATGAACAGACCCACCACCACCCATGGGCCTACCAACCTTCATGGTTATACGGGCCTAAACGCGGGAGATGCGCAAAGTCTGCTCTAAGGCTCTCTTCTCTGCGCATTTCTTGACTCCCTACAAGTTATTTATTTCCTGACCTCTAGTCCCTTTGACACTCTCCCCCGTAGGGGCAGTCGATAGTCTTCTCCAATTGGGGAGAACAGCACAAGCACGGTACTTGTTCGCCTTGTAGCCGACGATTAGTGTATTGCCATTTATCATGACCCAAATTTTCTTCGTCTCTTATGAGGTCAATCTCCAACTGTCTTCTCTTTGTGTACCAATGAGCCGCAAATTCTGCGAGAAGCCGGTAGTTCGCCGGTGTCCTAATAAGGTCCGCAAAGTAAACCGGCCCCACCTCCGCTCTCTCAAGCCCCCCTAACAGTACCTCTCGCTCCCCCCTATACAGCCTACACTCCCACAGCACATGGTTCCTACACTCGTCCGCTTCGCCACAGTAACACAGTCCCGAATCGCTGAGAGACATATCTCTCAGTCTTCCTTTAAAGCAGCCGTGACCGGTTAATATTTGCGATATTACATGATCCGGCTGGATCCACTTCGCCCGCAGTCTTCCGCGAACGTCTGGAAGGAAGCAATAAAGGTCTCGACCGTCGTCACTTCCCTCCCAACGCTCCTGCCAATTGGCTAGCACCCTGACGAAAATGCTGCGCTTCACAGCCTTAGCCTCTACCTTGCCTATGCCTGTCGACTTATGCGCCGTTTCTCCCGCAGCTCTAACCTGCAGGTCAGCCGGTAGTACACCTGCTAGCACCGGGAGAGCCATTGTACTGACCGACCTGTAAGCCTTAGTCATAAGTATTAGAGGTGCTCTCTGTGTCCGAAGCAGGGCGCTCTTGATCGGCTATACCCCTACCCTCTCATACCATACTGCGGCTGCATAGTTCAATGTAGCTACATATGTACCTTTATAAAGGATTTGCAATGCCCTGTATCTTATCCCCTAGGTAGCCGATGAAATCCTTGCAACCTTGCCGAAACATCGCTTCGCCTTTTCGCCCATGTCCGTTGCGTGCTGTGCAAACGACGCTCTCGTGTCCAGGGTCACCCCCTGAACGACAGCAAGGTCCACATTTTTGATACTAACCCCCCCCCCCCCCCCCATTCTCACTACTGGTGGTCGCTGCAATCTGCCTTTTAATGTCATAGCCTTTGTTTTTGCTGCGGAAAAGGTCAGCCTATTACGCTCCCCCCACTTCTCTATCTCACGTAAGGCTTCAGCCGCCTTAGTTTCAATTTCTTTCCTAGAATTGGCCTCAATAATGACAGTGACGTCGTCCGCATAGGCTAACAATTCAACTCCCTTTGGCATAGGCCATATAAGTAAGTCATTGAGATGCAAGTTCCACACCGCCGGACCTGCGGACATCCCATCGTTGAGGTCTTCCACGCCTCCTGGCCGCCAACAAACAGACCCACTTCGCGTTGTGAGAAATAGCTTGCCAGCATTTTGTAAATATTAGGTGAACAGCCCTTCCGTTTCACCTTTAGCAATATCATCGGCCACCAGGCGTTATCGAAAGCCCCAGAGATATCCAAGAAAATTGCATGAACATAGGCTGATTCCGAATTACGCGCCCTGTCTAATATTGAGGCCAACGCAGACGTTGTTGATCTGCCTTTTACGAAGCCGTGTTGTCTCTCAGAGACACTGGCAAATATTTCTGGCTGACTAGTTATTATTGCCTTCTCTAGCACTTTTCCTAACACCGGTAGCAAAGTGATTGGCCGGTACGCTTTAGGATCGGACAAGGATTTGTCATTCCCTTTCGGGAGCACTACTAGTTTCCCCTTTTTCCATACTTTCGGAAATAGGCCTTCCCTAAAACAGGACTCATATATCCCCATAATCTCAGTCCCGGCTGCTTTCCACGCCTCCTTAATTATACGCGCAGTTAAGCCATCAAGGCCCGGGGCCTTGTTGGGTAATTCCTTTATTATTTTATTGATCGTTTCTAAGCTAGGCGGGCTACTGTCACTACCAGGCGGAGCGAACGCGGCCGCTACCCTTACTACCCCATGATACTCGCTGTCCTTTGTCGGGTTGTCATCCGGACATAGCGCCTTCAAAAGGTTTTCCATAGATGACCCAACATCGCTCGTGTACCCCTCAACTAACTTAACGCCACTTACCACGTTTTTAGGTGGACGTATAGTTCCTTTGGCCGATTTATAGGCTACCCCCCACGGATCATAGTTTCCACTCTCTGCTATTGCTTTGAGGTGGCCCTCTTTTGCCTCCCTCAGGGACTGGCGATATTTGCCCCTTGCTACACAATATTTTTCATAAGCTGCCCTTGTGGCCTCCCCGTCCATTTGCCTAAGCTTCTACCAGGACCTTCGGAGCTTGCTCTGACATCTCCTGAGCCAATCTAACCTTGCAGACCACCATGGGTGCCCAGCCTTCCTCTCTTCGATAGTCCCTATCGTCTCCTGGGCTACCGACTGTATTAAACAGTTCAGGTCGTTGCACCGGGCTTCCAGTGGTTTGTTGTGATTTAGTTTACCTGCCCTAACGTGCAGAAGAGAGCGGAACCGAGGCCAATCCACCCCACGACTCCTAAAAGTACCCTGCTCCCCAGCTATCTCCTGCGTTTCATCCTCTCTTGGTGTACCTTGTCCTATGACGACGAATGTGATCATCTGGTGATCGCTGCTGCTCAGTCCTGGGTTTACTTTCCAACAGTTTATTTTCACCCTCCTTGTCAAGGTGACATCTATGTTTGATTGCCATTGTTTGGTTGTTTGATTGCCCTTGTTTGGTATATACTACTACCTTTGGTATGTACTATATATGAACAGTAATATTGGTTTCGACTGGTAGGGAGGCGAGTTGTCTGTGGAGGTGGAGAGCGGCGCGCGCTTCGCGTTCTCGGCGATTTGGAGCCCACGCGTACCCGGGCTGCTGGCCGCCTGCACCGACAGCGCCGTCGCCGTGCACACGCTGCTGGGGGCCGCCGCGCCGCAGGTACACTACACTGCCGCACCACACCACTACACTACACTACACTAAACTTCACTACACTACACTACTGCCGGGCCGCTGGCCGCCTGCACCGACAGCGCCGTCGCCGTGCACACGCTGCTGGGGGCCGCCGCGCCGCAGGTACACTACACTGCCGCACCACACCACTACACTACACTACACTAAACTTCACTACACTACACTACTGCCGGGCCGCTGGCCGCCTGCACCGACAGCGCCGTCGCCGTGCACACGCTGCTGGGGGCCGCCGCGCCGCAGGTACACTACACTGCCGCACCACACCACTACACTACACTACCACCAACACGCTACTGAGGGCCCTTCGCATGCACAGCATGGTGAATAATGAAAGCATGCGATTGGTCCTATACAATTTGGATTAAAGCAAATTACGTTATGTTAATAATAAATAACGTGTCGCATTGTTTGTCCGCGTTGGACTTCGAAACTACTGAATCGATTTCATTGAAATTTTGTGGCTACCTAGTGTTTGCTCCAACTTAAAATATAGGATAGTTTTTACCTCAATTAACCCTAATCACCACCACCAAAATATTCAATACAAGTAATTTATATGGTAAAACAACGTTTGCCGAGATTAAAAGCGTGAAAGCAAATTTAATAACAATAACAAGTTTAATAACAATTAAGCAACCGTTGCTGTGACTGACATTTGGCACAGTTAAAATTCACATTGGAGAAGACTGTAGAAACTTAATATTTTAATCCATCGCCTTTACTGCGCCAGTAGCTCCAGCAGTTTCCTGCAGTCGTTCGGCGGCGCGGCGCTGCAGCCACTGCCGGCTGTGTGTGAGGTGTGTGTGTGTGCAGGGCGCCAGTAGCTCCAGCAGTTTCCTGGAGTCGTTCGGCGGCGCAGCGCTGCAGTCGCTGCCTGCTGTGTGTGAGGTGTGTGTGTGTGTGTGTGCAGGGCGCCAGTAGCTCCAGCAGTTTCCTGGAGTCGTTCGGCGGCGCAGCGCTGCAGTCGCTGCCTGCTGTGTGTGAGGTGTGTGTGTGTGTGTGTGCAGGGCGCAAGTAGCTCCAGCAGTTTCCTGGAGTCGTTCGGCGGCGCGGCGCTGCAGCCGCTGCCGGCTATGTGTGAGGTGTGTGTGTGTGTGCAGGGCGCCAGTAGCTCCAGCAGTTTCCTGGAGTCGTTCGGCGGCGCAGCGCTGCAGCCGCTGCCGGCTATGTGTGAGGTGTGTGTGTGTGTGCAGGGCGCCAGTAGCTCCAGCAGTTTCCTGGAGTCGTTCGGCGGCGCGGCGCTGCAGCCACTGCCGGCTGTGTGTGAGGTGTGTGTGTGTGTGCAGGGCGCCAGTAGCTCCAGCAGTTTCCTGGAGTCGTTCGGCGGCGCAGCGCTGCAGCCGCTGCTGGCTGTGTGTGAGGTGTGTGTGTGTGTGCAGGGCGCCAGTAGCTCCAGCAGTTTCCTGGAGTCGTTCGGCGGCGCGGCGCTGCAGCCGCTGCCGGCTATGTGTGAGGTGTGTGTGTGTGTGTGTGTGTGCAGGGCGCCAGTAGCTCCAGCAGTTTCCTGGAGTCGTTCGGCGGCGCGGCGCTGCAGCCGCTGCCGGCTATGTGTGAGGTGTGTGTGTGTGTGTGCAGGGCGCCAGTAGCTCCAGCAGTTTCCTGGAGTCGTTCGGCGGCGCAGCGCTGCAGCCGCTGCCTGCTGTGTGTGAGGTGTGTGTGTGTGTGTGTGTGCAGGGCGCAAGTAGCTCCAGCAGTTTCCTGGAGTCGTTCGGCGGCGCGGCGCTGCAGCCGCTGCCGGCTATGTGTGAGGTGTGTGTGTGTGTGTGTGCAGGGCGCCAGTAGCTCCAGCAGTTTCCTGGAGTCGTTCGGCGGCGCAGCGCTGCAGCCGCTGCCGGCTATGTGTGAGGTGTGTGTGTGTGCAGGGCGCCAGTAGCTCCAGCAGTTTCCTGGAGTCGTTCGGCGGCGCAGCGCTGCAGCCGCTGCCGGCGCTGGCCCCGCCCCCCGCGCCGGCCCCCGCGCCCCCGCGCGCGCCCGCCTGGCTGCGTCGCCCCGTCGGGGGCAAGTTCGCGGTCAGTAACTACATTACATACATTCTACACAATAACGCGGTGGGTTGTTGTCTCATACGCATTGTGTTGCTTCCACATCTGGCAATGACACACATATTACAATACAAGTCACATTACCATGTGCTTTTGTTAATTGTCTGTTTTATCTCGACACCTGTAATGGAATGCGTGTGAGAGACGTTAGTGAAAAGGTGATTTTCGTGCATGCATTGTATGGACATTGAAAATATTATCTTGAAAGATTTGTTTTATGCTAAAACCTTTTTATTTTAAGGGTATTAATAGCAACTTCTTTAAGAAGTTGCTCCAAGCTTCACAGGAAATCGCATTACGATTTTCCCCTCTTGTTGGTACGAGCCCCCTTTGAAGAATAGACTATCTGCGGATCTGGCCGGCAATTCGAGAGAGGCGAATGATTAGCTGTGTGAGTTACTACCATCCTGTCGACTAATTGGTAGAATTCTGCATTGTCTCGCCCGGGTCTGGTATCACTGCCTTACCTATTCCTGCGGCAATGGCGTCAGTGCTTGTCACTGTCGTGTACCGGTTGAAGGGTAAGATAGCCGGTATGCCTGCCACACGCCACAAGGATAGCAACACATCATTAACATTTTCGGTGTCTATAAGCGATAGTTGTCTCTTTCCATCAGGAGAGCCATCGCAACCGAAGTATCTTGAGGAGACACGAACACTACTTCTCTCATAAGAGTCGAAGTAATACTACAGCACAGAATACTGGAGACTAACAGAAGTCAAGGCGTTGCTCAAATATTACTTGAATGTACATTGACTTCTGTTAGACTCCAGTATTCTGTGAGTACAGGTTCGCCGCGATTTCTAGTTCTTTTTATAGGCTTTTGACAATATGACTGTCCGCTACATTGTGCAATAAGGGCGAATTCGCCAAATGTGTATGTTCGTTTAACAGTACAATTGAAAGGTTTTGGTTTTGCATTATGTTTTATGTATATATTTCACATTACGTGTGAATCAATCATCAAATCATGTAAGATTTTTTGATAAATTATGTCCAGTTCCTATATGGTGTTTTTTAAAATGAGATTTATTGGGATGTTTCCATTTGAAAGCGGGTACATGTTCCTTATAACATGTCTTAAAGCTTCGTCTGTTCTGGACCAATATATACGCCCCTACAATCTAAACAACGTAAGTTATAAATTGTACATTAATTTTTATTATTCGTTTTGTCCTTTCCGTTACACAATGTAATATCTCCCAAGGAATTTATGTGTTTTAATGCAACTTTGATCATATTACGTCGTAAACACTTTTTTATTTTCCTCTTTTTGGTGTAGTTCCATATTAAGAAACCGTGATATTGTTTGCTTGTCATTTATTATTACAATATCACACACAAAAAGGACACGTAAACTAGCTAAGTAGGTAATATGTTACTTCAATGTATGTATAGTGTAACTGTCATATAATGCAGTTCATCATTTTGCAGGACACGCATTATTCATTATTAAAATAAAATTAAGTAGATTTTTAAATTGGAAAAAAAAGTAGTTCGCATAAAATTCTTAAGGTAGTTGTGCGTTCTCACAAGTCAAGTTGAGAACGTATAAAAAGCGTACCTTAAGAACTTTATAAAGTGTCTTCACGCCCGTATCCCCGAAGAGGTAGGCAGAGGTTCAACAAGTTCACAGGGTAGCCGAAGATACTTTCCCAAGTCCTAAGTCCCACAATGTGATAGGTGGCCAGCCTATCGCCAACCAGACTTTTTAAATCTCGGCCAACTTTGTTTTTGTCAGAAAACTGAAAAATCTCATTTTCGAATTGCCCGTCTCGGGAATCGGACCCGGGACCTCATGTGGTCAACTCCGACACCGGACCACTATACTACAGAAGCGACCCCACTACTTTATATGTTTAAACAAAGTAGTACCAAAATAATAGCAATCAGGCTTAACCTGATTGTAAACGTCTCATTTCTTAGCAGTTTTTTGCTTTATCTTTACCATGCTATCGGGATTAGGGGAAACTTATATAGATGGTTTGTGTCGTATGTTGAAAATAGATCCCAAATAGTTGTTCTCAATGGCTATACCTCAGGGGCAGTATATATACCATCAGCAGTTCCCCAGGGATCGTTATTAGGACCCCTGTTATTCAATATTTTCATTAATGACGTGATATCTTGTTTTCATAACTCTAAAGTAGTGTTATATGCTGATGATATGAAAATTATGAAGCAAATTTCTTCTTTTCAAGATTCTAAGCTTCTTCAAGACGATCTTGATAGGTTTCAGAGTTACTGTGCCTTAAATCAGCTTGACTTAAATGTATCAAAATGTTATGTTTGTTCATTTACACGCAAGACGAATCCAATAATATATGATTACAAGCTATCACAAACAACTACAGCCAGAGTCTCGGTTATCAAGGATTTAGGGGTTAAATTTGACTCAAAGCTCCACTTTGATTCGCATATTGAAGAGATAGTCAATAAAGCATCTAAAGCCCTTGGGTTTATTCTCAGAAAGTCCTCGGATTTCAAGAGCATTAAAACTATCAAAATACTTTATTGTGCTTTTGTTCGCAGCCATCTCGAATATGCTTATCAAGTCAGGAACCCAAATTATAATGTGCATATTGATAGATTGGAAAGTATACAAAAGAAATTTTTAAGGTACATTCAATTCCGTACAAATTGTTTTTTACCTACTTATAAAGACAGATGCAAAAAGTTTCATATTTTACCATTGTGTGAGCGTAGAAAAGTAGCAGATTTAGTGTTTCTATATAAAATCGTGAATAGCATAATTGATGTACCTGAGTTGCTCAACCAAATCAGCCTACGAGCTCCTTCAATTTTTCTAAGAAAGGGAAATCTACTTCAACTACCCAAAGCTAAAACTAGATATAGGCAAAATTCCTTTTTGATAAGGGGGTGCCATACACATAACGTGGAGTGTCAAAAGGTTGACCTTGATTTGTTCAATATTACGACTCATAGGCTGAAAAAAATGTTTAATGCAAATTTCTTCATATGATTGCTTACATCATCGTAATGTCGCTGTCTGTTTTTATATAGTTAAGTTATATTAGTGAAAAGTTTTATCAGTGAAAACTTATAATTGGTCTTTTTTTCTTTATATATTCTTGTTTATCGATCTGTATAGCTGTTAGTTTTCCATTGATATTAAAATAAAATAAATAAAATAAAATGTCTCCTGCTGTAAAGGGAGGGAAACTGGATGTATTTTCCTACTCCTCCTATACACTTATGATTAAATTCGATTACACAGACAGCTTAGCTTTTCCCCCATGGCACCCTGAGCTCGCAACTCACAGGTTATCAGGACGGTTGCTGCTGTTGATTCTGGTTTACAGAAGTTACAGTGGTGGGAACGAGAGGTGGGCCCATTGCCCTTAAAAAAGTAGTACCAAGTGGGAATTCCAAAACATCTATCATTTATCAGTTTAATAGTGTACTAATTTAACAAGAACCTGTACATTATTAAATGGTCCTTCGAGCTGGATATGATTCAATGACTTATGGATACAGTCCACTGTAACTATGAGGTAAATATACAGCATCGTTGTTTAAACCATTAGAAACACACTAGTACGTTTTTTACATTTAAAATCAAACATTAAATAGATAAAAATGTGAAATATATATAAAAAAAATATGTGTAAAATTGATGCATGAAAAATGACAATCCCGCTGAGTTTCTTCCGCCGGATCTTCTCACTGTATGGCTGCGTTTCCGGTCCGGTAGTAGTTTAAAAAATATGTTGAAGCGTTAAAAAACTTGTAAAAAGTTTTATTGAATAATGTTCTGATTTCTGTTTATCTCTTTAAAAGAAATTCCAGCAACATCTGTACAAAGAAAAGTAATAATAGTTGTTGATAGATACTACACACTTTATAGAATGAAGTACTATTCACATCTCCTGAAGATGCTTTGGTTACAAAATAAAATGTGCGTCGAGTAAGTACTCGACGCACAAGCAATGAAAGTAACACGCAAAATAAGTATTTTGTGTGTTACTTTCATTGCATGAAATACTACATGATGAGCATGTAATATTTAGGATCATACATTCCTTAAAAAATACTAGTGCAACTGCTTATGCTAATATTAGTACAAACTACTCAAATATGTTGCCACGGCAATATCAAAACCCCTCAGTCATATTATTAATTGTCATTTTTATTAGAAGGGAACTTCTCAGAACGGCTAAAAAAATCGATAGTAAGACCATTGTTTAGAAAAGGAGATAAGGGTGATTTAAATAATTATAGGCCTGTTACATTAATTCCAGTATTTTTAAAAAAATTTGAAAAAGCTATGTATGAAAGAATTTATAATTATTAACTGGAATTTAAATTATTAAAAAATAATCAATATGGATTTAGAAAAGTTAGATCTACAACCTTACCATGTTTTGAGTTAGTAAAAGTATACGGAATGCCTGAATACAAAAATGTATCTACTTTTTGTATTGTTAGACATGAGTAGGGCATTCGATTTTGTTTCACATAGAATTCTGTTGACAAAACTTGACAAGTATGGTATTAGAGGAAAATCTTTAGAGAGGATACAAAGTAATTTAGATAAAAGAAAACAATGTGTTGAAATTTCAAAAGTATGTTGAAATCATAAGAAAATATTCACCTCAAGTTATTGCTGTAGTGACTGTGGAATACCACAGCGAAGTGTTTTAGGACCCTTGCTTTTTCTTATTTATATTACCTCCCAGAAACTATTGAACATGAATCATTCCTATTTGCAGATGACACTACCCTCCTCAATAATTGTAAAAACAAAAATCCTTTAGTAAAGGAAACATGTGAAACCTTACTTAAAGTTTCAGAGTGGTTTAAAAGGAACAATCTGAAAACTAACTTAACTAAAACAAAAATAGTTGAATTTCAAACATATTACAATAATAAAATCAAAAGTTCAAACATATTTTTTAACAATACCAATATATAAAATACAGATAATACTAAATTTTTAGAAATATTAATTGACAAACATTGTAACTGAAAAACACTCATTGATTCCCTTTGTAATAAAATTGATAGATTTGTGTATGTTTTAAGAAGAATAAGAGAAATAGCAAACTTAAACGCTACCTTGTTAGTATATCATGGATATGTCTCATCTGTATTGCAATACGGAATCCGTATTTGGGGAAACTAAGTAGATTTAATCAAAATATTTAGAATAAAAACAAATGTATACGTGCAATATGTAATGTGAATCAACTTTATTCATGTAAACCATATTTTAAAAATCTTAAGATCTACCATTATCTTGTCTGTATATTCTGCCGGTATGCGTATTTGTAAAAAAACATCAACATTTGTTTAAAACAAATGCTGAAGTATTAGAAAACACACATTTTAGAAATAGTGAGAAACTGCATGTGCCCAGTCAAGGACTCACATTTTTAAAGAAATGCCTATTTTATAGCAAATAATATATACAATTATATTACTGATAGTCTTCAATCCTTTCCTCTTAATAAATTCCGCAAACAACACTTTCATTTACTACTAGACAAATCTTATAATGTAAATGAATATTTTGCTGATAAAATTAAATATTAATCAAATAATAACTCTATTGTATAATTAGAAAATTATAAAAAACGCTGTAATTAATAAATTTAAACTAATATGAATTAGAAATTACCTTTGCTAAATTACAGGTATGTAGATTTATAAAATTGTATATTAAAAAATGTAATTTATGCACCACATATAACATATAGAACACACATAGAACATGTTGATAAATATACATTAAATTGTACAACTTGTAACTCCCATATTGTTACAAATGATCTATTTATTATCTTTTTTTATTATAAAATGTTATAAAGTTTATAAAAGTAGTTACAAAGTTTATAAAGTATATTATAAAGTTTATAAAATGATCTATTTATTATTTTTCTTCTGTAAACAAAAAATGAAGTTTGTAAATTATAGAAATAAGTGTTGTGATGTGAAATAATGTTTGTACTTTGTATTAACTATAATTTTAAAATAAATTAATTTGAAAAATAAAAAACATAATCCCGCTGAGTTTCTTCCGCCGGATCTTCTCAGTGTGTGGCCGCGTTCAGATCCGGTAGTAATTGTAAAAAAAATCGACTCACAACATTTTTAATTTCATAATATATAATTATAATTTTAAAATATTTGCACACCAGATCATGGTAGAATATGTCGGAAACTTAATCAAATTTTAATAACTTGTAACTCCCATGTTCTGGAAAATAAATAATTTCTTCCTTCTTTCTTTCTTGCTATTGACGTGGGTGACGTGGCGGACGTGGGAGGCTATTGTGCCGCTGGGGTCTCTTTTTTATTTTCAGACTTTAGATAAGGTTTGCCTTATTCTTTTCACTACACTACTACTTTTGTTTCCGTTGCATCACAGCAGAAGACTAAAAGAATTTCTACTTAAATGTAAGAATGTCTACTTTGAACAGTTGTTTTAATTTAACAGTTTGGCGGTAAACTAGTCACGTTCGAGAAGTGTCCGCAAGAGGCCGGTCCACAAAAACTTGTCTACGTCAGTCAGGTAATATTATACAATAATTACATTGCCCTTCAATTACTTAGCCCTTTGTTAAAAATATGATAAGTAATAGAAATTAATTATCAAATTACATAGTAGCTAAACTAGAATAATTTTAAGAGAATAAGTAAAGGAAATTGTATTATGATGAACAGTTTCTTATTACAAATTATGGTTGAAACTGAAAATGCTTAACCGAGTTCAAAAGAACCGAGCTCAAGGACAAAACGATGCTGGTAACTTAAAAAAAAGTAAAAAAGTAATAATATTTAGTTATAGACTGATAAAATGGGTTATTATGGAGAGATAAGATGAAAGCCTCATGTGGTTACAAAAATTGCAATTTAATCATTATATTTAATACATTGATTCAATTTTTGATTAAATTTATAATATGTGGTTCTATTAATTTGGTTAAAAGGAGATTCTTCTCAGACAAACACTAGAATTTAAAGTTCCGTAAAAAACATAAAAACGTTTAAAAAGAACAACGTTAAAAAACAAACAACAACGTTGCTGGGTCGACGGCACAGGCTTGGTGGTGGAGACCTAACTGGTCGACGGGGGACGGCGACAGCAGGGCTTTTCGGCTTTGCAGCTAAGCTGAAGCTTGATGAAACTGGAGGCCCGGACTCTCAATGTCGTAGAAGAGACGTCTGCTGACCTGGTAACGCCGAAACCCGTAGTAGAACACCAGTCAAACCGACGACCCGAACATGAAAAGAGCTTACCAGAGGGAAACGGTCATTTATAAAGGTTGCGCCCTCCTCACGCAAAGTGAGCGGTGAAACGACCGCACCCACTATGGGTGCGGTCGTTTCACCGCTCACTTCTGCACCGCACGCTGTGCGGTGCGTCGTTATAATTAATAGCTCAGGCAAGAGGAATGGAAAAATAACGTGAATAAATATTCACGTTACACGGTGACTGTACCCATCCTGTTCAAGATATTGCAGAACTCTACTGCCTTATAGTGGGTACCTTATAGTCTTCTCTCGCCTCTTACGAAATGGCTAGCAGTGTAGTGATGGATGTGTTGTCCAGGTGGTGAGCGACAGTGAGCTGGTGGCGCGCGCTGCTGAGGTGGACGCGCTGCTGGCGCTCACCGCGGGACAGCCCGACGCTGACCGACTGGCCGAGTGAGTGACACACATACACGCACACACACACACACACACACACACACAGCGCGTTGCTGGCGCTCACTGCGGGGCAGCTCGACGCCGACCGACTGGCCGAGTGATGAGACACACACGTACGCACACACGCACGCACGCACGTACGCACGCACGCACGCACGCACGCACGTACGTACGTACACACTCACACACACACACACACACACACACACACACACACGCACCTATGCACGCAGGCACGCACACGCACACACAAACGAACACGCGCACACACGCATGCCACATTAAATCTCGTTCCGGGTAGGTTAGTATATTTTAATAAAGAAGTATCTAGTAATTTAGAAACTAAACAAGTCTAAACATCAATTAAGTCGAGTATTTTAGTTCAGAATTTAACAATCGAGTTGATCCATTTTGTTTAATTTTTTTCGAGCGGTAGCGCCCACACTCCGCGTTCCACTCATTGGCTCAGCGACCTAATAATCTAATGGTCTATAGTAAGTTGCTCGAAGGCACTTCTAAAATATTGTATACTAAGGACGAGGGCACGTTTTTACTGTGATAAAACTTAACGCAGTTCCAACGATGGAATATGTATATGTAAAGCTTTTTCCATATTAAATTCTATATTTTGGGCACTTAGTCGACGCTGTAGCTCTACCATACCGGTTATAGTATTTTAGAACACAAAAAACCTCTATGTCTACTCTGTTTAATTCCTGAACTAAAATTTATCTACCGATATTGGGATGGCATGATATATGAAGATGCTGAAATATAGCACATTTATTTCAAAGTATTAATTAAGTGAAATTATTATATTGCTAGTTTGACATTCTCTTGAACCGGAGCTGGATCAATTAATTTTAGCAGTGGTTAAGTTCTTGTATTTGTTGCCAGTGGTGTTACTCTTACTCTTGTTACTATATAAATTGTGTTGCAACATAAATGTGATAGCGGCAAGCTATAGAAGAGTTGATGACTGTCACTGATACCTGTAGAATGTACAGCTCGCGTCAGTTAGAAACTAGGAGGCGAGGGAGGAGTTCTGTGCATTGGTACAATCACGTCCAATCACAACTCAGCGTGCGAAGTGCGAGTAAATGACGACTGATAATCCAATAGCGCGCGCGTAAAACCCCTCGACAGAGCGACCACTTCCCTTACACCGTACTCTCAGTGGCGTTAAGTATTTGCATACTGCGCGGGCACACCGACAGAGTTATTTTTACTTGTCAGGAACTGTACATGGAGACAGTTCTTTTCATTTTCAGGAAAATGTTGGTGGTTGAAGTGTAGTGCAGCGTCAGCTCGCGGCCTGCTCACACCACAACACTCATAAATCTTCTCGGTTATAGCTGTGTTGATGCGATGTACGCACTTGATATATTGACTGCTTTTTATTAGGAAAAATATATTATTATCGAGAAGTACCTTGGTTCCTAAAAGTAACATTAATAAGGTGCAGCTGTCACAATGAATTGACTGACAACCGAGAAAGATATAATGAAAACGTTAAACACAATATGTGTGAGCAATGTAGGCAGTGAATGTACTTTATATTCCTAGGTACTGCCGTCAAAAAGCAGACGAAGCCGAGGACCAAAACGAGCGATATATCTGGTACTTCATCCGAGCCAACTTCCTACCGACATTCCGCACTGAAATTTTGAATTTGTTGGGTGCGTATTATACGTGAACAATTATATTTTTATTTTGAATGCAAAGTTTTGCAGCGATATAGTTTTAGGTCTCATCGGTAAATTTTTTAAACAAAATTAAATACTACTTAAGTCGTTTCATGAATTAAAAATTTTTAACTCAAAAAGTTGGAATCGCAATAATGTGGCTATTTATAGTTACAATAAATGAAAGTTCCAAGGCATTTTAATTTTTCTTTTAATTTCTTAAAATAGTTACTAAACTGATGAGTAAAGAATATCGAAAAAAGATGAACATCATTTATATTAGTGATAGCGATTTGCTAAAACTGAATCAAGAAAGTGTCAAGCACTGACGTTACTGTGGCATGAAAATGTAGGTCGGTATTACTAAACTGGGTGAAATTTTGCAGAACTTTTAGTATGATGGCATTGGCACGTTTGGCTACATGTTTCCTTGTTATAAGTTGTCTAGAAGAAAAACAAATGGTCTATTTTAAAAGGGACCCACACCAATACAGAGAGATTACCTCCAATGCTTCCGATGACACTTATGTTAAAAAACATCTGATTCTCAATAATGAGCACATGTCATTGAAAAAAATAAGATATTTTCTGCCAATTTAAGTATAATATTGCCTGGAAACTGAAGGCTGACATATCTGAGAAATGTTAGAATTAGTATGTTTTTTTTAATTCACCTGATTCAGGATTCACTAGGACGTATTGAATTTATTGATATAGCGTCGAATGGTTAATTGTATAATATTGATTTTGCTGAGAGTTTGGTTTTTTAAGTGATTTAAACTGATGATGAAGCGTCACACTAAGAGTAATGTCGGAGCAGGATAAGGATTTTTAGTAATAATATATGTTCACTTCACAAAATATATGTCTTTAGGTTTTGGTATATTACTTTTTAAAGTAGGTATCTTCAAAATGTAGGTAATATACTTAAGTCTATCAAGTTTACTTCGTGTTGGTTCCGGGCTCCTTTGAAGAATAGACCAACTGCCGTTCTGCCAGGCATGTCGTAAAAGGCGACCGATCGGCTATGCAAGTCACTACCATCGTGACTACTAGGTGGTAGAGTTCTGCATTGTCTCGCCCGGGTCTGGTACCACCACCTTACCTATTCCTGCCGCAATAGCGTCAGTGCTTGTCGCTGTCGTGTTCCGGTTTGGAGGGTAAGGTAGCCGGTAAACTTATGCATGTGGCATTAGACCTCACCACAAGATAGCAACGCACTATTAACAACTTTGGTGTCTATAGGCGATGGTTGACTCTTTCCACCAGGAGACCCATCTGCTTGTTTGCTATCTTATGATATTATATAAAAAAACGTATCCTGGAAGATGATTTAAAAAGTAAAATCGGTTGAGTAATATACAAAAAATATATGTTGTGAAGTGAAAATAAAGTACAGCTGCATTATTAATTGTGCCTAACAGTAATGTACCTTCACGAAGTGCCAACGATGGAAAGTATAGAATATACAGGGTGTAAGAAATGGTGTATTGGCCGCGTTTCCGATCCGGTAGTAGTAACTATATTGACGTGTCAAAATAACCTGTAAAAAGTTTTATTGAATAAAGTATTTCTGATTTCTGAAAATCGAAACCATAGATTTGGACCATGATTCTGAGTCGGAAACGGAAATTTGTGTGGGATTTTTTTAATATTTTTAACTTTGTATTATTTGATTTATTCTAACACTCTACGGTGTTTTTTCTAAAAACATAGTAAAATTAAAGGAAATACACAACATAAGCAAATTATTATGTCGCGCAACATAAACGTCCGGTTCGAGTAGCGCCGTGGGCGTTTCGAGTCCGGGCGGAATATAAAAAAATCCTAAATCGCAAATTTTGCATTTTCACCATGTAATGGCTAGCATGTAAAAATGACACATTTTCTTAATTTTTCGGTACACCGTCCCTTATACGCTGTGTTTCAAGAACGTTTGTCGCTCCTTTGCTCATTCACCAATGGCGTTGCAACAAGCGTGATGTGTAACATAATACTTGCATTGACTATGGTGCGGTCATTTACGCTACCGTATAAAATCGCTTACCTTTTGAGTATTGTAGTTTATTCGTGTTGTACCAGGATACAAACAGGACGAGATCCCTCAGAAGTTCAAAGGGCAGTCTGCAGTCGCGGGCTCGGGCCAGGCGCTCAGCCGGGTGAGTCCACACACTACCACATTCGCAAGGCTCTTGCACGCTTATATTTAGACAACGGCATTTTAATTTTCCAAACTGTTTTCTTGTTCTATTTAGTTTGTTTGCGATAATACCACTACGGAAGAAACCTTAACACTTGTTGCTTGTTCCCTAATTACAATAATTTGGCCCCTCTTCACGTCCCAGACTAATTTTCTGACGCAAATACATAGTATAAAACAAGGTCGCTTTCTCTGTCTGTCCCTATGTATGCTTAAATCTTTAAAACTACACAACGGACGGTGACGCAGTTTTTTAATAGATAGATTGATTCTTGAGGAAGGTTTTAGTATATAAACCTTTCCGATATTTCCACGGGAACAAAAGCTACGCGGGTGAAACCGCGAGCAGGTCGCTAGTTAGTTATAATAATTATTTAATCAATGTTATTATTCAATCATATAAACAGTTACGAGAAAGCCTAAAAATTAGACAACCAAATATAATAATAAAATTCTGCTGAATAGTAACTGCTAAAAAGTAACATGTAAAAAATGCTAATATAATTAAAAGTCAGTCATTTCAAAGAAGGTAACTGAATGTATTACCTTAAAATTTGCTCATATGACTCAAAATATGAATGATAATGGAAATTTCATTTGTAGACAAAGCTTTATAGAATGAAATAGTACGTTTTAATAATTTCAATATCATTCTATATTTCGCCATTAAACAGATAATCCAGCACAATATCGAGCGCATTTACTTACAAATGACATAACTTTTAAACTTTTGAAAAATGTAGTGATAGCTTATGACGCGGACGCGAAAATTCGGCTCAGAGCTATTATACGCCATCCCATACCTTTTCAGTGTTATAACTTTTAGACGAGATCGGTGTTATCTAATCCATCTTAAATCTTTGCATCTAAATATTGTGTGCTAAGTTTTTTAATAATAATGTTTTGATATCGAAGTATATATATTTTTAAATTGATTAGAACTATGGTTTATTAGAGTATAAGTATTTAATTGTTTTCGTAATTAGACATGCCAAAGTATGTTAAAAATAATATTTTAACTTTAGACAAATTGTGTAATAAATAACTTAATAATCATATGAAAGGTGAGTAATTAATTGACTGATTTATGAACATACAACCAAAATTAAAAATTTAATGAAATTTTATACACACGTAGCAATTATGAGGTTAATCAATAATAAAAGATTTAAGACCTTGGGTAAAACTGAATCAAATGGATCAGAGTCATGATCAATAGCTAGTAAAATAATTGAATATTGTAAATATACAAGGTGTCCCAGAAATCAACGTCAAGCCGAAAACGGATGACAGGCCAAGGGATGGTGGTTCTCAAAAAATACGATTTTTTTTACTTGCACTCTAAAAATTATAGCCATTTTAAAAAAGTTAAAAGCAACACTGTTATGATTTTTCAAGTACTATGACTACAAAATGTACTACGTTATTTCAGCATGTGGCGTTAAAAGATGGTGCATCTAGTGGGCTTTCTAAAAACACTTACTAAATTTTATCCCAATAATGGTATTTTGTTTTGTTTACCCGGTTGTCAAAAAAGAGGGTTATGTTTTACACTAATTTGTTTTTTAGAGCGAAACTAGATGTCATTACCAACATTTTTTTGAGTAAATCAAAAAAGCTTAAATCCAAGTTGTTTTAGAAAAACAAAAAAAAAAATACCATTGTTAGGATAAAATGTAGTAAGTGTTATAGCATTTTAGAAAGCCCACTAAATGCGCCATCTTTTAACCCCACGTGCTGCAATACCGTAGTACATTAATAAATCCCCCCCCAAAATAATTAAACTAAGTAAACATTTTGTAGTCATAATATTTGAAAAATCATAATAAAGTGTTGATTTTCACTTTTTTTAAATGGCTATAATTTTTAGTGCAGATTAAAAAAAATATCATTTTTTTTTGAGAACCATTATCCCTTGGCTCGTCATCCGTTTTCGGCTTGACATTGATTTCTGGGACACCCCCGTATATTTAAAAGTTAAAAAAAAACTTGTTAAGATGGTTTTCTATTGGTATTTCTTTAGGTCGAGTCACTATGTCTAATCATTTACAAAAATAATTGTGCCTTATGACTTGTACTGATCGCTTTTTGTATCGTTACCTTCGCATTATTATTTTCACTAATTGCCTATGCTGTACTCAACTGTGTCTAAGTCGCACCTCCTATATACCTTCTCTTCCGTTACTAACACAGGGCGAGTCCACTGAGACCGAGGCGGAATTGTCCACTGACACCAGCACTGACTTGTCGGTAAGTTACCTACCAATAATCATTATATTTCTTACAGTTTTTCAAAGCTTTTTACTGAAAACTGTCGTCAGCAGCAATTTTCGACTGTCGACAATTAATATTAAACAAAATGCATACCTTAATACACCACCGGTATATGTCACAAATTGGGATACTAGAATGTTTCAGTATTAAATTATGATATGATGTTCTTATACATATTATATTATGTAATAGTTTTTTCACGTAAAGTTGAATGGCGACATTGTGTCAGGGTTGTTGTATGATTTTATCAACTGACTTCTCAAATGGAGGAGGTTATCAATTAGGCTGTATTTTTTTAAGGTCTGATATCTCAGAACTCGGTCATATATGAACCGATTTTAAAAATTCTATTTATGTTTGAGGGGATTACTTCCTGTGTGGTCCTATTTTAATGTAGTGACGATCTGATGCAGGCTTACTGTGTTTAAATTATTTTAAGTTAAATCCTCATTATTTTTCAATGATACAACATCCTTAGGGTGCATGGGCGTCGCCAGGATTACTTTCCGGGGGTGCATAGCATCTACACATCATACCATTTGCTAAAAAATAAAGAATAATACATATATTGTTGTTATTTTATACGTATTTTGTTTCCTGCCAGGGGGCCTGCTGCCGGCGCCCATGTTAGGGTGAATTAGTATGTATGTATGTAATATTTTAACAAAAAATAATCTTATAGAAAGATTATTTTTTAGTACAATGTCACTGTACTCGTCTTAAGTGAAATGTAATAAAACAATTGTGTGTATGAAAAATTAATATTTAAAATAGTATTTTTTCTTAATTTAAAAATGTATATTTGTTTCCAGGATGCGCAAACTTTGATTGAGAGGAAGTTGGCAAATCTCGACATAGAGCCCACCGTAGAGGACGTCTTGATACCAAACGGAGAAGGTATGTATGTGTTCCGTAAATGTTAGTGCTATTTATATTAACGTTAACGAGGATTCCCGTTTTTATCCATAAATATATCCGTATTTTTCTTATTTCTATTTTCTTATACGTCTATTAGCTTGACAGGTTGTAAATAGTGAGACCAGGATTTCTAATTAGACATGTAACAAATGCTTTTGGGGGGTTTTCCGTCAAAAAAGGTCTTTGTAATAATATTTAAGACTTATAAGATATAGAATTACCTCAATTACATAAACACCGCAAAGAGCACGTAAAGCTGCTGGTTGTACCACAACCTTACTATCTATATCGCTTAGGGTTAATGTATACGACGATGGAGATTACTACCCGTCTATCCTATCGATAAACTATTGAGTTGAGTTGAAATATAGTTAAATATCGTTGGATCGACATGAAACACATCGCAAGTCTTGAGTTGAGTTGAAATATAGTTAAATATCGTTGGATCGACATGAAACACATCGCAAGTCTTGAGTTGAGTTGAAATATAGTTAAATATCGTTGGATCGACATGAAACACATCGCAAGTCGTTAACAGAAACTTGAAGTTAATGTGTGGTATCGGCACGAATCTTGAGCGCTAACCTTCACTTGGGCAGAAGTTAATAAATGGGCCCTTTTTGAAGTATGAAGAAGGTGCGATGGCGAGGTAATCAACGTGATAGGACTATCGTGTGATGTGCCGTTCAGTGGTAGGCCTTTCGTGCAACGCTAATCGTGATTCTTTCTTTGCTCGCTTTACGCGTTTCTCGACTTTAAACCTTGTCAAATAAGTCGTACGTTGCTGTCGTACTAGCAAGACACATGCTAAGCGATCCTCACCCCCTGACCGAGCGCTCGAAATTCATGCCGGTTCATGTATTTGCATCTGTATACTTGACAGATATAATCGAGTGAGTGTGTGAATTGCATGTTTACTATAATGTTGCGGTAGTAGTAGAATATGCAGGCACCATTAAACAATTTATAGACGCTATCTGCTTATGTTATTCAGGAGACCTTCCGCAATCCAAATATCGACTAAGAGACGGGCGAACGTTAAATGACTGTGAAGTGGTAGTGTACGGTCTGTGAACAAGTTTGTGGCGCCGTTGGCCGTACCGCCGAAGGGTCATAGTGATGGAACCAGCGGGCCAGCTTCTTGTCAGGTGACGTCATAACTGTGGAAGTTGATGACGTCACACAACGACAAGGAAGGGGAAAAGGAAGATCTTCCCAGCCAGGCAAGGTGTACTGCCTGGGGAACGAAATCCATTTGAGAAGCGTTGAAACTTGTATATAGTGTGTACAAGATAAATAATTGTGATATCGCGTTACAGGATTTTATTTTGAATTTCATTTTTTCCATTTGTTATTGATTTTTGTCCATTTTTTATTATTTTTTCTTGTAGCGTGTATGATTGTTTTTGAGCCGCTACAAGTTCTATAGATATTGTATCAATATTAAAAGCTTCTCAATAGTACAATATATGTTTTAGATTCAACGAGTATGATATGCCGAGCGCTCGTGTGCGGGAATCTGGAGGAGGCCGCGGAGCTGTGCCTGGCCGCCGACCGCGTGCCCGACGCGCTCATCATTGCTTCTCTGGGTAACCATGAGGATTTTGTCTATTAGAATTGGCTTAAACGTTACAAATCAACTATTTCATTATTACCCTAATTGAGAAAAAAAAAAGTTATACAAGGTAGAAGAAGTTTCGGAATTTTTTCATATTTTTTTATTTAGCTGATAATGACATAACTGTTCAAATAACCTTAAAAATTCTGAAGGGACCACAACAGGGGAAAATTTGAGGGCTCAAAATCAGGAGTATATTGTGAAAGTATTGGCACTCACCAACTGATCATCAATATTAATATATTGTTGTTTACAGCAATCTTAATGAATATCTTTAAAATAACTTTCAGGCTATTATACTGTTTGATTAAAAAAATCTAATCAGCTTTTCTGACCACATGCGATCTCGGGTTCAATTCCCGGTTCGGGCAAAACAAAAATGTGATTTTCAGTTTTTTTATTAAAAAAAAATTACCCGAAATTGGGAAAGTGTCCGGTTGGTGATAGGGTGACCGCTTATCACATTGTGGATATATTAAGCATCTTCCGCTAATCATGGGTGCACATTTGCATAGCTCTTCGGGGATGTGGGCGGGAAAATACTTTTATTCAACTTTTCTGTCTTAAAAAATCTGTGTAAAATACCTTAAATTGGATCAAAATCGGTTGATTTATTTGGGATTTGTCAATGACAAAAACTTTAGAAAAAAGTGTTATTTGACATTATTTCAACATTTTTCAATTTATAGATTATGTAGCTAAAAAAAATTTTAGAGCTCTAAAATTACAAAATGATCACAATCGATTATTGTTTTTAAAATATGCAGCTTTTCGAAAATCCAATTACTTGCATTTTTAAGAAAATTTAAATTTTTGAATTTTGAAAAAATCTACGCTTTGTTATATTTTTTGTTTCTTTAAGTTTAAAATACCTTAATTTAGCAGGAAGCTTCAGGGATGGCTTGCAAGGTCAACTGGCTTATAGGTATTTTAATTCTTAAAAAATTGTCATACCATCTCGCTGGGTGGCATTCCAAATTTTTGGGAGTTGTTTTTACGAATGGTCACAGTTTGTTTTCACTGAAAATATTGAGTGATGAATAAATCATTTTTCGCCGGGTTCCTCAAGGAAGTACTCTTGAACTTACTCTATTATTTATATATGTTAACGGAAATGTATATAATCCGTTATTGTATACAATTCCTGAGAGATGTATGTAATTCCACCCAGAAATGTGTGTAAAGTGTAACGAGGGCGCGATAAAACACGCTCACACTTATCGCGCACAGATACCATCGGTATCCTATCGCAACATCGTTATCAGATTTTATCACGCAGCGTACACGTGAATCTCTACTATTTAGCTTAATGTAAACCCAGTAAAATTACAGTTCAGTTAACACATTTATCAACCAATGTGTGACTGTCAATCAGTCTACGTAATAAAATGAATCATATTGGACACATTTCCTAGGAAATCTATACATTTCCTAAATAGCAAGCGGAAATGTAGAAAATTTAAGATATCAATGTGTACGCGGGGATAGCGGCGCGAGGGGAGGGTTCATCATCCGATCAAGCGATCGCGCTACCAATTAGCACTTCTGTACGAATTGCAGTTCCAGAAGTCCATACAGGACGTGGTGATGCCCGAAATATTATAGGTGTAGTTTTGGCTAAGAACGATGATGAGCTCTATTAAATTGGTACCAAAAACGGAATCTTAAAGCAATTATATTCTCGATCTCAGATTAATGTATGTCCAAGAGTTCTTCTTGATGCAAAGGATGTACCGGATGTATTGTTACCGGATTGTCAAGTGTCTTAATAAAAATTATTATTCTCATTTTAACAACGTGTTTTATTAAAGAAAGCAATCTTTTTTTTTACATTTCCTAATATGATATTGGAATTATATACAATTCCTAGGATATGTTTACATTTCCTAGGATATGTATGTATTTAATAATTTTTAAAATAATATTTTATACATTTCCTAAATCGTTTTGGAATTTTATTCATTTCCTAGGACATTTGTACAATCCTAGATTTCATACATTTCCGATAACATATACATTAATGGCTTGTGTTTACTTCCCGTATTAAATTGCAAAATTGTTATTCTGATTTTATTATGCACTATTAGTTTATGACAGTTTCTGGAAGGAAGTATTTGCAAATTTCTGTTTTATGAAGCGTCATAATGCCTATAATTGTTAACCATATAATAATAGAATATTTTAGGATATATTTCTTAACCAGATTTACGTTTTATTAATATAATTTATTTGCTTTAATTTGTTCATAGCTCATTTTGAGAATATGCGTTTTCGAGGAACGCTGGTTTTAATTTTTCGTAATATTTATCGTCAATAAAAGAGCTAACTATTACAATGTTTATATTTAAACGTGTTATGTTGTAATAAAGCCATAACATAGGTTATTAGTGAGTTTATAATATTGGATGCGAGAAGAATGTATCAATGTGTGTGTGTGTGCAGGCAGCTCGGAGTTGTTGGGCAAGGTGCAGCAGTTCCAGCTGTCGCGGAGCGCGGGCTCGCCGGTGGCGCTGGTGCTGGGCGCGCTGGCGCGCGCGCGCTGGGAGCCGCTGGTGCGCGGCGCCAGCCCCGCCTCGTGGCGGGCCGTGCTCGCCGCCATCCTCACGCACGCCGACCCCGACGCCGCGCCGCACTACGCCGGTACACACACACACACACACACACCTCAGTATTCATGGTTTTCACTATCAAACACTTCTTAAAACACATCTTATAATGTACCAAACATTTACATGACTTCTGGCTTATAAGAGACAAACAAAAAACGTTGCAACCGTCAATTACCTAACGAAATGGAAAAACGCATATGAAAAGCAAATTTTGACTAAAACTGAGACAGCGTTTGGAATATTAAAAAAATAATAAATATTTTTTTTCTGTAATATTTCTGTGAAACTGATGACAAGCCTGTGTCCCTTTATAAATTACAAGATACATAACATAATATTTATACATCGAAGATTACAGTCAATTTTGTAGAAGGTCTAGTCCTCAAAAGGGGTCTGGTGCAACACGGGGTAAAATTCCTGTTATTGATGTTTGTATTATTACACCACTCAAATATAAACGTACATACGATGTTGCTGTAAAATTTAGCTTCTTAAAAGATGTCCATATAAAAATCTCATAACATTAGGTATGTCGATAACAACGTAGTTCTTTATGTTTTTAGATGTCATATGTTTTTTATTATATTTTAGATGTCACATGTTCTGTTGTTTGTAATAGCTCAAAACTGATTCATTTTCAACTGACTGAATTAATTTTCAAAATCAGTTTTAGACTACTTGAACAGCAGTTATATTTCTAAAAAGTATAAGGAATTCCGAAACTATTTGGGCGTCGATAAGAACTCACTTTAATTTTTTTTTTAATTTTAATAATGGGTTCTAACTCCACAGGGCTATTAAATAATATTTGCAAGATACAATTTTTTTCAGTATATAACGCTTTTTATGGATCTCGTAGTAACTGTTCAATGAATTTATAAATGATTATAAAATGAAGATTAAACAACGTTCCACTGACGGCGTTGTTTAAGTGAATTGGCACGATAGCAGTCTGTCGAAGCATTAGCTTACAAACCACTTGGTGTCCGTGCGTGCAGAGATGCTGGGGCGGCGACTGTCGGCGGTGGGCGAGGCGGCGGGCGCGGCGCTGTGCGCGGCCGCGGCGGGCAGCGGCGCCGCCGCCGCGCACGTGCCGCGCGCGCGCCGCGTGCCCGCCGCGCTGCTGCTGCGCGCCGCCGCGCTGCTGCACAACCGCGCGCCCACGGTCAGTGCCCGCATTACAACACTACACTCTTACTGGACTCACTTACACTTTCACCCAGATCACTCGACTGATGACGGCGATCGTGCCTTTTCGATTAAATTACATTATAAACTTCCTCGTCTCATATCACCAAATTGATTCTATTGCAAAATCTGTACTTACTAGAATTATTAGTAGTGCAATGTACGTACATACGATATGTACGCATTTTGTCCCGTTGTTATTATACTCTGTAATGTAGCGTTACAGACTTACTTGCATTTTATAGAAAACTAATAGTACATTATTGCAAAGGACACGAAATAGGCAATTGCGTTTCCGCCGAAGCATAAATAAGGTTTTTTCAAAATAGCTGAACATATTTAATACAACGTTCGGTACGTCTAACCAAAGATATCCAAAAAATAATGCGATTCAAAAGACTACAACATTTTGATTTTTATGAATAAAATAATTTTGCCTTAACGCTTCACATCTTTTTGCATAAAATAACCAAATTTTAACGTAAACGTGAGTGTCAGGTAAACAACCTCACGCTATATCTGTAGAATTATAATTTCATTCAACGTTTCGTTCACATTTTATGGGTGTGCATCACAGCCAATGCGTAGACTGTGTAACAATACTTAATATTGCTCGCCCTGCAGGTGGTCAAAGTTTGACGCCTGCCGCCGCGTTAAATTTATTGGTACATACCTATGTTTATTATTTGTTATACATTCTCATATCTTATTTCAGTAATTAAGAACACTTCTTAAACTTTTGAAAATAAATACCAACATAATGTTTATAACTAAATACTCCAAAAGAGTAATTAGATACGAATGTGCATAATAATAATAACAGGAAAATTTGAAATTGGACAATTCCTATCGCCTAATATTATAACAGAATATACACTCGGTCCAAGCTGCAGTTGCCTTTGTCGCACTCTACGATATACTCGTAGGATATGATACAGAAAACTGCAAGGCGACAGATCATTAGATTTTACAAATATCTATTTTTCAATTCTCTCACTCTTAATAGCTATAAATAAATAATAACTGTTATGGCCTATAGTTAATTGCATAAACCAGGGTTGTCAGCTGATAAGCGTGCACTGGCGTCTGGCTCTGACGCACACCATAAGGATATAGTGGAGGCTATTTACCTTACTACTTACAACGTAAGAACGTTAAAAGCGGTTTATTTTATGCAGAAAAGCTATTGTGTTTTGAGACAAATTTATTTTATTTGTAAAAATCTAAATGTATTAGTTCCTTAACTAGCATTATTTTTTGGGTGGATATCTTTGGTTAGACGTACCGAACGTTGTTTTAAAATATGTTCACCTATTTTAGATTGACATTATATAGTGCTTTTCTTGAAAAAATTAAAGGAAATAAAAAAAATATTTTTTATGTAAGTAATAAATTTAATTTACCTATTTTTGTTTTGACATTACTTAAAGCAGGTTTCCCATTGTTAATTTGGCTTCCAATCTTAGATCTGATTCCTTCACTTTTGGAACCGTCGGAGTTAATTTTTAATTATGCTTATTATTAAAATTGAGACAAACTCCTTACTTTATCAGCAAATTATTTTTTCTCCAAGTATGTCGAAAGGCAAACGTATTTGTGGCTATACAGTCACGTAAATGCAAAATGCAATTGTTCCAAATTCTAAAGATACATCTACAATGACTTTTTTTTTTGTGTATAGTGCGCGCCAGATAAGTCTGCGCGCGACTGATGATGTGAAAAATGTTGCCATATTAACAAAAGCATAAATTTCCACTTCAAGGGGTAATGTAATATTTTCGATTACATATTATAAAGTTAACTGAAAGAGTATTGAAGCTTAATGATGCCTCACTTTTGTAGTTTGCTGACCACTTTAGTTTTAATGATTTTCTCAAAGAAATAAAGTTCAATATTGTACCATTTCTAGCAAGTAATAACATTGAAACAATTTACATAGTTTATTATTTACTTATATAGCTATAGTCTTGTAATGGTAATTGGAAAATATATTAGTTTAATGACATTCGGCATGATGTAAATAGGTATTTAAGGGAAATACGAATCATCAATACGGAGAACACTACACAATCTACACCAACAATATAGCGGACAACGTTTAGTTCCGATTTCTGCCGCGCGTGGACTTATCTGGCGTGCATTCTACGTAAATACGATGCCTTTGTGTGCTTTTTATTCGAACGTAATGACACTATTTCCGCGCATGTTTGAAAAAAGTGATTCAATAGCATTTTCTATGTTTTATTCAATTCATTGCTGGTTCCAGAACAACAATCTTAAGAAATATGATGTGTTGTATAATAGTATATATAAGATTCCGCAATGTTCAGTATGTGTGTACTGTATATGGTGTGTCAGCCGGGCGGGGCGCTGGACGGTGTGTTGGTGCAGTACGCGCACGAGCTGGCGGCGCAGGGCTGCCTGCAGAGCGCGCTGGCCGCGCTGCACGCCGCGCCCGCGCCCGCGCCGCTCGCCGAGCGGCTCGCCGGCGCGCTCGGACACCCGCCCGCCGCTACTGTTAGTACTGACTTCTACATCACTGTATTTTACCGTCTATATTCTCAATTTCACTTTTTTGTACACCTATTAATGTTGTATAATGACATTCACATATCATTATAATAAATAACTCAATCTACACATATTGTTTGTTGTGATAGTTTTTACCAATAAAAGTAAATGATAATTCTATTCTCTACATAATAGGATGTTGGTGTGTGTCCGCAGGCGGGGCAGGCGGGGCAGGCGGGGCAGCCGGGGCAGGCGGGCGGCGCGGGGCGCGCGCGCTCCCTCAGCGGGCAGGCCGCCCGCACCCCGCGCCCCGCGCACACCGCGCACACCGCGCACCCCGCACACCCCGCACACCCTGCACAAACAGACCTCAACACATATAATCCACGTAAGTTTTCTGCCTCGGTGACTACTGACTACTCTGTACTGTAGTAATATTCTGACGGCCTTTTTCGCGCGGTGCGAACGGTGAAGCGTCTGGCGTCTGGAACAAATGTATGGGGAAGTACTAAACATGCCACGCGGCGCAGCAACCGGCGGGGCAACGGACGAATTTTGACAAGCGAATATTGAAACGAATATTGAATGGCCGCAATATGGCAAACGTAAAAATTTTTACGTTCGCCCTCTGTGATTCATCACAGTCGGTACACAAAAAATCTTTGACTTTTTAACAATTTAGCGTTTTATTGCTATATATTTCATTTTATGCTGCGTTACATGATTTGATTATAGTGTGTAACTTTAGAAAAAAAGAAAGAAAATATTTATTTACAAGAATATGGGTGTTACAAGTTGTTAAAAATTAAGTTACCAACATATTGTACAATAATATGGTGTGCAAATATTTAAAAAATATCATTATAATGTTACTTTTGACTCGGAGCAACCATGATGTTCGATTAAGTTTCATTCGAAATTTTACAAAGAATTATCAATTGTGCAATTAAAAATAGTTTTGAATAGTTAATGTAAAATATATGATTAGTGTTAAAATAAAAATAGAGTTTTAGCGCTTATTCTATAGCGTCGACTACGATAAAGCAATAATGAACGTACATGATGAAACTTGTTTTTATTATTAATTATTATTAATAAGAACGACAGCGTTTACGTCAGCACACACTGGAATGTACATACGTGCACTAGTTGCATGGAAATCAGAAGTTTATTATAACAGGTGTTAGTACATTTACTGAGTTTAGAAGTAAGCGTATCCATTTCTTAGGAGTAAATTTCAATGTTTGTAGATGTTATAGGTACGTTTGCTGATAATTTCGTAACATTATTAACATATTTTTATTAGCTTCGGTCGTATGTTTGTATCTAAGTATGTAACGGAAACTTTGAATATGATGAAACTTGGCAATCTTTTTTTTATGGAAAAGGAGGCAAACGGTTAGGAGGAAAAAGTGCCTCGAGAATCGCACAGTTGTAGATTTCCAGACATCGAGATGGTGAGGATAAAATTTTGAATTTAGCCGCGATGTCCGATGGTGAAGTTTTGCGGTAGGAATTATTCTAAGCAGTTCTTCGGAACACTCCCCATGAAAGATTCGGTAGAAGCTGCAGAGCAAAGCCACTTCTCTACGTAATGCCAAAGAATCAAGCCGATCAGAAATAGTATTATCAAGGATCGATGACAATAATATCATATAATAGTTAGTCCTGTTATCCTTACCAGGATCTTCAGGATTAGTGATTTGTTTTTCTTTATCCGCGGGGCTACGACGTATCTCGCAATGCGCAATTATTGTAATTGTTTAGTTATCTCAAGACACACAATAGCCATATATATTGTAAAAAAAGCGTGGGGTGCTTTTTAAGATATCTATTAATATCATTCACCCCACGCTTTTTTTTACAATGCAATACACTTTTTCTTATTTACACTATTCTTAACTATTTTTTTTTTAATATTTTAGTTTAGTAGAAGCGTGTTTTTTAGATTTTAAATAATAATTAGTTTTATGTAGTACATAGAGTATGTATAGAGTGACCGGTTGTCAGTAGTGATGCGTGTGTGTGTGTGTTGTTGCAGCGGAGGCGTGGCCGCCGCAGCCGCCGCGGCCCGGCAGCGTGGGGGCCGCTACAGGTAACTGCACATCTCTCACTCTATATCTCTCTCTTTCTGTGTCTGTGTATTCTCTTTCTCTCTGTCACTGTAAGTTGTGCGTATTATCTATGGGTTATGCGTATGTATTCAACACAGTAATACGTGTGTTGGATGTATTATTGTGTTTAAAAAGTAAAAACATTACGTTTATATCATGTCATGTAACGAAGTTATGACGTGATTACTGACTACGTTCTACACATAAATTCAGCATTAAAATTCTATTTTGATTATTTTGAACCAAACTTGAGACACGCTAGGCGCACAAGCAACTAAGAATTACGCAGAAGCCAGCGACTGACGCGTCACGTTATACACTTGTCGGTCAAATGTCATGGCGAGTTAGCTGCTTGCTTCTTACGTTTAGTGCGTACATTATAGTAAATTGCAATGTACAGGTAAATTACAGTGTTATTTTTTGCATTACGTTTTCTAGATATCTCTGCATTGCTTCTCTCTTATGAAATTAGCTGTGGAGAATGGAACGGGCTCCAATCTTAACGGCTGAAGCAACCCTTGGTCTAGCGAGCGTTGCTCCAATAGACTCAAGAATGGTCCTCCCCTGACGGTGTCCATTCTCACTTGTATCCTATGCGGATCAGCATAACATATAGCGTAATGGGCTGTCGCCCATCTGATGAGTACATGAAGTACAAAACGCTTTGTCGTAAGCTAACGATGTTGAGTTTCGGCTCACGCCTACAACAGTGAAATCGCCATCACGGCTTGGCACGGCTAAGGCCGGACTAAGTTGTTAGGGATTTGTTAGCTAAGAGGGAAACCAAAAATCAATAGGTCATCCAGCCCCCGTGCTGGTTTAAGCGTGAGTCAAGACTCAACATCGTTAGCTTATAACAAAGCGTTTCGTACTTCATGTACTCATCAGATGGACGACAGCCCATTACGCTCTAGATATTTCTGTTTTTATGTGACCGAAACTAATAAATCAGTCACTTTGATAATTAACCATAGAGCGCAATGCTAACAACGGATATTTTATCAACCATGGATGAATATCTCAATACTTGAAATTGACAACTTGGTATATAAGAACAATGATAACTTCTCTTCAACAAACAAACGCTGCAGGCGATCACTGTCCGTCCATCTTAAATGCATAATAATATATTATTGCAAAAACCGGGAATAGGCAATTACAGGTCTAGTCTGCGTTTGAAGACCGAGCCGCAGGTGAAGGCTTCAATGACACGAGACTGGTAATCGCTATTTCCGCCAAGGCATATAATAATGTGCTTTTCTCAAAAAAATGTAAGGAAATAAAAAAAAATACTTTTTACGTAATAAATTTAATTTAATTATTTTTGTTGTACGATTTATCCAATCTTATATGTGAAGTCAATATCCATTTCACTTTCGGAGCCGTCGGAACTAATTTTTAATTATATTTATTATTAAAATGAGACTATCGGAACGAACTCCCTGATTTACCGTCAAATTATTTATACTCCGAATGTGCTGAAAGGTAAATGCATTTATAGCTATACAGCCACGTGAACGCAACTTGCACTAATATAAAAGAGTTCTTAATTTCTAATTACAACCCAGCATGCCTTTCATACAACATTGCCGGCGGGTTTCCAAATTCCAAATTTTAAAAAAAAACGCGCCGGCAATGTCTTTCTTCTTTTGTGTACGTAAGTACGATACTTTGCGTGCTCTTTATTCAAACGTAATGACACTATTTCCGCGTATGTTTAAGAAAATGAATATAAATTATTTTCTTGCGAGAAAAGCCGAAATTTGAAAAACAGTGCTGGAGAGTCCACCCTGTATGACAAAGGGTGATTTTTGTGCATCCACAAATGCGTTTTCTGTTGATTGTACATGCCAACAAATGTAAATATTCCTTAGTAGTCCAAATAATGTACCGCTGTCAACTTTCTAATTCCAATTTGTTCAATCAGTTGGACTTAACAAATTGGAATTAGATATGTGATGGATAATCGGTAACCATAGGTACTTGTACAAATCACACTATCGTTACACTGTGTTAAGATTCCAACAACCTCGCTGTATTGAATGTTAGAATACTGTGAAATTCAAATTTACACAAAGCTACACTTAGATACACCGTTGATATACAAGACAATTAATTATTAGTAGCTCATAAACATTGACGATCACTGAGTAACGAATATGGAGGCGGTAAAGGACGCATCCGGTGGGTGACTATGGCGAGTTCGATCGTTTTCTTTTTCTCACTATTGTGGAAAAGAGAAACCCTGTATAGAAACACTATATTCTGAAAGTTACTACGTAATTTTAATGCAATAAAAATGTATAGGGATCGTAATATAAAGTTTATATTTATTCATTTTATATTATATTAAAGTTCCTTGGCTAAAAAATTGCAGTTTTGACAAGTAGAGATCGAATATATGACGTAACTTTAAAATGGCATTGAATTTATGATAGAAGCATTTTTTTGTTTTATTATTGAACAATTTCTCGATCTTCAGCCCGGCTCTTGTCTATGTATATTATATAAATATATTCATATTTTCAGGTGGCTTCACATCAAGATCTAAGTACAAAGTCGATCCATCAGTCCAGTCGGCTCCTTTATATAACCAATATAGTTTCAATAATCCCATACAATCCCAGCCCCAGTCATACGGCTACAACAGTCCACTACCCGACCAATATAATAACGCGAGTGTTCCCAACCACAACTTTACACCCATAAACCAACCCAACCCAATGAGATCTGAGCCGGCTAATCCGTTCAACCCGGGCCCCCTGAACGCCATGCTGAGCCAGCCCATGCCCCCGGCGGCCCCCGCGCCCCCCGCGCCCCCCGCGCCCCCCTCACTGAACGGCTCGGCTGTGGAGCCGCCTCCCCGCCCCGCGGCGCCAGGTTGGAATGACCCACCGATGATGGCTCCTAAACCTAAGGTAAGATTATAAACATTTCAAATGGAAATGTATATTTTGAAGAAAATATGCAAAAACCTTTATCGTTTAAATATCTAAGGAAAAAGACATTTAATATTTCAAAATAATTTGCTCTATCCATTAGACTATTGACATTTCGACAGCATCTTAGAAAATCTAATCAATGAGGCCTCCGATCTGTTGCATACCATTTGTAATAGACAGTTTTGTACATTATCTCAACGATATTACACTATACTACTTACTATTCAAACATTCCACACAAGTAGATGCTATGTAGCGTAACAATATGTGAAATATCGTAAAGTTGAGTCACAAAGAGATACCACATTAAAACCTGTTTTATCGCAGGTACATAAATAATATTTAGAAACGAATAGAGTAATAGGACAATGCAGAAACCATCCACAATTTCTAAATAGGGACATAATTTAAATGGTTCGAAGATTTTATATCTTAGTATAGCAGGGGAGTATTGTTCGAATATTAATCTCTTCTACAGGCAAAAAGGTAGTTAAAAATAACACACTTTTAAAATTTTCTTAGGGCACATCACAACATTTTTCAATGGGTTTGTAAAGTGATAAAATAAGACTAGAATTTAGGAAGCCATTATTATAAAATTAACTAGATATTTATCCCTAAGTCGCTAAATTATATCCGGCTCGAAGGACCATGTGTAGGAGGCAGTGCCGTTGCTTTTTGAGCTCTTGAGTTCCGGTATAAAATAATATAGTCTGTATCTTGAAAATGAGTTCATTGCACAATACATAGGTAGAGTTCGAATAGTCATTTAAAAGTAAGTATTTCAACTGCTAATTGTAACGTGATTTCGTGGTGTCGTTGTTGCCGCTATCTTGTACATTGATACGACTTCTCAATAATATTGATGATTAAATGCGTTGATATAGACATAGTTATGTACCTAGACATAAAAAAATAAGTGAAAGATATTGAAAAATATTTATTAGTAATTGGTCCGTCACAATAGCACTCAACAACAGCAGAATGAGGTATTGAGAAACGTCTTTATCGTTATAAAACTACAACTTATTAACACTCAAAAAAGAGGTATAATATATAAAAACATGTTATTTAGGATCTAGAACATGAACACATGTCTGCTCTTCATGCTGGTACTCGACAGTGGAATCATATTATTGAGCATAGGCGCCATTTGGACGAGGTACAAGTCAAAGGAATTTGTGTTCTCCCAGAAACTAACACTGTCTTGATTCTCAATAGGACCTAGTGTCAAGATATATTCCATAAAGTTGTTACAATTTACAAGATACCCTAAATGTCTGGTTTCAGCATTCAAACATTGTATTTAAAAACGTTTCATTCACCATGATCCCATTAATTTATTAGCTTAGGGAAAATATATTGTTTAAAATGACTGTTTAATACTTAGTCTTTAAAAACTGTATATGTGCTTACCTTAGATCTACACTATGCATTTACCTAATAAATGTTCATTGTGGCATTACTAAAATCATTCTGGCAAAAATATTTTTGAAGTGAAAACTTCTTTAGGCGCGTTGAGCGTTTTGGTAGAGGGTAAAATCCTCGGTTCGCGTCACCGACATGCTAATGATAATAGTATATCTATAGCTATGTTTTGCATATAGTTTTAATTACTCTCAACTTAATAGTTCCGTTTTCACTTCTATCGGCAGTCCCACGACTGCTACTGTTTTTTTATTTATTTTATATATTCACGCCAAATCCCTGACCAGCCGACCGACTGGGTATGTGAGAGAAGAGGATGTCAATAATAACAATCCATACAATTTAGCTTCTCAAAATTCTTAACACTGTACCTAATAAAATTCCGGATATAAAGACTTTAAATGTCACCATACGAAAGAATCGTATAATTTGATTATGATTTGTCAACCGGTTTATTTAACTAATTACGTCCTACATTAGCATGTTCTTCATATTTTTGGACTAATATTTCATTCCAATAATTGTTTCTGCTATTAATCTGCTCTGTGAGGTTTTTCATTCGTTTTATTTGTGTTTATAATCTTAAAGGCTTTCAATATAATATGAACGCAATTTGATAATATCGTAGTATAATGTTCACATGATTTCCTGTGAGAAATTTATTAAAAATTAAGATTTAAAAATGTGCTTATTTTCTCTCGCAGTAACTTTCTTAATAATGTAAACACGGAACATTTTATTGATAAATGATGTATCTGTTCTATTAGTTTGTTTGTGATTTAGATTCCTTAAATACTTTGTTTTCTGATCGGTTTCTTCCATACGACGATTACGGTTTTTTTTTATTTTGACGAAAAGCTCGTATTCATACGACAAAAAAATACTTATCAGGCATGATGCATGACAAATTTTATTTTGGAATTTTTAGATTTAGTTTTTAAAAATTTAATGTAGTTTGAAATTTCGGGATTAAACAAGGGGTATCTACTTGTAGTCTAGAAGCTGCAGTAATTGCGTATTGTAGACGAGAAAGCTTTAATAATTCAATCGGTAATGAGTCTCAGTTTAGATTTTTGTGGGAAATATTAAAGAGCCACACTCATTGAGCTTCATTAAGTGTAAATAATTGTATTCGTTAACGAAAATATTTGTTTCCTCGTCCCTTTAAATTGAAGTTCTTTTTTTATTTTGTAGCCAAAGCCAGAAGTACAACAGCAAGCTCCGATAACTCATCCAATATTCGGCGTGGAGCCACCTCAACATGTGCCATTAGTACCAAACAATCAATACCCTGGAGCGCCGGGACAATTCCCCAACCAGATGCCACAATTCCCGGGCCAGCAGGGACAGTTTCCGAGTCAAACGGGACAGTTCAATCCCCCGACGAGTCAGTACTTGGGGCAGACTGGACAGTTTCCTGATCAAAACGCACAATTCCCGGGACAACAGGGACAATATCCCGGACAAATGTCACAGTTTCCGGGTCAAATAAATCAAAATCAGCCTGGAATGCAGTCGTATCAGCAGCAGGTTAGTAAATTATTTTATATTGAGTTCTGTTTATAGGTATACTTAAATATTTTTCGTTCGAGAAAAACCCCGCGGCCAGACGTTCGTTATTTTATAAAATCTGGAAGTTATATGGGCTAGTCTCCAACTTAGGTAAGAACGATTAAGGGCTATAAAATTTGGATGATAGATACTTTGGGGCCGTTCATAAAATACGTTCGCATACAAGGGGAGGGGGGGTCTGGCTGAGTGTGACAAGATGTGACAAGGGGGGACGGGGGGTATACGGCAACGTGACGTTAGCCGTTTATTATTTTTTGACATGAGCGCTAGCTCTGTGGCGCGACTCTAGCGGCGTTGCGATCCGTCACAACGGGTTTCTTTGTTTTTCTAATACTTGAGACAGTAACGTTTCCACGTATCCTGTGCGTAATGTTATTATAATTACTAAATAAATATTTTTAATTTACAGAATTTGTGTACTATCATTTAGAATTTATCATACTCAGCAGGGGGGGGCAGCTTTGGGAGGTAACGAAAAAATAGAGTTTATATATTAGTACCTCAATTTCATTAAAGTAAAAATCTTAGTTTTTTTGGTAACGGATGATGTTTAGGTCAGCGTGACCTTCCGATAGCACGTACGCCTAGAGATGATCAGTTCAGTACTACAGCGCGCCCGTTCCTGTAGCGTGACCTCGCAATGACACGTTCGTTCTAGATGTCAGTTCACTGTGGCCGCCCGCAACCCCACGTGCGTTCTAGATGCTCCGGTCAGCATATCTGCCACTCTCATCATCATTTGTATCATATAAATAATAGCATAATTATCATAATAAATCAGTGATCAATAAGCAGTCAACCGGGTATCATTTCCTCCTGTCTATTATATATTATCAGCTGCAGGATCACTCACCTATCAGGTATCAGTTTATATCAGTTACTAGCTGACCCGGCAAACGTTGTTCTCCTTTTTTAACTACTTTTATTTTTTCTATATTTTGTCACCTTTTAAACCGTCCCTGGACTTCAACAATTAATTCAAAACCAATATTAGCGAAATCAGTTCAGCCGTTCTCGAGTTTTAGCGAGACTAACGAATAGCAATTGATTTTTATATATACACATACTATTAGTAGAAAAAACCCCTACCTTGGGTCTATCATTTTGTACACTATCATCTATCAACAACTATCATCTCTATCACATCGTAGGGATAACCCCTACAGATGACGTCATTATTAATATCTTCGGTATGATGTTAGAAATGACGTCATCCGTTGCCAGACAGTACAGTTGCAACCCTCTGCCAGACATCTTTAGACTTCAATACACTATAATTATACTTTCGCTGTAGTATAAAAAAGCAATTTTATACATGTTACTTGGAACAAGTCAGATGCTACCTTAAGTAAGTAAGACATGTTGAATATCCTATCGTAGATGCAAGCGTAAAGTTTTACTGCAGACAATCTGTCGTTTATACTACGTTAAGTCGAACTATTATGCGTTAGGTCAGAGATTAGTAAAATTACAAAGAAAGACAATAATCATATAAAAAATCGTAACTCGAAAAAAGTCCAAGTTGCTTAGGCAATCGGTAGATGGCGCTGACAAACAGCCTCGAAATTTTTATACCTGCTTTTAAATTAAAAAATGTAAATTACCTTGTAATTAAAAAAGTCATCAAAATTATGAAACGTGTAAAAGACTGATGAACGACGGATGAAATGTTTTAGTCACGATGACAATTCCTATTCATAAAGGCAATTATCGCGTTAGTGATGAAACTATTATCTAGCGATTAGTCCGGTGAAGTATCGGAATTCGTCCGCGAAATTCCAAACTCAACGCCTCACAAAGTGATCAACGTGACGAAAAACACGCAGCCTTGATGAACACCATCAGGCACTTCATAACTTCTTAGGCCCTATAATGGATCAAAACTATATATAGCCAGAGGATGAAACCGTATTCTCTAATTTTCGCGGCGATAAACGTATGCAGCTTAGTTAAGCAAATCGAGCAGATTCGCGAATTTGTGAAAAATCATGAAATATACATCCACTTTGCTCAAATTCAAATTCAAAATGTCTTTATTTCGTAGGTAAAATTTTTACACTTGAAATATGTCAGTAATTAATAGTTTATGCAAAATAAAGAAAATTAAAAAAAAAAAAACAATACAATATCATAATACAAATAACAAAATAAAAAACAAATTAAAATATACTTAATTGGACACATCATCCCAAAAATACATTACTATGTACCCAATGCACAGATATCTTGTTTGTTTATAAATACAACTTATCAACACCCAACAGCAACATGTAAATGAAGGTAGATAGTTATATTTAGAAATATGACAAAGTTGCAGCGATTAAATAGTTCCCTGAATTAGGGGGAAGAATACTACAGATGTTATTGGAGATATATACATTATTTCATAATTTAAATTAAAATTATGTAGGTATGTAATATGAATTTATTAAAGTTTATGTCGGAAAATAAGTAAAATTAAAATGTCAATATACATAAAAAGTATAGGTATGTACAAAGTCTTAAAAATCATTAATATGTCATTGTCGTATTTTAATATCGTGATATAATTAATTAATATAAAAAAATATTTTTATAGAAAAAAAAAATAACGCTAAAATAAAGCATTACCTCCAAGGGCTTCTTTGGTTTAAATATTGTGAAATACTATAATAACCTTTTTCATAAAGTTTGTTCTTAACAGTCCTTTTGAATTGTTCTATGGGCAAATTTTGGATGTCTTTTGGAAGTTTGTTAAAAAAAGTTATTGATAAACCTTTAAAAGAGTTACTGATTTTATGTAGCCGACTAAAGTGAACTGTTAGGTTATCTTTATTGCGAGTATTGAAATTGTGAAATTCACTGTTTTTATTAAAAAGATTGATATTTTTTCTTACATATAACAAATTTTCATATATATACTGGAAAGTCAATGTCAATATTTTTATTTCTTTAAATTTTTCTCTAAGAGACACTCTGGGGCCGAGCCTGTAAATTGCACGAATCGCCCTTTTTTGTAAGACAAAAATGGAATTAACGTCTGCAGCATTACCCCACAGTAAAATACCATAGGTCATTATGCTGTGGAAATAGCTAAAATATACCAATCTAGCTGTCTTAACATCAGATATGTTCCGAATTCTTCTAACAGCATATACCGCAGAAGCCAGCCTACTAGCTAATTTGGTAATGTGAGGACCCCACTGTAGTTTTGAATCTAATGTAATTCCAAGGAAAGTAGTAGTATTTTCGACATTTAATTTGACATTCTTAACAATTACTTTAGTATCGATTTGCTTGACATTAGGAAGAGTGAATCTTAAGCATTTTGTTTTGTTTTCATTTAACAGCAAATTATTTAACGTAAACCATTCTTCTACCTTAGATATAGAATAATTTATATCATCGTAGCACGACTGATTTCGTCTTACATTAAATATTAATGAGGTATCATCAGCGAACAACACAATTCCTTGGCTATCATTTATAACATGAGGGAGATCATTTATATATATGAGGAATAAAAACGGTCCAAGAATCGAACCCTGTGGAACTCCCATAGATACAAACGAACCTGCTGACAACTGACCGTTGATATCGACTTTCATAATTCTTTTGTGCAAGTACGATTTCAGTAAATTTAATGCCGCACCTTTGACTCCATAGTGATTAAGCTGCACAAGAAAACCTTATTAAAGCCTAGTAGATGTAATCCAAGAATAGCTAGTTATAGTTTAGTTAGCCGAACATTGTGTTGCTGTGGAGACACTCAAGAAGTTTCCACATTGTAAATTCCCTTAGTATGGAAAACCTTTGAAGTTACAGTTTGCCAGGTGGGTATGACCGATCATCAATAAGTCATACTTGCATCAGTTTGTCGCAGTCCAACTAAGAGAGTAACAGAGAGTGATATCAAAGCTCTATATGATATGGGTAACTCTGTCATAATAGCGGGGGTTTCAACGCCAAGCATAGTCTCTGGCGATTACCTTAAATAAAACGAATAGAATTGTCATATATCGATTGACGGACAGACGAAGCTATACCCGTCAGAGTCCACTAGATAGATGCTTAATAAGTGATGTGACACACAGACCGAGCATATTAGATATAGCACTGATCTTGAATTTAAATTTGAATAAAAATTGAAGGCTAAACTTGCCTCCAAAAAGCTTGGTGTACTCAGTAGAGCAAAGCAGTACTTCATGCCAGCCCATCGCCTCCAACTTTATAAGACTCAAATTCGACCTCACATGAAGTACTGTTCTCACCTCTGGGCCGGAGCTCCTCAGTACCAGCTTCTTCCTCTTGATCGCATTCAACGTAGAGTGGTTCGAATCGTCGACGACAAGGCTATTTCTAATCGGCTTGACTCTTTGGCGTTACGCAGAGATGTAGGTTCGCTCTGCATCTTTTACCGTATTTATCATGGGGAGTGTTCCGACGAGTTGTTCGGACTAATTCCTGCCGTTAAATTCCACCATCGGACATCGCGTCAAAATTTAAAGTTCCATCTTCACCACCTCGATGTCTTGAAATCCACAACCGTGCGCTTTTGTCGACACTTTTTGTCTCGCACTACTCCTTTGTGGAATCAATTACCTTCGGCGACGTTTCCGAATGGATACGACTTAGGGACCTTCAAGAAACGAGCTTATTCATTCTTAAAAGGCCGGCAACGCAGCTGCAATACCCCTGGTATTGCGGATGTCCATGGGCGGCATGATCATTTACCATCAGGTGCAACATCTGCTCGTTTGCCCCCTCTACTATAAAAAAAAGAGTAACGTAGAGCTACAATTGCGTTCAGTATCAGTGCTACACGAACTTGACTCGGACTACCGATATCAGTAGTTTATAAACTAGGATCCCGCTGCTATGCGTACGTTCTACACATGAAAAAAATAATCGATTGGAAAAAGTCGATGAGAAATTTCAATCGATACATTCAAAGCATCTCGATTAAATTCCTGGCAATATTGGCACGGGCAAGGAAGATAAATCCGTCAGTAAGTCACTAACTTATCACATTTGAATGGTAGCCGATAGCTCCTCGCGGGAAACATCGGACGCCCATCTGGGTAGATGGGAAAAAGCTACGAGACTATTAATCGTTAACAAAATTCACGTCAAAGTTGTAGGTCTTCACATACTAATTCTATCAGTTCGGTTGAATTCAAAAGTTGGCATTCTATTTTGGAAAATATGACAGAATATAATGTAATATATTTGATTGCAGGGCGGCGCAGTCCCAGAGCGCACGGCCAGTCCGGCGCCGGCTCCGAAGCCGGCATTGTCAGGCGAGCTGGCGGCGCTGCAGCACACGTTCGACTCGCTGCGGGAGCACTGCGTGCAGCGCGCCACACACCCCGTGCGTATCTCCCCCACCCCACACACCCCGCACACCCCGCACACCCCGTGCATACCTCTCCCACCCCACATACCGCGCACACCCCGTGCATACCTCTCCCACCCCACATACCGCGCACACCCCGTGCATACCTCCCCCACTCCACATACCGCGCATACCCCGCACATCCCGTGCGTACCTCCCCCACTCCACATACCCCGCACACCCCGTGCGTACCTCCCCCACTCCACATACCGCGCACACCCCGCACACACCGTGCGTACCTCCCCCACTCCACATACCCCGCACACCCTGTGCGTACCTCCCCCACTCCACATACCGCGCACACCCCGTGCGTACCTCCCTCACTCCACATACCGCGCACACACCGCAAACCCCGTGCATACCTCTCCCACCCCACATACCGCGCACACCCCGTGCATACCTCCCCCACTCCACATACCGCGCATACCCCGCACACCCCGTGCGTACCTCCCCCACTCCACATACCCCGCACACCCCGTGCGTACCTCCCCCACTCCACATACCGCGCACACCCCGTGCGTACCTCCTGTAAGGCGGGCTATAGGAGAGACAATTAAACACGAAAGTTGGATCAATACTGACTCTTTAATATTAATAATAAAACATTTATAACATTAGAATATAAGTAAATAAGGCTGGTTATACACAATAGGTTGGCTACACACTACATCTCCTTCCCATGGAGAAAAAAAAAAATGAAATTACATTATGATTTTGCTTTTTTTTTATTAAAATACGACACAAGAAGTGTAAAAGCTTAAGCTAATTAATATAAAATAAATTGTTTATACGAATACATAGGTATGTGTACCTACAATGATACACACTATAATAACATAAAAATAAAAATACAAATACAAATGAATTTATAAGATATGGTTTAAAAAATAATAATTAACTTGATGTAAACAATTTAGTACGATTTTTATGGATTATGTCTAATTTTCCATTTTTGTTTATTTGAACATTTGGTGACATGTCTTTTACTACTACATAAGGACCTGAATAGATGCTTTCCATTTTATTACAATTTTCATTTTTTATTAAAATTAAATCATTTGGTTTGTAAACTATAGGATTAATACATTTATCATAAACATTTTTTCTAGCTAACTTACTTTTAAATAGATTTTCCCTTGCTACCTTTTGAGACATTTGCAGTCTAAATTTTAATTCCAAAGGATAACTTTCATGATTATAAAGTGGTTCTACAATATCGGTATTTAAATTACTAGGAAGCGAACATACCTTACCAAATACTAACTCGAAAGGCGTGAATTTAGTTTCCGAATGAACAGATGTGTTGAAGGAGAAACACCAATATGGAAGCCATTGGCTCCATGCGTCTGGGTGGTTATCAGTTTGTTTACGCAAGAAAGAACTTAAATTTTTATGCGAATTTTCCAATGCGCCTATACTTTGGTGGTGGTAAGCGGTAGAACTTAAATGATTTATTTTTAAAAGTTTACATACCTCTTGGAATACAGAAGACATGAATTCAGATCCTCTGTCTGTTGCGATCTCCTTAGGTATCCCGTAGCGAAGAATGAAACTATTAACTAGAGCTTGAGCTACCTCCTCCGATTTTTTCGAAATTAAAGGATGAGTTACTACATATTTAGTTAACTCGCATTGCAAGGTAAGTATATAAGAAAAGTTATAATAATCCCTATCTAACGGTCCTACTAAATCTAAAAATATTTTATCGAAAGCTGACTTCGCCGTCGAAGTAACGACCATTTGCTCTTTAACGAGTCTACTATATTTTTCTTTTTGACATTTCGGGCATTTTTTTACGAATTCACGAACATCTCGTTCTATACCTGGCCAATAAAAATATTTCTTAATGTTATTCACCATCCTTCTCACACCCGCGTGGCCACTGGTGGGTAAGAGATGGAAGTCGTTTAGAATAACTTATTGGTCATCTTTATCCTCAATTCTACGTACGTCATTTATTATATAAAATCGCGGTGCGCACCTATCATTTGCCGTTTTAATTTCACTTAGCAATTCTTCTACAAATATATCATTTTTACTATTTTTTATTATACATATTTCGTCGACGTTTATTAGCTTGCAAAATTTATTCAGCTCCCTCACAAAAGCGACTCGCGTCAGTTGTGATCGGAAGTCTGGATTAATAAAAATTGTTAACTTACTTTCAACATAACAAAACGCGTTTTTTTCCATGGTAATCTTATTTTGTTTCCGTAAACTATCTAAGTCTTCTTTCTCTATAAATCTTAGTTCTACTGCCTCTCTTGGTTTTGTATGACTCCCCACGACACTCGGTTGATCAGGCCAAGTGCAGTCAGAAGTCGTACTATCCGGAGGGCGTTGCAATTTTCTCGCTTGTGCCCTAGTTGTCACATTTATATAAGGCTCACTCATGCTTTTTAAATCTTCTGATGTAAAAGAAATTCGAGACAAGGCATCTGCAGCTGCGTTGTCTGAACCCTTTACATATTCTACAATATAGTCGTACTCCTCTAATATCAATCTGAACTTCATAAGCCTACTTGATGGATCCCGCATGTTAAAAAGGTAAACTAAAGGACGATGATCCGTCAATATTTTGAATTTCCTTCCGTATAAGTACGGACAAAAGTATTTAACAGCCCAAACTATCGCCAATAACTCTTTTTCAATAGTTGGATATCGCTGTTCTGCGCTATTTAAACTTCTACTTGCGTAAGCTACTGGTTTTTTATTTTTATTACTTAATATTGCGCCGATTGCGTAACCTGAAGCGTCTGTTTGTACTATAAACTGATTATTATCTGAAAAATCGGGATATTGGAGTACCGGGGGAGAAACTAAACACTCTTTTAACATTTCAAACGATTTTGTACAATCCTGATCCCAAACAAACGGTACATTTTTTCTACATAATTTATTTAAAGGATAAGCTTTTTCCGCAAAGTTTGGTATAAATTTTCTGTAATAATTAACAAAAGCAGTAAAACGTTTGACTTCGTCAATGGATTTTGGGCAAGGATATTTTTTGACTATGTTAATTTTCTCTGGATCGGGAACTACGCCCTTGCTTGTGACTATATGTCCTAAATAAAGCATTTCCTTTTTCAAAAAATCACATTTAACCGGATTAAGCTTTAATTTAACTTGCCTTAGCCTTTCAAAAACATCTTGTAAATTTTTCATTTTTTCGCCTAAATTTCGACCAAAAACTACTAAATTGTCTTGGTAAATAAGGCACTTATCATACGAAAGACCTGTCATAGCTATTGTCATCATCCGAGAAAACGAAGACGGACTGGTCTTAAGTCCCATTGGCATCCTTGTCAACTGGAACTGACCAGAACCAAAAGCCGTATACTTCCGACTGTCTGTATTTAGCTCGACATTATGAAAACCTTGATATAAATCTAAATGACTAAAATATATGCAACCTGATAAGGAATCTAGAATTTCTGTTATGTTAGGAAGAGCGAATTTATCATCTTCAATACAATTATTTAACTTCCTATAATCAACTACTAACCTCCATTTTTTCTCACCGCTAGAATCTAACTTTTTTGGAACTAGTAACAAAGGACTACTCCATTCACTTCGACACTTTTCTATAATTCCTTCCTGTAACATTTCTCCTATTTGCCTATCTATCTATTTTTTCTGAGCATGTGGTAATCTATATGGTTTAGAAAATATAGGCGTTACGTTAGGCTTTAAAGTTATTGAATGTTTATAAATATTAGTCGTGGTTAAACTATCTCCCGGTAAATAAAATATATCACTGTATTTTGCACATAAATTCTCTACCGACATTTGTTCTTCTCCATTTAAATGTTTTAATTGTAATAAGGAAAACAATTTTTTAACCCGCGTTGCGTTCGTTTCACTTTGTGAAAAGGAACAAATGTTGTAATCGTTAACGCTATGGATAGTCGGCTTAATTTTTTCAAGTGAAACATAATTTTCAGTCGTATTTAATATCTTTACCGGTATCTTACCACATACTGGTTTTACTAACGAACTGGCTAAGTAAACTCCGTCGCTGATATGTGACGCGCAAACTAAGCATTCGTCTTTTAAATCTGTCGTTATGTAATGAATAGATTCGCATCTCGGTGGGATCTCTAAATAATTACTACTAATACTAATAGGTAAACTAAACTTACTATTTTCGACCGAAAACGTTATTACGTTATGACTAAAGTCCAATACCGCGTTATACTTAGTCAGAAAGTCCTGACCGATGATGCCATTCGCCCTAATCGGTAAGAAATCAAATATATAAAATTTGTGTCTCAAATGATAACCATTTACATTGAAGTTTAAATAACAATATCCGATTGTTGTCACTTTGCCACCGATACCGTTTATAGAGATGCTCTCTTTGTAATACGAAATCTGTTCTTCTATAACATGTTTATACTTTAGCGCAGAAATTGATGCATCGGTATCAAGTAACCAATGTAGTGCACGGTTGTTTATAGGCAAACTAATTAAACAATTACTATTGCAAGATAAAATTTTAGTCTCGAAAAAACTTTATATTATTATTTTCCGTATTAGACGGTTCCGCCTGCACTTCCGGTTCCGAAATGACGTTAACTATATGAGAGTTACTATTACGCATCCTTTGATTTCGATTATTACGAGTGTTATAGTAAAACTTACCTCTATGCGCCGGGCGGGTGCGGGTTGGGGTCTGGCTGTGCTGTTGCTCGCGGTAACCGGTCCAGCCACCACGACGACCATTGTGGTTGTGGTATCCACCCCCGTGCGGCCTACGCTGCACATATCTCTGGCTAGTGTGACCACGATGACCTCACGCGGAATTGTGCCTAAAAGCCCTTTGAAATCTACCGTTATTATGATACATACCAAGTACTTCCCCTGAACATGAAGCCGAGGTGATTTCCTCATCCTGCGCCGCCTGGATCGCGTCCTTGAGCGAGCTATAATTACGAGCTGCTAGTATAGTGCTCAATCTACGGTTTCGCAGCCCATCGGAGAATTTTTTAATCGCATATTGTTCGTTTAAAGGTTTTAAAACTTTATAATTATCAGAATTTCCGTTGGCCTGTGAAACTGTAAGCTGAACGAAAAGTTCGGATATCTCTTTACCATAGTCCTGTATAGATAATTCATTCTGTTTCATAGAAGTTAATTTAGATTGCAATGCCGTAGCAGATTTTTGTGGTAATAATATATTTTTCATATCACTTAATAACATATCTACATTAGAATAACTTGAACTTAATCTTAATTTAGCAGTTTGGGATAACCTACTTTTTAATACAAAATTAATCAATTGTTTTTTACAATCAGCTGCCGAGAGAGTAGAGCTGTAGTACTCAATATTATCGATTAATTGTCTGGTGTTAGCCTCTTCATCAGTCATGAGCGGCAATAAATTTAATGCAGTTTTTAGGTCGAAGGTAGACATTGTTACAGATTTGCTACCCTTACACAATTCGATTACTTCGCCATAAATTTTTTGAAAAGTTTCAATATACTTATAAATTAATTCCGTATCTTCCTGTGACACTTTACCTTTCTTTATATTATTCGTAACTTGAGTAACACAATAAGAATATTTCATAAAAACATCATTTGCTTCTTAGTTAATATATTTCCTATCCTACGATCTGGACCAATTTTAATTAGATATACTCTTATGGCTTCGATATTACGACACAATATTTCTAAATCTGATGCCATTACTAGCCATAAAATAAGTTGCTTTTTCCTATAACTGAATACATTTTTATATTCGTAATAAAACTAGTAGATACTTACATACCATTAAAATATACCTATTATGTAAATAATTAAATATAATATAAAAGTCACAATATAATGTTCATAGTTCGTAGTGAAAATATAACGTGATAGGTATGTCCCTGAAAATAGGAATCACTGGACGCGAGACCGTAATAATCGAACCGAATTATGGTTTTTCATCACCGAAAATTATTAACGCATTTTTTTTTTTAACACTTTATATGCACTTTATATACACTTTGATAAAAAACCGTAGTCTAGTCAAACTTCTCCCTCATTTATGGTTGGCCTTTGAAGTCTGCGTAGAAATGAACGCCGAAGAGTATGATGGTGTATTTGCTGGTCAATCCATTGCAGGTGACATCTCCGGTAAATTCTGTATATGCCATATATTATTACAAGTACTATCAACGTTAGTATTAGTAGCAAAATAATGTTCGTGGCTCCTAAATGTGTTCTTATTTCCTCCACTGAAGCTTGGTTATTGCCCCCAGCGGCGTTTTGGTCTAAAATTACCTCCTCTTTAGATGTAGAGGTACCCATCTTTTTCAAAATTTAGAAAAGTAAAACTCGTAATCTATGTTAGAAGATATAAGATTATGTATGGAAAATTCCCGGTCATCGTCGCAATCGTAGTCTGATTTCGTCCCAATATGGACATGGAATTTCAAACAAACCGAGCCTCTGCCACACGCATTGGCAGGATCGCCATGTAAGGCGGGCTATAGGAGAGACAATTAAACACGAAAGTTGGATCAATACTGACTCTTTAATATTAATAATAAAACATTTATAACATTAGAATATAAGTAAATAAGGCTGGTTATACACAATAGGTTGGCTACACACTACACTCCCTCACTCCACATACCGCGCACACACCGCAAACCCCGTGCATACCTCCCCCACTTCACATACCCCGCACACCCCGTGCGTACCTCCCCCACTCCACACACCCCGCACACCCCGTGCATACCTTCCCCACCCCACATACCGCGCACACCCCGTGCATACCTCCCCCACTCCACATACCGCGCACACCCCGCACACCCCGTGCGTACCTCCCCCACTCCACATACCCCGCACACCCCGTGCGTACCTCCCCCAGTCCACATACCGCGCACACCCCGCACACCCCGTGCGTACCTCCCCCACTCCACATACCCCGCACACCCCGTGCGTACCTCCCCCACTCCACATACCCCGCACACCCCGTGCGTACCTCCCCCACTCCACATACCGCGCACACCCCGTGCATACCTCCCCCACTCCACATACCGCGCACACCCCGCACACCCCGTGCATACCTCCCCCACCCCACATACCGCGCACACCCCGTGCATACCTCCCCCACCCCACATACCGCGCACACCCCGTGCATACCTCCCTCACTCCACATACCGCGCACACCCCGCACACCCCGTGCATACCTCCCCCACCCCACATACCTCGCACACCCCGTGCGTACCTTCCCCACCCCACATACCTCGCACACCCCGCACACCCCGTGCGTACCTTCCCCACCCCACATAACTCGCACGCCCCGCACACCCCGTGCGTACCTTCCCCACCCCACATACCTCGCACACCCTGCACACCCCGTGCGTACCTTCCCCACCCCACATAACTCGCACACCCCGCACACCCCGTGCGTACCTTCCCCACCCCACATACCTCGCACACCCCGCACACCCCGTGCGTACCTTCCCACCCCACATACCGCGCACGCAAGACGTCGGTTTAATAAATGGATAAGACTCACCGATAGTTCAGATCAAACGAAGACCCCAGCGGCACACTTATCCACCCACATCCACCACACTTTTACAACCACGACCACGCCGGCACCAATCACAAAAGCACACAATTCATGTACGTACTCAACGCACGTTTCACTTCGAAACCGAAGTATCTTCACTGTTCAGGAGAAACGAACACTACCGAGTGTAAGTAATACTCGCGTAGAGTGAGGTAGTGTTCGTTTGATCCGAACCATCGGTGAGTCTTATCCATTTATTAAACCGACGTCTTTCTGTTCGGTACCATCACGGAGGATACAAAGAACAGTTCGCGGATAATAGCAAATTTAATTAATTTCACCTTTTTAGTTTTGGAGTACATCAAAAGTTTGGTTACCTAGTAATGCAAAAGGATCTGAAACTGTTACACTTAATATTTTTCATTTTTCAGCAAATGAAGAGAAAACTTGACGACGTTCAGAAAAGACTGGAAATTCTGTACGACTTACTACGAGAGAATAAGGTAAATTACAATAACTCTTATATTGATTACTATTATTATTTTCCCTGGGTGTTAAATCGTGAATTTAAAGGTTTATAAGAAAGATACTTCTTAATCTTGTTTGTCATTTTGTTAAGTTAGATATTTTATTTGTGTTGTTAGAAAAATATTTTTTTGATAAACCTTTTTTAGGATTAAAGGATTTAAAGGATCTTTTTTTACGTCGAAATTAATATTTATTTGAAGCGCCATCGTAGAGGTAACAAACACATTAAAAAAAAATCGAGCGAGCCTTACAGCAGTTGCATATGATGTGCAATACCTGACATCTAACTGATTTAATTGGTACGATATGAAGTGGAGCTGTACCACCGCGCGCTCATTTGTTAATTCAAATACCTTTATCGTTAAAAAATCAACGTTTGTCTTATACTACCTACATTTTGAGAGTATTATTCCCTTAACTGTTTCACTTGACATTAGAATTTTCGGTTTTGTCCTCATATTAAGGTTAAAATTAAGGTAGCGTCTCGCTCGGGTATCACACCTGGTATAAAAGACCAGGTCTCTGGTATAAACAAGAATCTTAGTATTCTGAATAGGGCTTAATTGTATTTTATGTAAGTTGACAATTTACGATTTTTATAAGTCGCATAAGAGGTTTACATAGAGTGACTCGAATTATCGATGACTACACTATTTGCGCTGTAACATGATGTGGGTGACAGTCATCTGTATGACGTTGACGTCTGTCAGTACCTCATGACTAGGGATGTGACGTTATGCAATTCATTTTTATCACTAACGATACTCGCACCACAAATCTATTTCTCTCTAATAGTGTTATGAAAATAGTGTTCTTCAGTTGGCCAGTATATATAAGTATATGTATTTTATGGGCTACATAATATCTTTGTACATATATAATAATATAAAATAATCAAATAATAATAAAATATATATAAAATAATCAAAATTGGGTTTTAATTTTTTTGATAACATTTTTATTTTATGACGCATCGGCGCGGCGGCCATTTTGTTTAGTTGTGCGATGCTGTCAGTACGAGTGCTAGAGCCTTGTATGTGACACGTATTTACTGCTATTTCATAGTTTGTTTTCATTTTTGATAAATTGTTGTTGTTATTGAATCGCCTCTGTGGTCTAGTGGTCCAGCGTTGGCGTTGACCACATGAGGTCCCGGGTTCGATTCCCGGGTCGGGCACATAAAAAAAAGTGTTTTTTCAGTTTTCTGAGAAACACAAAGTTGCCCGGGATTGGAAAGTGCCCGGTTGGCGATAGGCTTGCCACCTATCACATTATGGGACCAAGTATCTTCGGCTAATCGTGGGTGCACTTGTTGTACCTCTGCCTACCCCTTCAGGGATATGGGCGTGAAGATACTATAGTTTGTTGAGTTTGTTCTTTATTTGTTAAAGTTTGTTGTTAATACCATGCCTAAGCATACAAAAAAAAACTGTTTTGGGTAGCCAGGCCAGGGAGCTTGTTCGCCTCTGAGACTACTTTGAAAGAGAACAATAAAATAATGGACCGTTGTTAACATTGAATCGAATAGTGGAACAAGTAGCCGAAGCTGCTTGAGCTGATTAATATTGGCCGCAATACTGTTTCGCATATAAAACGTGAGAAAATTGTACAAGATGGGATGTCTGAAAATAAATTATCGACACCCAACAAAAAGCGGACCAACGTGAAGTCAATCACAGATTTAGATGATTTTGCTACGGTTGCTATTAGAAATCATATTTATGATTATTATAGATTATAGAAGGATGGAGCTCACTAGCTCTCAAGCTAGCAACTCAAGCTTCTAAAATCAATAAAAGAAGCTGACTTGTTCAAAGGAGGTATTACTTCGTTGCGGCAAGTTATAAAAGATATTGGCTTTGTTACTATAAAGTTAACAAAAGGAGATTATTATGGAGAGGACTGACATTGCTCTGGAAAGACGTTCATTTTTAGAAAGGCCAAAAACATACGTGATTGGACCAAAGTTGTCTTTTTGGAGGAAACGTGGCTAAACGCCAACCACACAGTGGGTAAAAGTTGGACCAATAGTTTACGGCACAATAGTTTACCAAAGTACCGGAGGGCAAAGGCGAACGCCTTATTATTTGTCACGCAGGTACAGCAAGTGGATTTGTCCCTAATTGTTTGCTGGCTTTTAAGTCAAAAACTACAGACTGATGAGGAGATGAACTACGAAAAAATTAAAGATTGGTTATAGGTCTATTAAATAACTTAAAAGAGCCTATGATCATAATAATGGATAACGCACCCTACCATTCGGTACAAGTTAATAAACCCCGAATCAATTTAATCGCTAAAGCGCGTTTGTGAAGTGACTGAATGAAAACGGAGTTACAGGAGATATAAAAATGTTAAAGAAAGGGCTTATTGCCTTAGTACGGCGTCATGAGCCACCAACTCCTACCTACGCTCTGGATGAAATGGTAAAACGAAGAAAACTAGTTATTTTGCAATTTTCCGCGAACTTTTAGGTGTACCTTTGCGTTGTTACTGAAAAGGAAAACATATAAAAGCGGTGTAAGAAATGTAACAAACTTACCGTAGGTCTGGAAATAATGAAGACCCTAGCGGCACAGTTATCCACCCTCGTCCACCATACTTTATACCACGACAGCACCAAACACAAAAGCACACAATTGACGCACTCAACGCACGTTCACTTCGCAACCGAAGCATCTTCAGGAGACACGAGCACTACTACACTCAACGAAAGCCGTGGTAGTACTGACTCGCGCGCGGTTGCGACGCTTCTTTTATAGGCTGGGCTCGCATGACTAAGCGCGCGCTACATTGTGTAATAAATCCGATTTTGTAACGTTTCTTTGTTCGTTCAACAGTACAATTGAATTGGTATTATGTTTTATGATTTCAAGTTGTTCCAATATATTTAATTTTAATCCCTTGTCACAGGTATGAATTATATCAAAAGAATGATTTGTGGATAAAGTATGTCCAGTTTCTATTAGGTGTTTTGCAAAGTGAGATTTGTCAGCGTGTTTATTTTTAAAAGCGGATATGTGTTCTTTGTAACGGGACTCGAAACTTCGCCCTGTTTGACCAATATATATGCTGCTACATTCTGAGCAACGTAATTTGTATATTCCAGATTTGTGTTTATTATTGGTTTTGTCTTTTCCATTACATAATATGTCTCGTAAGGAACTGTGTGTTTTAAATGCTACATTGACATTATTACTCCGCAAACATCTCTCTATTTTTTCCGAATTTCGTCCGAAATACGTTAAACTGGATTTAAACCTGATTTCTTGTCGGTGTGGTACTGCATACAGTAATCGTGATAGTGTTTGTTTTTCTTTCTTTTTTATTAAATTTGTAACTAAAGCACGATTGTACCCATTTGACACTGCCAACTGAATAATTATATTTAACTCTTCCATATAACGTTCTTTACTCAGTGGCAAAGATGTTAGTCTGTGTATGTAACTGTTAAAAGCGGCTATTTTGTGTTGCCAAGGATGGCAAGATGACGCGGGAATAGTCATATTTGTGTAAGTTGGCTTGCGGAAAATTCCAAAGTGGTGTTTATTGTTTACTCTTGTTATGGTCAAGTCTAAAAAATTAAGTGAATTTTCGTTTTCTAATTCTAATTTGAATTTTATTTTTGGATGCTTTTTATTTAAATTATTCAAGAAAATATTTAGTTGTCTTTCCGTACCAGTCCAATACATAATAATATCAACATAAAATAAATATAACATAAATAAATAAATAAAATGGTAAAAAAGGCCACCAGGTCGTTTGACTACCACCCTACCATTGCCAGTATAACGCTATTGAGCTGACTTGGGCCCAAAAAGGTCACGCCGCAAGAAATAATAATTCGCCGCCATTTACGGCAAATAAGATGTTGGCCCTATTACAAGAGGCCATCAATAATGTTAAACCTGACGACTGGTCGAAGATCGTGAATAAAACAAAAAGGGACATTATGTCTGATTTGGATCGTGACATCCATATTGACAATATAATGGAGCCATCGTTAATACTCGTAATATCCGCCACAGATACAGATGATGAACTTAATGACAATTCAGATGTTTCTGACTCTGATATGAGTTTAGAGGAATGAAATCTTTTTTTTTTATGTGTTCTGTTGTTTTATTAATATAATTATAGACTTTTTACAATTAATAAAATTGAACTACGCTCAATATACGTTTTTTATTATAAAAACATCGACTATCCATCGTAGCAGTAAACCCCATCACTAACAAGTACGTATATGGCATTATGTTATACGCATAACCAAGGAAGTTATATTCTACCCGGAATGCTTACACGCGCTTCAAAATCGTTCCGAAGAGTACCACGACATGAGTGGAGTGTGTCTCTTTCTACTAAATAAGGCGCCAATCGCCATATATAAGTGCGGCCATGCTTACTTTGCAAATTACTACTAAATAATTCTACTAATTTGAGAAACAGTTTTTGCATTGCATAAGTAATTACGGAATAATTAAAATAAGCACATTTTGGAACTCACTATGTTAATTACAATATATTTTATGCTAATCTATTTATCGACGTATATGAATAAAAGGGATTTAACGATTACCGAATATATAAAATCTACCATCAGCAGTTTTATTTTAACACTGGCAATTGTAAGAAAGGGACAACATCCACTCATGTCGTTGTCTTGCTCAGAACGTTTTTCCCCTCTGTTAAGTAAGAAACAAATGTCAACTTTACGAGTAACGAAATAAAGTACATTTTTATTTTTCAAAAATTGCTTCGTAACAATTCCAGTTATCATATATAAGTTCCTTGCGCATAACACTTTGCTTAATTTTTCTTTCCATTACATTTTATTTGTAGGCTAAAATATTCTGGTTGGGTTTAATTTAATTTACTACAGTAATTAATGATTTAATATATTTAAAATGTGATACAGCTGAAATACTAAGTCAAAATTTGTAAATCGCGGCAACTGAATGACACTAAAGTATGTTACTGTAACTGTCACCCGGGCCATGCTATAGCGCAAAGAGTGCAGGCTTTTTCTGCACTTTTATCTTTTTATGTTGCTAAGAGATGTTGGTTTGCTGTACATCTAACATATTACCTACTACGTTACCTTAAAATTAAAACTTCGTCCTCTCTATCTTTATTTTATTTTATTATGGAAAACCATCCGCTATAGTTAACCGATTAGAATTATAAATTAATTTTTTTCAAAGCCAGTTACAGGTTTTCACGTGTAGTTTGTATTTGTGTTTATATTTGGAAGTTCACTATAGTGCATTTTGGTCTCATACTATGTTTTGGTATTATAGTTATTTATGACAGTGGTCACGTTATATTAAGTGAGCTTGTAAGCTTTTCTAAAAAACGTGTGTTAGGTTAGGTGATAGAGTTGTATGTCATTGTTGTGATTGAGTGTGTACTGAGTTCATAATGTATTAATGTGCATGGGTTATTTCTTTCTGTCTCTGTGTTTGTGTGCGTGTGCGTGCGTGGGTGCGTGCGTGCGTACGTACGTGTGTGCGTGCGTGCGTGTGTGCGTCTGTGCAGCTGTCGGTGCACACACGCACGCACGCGTGGGGCGGAGGCGGCCGCGGTGTAACTGTGTGTGTGTGTGTGTGTGTGTGTGTGTGTGTGTGTGTGTGCAGCTGTCCGCGGAGACGGTGTCGGCGCTGCAGAGTGTGTGTGTGGCGGCGGGGGCGGGGCGCGGGGCGGAGGCGGCCGCGGTGTAACTGTGTGTGTGTGTGTGTGTGCAGCTGTCCGCGGAGACGGTGTCGGCGCTGCAGAGTGTGTGTGTGGCGGCGGGGGCGGGGCGCGGGGCGGAGGCGGCCGCGGTGTAACTGTGTGTGTGTGTGTGTGTGCAGCTGTCCGCGGAGACGGTGTCGGCGCTGCAGAGTGTGTGTGTGTGGCGGCGGGGGCGGGGCGCGGGGCGGAGGCGGCCGCGGTGTAACTGTGTGTGTGTGTGTGTGCAGCTGTCCGCGGAGACGGTGTCGGCGCTGCAGAGTGTGTGTGTGGCGGCGGGGGCGGGGCGCGGGGCGGAGGCGGCCGCGGTGTAACTGTGTGTGTGTGTGTGTGTGCAGCTGTCCGCGGAGACGGTGTCGGCGCTGCAGAGTGTGTGTGTGGCGGCGGGGGCGGGGCGCGGGGCGGAGGCGGCCGCGGTGTAACTGTGTGTGTGTGTGTGTGTGTGTGTGCAGCTGTCCGCGGAGACGGTGTCGGCGCTGCAGAGTGTGTGTGTGGCGGCGGGGGCGGGGCGCGGGGCGGAGGCGGCCGCGGTGTAACTGTGTGTGTGTGTGTGTGTGCAGCTGTCCGCGGAGACGGTGTCGGCGCTGCAGAGTGTGTGTGTGGCGGCGGGGGCGGGGCGCGGGGCGGAGGCGGCCGCGGTGTAACTGTGTGTGTGTGTGTGTGTGCAGCTGTCCGCGGAGACGGTGTCGGCGCTGCAGAGTGTGTGTGTGGCGGCGGGGGCGGGGCGCGGGGCGGAGGCGGCCGCGGTGTAACTGTGTGTGTGTGTGTGTGTGCAGCTGTCCGCGGAGACGGTGTCGGCGCTGCAGAGTGTGTGTGTGGCGGCGGGGGCGGGGCGCGGGGCGGAGGCGGCCGCGGTGTAACTGTGTGTGTGTGTGTGCAGCTGTCCGCGGAGACGGTGTCGGCGCTGCAGAGTGTGTGTGTGGCGGCGGGGGCGGGGCGCGGGGCGGAGGCGGCCGCGGTGTAACTGTGTGTGTGTGTGTGTGCAGCTGTCCGCGGAGACGGTGTCGGCGCTGCAGAGTGTGTGTGTGGCGGCGGGGGCGGGGCGCGGGGCGGAGGCGGCCGCGGTGTAACTGTGTGTGTGTGTGTGTGTGCAGCTGTCCGCGGAGACGGTGTCGGCGCTGCAGAGTGTGTGTGTGGCGGCGGGGGCGGGGCGCGGGGCGGAGGCGGCCGCGGTGTAACTGTGTGTGTGTGTGTGTGTGTGCAGCTGTCCGCGGAGACGGTGTCGGCGCTGCAGAGTGTGTGTGTGGCGGCGGGGGCGGGGCGCGGGGCGGAGGCGGCCGCGGTGTAACTGTGTGTGTGTGTGTGTGCAGCTGTCCGCGGAGACGGTGTCGGCGCTGCAGAGTGTGTGTGTGGCGGCGGGGGCGGGGCGCGGGGCGGAGGCGGCCGCGGTGTAACTGTGTGTGTGTGTGTGTGTGCAGCTGTCCGCGGAGACGGTGTCGGCGCTGCAGAGTGTGTGTGTGGCGGCGGGGGCGGGGCGCGGGGCGGAGGCGGCCGCGGTGTAACTGTGTGTGTGTGTGTGTGCAGCTGTCCGCGGAGACGGTGTCGGCGCTGCAGAGTGTGTGTGTGGCGGCGGGGGCGGGGCGCGGGGCGGAGGCGGCCGCGGTGTAACTGTGTGTGTGTGTGTGTGTGCAGCTGTCCGCGGAGACGGTGTCGGCGCTGCAGAGTGTGTGTGTGGCGGCGGGGGCGGGGCGCGGGGCGGAGGCGGCCGCGGTGTAACTGTGTGTGTGTGTGTGTGCAGCTGTCCGCGGAGACGGTGTCGGCGCTGCAGAGTGTGTGTGTGGCGGCGGGGGCGGGGCGCGGGGCGGAGGCGGCCGCGGTGTAACTGTGTGTGTGTGTGTGTGTGCAGCTGTCCGCGGAGACGGTGTCGGCGCTGCAGAGTGTGTGTGTGGCGGCGGGGGCGGGGCGCGGGGCGGAGGCGGCCGCGGTGTAACTGTGTGTGTGTGTGTGTGTGCAGCTGTCCGCGGAGACGGTGTCGGCGCTGCAGAGTGTGTGTGTGGCGGCGGGGGCGGGGCGCGGGGCGGAGGCGGCCGCGGTGTAACTGTGTGTGTGTGTGTGTGCAGCTGTCCGCGGAGACGGTGTCGGCGCTGCAGAGTGTGTGTGTGGCGGCGGGGGCGGGGCGCGGGGCGGAGGCGGCCGCGGTGTAACTGTGTGTGTGTGTGTGTGTGCAGCTGTCCGCGGAGACGGTGTCGGCGCTGCAGAGTGTGTGTGTGGCGGCGGGGGCGGGGCGCGGGGCGGAGGCGGCCGCGGTGTAACTGTGTGTGTGTGTGTGTGCAGCTGTCCGCGGAGACGGTGTCGGCGCTGCAGAGTGTGTGTGTGGCGGCGGGGGCGGGGCGCGGGGCGGAGGCGGCCGCGGTGTAACTGTGTGTGTGTGTGTGTGTGCAGCTGTCCGCGGAGACGGTGTCGGCGCTGCAGAGTGTGTGTGTGGCGGCGGGGGCGGGGCGCGGGGCGGAGGCGGCCGCGGTGTAACTGTGTGTGTGTGTGTGTGCAGCTGTCCGCGGAGACGGTGTCGGCGCTGCAGAGTGTGTGTGTGGCGGCGGGGGCGGGGCGCGGGGCGGAGGCGGCCGCGGTGTAACTGTGTGTGTGTGTGTGTGTGCAGCTGTCCGCGGAGACGGTGTCGGCGCTGCAGAGTGTGTGTGTGGCGGCGGGGGCGGGGCGCGGGGCGGAGGCGGCCGCGGTGTAACTGTGTGTGTGTGTGTGTGTGCAGCTGTCCGCGGAGACGGTGTCGGCGCTGCAGAGTGTGTGTGTGGCGGCGGGGGCGGGGCGCGGGGCGGAGGCGGCCGCGGTGTAACTGTGTGTGTGTGTGTGTGTGCAGCTGTCCGCGGAGACGGTGTCGGCGCTGCAGAGTGTGTGTGTGGCGGCGGGGGCGGGGCGCGGGGCGGAGGCGGCCGCGGTGTAACTGTGTGTGTGTGTGTGTGCAGCTGTCCGCGGAGACGGTGTCGGCGCTGCAGAGTGTGTGTGTGGCGGCGGGGGCGGGGCGCGGGGCGGAGGCGGCCGCGGTGTAACTGTGTGTGTGTGTGTGTGTGCAGCTGTCCGCGGAGACGGTGTCGGCGCTGCAGAGTGTGTGTGTGGCGGCGGGGGCGGGGCGCGGGGCGGAGGCGGCCGCGGTGTAACTGTGTGTGTGTGTGTGTGTGCAGCTGTCCGCGGAGACGGTGTCGGCGCTGCAGAGTGTGTGTGTGGCGGCGGGGGCGGGGCGCGGGGCGGAGGCGGCCGCGGTGTAACTGTGTGTGTGTGTGTGTGTGCAGCTGTCCGCGGAGACGGTGTCGGCGCTGCAGAGTGTGTGTGTGTGGCGGCGGGGGCGGGGCGCGGGGCGGAGGCGGCCGCGGTGTAACTGTGTGTGTGTGTGTGTGCAGCTGTCCGCGGAGACGGTGTCGGCGCTGCAGAGTGTGTGTGTGGCGGCGGGGGCGGGGCGCGGGGCGGAGGCGGCCGCGGTGTAACTGTGTGTGTGTGTGTGTGTGCAGCTGTCCGCGGAGACGGTGTCGGCGCTGCAGAGTGTGTGTGTGGCGGCGGGGGCGGGGCGCGGGGCGGAGGCGGCCGCGGTGTAACTGTGTGTGTGTGTGTGTGCAGCTGTCCGCGGAGACGGTGTCGGCGCTGCAGAGTGTGTGTGTGGCGGCGGGGGCGGGGCGCGGGGCGGAGGCGGCCGCGGTGTAACTGTGTGTGTGTGTGTGTGTGCAGCTGTCCGCGGAGACGGTGTCGGCGCTGCAGAGTGTGTGTGTGGCGGCGGGGGCGGGGCGCGGGGCGGAGGCGGCCGCGGTGTAACTGTGTGTGTGTGTGTGTGTGCAGCTGTCCGCGGAGACGGTGTCGGCGCTGCAGAGTGTGTGTGTGGCGGCGGGGGCGGGGCGCGGGGCGGAGGCGGCCGCGGTGTAACTGTGTGTGTGTGTGTGTGTGCAGCTGTCCGCGGAGACGGTGTCGGCGCTGCAGAGTGTGTGTGTGTGGCGGCGGGGGCGGGGCGCGGGGCGGAGGCGGCCGCGGTGTAACTGTGTGTGTGTGTGTGTGCAGCTGTCCGCGGAGACGGTGTCGGCGCTGCAGAGTGTGTGTGTGGCGGCGGGGGCGGGGCGCGGGGCGGAGGCGGCCGCGGTGTAACTGTGTGTGTGTGTGTGTGTGCAGCTGTCCGCGGAGACGGTGTCGGCGCTGCAGAGTGTGTGTGTGGCGGCGGGGGCGGGGCGCGGGGCGGAGGCGGCGCGGGCGGCGGGCGCGCTGGCGGCGGGGCAGGACTTCTCCGCGGTGGCCACATTCCTGCCCGGTCTGAAGGTGCTGCTGCTGCTCGCCGAGCAGCTCGCGTGAGCTCACCTGCCCGGCCTGAAGGTGCTGCTGCTGCTGGCCGCTCAGCTAGCGTGAGCACACCGCGCCCGCACACCGCTCACCGCTCACATCTCGCCACCACATCATGGGACAGTAAATTTTGTACTGTATCATAATTTGTACTAAATACACGTGCTAACTAATAATACGTTTGAAATAAATTTATTTATCTGAATACGAGCCGCTCATATAATTCATCGGTAGTGTTATCTCAACTACTTATACGAAACCTTTGCATTAAAAATACATAATTATTTACTTCTTAAATTTTTCATAAATCTTACTTGAATATAATGGAAACACAAATACTGACAACTGATGTAACATATTTTCAAGTAAAAAATAAATTTATGTGTAATTCCGTGATAATAGTAAAGTTTTAGATAAAAATCTAAAACTGTCATAAAAACTGACAACAAAAATGAAAACTTAAAACAGTATTTACAAGCACAGATTTATTATAATGACATCTACTGGATTTATAACACACTGTTTTACAAATACGCGATTTATTTATAAATGCTACGCGTAGACTAACTTCTTGTATCATAATCATTATCATGTTACGAACACAATCCTGTACGATGATCCCCTACTAAAATTCATCTAACACGACTAACGAATATCAAAACACAATAGTAATTACTCAAACTGCTAGTTGATGTAACACATAAAACTGAATGTACTTCTACATTGTTGAAATATTTTGTTTTGATTATAACACATATTTAAAAGAATTGCGCAATTACCGTAAATTTTTATTCATTGATATTACTGCTAAATAATAATTTTATTATGACATATGTGATATTAAAAACGTCAATAACTGTCATAAACCGAGCGAACCTCAGGTTGTGTATAAAATATGCCGCTAGGAAACTTTAGACTGTTTTAACACGTTAGACTGTCCTTTTCACTAGGCGTTATATCAGAAACTTGAAAACTTAATTACTTGTGATTAGTAATAACTTTTGCTAATATGAACATTAATATATTGCAGTATTTGATATAATTTAAAACTAGGAAAATATTCGTCCTCAATAGAGGTATATAATTAAGTTTAAAAATTCATAATATCGCACCTTTGGGAATAAAGTGCCACTTCTACATTTTTTTATGAAAACGACTTAAGTATGCAGCAAAAACCGCGATAATTGACTCTATATACACAGCAAAAATAATAATAATAATAATTAATAATACTACTACGTTAATACTTTTAAACGTTATTGAAATATTTAAGAAATACGCATAGAAAAATACTATTTTGTTATTCTTGTAAAGTTTGCAAACATGCAGAAGTGACACTTTGTTTCCAAAGGTGCGATATAAGTAGTAATTTGAATTTTTAAACTAACATTTTACACGATATTTAAAAAAATAACAAGTCAAAGACGTGACTGCGGGCTTTTCCGTAGACCTAAAAAAGAAAAAAAATCGCACCATACATCGTCGAACAGACAGACGCGGCGGGGGATTGATGTGTTATTTGTTTGCGCCTTTGACCTTTTAAAAATAATCCTTTAACATTTAATTTTTTTGGAAACAATGCAAATCTTGTATTATTTCAAATCCCTCACACAATAGATCCAATATACACTAACATAGTGCCTTTAGATTGTATAAACAACATGCCAAGCTAGATTTATATAAGCGCTAGATACAATGTACGATTGTAAATATACAGAGATGCGGTTTTATTTTAAATGTATGATGTTTAAAGGCAGATTATTTTATGTGAATGATTTATTTGTTTCATAAATTGAGTGTATGGCAATTGAATGATAGCTAATATATTATTAAGAATTGTAAAGGTTTATATTAAATTATTATAAGAAATATGGATTTGATTTTTATTTTCCTGTGGCTAATATCTGTTACTTGAGGTAGTTGAAGGGATGGATTTAATCATTCTGTTTATATCAAAAGATATACACTAAAGTTTAGCTCGTATTGATCCGGGCTTCTTTGAACAATGGTCCATTTACCTTTCTGCTAGGCATTTCGTAAAAAGCATGGGCGGGTTATCGCAGCTCGACGATTTTGCGCTTTTTTTGCGTGCAATTTAGGAGATGGCCTACTCTTGTCATTCCAACAACTCCAGGAAGGCCAGCAACCCATTGGTATGGAAGAAAGCTTCAGGGAGTGACTTCGGAGGACTTGACCCGGTAATTCGCCACACTCTCACTCGACGATCACGTCGACTACCGTTTCTTCAGTCTTCATGCAGGCTCTGCATAGAGGACTGTCTGTAACATCCATATTAAACATGTGTGTATATACCTATAAACAATTACTTTCTGCCTTATTTTAAGCGTACCTAACCTACGAAATAAAGATATTTTGATTTTTTTAAGGTTCTTACATTAGGATTAGTTCTTACGTTAGGATACAGGCCAGGCAAGTCGCAAAAGGCGACCGATTGGTTAATGTGTCACTACCATCGTGACTGATGTCTGCTAGGTAGTAGAGTTCCGTAACGACTCGCCCGGGTATTTAGTACCACGGCCTTACCTATTCCTGCCGCAGTAGCGTCAATGCCTGATTGTCGTGTTCCGGTTTGGAGGGTAAGGTAGCCTTATGCATGTGGCATTGCCATCTTGCCACAAGGATAGAAACGCACTATTAACATATTTGGTGTCTTCAGACGACGGTTACTCTGTCCATCAGGAGAACCATTTGCTTGTTTGCTATCTTATGAAATTTAATTGAACGAATTAAAAAAATATTCTACTAATACTCATTGATATAAAAACCCTAGATGCACAGTCCCGAACAAAACTGACACTCAAAAGTGTCCCTAATTTCATTTAAGTAGTTATAGATATGGCAAAAACATATGTCTTTGCATATCCAACCTCAAGTGCAAGACTTGTAGTTGTTTTTACAAAGCAATGTATGAAAAGAAAATTGACAGTGACGCGGCCGACACGATTCTACTTGCAATGAGCGCACAATTTAAAATTGACATAAATTTTTCAAAGACGAAACTAATTCAATTCAGACCCTATCAAAAAATCCCCCTTGACATTAACTTTAAATATAATAATATAAAAATAGAATGCATTGATACGTTCACATTATTAGGCTTGGACATAGATTCAAATATAAACTGGAAAAATCATATAAAAAAAATTAAAACAAAAATGTTGAGTTTTACTTATGCTTTAAGAGAACTTCGCAAAGCAACGGATCTTAACACCGCATTGTCCGCATATTATGCATATGCAAACTCATGGCTTACATATGGCATTCTACTATGGGGAAATAGTGTGAAAGTACAAGATATATTTATTTCCCAAAAGAAATGTATACGTATTCTCAAGAATATCAAAGACACTGAAAGCTGCAAACCATATTTTAAAAGCCTGAAAATATTAACGTTATCGTCAATGTACATTATGGAAGCAATTAAATTTATAAGAAAATATCCTCAATTTTTTAAAAATCAAATGGATATTCCACGACGCTTCGAAAGTAGATTTAAGTATAATTTAGAATTGCCACAATCAAAATTAAGAATGCATAGTTCCGGACCAAATATAATGTGTGTGAAAATATATAACAAATTACCAGATAAAATTAAATCGGAAGAAAATGACCGTATATTTATAAAACTTGTGAAAAATCTCCTGATAGAAAAATGTTACTACACCGTTAACGACTTCCTTAATGACAATCACATAAATCTTTCATGAAATGGACCGGTCCAGTCCTACATTGCAATACCCTAATAGGGTGTATATGTTCACTATCTACTAATTATTATTGTAATACCTAAAATTGTTTGTAACATATAATGCAATAAATGATTGAGTATTGAGTATTGAGAAAGTAAGTGGCATCAGTATTTTGACTCGTTAATGACTCTTGACCGGGGTCTTAAGTGTTATCGGGCCAAAATAGTGAACCGAGTCGCCGCCGGCGGTGACTTTGGCATGTACGTTTAAATTTTGAAGTGAATGAAGGCTTGCTTGGAACCCTTAGGAAACATAACTATGAAATAAATGGGGCTAGGGTTCGATCCTATGAGGAATAAATTCAGCATTTATTATTATTTTAATTACTTCAGTGGCGGATTCAGTGGCGGAGGGGAAAGGGGTTTGAGGCTTAGATGAAACACGAGAGATATACTGCTCTTGCACCATGTATCCTGTCTGGTTCTCCCTTCCTCGGTTTCCGTATTTTGTTCATTCAATTTCAGGCTCCCCATTTCGGTTCCCCTACTTTATTTTCCCTGTTTGGTTCTCCCTACTTCGGTCTCCCAAACTCGGTTTTCCTACTTCATTTTCATTATTTGGTTATACTCATACCTTTCTCCCCATATAGTTTTCCCCACTTTGGTGTCTCATCTCCGGTTTCCTCATTTGGTTCTCAATACTTCCTCGTTAGGGAACGCTTAATTTTTATCTAAACTAGTTACTACACAAATACCTCATTTAAATATGGAATACTTGCCCACTTATTTTATTTTTAGTTTAAGATAAGTAAATAAAGAAGAAGTGACTTGATGTAGGTACGTACTTACTACTTAGAACATACAAGACAATGTCAAGAAGTCAAGATTTTATATGGGTGGACTAAGATGATTTGGGAGGGAGGGCTTGAGTCCCCAGCCTCCTTTAGACCCGCCTGAGCCATATCTCTAGTCTGTTTAATCAAGACAATAGAAAAAGCTTTTACCGTTTTATCTAAATTTTTTTGACAAAATCTCAAATTAAATCTGAAACCGTATTGTCCAGTGGCGTAGCGTGCCTTTGCGGGGCCCCATATAAACATTTGTTTGGGGGTAGAGATTTCTCACAAAAGTAAAAAAAATGTTTGCATAAAATTAAAAGAAATATTTATTCATCAAAATCAGTCGTTCCAAAATTTTTACAAACAATTCAAATTAAATATACGTTTTTAAAAAAAAGAAATTGTTTTTTTTTACTTTTGCCATTTGGGAAGTTTTTATTAAGTTTTTGCTTATGCACGTCGGGGCCCCCGTAGCTCGGGTGCCCTGTATAGTTGATACGACAGATACGGTGGTAGCTACGCCCCTGGTACTGTCTGCAACCAACAAACTAACCAAGTACCAACAGACGAATTAAGAAGCCAGACAATAGCTTTAAAATCGATAGAAATGCAAAAGGGTATGACATCATAACACTATAATTATATCTCTATGACGTGACACCCTCTGTAGAGAGATTTGGTGCGAATGAATTCTCGCCACGAGTAGTGTTTCAATAAATCCTCAAGTGCTTTTTTATCGTCCATTATGGCGGCTCGTTGTGTACATTTGTTGCAGGCTCCTGACGATAATTATCGAAATGGTTGTGACGGTGATTGTACGAATAACGTGGATGCACTTAAACGCGATGCAGAGGCTGTTTAACGATTTTTTATATGACACGATGCGATTTTGATACGATTTTTTTAAGTTTCCTGTATTATCACTTAAGTTTGGATTCTTTATAAAGATTAAACCACCTGCTTGTAATATTCCCTCGCCTTGTCGCCTGTGTGGTCCAGTGGTTCGGTGTCGGTGTTATCCACATAAGGACCAGGGTTCGATTCCCGGTTCGGGTGATTCAAAAGTGTGTTTTTTTAGTTTTCTGATAAAAAACAATGTTGTCCGGAATTGGGTTGGCGATAGGATGGCCGCCTATCACATTGTGTGACCAAATGTCACAGGCATCTTCATCCCGCCCAATCATAGCGGCTCTTCCGTGCTGCGATTGCCTAACGCGCGATCCGCGACGTTGATTGGTTGCCCTATAAAAAATGTCCGGCTGCCGTGTCGCTACGATGTTTAATGTCGAAAAAACAAGAAGAAAACAAAAAACCTACATAATTTATTGTCATGTGAATTCTAATATGAAACTTATGTATAACTTTCTCTGTGTGCCGAATAAAAGAAATTTTGTGAGAACTGTTTTCACGTCTCGAAACCCAAACCTATATTAATTATTTAAATTCTACCGGTTTTGCGTATTAACGCAAGGAAATGTATTGGAACAAGACTCTTGTTCAGATACAAGTCCTTTACAGGTACAAATATTTATAATTAAAATCATAATGCAGTTTCACCAATTGCCGACGATTAACAGTATAGAACATAGCAGCATTGTTCAGAAATTATTTGTAATATTTAGGTACCTGCTGTTAATTTTGATAGGTATGGACCACTTTAAGAACTTTAAAATTTTTAAGCATCCTAAAAAATATATTGAAAAAACATGATGGTAAAATAGAACAACGCAATAGCTTTGGATCCATAGTTATAATATCATAGACCACTTAGGGGTTCTTGGAACCCACTTTAAGAAACTCCTGTTTAGATAGACGAATACCAGCTTAACGCAAGCGGCAAAGGTGACTAATTACCAATGACCATAGTTGAAATTTTAGATACGATGCGATGATCATAAATATTCACAAGCGCATCTTAGTCGTCGTATCTAAGTAAACCCGCTTAATAGTTTTTAAAGAGCGACAACGTCGACTGTGAGCGCATCGTTTATCGAGTAGGTAATGGCATTTGTTTTCCAGAATTCAGGGAAGTTATTGTGAGTTTGGGTTAATCATAAGTTTAACATTTAGGTAATACGTGAACTCGTTAATATTTATATATATATATAAAAATCAATTGCTGTTCGTTAGTCTCACTAAAACTCGAGAACAGCTGAACCGATTTGGCTAATTTTGGTTTTGAATTAATTGTTGAAGTCCAGGGAAGGTTTAAAATGTGAGAAAATGTAGAAAAAAAATAAGAGTAGTTAAAAAGGCAGAACAACGTTTGCCAGGTCAGCTAGTATTTAGTTTCCAACTTCATTGTAAGACGATTAATTTATCGCCTGGAACCCATAATGGATACGATAATATTCATCGGGATGAAACGTATTCTATGGGTATATTAGTATATTACCCCGTGTTGATCCGGTCTTCCTTTGAAGAATAGGCCATTTGCCGTTCTGTCTGGCAGTTCGTAAAAGGCGACCGATTGGCTACTTGTGTCATCATCGTGGCTACTAAGTGGTAGAGTTCTGCATTGTCTTACCCGGTTCTAGTATCACCGTCTTACCTATTCCTGCCACAATAGCTCAGTGCTTGTCAATGTCGTGGTTCAGCTCGGAGGGTAAGGTAACCGGTAAACTTATGCATCAGGCATTAAGACCTCGTCACAAGGATAATAACGCATCATTATCATCTTTGGAGTCTATGGGCGATGGTTTTCTCTTTACATCAGGAGAGCCATCTGCTTGTTTGCTATCTTATGATATAAAAAATACTAAATATATTATATGATACCCGGTTATGACACGAATCAAACATCGTTGTTATTTAGTTGGTAAAATGCTGCAATGGGGATCATCACCTATCTCGCCAAACGACACCAGTGACTCGTGGTGAAAATCTTCTAGCGCTTATTTCACTCTACCTACCATACAAGTAGACCAGCGAAATATTTATTTTAAATCCTTTATAGCATAGCGAATAGTTGAATGCCTGTTGATCAATAATCATTTTATGAAAATGTCCATGTTATTATTATGGAGATAAATGTTTATTGTTTGTATTAGACAAGCTCTAAAACTGCTACACCAAATATTATGTAAAATATATCTTTTATCGAAAAAGCTACGTTGTTAATGATTAAGTATCAAGTTAATGATTAAGGCAGGTACGATAGAGTGCCGCTGTGGCATCCTTCCTTTCCTTTAGTTTTGATATAAGTCAATTGATATAATACAATACAACCACTCAGTTTGGACTGCCATGATGGAACTTATAAATGTATTAATGACGAAACAATGAGTCGGCCATATCGACGGAAAACGAGAACCTAGTTACATGCATTACTACCGAGACCTACCTATTTCGATTTGTCCACTTTCATAACTCTCGTCTATAACTGTTCAAATTACCGAGCTTCTGATAAAACTAGTAATATGTATGTAAAATAATTGTATGTATATTTTTAACCACATTGCAGATCACATGCACACACCTACACATGCACACTCACACGCAAGTACACGCATATCCATATACACACACACGCTCGTCAATACTACTTAGTGACGTACTTATATGTAAATATTAAAAAAATGTAGGTAAGTCCGTAATTGGCTTTTAGAATAATTCTAATAAATAAAATTTAAAATAGATTAAGAGCTGTGGACTTTGTTGTACATAAATAAATAAATAAATAAATAAATATTTTTAATAACGCATACCCTCAAAAGAAGGACTGGGTGATGGTGATATTTTAACAATTTTAAGCGCTAGCTTTTTTAAATGTACGTATGTATTTATTAATGCGTATTAGGCGTGCGTATTATAGGTAGGTCTTGTTGGTAAATAAATTATTTTTAATTATAAAAAAAGTAATTTAGTTTAAGAAAAATACATTATTTTCTTCACATTAATCCTAGACACGTATGATGTGAGTACAGGAAACATGAGCAGTCCTGAGGTTTCTCGTGCAGTGCATTGTCTGTTAAATGTGCTTAGGTTTGCAAGTAAGAAAAATACTAAGTATGGTTTGCTTGGTAAGCGGCAGGCGCTCATTGTGAACGGATCGACTTGCGAAAGCTCCACGTTCTCATGTAACTAACAAATGTGTGGGTCCATTATACTACATAGTTTAACGTGTGGCATTTGTTTATGGTATACTTGAGTTGTTACGTCACAATGTACCTTCATGAAGGTACGTCATTCAGGTCAAATCATTTTTTTAAAAATATCATTTGCCATTCCGCCAAACAGTTCGTAACGGGCGATTTCCTGCGTACTTTTAAATAAATAAAGTATTTGTACGCCCGGTTCTTTTGCGAGGTAGGCAGATTAAGGCGAACGTCTTTAGACTTTCCAGTTCACTACGATTTATCTCTTTGTCGGTTGGCGAGATGAGTGGTTATCTCCATTGCCGCATTTTACCGATCTTATAACAATTATCGACTATTTCTAGCGATACCAGCCCCCCTAGACAAGTGGCAAACGCTCAGTAACTATTCAAATATTACGCTTTGGCGATATTTAGGCCAAATTGGTAGCCAAGTGGATCATGGCTTGTTCAACGTTCGTTCCATACGAACTTTACGAATTATATCGAATATTGTCTCTGAATTGACGGTAAACGTCACTTTGAAGTATTATTTTCACCGAGGTTATAAGTTTTATTTATATGAAAAGTGCATTAAAAGCAAAAAAGACTTGCCCCCCAAGATGTGGCATCAACGTTAGTACAATAGAAAGAGAAATTTATGGATTTGTCATAAGCTGTTGACACGAGCGTAAACGAATTTGTAATTGGTAGCCAAGTGTCATTCGTGAAACGAAACGTTATATTGCATCGATCATTTTTGTCAATTTTCGTACAAGACCGTAGCCAAGTGGCACTTTTGACAAGCAAAATAGTAGCGAATTATTCGATAGTCAGCGAACGCTAGAACCCTGCAGATTACGCTTAAAATGGCGGTTGATCACTATTATTCAATCAGCTGTTCTAAAGCGTAGATAACATCTGTGAGAATTTATGATAATTTTAAAGTAAAATTAACGCAAATTAAGAAGGCTTTTGGTGGCACATTATTAATGGGTTATTTAGAACAGCTGATTAAATAATAGTGATTATCCGCCATTTTTAGCGTAATTTACAGGGTTCTAGCGTTCGCTAATCATTGGATCACCAATTTCGCTTGTCAAAAGTGCCACTTGGCTAAGGTTTTGTATGAAATTGATCAAAAATGATCGATACAATATAACGTTTCGTTTCACGAATGACACTTGGCTACCAATTACAAATTCGTTTACGCTCGTATCAACAGCTTATGTCAAATCCATACATTTTGTTTTCTATTCTCCTAGCGTTGATGCCACTTGTCTTGGGGGGCTGGAACGACGGCTTTACGTGCTTATTCGAGGCATGAGAGTGGTAACACAAAGCCCGCCAAAATCCGTGCTGCTACTGAGATTTTGTATGTTTTCGAGAATCCCTCGAAAAAACTACAGTAACTCTTTTGTTGCTCTAATTTTGCTTCAACTTTATTGATAAGTCGTTGATATTTGTAACTTTGCAAATAATTACCTTGTTTCTTATTGATACTGTTATGTAATATTTGTGTTAAAATATTTGGCTTGCAGACTAAATAGTCGATAAAATTAAACTGTTATTGCAACACTAACAATTATCTATTTACATCTTATACATTATATGTATTATGTACAATTATCTAAAACAATTATTTATTTATATCTTATACATTATATGTATTATAATAAAATCGTAGGAAAGTCAAAACTGTACATTGAATATTTTTTTAAAAGAATACTTAGGGCTTGATCTACAATCGATATCGAAACCAAAAATAAAGTTTTTAGAATTTTTTTATGTTTGTCTGTTTGTCTGCATGTTTGTCCGGGGTAAACTCAAAAAGTACTGGATTTACTTCAAATTTTGCATGAATATTACTAATAGGTCGGGTCAACATATAGGCTACATATTATCACGCTTTCACCTACGGGGGAGGAGCTGTGCGGAGTAAACGAAGTCGTTGGCAACAGAAATTAAATTTTAAGTAAAAATAATTGTCTCAAAATTTTATATATGTTGTCAAAGTTGTTAGGATGATATTTATATGTTTGCACACTACATAAGGACCAAACGCTTTTTAGATGACTTTGTAATTTAAATTGATGTTAAAATTATGCAGTGTTCCCTAAGCCTTTTTCTTAAACACTACCTATATTTTTTCACAAATGAAAGGTAATTTGGTATCTATACCTATACAATCAGTTCGTTTTACCTCACGCCTGCTATATATTTTTTGCAGTATAGAACTTAAATCAATAGTTTCATTTGTAAAATCCACATTTTGGCGTATAAAGTCAGTTTCACAGAAAATTCAATGAATACATCCTAATATAATATTATAATTCATAACAAAATCCTATAGATTAGTAACTGTGCAGATCTTAGCGTAACTTGAATGAATAAATGTATTTATTTACAAATGCACCGGTTTGGAGCTACTTTTTAGAAAGTTGGTTTTCATTTGAACAATGGGCATGTTTCGCGTCTTGGATTAGCTACATAACGAGGTCGTCTTGCGCGGTGCACTGCTGCATTGTGTGCGGTATTAAAAATAATACAACACCAATGCTCTCATTACACTAGAATAGACAGGAATTAATGAATTTATAGTACTAAAGATCGCCCTGTGGTTGAAATTCGACAAAGCTTTCTTGTTAGAATATTCAAATTGAGAAAACTCTTCTAGTCAGAATCTGGACTCTAACAAACCAATTTTAAGCTTAATATTTTACAAACGAATCCTCAATCGTTTTTTTGACAAGCTCACAATATTTTATAAAGACTTTTTCAACGAAACTCCACACCATGGAAAATGCAATAAAAACGAAGACCTCTCTACCTTACATATAGAAAAGGTAACCCAAATATATTTTTTATATTTTATTTTGTCACTTTGTCGGCGTGACTGTTATGTATATTGTACATTCATGTAAAATTACAGCTTTCTAGTACTAAGCGTATCTGAGCTAAGCTGCGGACATGGCTAAACTTTAAGGGTTCTCTGTAGACTACGGAACCTAAAACAATGATATCGTAAAGTTTACAAGATTCAGATGTAGAACAAAAGTAACATTTTTATAGCTATTAGCTAATATTCCTTAGCTATGAACAAAACGAACTTTTATTGAAGTCTCTAAAATTTGAATGAATGCAAGACACGTAAAAACAACACACCCACACACACACACAATCACACACACACACATACACACACAAAACATATGCAAACATACATTATCGAGCCATACCTATACACACTTAACTCTTACTCCTTAAAACCCAATTAATGTTTTATGTAAGATACACCTTAAAATAACATTTTTGGGAAACAAAAGATTTTTTTTACTTTTCTTCTTTTCATTTATGATCGAAATCGTAGTGGGTTTTACTATTACACGACGACGGGAGATTCTACGTTTAAAATTGAAAAACTGTTATGCTTACATTGCGGCTACTTATCACCCGAAGGTTCGTGGTCAGTTTTATTGTGACAACAAACTTCGTGATTGTGCTTCGGCGAACGAAGTGGTCACATTTATATAGACTTTCTATTGAAAATAGTTTATCTCGCTTCAAATTGCGATGCGCACCGATGCAAAAGTGAGATGAATTGATTCGCAGTAATTTCTGACAGAAGCCCAATTCATATCGTAATACAGCGAAGTGGTTTGCTACATAATATTGCGACAGCATAAAACAGCGAAGTGTGGCTACAGCATTACCTTTATGCTTAGCTGATAGTCCCAAAAGACCCACTCTCACTGGTTACCGCATTAAGCGGCATCGCAGTTGCCAGTTCTAGTGTATCTACATTCACAATCCGCACCACAATATCAAATGTAAGGCGTAGCCGCTGCAGGCTTTTGTTACCTTTGTTATACATATAGCATTGAGGTATGTCTTTCGAATTTGTATGGGCTCGCGTGGACACCGGGGTTCACGAGTTCCGTAAATACTTAAATACATTAATTATTATTACTTCAATACTTAGACCACAGATATTGCAAAGGCTTTTACGTTTAAAGAAGTCGGTTTAATAGAACACACACATGCGTAGTATAAACAAATTACCAACTTGGTCTTCTTGTATAGTAGGAAAAGAGAACCGGATGTTGATATACAGGGTTACTTTTAAAGGTCTGGCAGAATTTTAAAATTAGGACCTTAATATTGAATTGAAAGTGCGTTTCAATTATTATTTTAAAATTATTATAGTATAAAAATATTTTTTAAAAGTATCCTACTAAATTCATGAATTGGATGCACCGAGTCGTGTGAATGAGCTTCCAGTAGTAAGTATGATAAAATCGCTTGAAGGCACGGAAGTTTCCACGTGTACCCACAAGGTCGGAGTAATAAATTACTCCGGATATACAACGAAGACTATTAAGTATTTGACGACATTCGTTTTGCCAAAGATTACACTCGCAAAGAATGTGATGTGTAGTTTGTTCATATTTTCAAATTTAATGTAGAGCACCTCGCAAAAAGGAGAAGGAATTAATTTAAACGAGAATAATTTAACTTTAAAATTACCATGGCTAGTAAGAATCTGTGCAACACAATGGTTTATTTCTATCCACGTTTTATACGTACTTAAGTGATCCCGGACGCATGGGAAAAAATTATATAAATGCCGTCGTGTAGTTGAACAAAACGAACGCGACTGGCATTCATCAATAAATTCATTAGTAACGTCGATTACGGGATTAAAAAGGCGACGTATTTTTGTTTGAGCTTGCGGGTTAATACATTTTGGGTTGGTAAATGTGTGAATGGGCTCTGTAATGCTGGCAGTGTGTCAATTTACATTTACCTGTACATATTATGGTAGTAACTATTATGTAATTTAAATTTTACATTTACCTAAGTACATATTCCTTATGTACTTAGGTAAAAGTACATTTTCCCGACCACTGTTAATTTGGTTGAAGGCACTTAAATATTATTTTTCCCCCGTATTGGTTGCGGGCTCCTTTGAAGAATAGACGAACTGCCGTTCTGCCAGGCATCTCGTAAAAGGCGACTAATTGGCTATGCAAGTCACTAATATCGTGGCTACTAGGTGGTAGAGTTCTATATTGTCTCGCCCGGGTCTGGTACCAACGTCTTACCTATTCCTGTCGCAATAGCGTCAGTGCTTGTCACTGACGCTATCCGGTTTGGAGGGTAAGGTAGCCGATAGACTTATGCATATGGCATTAGATCTCGCCACAAGATAGCAACGCACCATTAACACCTTTGGTGTCTATAGGCGATGGTTGACTCTTTCCATCAGGACACCCATCTGCATGTTTGCTATTTTATGATATAAAAAAATATGGTACGAATTTTGCGCAACTGAAATTGTATCCATGCGTTTTGTTTTTTGTGTCGGATAAAATTACATTTTGAATTTTTGATTTTTTTTTATTAGATAAATAGAACATATTATCTGAACAGTCTCTGAAAATTTGGCCAGACCTTGATGCGTAATCAAGTAATCGACTAACGGAGCGGTCAATGGATAAGAATTCAATGTTAAAAGTCAAATTTCAATTATAAATCGTCATTAATAATTAATAACGTCAGAAAAACAGTTCTGATACCGGCAAATCACCATCACCATCCCATCACACGGATGACAACTGTTCATAGGCGATAGTTATCTGTTTCCATCAGGAAAACTATCTGCTTGTTTGCTATCATTAACATGTTTTGATTTAGTAAAGAATATAACTGAATATCTCAATAAGAAAATGTATCCACTTTGTGTAATTTTGGATATAAGTAAGGCATTTGATTTTGTTTCACATCATATTTTATTATCAAAACTTGAAAAATATGGTATTAGAGGGAAGTCTTTACATTGGATAAAAAGTTATTTAGAGAATAGTAAACAATGCGTTGAAATATCTAAAATATGCGGAAACCGTAAAAAATATATACTTCAAACTACCTTGTTAACAATTGTGGAGTACCACAAGGCAGTGTTTTAGGCAGGTCCCTTGTTATTTTTAATTTATATTAATAATCTTCCATAATATAAAACATGATTGATTTTTTTTATTTGCTGATGACACTACCCTACTTATAAAATGTAAAAATAAAAATGACTTGGTAAATGAAAGAAATGAAACCTTACTTCAAGTTTCAGACTGATTAATTAATAATAATTTAAAAGTTAATGTAACTAAAAAAATAGTTGAATTTCAGAACTACCACAGTAATATTACTAAAAACACAAATATATTTTTAAATAAAATAAATATAGATGATGTAGATTATACAAACTTTTTAGGAATAGTTATTGACAAATATTGTGATTGGAAAGTACACATTGAATCTCTATGTAATAAGATTGATAGATTTGTCTATGTCTTGAGAAGACTAAGAGAAGTAGGAAACGTAAAAGCTTCCCTATTAGCATACCATTGATATGTACTCTTCTAATTTACAATATGGAATTCCTATTTGGAGAAATTCTGTTGAATTGGTGCGAATTTTTAGAGTCCAAAAGAAATGTATTCAAGCAATATGTGGTGTTAATCAGTTACATTCCTGTAAACCACTTTTCAAGTATCTTTTAAGGTATTTCCCTTACCATGTTTGTATATTTTAGAGATATGCGTATTTGTAAAAAAACACCAAAAGTTATTTAAAACAAATGCTGAAGTCACTGGTAACTTATATTTTAGGAATAGTAAGGAATTATATGTGCCTAACCAAAAATTAAATATTTTTCCAAAAAATGTGTATTGTATACAGTCAAATTCCTGATAGTCTTAAATCATTACCTATAAATAAATTTTGCAAAAAGTTGTTTGATTTGTTGTTAGATAAAACTTAGTATGATATTAAATAATTTTTAGCCGATAAAATTAAATGTTAATGCATATAAATATAAGTTTGTTGATAGCTTTAAAAAAAATCAATGTAGTAAAATTTCGTAAATGGTGCAAACTTTGTAAATTACAAAAATCTTAATCATACAAAATATGAAACTTGTAATTATAAAAATAACTTTTGTAATATGAAATCATTCTTGTACATTAGTAATCTATACATATCTATACGTATAATAAAATCGTAGGAAAGTCAAAACTGTACATTGAATATTTTTTTAAAAGAATACTTGGGGCGTGATCTACAATCGATATCGAAGCCAAAAATATAGTTTTTAGAATTTTTGTCTGTTTGTCTGTATGTATGTCCGGGGTAAACTTAAAAAGTACTGCATGGATTTACTTCAAATTTTGCATGAATATTACTAATAGATCGGGTCAACATGTAGGCTACATATTATCACGCTATCACCTACGGGGGAGGTGCTGTGCGGAGTAAACGAAACCCGCACGGACGAAGTCGTGGGCAACAGCTAGTAAGTACATAAAATAGGGAAAAAAAGACCAGCCCGCTGAGTTTCTTCCGCCGGATCTTCTCAGTGTGTGGCCGCGTTCCGATCCGGTAGTAATTCTAAAAAATCGATGCAGTGTTTAAATGTTATATTATACAATGATAAATATTTAAATATTTGCACACCATATAATGGTAGAATATGTTGGTAATTTAATTAATTTTTAACAACTTGTAACACCCATATTCTTGCAAATAAATATTTTCTTTCTTTTCTTTCTTTTTTCTTATCCTAAATAATAATAAAAAAAAAACTCGAAATAAACGCTCACTTTTAGAGCTCAACACTAGTCTCAGTTGAAATGTGATGTGAGTTACGTCTTGGAATACGCCGAAAAATTATAGCATCATGAATAAAACATGAAATCGAATAAAAAGGCTTTCATAAATATTAATAAAACAATGAGCAATTTGCTAACTGCCATACGTTAGACGGGTAATGGTTTTTTGTGAGATAAGGGTTGATGCATGGTGCAAACATAATGTGTGTTTGGGATGTGATATTATCTGTGTAACGCGGGGAGCGGTAACTTGTTGGCTGTAGGTAGTTTTGGGAGTATTAGATTCCTTTTTATACTGCGTCTAAGGGACGGTGTACCAAAAAATTGAGAAAATATACCATTTTTACGTTGTAGTCATGATGACAAGTCCTTTTTTTGTGAGAAATGTAATATTTGCGTTTAATTTTTTCTTATTTTCACCACCACCACCAGTCACCAGCTATTTATTTAACACAGTATGTGGCGTATAATACATTGTATATTTTGTGTTTTTCCTTAAATTTTACCATTTTAATAAAAGAACTTTAGAATACTACAATAAATCAAATTGTAAAAACAAGGTAGAAAAAATTCTACACAAATATCCAACGGTTTTCAACTCATAATCACGGTTTAAAAATATGGTTTCGATTTTCTGTAGACCGTCCCTTACACGTTGTATTATTAGATAGCAAAAACGCAGATGACTCTCCGGACGGAAAGAGATAACTATCGTTTATAGACATCAAAGATTATAATGTTCCGTCGCTATCTGTGTGGTGGGATGGTAACGCCACATGCATAAATTTGCCGGCTTATTTTGCCGGCTCTTTAATCTGAAACACGACATTGACACTATAGCGGCAGGAATAAGTAAAGCGGTGGTAACAAAAACGGCTTGAATGTTGTGGAACTCTACTCTTAGTAGTCACGATGGTAGCGACAGGTTTAGCCAACCATTCGCCTTTTTAAAACTGCCTGGCAGAATGACAAAGAGTCTATCCTTCTAAGGAGAAACGGAGCGAACACGGGAACACATAAAATTTTAAAAACAACATTATATAATCTGACATTTTATAAGTCCCGGATTCGTATTTCAATTCGGGAAAATTGTTTGTACGTTTTTTCTATCTAGGAATATCTCGGTAGTTGCAAAGTATCTGGTAGTAGTGTATTAATAGCCACGTGCCTCAGAAAAGTAAAGCTTTTAGTTCCGGTTATTGCAAATAACAAGAAATCGCTAAAGGCGGCAAATGCATTGATGGAGATCGCCTTATTCTATCAGTCGACAAGCTGGTGGTTGCAGCGAGCAGAGATCTTTTGATGGACACCATCGCCTATAGACATCATAGTACGTTGTTTTCATTGTGGCGGGGTTTTCATGACATTAAGACCTATTAACGTTTTCGGTGTTGATAGGTGGTAGTTATCTCTTACTAGTAGAGCCGTCTACTTGTTTGCTATCCTACGATATAAAAAATAGCGAGTTAAATAGCACAGCATTAAGAAATGTTGAAAATACATTATACAATATAGTATAAGAGAGAATTTTGCTTCTGCTTAAAAATTATGGCCATTTCTAACATAATGGATACAATTCAATCAACTTCTCTGTGAAGAACAACCGCTGTTGTTTAAGGGTTTGTTTAATGGTGCTCGAGACTTCGTGTTTGGAGGAGATTTTTTATGTTGCAAATATTTAAGAGTTCTAATGTTTTGGATAATTTGCAATATAAATCCTTGGAGTTGTTACTCTCACTGCTACCGAATTAGGAGCTGAATTTAAATATGAAGTATTTTATTATTTTATTTTTATATTGATTTTATTAATTTCTTACCTAAATTTCGGAGAAAATTATCTTATGAGATCAATAAGACAAAAAAGATTAATGTTTTTTAAAATATTAATTAACAACGCACCATTAACACCTTTGGTGTCTATAGGCGATGGTTGACTCTTTCCATCAGGAGACCCATCTGCTTGTTAGCTATCTTATGACATAAAAATATATCCCACGAGACCGGCACTATTTGCGAGGCACATGTTAAAAACAATGTTTTTGTATGGCTATATAAGCCGAAAATATGAAACTAGCGTTACATTGATTACAATTTATAAATCATCTAAAATTTAATTAAATCTTCATGACTATTAAAATCTTTTAAAATAAGTCGAGAACATATTATCATTTTATAATAATGGAGACGTATAAAGTTAATTGGAAAATTGGAAGGTAAAAGATATAGGAACCGGACATTAGTTATGACTAATGTCCGGTTCCTATATCGGTAAAATGACTCGTTATACCTACGAGCACTTAAATCTAGCATCTTAATTACGAGTAGTAACATGATCTACGAGGTGTAAGCTACGACTGTTCCTATAAACGTCATATTATTAAATGTCCAAACTACTTGTGGAATGCCTTGTTATTATTAAATTAATTGCTAATGGTTATTGCTATTAATAACGAATCGTTGATTATAGGAACCCGCCAATATTTACCTCCAAACTGTAATGCAACATTGACAATTACTGGCGCTACTACTAGAGTATGGGTAAGGTGGTGATACATAACATAAGCGAGACGTTACAGAACTTCACCACCCAGTGGTCACTTTGGTAATGACTAGTTTGACCTTCTCCTACTTTTTATGAGATGGCTGACAGTAAGGAAGTTATTCAGCAGAATCTTAGTACTAATAGTTTTACTGGATAACGGTATACTTGTTTGTTCCTATCGTATGCTCGTCACTGACAATTTATAAATCGTAGAGTAGTGTGCAACTAAAGTAAATAGGGATAGATTGAGTATGAGAGATAATATATATTTTTTTAACAATTTAAAGAAACTCGCATTTATAATATTACCGCGAAATCTTAATGTTCAAAACACAAACCGCGTTGAAATGTCCGTTCCAAATGCTTCGCAATATATCATAGGATTCTCGAAAGGATAAAAACACTGGATTTAAGAGCCTAAGGCTACAAGGCTCCCCACATGTATACCATGTAGCGACCCAAGTTTACGCCTTTGTTTCAAGATGTTTCATTAAACGTGATAGAAAATATAATGGGCGTTCATAGTCTTTGAATTTCTCTTGCAAATTCAACAGTATTTTATTTCTCTCCAGGGAGAATTATGTATTTTCTTGTAATTGATCTTATTTTCCCCGGCTACGTAAGATACGGATACGCACCTCGTTTATTGAAAAGCAAAAACCTACTTCCCGAACAGGAGGAGGTTTTTGTTCGAATTTTTTGTATGTGTTGAACTGCCCAGGGACTGCCGAGTTAATTTATTCAGCTCTGATTATGAGGTCCTGGTTTTGATCCCCGGGTCGGCAAAAATGTTGTTGAGGTTTCTTCGAGGATTTTCTTTTAGATGAATAACAACCCACTAGGGATATCATCACGTCTAAAGAAAATGGCTAGCTTGTTTCATCTAAAGAACTATTTGAATGTTTGTAATGCAAAAAGAGATAAAATAGTTGTCGTTTGATGCTTGGACTCCTCACAATTCGTAAGTTCGTTGGTTGAGAAAACGAGTGGTGATTTTTATTGAAATTTTTATCATTTTTAACATGTATCGCTAATTATTTACAATATTCGCGCAATTTTTATGTGCCATGGTACTGTTACCAGCAGAAGGGAATAATTTATACTAGGGAGCTAAGATAATATTAACCTATCACGAGAGTAAGAACGCTAAAGCGTTTCTGTACATCTGCCGTGATTCGGCTGCCATACGGTCCAAGACCTAGTACGGTTATGGGTTGGTGGTAGATCTTGCTCTTCAAAAAACAAGAAGTTTATCATGACTCAATCAGATTACGACTTGCTTTAAAGATTTTATTGGGTAGAGATTAAATGTGATTTATGTCTGATCTGGAATTTGATGATCCAAAAAGATAAATTGTTCCATCGAAGAGGTAACTGAAATATTATATGTTCAGATAAATTATTAATAAAACAACATAATATTTGATGTTATAAAAAAATATATTTTTTTAATAATTTATACACATACTAGCCGCATTTAAAATGAGCATTAAACCAATCAATAAAATTAAATTATTAGATATTTAAATTCACCTAATAAACTAAACATTAATAATAAATCAAACAAATGAGAGTGGATATCTTATTAAATTATAACATTTTAATAAAACAATATAGTTAGAATTCTAAATCACAATATAATAGTAAGATATCGATGAATTAAAAACGAGATTTTCCAAAAATATAGTTTCCAGCTGCGTTCGTATCCTCAGAAACAAAATATTCTCTCCACAAGTTTTGGAACTCAGACCAACTCACAGTTGGTTTACCATTTGACATTTTTTTAAAAGCATCTAAAGCTTCATCCTTATTAATTCCAAAAGATGCATAAACTGACGAGAACTCTTCTCCATCTATAGCACCATCTCCACTGGAGTCTTCTAATTGGAAGATAAATTTGCAGTACAAAGTTTGCCATTCAAAAGCTGATGGATTCTTAGCAAATTCATCCCACATGGAATACCATTCGTCAATAGATACCTGGCCATCATTGTCAGCATCAGCCCGGCTTTGGAGAGAATCCCAAATCTTCATTAAGGAACTTTCGATTTCTTTGTATTTGGCACTGCCAGAGCTCCATCCTCGTAGCTTGGCTATATTCTCAACTGCGAGTTCAAAGTCCTTCTTATCAATAGACCCACTGCCATTTCTGTCGAAGAAAGCAGTGAATACGTGTAATAACTTTTTCTTTCTGAAGTCGGAAACCATTTTGCTGTTTGTTGATGTCTCTGTTTAATATTTGGAAGTAAGTGTTGATTCTATTTATAGTGTTCGGCTTGTGCACGGTAGATAACGCTATCTCATTGCGTAAATCTAGACGAGGAACAGAATGACGTTAGTAATATTTATCTTTTCGCTATCTCACTGCATTGCAGTGAATTAGTTCTTTGACTATATTAGATAGGGTAAAAATACACAGAGAACAACATATCTTCACGCCAGATCCCTTACGGGGTAGGCAGAGAGAACCAAGTGCCATACATCACGATCCTTGCAGGCTTGTCTCGCTTCTTCCACATTCATCACTCTCTTCATATACACACGCCGGTTGCGAAGACTCTTGACACCACCTTCGGACAGTACTCGATCAATCTGATCGTGGTATGTCAGTCTTGGTCTTCCCCGGTACCTACGTCCTTCCACATTCGCGTTGTATATCTGTTTTGTTAACCTTTCATCTACCATTCTTTCTACATGTCCGAACCAACGGAGCATGCCCTTTCTCAACTTTACACCGACACTTTCTTTCAAACCTAACCTCTCTCTCACTTAGATATTACGAACCCGGTCCGCGAGTGTCACACCACATATTTTTCTTAGCGACCTAATCTCGACCGCGTTAAGAGAATATGAATACACAGAGAATTTGAAAAATAATCTCGTCTTGATGTGACCATCAGTATAACTACATATTTGTTTATTTTTTATTTTTATTTGAAAGCGTTGGTAGCTAATGCATTATCATATGATTAATATCGTTTAGTTTTGTTGCAGTAGGTTCATATAAACATGTACAAGTTTACTGTTAAAAGACTGTATACATTTAAAATATAATTAAAGGAGAATATTGCTTAATTAAGCAATAGTCTCTTTTTAGCAAGCAATGTTCTTTTAACAACCAGAGTTATCTTGATGGAAAGAGAAACCATTGCATATAGACACAAAAGATGTTAATGTTGCGTTGCTATTTGTGTAGCGGGATGGTAATACCATATGTATAAGTCTACCGGCTACCTTACCCTTTAAACCGGAACACGTTGTCTTTTAAATTTGGACCAAGGAGATCTGTGAAATATTTGTAGATAATGTAAGTTGTATTGTTCTTGTATAGGGGGTAAGCGAATGAGCTCTGGCGCGAGTGGGAGGCGCTACTTACCTGAAAAAAATAAAACAAAATGAATTGTCTCGGCTAAATTACGCACTAATCGACTATTATGTGCGATACACAAAAATACTAGCCTAATCATATCTAGGCTTTAGTGCCATTCCCATGCTAGACATAACTTACAAATTCAATGAAGAATAACCAGAGTCCTAGATAAAGTAAAAACATAAAAACGGTAACAAAGTTACAAAAGAATAAAATGTATGGGATTTGACATAATATTATGCTTCGCTAAACCACGTGGTCAATCCTCATCAGCATCCTTGTCAGAGACAATGATGAATTCAAATATCTTTTCACTAGGAAGCGATGTTTCTTTGTGTAAGTCCCCAGTTTGGACACAGCTGCATCTGTCCCACTGAGTCTTAAGCGAAGACAATGCTTTAACCAACTAAGCTATGTATTGTTGTTACGATATGGCTAAATTTGATTTCCCTTTGTTTGATTACGCCAATTTACTTTTATTATAATTTACTAGTAACAAATGATTACTAGTTTCAAAAAGTTCTTCGTTGTAGTTGAAACTAACATGTTCATATTCAACAGTTCTTTTGTTTTCTTACTGTATAATATTCCATCATGTAATGAATTTTAAATTTAGGTATATTTATTTATAGTTGTTTAAGTAAAACCGAAAAATCGTTAGGTTGGTAATCCGGACAATCATTTATGTGACGAGTATCAATGTTTTTATTTTTGGTTTAGATCAGTTTGTGTGATTTCACCAGCGAGTAATCACTTGTTACTAGCTATAGCGTGCAGCCCGCTGCATTATAAGTTTATTGTGAATCCCGCGGGATTACCTAATTTTTCCGGGATTAAATGTAGTGTATGTGCTATTCCAGGTCATCGTCTAACTTTATGCTAAATTTCATTCAAATCCATTAGTTTTTGCGTGATTGAATAACAAACATCCATCCATTCAAACTTTTGCATTTATAATATTAATATAGATTATTTAAACTGTTTTTAGTAGAATAAAAAATATTTCAAACTTTAAACAGGTCTGTGAGACAACATTATAAAAATAATATAACCAAACAACAACAACAATTTCGTGTTCTAAAACTTATATACCCAAACACGCGAATGAAGCTATATGCATTGTTGTTAATTAAATTTATACAAAAACTTAGTTTTCATGTATGTTCAACCATTTGCGTTTAATTAACGAAGTGTCTGTAATGTTGAAGTCTGCTCTGTGTTGATAATTAGGTATCCGAGTTCATTTTATTTGCTTAATATATCATTTAGACAAAATGATTAGTTGTTATAATACTAACAAGGTAAATTATCAAAAGGCTTCCAAATTATAAGCTAGTAATTGCCTCTGGCTTCGCTTCATTCTTATCTAACCGACTCGTGCGGCTTTGTCCACGAATAGAGTAAAATGTCATCAATATTATCTTCCATAAATCATCCCCTATTGTTCATTAAAAGTCGATTTTAAAAACGTTAGCCTTTTTAACTATCTCCTTATCAAATTTCTTTAAAATCGTTTAAGTGGCTTAGCCATAAAAGCGTAACAGACAGAAAGACAGACAGAGTTTTTTGTATGTATTGTGATGCTACAAACTAGCACATCTTTATTTAAATACTAGCTAATCCACGCAGCTTCGCCCGCGAATAGAATATCATGTCGATATAGTTTTTTTATACAAACTTTTATCCTCTATTTATATTTATGTCTATTAGGGGCAAATATTTGAAAAAAGTTATGTCTATATTTGACTCCGGGTCTTCAACCATCCTATGAATGTTAAATTTTATCAAAATTGGTTCAGCGGTTTAGCCATGAAAGCGTAATAGAAAGACAAACAGACAGCCAGATAGGCTTTCGCATTTATAATATAATATATTAGTATGGATTTAGCTCTCGCGTTGGTCCAAACTCCATTGAAAAATAGACCAAGTGCGTTCTGCTAGGAAGCTCGTAAAAGGTGACCTATTGACTAAGTAACAACACCATCGTGACTAGGTACTAACTGGTAGAGTTCTGCAACGTCTCGCCCGGAATTTCGGTACCACCGCCCTATTTGTTCCTGTGTTAATAAGGTCAACGCTTGTCTTTATAGTGTTCAGATTTGGAGGGTAAGGTAGTCGATAGACTTATATATTATGTGGAATTGTCATCCCGCCACACGGATAGCAACGCACAATTAACATCTTTGATGTCTCTAGGCAATTTGCCTTTCCATCAAGAGAGCCATCTAGTAGTTTGCTATCTAACGATATACAAAAAAACATAACCCACGTTTTGAGCAGTCGGGTAAAAACTATCCCACCAAAATGTAAAATGTAGCCACGACGAGATCATTTGGTTTGTATTATCAAAAGGTTATATAGCTTTTGATAATAGGTTGTATAGCTTTTATACTTTAGGTTTGATAGAGATTCCTTATTCTCTCTCTATTTTTTAACACATCTACTATTGACATCATATTTAGAGATTTTTGTTTATCTAGTATAATCTAAACTTAAGTTATGAAGGTCCAAATAAACAACGAAGCGTTTATAGAGAAGGTAGGTAGTATCCTTGCGCTTTGCTTGCCTTGTCGTGGCGGGGACACTATTGTGCCTCCAGAAATCGCCTAATTCGAAGAATCTAATGACAAACTCTCGAGCTTTAATCCATCAAGTTGTTTAGGCCACTGAGCGTGCCAAGAAAATATACATGAATATTTATATATTATACTAGACAAACATAGCCCTTCTTCTGGCGTAGTGGGGTAAAAAAGTGCTCCCATTCATACCTCAAACCAATTTCCTCAACCAGGGACAAAATGATGTAGGAAGTGAAGCGGCGCCGGTGATTGATAAAGTTACTGGTGGGAAGATCATACAAATGAACTCACTTGTACTACCAAAGACAAAGCAGTTTTGAAATAAATTCTAATTTCCACCCTCACTACCTCGTTGTCCGGAAATCTACTATACTATACAGCGCGTAAGAGACGGTCTACGGAAAAATTAAGAAAACATACTATTTTAAACATTTTTGTCATGATGGCAATTTCTTTTTTCGCCGAACTCGCGTCTATCGTCACAAATCTTCGTGTAATAGCACGATAAATACAGATGTGACCTTTACATTTATCGTGTCATTGCACGAAGCACAGATCACGCAAACACTAATAGATACGGTGTAGGGCGCAAAATGCGTAGCCGCTCATATGAGCAAATGTATGTAAATGTCAAACTCTTGCAGATGCATTATATCGTGAAAAAAATAGAAATATGGCATTTTGTGATATTAAATATCCCTTAAGTTTTAGCTTTTTATTCGACACGATTAAAATTTGACGAATGATGATGAGGAGTGATTTTATTTCATCGGTAAGTATTATAACTCTGTATTTCTCTGTGTAATTGCAAGTGACGTTGACGACCTAAGAAATTGCCTTGAAAGGCGTATCCAGTTTATTCCGTGGCACGAAGCTTTGTGACGATGGACGAAAGTTAGGCTCCAGCATTAGTAATGCAAAATTTGCATTACTAATGCTGGAAATATGGCAGTAATGCAAAATTTGCATTACTAATGCTGGAAATATGGCAGTAATGCAAAATTTGCATTACTAATGCTGGATAAATGATTTTTTCTTATTTTCACGCTACGCAATGTAAAGTGTACAATGTATCCGACTCATTCCACCCGCGGATATAGTCCAGTAAAAAGTTTAATGAAACCATGATCAACCAGTTTTGGCGCAATGAGTAAAAATGTGTTCATTAATACTTAAATAATGATATTATGAAATAAATTTTGATTTAAAATTAGGGGAAAGGTATGAAAAAAAATAAAAAAGGGTTGAAAAATGCCTTTTTTTAAATAACTTAATAACGGTAGGAAATACAAAAAAAAGTTTCAAGTAAAAGTTGTAGAGAAAAAAATTCTACACAAAAAGTTCCTCTTCATTTTTTTGTTATCTGCTTTAGTTTAGCTACAAAAAATAAAAATAAAATTTGTAGTAAAATATGTAAAAATATATAAATATGGGAATACATGTGTAGTAGTGTTAGTACATATTTATGTGATGCGCGCGCTGCATGGTACAGGGCCGTAATAATTCTGGTAAGGTTTTATAATTAATTACAAAGCAAATTTAATTTTTATTTTTTGGAGCTAAACTAAAGTAGATAACAAAAAAATGAAGAGGAACTTTTTGTGTAGAATTTTTTTCTCTACAACTTTTACTTGAAATTTTTTTTTGTATTTCCTACCGTTATTAAGTTATTTAAAAAAAGGCATTTTTCGACCTTTTTTTTATTTTTTTTCATACCTTTCCCCTAATTTTAAATCAAAATTTATTTCATAATATCATTATTTAAGTATTAATGAACACATTTTTACTCATTGCGCCAAAACTGGTTGATCATGGTTTCATTAAACTTTTTACTGGACTAATATTTCGAACCAGGCGTTTATTTTGCGCGGCATGTGGCGCATAATACATTGCTTATTTTGCGTATTTCCTTAAGTATTACACTTTTTTTAGAAAAAGCATTGTAGAGTTCTACAATAAATCAAATTATACAAAATTAAGGTAACAAAAAATCGTTTATAATATCAAAACTTTCCCACAGAAATTTCCAATGGTTGTTATCTCAGAATCATGGTCCAAAGCTATGGTTTCGAGTTTTGGTAGACCGTCCCTTATGCATTGTTTACTGAAAATAACTGTATAATTTGTTGTGTAACTGATTTCGGCTTTGGTAATTTTCCTATGTGTAAGTTCCAGTCTCTTCAAGTGTCAAGCGATTCCAAGTATAGTCTTTTTGACTGCTAGGGAAATTCTTTCTAAGTTTTTTAGCCCATAATCTTGTGTATGTGCCCGATTTTTAGTTAAGGTGGCCACCTGTCACAATATAGAACTTGATACCATTGATTAATCGTGAATGTAATAGTTGCACCTCTGCCTACTTCTTCAGGATGTAAGGTGACGTAACTCATATATCAATTGCTTACAATCTCTACTGCAATAATAGATGTCAACAACCTTCTTCGGCAAATAGAATGCAAATGTCGCCAAATATTGCTATAACCTACAGAACCCACCACAATTTGGCAAAGTTGTGATATTCCGCCCTTACCGCCCTCCTCGCCCCGCGTCGCCCCCTCTATCGCCTTTACACTTCTATTTTTACCGCATTAGTTTTTCGAATAGAACATATGAAAAAACATTTTGGATAAGGCATTTTGCAGGCATTATTAAGTTACCCAAATGAATAGTCACGATTATGGTTTTAGGTGTTTTGCTACTTTGGCATTACGCATTTAGTTTAAATTATATATATGCAATTTCACTGTATGTACTCCATATTTTTATTCGTTTAAAAGGCCTAATCAATATTGATACCTACTTTTTTATACTTTTGGATGAGTTTTGTACTTTTGGAACAATTTGGATGAGTTGTGCTGTGTATTAATATAACCGACAGATAAAGTTATAATATTTTAAGTAAACATTGCCTTTAACCTACATTGTAACCGTAAATTAAAAACTGAAGCAAATTAATGTTTTTACATTTTTATACGTGTACATTATGTACGTCAAACGTGAGAAAACATACGCAACGTAAGTACAAACACGTCAACGCAATAAAAAAAAACTTTTATCAAAATGTATGGTGATTGTCAATCTTAGTTACTATCGTATTATGCTTACGATAATAAAAACGAAAACCAAACGAGATATTTTTTGCAAGCTGTCAGCAGTAATTTCAAGTAAAGCCAATATTGACTTCTTACTTCAGAGAGCTTGACACATATTCTTTGAAACAGGAAGGTACTGAAAATCACCATTTCTTTTGACTACCCCCTTGGTCGAGTTGTTAGCGAACTTAAATACAAATCGATGGGGCTTGGGTTCAATTTTCGACAGCGACAAACATTTGTGTGGTGAGCATTGATATTTGTATTTCTGGGTTTGGGTCTTTATTATGTATGTAACAGTATTTATGTATGTATTAGTATCGTTGACTAACACCCATAACACAAGCTAATCCGCGTGGCCGCGTGGCCACGTTCCGATCCGGTAGTAATTCTAAATAATCGATGCAGTGTTTTAAATGTAATATTATATAATGATATTTTTTTAAATATTTGCACACCATATAATGGTAGAATATGTTGGTAACTTAATTTATTTTTAACAACTTGTAACACCTATATTCTTGCAAATAAATATTTTCTTTCTTTCTTTTTTAATAATTTGCTTACTTTGGGGTTAGGTCGATTTGTATAATTTTTCCAGCGATATTTTTGTTAATATTATTATTTCTGAAAAATTAGTCATGCCAGATATTTAAGTAGGTAGTTTAATTTTTTTACTGAAATATAGATAATATTGCGACTTAAATGGTTTACCATTTCTGTGAATTAGTTATGCACATAAATAAGTCGATAATAATATTATTATCTCAGTTAAAATCTAGTGTGATATGTAGTAGATGACGCACATCCCTTCTTATCTTTAAAGTATGTAAGCAAAATCCTCAATTTATACGAAATTAATACGTTGTAATATTTTTGTGAAAATAACCGTCGATTTTCAGCATAGATTTTGAACTTTGTTAAATTATTTTTTATCGGAGGAAGGTCAAACGGGCAGCCTGCGTGTTGCTAAGTGATTTGCTCATGATGGGTATATATTATGAAAATAAAGGTCTTATAAATGCGTTGCAGGCGACTTACTTGCTTTTGTTCATGGAAGTCGCAAGGTCGTATCCGTTAGGAAACATTCCTGCCCAAAATGGTTTCCATACAGGAGCAGAGTGGGACTTCAAGTTCTTCTTTCTCGGTTATTTTGGATCACTCTTAAAGAATACACCATTAGTAAAAGCCAAAAAAAATTACGTCTCGCCCGGGTTTGGTACCACTGCCTTACTTTCTCGTGCCGCATTACCTTTAGTGCTTATCATTGCCATGTTCCGGTTTAGAGGATAAGATAGTCGGTAAACTAATGTATGTATGTAGTATAATATCCACCACAGGATAGCAATGCATCATCAAATTATTTGTATGGCAACCTATGGAATGGAATGGATATGGAAGTATAACTACTGGGGTACTCTAAGATTAAAGGAGTAAAAAATATACCAAAGTACAGATTTTTAAGCTCAATAAATTTAAAATCGAAAGTGTGTTAAAAAGTGTCAGTATTTTAATTTTTGAACGGCAATCAACGAAGTTACGCCGCTTGAATTGAAGAACAATACTTAGCTACTTACTACATGATCGATTGGTTGGAAAATGTCGCAGTAACGTCGAGAAAACACTTTTTTCAAACATATGTTGCGGTTTTTGTTCGTTGAATTTCATTCAAGTTCGTTGAAAACAACATAATAAATATTAAATTTGAAATTATAAATTTTGAACGCTTGATTCGATGTTATTTTCTTAAATAAAATGCTGATAAGATTTGGTCGATACTTAAATCGGGAAGTTAAGTTTTGGTAATTTTTAAAAATGTCATCATTTTCTGCGCCGAATCGGTTTATATTTTCAGGGTTGACAGAATACAATCGACCACAAGGTACTCGATCGGTTGAGCCATTAAAAAGTTATGGCAAGTTTATACATATACACTCATACATACATACGTCTAAATATCTAAAAGTGAAAGGTCACTCACTCATCACAAAATATCGAAAACTTAGACGTATAAAGATTAAATTTGACAAGTAAATAGTTAATATTTAGTAGGCATTTGCTTAGAAGGGATTTTGAGACAGGGTAAGACTAATAAGGTAAGGGTAAAGACTAAGGGCTCACGCAAGTTCGTAGGAAAATCTTTTATTTTTTGTACTAAAATCTTGAAATTTGGCAGGGAGATAGTTAATAGTTAATACACTTCCGCTAAAACGGATTTTGCAACAGCTCCATATGTTTTCATATGTTTAAAGGAAATCCAATATAATCAATTTTTAAGTTAGGATTGCCCTTCTTTCGCCTTCAAAAGTTTGACGTCTCGAAAATTTTGTCGCCGCTGAAATTATGCCGCCCTAGGCCTTGGTAAATCCGACACTGAATACTAGGCTATTAACTATTGACGATATAATATAGCACATCCAAAGCATTATTTCGGTTGCAGCATGGGTCGCATAGACGTCCGTGACAAATGCGGTCGATCTGTCAGCCGTCCGTTGGAGGCGGCACGGCGCTCGCAGTGCGTCGCGGATCTTATCTCGTGTTTACTCTTCTTGCACATTACACTGATGTTTGCGGCGGCGTAATAGCCGTGATCGCCCCTCGGGACAATGTTTGTCTTCAAAAGTAAAAGTTTCAGATTGCATCTCAAGGCTTTAGATTCTATGATCTGTTTATGTTATCATTATTAAAAAAAATAACGATATAACATGTTTGTTCTCGTTCATGAATGTTTTGCTTACTTACACTTTTATGTATAAAACAATTTAAAAAATTCCGTAGTATTGCGATGGGCAACCATGGGACCCTACGTTACGCGTGGAAACACTTAGTTAACTTATCATAATGAATTACTAACTGATAATAACGCGACTACATCTTGGGGCGATCCAGTAGAAAAAACACAGCGGGGTTTGCGTTTTTGTATAACAAACATTTAATCCCAGGCTTGTTTGTTTTCTTAAATAGTTTTATAATACAATTTTTTACATAGTTATAGCACTTTCTTAAGTTCGTTTAAGTACGTAAACCTCTTATACCTTAAAGGCCGGCAATGCAGCTGCAAGACCCCAGGTATTGCAGATGTTCATGGGCGGCCCCTTTCCCCCCTACTATAAAAAAGTTTATTGCAAAAACCTAATTATTCCCCTATAAAAGTGTTATTATTCTGTTTAGATGCAAGATGCGAAAGAGATAGCGAGTGAACAACGTCAATTTATTAAATGAGAAACATTTTTACAAACATATAAAAATTATCTATATATTTCGTATACGCTAGTATAGTACAGTTAGAACATTGATTTCTTTGAACTTGTCTTTAAGGGAAAACCTTGAGAAGATTGTAAATTGTCCCAACAGCTTTTCTTTGCAATACAAATACAGGCTTTATTTCAGCGAAATTTCCCTAGAGATGATATGTCATACAGGAATGTGACATATGACTATGAAAGTAAATATGAACACTATTATTGTATTGTCGACAACGTCGGCTAATTTTTAACTACATAAGCTAACGAACGGAATCAAAGTCAAATTGTTTTATTTAAGTTAATTAACATTTTTGTAATACAATACAATAAAATATAATACAATACATAACAATACAATACAATTAACACGCATTTTTGACGGTTCGATTTGTGAACTTCTTACTATGCGAATTCCTATTGTAATTTAGTATCAAATTTATACTTAAAAACACAATGGGTCACCAGAGTGCTAAGTGTGAGTTTTTCTTTTCGCATTCGATCGTGAGCGCGTTTGGAGTTTACTAGGAATTTGTATGTGATTTGTACAGCGCCACCTAGTGGTAAACGTGAGAAACCAGTTTACCACTAGGTGGCGCTGTACAAATCACATACAAATTCCTAGTAAACTCGAAACGCGCTCACGATCGAATGCGAAAAGAAAACTCACACTTAGCACTCAGAGTGCTAAGTGTGAGTTTTCTTTAGCACTCTGAGTGCTAAGTGTGAGTTTTCTTTTCGCATTCGATCGTGAGCGCGTTTCGAGTTTACTAGGAATTTGTATGTGATTTGTACAGCGCCACCTAGTGGTAAACTGGTTTCTCACGTTTACCACTAGGTGGCGCTGTACAAATCATGCACAAACTCCTAGTAAACTCGTAACGCGCTCACGATCGAATGCAAAAAGAAAAACTCACACTTAGCACTCTGATCTCGTTCGTTAACATTAAGTACCTACACCTTACCTTACATTGGTTCATACGTGCTTTACATTACGTATTGCGTTAATACATTTTGTTTTGTTATTATTAACTTGAAAATTATTGTTTTAAACTAGTTTACTACATTTGGTATCGCATAATTCACTTTGTCAAACTTAACAAATTGTCTTTTCACTTTGAATAAGAGTAAAGTGTCATTTCCAAACCGTTCGATTCCAAGCGTATTCCCTACGTAGTAAAGTAAGTCATTTGTGTACATAAGAAACAAAAACGAAAAAAAATTGAAGCCGTGTAGGATACCCATGGTAAAACAGCATCAAAAAATCTTTTTCCAATAACATTAACCTGAATTTTTTTATCTGCGTTTGAATACTACAATTTCACAATTCAAACTGAAACACAGCAGTCAAGCAGTCGCACCATAATGCCAAAAGCACAGCGAGGCCACAAAATTTTAAAAACCAGTAAAAAATAGGCTTCTATTATTAAACATTAGTTAGGAAGAGGTTATCACTTCCTTACATTGGGTAGGTATTTTAGGCACAATCAAATATTTGGAAAAAATATATTTTATCAATGTGCGAATCTAGATCCTTGAAAAAAGTAAGGTGTTTGGGGTTATCTCGTTACTGCGTAGCATTATATAATATTTGCAAAAAAATAATTAAAAAAAATTATCATTTGTGAAAGATGAAACTTTTTAACATCTTAATTTAGTATTTATATGTCTCAGAAATAGAAATCCCAGATTATTTTGTAGATTTGAAAGTACATCATAACTCTTCCAAATACATACCTATATAAAATAAATTTTAGAATACCTAACAGACATTTTTTAAATGTATATTAGGTATTCTAAAATTTTATAGCCTTATTTTTACTTAATATTCAAAGACTTGAACGCGCCAGACGAATATAAGCGTTTGCAATAATTACCTAATGTGCACATTGATAAAAACAAACAACAACAACACACAACAACAAGCTGGGACTACACGTTTGACCAATATTTCATATTATTCTTCGTTGGAATTTTCAGTAATTCACTTGGAATCTTAGACACATGGAGTGTCATAAGTTTATAGATAAACTTATGACAGCGAAGGGTGTCATAAGTTTATCACGTATACGTGTGTGTGACGTGTGTGTGTGACGTGTGTGTGTGTGTGTGTGTATTTGAGTGTCTGTTCGTGTCATCATAGCTCCCAAACGGATAACTCGCTTTGAATACAGTTTTTTTAATCGAAGGCTTTATGTGTCTTAGCTATGATTTAATAAAATCTATACAACTGTTTCAATAACATTAGCTCTTGTCTACTATACAAATCTATTCTACGAATCAATGAAAATGTTTAACTTTTCTCGGCCGGACCAAGTAATTCATTTTGTTCGTTCTCAGTATCAATTACATTAATTTTCATATGAATTTAAAAGCTATAAATTTAATCACGTTTATTAAAACATATCATCATATACTAACATTTCAAAATTCATTTACATAATCATATAAAGTATGTAATGGCACTTCCACCGTAAAGCTAGCTATTATTAATGCAGCTTATTGCGTTTCATTATTTTTAGACAATCAGGTTTTAGGCACGAGGTTTTTGTGTACAAAATACAAGAAATAGGAAATCTTGATGTATGCAAAAAACGTGTTTATTTATTGATAGCAATAACGTACTGCGCTATCTTTTATGACGCGAACAGAGATTTTATCAAGGTGTTATTGTATTAACGTGGTATTTGCAGCAATATGATGTTTCTATTACTTTCGGTAAGCTGCTAATTTATTACTATTCTACCATTTATTTTTATAAACATACATTTATAATCTTTTTTTTATATCATAAGATAACAAACAAGTCTCCTGATGGAAAGAGTCAAACATCGCCTATTGACACCAAAGGTGTAAATGGTGCGTTGCTATCTTGTGGTGAGGTCTAATGCCACATGCTAAAGTTTACTGGCTACCTTACCTTCCAAACTGGAACACGACGGTGCCAAGCACTGAAACTATTACGGCAGGAATAGATAAGGCGGTGGTACCAGACTCGGGCGAGACAATGCAGAACTCTACCACCTAAACAATCTTCATCCTAAATTTCTATCCTGGTAGGTAGAGAAAACTGAGTGCCATATATCACGGCCCAAAACAGACTTGCCTTGCTTGCTGCACATTTATAATTTACCCCATGCAAACACGCCGGATTCAAATACTCTTGACACCACCTTCGGACAGGACCCGATCAATTAGGTCATTGTACGCCAGTCTTGGTCTCTCCGTTATCAACATCCATCCACATTCGCATTGTATATATATATATTTTTTTATATCATAAGATAGCAAACAAGCAGATGGGTCTCCTGATGGAAAGAGTCAACCATCGCCTATAGACACCAAAGATGTTAATGGTGCGTTGCTATCTTGTGGCGAGGTCTAATGCCACATGCATAAGTTTACCGGCTACCTTACCCTCCAAACCGAAACACGACAGCGACAAGCAATGACGCTATTGCGGCAGGAATAGGCAAGGCGGTGGTACCTGACCCGGGCGAGACAATGCAGAACTCTACCACCTAGTAGCCACGATGGTAGTGACTCGATAGCCATTCGGTCGCCTTTTACGACCTGCCTGGCAGAACGGCAGTTGGCCTATTCTACAAAGGAGGCCGGGACCAACACGGCGAATATATATCTGTTTTGTTAATCGTTCATCAGCCATTCTTTCAACATGTACACCGACTAAACTGAATCACTGAACATGTACACCGACTAAACTGAAACACTTCCTGTATTCACTGTACTATCGCTTCACACTAGTCGCCCGTACTATTGCTCCGAATCGCTGTATAAAACTGAACTCTGTTCGCCAACGCATCTATATTTATACCCAAGGTAAAGTTCGACATTATTCCAGAATGTTCCGAAATTATAGCATCAACAATCATTTTAAATGTAAACAAGTCCTAGTACACGCTATGTTCATCCTTATGCCGTATGACAGAAGATCCATTATGGCATAGCTGATAGTGTAACGGCGGCTATTGTTTGTCAATAGATGCAGCCTATCTCTTACTTTCATTTCTAGATTTTTTCAGCGTTCTAACTCTGCACATTTCTAGATTATTCGCAACAATATTAAATTGAAAGTGCGTGTTATTATTATATTATTGTAACAATGTAATATAAAATTATTCGTTTAAAAATATTCCATTAAATTCACGAATTAGATGCACCGAGTCTCGTGAACTAACTCTATTATGATTGCATTGTGTCATTTTACATTAACTTATAATTACGACAGTAACTGTTATGTAATCTGTCCTTCTTAGTACATTTTTCCCGATCGCTTTTAATTCGGTTGAAGGTACTAAAATATTTTAGCGTGATTGAAATTATACCATGCTTTTTGCATCTTATCGTGTTGTGGGTAAGAATAGATAAATTTTCTCCGACCAAAATAATTAATCTTAAATTATATTTCAAATATTACTATGGCAATACAAAATGTCGACAGACGGTGGGTCGCTACGACTTCAAAGAGCAGTAGTCTCTATGATGTAGCCTCTTGCAGTCTACGCTAAAACATAGTAATTGTACATACTCTTTCCGCACGGCCGCTGGCTGAACGTGTTATTGCCCAGTTTAAAATATTCCCTAAACTTTAACAAATTGACGGGTAAGTACGAACATTTTAAAATTCCATAATATTTTTATGTTTGTAAATAGAATCATTTTATTATTTTTACTGTAGCGGTTCAAGCAATCTACAAACGCTACCCGAAAAAATAATAAAAAATAGAAAAAAATAAAATTTAATCGCGATATCACAATTATTTATCTTGCACACACTATATACAAGTTTCAACGCTTTTCAAATGGACTTCGGTCCCCAGGCAGTACATCTTGCCTGGCTGGGAAGATCTTCCTTTTCCCCGTCCTTGTACTTGTGTGACGTCATCAACCTCCACAGTTATGACGTCACCTGACAAAAGGTTGGCCCGCTGGTTCCATCACTATGACTCTTCAGTGGTACGGACCAGCGGCGCCACAGTGGACTCAGGATTTTATTTTTCAATTTCATTTTTTTCTTTTTTTTATTATTTTTTCTGGTAGCACTTGTAGATTGCTTGAACCGCTACAGAACCTATTCCCAAATGAAGCAAGGTTACCAATTCAGCTGTATTTTTGTTTTTTACCTCAAAACTTGGTTATTAGTGAACCAATTTCGAAAATTCTTGTTTAGGATGGTATACTTCCTGTGTAGTCCCATTTTTATTTGATTATGTACTGCTAGAGGGTTCTGGAGATACAGGAAATGCGATGTTAGTTGTGGCAGTTTTACTGCGTTAAATTTATTAATTGTAAGCATTTTGCCCCATTTTGCTGATCACGATGCGAGCTGGTAATACCTGTAAACAGCACAGATAGTTCGTAAACGGCGAATAATTGACGAAACATATCACTACTAGAGTAACTAGCTACTAAGTGATAGAGCTCCGTATCATCTCACCCAGGCTTAATACCACTTCTTGGTCAATTCCTGCCGCAATTAGGTGATAGTTGAGGTCTTACTAATTATTATCAGCTTTTTAGAAATTATATTTATTTTCTTGCACCTAAGTTGTATCGGTTTAGAAAAAGGCTTCTTGGCAACTAGTTCCGCAGAGTTTGCTGGTTTTAAAGAATAAAATATATTAATAAATTGGTAAAATGCGTGTCGGGCCACACGCAATGTGGGGTTCCGACGTTACCCCTGACAATAATATGGACTAAGAAGAGGGTATATATATATATATATATATATATATATATATATATATATATATATATATATATATATATATATATATATATATCTATTACATATAATAAAACTGTAAGAGGTCGATTTCTGTACATTGAAAATATTTTAAAAATTTTTTTTGGAATATACTCTTTAATCGATACTGAAGCGAAAAATGTATTTTTTTTAATTTTTGTCTGTCTGTCTGTCTGTCTGTCTGTCTGTATCAAGGCCGCGCATCACGCCGAATCTACTGAACGGATTCAAATGAAATTTAGCACGATTAGAGTTCATACTCCGAAGAAGGTTATAGGATATTTTTTATCCTAAAATTCAGTACGGTTCCCGTGGGATAGGGGATGAAAATAAAAACGTATATTTAGCTTTAATTCATTAACCTGTCATTCGAAATCCTTTATTATTTTTTTGTTCAAAAGTAACTACTATAAAGATTATCCCTTAAAAATTTCAAGGTCATGAGTTTTATAATTTAGAAGTTACAGACATCGCAAGTTTCAACGGTTTCGGATGGAAAGTCCAGTTGAACGTGACACCCGGAATGTATACAAAACCTTTGAACGCACGGCTCATTATAAGTTAGCGTTATCATTTCATAGTATTTGTATAATGGACATAACCCGAGAGAATCAGTTCTAGAATGTATACTGTTTTATTAAAATGTTATAAATGCATTTTTACTAGCCTAAAGTGAATAAAATATGTGTAAAATGTAAACCTAAACATTTTATTTATTTATATAAGAACTAGCTGTACCCGCGACTTCGTTCGCGTTTGGCCATCCTTGCAGAGTAATTATTAGTAATTGACCACAGTATTTCTCGTATTCAGCAATATTTTGGACGGCGAAGCACTTTTATCAAAGGAGAAATATTAAGAAAGGATTCTTTTAGTGTGGATTTGAAAACACGTTCATTTTGATAACGACCCTTGTGCCTTATAGGGCTTTAAGCAGTGTTTAACTGAAGTCACCTCGCCTTTTATTTTCTACAGTCATGCTTGAAGTTTTATTTGCCTGACTTTATATACTCATTCCATATGACTAAATTTGACTAAAGATCATTTTTACAAAACCTATTTTTTATTGGGAGAAAGATCACACACCGTGAAGCAAAAGTCTTTAACTGTATTGTCATTTTTAAGCATGGCTGGGGCTATCCTTCCACCGGATAAAAAAGATTGAAGGTGAAATTATCGGCTTGTACCTAGGTTCTTAATGGGCAACGTTGATTATTCAAGCTAGTTTGAAATCTGTGGCGTATGTCTGATAAATAACAATATCTGACTCCTTTGCAGTAGGCTAAATTTGACGACAGACCTATTAGTCAGAGAGAAATAAATAGTATTTGCTTGCAGTATAGGTTATAATTGCAATGTTATTATTATTAAGCATAATATCTTGATCGTGTAGGAGGTTAGGAACATTTTGTTTAAAACAATTAAAAAACGGATTTTTGCAATTTTTTGCCAATATTTCGTAAAATATAATATAAACATGTTTTTTTAATTATCTATAGGGAAGCGCTTGACCACGACCTCGCCTGATGGTAAGCTAAGATGCGGCCTAAGATAAAACGCGCTTCTCTAGAAGGTATCTGTTCACTCTTCTCTTGAAGGTCCCCAAATTGTACTCGACGGGGAGCACAGATTTAGGAAGCATGTTTCAGTCCTTTGCGGTTCGAATGAAGAATCTTAAGTCTAACCGCTTTATTCGGGCATGTGGAATGTCCACCATATTATGGCGATGCCTAGAATCTGTGGGCCTCAACGATCGAAAGCATGTATATTAATGTATTTGGTCTATAAAATTTCACTTAGTGGTAGGCTATTGTGAAAATTTGTAATATTTGTTTTTATGTCGCAAAATTAGCATTCAACGTAAAAAGGTAAACTTTTCAAAATTATATAATTCCTAAAATTATCAAATATTCTAATAAGATATCGACATGAGAGAAAAAGTAATCAAAAGGTAGTTATTTATAATAATTTTATCTAATATAAAAATCTGTAATACGGTTGACCCTGCTGGCCATCCCTGAAACTTCCCGCTTCATTGAAGTATTTTAAGCTAAAAGAAGCAAAAACTATACCTAAATATAGATTGTTGAGTTCGAAGAGTTCAAAAAATCTAGTTTGTAAAAATGATATTTAGGAAATTAATGGTTGAAAAATATACATCATATTTTTTTTAAATTGATGATCGATTGTAATCTTTTGAATGGCATTCAACGCAATTTTTAACTCAAAATTGTTTTAATAGCTAAAAAATCGATAGGTTAAGAAATCTCAAAGAAATGTAAAAAAAAACTTTTTTTTTAATTTTTTTCATTGACAAATCCCAAATAAATCAAGCAATTTTGATCCAATTTCCAATATTTGGTGCAGTTTTTTAGAGGGAAACTCTAATTAGATTTTTATATCAATCGGTATATAAACCTGAAAGTTATTTAAACAATATGTAATAAGTTTACTGTATACCGACCGATTGATATAAAAATCGAAAGTCTAATTCGATATTTTATATCAATCAGTATATAAACCTGAAAGTTATTCAAACAATATGTAGTAAGTTTACTGTAAACAATGTAATTTTATTGTTTGAAAAGCTGTAACTTTTGAAAATTTGATTCGATTTTGATATTTGAAACGGCATTCAATGTAGTTTTTTAGTACTAAAATATTGCAGAAGATTTAATCTTTTGCAATATTTAATGATTAGTTAAAAAATTTCGAAATTATGCCGAAAAAATACTTTTGCAAAATTTTTCGTCGACTATAAACTCCCGAACGGATAAATAAATTTTGATGCAATTTATGCATTCGTCGCAGTTTTTTGAGATGTAAAGCTGATTAAATTTTGTACTCTGTCGGTACATTAATCTGGAAATTGTATTAAAAAAATACTGTTTCGCCAAAAACGTATGTAAGGTTTTTTCAAAATTTCTCAAAATATCCTTGAATTGGTTAAAATTTTCAGGAAGTCTAAGTTGAGTGGAATCCAATCGAATCCTACTAACCGCGTTTCGATCGGTCAAGTCGTTCAAAGTTTTGAGATGTTTACATACACACATACACACACATACACACACACACACACACACACACATACACGCATACGCACACACACATCATGAAAGTAGTCGAAAAAGGTTCCTAGGACCTCAAAACGTGGAGATCTAGTGAACACTCGATTTTCGTAAATCGGGGTAAAATCAGTAACTTCCTTATCTAGACACGTAGCGGGAAGTTAAAAATATACACCTAGTTAGAAAGATGAAAGTTATTTATTCAGTTTTATTTTTTTGAATCATTTTTATTTAAGGCACTTTTTGTAGCGGGAAGTATAAAAATAAAATAATTAACACATGGCTTTGTGGTTTGTTATTAATAAAAAACAAAATAGCTTTTGACTAAGAAGTTTATCTTTTTTCATTGAAAACAAAATCTTGTTGCACTTTTCTTAAATTTATTATTATTTTTAAATCTCTAAAAGATGTTTTTAATGTAATTTTTTTCGCTTCAGTATCGATTAAAGAGTATATTCCAAAAAAAATTTTTAAAATATTTTCAATGTACAGAAATCGACCTCTTACAGTTTTATTATATGTATAGATATAATACATTTGAAAATAAAACAGGTCATTTTTCAGTTTCTTGCCAATATCTTAGAAAGTATGCATCTAATCGACATTAAGTATACTAATAGAATTTGTTTTTTACAAAATTTTACGTAAGGATAGGCTATTGGGAAAATTCACATTGCATAACGTAAAAAAGGGTAAAAAAAAAGTATCTAACCGTCCATACCCGGAATACGTAGAGTGTACCCACTATTAGCCATATATACCATCTCACACAATGTGATAGGTGGCAAGCCTACTGCCAACCGGGTCCTTTTCAATCCCGGGCAATGTTGTTTTATCAGAAAAGTTAAAAACACGTTTTATTTTGCCCGACCCGGGAATCGAACCCGGGACCTCATATGGTCAACGATGACAATGGATCACTTAACACGGTGAATATTTCAAAATTCTTTGAAAATGAATGAAATTTCTGCGAAGTGTAGATGTTAGAGTGCCTAAACTATTTAGTGTACTCATTAAAGTCAGACTCCAAAATACTTTTTAAAAAATTGTTAAGTAGAATATACGAACATGTACTTATAACTTCAGGCCTGGATAAGATCACCATATTACAGAAAAAATTGACTTTCCGCTTCACCGCGTTTCACCGGTTTGTCCGTTGGTGATATAAATGGTAATCCTCATCGCCGCATATACCGACACGTTAACGATTATCGACTATTTTTAGCGATAACCGGGACCGACAGTTTTACGTGCTCTACTGAGGCACGGAAGTGGTAATACACCACTTCACCAGTCTCCGAGTTGCTACTGAGATTTTAGATTTTCGAGAAAATCCTCGAAAATATCACAATAACACGTTTGCCCGATCCAGAGATCGAACCCGAGACTTCACGATCTGAGCCCAATAGGCTATCCCAAGACCACAAGGCAGAGTAGTTTGTTATTAATTAAAAAACCCTTGACTGTTTATCTTGCTAATTGAAAATTATACAAATTTACATTAAAAACATCTTTTAGAGATTTAAAAATAATAATAAATTTAAGAAAAGTGCAACAAGATTTTGTTTTCAATGAAAAAAGATAAACTTCTTAGTCAAAAGCTATTTTGTTTTTTATTAATAACAAACCACAAAGCCATGTGTTAATTATTTTATTTTTATACTTCCCGCTACAAAAAGTGCCTTAAATAAAAATGATTCAAAAAAATAAAACTGAATAAATAACTTTCATCTTTCTAACTAGGTATATATTTTTAACTTCCCGCTACGTGTCTAGATAAGGAAGTTACTGATTTTACCCCGATTTACGAAAATCGAGTGTTCACTAGATCTCCACGTTTTGAGGTCCTAGGAACCTTTTTCGACTACTTTCATGATGTGTGTGTGCGTATGCGTGTATGTGTGTGTGTGTGTGTGTGTGTGTATGTGTGTGTATGTGTGTATGTAAACATCTCAAAACTTTGAACGACTTGACCGATCGAAACGCGGTTAGTAGGATTCGATTGGATTCCACTCAACTTAGACTTCCTGAAAATTTTAACCAATTCAAGGATATTTTGAGAAATTTTGAAAAAACCTTACATACGTTTTTGGCGAAACAGTATTTTTTTAATACAATTTCCAGATTAATGTACCGACAGAGTACAAAATTTAATCAGCTTTACATCTCAAAAAACTGCGACGAATGCATAAATTGCATCAAAATCTATTTATCCGTTCGGGAGTTTATAGTCGACGAAAAATTTTGCAAAAGTATTTTTTCGGCATAATTTCGAAATTTTTTAACTAATCATTAAATATTGCAAAAGATTAAATCTTCTGCAATATTTTAGTACTAAAAAATTACATTGAATGCCGTTTCAAATATCAAAATCGAATCAAATTTTCAAAAGTTACAGCTTTTCAAACAATAAAATTACATTGTTTACAGTAAACTTACTACATATTGTTTGAATAACTTTCAGGTTTATATACTGATTGATATAAAATATCGAATTAGACTTTCGATTTTTATATCAATCGGTCGGTATACAGTAAACTTATTACATATTGTTTAAATAACTTTCAGGTTTATATACCGATTGATATAAAAATCTAATTAGAGTTTCCCTCTAAAAAACTGCACCAAATACTGGAAATTGGATCAAAATTGCTTGATTTATTTGGGATTTGTCAATGAAAAAAATTAAAAAAAAAGTTTTTTTTTACATTTCTTTGAGATTTCTTAACCTATCGATTTTTTAGCTATTAAAACAATTTTGAGTTAAAAATTGCGTTGAATGCCATTCAAAAGATTACAATCGATCATCAATTTAAAAAAAATATGATGTATATTTTTCAACCATTAATTTCCTAAATATCATTTTTACAAACTAGATTTTTTGAACTCTTCGAACTCAACAATCTATATTTAGGTATAGTTTTTGCTTCTTTTAGCTTAAAATACTTCAATGAAGCGGGAAGTTTCAGGGATGGCCAGCAGGGTCAACCGTATTACAGATTTTTATATTAGATAAAATTATTATAAATAACTACCTTTTGATTACTTTTTCTCTCATGTCGATATCTTATTAGAATATTTGATAATTTTAGGAATTATATAATTTTGAAAAGTTTACCTTTTTACGTTGAATGCTAATTTTGCGACATAAAAACAAATATTACAAATTTTCACAATAGCCTACCACTAAGTGAAATTTTATAGACCAAATACATTAATATACATGCTTTCGATCGTTGAGGCCCACAGATTCTAGGCATCGCCATAATATGGTGGACATTCCACATGCCCGAATAAAGCGGTTAGACTTAAGATTCTTCATTCGAACCGCAAAGGACTGAAACATGCTTCCTAAATCTGTGCTCCCCGTCGAGTACAATTTGGGGACCTTCAAGAGAAGAGTGAACAGATACCTTCTAGAGAAGCGCGTTTTATCTTAGGCCGCATCTTAGCTTACCATCAGGCGAGGTCGTGGTCAAGCGCTTCCCTATAGATAATTAAAAAAACATGTTTATATTATATTTTACGAAATATTGGCAAAAAATTGCAAAAAGCCGTTTTTTAATTGTTTTAAACAAAATGTTCCTAACCTCCTACACGATCAAGATATTATGCTTAATAATAATAACATTGCAATTATAACCTATACTGCAAGCAAATACTATTTATTTCTCTCTGACTAATAGGTCTGTCGTCAAATTTAGCCTACTGCAAAGGAGTCAGATATTGTTATTTATCAGACATACGCCACAGATTTCAAACTAGCTTGAATAATCAACGTTGCCCATTAAGAACCTAGGTACAAGCCGATAATTTCACCTTCAATCTTTTTTATCCGGTGGAAGGATAGCCCCAGCCATGCTTAAAAATGACAATACAGTTAAAGACTTTTGCTTCACGGTGTGTGATCTTTCTCCCAATAAAAAATAGGTTTTGTAAAAATGATCTTTAGTCAAATTTAGTCATATGGAATGAGTATATAAAGTCAGGCAAATAAAACTTCAAGCATGACTGTAGAAAATAAAAGGCGAGGTGACTTCAGTTAAACACTGCTTAAAGCCCTATAAGGCACAAGGGTCGTTATCAAAATGAACGTGTTTTCAAATCCACACTAAAAGAATCCTTTCTTAATATTTCTCCTTTGATAAAAGTGCTTCGCCGTCCAAAATATTGCTGAATACGAGAAATACTGTGGTCAATTACTAATAATTACTCTGCAAGGATGGCCAAACGCGAACGAAGTCGCGGGTACAGCTAGTATATATATATATATATATATATATATATATATATATATATATATATATATATATATATATATATATATATATATATATATATATATGGTTGTTGTTAGAAATTAGCTCAAGCCAAATTTCACCGAAAAAAGTCGTCACTTCGACAACAAAATCTATAGCAGATGATGTTAATCCATCATACTATCGATACTAATATTATAAATGCGAAAGTAACTCTGTCTGTCTGTCTGTTACGCTTTCACGGCCAAACCACTAAACCGATTTGGATAAAATTTGGTACAAATATAGTTTGAGACCCAAGAAAGAATATAGGATAGTTCTTATCCCGGAAATCCCACGGGAACGGGAACTATGCGGGTTTTTATTTTACATTTTTTTCCACGCGAACGAAGTCGCGGGCACAGCTAGTATTTTATAAGCTTAAAATTATAAATAGTCTTTTACATTGCGGCGATGTCAAAAGTCTTCTTTTAATTTTCCCGTAAATTAGCTTGAATTATAAACGAAGCGTTTTTAAGCGAGCTGGCGTAAAACATGGGTCATGAACTAAGACAGTCCCGTTAAAATTAAACCGTAGGTCATAAATAAGGAAAAATTTTGTGGAGTGCGCCATGAAAGTGGACATTTTTGTTAAATAAGAGTGCTAATTATAAGGTGAATTATCGTCCGAACCAGGGCACGGCAATCACGGCGGTTCAAATTATAAGCGATCGTCATGTATGTGGGCGCTAATAGGGTGATTCTTCAAAAATGTGTTCTCCGTGTAATTTCCATGGTATTTTTGAAATCGCTTAATTAAAGTAAATTACACAAACATTTTAAAAGTTTATGCAAATTTAAAGAACATATAAAAATTCGACACGTAGTGGATATATACTTTTCCTAAAAGAAAATATTGAACATTTGCGGTCCATGGTAATTACATTACAGCCCACGGATCTCCGTGCTGTTTATTTTAGCTGCTGGGTAATCTTACCCAGCAGCTAAAATTTTGCTAAATACCGTATCAGAGATGACAATAAGATTAGATAAAAGTGGTTTGGGAAACTATAAACGGCTGTAATCAGGGCGAGCGAAGCGAGCCCTACACTAGGCCACTTTCTATGCACTTTTGTGGTACATTTTACTGAAAAAATATCGCATTTTTAGGTTTGAGCTTCGAAGTGGTAGTTTATATTCATGTTTAGATTTGTTATCTACCATAAAAATACCATTTTATAAAAATAAAAAAATAGGAGGTACAATTTGTATTAGAATCTTATTACTACTAACGCCATCTCTTATTAAATTAACGAGTTAAAATTGATAGAAGATACATTTTCTATTAGAATTTTTGAACTTATTAAGAGACTACCTACTTCATGAATTGTTTCTTCATATTTGACTGGCGGCGTGCGGTTATCGTGCCCTCGTATAAAGGCGAGGTTCAAGTATAAACTACAATTTTAGTAGAGTTAGTAATAGAGTTTGATCAGTTTGGCATCGAAGGTGTATGATAAAATCATTGAAAGGAGAATGCAAGGGAAGTTCGTAGTAATATTGTGGGAGGCACAAGTCTAGGTCTAGAGCAGGGATGTTTGCTGGGAACAGAGTAAATAGAGCGTTAGAGTTTCAAAATATGCTTATTGAGAAACAGTACAGATGTGACGCTAAATTCGCTAACTGGAATCTTTTCCGATACTTATTTGCTGCACATGCCAAAGATTTCACTCGCCATTCTTTAACAGTGTCAGAACAGTCAGAAATGATGTCTGATGCTTTTACATATTGCGCAGATATTGCTATAGGTCGACATTCAAAAATAAAATTTCAAAAATGTGAGTGGTGGAATGATAGTTTAGTCAAAAAACGACGAGACTTCAGGAAAGCTAGGCGCCATCTTAATAAAATTAAGCGCCGTCGTTCAGAAGGTGACGAATACGTTAAAGCTCTTGCTGATTTAAGAAGGATCCGGTCACACTATCGAGCCGCTACTACGTTAGCAAAGAGAAAATTTCTGCAAAAAATAACGGATAGATTAGAGAAAGAAGGCCCTTGGTCTTCTCTGTATCACGAAATTAAAAATCGTACGAGAAATAACTTTTCTTTTTATAATAACATAAAACTTAACGATACGTATACGCTTAGTTTAGAAGAAACAACAAACGCTCTTTTGGAGACGCTAATTCCAGACGATAATCTAGAGCGGGATGACGAATATCATCGTGAAATTAGATCACAAGCTGACGTGACACCTGTGTCCCCCATATCGAGTCTGGTATCCTTAGATGAATTGTTAAATACCGTTAACAATTTACCATTGAAAAAAGCGCCCGGAGAGGATAAAATCTCAAATTATATGATAAAACAAGCGTGTATAGCAGCCCCAGACTCTATTCTAAAAGTAATAAATCGTTGCATTGCGGAAGGTGTTTTCCCTAAAATATGGCGCCAAGGATATCTCAAAATTATTCCAAAATCTGGTGACAAGCCTCCGGATGACCCTAAATCATATCGCCCAATTACACTTCTACCTTCTCTTGGTAAACTGCTAGAAAGATTAGTAGTTCCTCGACTCTTACCGCAAGGGCCCACATTCAATAAACAACAATTTGGATTTACCGCCGGAAAATCCACTGTAGATGCAGTGCTAACCATGAGAAAAACGGTAGAACTATCACGAAATAATTATGTTGTGGGTATCTTTTTGGATATTTCAGGTGCTTTTGATAACGCGTGGTGGCCGATGTTATTATTAAAACTAAAAATAAGGGGATGCTATTCTAATATATATCAACTAATTAAATCGTATTTAGAAAACGGTCACTTGAAATTACAGCTAGGGCATTACGCTGCATCTAAACGCCTTACTCTGGGCTGCCCACAGGGATCAGTACTTTCGCCATATCTATGGAACTTAGGATTTGATGATTTATTTTCACTAGCCTTGCCTGAAGGATGCTCACTTATAGGTTATGCGGACGACGTTGCTTTAATAATACAAGCAAACACACGAGCACAGATAGAGTCACTGGCTTATACTAGTCTTAATTTAATATCCAACTGGGGATTCAGAAATCATTTAAAATTTGCGCCTCATAAAACGTTCTACTTAATACTAAAATGTTCGCTTCTATCGTCTCCTAGTATAAAATTAAATAATAGCACAGTAAAGAGAAAGGAGTCCGTAACATATTTAGGTTTAGTTTTAGAGAAAAATTATACTTTTATAGATCATATTAACTATATCAGTGAAAAAGCTAAACGGAATTACTTGTCCTTTGCCGGCATATCTACCTCAACGTGGGGTTTAACCTTTAACACTTTAAAGATAATTTATAACGCAACTTATTTAGGTTGTATTACTTATGCATGTTCAGCATGGGCTGATAAAGTTACAAGCGGCGCGACCCGGCGTAAATTACTTCAAAATCAGCGTTTGGCTTTAATATTTCTGTGTAAAGCATATCGCACTGTAAGCTCTGAAGCTTTACCCGTTTTATCAGGTGTATTTCCATTAGATTTAGAAATTCAGCGTCGGTCCTCAATGTACTATAATTCTAAAAACTTTACTAGCCCAGAATTTATTAATCCGCAAGCTCAAACAAAAATACGTCGCCTCTTTAATCCCGTGATGGATGTTACTAATGAATTAATAAATGAATGGCAGTCGCGTTGGTGCTGCTCACCTAAAGGACGGCATTTATATAACTTTTTCCCCTGCGTCCGGGAACGATTAAGTAAAACGTGGATAGAAATAGATCATTGTGTTGCACAGTTCCTTACTAGTCATGGTAATTTTAAAGCTAAATTATTCTCGTTCAAATTAGTTCCTTCTCCATTTTGCGAATGTTCCACCATAAACTGTAAATATGAACAAACTGCACATCATATTCTTTGGGAGTGTAATCTCTGGCAAAATGAACGTAGCCAAATGCTTGATAGTATACGATGTATATCCGGGGTAATCTACTATTCCGACCTTGTAGCAACACGTGGGAATTTCCGTGCCTTCAAGCGATTTTGTCATACATACTACTGGAAGCAGAATTAAGTAGGCCATTTTCGTAGGTCCTCAAATACCTAAACTACCGTGGTGCAATAGCAATCAGGCTTAACCTGATTGTAAACGTCTCATTTCTTAGCAGTTTTTGCTTTATCTTACGCTGTCTCCTGCTGTAAAGGGAGGGAAACTGGATGTATTTTCCTACTCCTCCTATACTCTTCTGATTAAATTCGATGCGGGTTCCAAGACAGCTTAGCTTTTCCCCCAGGGCACCCTGAGCTCGCAACTCAGAGGTTATCAGGAAGGTTGCCGCTGTTGATTCTGGTTTACAGAAGTTACAGTGGTGGGAACGAGAGGTGGGCCCATTGCCCTTTAAAAAAAAAAAAAAAACAGTACAGATGTATTAATTGATTTATATTGTATTGAGATCAATTCCCAATCTTAGCCCGAGGACGAGGGTAAAAAGCTAAAAAAAGGTATATTTACGCTCGTATCCCCAAAGAGGTAGGCAGAAGTACAACGTTTGCATCCACAGTTAGCTGAAGATACTTAAGTCCCACAATGTGATAGGTGGCCAGCCTATCGCCAGTAGGGCACTTTTCCAATCCCGGGCAAAGTTGTTTTATCAGAAAACTGAAAAAACATATTTTTTAATTTGCCTGACTCTGGAATCGAACTCCGAGGGTTTCTCTGAGAGAAAAATTTATTCGCTGAGTGTCTACTGTCAATTCTTCGTGCCTGCGTAGTCCAAAAATTTTGAAGGTTTATTTAAATAAAACATTTTTTGATTTTGATTTCGTAAATCGACGTAAAACCAGGAACTTCCTGATTTTAGAAAAAAAAACAATTATTTCAGCAAAATGTAAAAAATGTGTTTTTTATGAGATCAACCTTCATTTTTAATACATATTTTTCCTTGAAAATACCAACAAACAAAAACCAAATATTCCTAGTCCAAAGCCTGACGACGCGGGCCTTTGATGCAAATGTAATGTTTAGGTGAAAATACGCTGAGTTTTTTAGGTTAGATAATTATAAATAAAGTCCATACATTAAAAGATGTAATTCTCATAAAAATACTTTTATAACATACTAGATAGTATAACTTTGCGAGCCCTTAAAAAGCTCTGCTTTTTGCTATTATATATTAATACGATATTAGGCAATTTTTTTTCAGCAACTCTTTTTTTTGAATTTCACCTTTCCGCTAAACTTAATTACAGCAAAACAGATTAGCGATAAAGTGCGTGTGCTACAAATGTGTGAAATGTGTACATTTCCTATTACCTTTTGCTTTACTAAGCATGCAATTGAAAGTGTGTGAAAAACTTAGTGTTCGTATTTTCATAAAAATCATTACAATTGTAGCGATGATGTAATCATATTGGTACATAAGTTAGTATTCGAGTAACGAAGAATTGCAGGATTAGCGAAAAATATGAATGCATGCTCAACCGAGCAGTTACCTAGCCTAGCTTAGGCGTGGTACTACACTTTACATTGAATACTTTCCTTAACATCAAAACATAAATAGTAGACTCATTTTCGGCACTTTGAACATGATAATAAGACACTTTAAATGATAATAAACTTCGGTTTAACAAATTTAAATAAAAAAGTCAGATTAAACTGAACGTCTATAGACTTTCTGGTTCACCATGATGTACCGGTTTGTCGGTTGGCGAGGTAAGTGGTGATTCTAATCGCCGCATTTACCGATATGTTAACGATTATCGACTATTCCTAGCGATAACCAGGACCGACAGTTTTACGTACTCATCCAAGGCACGGGAGTGGCAATACACCACTCCGCTCGACTCTGAGCAGCTACTGAGGTTTAAGGCTTTCGAGGAAACCCCGAATAAATTTGAATAACACCCTTGCTTGACCTGGGGATCGAACCTAGGACTATGAGCAGTATAAATAAAAAGCTTTGGTTTAACAGATTTAAATTAAAAAAAATAACTGACAAACAATATTTATCACTTAATCTAGTGATTGCACGAATTACGGTATAAATATAGAATATTTCATTTTAATTATTGCAAACAAAATGAAATAAAGTAATTTCCTTGGGTTTTTTGTAACTTCCATGGTGTTATATACATGGAAATCACACCATGGAAATCACCAAAAAGCATATATTTTGAAATTCCTCGCCATTGGTAAGATATAGGCTACTGGTTTGTTATTGGCTATATACATTTGGGAGTTAGGTATAAGACCGCAATACAAATGTTCACCGGCTACCAGTCAAATCAAGGCAATGACAAGCATTATCGTCTTTAGATTTGATTGGCGCGCAACGTCAGTACGCTTTGTAAGTTAGCAGTTACAACAGTAGTTACGTTTGGCAATGACGTGCTTGACCCGACATTCAAACTTGGATTCCTATGATTTACAATAATTATACAGTATTAACACTAGAGTAAAGAGGCAGAATTTAAATACTCTTATGTATATAATGACATAAATAGGATGGATAGACTTAGCACTTGTAACTTTAATCTTAAATTAGGGAGCGCGCCGTAACTTAAAGCTCGACCGGCAGTACCCTGGCAACTCACACGGACAAGTCGTTGGATTTCCCCCGCTCGCTACGTGTCTACAAAAGTCACCCTCGGTGAGAGCTTTGGCCATTTCAACCTTTCTACGAGCAATGGGTGTTTACGGACTGGCGACTGCGTGGTTAAATTGGGATCCGGCTAAAGACTACTTTCATCTGGGAGTGAGAACGACGGAGTAGTTCCTGGTGATGGCGTATTCACCGTCAGCTTCCTATCTGACGCTGCAGCGAGGTGTTTACATCGGCCACCTGAGGGACGACGTTTTCAGTCCGGACCCGAAAGAACACTGCCTCGGATCCCTCCAAATGCTTAGTTTAAGCCGAAACAACACAGCAGCTCGTTCGCCCGACAAAATTCGCTTTCGATGAAATATACAAATTTACAATTTATTTTTACAAAATTTAAAATTTACGGGTTGATGGTTAAAAGAAATTCGCTTTCGATGAAATATACAAATTTACAATTTATTTTTACAAAATTTAAAATTTACGGGTTGATTGTTAAAAGAAATTCGCTTTCGATGAAATAAACAAATTTACAATTTATTTTTACAAAAATTAAAATTTACGGGTTGATTGTTAAAAGAAATTCGCTTTCGATGAAATATACAAATTTACAATTTATTTTTACAAAATTTAAAATTTACGGGTTGACTGTTAAAAGAATGTACATACCAAAGGAAGGTGTTCAGGACTCGATTCTAATACCGAGAAGCTAAAAAAATAAGTACTTAAATTTTACCCTAATTATGTAGGAAAAATATTTAGTGCAGCTGAGCTTCATTGTTTACGAAGAGCAATTGCCGATGCGGCGCGTCTCGGAATATTACTTTTAACTTCTTCTAATTTAGTTGAGGTTTACAATGTAGTTTAGCAATATTCTCTTTTTACAATATTTTTATTAGTTACAGAATTCCACTGTCAAGAGTATTCGCAACCGGCGAGTTTGTATAAAGAGAGTAATGAATGTGAAGGAAGCGAGACAAGCCAACAGGATCGTGATGTATGCTTGGTTCTCAATGCCTACCTCAAAAGCGATCTGGCGTGAAGATATGTATATATATATATTTGTTACTTACATATGGCTGTTAACTAACACATTTTTCAATATTATACTACAATACACTATTTTACCAGTCAACCTGTACATACATATGTTTTACAAGGTAACCTTATTTTTATTGAACCTAAACTCACACCTGTCGTGGTGTAAGCCCACAACACACACAAATTCAAACTCTTGTGTGTTGGACCGCGGCGCAGGTTTCAGTGCAAGCTTCAGGGGCTACCTGGAGTGGCTCCGCGATATTTATTACCGCATTATTACGTAATCGCTGTTCCAATCTCTCCCTTTTATTATATGATCTCAGTGCAATTTATTTGTCGAGCGAATTCCCTGTTACATTTACAAAAAACGCCAAGGTTTTTGGGGCTTTCCTCAATTGCTTTTATGGACTGTGTGAATTACATGTTATGTTTTCAAAGGTGAGATTTAAAGTTATGCGAATATATTTATTGTACTTATCTATATATTAATAAGTAGGCAAAAACTTTGTACCCTTTTTATGATAATTACGTGAACGGAGAAGTATAAAATTTGACACAATTAAAATTTACCTGGAGAATAAGTGCAGAAAGCCTATATTTTTAAATAATATGAATTAGAAATATATATTAAATAAATCAAATGAAACATTTTAAATTCATCAAAAAAATTTAGCCCGTGTTGGTTCTGGGCTCCTTTGAAGAATAGACCAACTGCCGTTCTACCAGGTAGGTCGTAAGAGGCGACCGACTGGCTATGCGAGACATTACCACCGTGACTACTAGGTGATAGAGTTCTGCATTGTCTCGCCCGGGTCTGGTACCACCGCTTTATCAATTCTTGCCGCAATAGCGTCAGTGTTAGTCACTGTCGCGTTCCGTTTTGTTGTGTAAGGTAGCCGGTAAACTTATGCATGTAGCATTAGATCTCGCCACAAGATAACAACGCGCTATTAACACCTAAGATAAGGTATTCAAGTTCGGACTCGATGGATTTTTAATGACGTGTACTTTCAATTACATATAATGTCGAAGGTCTGAAAATGGAGCTGTAAGAGTGCAGTTGTAACTCACAGATAGTAATTGCTAATGTAGTGGATTTTGGAGTCACTGCATTTGTTACAGTGAGTTCTTTCTCATTATGATAAAGCTCTGAAGATTGAGTCAAAAAATTATCATTGGTAATTCAAGAATCCAGGTTCAAAATGCAATTACAATGAACTCTTAAACTAAACGAGGTAATATTTTTGAATTAGCACTTAATTGTCTTATATTGGCAAGCACCTTAGTGCTGGATGGTTTTCAGGATCTGATGATGGAACTAGAAGGTAACTCCTAAACTATATAAGATAAACAAATCGGAGTTGGACTCATTGGTTCCGTTTGGAGAAACGCTCTATTGCTAGACGATTTCCAGAGTATCATGATAGAGCCGGGACTACGTGATAGGAACTTTAGAATAAAATAGAGCAACATCATCGACTTTGATGTCGTTCGATTAAGTATTAGAAGGGCTTTGGATCGGAATGACTTCCGGTGCCTTATGATAGAGCTGGAAGATGTACCCGAGGACTCCTAAGCTAAACTAGGTTAACCCATCAAGAGGGAACTAACCGTTTATTTTGGTAAACAATTTGGTCTTGGACGATTTCTAGTATCTGACGATGGAATTGAAAGATAGTCATGGGAACTTCTAAACTAAACTTCTAAACTTAACTTCCCTTTTAGGGAAGCGCGTTCCATCTTAGGCCGCACCTTAGCTTACCATCAAGCGAGATCGTGCAAGAGACAGCAAAAAAAAAACAAGTAAAACTTATCAAGTTTGGTTTCGTTTGTTCTGTTTCGACAAAGGATTTTAAGCATGATCCCCCGTGTTGGACCAGGCTCCATTGAAGAATAGACCAATTGCCGTTCTGTCAGGTAGGTCATAAAAGGCAACCGTTTAGCTAGTCATTACCATCGTGGCTACTAGGTGGTAGAGTCTTGCTTGTCTCGCCCGGGTCTGGTACCACCGCCTTACCTATTCAGTTTTATTTTGGCAAACTCTTAGGTGCCAGACGTTCTATAAGATATAATAGTGATGGAACTGGAAGATGGCCATCGATGATTGGGCTGATATACCTTTATTTGGCCTTGGCCTTTATTACTAAGAGATTCTCAGGCTTAGATAATGGAACTAGAAAGTGTCCATAGAACTCCTGCACTAAAAAAAATAAGCCCATTGAGTGTGGTCTTATTTTTTTATATTTTTACATACACTCTGAATCAAAAGGATTCCCAGGGTTACAGTGGAGCTGGAGACCATGGGAGTTTTGTAATAAAACAACTCAAACTCATCGAGTAAGGTACCGTGGTAACTTAACCTGATGCTGCAAGATCTCCTTTCGAAGATCATTAAGTCCTTTCACGTTTTGCTCTTAAAATGATACATATGCAGTAGAATGGCGGTTTGAGTACGTGTCGGGGGTTTTTGAAATTTTTAATTTTATCTTGCTCTATATATTTCATCATAATAATTATTAAACTTAATACTGCCTTGTGGTCTAAGGTTAATCAGATCGTCCTGGGTTCGATCCCCAGATTGAGTAAGGTTTTTCGAAGTTTCTCTCTAAAAAACAAATCTCAGTAGCAGCTCGAAGTCTAGTGGTGTTGTGTAAATATCTTGTTTCGGTATAGTCTACCTACTATGCAAGGGAACTGGAATGATTTTTATTTGTAAGAATATTGGTGCTATAAGTCAATGAAACCAGTATGTTCTGCTACTATATGGTGTGCAAATATTTGACAATTATCATAATTATAGTTTAAAAATGTCTACATCTACATTTATTTTCATATTTCGCCAGTTTAAAGTAAGGTAAGGTGTAACTATTCTATAATATATTTTAACTTGCGACCTGCCCGCGGTTTTACCCGCGTAGCTTTTGTTCCCGTAGGAATATGGGAAAGGTTTATATACTAAAACCTTTCTCAAGAATCAATCTGTCTATTAAAAAAACCGCATCAAAATCCGTTGCGCAGTTTTAAAGATTTATGCATACATAGGGACAGACAGAGAAAGTGACTTTTTTATTTATATTATGTAGTGAAGTTCTATATAATATGTACGCGTTTTTGACCCGTTTACACAAGTATATATTTAAAAATTTTGCCAGTTTGAATAATTGAAATTTAGTGGGATGACTTTGTCCGCAATTAAGAACGAAAGTTTCCAACCGGTATTGGAATTTTGCTTTGCTTGAGAGAGATATTTATTTCTTCAATGAGAATAGGATATTTACTCGTACAAGTGGTCTCACACAAATATATTTTCAAGCAGTCTAGTCACAGAATACTTAGAGACTAAGTTGAAAGGACCAAAAGCCTGTCAGTGAGGATTGTCTCCGATAACTGGACGCCCAGTGCCGGCCGCGACGGTCGGCTGTGTAAATAAAAGCAACTCTAATAAATATTCCGCTTATCTTTCGGGACGTTTTGACACATTATTTATTGTGGCGGTGTCGCAGTACCTTTGTTCGGACCCGTCAAAAGAAAAACAAATTTCCAGCCTGATACCGTGTCAGCGGGTGAGGAATAGCGGCCAGTGGGTCTTGAGAGCCGGTGAATTGTTATGAATTCATGTGGAATACATACACCTTTGATACAATTTATTTAGCAATCTAATTAGGGTTAGTTATGATCTTAACCTTTTTAGGGTTATGGTATGTATTTCCGTTGCCGCTATAACAAAAAATACTAAAAATAAAAAATGAAAATATTAAGGGGGGGGGGGGGGGAGAGGGTTTATACAACATACGTGTATTTTTCGTTTTTTTTTTCTCAATATTAATAACGGTAACAGGTTTCTACCTGTTATTATTATATTTGGTTGTATATTACGTTTCAAAATAAATAATTAAATAAATATAAAGTAAATATTAAAGGGTGGTTCCCATTCAACATACGTAAATTTTAAGCAATTTTTTTACTCGATCTTAATTTAAAACAGAAACTAGAATAGGGATGGTACGGAACCCTTCATGTGTGAGTCCGAATCGCACTTGGCCGGTTTCTATTTTATACAGTAAGATAAGAAAAAGCAGTTGGCTCTCCTCATGAAAAGAGACAACCATCGCCATATAAACACCAAAGATGTTAATAGTGCTTTATAATCATTGTAGCGGAGCCTGAATGTTACATGTTTACGTTTAACAGCTACCTTACCCTCCAAACCGGAATATGACAGTGACAAACACTGACAAGCACTGAAGGTGTTGCGGCAGAATATATAAAGCGGTAGTACCAGACCCGGGCGAGACAGTGCAGAACTTTGCCACATAGTAGCAACGATGGTATTGATTCGTAGCCAATCGTTCGCCTCTTACAAACTGCCTGGTAGAATAGCAGATAGGCTTTTCTTCAAAGGGAGTCCGGACCAATACGGGGAAAAGTAATTGTAGTCCCCGTGTTGCTTCGAGTCCCCTTAGAAGAATAAATCAGATGAACAATCTATATTAATATTTATAACAGAGAAACAGTTTGGCCGAAAAAAACACGCACCGTATAATTTTTGGGCAGAGTAACGCCTCAAGAAGCGATAGGATTACAATGACACGAAAACATCTTATTCCCGCCTTTTTATACCATCTTTATTACATTTGTCCATTGTTGTTTATAATGACGTATTTATCTCACAGTGCATAAACCACACAGGCTCGCCACACCTGGCTGGTTAGTACTTGTTGTTAAGCGCAGTTGCGAACTTAATATAAATGCGAAATTTGGATGTTTGGATGTTTAAATGGAGGGTTGGTTGGTTGGATGGATATTTGTTAAATAATCACGCGAAAATTACTGAACGAATTTGAATGAAATTTGGCACACAGGTAGATACTTGGAATAAGTACATACTTTTTATCCCGAAAAAATTTAGGTGATTCCGCGGAATTCCCCAATAACTTTTATAATGCAGCGGGCTGCATGCTGCAGCTAGTTAGCTATACTTATCATTATTATCGTGACTATTAAGTATGTGGCAGAGATTGTAGCAACTCGTCCGGGTTTCAGTACCACTGCCTTACTTATTACTACAGTATTAGCCTCCATGCTATTTACTGTCGTGTCCGGTTTGGAGGGTAAGGTATCCGTTAAACTTATGCATTAAACTTATGCTTGTAGTATTATAATCCCGCCACACAGATAGCAACGCCATATTAATATCTTAATCCCACAATGTGATAGGTGGCAAGCCTATCGCCAACTGGGCAATTATCCAATCCCGGGCAATGTTGTTTTGGTGTATCAACACCGACACCGGGCCACCAGACCACGAGGCGATTGTGTGTTTGTGTATGATTGTATCCAACTGTGTGTTTGTTGTAAGCGCAGTAAAACTGCAACAACTTCCGACCTTCTGTGTCTATAGAAACATGTATAAGATTGCCAACGAATGTATATGAGGCCAGACAAAAAGTACGGGTATACTCCCAAAGAAAATAAATTTGGAATTCGTTAAATAAAGAATACAGGCCATTTTGGTTTTGTCCTTGCGTGTCTTTCGGAGTGACGAATATTAGATAAACTAGAATAATTTTCTACGATTTTTAAATTAAGTAAATAAAATATATCGCTAGGAACAATCATATAAAAAATGAGACTTTAATTGAATTGAATTAAATTTTGATTGAATTCTATCATCATTTAAAACAGCAATAAATTTAAATATCATAATTTTTATTATAAGTATCAAATAAAAATTCTCCTTGTTTTTGTAATAAATGCGGATAAGTTAAGGTGTTGATATAGAATCTTAAGGAATATATTAAACTTTAAGATAATAACTAAAAAATGGTGTGTGAAGTCTTGCCCGTGTTCTTTACCGCAGAGTTCCAAGAGCTAACTTAGAATTCCACATAAAAAAGATACATCCCAATTGAGAATCTCATATTTAGAGTGACGGTTAAAAATCCATTTCAAATTATTTACGCTACAGGCAATCAGAGTCTGAAACTTTTTCCCACTGATATTAAAAAATGTACATTAACATTTCCTTTGAAACGTTGTCTGAAAATGTTCATAAATTGTTCAAGAATTTAGAATGTAGTACAAATTTAAACGTTGTATTTATCATATTTTATCACACTTTCTCTCCCATATTGGTCTGGGACCTCTTTGAAGGGTAGATCATCTGTCGATCTGTAAGGCAGTTTGTAAGAATGAACGATTCGCTACGCGAGTCAATACCATCGTGGCTTCTAGGTGGTAGGTAGAGTTCTGCATTGTCTCGTCTGGGTTTGGTATCAAAGCCATTCCTGCCGCAATAGCGTCAGTGTTTGTCATGTCAATGTTTGGAGGCTAAGGTAGCCAGTAAACTTATGCATGTGGCATTAAGATCCTGCTGCAAGGATAACAACACATCACTATCATCTTTAGTGCCTAAAGGCGATGGTTGTCTCTTTTTCTCTCTTGTTTGCTATCTTATGATATAAAAAAAGTTTGGAAAATCTAGAAGTGTACACTACAATGTATTTTTTTTCTTTAAATTATTTATTATAAAAAAACAGATCCAAATGAAGTGATTTTCAATACGGATCTATTCTGAGTGGATAATATTGATAATAAAGTGAATTCATAAAGCCAATTAACCTATTTCGTGTTTACAGACATAAAATAACCAACTGACGGCCGAAAATAATCAACTGACAACAATATTTTTTAGAGTAATTAATTCTCTTCAAAGTTATACAGAATTTGAAGAATTAAGGTTTCTCTTTATTAGCTTGATATATTTTCCGAAAAGAACCCAAATAGACACAAGGATCAAATCTAATCAAAAATATCGACTGAAGATACCCAAGTCAGTATCATGATAATCCTGTTACAGTCCTCGAATATATATACTTTTTATATCAAATTAGTGTATGAATTTAATACTGAGTGTGACTGAAGTTGGTTGAGCCATACATTTTCTTTCGACCGATAATAATGCATAGCCGCGCCGCAGCGTGCAATATAAACTGAGTTATAAAAATAAAGTCCGGGTCCCTATTAAAAAACAGGTTATTACGTTATTGCTGGACATTTCGTAAAAGGTAAAATGCTAATAATAGTTCCGTACATCGTTCCTATTTTAATTAGGTAGAGTTCTGCAACTTCTCGACCGGATTTTGGTACCACCGCTTTACTTATTCTTGCCGCAATAGCGTCGGTTTTGTCGCTGTCATGTTCTGGTTTGGGGAGTAAGTAGCCGGCCAACTTATGCATTATACACCCCTACTACATAGATAAAACGCATCATCAACATCTTTGGTGGCTTTGGTTGCTTTAGGCGATGATTGTCTTTTTTCATCATGATGGCGTCACAGGGACTTCCTAATTTTCTTGACCTTGATCAGTGAGTTTGTTTATGAAACGAAGATTTTGTTATCTATATCCATAAAAAATTTATAACTCAAGAACGGCTAAGCCAATTTTTTAGATTTTTGTTTTTTATATATTATTTGTTATCGTACTGAAATAGTTTTGTATTAATTTTGAAATCTTAAATCTGTCCATTCATTGACTGATAGGCAAAAAGAAGTTCGCAGGGTCAGTTAGTTAGCATTATAAAGAAAATTTTGTGTTTGGAAATGAACAAAGGTTAATAAATTACATTAAATTGGTCATCCCCTATTTACCTAGCCTAGAGGTGTTTTTTTTTTGTTTAAATGGGAGATACTTATAGGTCTATACAGAACTTAGCATTAAAATCGGTCAGTGAACAATCAATCATCTATTTTCCTATCTCTAGGATGGGTTTTTTCAAAATTTATACAGGGATTAACTTTGGGACATATCCTATCTAATATAGAGAATAATCAAAATCAGACTGCTCTTAGGCTAGGTTAGATAATATCTAAAACAAAAGAAAATGATAGTAAGATGAAAACATTGCAAACGGAAGAAAATAAAGCCAAAATAAGAGGAAAATAAATTATGGGCGATTTGAGTTGGGGAAGTGTGTGACTTTGAAGGGGGAAAAAGGTTTATCACGATTTTCGGCACAACTATGAGACCTATTGAAAAAAGTTTAATGGCAAAGTTGTCGGCCATAAGAAGATCAACAGCTTTTGTATTTGCACTTTTTTCATATAACCTCAAAATTATGCGAAAAATTTGAAAAACTTGGTTTTTTATTTTTATCTCCTCAAAAATAGATTTTTTTACGAAACTTGGTAAAAAATTGCCTTTTTATGTATCCAAAAACACTGTATTTTTTATTTAAAATATTAATTTTATTTAAAAAAATATAATTTTTAATCAAAAATTCACCCGTCAAAATATCTGACGTTTTTTAAAAAATCAGTAAGTACTAGTTTTTCTCTTTGGAATCTCTACTTTCTGATGGAATCAAAAAATATATACAAGACTGTGGAAAATTTTCGCAGAAAATAGAAAATAATGAAAGAATTTGAAAATTATTTATTTATCATAATGAGGGATCAGCCCCGGTCTATCTGTAAAAGGTATCCAGGTGAATGAACAATCAATCATCCCCTATTTTCTTACTTTTATGGTTATTTTTTTTTTCAAAAGTTATATACGACTACCCTAGAGGTCTATAACAAATAACTATATCAAATAACAATCTATATCAAATAACTCTATCAAATAAAGAAGAATTATCAAAATCTGACTACTGTGTAAAAAGTTATGTGATGGTCTACCATGAAAATTATACGTGTGGAATTGAGAACCTCCTCCATTTTTCGTCGGTTGAAAATAGTGTCGTTAAAATTGACGTAATTTTAGATGAAGATGATGATTGAGATGATAGTAGTCATGTGTGTACACAATTCGATACTGGAACCAAAAATCGAATGTAAGTTTGCTAGTCCCACCCCAAGAGACATCGCATTCGTCCATGTTGGATTGCATCTAACCACTGTCCACTACGTTATGGTATAGCATACAAATATTTTGGATATGGTATATTTCGAGGATTGTAACAGGATCATCATGATACTGACTTGGGTATCTTCAGTCGATATTTTTGATTAGATTTGATCCTTGTGTCTATTTGGGTTCTTTTCGGAAAATATATCAACTGCCATTTTACAGATGGCTCTCCTGATAGATAGAAATAACCATCGAATATAGACATAAAAGATGTTAATAGTGCGTTACTATCCTTGTAGCAGGGTCTTAATACCTTAGTTTACCAGAACACGACAGTGTCAAGAACAGATGCCACTGCGACAGGAATAGGTAAGGCGGTTTAGGCGCTTCGCACACGACGGAGCGGGGCGGGCCGGTCAATTTCGCTGCAAACGATAGCACAAAGGGAACCCTATATTACCAACGCACACAGAGGGCAAAAAAACCGCGCCGCAGGCATGTCTGCGGCTGCCCGCCGTGGATCACACAAACCAGTTTATATGCAGTAACGCAGACGGCGGCGCGGGGCGGCTAGCTCAGTCTGCGCCACGCGCTTTTTAGTGATGGATGTCATCGATGTAGATGATTTGATTGCTGAAGTGCAGAAAAGATTGCCCATATATGATACGTCGTTAAAAGAATATCACGACGTACATGAAAAAAAGAAATTGTGGTACCAAATATGCCAAATAATTTATACTCCTGCAGTATGGGAACGTCCTGAACTGACTGCCTCCGCCCGTCGTGTGCTTTGCGTACGCGGCGAGGGCAGCTGCAGACATCGACGAGCAGACGCGGCCTTTATTGCTTCGCGGACAAAAAGCCCGCCCCGCCCCGTCGTCTGCAAAATGCCTTAGCGGTTCAAGCAATCACAACTGCTACAAGAAAAAATAATAAAAAAAAGAAAATAATGAAATTCAAAAATAAAATCCTGAATCGCAATATCACAATTATTTTTCTTGTATACACTATATACAAGTTTCAACGCTTCTCAAATGGGCTTCGGTCTCCAAGCAGTACACCTTGCCTGGCTGGGAAGATCTTCTTTTCCCCTTCCTTGTCCTTGTGTGACGTCATCGACCTCCACAGTTATGACGTCACCTGACAAGAAGTTGGCCCGCTGATTCCATCACTATGACCCTTTAGCGGTACGAACTAGCGGCGCCACAGCAGTTTACCACCTAGAGAGGATGTTAATAGCTGAGACACAATCTTTGATTACTGCAGCTGTGAACGAACGTTATTAGTGCTTATTATGTGTAATTATTGAATACTAGCTGTGCCCGCAACTTCGTTCGCGTGGAAAAATTTCTAAAATAAAAACCCGCATAGTTCCCGTTCCTGTGGGATTTCCGGGATAAGAACTATCCTATGTCCTTTCTTGGGTCTCAAACTATATTTGTACCAAATTTTATTCAAATCGGTTCAGCGGTTTAGCCGTGAAAGTGTAACAGACAGACAGACAGACAGACAGACAGACAGACAGACAGACAGAGTTACTTTCGCATTTATAATATCAGTATGGACAGTATGGATTATTATTATTTTCTGTATCTGGCCCTTGATCCAGAATTGTAGGAAGAGGCTTCTTAGATGTTGGTTGGTGCTCTTCGCTACAAAACCGTTTACAGAAATGAATATCGGCGTTGTTAAGTCCACTTATTGTTATTTTAAAATGGACAGAAATATGTATTGCTGTGATATTGTAACCATGGTCAGTGGTTCTTACATAGCAGGGACGCCATATGAGACGTGATGCATGCCCAATGAAATCGTTTTTGTTTCTTGTATTTTGCAAGTGAACATTGTCAATTATCTTATGAGCAAATATTTTACAACATAATTAAATTCTCAAATACATTATATAATAATAATAATAATAATAATAATTCACGGGACAAATTACACTGACTGATCTAACCCCAAAGTAAGCAAATTATTTGCTTGTGTTATGGGTGTTAGTCAACGATACTAATACATAGAAATACATATATAAATACTAGAATATATATAATAAACACCCAAACCCGGAAATACATTTATGCTCATCACACAAATGCTTGTCCCCGTCGGGGATCGAACCCGAGCCTCGTTGATTGCGTAGTCAGGGTCTCTAACCACTAGACCAACGGGGCGGTTGGGCGATACATTATATATTGAGATAATATAGTTAGAATATTTATTTCTAAGAATTCTGTTTTGTAAAATCTTTAAAAAAGATACTAAATGTAATAATTGCAAATAATTATATTGATTCGCATTATTTAGTAAGGTGTTTTAAAATTTAAAACCTCGTCTATTATTTTAATACTTCTGGGTGGTTATCTTATGATGTTTAAGATTTGGATGAATACTTATTATGCTAACCTCCCTACATTTAATAAATCATTGTAAAATTGATAATTGTCCCCCGTGTTGGATCCAGGCTCCTTTGAAGAATAGACCAGCTACCGTTCTATCAAGCAGGTCGTAAAAAGCAACCAATTGGCTAACCGAATCACTACCATCGTGGCTACTAGGTGGTAGAGTTCTGCATTGTCTCGCCGGGTCTGAAACCACCGCCTTACCTGTTCCTGCCGCAATAGCGTCAGCGCTTGTCGCTATCGTGTTCCGGTTTGGAGGGTGAGGTAGCCGGTAAACTTATGCATGTGGCATTAGATCTCTCCACAAGATAGTAACGCACCATTAACATCTTTGGTGTCTATAGGCCATGGTTGACTCTTTCCATCAGGAGACCCATCTGCTTGTTTGCTATCTTATGATATAAAAAAATCTGTTTTGTAGAGCTGTATAAATTTTAATTACGCTCTCCTGTAGACCTCAGTTTTTGAAATGTCTGTTTATACGTAGGAGCTGTCGATTTATTACAGCAGAATTTCCCAGAGAAGAATCTCATACGACATGATGTGAAATTGGCTATGTACATAAGTTTGTCTTGATCCAAAAATCAAATACGTTCTAGTTGGTTATACAATTTCAAGTCCACCAGTGGATTCACTGGTGCGACAGTTGGCGAGATTAATGCTGAGTACCACCGTTGCATGTTTTAACCTGATAACGGCGACCGATTTTGTCTTGCGGAAAATAAGATGATTAATGTACTCATTCTAGGAACGGGGCTATTACCACCAACACAGAGCTCAAGGGTTGTATTGAAATTTAGATTATAACATAAACTGAAAAAAAGTGAATTCAGATTTTGCTTGACCCGGGGATCTAATCCCAGGACTCATCTGTGTCAAATAGGCTATAACTGCAAGACCAGGCAGTGACACATATAATGGCTTTTATATTGTATTTTCTGAAGTTGAAGTAATTGTTGTGGGTGAGTGTTAGCGACTTTCCTAGCAGTAGGGAACAATTTCCGATACTTCTGAATTCTGAAAGGATTATAAGGGGCACTCTTGTTTTGATCGTCTTACCCTTCTTTATCTGTTCGTAGCTTCGTAAAAGCTTACAATATCCTTTATACTGATCCAGGGGTCAATTTGTCTGTATTTGTTTGATAAAAAGAGTGTTTTTATTTAATTGAAAGTATTATTTGTAAGACTCTGACTCTACTAATAGGAGACGTGACAAGCGAAAAAGTATACATATCTTTCTCTCTATTACGTGAGAAAAAAACTTTGTACCCCTTTTTGAGACAATTACGCGAACAGTGGAGTATTATAGGCACAGTTAAAGTTTACATTGTGAAGGACTGGAACGACTGGACAGAAACTTTATATTTTGAAATAATATTCTTTAGAAATACTTTAAAATAAATAAGAATTAACATCATACACCCTAGATTTATGTGACATACAAGATAATATACACATAAGTATATGTATGGTACTTTCTGTACGGCTAAAGTCTGTGGTCAAACTTATTGTATAGTCTATGGTCAAATTTCGACCATAGAGTAATCGTTAGTATATATAAAACGACAGTTCTATATATACGAATACAATTCATGGGAGTGGAAAAAAATACCTTACCTTTGGTTAGTGAAATCAAACGAAAGTTTGAGTTGTGTATTGGCGCGACATATTATTTAAAAATATTGTTTTGCAGTTAAGTCCATGGGCTGTAAATGTGACACGGGATTTTACAGCCAGCAAAGTGCTCAACCACAGTTAAAAGTTGAGTTTGGGATATTAACGTCAACGCTTATACCCCAAACTTAACTCCGTGGTTTACGTGGCATTTTGACTAAGGACGGAAGAAAGGATCGTATTAATGCGCTCCGTGTTAGCAGCTCCGTGTTATTTCTTTTACATTGGTCGAGCTCAACTATAACTAAGTAGTCCACACAAATCTCTACTCTGCTTGACTTAATACCTCAGTACACTTTTGATGGATATACGCTTTCTATTAAGACTCCCTTGTCCGCTTCTCTAGGTTCCGTGAAGTCCAGGTCTAATTTGTGGAATTCCATATCTAATATGTTTCACGCTTGCGTAAGTTAAGATACACATATATCTTCACGCTAAATCCGTTACAAAGCTGGTAGAGAGAATTGAGTACATCACGATCTAGACAGATTTTTCTTGCTTTCTCCACATTCATGATTCTCTTCATGCAAATATGCCAGTTGCGGAGATTACTGGACATCACTACCAGACCTTACAGAGTTTACATGTTTGGATGTTTGTTACTCAATCATGAAAAATAGCTGGACTGATTTGGATGAAATTGAGCACATAGGTAAATATGACTAGGAATAGGATGCAAAATACTATTGAACAAAATAATATTGAATGTATTTGTTCCCTTGGGATTCATCAAAATATTTTATAATGCAATGAGACATTGACATTGACTTGACATAATAACAAATTAGTTTGATTTAAATTTAAATTTTTGTTTTTAAAGTAAAAGAAACGATTTCATCATTATGAAGTATTTGCATGGAGTATCAACAATAGTTTACAATGGACTTTCAATTGAAAATCGTATATAAAATTAAATTGATAAGACCCGCGTAACTTCGCCCGCAAATAATTTAACATGTTGTCGATATAATCTCTCATTTAATCTTTCATCCCCTATATCAGCCCCTTAAGGGTTGATTGTTGAACAAAAAGTGAGCTTTTATTTCACTCCGTATTTTCAACTATACAACATTTATCAAAATCCGTTGAGCGGTTTAGACGTTGTAACAAACTCTCCCGAAGACCCTCTAAACTCACATTTTAAATATAACAAAATTGTCTGTTATATTTCGTTTATAAAGGAGTCAACAGAGTTATAATCATATTATCTGGCCAAATGATTCATCTAGTGTTAATTTGAGAACTCATTTTGTGTTATATAGTTTACCCATTCATTCTTTTCAAAGGTACATTTCATCTCTTATAAACATTCATACTTTATTAGGAAATGTATACTATAAATTGATTTAAAGGACTAAAATTTAGTATATTGAAGATATTTGGCTTAAGAAAGGAAGTAATATATTACATAAATATAATAAAGATATTTGAATTAAGAAAAGGAGTAATACATTACATAAATACATAATAAAGATATTTGACTTAAAGGAAGGGAGTAATATATTAAATATATACATAAAATACATAATAAATCTATAGCTTAAGAGAGCAATATGATGATATTAATAGTTACATTGACTTCATCTAAAGGAAAGAAGTACGGTAGTATGGAATATATGGATAAAATTATTGTAATATTTAGGTTGGGAGTTGTAAAGCACTTTAGTGCCGCAATTTTATTATTGTGGGATATGTAAGAGGCGCCGCCTCGCCTCACATGTGTGGATACCATGCCGGCTGAAGGCCTTCCTACCGTATCCCCCAGAAGTATATTGAAACTAAAAGGAACTAAAGTCCTTAATCTCAAAGAGAAAATCAATATATTATGAAGAACCAAGTTATTGGCAGATAGGCTTTACTATTGTGGGGTCACAAAGTGATAGCCATATAGTTTAATGTCCAAACATGTGAATACATTGTTTGGAAGTTGATGAGCATAGGCATGACCAAGGTGCGTCATTAATATTGAGCACAGCCAAAAGGCCAAATAATAAATATGTTTCTCAAGTATACAGTTAAGTATGGACTTGAAGTAAGTAAATGTTGGTAAAAATATATACCGTTGCTACTTTAGTAACAAACAGTAACAAAATAATAAATAAATATTGGCATGACAAAGGTGCATCATTTGTATTGAACACAGTCAAAAGGCCAAATAATAAATATGTTTCTCAAGTATACAGTTAAGCATGGACTTGAAGTAAGTAATGTTGATAAAAATATATACCGTTGCTACTTTAGTAACAAACAGTAACAAAATAAAAAGTAATATTGGCATGACAAAGGTGCATCATTTGTATTGAGCACAGTCAAAAGGCCAAATAATAAATATGTTTCTCAAGTATACAATTAAGCATTGACTTGAAGTAAATAAATGTTGATAAAAATATATACTGTTGTTATTTTAGTAACAAACAGTAACAAAATAATAAATAAATATTGGCATGACAAAGGTGCATCATTTGTATTGAGCACAGTCAAAAGGCCAAACAATAAATATGTTTCTCAAGTATACAATTAAGCATTGACTTGAAGTAAATAAATGTTGATAAAAATATATACTGTTGTTATTTTAGTAACAAACAGTAACAAAATAATAAATAAATATTGGCATGACAAAGGTGCATCATTTGTATTGAGCACAGTCAAAAGGCCAAACAATAAACATAATTCTCAAGTATACGATTAAGCATTGACTTGATCAAAGTAAAATAATTAAAATAATATATAAAGTACTCAAGTTTGCGATAGCATTGACTTGGAGTACATAAATGTTGATAAAGTATATACTGTTGTTATTTTAGTAACAGCCAGTAATAATAAATGTTGGCATGACCAAGGTGCATCATTTGTATTGAGCACAGTCAAAAGCCAAATAATAAATATGATTCTCAAGTTTACAATTAAAGTTTGTGCAAGTTTGTTTTAACAATTACTTGACAAAACTAAGACAGATAATATGTTGTCTTCAATCACAATACCGAAACATTAATAGTCGGTACGCGATAAATAAACATATATAAAAGTAATCATTGCTCGCAATGAACTTCAAATAATCCAAATCATAAAAATTTCATAAGTAAAATCAATTAAGATAATCCTTATGACGAAAGTCAAATGAACTCAGGTTAGTGTATAAAAATACATTAAAACAAGCAATTTAATATATCCAGCTCTGTGATGTAGCTCATACCTGGTTGACGATTTGATTAATTATGTAAATAGTTCAACTTTGCTAGGCGATAGATAGTTGGTGTTTATCTGGGTTAACCCTCTGAATACACAGTTTGCGGTGGGGCTTATCCGAGGACCACGTACTGGTAACGAGGAGATAACCATAACGACAACATTACATATGTGCCTTTATATAGATATACACAATGCATGCGACATGCATACAACTCTGATGCCTTCGCAAAGCCGACACTATCTTGTGACGAAGGTATGGTCCAATCAAAAAGCCAAATAATTAAAATAAATTATTACTGAACTAGAAATTAACCTTTGTTCTAAAGTTATTATAGTCAAATTTCCTCCTATAACCCTAATAATTTATAGTCATCACAAGCAATGAAATATTACTTATTAATTGAATTTGAAGTTATAGATGAAATTTAGTAAGATCTTTGAACTCTTTAATATTGTGATTGAATACTCAATACATCTTAGAATCCAAACAATTCGTCTTATACTCGTTTTCTAATGAAACTAAGTTATTTATGTCTTCTCCAGATTATTAGAGTTCTATTACTCTTATTTCAATTTCTCTTTAATCAAATTTCAGAATTTAATAAGGTCTGAATTTTTAGAAATCAACGCTTATTAGATCTATTGTTGCTTTAAGTGAACAGTATTATGAAACATCTATCCACCCGAATAATCATAAGTAAAGTTCATTTGTACAATCCTTATGATGTATAGATTCAATCATGGAATCCAGGTTAATATATGAATATATACAGATAAACAATTTAGACAAATAACTCTAGTTCTGTAAAATAGTTCATGTCTGAGATGATTAGATATGAAAATGGATCAACTTTGCTTGGCGGTATAGTTGGGTGTTTATCTGGGTTATCGCCCCAAATACCATGCTTGCGACAGAGGGGCATATGAACCGTGTGTCTGCACTGGTAAAGAGAAGATGACCATAATGACAACATTCCATGTATGTCCTTATATAGATACACCCAGCACAACTTGTTGCCTTCGTAAAGTCGATATTCCCGTGAGATGAAGATGACATGATCTATTTACCAAGGTAAAAGGTAAAAATATCTAATCCAAAATTAGTAATTAACCTTAATTTCAGATTTATTTAGTAAACTTCCTATCTTACTAAAAGATCTGTTATGCACTGTCACTATAAACAATAATATTTCAATTATCCAAAAGAAATAATTTGATAAAGAAGTTTAATATTATAATTCCTATCCTCCTAAATCCCTATATAAATAATATAAAATAAGAATAAAATAAATAAATAATTAATTAAATTAAGTAAATAATTTATACAAAATATGGTTAAATAAACATAATACGTTTGGACTAAAGTTCATTCATTCCTCTCTTGTACTCTAACTCCCTGAAGCTTTATTAAAGTCATTTAAGATTTTCGCTCCAAATTTAATTCAACAATTCAGTTTATATTAATTATTCCTGTGTTAAATACGAAGAGAGTAATTTGTATTAGTTTGTGATTATCTCGTTTAATATTTGTACTCGGTTTTAAATTTGATTGTAAATAAAATAATGTTTTATGAAGATTTGATTTTAAGAGACTGGCCTATGCAATTAATTTACGTATTAGTTAATATTTAGTTTTATAATAGGGTATAATAATTCGAATTAACATTTCATAATTTTAATAATTCATATTAAGGTAGGGTTTCGTGTGAATTTTGTGTAGGTTTATGCCCCCGCTTATTGGTTATAATATATTATTCCTACAATAACAGACCTGCTTTCAACTCCTAAAAGATCCTATTTCCTCCTAACAATATTTCCAATTTGAAGCATTAATTCAAGTAACCATTTAAACTAGAGAAAGTTTCTATAATAAATATTTCCTAAGCTTGAATTACCTAGTTTTAATTGAAAGTCAATAATAAACAAAGTATTCCTTAAATTCCTCAATATATTAAAATATCAGTTCTTCCACCTAATATCTACACGCCCTATCCTATCACCTAATTGTTCCCTCATAAAAAAATTATAACTGCCCAAAATTATAACAATGCAGAAATAAAATCGTATTAGCCATACCTCCAACTCTGCAACAAACCTACAGTAACTCTGCATTCAGCTCCGACGACAGCTAAGAAGTCGCCCCCACGTGGCCTCGAAGACTCCAAAGGAATCAGCTCTCGATCCCTAAAGTTTAAATAACAAGCAGGATCAACTGTACTATGGAAATTATTCTAAGAACTTCCTTAGCCGGTTCTCATCTATAAAGATATGTGGTGACTATCACCAGTTAGTAGATTTTAAAAGATAAAAACGCACGCAAAACTACGAAGCGGATTTGAATGAAATTTTACACACAGATAGTTGATGACTTGGATTAGCACATAGGCTATTTATTATCCCGGGAAAATCTAGTGATCCAGCGGGATTCGCTTCTATAATGTTGCGAATTGTACGTTGAAACTAGTTGATAATATTAATTCAGGTGCAGTAGTATTAGTAACTAATAACAATGGAATTCCTCCAAATGACGATGATGAAAGTATAGTATAAAGTAGTTAAAGCACTTAAATCTATTCCTAATTAATAAGCTATTTAGCCAACATGCTTTTGAATTTAGTAATGCAAAGCCATTTCTTACTCCTATGAAGAATAAACAAACATAGCAATATCGGCCATTTGTAAGGTAAAGATGCAATAATGATAGTTCAAATGCATATGGTAAAAGTATAGTATAAACAATTAAAGCACATAAATCTATTCCTTGTTAGTTAATAAGCTATTTAGCCAACATGCTTTTGGCATTTGATAATGCAAAGCCATTACTTATTCCTGTGAAAAATAAACATAGCAATATTAGCCAATTCTAAGGTATAGATGCAATAATAAGTGTCTAGAGACAACAGGATTCCTCAAAATGCCGACGATAAAGGTATAATATAAAGTAATTAAGTCATTTATTTCTATTTCCTAATTAAATAATAAACTGTCTTGCCAACATGTCCGGAAATTTGATAATACAAAGCCTTTTCTTTACTTATATGAAAATTAACAAACATAGCAATCTTAGTCACTTGCGAGGTATAGGTATAATAACAATAGTGTCTAAAGGCAATGGGTTTCCTTTAAATACCGATGATGAAAATCTATATACATATAATTAAGTCCATAAATCCATTTCCTAATTAATTAATAAACTGTTATCCGTCAAGCACTGAAATTTGATAAAGTAAAGCCATTACTTAGTCTAGTATAGTTATACAAACATAATAATCTTAGTCACTGGTACGACTCTGCTGAAATAAAATCAAAATGAGTTATTTATCACACACACTAATTTAATTTAAATTGGAAAACTACATCACCTGTGTTGTTTAGAATTTCGATTTATCCTGCGTCCTGATGAGCAACCCTGCTGCGAGACTGTGAGGCAGCAATAGCTCCACAACCATTGCTCACATTTTTATGGAAAGAAAAGAACAGCATAAATTAAGGTTTTATTTTCCTAAAATCAAAATAGACTTCCCTAATAATAATATCACACAATTTCTATAAAGTAAACAAGTCCACGTTTCTCCCATGTTATTAAACATCTTTTCAACAGCTATTCCTTAAAATAAATAATTTCCTTTCTTCATACAACAAACATTCTTCACTCAGTCAAGGATCGATCCACCTTTACACAACATTTTGCACAATTTCATTCTTGTAAACCTAATCACATATTTATCGGTAATATGTTAATTAAAGTTGTATAGACAGCATTCAAAAGATTTACCTTCTAATAAAACTACATTCTACCAATACTGCTAGATTTAAATAAACCCAACGACTACTATATCAAATACGAAGTTGCATAAATACATACGTAATCCCTGAATAAATCTCTATTCTACATACTCACGGTTTTGATCAATCTTTTTTTTACAAATTATATTTCTCACATTAACAATATTTCCTACACTCCGGAATATCCCTGATATATCTATATTATTGTCTCAAACGAAGAATCTCTTTTATAACGTCCAGAACTTTTAAAATAAATCCCCGTTTTCTTTTTCATTTTTCCTTTTTCCCATCCTCATTTTTCTTCTCTCCTCAAATTTTCTTTCCTGTCATTCTCTTTTGAGGTTTTATATGTTTATATCTTAGGTCTTATATATTATTGAGAATTAGTTTTCTTTATTTATTTTCGTCTTTAATTCCATTGATATTATTTATTAAACATAATTCAAACATATTTTTAACAAAAAAAAAAAATAGTATAGATTCTTATTATTTTCTTTTATTACACTAAACCTCTTAAGGGATAGATGAAGTCTGTTACAATCGCCCCCTAAATTTTATTATAAATGATTTGCCAACGATCATGTTATAATAAAATTTATCAATAATCCAACTTTCTAAGAAAGAAAGGAAAATGCGGTCACCCTACTCTCTTAACTGTGATAATAATAAGTTTTTCTTTAAACTAAATTAATTAAAAACAAAACCCGAAATATAACCTAATCCCCCATCTCATGAATCTCTGTGATTTAATTAATAAATAATTGTTAAAAGAAAATTGAAAGACCTTAGTTTTATCATTATGACATTTTTATAAATTTATTTAAATTCGCGAAGCAGGAGTCGTAAGTTAAAATCTTATCCTTTTTTTTTCAAATTGTCTGAATTTGGAACATTCGCTTTATTATTATGTTATCTATTCGTATATCAATATCATCCGTCCCTAATAAATATTCTAATTCCTTAATATTTAGCTAGTCCTGCACAACAACTCACACTAAGGACTATTTGTTCAGGCACAACCTTTATTTTGATTGACTGTGTTGCGTAGTTATCAGGGCGATTGCTCAAATACGGAAGAATAACCCTGATCCCCTATAGTGCTGCATTCGCGCATCTCTTTGTGCCAAAGCAAAGCAAAGACTAACCCCTTTCTGAACTTGGCCCATTCACAATTCCAAACACTAATATGAAACAGTCATCAGCCTCAATTTCAAGACATGAAAACTAAGTTTCCTATAGAGCGACATGCGTAAGTATATACCCGTTTATCATGAAAAATACAAACGGTGACACGTCATTAGAAGTTTTTTCTTTTATTATTATTTTATATTACCTACTCTTTTCAATTCTAACTCATTATTCCATAAACATAATGAAGTTGTCCAATCCCTCTTGTAAATCTACTAATAACTATAAGAACTATTAATGAATTTGCATCTATAAGGTGCCCTAATGATGTTGTATAAGCGAAACCGGTTGGTAATAAATGATAATAGCTTTATTGTGAAACAGTACAAGTGTATAAGTGATAAAATATTACATAATTTTAACTATTTTGTATATATTCAATGAAAGTAATATTTTAAATTTTAATTAATATTTATTTTCTTTAAAACCTTTATATCTCAAACTAACAATTTATAACCCTATCTGTTCCTATATATACGTACACTATTGCCTAACCATACCTACACATAAATGTTTTTATCCTAAATATTCTTGTTGGAGTAACAACTGTTTTAAATGTAATATCCGACGACCCACAATCTACGACATAACCTTTTTTTTTAAACCAAACAAATATTAAAAATTAAAGAGTTAGTGATTAATTCTCGCCCCCACTTAAGTTAAATAATTTTTTTTTCAACTATAAATTTACTTCTCAAAATTCCTATTTAGTTTCTGTCAACCTGAGCCAAACAATTTTAAATTTTCTACACTACCTATTACTTTCCTTCTCTCCCTATAACTGTGACAATATAACCTTATCTAATCCTACTCCTTAACTATCGATCTATAAATGATAAGCTCTTGTTAATCTGGTGTTGTGTAATAATATTTATAAAATTTATTTTATTTTATCGAATCATTTGTGTTTTCTAATATCAATCCTATTTCCTGTTAGTAGTTAGTTTACTATAACATGAAATAAACTTCCGACAATTCTTAAATTTCCTGTATATACTTGACAAACCTTAAGTAAAGACATTTGAAATTCTATATTATTTAAATATAAAGTAATATATTTATTCCTTTCTATGTATTAAATTCGTTTAAATATTCTACCTAATAAATTATAATAATCTAAATAATAGTATTATGAAAATTGAACGATTTTGAACTACCAATTCTTAATTTATTCTCCAATCATACATCTTAACAATAATTTAGTTACATCCTAAAACTTCTACAGCTATCTCTTAAATTCCCTTAGCTTTGTAAGCATACTATAATTTTGTAATCATTTTTGATACTAAGGTATGGTTTACTTTATTAAGTTTGTGTATATAAATAATTATTTGAATGCCTCTATTTAAATATATGATAAATGGTTTGAATAACTTGAATATCCTTATTTATTAGCATTAGATTAATTGATAATCAGTCTAGGAAATTCTTTATTAACCTGTATTATTTGTTTAATGGTATAGTTTATTTTTAGAAGGGTTTCGATTAAATTGATATTTATATTTTAGGTATGATATTATGTAATAACGAATGGTTACGTATTTAGAAAATTTTACATTAATCATTGTTCTCTATTATCAATAACAGCTCTTGAATTAAATTACCCTTGAATTTTTAAATTATTGTAACCACATTTATTCATACTAAAAATGGTATGATATGTTTCAACCGTTAGTTGCGAAAATGTTTTTTATAAGTGCACCTCTCCCTACAGATCGAAAAATAATGTGTAATAATGATTCTCATTTACTTACATAAGTATTAAATAAACTTTTTTTTTTATAAGAATTCCGAAATTCCCAAATTATTTAATAATTGCATTCATCTTTAGAAGTAATAAATAACCGGATTTGAATGTACCTAGCTATCTATTTTAAAATTATATCAAATACACTGATAAAAGGTATTAAAAGTCAGATTATTATCCTTATATTATTACATTTTAATTTATAATTAACAAATCATTTAGTTGTACCTCTGCCTACCGCTTTGGGGATACGGCGTGAAGATACTTTGAAATTTCATTTTAAGAAAAAAGTAATCACTTTAAAAGTAAATGTTTATATATTTTACTGTTATACTATGTAATATGATTCAACAACATCGTTCAATTCAATTCATTTCATTTAAATAACCATAAAATAAATTTAAAAATATGTAAATTTATATATATTTAAAATGTTCAACTATAGGTTCGTATGTTATCTGCAACTAATAGGTTTGTACACTAACATTAGATGGAAATCTTGTAACCCTATTTCAAACCAAATAACAAGATTTTATTTACCTATTTTAATTTTATATAATGTCAGTATTTCTTCTTATTTATATTCAATTTAAATTTTCTATTTTAATTTTATTATTTACGCAAAATGACAACAACCATCACTGCTGATTGTGACAACTTTATCAAGCTCAAGTTTCTGACGTATCCTTCAAATCATATTTATAACCATAATGTCATTAAAATTGAATTTAGGTCTCACCATTAAGGTTTTATATATATGTATATATTACCGCAATATGTTTTAACAACCCGAAACTAATAACAAAACTACATATTTTTTAATATTATGAGTAAAATTTAAAAGGATTAGCTCGTTTTTAAAACATAAATAATTTATCTCGCGTACTTTTATTTCTTAATTTAATTTTATAAAACATAAATCCCCATGAAAATAATCCATAACAATATTATAAATTCTAAAATAACTATCTATATTAAACGCTATCACGGTCAAACCGCTGTGTCGGTTATGATGAAACTCTATATAGTAATAATTTAAAGTCTTCGAATGAACAAGTACATACTTCCATACTAATTTTATAAAAGCGGAAGTCTGTCTATCTGTTATCTATTCACGACTAAATCCCTGAACCGATTTTGATGAAATTTGGCTTGGGGATATTCGATTACTCAGAATCAACATAGATATAAAAGCGAAAATCTATCTGTTACCCTTTTACAACTATACGCCTGATCCGATTTTGATGAAATTTGGCCTGGGTATATATATGAATATCTGTTTATCTTTCCTATAAGGGATAAACTCTTTAGATAAAACCAAATAAGAGACAAAGTTTATATGAAAACTATATACCTTACCTTAGCTACATGTTAATATACTTGTAGGTGAACTCTTATAACTATGTAAGTACAACACTTGAATCAATGTGCAATAAACTGCTGTGAATTACTTATCGTTTAATTTCGTTATAACACTATTGTAGGTTTCCTTTACTCAACTAAATAAAAGAGGTATTGATTTTGGATCACGCAAACTAAATCTATACATATAATAAGATCGTAGGAAAGTAAAACTGTACATTGAATATTTTTTTAAAAGAATACTTGGGCGTGATCTACAATCGATATCAAAGCTAAAAATATAATTTTTAGAATTTTTGTCTGTTTGTCTGATTTTCTGTTTGTCTGTTTGTCTGTATGTATGTCCGGAGTAAACTCAAAAAGTACTGCATGGATTACTTCAAATTTTGCATGAATATTACTAACAGGTCGGGTCAACACACAGGCTATATATTATCACGCTATCACCTAGTGGTTGGGTGCTGTGCGGAGTAAACGAAGTCCCCGCGGAGGAAGTCGCTGGCAACAGCTAGTTATTAAATAAGTTACTACTAATTATTCGTGTATAACAAATTAGATTGAATAAAAATTCAAGATTGCTAGAACTAAAACTTAGTAATTCTTAAATTTAATTCGATAGAGTATTTTAAGGGTCTTAATCTATGTATAATCATTGTAGTTTATTTATAATTTTTATAAATATTACGCTAAAGTTTAATTATCCTTTTTATTGAGAATATGTAATACTATTCGAAATTTTTATTATTATTTTATGTTTCTTTTTATTATATTTTTGTAATGAATAGACTCCTAACCACTGGACTGAACTAAAACACTTTAACCATTAGAAGCTACTCTATCCATAAAAGAGTCAACAAAATTTGATATAGGCTACTTACCCGACGGAGAAAAAGGAAGTAATGATTTTTAGTCATTTGGATGAAGATACGAGTAATTACTAGTTGATTTTGATTTTATGTCTAGATTAAATTTATGTTTATAGTACTTTAAGATCGCTCTCGATTAACTCATTTTAGTAAATATTTATCTTTTGTCATGTTTTACCATGAATCAAAATATCTATTTAGAATTTGTTTTAATATTACTACAACCTAATATTTTCTATCATGAACTCAATCATTCTACCCTTTCACACTAGCAACCAATACCAAGTTGTTCATAAATTTAAGGTCTCTGTTCAAAAATATTTTTGTCTAGCTTAAATGTTTACCGAGATGAAATGTTTGAAGACCTTTGTCACACGTCACGGCTCCAAATTGTGACAAAACCTATGTTTTGTCATATAAGTCACAGATAATTTTTAATTTCAGAAATACTTTTCTTGTAATCTGATTAACTGTGTCCTGCGTCGCGGCACCAAATTGTAACAAACTCTCCCGAAGACCCTCTAAACTCACATTTTAAATATAACAAAATTGTCTGTTATATTTCGTTTATAAAGGAGTCAACAGAGTTATAATCATATTATCTGGCCAAATGATTCATCTAGTGTTAATTTGAGAACTCATTTTGTGTTATATAGTTTACCCATTCATTCTTTTCAAAGGTACATTTCATCTCTTATAAACATTCATACTTTATTAGGAAATGTATACTATAAATTGATTTAAAGGACTAAAATTTAGTATATTGAAGATATTTGGCTTAAGAAAGGAAGTAATATATTACATAAATATAATAAAGATATTTGAATTAAGAAAAGGAGTAATACATTACATAAATACATAATAAAGATATTTGACTTAAAGGAAGGGAGTAATATATTAAATATATACATAAAATACATAATAAATCTATAGCTTAAGAGAGCAATATGATGATATTAATAGTTACATTGACTTCATCTAAAGGAAAGAAGTACGGTAGTATGGAATATATGGATAAAATTATTGTAATATTTAGGTTGGGAGTTGTAAAGCACTTTAGTGCCGCAATTTTATTATTGTGGGATATGTAAGAGGCGCCGCCTCGCCTCACATGTGTGGATACCATGCCGGCTGAAGGCCTTCCTACCGTATCCCCCAGAAGTATATTGAAACTAAAAGGAACTAAAGTCCTTAATCTCAAAGAGAAAATCAATATATTATGAAGAACCAAGTTATTGGCAGATAGGCTTTACTATTGTGGGGTCACAAAGTGATAGCCATATAGTTTAATGTCCAAACATGTGAATACATTGTTTGGAAGTTGATGAGCATAGGCATGACCAAGGTGCGTCATTAATATTGAGCACAGCCAAAAGGCCAAATAATAAATATGTTTCTCAAGTATACAGTTAAGTATGGACTTGAAGTAAGTAAATGTTGGTAAAAATATATACCGTTGCTACTTTAGTAACAAACAGTAACAAAATAATAAATAAATATTGGCATGACAAAGGTGCATCATTTGTATTGAACACAGTCAAAAGGCCAAATAATAAATATGTTTCTCAAGTATACAGTTAAGCATGGACTTGAAGTAAGTAATGTTGATAAAAATATATACCGTTGCTACTTTAGTAACAAACAGTAACAAAATAAAAAGTAATATTGGCATGACAAAGGTGCATCATTTGTATTGAGCACAGTCAAAAGGCCAAATAATAAATATGTTTCTCAAGTATACAATTAAGCATTGACTTGAAGTAAATAAATGTTGATAAAAATATATACTGTTGTTATTTTAGTAACAAACAGTAACAAAATAATAAATAAATATTGGCATGACAAAGGTGCATCATTTGTATTGAGCACAGTCAAAAGGCCAAACAATAAATATGTTTCTCAAGTATACAATTAAGCATTGACTTGAAGTAAATAAATGTTGATAAAAATATATACTGTTGTTATTTTAGTAACAAACAGTAACAAAATAATAAATAAATATTGGCATGACAAAGGTGCATCATTTGTATTGAGCACAGTCAAAAGGCCAAACAATAAACATAATTCTCAAGTATACGATTAAGCATTGACTTGATCAAAGTAAAATAATTAAAATAATATATAAAGTACTCAAGTTTGCGATAGCATTGACTTGGAGTACATAAATGTTGATAAAGTATATACTGTTGTTATTTTAGTAACAGCCAGTAATAATAAATGTTGGCATGACCAAGGTGCATCATTTGTATTGAGCACAGTCAAAAGCCAAATAATAAATATAATTCTCAAGTTTACAATTAAAGTTTGTGCAAGTTTGTTTTAACAATTACTTGACAAAACTAAGACAGATAATATGTTGTCTTCAATCACAATACCGAAACATTAATAGTCGGTACGCGATAAATAAACATATATAAAAGTAATCATTGCTCGCAATGAACTTCAAATAATCCAAATCATAAAAATTTCATAAGTAAAATCAATTAAGATAATCCTTATGACGAAAGTCAAATGAACTCAGGTTAGTGTATAAAAATACATTAAAACAAGCAATTTAATATATCCAGCTCTGTGATGTAGCTCATACCTGGTTGACGATTTGATTAATTATGTAAATAGTTCAACTTTGCTAGGCGATAGATAGTTGGTGTTTATCTGAGTTAACCCTCTGAATACACAGTTTGCGGTGGGGCTTATCCGAGGACCACGTACTGGTAACGAGGAGATAACCATAACGACAACATTACATATGTGCCTTTATATAGATATACACAATGCATGCGACATGCATACAACTCTGATGCCTTCGCAAAGCCGACACTATCTTGTGACGAAGGTATGGTCCAATCAAAAAGCCAAATAATTAAAATAAATTATTACTGAACTAGAAATTAACCTTTGTTCTAAAGTTATTATAGTCAAATTTCCTCCTATAACCCTAATAATTTATAGTCATCACAAGCAATGAAATATTACTTATTAATTGAATTTGAAGTTATAGATGAAATTTAGTAAGATCTTTGAACTCTTTAATATTGTGATTGAATACTCAATACATCTTAGAATCCAAACAATTCGTCTTATACTCGTTTTCTAATGAAACTAAGTTATTTATGTCTTCTCCAGATTATTAGAGTTCTATTACTCTTATTTCAATTTCTCTTTAATCAAATTTCAGAATTTAATAAGGTCTGAATTTTTAGAAATCAACGCTTATTAGATCTATTGTTGCTTTAAGTGAACAGTATTATGAAACATCTATCCACCCGAATAATCATAAGTAAAGTTCATTTGTACAATCCTTATGATGTATAGATTCAATCATGGAATCCAGGTTAATATATGAATATATACAGATAAACAATTTAGACAAATAACTCTAGTTCTGTAAAATAGTTCATGTCTGAGATGATTAGATATGAAAATGGATCAACTTTGCTTGGCGGTATAGTTGGGTGTTTATCTGGGTTATCGCCCCAAATACCATGCTTGCGACAGAGGGGCATATGAACCGTGTGTCTGCACTGGTAAAGAGAAGATGACCATAATGACAACATTCCATGTATGTCCTTATATAGATACACCCAGCACAACTTGTTGCCTTCGTAAAGTCGATATTCCCGTGAGATGAAGATGACATGATCTATTTACCAAGGTAAAAGGTAAAAATATCTAATCCAAAATTAGTAATTAACCTTAATTTCAGATTTATTTAGTAAACTTCCTATCTTACTAAAAGATCTGTTATGCACTGTCACTATAAACAATAATATTTCAATTATCCAAAAGAAATAATTTGATAAAGAAGTTTAATATTATAATTCCTATCCTCCTAAATCCCTATATAAATAATATAAAATAAGAATAAAATAAATAAATAATTAATTAAATTAAGTAAATAATTTATACAAAATATGGTTAAATAAACATAATACGTTTGGACTAAAGTTCATTCATTCCTCTCTTGTACTCTAACTCCCTGAAGCTTTATTAAAGTCATTTAAGATTTTCGCTCCAAATTTAATTCAACAATTCAGTTTATATTAATTATTCCTGTGTTAAATACGAAGAGAGTAATTTGTATTAGTTTGTGATTATCTCGTTTAATATTTGTACTCGGTTTTAAATTTGATTGTAAATAAAATAATGTTTTATGAAGATTTGATTTTAAGAGACTGGCCTATGCAATTAATTTACGTATTAGTTAATATTTAGTTTTATAATAGGGTATAATAATTCGAATTAACATTTCATAATTTTAATAATTCATATTAAGGTAGGGTTTCGTGTGAATTTTGTGTAGGTTTATGCCCCCGCTTATTGGTTATAATATATTATTCCTACAATAACAGACCTGCTTTCAACTCCTAAAAGATCCTATTTCCTCCTAACAATATTTCCAATTTGAAGCATTAATTCAAGTAACCATTTAAACTAGAGAAAGTTTCTATAATAAATATTTCCTAAGCTTGAATTACCTAGTTTTAATTGAAAGTCAATAATAAACAAAGTATTCCTTAAATTCCTCAATATATTAAAATATCAGTTCTTCCACCTAATATCTACACGCCCTATCCTATCACCTAATTGTTCCCTCATAAAAAAATTATAACTGCCCAAAATTATAACAATGCAGAAATAAAATCGTATTAGCCATACCTCCAACTCTGCAACAAACCTACAGTAACTCTGCATTCAGCTCCGACGACAGCTAAGAAGTCGCCCCCACGTGGCCTCGAAGACTCCAAAGGAATCAGCTCTCGATCCCTAAAGTTTAAATAACAAGCAGGATCAACTGTACTATGGAAATTATTCTAAGAACTTCCTTAGCCGGTTCTCATCTATAAAGATATGTGGTGACTATCACCAGTTAGTAGATTTTAAAAGATAAAAACGCACGCAAAACTACGAAGCGGATTTGAATGAAATTTTACACACAGATAGTTGATGACTTGGATTAGCACATAGGCTATTTATTATCCCGGGAAAATCTAGTGATCCAGCGGGATTCGCTTCTATAATGTTGCGAATTGTACGTTGAAACTAGTTGATAATATTAATTCAGGTGCAGTAGTATTAGTAACTAATAACAATGGAATTCCTCCAAATGACGATGATGAAAGTATAGTATAAAGTAGTTAAAGCACTTAAATCTATTCCTAATTAATAAGCTATTTAGCCAACATGCTTTTGAATTTAGTAATGCAAAGCCATTTCTTACTCCTATGAAGAATAAACAAACATAGCAATATCGGCCATTTGTAAGGTAAAGATGCAATAATGATAGTTCAAATGCATATGGTAAAAGTATAGTATAAACAATTAAAGCACATAAATCTATTCCTTGTTAGTTAATAAGCTATTTAGCCAACATGCTTTTGGCATTTGATAATGCAAAGCCATTACTTATTCCTGTGAAAAATAAACATAGCAATATTAGCCAATTCTAAGGTATAGATGCAATAATAAGTGTCTAGAGACAACAGGATTCCTCAAAATGCCGACGATAAAGGTATAATATAAAGTAATTAAGTCATTTATTTCTATTTCCTAATTAAATAATAAACTGTCTTGCCAACATGTCCGGAAATTTGATAATACAAAGCCTTTTCTTTACTTATATGAAAATTAACAAACATAGCAATCTTAGTCACTTGCGAGGTATAGGTATAATAACAATAGTGTCTAAAGGCAATGGGTTTCCTTTAAATACCGATGATGAAAATCTATATACATATAATTAAGTCCATAAATCCATTTCCTAATTAATTAATAAACTGTTATCCGTCAAGCACTGAAATTTGATAAAGTAAAGCCATTACTTAGTCTAGTATAGTTATACAAACATAATAATCTTAGTCACTGGTACGACTCTGCTGAAATAAAATCAAAATGAGTTATTTATCACACACACTAATTTAATTTAAATTGGAAAACTACATCACCTGTGTTGTTTAGAATTTCGATTTATCCTGCGTCCTGATGAGCAACCCTGCTGCGAGACTGTGAGGCAGCAATAGCTCCACAACCATTGCTCACATTTTTATGGAAAGAAAAGAACAGCATAAATTAAGGTTTTATTTTCCTAAAATCAAAATAGACTTCCCTAATAATAATATCACACAATTTCTATAAAGTAAACAAGTCCACGTTTCTCCCATGTTATTAAACATCTTTTCAACAGCTATTCCTTAAAATAAATAATTTCCTTTCTTCATACAACAAACATTCTTCACTCAGTCAAGGATCGATCCACCTTTACACAACATTTTGCACAATTTCATTCTTGTAAACCTAATCACATATTTATCGGTAATATGTTAATTAAAGTTGTATAGACAGCATTCAAAAGATTTACCTTCTAATAAAACTACATTCTACCAATACTGCTAGATTTAAATAAACCCAACGACTACTATATCAAATACGAAGTTGCATAAATACATACGTAATCCCTGAATAAATCTCTATTCTACATACTCACGGTTTTGATCAATCTTTTTTTTACAAATTATATTTCTCACATTAACAATATTTCCTACACTCCGGAATATCCCTGATATATCTATATTATTGTCTCAAACGAAGAATCTCTTTTATAACGTCCAGAACTTTTAAAATAAATCCCCGTTTTCTTTTTCATTTTTCCTTTTTCCCATCCTCATTTTTCTTCTCTCCTCAAATTTTCTTTCCTGTCATTCTCTTTTGAGGTTTTATATGTTTATATCTTAGGTCTTATATATTATTGAGAATTAGTTTTCTTTATTTATTTTCGTCTTTAATTCCATTGATATTATTTATTAAACATAATTCAAACATATTTTTAACAAAAAAAAAAAATAGTATAGATTCTTATTATTTTCTTTTATTACACTAAACCTCTTAAGGGATAGATGAAGTCTGTTACAATCGCCCCCTAAATTTTATTATAAATGATTTGCCAACGATCATGTTATAATAAAATTTATCAATAATCCAACTTTCTAAGAAAGAAAGGAAAATGCGGTCACCCTACTCTCTTAACTGTGATAATAATAAGTTTTTCTTTAAACTAAATTAATTAAAAACAAAACCCGAAATATAACCTAATCCCCCATCTCATGAATCTCTGTGATTTAATTAATAAATAATTGTTAAAAGAAAATTGAAAGACCTTAGTTTTATCATTATGACATTTTTATAAATTTATTTAAATTCGCGAAGCAGGAGTCGTAAGTTAAAATCTTATCCTTTTTTTTTCAAATTGTCTGAATTTGGAACATTCGCTTTATTATTATGTTATCTATTCGTATATCAATATCATCCGTCCCTAATAAATATTCTAATTCCTTAATATTTAGCTAGTCCTGCACAACAACTCACACTAAGGACTATTTGTTCAGGCACAACCTTTATTTTGATTGACTGTGTTGCGTAGTTATCAGGGCGATTGCTCAAATACGGAAGAATAACCCTGATCCCCTATAGTGCTGCATTCGCGCATCTCTTTGTGCCAAAGCAAAGCAAAGACTAACCCCTTTCTGAACTTGGCCCATTCACAATTCCAAACACTAATATGAAACAGTCATCAGCCTCAATTTCAAGACATGAAAACTAAGTTTCCTATAGAGCGACATGCGTAAGTATATACCCGTTTATCATGAAAAATACAAACGGTGACACGTCATTAGAAGTTTTTTCTTTTATTATTATTTTATATTACCTACTCTTTTCAATTCTAACTCATTATTCCATAAACATAATGAAGTTGTCCAATCCCTCTTGTAAATCTACTAATAACTATAAGAACTATTAATGAATTTGCATCTATAAGGTGCCCTAATGATGTTGTATAAGCGAAACCGGTTGGTAATAAATGATAATAGCTTTATTGTGAAACAGTACAAGTGTATAAGTGATAAAATATTACATAATTTTAACTATTTTGTATATATTCAATGAAAGTAATATTTTAAATTTTAATTAATATTTATTTTCTTTAAAATCTTTATATCTCAAACTAACAATTTATAACCCTATCTGTTCCTATATATACGTACACTATTGCCTAACCATACCTACACATAAATGTTTTTATCCTAAATATTCTTGTTGGAGTAACAACTGTTTTAAATGTAATATCCGACGACCCACAATCTACGACATAACCTTTTTTTTTAAACCAAACAAATATTAAAAATTAAAGAGTTAGTGATTAATTCTCGCCCCCACTTAAGTTAAATAATTTTTTTTTCAACTATAAATTTACTTCTCAAAATTCCTATTTAGTTTCTGTCAACCTGAGCCAAACAATTTTAAATTTTCTACACTACCTATTACTTTCCTTCTCTCCCTATAACTGTGACAATATAACCTTATCTAATCCTACTCCTTAACTATCGATCTATAAATGATAAGCTCTTGTTAATCTGGTGTTGTGTAATAATATTTATAAAATTTATTTTATTTTATCGAATCATTTGTGTTTTCTAATATCAATCCTATTTCCTGTTAGTAGTTAGTTTACTATAACATGAAATAAACTTCCGACAATTCTTAAATTTCCTGTATATACTTGACAAACCTTAAGTAAAGACATTTGAAATTCTATATTATTTAAATATAAAGTAATATATTTATTCCTTTCTATGTATTAAATTCGTTTAAATATTCTACCTAATAAATTATAATAATCTAAATAATAGTATTATGAAAATTGAACGATTTTGAACTACCAATTCTTAATTTATTCTCCAATCATACATCTTAACAATAATTTAGTTACATCCTAAAACTTCTACAGCTATCTCTTAAATTCCCTTAGCTTTGTAAGCATACTATAATTTTGTAATCATTTTTGATACTAAGGTATGGTTTACTTTATTAAGTTTGTGTATATAAATAATTATTTGAATGCCTCTATTTAAATATATGATAAATGGTTTGAATAACTTGAATATCCTTATTTATTAGCATTAGATTAATTGATAATCAGTCTAGGAAATTCTTTATTAACCTGTATTATTTGTTTAATGGTATAGTTTATTTTTAGAAGGGTTTCGATTAAATTGATATTTATATTTTAGGTATGATATTATGTAATAACGAATGGTTACGTATTTAGAAAATTTTACATTAATCATTGTTCTCTATTATCAATAACAGCTCTTGAATTAAATTACCCTTGAATTTTTAAATTATTGTAACCACATTTATTCATACTAAAAATGGTATGATATGTTTCAACCGTTAGTTGCGAAAATGTTTTTTATAAGTGCACCTCTCCCTACAGATCGAAAAATAATGTGTAATAATGATTCTCATTTACTTACATAAGTATTAAATAAACTTTTTTTTTTATAAGAATTCCGAAATTCCCAAATTATTTAATAATTGCATTCATCTTTAGAAGTAATAAATAACCGGATTTGAATGTACCTAGCTATCTATTTTAAAATTATATCAAATACACTGATAAAAGGTATTAAAAGTCAGATTATTATCCTTATATTATTACATTTTAATTTATAATTAACAAATCATTTAGTTGTACCTCTGCCTACCGCTTTGGGGATACGGCGTGAAGATACTTTGAAATTTCATTTTAAGAAAAAAGTAATCACTTTAAAAGTAAATGTTTATATATTTTACTGTTATACTATGTAATATGATTCAACAACATCGTTCAATTCAATTCATTTCATTTAAATAACCATAAAATAAATTTAAAAATATGTAAATTTATATATATTTAAAATGTTCAACTATAGGTTCGTATGTTATCTGCAACTAATAGGTTTGTACACTAACATTAGATGGAAATCTTGTAACCCTATTTCAAACCAAATAACAAGATTTTATTTACCTATTTTAATTTTATATAATGTCAGTATTTCTTCTTATTTATATTCAATTTAAATTTTCTATTTTAATTTTATTATTTACGCAAAATGACAACAACCATCACTGCTGATTGTGACAACTTTATCAAGCTCAAGTTTCTGACGTATCCTTCAAATCATATTTATAACCATAATGTCATTAAAATTGAATTTAGGTCTCACCATTAAGGTTTTATATATATGTATATATTACCGCAATATGTTTTAACAACCCGAAACTAATAACAAAACTACATATTTTTTAATATTATGAGTAAAATTTAAAAGGATTAGCTCGTTTTTAAAACATAAATAATTTATCTCGCGTACTTTTATTTCTTAATTTAATTTTATAAAACATAAATCCCCATGAAAATAATCCATAACAATATTATAAATTCTAAAATAACTATCTATATTAAACGCTATCACGGTCAAACCGCTGTGTCGGTTATGATGAAACTCTATATAGTAATAATTTAAAGTCTTCGAATGAACAAGTACATACTTCCATACTAATTTTATAAAAGCGGAAGTCTGTCTATCTGTTATCTATTCACGACTAAATCCCTGAACCGATTTTGATGAAATTTGGCTTGGGGATATTCGATTACTCAGAATCAACATAGATATAAAAGCGAAAATCTATCTGTTACCCTTTTACAACTATACGCCTGATCCGATTTTGATGAAATTTGGCCTGGGTATATATATGAATATCTGTTTATCTTTCCTATAAGGGATAAACTCTTTAGATAAAACCAAATAAGAGACAAAGTTTATATGAAAACTATATACCTTACCTTAGCTACATGTTAATATACTTGTAGGTGAACTCTTATAACTATGTAAGTACAACACTTGAATCAATGTGCAATAAACTGCTGTGAATTACTTATCGTTTAATTTCGTTATAACACTATTGTAGGTTTCCTTTACTCAACTAAATAAAAGAGGTATTGATTTTGGATCACGCAAACTAAATCTATACATATAATAAGATCGTAGGAAAGTAAAACTGTACATTGAATATTTTTTTAAAAGAATACTTGGGCGTGATCTACAATCGATATCAAAGCTAAAAATATAATTTTTAGAATTTTTGTCTGTTTGTCTGATTTTCTGTTTGTCTGTTTGTCTGTATGTATGTCCGGAGTAAACTCAAAAAGTACTGCATGGATTACTTCAAATTTTGCATGAATATTACTAACAGGTCGGGTCAACACACAGGCTATATATTATCACGCTATCACCTAGTGGTTGGGTGCTGTGCGGAGTAAACGAAGTCCCCGCGGAGGAAGTCGCTGGCAACAGCTAGTTATTAAATAAGTTACTACTAATTATTCGTGTATAACAAATTAGATTGAATAAAAATTCAAGATTGCTAGAACTAAAACTTAGTAATTCTTAAATTTAATTCGATAGAGTATTTTAAGGGTCTTAATCTATGTATAATCATTGTAGTTTATTTATAATTTTTATAAATATTACGCTAAAGTTTAATTATCCTTTTTATTGAGAATATGTAATACTATTCGAAATTTTTATTATTATTTTATGTTTCTTTTTATTATATTTTTGTAATGAATAGACTCCTAACCACTGGACTGAACTAAAACACTTTAACCATTAGAAGCTACTCTATCCATAAAAGAGTCAACAAAATTTGATATAGGCTACTTACCCGACGGAGAAAAAGGAAGTAATGATTTTTAGTCATTTGGATGAAGATACGAGTAATTACTAGTTGATTTTGATTTTATGTCTAGATTAAATTTATGTTTATAGTACTTTAAGATCGCTCTCGATTAACTCATTTTAGTAAATATTTATCTTTTGTCATGTTTTACCATGAATCAAAATATCTATTTAGAATTTGTTTTAATATTACTACAACCTAATATTTTCTATCATGAACTCAATCATTCTACCCTTTCACACTAGCAACCAATACCAAGTTGTTCATAAATTTAAGGTCTCTGTTCAAAAATATTTTTGTCTAGCTTAAATGTTTACCGAGATGAAATGTTTGAAGACCTTTGTCACACGTCACGGCTCCAAATTGTGACAAAACCTATGTTTTGTCATATAAGTCACAGATAATTTTTAATTTCAGAAATACTTTTCTTGTAATCTGATTAACTGTGTCCTGCGTCGCGGCACCAAATTGTAACAAACTCTCCCGAAGACCCTCTAAACTCACATTTTAAATATAACAAAATTGTCTGTTATATTTCGTTTATAAAGGAGTCAACAGAGTTATAATCATATTATCTGGCCAAATGATTCATCTAGTGTTAATTTGAGAACTCATTTTGTGTTATATAGTTTACCCATTCATTCTTTTCAAAGGTACATTTCATCTCTTATAAACATTCATACTTTATTAGGAAATGTATACTATAAATTGATTTAAAGGACTAAAATTTAGTATATTGAAGATATTTGGCTTAAGAAAGGAAGTAATATATTACATAAATATAATAAAGATATTTGAATTAAGAAAAGGAGTAATACATTACATAAATACATAATAAAGATATTTGACTTAAAGGAAGGGAGTAATATATTAAATATATACATAAAATACATAATAAATCTATAGCTTAAGAGAGCAATATGATGATATTAATAGTTACATTGACTTCATCTAAAGGAAAGAAGTACGGTAGTATGGAATATATGGATAAAATTATTGTAATATTTAGGTTGGGAGTTGTAAAGCACTTTAGTGCCGCAATTTTATTATTGTGGGATATGTAAGAGGCGCCGCCTCGCCTCACATGTGTGGATACCATGCCGGCTGAAGGCCTTCCTACCGTATCCCCCAGAAGTATATTGAAACTAAAAGGAACTAAAGTCCTTAATCTCAAAGAGAAAATCAATATATTATGAAGAACCAAGTTATTGGCAGATAGGCTTTACTATTGTGGGGTCACAAAGTGATAGCCATATAGTTTAATGTCCAAACATGTGAATACATTGTTTGGAAGTTGATGAGCATAGGCATGACCAAGGTGCGTCATTAATATTGAGCACAGCCAAAAGGCCAAATAATAAATATGTTTCTCAAGTATACAGTTAAGTATGGACTTGAAGTAAGTAAATGTTGGTAAAAATATATACCGTTGCTACTTTAGTAACAAACAGTAACAAAATAATAAATAAATATTGGCATGACAAAGGTGCATCATTTGTATTGAACACAGTCAAAAGGCCAAATAATAAATATGTTTCTCAAGTATACAGTTAAGCATGGACTTGAAGTAAGTAATGTTGATAAAAATATATACCGTTGCTACTTTAGTAACAAACAGTAACAAAATAAAAAGTAATATTGGCATGACAAAGGTGCATCATTTGTATTGAGCACAGTCAAAAGGCCAAATAATAATATGTTTCTCAAGTATACAATTAAGCATTGACTTGAAGTAAATAAATGTTGATAAAAATATATACTGTTGTTATTTTAGTAACAAACAGTAACAAAATAATAAATAAATATTGGCATGACAAAGGTGC